>CM038672.1:318430174-319808924 GCA_021605145.1 Aegilops bicornis
GGAGAATGACTTCCCTAACACGGCTGACGAGACGATGATGACTACGCTCCCACTTGTTGCTTCATGGCAAAGGGTGCCAAGGTACTCAATATCCCTCCTCTGAATCAACTGAGGATGAATCTGATGAAATCCTCAAGCCTAGATACTCTAAACTTGCGAAGATTGCCGTGAAACAACAAAAGGCTTTTGAAAAGGTTCAAAATATGCTAGACAAAAGCGATGACCTGTTGGGTGAAGAAATGGATCGCACTCAAACCTTGAATGATAATCTTCAGAGACTTCAGTCTAAGTTTGATAATCTTCAGAGTCATCATAACACTCTGTTATCTGATCATGAGAAGCTTTCTTATGAATTTATTCAAAGAAAGCAAGATCTTGAGAAGCTAAGGGTGATTTATGAAGATCTTCAGAAGGAGAGTGATTTATTGCTTGCTCAACAGATCAATGCCGCTTAGGAAGAATTCATTCCACCATGTTTCAAATGCATTGAACGTGTATCTGCTAATTCTTCACCTAAAAGTTCAAATGCTTCTATTGCTGCAAATTCTTCAACTATCTCTGCTATCACAAATTCCTCATATGAGGATGTTACTAGTATCACTGACAATGCAGGGCTAAAGGAATTGTATGTGGCAGGCATGTACACAAGCCTCAAAGGGCATCAGGCACTTTGTGATGTGCTTAAAAAGCAGATCCTCAAAAGGAACCCTAGGAAAGAGGGTATTGCCTTTTGAGAGGAAACTCAATGCTGATGGGACCTACTGGAAACCTGAGCAGTATCCCAAAACCTCATGGTTTGCTGCAAAAGGACCTCCCGTAGATCCATCCACTTTATCTGGCTTTACATGTGAATCTTCATATTCTTCTGATGAGTCATTTGACTCCAACTATAAACTGTTCAAAAATCAGAATGGTGAAGTATTTGCTAGATATGTTGGCACTAACTGCAGGAATGGCCCCCCTATGAAGAAAATCTGGGTTCCCAAAAGGTGCCTTGAAAGTCTTTAGGTAAATGTCATCATGACACCGCCTGTGAAGAATAGGAACCCCAGATCAAATTCTTCATATGGACCAAAGTCTTCATATGGATCCAAGTCCTCATATGGACCATATTCCTCACGCGGATCAAATTCCTCATGAGGATCAAAGTCCTCATATGAACATCATCATGCTAATACTTCTGTTTCACAGGAAAGATCTAAGGGCTATGAATATGTGCATTATTCTTCAAACCATTATGTTCATAAGTCCTCGAAGAATTTCTTTGCTTATTCATATGCTTACTCTAACCCCTCTTATGTGAAGCGAAGTGGATTGGCGTCTATGCCACCTTTCTCTTATGGAGCTCGCAGAATGATGAACTCTTTGCCACCCCTCCAGATGTGGGTGGTGAAGAAAAAGAACTAATCTCTTATGCAGGGTCAGGTCTCCAGCCGAACTTAATCATTTGAAGAATTTGCTAGAGACCTAAATATGCTTGATAGGATGCAAGCTAATCATGAAGAAATTAACTGTCATTTCTCACGTCCTCCTGCTGCTATATCTGTTCTATTGCTTGATGAAATTGATCTGGTTCATTTGATGTCATATTCTTCACTGATGAAGTATATGAGTTCGTAAGATGCACTCATTCATCGGCAAGATGATCAACCAAAAGCTACTGAGTGGTTCCTCGACAGTGGATGTACAAATAACATGACTAGTGACAGGAACTTATTGATGGACACTACTTTATGTCCATCGCACCTAAAGCATATCACCTACGCTGACAAAGGTAAAAGCAAGGTACTGGGTCTAGGTAAGGTTGCAATCTCAAAGGATCGACACATGGACAAAGTCATGCTTGTCGAGTCCTTAGGATTCAACCTCATGTCTGTCTCAATGCTTTGTGATCTTGATATGGTTGTTGTGTTTGGCAAGTATCGTTGTGTTGTGATCATGGAAGCTAACCATTCCAAAGTCTTCAAAGGCTTTAGGAGAGGAGACTTGTATATTGTTGATTTCTCTACAGGACCACAACCTGCTACATGTCTACTTGCAAAAGCTTCAGAAGGCTGGCATCGACGACTTGGTCATGCTGGCATGAGGAACTTGCACACGCTTGCGAAGAAGAAACATGTCATAGGCATCGAGGATGTCAAATTCCTCAAGGATCACCTGTGTGGAGCTTGTGAAGCTGGAAAGATGACCAAGGCCAAGCATCCCTCAAAGACTATCATGACTACCACACGTCCATTTGAATTACTTCACATGGATCTCTTTGGCCCTACTCATTATGCCACATTCACCAATGCTGCATCATTATATCGCTTTGTTATTGTTGATGACTATTCTCGTTACACATGGGTGCATATTGTCACTTACAAATATGAAGTGCAGGAAGTCTTTAAACGATTTTCCTCGAGGGCTTCAACCAACTTTGGTGTGAAGATCAAGAACATCAGAAGTGACAATGGGACCGAGTTCAAGAATACTAGTCTTGATAACTATCTTGATGAACTTGGTATTACGCAGGAGTTATCTGCTCCTTATACTCCTCAGCAGAATGGCGTCGTGGAGCGCAAGAACATGACTCTTGTTGAGATGGCTCGCGCCATGCTTGACGAATACAAGACGCCTCATCATTTTTGGCCTGCGGCAATTGATACTACGTGCCACATCATCAACAGGGTATATCTTCACAAATTCTTCAAAAAGACCTCATATGAACTCCTCACTGACAAGAAAACCAATGTGAGTTATTTCAAAGTCTTCGATGCTAAATGTTGGATTAGAGATCCTCATCACAACTCTAAATTTGCACCGAAAGCACATGAAGGTTTTATGCTTGGTGACGGAAGGACTCGCACACCTACAAAGTCTTCAACACTGTGCACCACAAGGTTTTTGAAAATGTAGATGTGCGGTTCGATGAGACTAACGGCTCGCAAAGAGAGCACCTACCACCAGTGCTAGATGAAAAGTCACCTGAGGTATCCATAAATTTCAAGGCTACTGAGGATGTCATTCCTACCGAAGAATCTGCTGAAGAAGTCCTTCCAGAACGTGAAGAATATCATGCTGGTGCACCTGAAGAAAATGGCTCTGAAGAAAATGCTGAGCCGACTCAACGTCGTCAACCCGCTCATCCTCGCATTGCAAATGAAATGCAGATCGAGACAATCATCAGTGACATCAATGCACCAGGTCCTCTCACACGCTCAAAGGCTTCATATTTGTCTAAATTTTGTGGGCACTTTTCTTTTGTCTCTATCACAAAGCCCACCAAAGTAGATGAGGCATTTCTGGAGCCTGAGTGGATTCAAGCGATGCAAGATGAATTACACCAGTTCGAGCTCAACAATGTCTGGGAACTTGTCAAGCGACCAGACCCTCGCAAGCACAACATCATCAGCAAAAAATGGATCTACCACAAGAAGCAAGATGAAAATGGCCTTGTGATGAGGAATAAGGCACGGCTTGTAGCTCAAGGCTACACACCGATTGAAGGAATTGATTTCGATGAAACTTCTGCACCTGTTGCTAGACTTGAGGCTATTCGCATATTACTTGCTTATGCTAACCATCATAATATCATCTTATATCAAATGGATGTAAAAAGTGCATTCCTGAATGGTAAGCTTGAGGAAGAAGTATATGTTGCTCAACCCCCAGGTTTTGAAGATCCAAAGCATACTGACAAAGTCTTCAGACCCAATAAGGCCCTCCATGGCCTCAAACAGGCCCCTCGGGCGTGGTATGATACTTTGAAGGAATTACTCTTGAAGAAAGGCTTCAAACCCGGTTCACTTGACCCAACTCTTTTCACCAAAACCTATGATGATGAATTATTCGTATGCCAAATATATGTTGATGATATCCTCTTTGGCTGTACTGACCAAAGTTATAGTGATGAATTTGCCGATATGATGAGTGAAGAATGTCAAATGTCTATGATGGGAGAATTGAAATTCTTCTTAGGTCTTCAAATTCGTCAACAACGTAAAGGCATCTTCATATCTCAGGAGAAATACCTCAAGGAAGTATTGAGGAAATTTGGCATGCAAGATTGCAAAGGTGTCAAAATCCCTATGCCCACAAATGGCCATCTATGCACTGATGAAAATGGTATTGACTTTGATCAAAAGGTATACCGCTCCATGATTAGTTCTTTATTGTATCTATGTGCATCTAGGCCAGATATTATGCTTAGTGTTTGCATGTGTGCCCGTTTTCAAGCTATGCTGAAGGAATCACACCATAAGGTTGTGAAGCATATTCTTCGATATCTAGCTCACACTCCAACACTTGGATTATGGTACCCCAAGGGCTCGACTTTTGATCTCATTGGATATTCAGACTCTGACTATGCTGGTGATCGTGTGGACAAGTCAACATCAGGCACATGCCATTTCCTTGGACGATCCTTGGTATGTTGGTCCTCAAAGAAACAAAACTGCGTATCACTCTCTACTGCTGAAGCTGAGTACATTGCTGCTGGTGTGTGCTATGCTTAATTACTATGGATGAAGCAACCCTCAAGGACTATGGCATCAATGTGAAGAATGTGCCTCTCTATTGTGACAATGAGAGTGCCAAAAAGATTGCTCACAACCCAGTTCAGCACTCGAAGACAAAGCACATCCAGATTCGTCATCACTTTCTTCGTGATCATGTGTTGAAGGGCGACATCTCTATCGAGCACGTGAAGACTGAAGAACAGCTAGCCGATATCTTCACTAAGCCCTTGGATGAGAAGAGATTTAGCAAGTTGCGGTGTGAGCTAAATATCATAGAATCTTTGAATGTCCTTTGAAAAGGACACACATCCTAACACTTATGCAAAATTGATAACTTAGATGTGCAACACACGAAGTAACATTTTTCTTCAATCAATGAAGACTAATCCTCTAAGTGTGAAGAAATTAACGAATAATTTGATTCTTAGAGCCCTACGACAATTGGTCGCGGCGTCTGAAATCATCATTCTTATACGGTGGGTCGTGCCACCAACAAAAGTTGAAAATATTCAATTTGAGTTTTTCTTCAATTTTTGAAATTCCTCAGTTGTTCAAATTCTTCAACTTTGCTTTGTCTTCACTCTTTCCATCGTTGTTCTTCATTGACTACATATATATATATATATATATATATATATATATATATATATATATATATGTGTGAGTTTTCAGTCCTCTACAACATTCACTTATTGCTATTTCCTCAAGTTGACCTTTCCGCTAAGTGAATGTGATCGGACCCTTCCCCCTCTATGCTAAACTCAACCTACTATGTTCAAAAATTCTTCATGTGCGTTCTAATTTGAAACCCGTCCAAAATCTTCACTGTGTCCTTGTTAGCTGAAGAATTTCTGAACGAAACTTTAGAGTATTCTTATCTCAAATTTAAGATTTTTGCCGCTCAAATTGTTCTGCATCCCATGATAAGACTTATCATTCACCCACGATCTCCAGCTCACTATACGTGGGTGACACATGTCGCTAGGATGAGAAGGGTCAGGGGCACGTTTGTCCATTTTCCTCGGACGAATGGTTTTTCACCTCGGCTATATATACCCATCACCCTCCTCAGACTTCATTTACCCCGCTCGACCTCACTCCCCTCGCTCGAGCTCTCTGACCTAGCGCTGCCGCTACTTCCATCATCGCCGGTGAGGAAGAGCTTCACTGCCTCAACCTCTTCCCCGTCGTACTCGCGCCGGCCACGGAAATCTTCACTCCGCCGCCGTTGTAGCTATCTTCCTCTGCCAAGTTAGGGAGTGGAAGATCTGAACGGACGAACTTCCAATCTACAACTCCCAGTTCGTCATGTTCTTCATCAAGGGTAAATAAATTTATTTTTACTGCTCTTGTTGATTCTGATGATTTCTACAAAATCTTCAAAAGGTGTTTATTCTTCAACTTCTGCACACATAAACACCTCACATGCATCTGTTCTTGATCTGCTTCTCTAAGCAACGCTTTTTCTTCAAGATTCCTCAATTGTATGGATTTTTCAGTCTATACAACTCTGGAACCTAAGTCAAAGAACACTTAGTGAAATTCCTCAAGACACCTCTGGTCAATTTCCTCAAACTTGTTCAATTTTGAAAAACTTCTGAGAACGCATATGACCTCTCCAAATTCTTCGCACCTATACTCTGTTCACAGGTACTCATGTCCGCTGCTGAATCACTAGGTTCTCATCAACAAAACTCATTTGCAGCGTTCCTTGAAGACAAGTTACATACCTCCTCAGAGAATTCTGTTGTTCAAATTCCTCAGTTGAAGACAATGGCTGATGGCAAGAGACCTCAGAAGGGAGGGAAGAAATTGGAAGTAAACACTGCTTTTGAAATCCCTTAAGATATCTATGCAGGGTATTGCACACCTGATGAAGCAATTCATGGCAAGGAGACAAAGAATGAGCGCAAAGTGCGCATTCAGAAAATTGAGAGGAGATGGGCCAGAGAATGGAGGGAATATCGCTATGTTACTCCCAAGTACATGAAGAAATTCGCAGTACACCCTCCATGCCGAAGACCTCCATTGGCACCAGGCCAAGTTGCTGATCCCTCTAGCATCAGAAGGGGTCAGGACTTTCCCGCTGAATGGGCCAAGCGAAAAGCTAAGTTGGCCAAAGTAGCTAAAGAAGGAGTGAAGAAATTCAACGAAGACTCTGCTGCTGCTGATGTGGCCTCTGCTAGCAAGCCCAAGAAGGCTATGCCCAAGAAGCCAGCTTGCAAGCCCAGTTCCTTAGATATGCCCTCATGGCCAAGATCATCAAAGCCCTTATGGCAAATCCCTCAAGCAGCTCTAGTTCCCATTGTTACAAAATCTTCAGCGGCACCTACAAAGTCCTCAGCACCTGCCCATCTCGCCTCTTGCCAAAGGACCATAGGCATCTCAATTGTTTCAGGAGCATTTGCAAGTTCTCAAGCTCCTCCGCAGTCCTCAACAGGCCCAACTCTGCTGAAGACAAAGGCCACTGCTGGACGAGGCACTCGACCAAGTCCTCACAACAAGTAGGTTGCCTTTCATGTTCCGTCAGGTGAAGACGAAGCTAATGATGAAGAACTAGCTGAAATCATCAGAGACAGACAACAACGGGCTGCTAGAGCCAAAGGCACCAATGTGCCTCGTCTGCTGGATCCTAAGTTGATCCTAGACTTCATTGATCTATGGCACAAGGACCCCAACACTCCTATGCCTGATTTCAATCTCACACCTGGCCAAAGTCACATGTTGGCCGCCTTCATAGGCGAGGAAAAATGGAAGTTTGAAAAGGCCAGGCAACTGAAGAAAGCTCAATACAAGAAGGAGCATTATCTGAAGAAGCATGTTGTCACAATGACAACTGATGAACTTGTGGCCATGCAAGCTGAGATCAAAACCCTTAGTGATGAATTTGACGCTTACCGTGTAGATTGGCTGGGAGCCAAGGTCAGATTCTTCAAGATGGCAGAAAAATTCACCTCAAATGTTGCAGCCTCAATGCAACGTGAATCTCCCCAGGCTGAAGCATCTGCTTAGCCTAATGAAGAACATGCCAGCACCACTGATGAAAATCAGGCTGCTGAAGAAAATGAAAGCACCAGGGTTGATGAAGACATTCCAGCTGCTGAAGAAACTACCAGGGCAACCTCTAGTGTTGCAACTGAAGAACAAGCCAGGCCTGTTGAAGCATCTGCTATAACGCCTGAAGAGGTTGACCAAGCCAGGACAACTGCATCAGTTGTTCCTGACAAAACTGAACCAATTTCCTCTGCTCCTCCTGCACCAACAACAAGCATCAACCTTCCTTCTACATCAGAAGTGAAGAAAACCAAGGCTGCGGAGCGAGCAACTGTGAAGAAAAGGAAATCATCTACTTCCTCAGAGTCTTCTTCACCAAAGAAGGCGAAGACTTTGATAAGCTCCTATGAAAATCCCATAGATGTTGTTCCTGTTTCAAGCATGCCATCAAAGGAGATTGTTCCCTTTGGTGAGGAATATGTGATTCCCAATGAATCAAATGAAGAAGATCCTTCTACTGCTTCGACAGAGCAGTTGGATGAAGAAATTGAAGTGGATAACATCCCTTCAACCCCACCGGTGTCCTTTCCCATGCCTCAGTTCACTGCTGAAGAGGCCGGCGTTGAAGAATTAGATGAGGAAGATGAAGATGTGGACATTGGGTGCACCACTCCAATTCTGAATAATGACTACTGGGAAAGTCATCACCCCAATTCACCTCTGTTCACACCTCTGCAACTGACTCCTCAGTCCCCTGTTCAGACCGAAGAAATTCACACGGGATCTGAAGAACACCAGACATCTCTCCTCACTATTCTTGAAGAAGTTCTAGCCACTAGCACTGATGTAAATGTTGGTGAAGAAATGGAGACCCAGGCTGCTGTTGATGACATTGTACCTGAAATTCCTCAGCCTGCGGCTCCTGAGACTGTGATTCAAGAGGTTGTGCAGACTATTACTGACACTCCTCAGCCCAAGCCAACGAATCCCTTCTCCAAGAAATAAAAGTTCAAAGCTTAAGATTTCTTCAATGAGCACATTTTCTTCACTGACTTCAATCCCTATGACTCTGCTCGTCTTGCACAGAAGCGCTTCTAGACAACAAGTCAGATGAACTTCTATTCTTCACTACTATTCGACAAGGACAAGATCTTTGACCATGAGCACATTCCTCCTGTGGATATGGAGTCACTGCCATGCTTCTACCCAGTCCTCAGTGTTCTTCATGACGCTGGACTGCTCAACTTCTGCACCGACATCTCCGACTAGAATGTTGAACTCATTCTTCAGTTCTACGCCACGCTGCACATCACTGGCAATGTCGAAGATGTGAATTCATGGGTGTTGGACTGCATGATTGAAAACACCCACTACAAAGCACCGGCCTCTGAATTACTTCATGCCATCCCAGTCACTCCTCCTCCTGAAGGTGCAAGGCGTCTCTATATTGATCCTGAACTTTCAGATCATCTGATGCAAGTGCTGATGAAGCCTTTGAAGCCAGGCCAAGCTCCTAGGACCAAATTCCTCGTCAAGGAATTGCTCTATGTGCCAAGAACTGTGTACAGGATATTGACCAAGACCCTCAGTCCAATCAAGGGCCACGACTCTAATGAAGAAGAGGTTGTTGTCATCATGAAGAGTCTGCTTTTCAACATCATGGTGTGCCTATCAACTACCATGATTTCTTCATGAGGACTTTGGCCAATGTCGCTCTTTCAGCATTTGAATTGAAGCCTTATGCTCCCTGGATCATGAGATTCATCAGATCAAGGTCTTCAATCAACTACAAGGCTGAAACTCTCAATCATGGCAACTACTTGCCCCCAATTGAAGTCCTCAAACAGACTATTTCCTCAGCTGATGAGAAGGGCAAGGCCACTGTTATTGATGAAGGCACTCGTCCATTGGATGGCCAGTTTCGCAAAGCTGCATCCTACTCCACCAATGATGACTCTGCCACTCATGACTCTGCCGCTAATGCTTCAAAGCCAAATCCTCAAGCCACTTCTCCAAGGGTGATGACTAATCGTGAGCTTCTCCTTAGTGTTCATCAGAAGGTCGATCACAACCACAAATGGGTCAAACGACAGTTTGGTTCAATTCTTCATAACTTGACCATCACACAGAACACTGTGAAGAAGAACCATTACTACCTCCATGAAGTTTTTGATCGCACCTGGGCTATTCTGTCTCATCTCTACGATGAATAAGATCTCAAGCAGATGGGCTTCAAGCAGGACTTTGACTGGTCTCAGCCATCTTCGAAGAAATTAAAGAAGCTCAAGGTTCCTCACTTGGTGGCCAGTTCATATTCTTCATCGCGCGAGACTGATGAACATGAAGACTTGGACGACACTGCAGCAGGCCCTACATCAACGAACGACCCCAACAACGCTGACGCTCCTCCATCGACTTCGTGATGATATTATTCAGGGGCGTTAGTCATTTTGGTTATTCGATGACAAAGGGGGAGAAATATGAGTTATTCTTCAAGCGGGTCTATATATATGGGAGTTTTTTTTGCTAAGTTACAACTCTCGTTCTTCTGAAGTATTTGTTGGATCGAGTTGTAAACTTAAGTCTGATGGTGATCTGATACTTTTGCTTTGTTTTACGCATGCTATTTCCACATATATGTTAATGCACGCATGCTGAATTACATCAGTCACGATATTTCATCATGCATTTCAAATTCTTCATATCATATGTTAAATGCGTGTATGAATTACAAGATATAGGGGGAGATCTCCATGATTCTACTCTACAATGTGCATTTGCTATTCAAAGCAAATTCCTCAAATATGCATTCTTCAGGGTGAGTTCTTCTATATCTTGCAATCAAATTCCTCAATATCAGTATTTACACTTCATATGTTTATCCCCGTTGAAAACTTAACCTACATTGTCATCAATCACCAAAAAGGGGAGATTGTAAGTGCATCTAGTGCCCCTTAGTGATTTTGGTGTATTGAAGACTTATAGGTTAAGGTACTAATGCGTTAGTGAGTGTACACAGGTCTATAACTCTATGAAGAGTTTGATGTTTACAGAAAAAGTCGACCCCTAAAAATGAATGTCTTCAACGACTTTGGCTTTCTGAAGACTTTGAAAGTGAAGAAATTGGTGTGACCGTGAAGACTTGATATTCATGCGAGGAATATGAAGCATGAAGACTTTTGTTTTCGTAGTTTCATTTTTCTCTTTCTTGAGTCATAGGAAACACCATACTATTAAAGGGGGTCGAGGTAAAACTAAGGAAAAGTTTCCAAGTGATGCTCATCTCAAAATCCTACACCTTCCAATCCTTTCGAGTGAAGCCATTGGAAATCTCGTACAGTTCAGTCAATTTCTTCAAAGGATGAGACAAAGATCTTCTGGTCTCTGAGGAATTTGTTCTGACTGAGGAGTTAGGAATTCACTAGTGCGGATTGCCTACAAGTGAGGAACATGATAGCCCTGAGGAATTTGATAGCCAAATTTCCGACCGTTGTTGTGCTAAGCGCCAGCTGTCCCAAAATATCTACCCACCTAATGGTCATATCATTGAAGGGCATTTATGTCTTATCATGTTGGGCTGCTCCCTGGGCTATAAATAGCCGCCCCCTACAACCACTAGCTTGTTGGCTGCTCCGAAAGAAACTGACACTTGTCATTGAGAGCATGCATCCTCCGAGGACTTTGAGCGAAAATCATCAAGTGAGGAAAACCCAAACCCAAACACCTACAAACCCAAAGTGATTGAGCATCAGTGAAGAGATTGTTCCTGTGTGGAACCGACGCTTGTTACCTTTGAGGACTGTGCATCATCCAGACGGTTAGGTGTCATGGTCTAGAGCATCTAAGAGGAAATTGTGGATCGTCGAGTGACCGAGTCTGTGAAGGTTTGGAATTCACCCGAAGACTTACCATGAGTTATTGGGCGAGGACTGTGTGATGTTTGCTCAAGGAGAATACGGTGAGGACTGTGTGTCCTCAGGTATAAATACCTAGCCGCTCCAACCAGACGTACGACTGTCACAACAGTTGGAATTGGTCTACCAAATCATTGTCTTCACCGAGCTACTAGTTCTATTTCCTCAAGCCTTTCATTTCCTCATTAAGATACTGTTGTACTTGATCGTTACAGTTTGAAGACTTTGACTGAAGACTTTCTCAATTTCCTCAGTTCAATTTCTTCAGTCAGTTTGTCTTCAGCCTGCATATCCTGATTATACGCTACATGTACTCTGTGCTTGCTTTCATTTTATGATGACGACTGTGCTTTTGTTATGTTATGCATGCATCTAAGTACTTATTCCACTGCTAGTTATTCATGAGTTAGGAATTTCCTCACCCTGAAATTCCTCACTGACGAATTTGTAAAAATCACCTATTCACCCCCTCTAGTCGATATAACACAGTTTCAACTAGGGGGTTTTACCCAGTTTCAGGCTGCAGTGAGGCGTAAAAGCCTACTCCTGCTTTTGGTGGATTGGATGATGGGATCACAACAATACACAATGCTCAAGTCCACCAAGGTTGCCTTGGGGGAGTAGTTACGCGCGTACAAGTGTGAGGGGGTCCGAATTCCTTTCTAGGCTGCCTTGGACCTCTTTTAATAGCTCAAGGGGTAACCACAGTGGCAAAATGGTTTTTATCTAATGATTAGATAGCTAACATTGCTAAGTGCATTAAATGCACTGCTAGGTGTCATGCTGAGGATGAAGCCCGACAAGCCGGCCGTGCCACTTAATCCTCTTCTGCTTATCTGTTCGACACGCCTCTGGACGGGTGTCATGTGATTGTAACCTGTCTTCCAACGGGCTGCCACATGCTTAGTGTAGGCCACTTAATCATCTGGGGGCTCGACACCGCATTTACATGCGATTTGCATTGTTGTGCGGTGGAGCGATGGTGCCTTGGCGGGATTTCCTGCTCTTGGCGGCCCCGGCAAGCCTGCCGGGGCAATCTTGGACTTGTCCTTGGGGTGGTCTCGACTTGGCCGGGTTCTCTTCCCCGGCAAGGGAGGCCTTCATGAGGTGATGCTTCCGCTTTCTTGTATGTTTACTTGGTCTTCTTGATCCGCTCCTTGATCTCACAAAGAGCGGTTTCTCTGGCTTGGTCTTGCTTTGTATGCTTGTGATTGGACATGCGATGCCAATACGCCTGTGTATTGGTCTGGTCAACAAGTGCACATGTTTGCTGCACCGACACGAGCTCCCGGGCCTAGCCCATATGTGTCGCTGGGCATCGTTGGGGTAGGCCCCAATTAATACACAGGCGAACACTTCGGCCAAACTACAATGGGATCCATTTCTTTCTTGATATCTTCTTTGCTTCTTCATTAACCTGTGATTAACTTAGCTTCCGGTTTTTCCGTGCGTCGTGCGGAATGACGTGGGGTAATTTACATAATGGCCCGCCGTCCGCCCACGCCCCACATTCACGGGAAGGTAACTGCCATTTTACTCATCCCACTACCCCTGCCATTTCTGCCACATATGCTGCATGCATGGCACAAAGTTGCTGGCGGGCGCGTATGGCATGGGAATGAGTGCCATGGCAGATAGCCCAGCACCTTGGATAGGGGCAGGAGGGCGGCCGTTGAACTTGGACGCTGTCAGCGACGTAGAGGGACTGGATTGGTGGAAGTGGGGCGGTTGCTTCCTGGGTGGTGAGGAGCCAGCCCCCGGCCATGCTCCCATATAAAAGGAGGCGTGGGCGGGGGGCTCACCCACACACATTTCTCCTCCTTCTTCTTCTTGCATCTTGCTTCCGTTATGGTGAGGGGAAGAGAATGTGGTCGAGCTCCTGTGGTGGCGACAAGGGTCTCTTCTCCGCAGCGCCTTCTTCCCCTAATTGGGGATGCAGGTGCAGAGTCCAGCGCACAAGGCAGTGCCGTAGGACGTGGGCGCGACTGTGGTGGCGCTCGGGGCTGAGGAGGGTGTGGTGGTGCTCTGGTCGCTCCTCCCCCGGTTGCCCTGGCTTCGATGGAGAGCCACGTTATGGACCAGCCGTTGGAGTTCATCGTCAAGCTACGTGGGCCTCCGCACAGTCGCCTTCGATTTCCTACTCCTTTTGCAAGGATGATGGAGGCAGAATAGCCGCCAGGATTGAAACTGCACACGAGGGGTTGCTGTAATGGTAGCATGCGGGCGTACGTGGAGTTCCCCGTGAGGGAGTCCTGGACTAAGGGGTCCTCGGGTGTCCTTCCTGTTAGCCATGTGCCGGACTGATGGGCTGTGAAGATACAAAGACCGAAGACTCTACCCATGTCCGGATGGGACTCTCCTTGGTGTGGAAAGCAAGCTTGGCAACCAAATATGAAGATTACTTTCTCTGTAACCGACTTTGTGTAACCCTAGTCCCCTCCGGTGTCTATATAAACCGGAGGGCTAGGTCCGAAGAGGCAAACAATCATAATCATAGTCATACAGGCTAGACTTTTAGGGTTTTAGCCATTACGATCTCGTGGTAGATCAACTCTTGTAATACTCATATTCATCAAGATCAATCAAGCAGGAAGTAGGGTATTACCTCCATAGAGAGGGCCCGAACCTGGGTAAACATTGTGTCCCCTGTCTCCTGTTACCATCAACCTTAGATGCACAGTTCGGGACCCCGTACCCGAGATCCGCCGGTTTTGACGCCGACATTGGTGCTTCATTGAGAGTTCCGCTGTGACGTAGAAATATAGGATCGATGGCTCGCCTTGTTCTCAAGGAAAATTTCACCTCCGGAGGAGCACTGGCCCCAGGCCAAACCATCCGGCTGGGCAGCTTTACCATGACCGCCCGTTCGGCTGTTAAGCCGACGATGACTTCTCGGGTCACAGAAATTCCCCTCCATGTTGACTCCAAATACTCCAAGCAGATGGATCCAGTGGAGTTATCATATTTAAACGAGCTCCTAGATCGCATCGCCGCCCTGGGGGTCGCCACAGACTATGACGGATTGGTCTTAAACCTGACCAGAGAGAAACTAAAACTCCACCGGTCACCCATCAGGTAGCAGTAGTAGAGGAGCAAGACGACAACTCTTCCTCTATACTGAGGACGAAGTATGTTCGGATCTCCGAGCTTGAAGAGCCGGACACCTGCCTACAGAAAGACACGCCTTGTCCACCGAACATAGAATCGGACGACATGCCTAAAAAATCACTTGATATCCCGGAGCCTGAACTATTAAATTCGGAAGTCCTTCAGACTCCGGATCCCAAATTGGGTCAGGACTCGGATTTAAATCCACCCACCCACCTAGATATTAGCGCTCTCATGGGCATACAACAGCAGTCTCAGGAAACGGTGTCGGATGTGGGGTTCCGGCAAACCCTTAAGGTTCAAACACTGGGGTGCGCGCAAAGTCTTTCCCCCCTACCGATCTACGCTCTAGCTCGCTAAGATCTTGCGGACGAACTCGATGAACTCACAACACAGAAAGAGACACGGGGTTTATACTGGTTCGGGCCACCGCTAGGTGTAATACCCTACTCCAGTGTGGTGGTGGTGGATTGCCTCTTGGGCTGATGATGAACAGTACAAGAGAAGAACAACCTCCTAAGGTTGAGGTGTTCTTGTGCGTCTGTTGGCTTCTCGATCTGTTCGATTCGTACCTCGGTTCAGCCTCCTCCCTACAGTGGTGGCTAGCTCTACTTATATAGGCCCTGGTCCTCTTCCCAAATGTCGAGCGGGAAGGGAGCCAAAAACGGCGGGCAAATTTGAAGGGGGACAGCTAGTACAAGCTATCCTGACAAAAGCGGTCTTTGCCTGCGAAAAGCCCTGGGATGACGCCGTCTTGGGCTCCACGATGACCTCCGCCTTGCCGTCCCCTTGTCTTGGTCTTGTTGCACCAATATGGCAACCTTTGACTGATGCCTCGGTACTCTTCGTCTGCGCTTGCCTCCTTAGCACCAAAGAGGAAATGTGGACGCTGCGCGTACTGGCGCCCGCCTGGCACCGTTCGTCATGGCTCACGTCACGAGTCCCTCGTGAGGTTTGCCCCGCCTTGATATCTCCGCTCCTCGTGAGGCCGCCTGGCTAGGCCACTCTAGAGGAAGCCTTGCGTCGTCCGCCTCGCGAGGCTTGGACCCTCGCGAGGGTCTTGGATGCCTTGTTGATGAAGATGGGCCGTACGGCCCACTGCTTAGCCACGCTGTGGGCCGCAGGCAGGCAAGTCTGGGGAGCCCCGTTCCCAGAACGCCGACAAATGGTCCATCACTTCTGGGCCAGATTCCTCCTTGTCAAAGACAATATTAAAGATTGCCGCGACGGAGACGCGATCTCAGCATTCCGCAACAATTGCACGGATGAAGGAATCCTCAACGCCATCAATCGTTGTCACGTATCACACTTCGCAGACTTGGCAACCATAGTACACAAGTACTGCATAATGGAAAGCGCCTGGAATACTCAGGCAGCCCGCTGGGAACCACCGGTTTCCACCCAACCCCTCGTTCAGGCGAAAAGGACGCACCCTCGTGGCACGCCCGGCCCAATAGTAAAAAAATATAAGCCCATTACGGGGCACAGAACCGTTCTGGAGGGATGGCTTGATGGGCCATGCAAAATACACACAACACCGGATACCACATCAACCCACATCAACTCCGGCAGGTGGCCAAGAGCGGCGAGGATATCCTCACCAAAAACACCCCAGAGCAACATCCCCCAGAAGACGACGACCTCAGAGTATTGACGGTCTTCGAGACCTTCGTTTCAAACAATAAGCGCAAAAGGGCACTCCATGACCTCGTCGAAGTCTGCAAAATCGAAGCAATAAACCCTTGGAACGACACGGCCATAACTTTTAATGCTGGTGATGAACCAAAATTCCGGACAGTCCGGGCACCAGCCGCCTTGGTCCTTAGTCCGATCATGGACGGCTTTTGGCTCACCAAGGTTCTCATGGATGGCGGCAGCGGACTAAACCTCATTTACGAGGATACACTCAGCAAAATGGAAATAGACAAGAGCCGCATCGAGCAAAGTAGCACGACCTTCCGAGGAATTATTCCCAGTCGAGATGCGCGATGCACGGGAAAAATCACGCTCGACGTAGTATTCGGCACGCCGGAGAACTATCGGTCCGAAGAAATAACCTTCCAAGTGGCCCCTTTCAACAGTGGATATCACGCCCTATTGGGGCGAGATGCATTTACACACTTCCAAGCTATACCTCACTATTGGTATATGAGGCTCAAGATGCCCAGGCCCAATGGCATAATCACTCTCGCCAGTGATCCGGACATAGCACTCCGCGCCGAAAATAAAACCGCATCCCTGGCCCTTGAGGCATTATCTGAAGCCCTCGCGGCCGAAGAATTAACCGCATTGCACTACACGGTGGATAGGGACAATGTAATCATTGACAAACGAACCAAATCCACCTCCTTCAAACCAGCAGAAGAAATAGTCAAATTCCAAGTCCATCCAATAGACCCCAAGAAGACAACATCTATCGGGGCACAACTAGACCCAACGGTCGACGCCGCGCTACGAGAGTTCCTGCGTGAGAACTGGGATATATTCGCCTGGCACCCTTCTGATATGCCAGGAATCCCACGCAGGTTGGCCGAACACAGCCTCAATATATTGAAGGGATATAAATCGGTCAAGCAAACACTGCGGCGCTTTTCCGAACCCAAACGTCAAGCTATGGGGGAGGAGCTAGCCAAGCTAACCGAAGCCGGATTCATTAGAGAAATAAAACACCCGAACTGGCTAGCAAACTTGGTGATGGTGCCAAAAAAGGATAAATCCTGGCGCATGTGTGTCAATTTCAAAGACCTCAATAAGGCCTACCCTAAGGACCCCTTCCCCCTCCCCCGCATCGACCAGATTATTGATGCTACCGCAGGACACGACTCACTGTGCTTCCTCGACGAAAATTCTGGATACCATCAAATCAAAATGAAGGAGTCCGATCAAGATGCAATAGCATTCATTACCCCATATGGGCCATTCTGCTTCAACACCATGCCCTTCGGGCTTAAAAACGCCAGGGCCACCTACCAATGCATCATTCAAACATACCTGGAGAAACAGATCGGCAAGACAGTTGAAGCATACGTGGACGACATCGTCATCAAAACTAGGCACGTCGAGTCACTAATAGATGATTTACGTCTCACATTCGACAACCTCCGTGCATATGATATCAAGCTCAATCTGGAAAAGTGTGTTTTCGGCGTCCCCGCTGGAAAACTACCGGGCTTCATTGTTTCCAATAGAGGAATTGAAGCAAATCCAGCCAAATTCCGAGCTTTGTCACAGTTGGCTATGCCAACGGACCTTAAATAGGTCCAACAACTCGCCGGATGCGTGGCAGCTTTAAGCCGCTTTATCTCCAGATTGGGAGAAAAGGCATTGCCACTCTATCACCTTCTCCAGCAGACCGATCACTTCGAGTGGACGGATGCGACAATGGCCGGACTGGAAGAAATAAAAGCCCTTCTAGCGAGCAACCCAGTCCTGGCCGCGCCGAACGTCGGTGAACCCATGTTATTATACATATCGGCAACACACCAAGTGGTGAGCGCCATGCTCGTCGTTGAGCGAGAGCGGGACGGACACAAATTCCCGCTTCAGAAGCCGGTATACTACGTATCCACTGTCCTCACACCATGTAAATGCCGGTACCCTCATTTTCAAAAGATAGCATATGCGGTCTTCATGGCATCCCGGAAGCTACGACACTACTTCCAGGAGTGTTCGATCACGGTGGCTTCTGAAGTACCACTCAATGACATAATAAACAACCGCGATGCTACGGGCCAGATTGCCGAATGGGCCATTGAGCTCCTTCCGTTCGACATAACATACAAACCGCGTCGAGCCATTAAATCCAAAGTACTGGCGGACTTCGTCGCTGAATGGACAGATGCCGAACTCCCTAAAGAGTACGGCACATATTCCAACTGGGTTATGTATTTTGATGGTTCCGAAATGTTGGCAGGGTTAGGAGCGGGCGTCGTTTTAACGTCCCCCTGGAGAAGTAGTCCAGTATGTACTCCAAATATTATACACAGACTCCAATAACGCAGCCGAATACGAGGCCATATTGCTGGTCTTCGGATGGATGTCTCCATGGGCATACAACGCCTGGAAGTGCGCGGGGACTCAAACCTCGCAATATCTCAAATAAATGGATATTTCGACGCCAAAGATCCAAAGATGGTGTCGGCGTTCTGGGAACGGGGGTCCCCAGACTTGCCTGCCTGCGGCCCATGGCGTGGCTCTGCTGGTGGGCCCGTATGGCCCATCTTCACCAACAAGCATTCAAGACCCTCGCGAGGGGCCAAGCCTCGCGAGGCGGACGACACAAGACCTCCTCAGGAGCGGCCTCACCAGGTTGGCTCATGAGGGGCGGAGGGATCAAGGCAAGGAAAACCTCGCGAGGTTCTCGTGACGTGAGCCATGATGACCGAAACCAGGCGGGCGCCAGCGCGCACAGTGTCCTTGTTTCCTCTTTGGTGCTAAGGAGGCAAGCGCATGCGCGGAGTACCGAAGCGTCAAGCAAAGGTTTCCATATTAGTGCAACGAGACCAAGACCAGCAGGACGGCGAGATGGAGGTCACTATGGAGCCCAAGGCGGCGTCACCACCAAAGCCTTTGGCAGGCGAAGACTACTTTTGTCAGGATAAGCTGTACTAGCTGTCCCCTTTCAAATTGGCTGTTGTTGGCTCCCTTCCCGCTCAATATTTGGGAAGAGGACCAGGGCCTCTATAAATAAGACTAGCCACCACAGTAGGAGGCAACGAAGCCTCAGGCATCTCATCTTGAGTAATCCTCATCCTCACCCACACACAGAGCACAAGAACACCTCAACCTCAGGAGGCTGTTCTTCCCCTTGTAACTGTTCATCCTCAGCCCGAGAGGCAATCCACCACCACCACACTGGAGTAGGGTATTACACCACAATGGTGGCCCGAACCAGTATAAATCTTGTGTTCTTTGTGTTGCGAGTTCGTCGAGTTAGTCTTTGAGATCTTAGCAAAGCTAGGACGTGGATCGGTAGCGGGAGATCTTCATGCGCACCCTAGAGTTCGAACCTTAAGGGTTTTGCCGGAAAACGAGATCCAACATTTGGCGCGCCAGGTAGGGGTGCGCCGAAGCTTCCATTCCGTCGCTCCGTGTCCTATTGCTTCATCATCTCCATGGCGGATGCACGCAGTGCTCGCGCCGAGCGCCGGGCTGCCCTTGCCACCCTCGTTGCTCAGACAGATCCCGTCGGTGGGCCACCCCGTCGTTCTCCGTCCCCTGCCGCCAACGCCGCCACCGGCCCGGCGGGAAACGAGCAGCAAGCATCCTCGCTGCACCCCTCGGTGCGGCGGGACGGCCGCACCGCCACTCCATCACTGACCCCGGCCGGTTCGTCATCCCACGCTCGATGCGCTCCCGTGGACGCGCAGGCCGCTCTGTGCATGGCACACGAGCTCCTGCGCTACCGCCCCATCGAGGACCTCTACGAGGACTAGCTCGACCACATCACCGAGCTTGTCAGCGCCGCAGGGGGCTCCCCTGCGCCCTCCCTCTCGCTGCCTCGCCGTCCACCAGCTGCGGGCGGCGTGGCCCATGGAGCGCCTCCACCACCTCTGCCCCAAGACGGAGTCTTGGCACCAAGGGGCGTGGCCCCACGGCACGACCTGCCGCGTCCGGCGCTCGCACAAGAAGAGAGAAGCTGCCAAGAAGTCCCTCGCCCGCAAGAGAACGCTCCACCGCTTCCCGCATCGCCACGCCAGGACCGCTTGCTGTGGCAGGGCCCCGCGCCGCTTGCCGTGGCGGTGTGCGGGTGCCGAGACCAGGCTCCGCCTCCAAGACAGGCCCCGGTGACCATGGCTGGCTGCCGCGCCTGCACCCCCGAGCTGCGTAGCGTCGCCTGGCCGGGCAAGTTCAAGCCGGATCTGCCTCCTCGCTACGAAGGCACCCCCGACCCCGCGGAGTTTTTGCAGCTCTACAAGCTGAGCATCGAGGCGGCCAACGGCGACGAGAAAGTCATGGCGAACTGGTTCCCCATGGCTCTCAAAGATGGTGCCCGCTCCTGGCTCCTCAACCTGCCTCGAAGCTCGATCTCCTCCTCGGATGAGATGCGCAACCGCTTCTCGTCAACTTCCAGGGCACTCGCGACCGCCTTTCGGCCGCGGGTGACCTACGCCGCGTCAAGCAACAACCAGGAGAGACCCTCCAGAAGTACATGCAGCGCTTCAACAGTGTTCGCCTCAAGATCCCCAAGGTGACGGACGAGGCCATCATCTCTGCGTTCTCTGATGGAGACCTTGCCAACATCACGAGGGAGGCGCTCGGGCACCACTTGGGGGCATGCTTCACGACACGTTTCCCTCAGGAGAACACATGGCGAGGAGCGCCCACCGCTCAGGAGTTCATCACCAGGACCACCCAGGAACTGCAAGACGCAAGGGCCATGCGCGGCGACCGCCGCTCACCGGGCGCAGCTCCCCATCCAGGCGAGGCCGTCGGGCTGCGCGTCTGTGTCGTCCCAGGGCTTAACAGGGCCGCAACTCGGGAGCTCTTCTGGCCTTTGCGCGTGGGACGCTGCAAGGGTCCACCCCACAGCTACGTTCGCATGCCTTTCGGCTTGCCGAGCGTGGCATCCGCCTATCAGCGCAACTTGCAAAGACGCCTCGGCGACTCAGAGGCTGTGCACCACGCCGTCCTGACGGAGATGGAGACGGTCCTCAAGGAACCGCCTGGACCCCCAGAGCCTCCCGAGGCTCAGGGCCCCGGTGGCTCATGAGGAGCGACCCCTTCGCCACTACCTTCAGCTGCCCCAACATCACCGCATCAACAAAACCAGGTGACATTTTCCAAGTTTATTTAGCTGGGAGCGTCCCCCGGGCTGCATCATTCCCAGGCTGTGTGGGTCCGTCCCTGTGGCATGTATCCATTTTCTTATGTCTTTACCTTACCTTGCTGGGGGCACCCCTCGGGCTGCATCATCCCCAAGCCGCTCGAGCCTGACCCAGTGGCATGCATCTTCCCTGCGTTTACTTAAGCCAGTATGCTTCCCATGCTTAATCTACCTATGACTATTACCTACTCGATCGTCACCCATCATGGGAGCCGCACGCCGGCCGTATTTCTTCAGGATCCTTCGCGTGAGTAGGTTAAGCACGGCGTCTGTGCTCGGGCCCGTCCCTGCAGCGTCGATAAATCCAGCGGCTGAGCTCTGTCGGGCGGGCCGGCCCCGTTCACTTCACCTCCTCTGGCCGTTGGTGCCTGGCCTTCTCACACGATAACCTCAGGAGATTCGTTCGGCGCAGGTTGTCTGACCACCTCGCAGGACTAGCGCAGCAAACAAAAACAAAGACCAGGCGCAACCCGCCTTGAGGTAGGGCCTCGTGAGTCCCACGCTGGCTCACGAGTGCCCAGACACACCTCGTCTAGCCCTGTCGTGCAAGCCACGTGTCAGGGCGGGGCTGTACACGCCCCGGGGGCTCTCCGCAGTAGGGAGTCCCCTCCCACGCACCAGTGGAAGCACCATGCTCCGCGCTGGCCGTCGACACTGCTGAGGAGCGGCTATGCCCATGCACAAGCGGAAGCACTATGCTCCAGGCTGGTGATAAATAACTGAGGGCGGCCTCACGGCCGCACCAACCTTAGGGAGCCTCAGAGCTCAGTGTTCGGCCTCACCGCAATACCCTCCCCTCGGGAGAGTCGCGCGAGGGGGCTGCGCTCGGGTCACGCCCAAGCGTATGCCACCCAGCCAGGTCCCCCGGACCTGGTCGTCGCGCGCCCCTCCCGAGCCGAGCCTCGGCGGGGGCAAAGGTATGAAGGTTGTTTGCACGTCAAGGGGGACTCCTGAGCATCACGTCTCAGGAGCCTAATTGGTCACGTAGCCCTTCACTCCTTGGGTCCGTCCTGGTCTCCGGTCGGTCCAACGGCGGTTGAGGTATGCGCGGGGCCGGGTTCTGCCGATGTAGAATACTAATCCTATCCTCGTGTCTCCTTCCTATAAGTTGTTTGTGCGTCAAGGGGGAATCCTGAGCATCGCGACTCAGGAGCCTAACTGGTCACGTAGCCCCTCGCTCCTTGGTTCCGTCCTGGTCTCCGGTCGGCCCAATGGCGGTTGAGGTATGCGCGGGGGCGGGCTCTGCTGACGCAGAATGCAAAGCGAATAGGAAGAAAAATCGTAAAATCTCAAATCTCAAAGCAGATATTACAAGACATATTGTTCTCACAATATCAAATGCAAGTTTAACGCCTCCACGAGGCATGATGCATGCTGCAGGAATAACACAGGAAAGGAGCCGCAGGTCATCCCTGAACACCATCGACGCCCACAAGAGGCACTCCTCCCTTGATGATGTCGCCTTCGTCTTGGTCACCGGCCGGAGCTGTAGGAGTAGCGGCGCCTCCGGTCGAAGGCGCGGAAGCGAAGCCGCGGAACTTCTTCAGCAGAGCCTCCACCTGACCTTTCATGGCTGCGGCGGCAGCCGTGCAGAGTTCATCAGCCACAGGCTCCAGCAGCTCATCAAGACGAGCGCTGGGGTCACGAAGGTGCAGATGGCTGAAGACACGCGTCATCGCAGCTGAAGAAAGGACACGAGCCTCTGCCTCTGCCATGGGACCGATGCCCTCCACGACTTCCTCGAGCGCCTTCACCAAGAAGGGAAGCAGCTGGGCAGGGCCATCCTCATCAGTGGTCAGCGGCCTCTCCAAGCCCTTCTCATAGATTGACTTTAGAGCCTCGCGGGAACTCTTCTCAAGAAGCGCGAAGGTCGCGCGGTCCTCATCTAGGATCTTCGCCTTGGCGTCAAGATCGACCTTCTTCGCCTCCACCTTCCGCTCCAGCTCCCCCAGCTCGGTGTCGCGGTTCTTGATGGCGTCCTCCCGAGCCCTCATCTCCTCCTCCTTCGCCCGGCGGCCACGAGCTTCTTCCGCGTGCTCATCACACAAGCCCTTCAGCTTGTCCTCCAGCGCCCGGCAGCGGTCGTGGGCGGCCTTGGCGTCCTTCAGCGACGCCTCGCGATCGGCCGCAGCCTGTGCGACGGCTCGCTTCTCCTTCTCGGAGGCCGTTGCGGCCTGGTTCAACGTCGCTCGGACCGCCGCATCAGACTGAAGCCAGCCGGATGCCAGCTCCAGGCGCCCGGCTACGAGGCGCGGATCTGCGCCTAGGAGATCTTCCCGCTGCTGGGTCATCTCTGAAAGGGCACGCTCCAAGATAGCGGAGGAGGCAGAAGAGCCTGGGAATGATGGTGCGACAGGAGAAGGAGGCGACGCCGTCACCAGGGCCTGGGAGACCAAGGGCTCCCAAGCATTTGGGACCTCGACAGCCGAGCCGGACATCGGCACTTCCGGAGCCAGCGGGACCTCAAGGGCTGACTCCTCGTGACGATGCCCCCTGGTCTCGCGAGGGCGGCCGGCCGGGGAGGTGTGAGTGCTGTTGCCTCCTTTCTTCGTGGAGGGGGGCGCGGCCGCTGCATCCCCCTTCCTCTTCTTGGCCGAAGGCAGTGGCCTGGTCAACCAAGGATGAACGTCAGGAAGCAGCAGTATAAGCAAGAACAAGATGGAGCTCAGGCACTTACTGGTCCACCGTAGTGTTGTCCACCCTTCGCTTGGTGAGCTTGAAGCCCGAGAGCCTCAAGGCTTGGGGTATGGGCGCGCCGACTCCAGGACCAGAAACTGGGAGCGCAGGGGCTGGAAGCAGCTCCAGACGGCACCAAGGTGGGAGTAACGTCTCAAGAGACCAGCGACGATCTGCCCCTTGTCGGGATGACGGGCAGCTCCCCCTTCCCCTGGTGGGCATCGGCCCCGGCATAGCCAGGAAAGGCACGGAGGATGTCAGCTTTGCTCAAGGGGGAGGTCTCCCCCATCCCTTCAGGGGTCACCTCCGAGTCTTCCTCCTCCCCCTCTTCCTCCCCGTGGGACTCGTCAGAAGACAGCTCCACTGGCTTCGGAGCCGCAGGGGCCCCGGTAGGCGCTGGCGGCACCAGCCTGCGACCGTCAAAAGTCGGCCTGGAAGCAACGATCTGTTCCCAGTCGCTGCGGCGAAACAGGGGAACGAAGGCGCTCGGCGGGTACTCTTGGTTGTCCCCGACCAAGAGGCGCAAAACTGCGGACAGCTCATCGTCAAGCAAGGCCTCCGGGCTCAGGCGAATCTTGTCCTCTTCATCTCCGAGCCTCCACAAGGGGCGCGCACGCGCCTGAAGTGGAGCAACACGCAGCATCAATAATTCCCTAAGGAGCAAGGCCCCTGTCACTTTGGCCGCCTTCACGTTGTCCGGCTTCAAGTCGGCCTTCATCTGCTCCAACACCAACGACGCCCGCTCATCAGTGAGCTTCGCACAAGACCACCCCTTGTCGGACTGGGGCATCTCCGTCGGCAGCGCCAAGTGCGGGTGGACGCACTTGGCGCCCATCATGACCCATTTAGCCTTGTTGTTGTCGGCCTTCTTCCTGGTATTCGAGATCGAGTTGGCCTTGCCGGCCACGATGAAATTGGCACACCTGGAGACATGACCCTCACTGACGCGTAGGAAGAAGAAGTGGCGCAGAAGAGCCACGTATGACATCACGCCCAGATACGCCTCACAATAGTAGGTGAAGATGGACAAGAGAAGGATGGGGTTGGGATGAAGATGAAGCGCATGCAGCCCGTAGTGGCCAAGGACCTCATAGAAGAAGTCAGAAAAGGGGGGGGGGGACCAGCCCCGCGGTGATGCTACTCGTGAAGAAGGGGAAAAAGGTAATCCCCTCAGGTTCCGGTGTGTCGGAGGCAACCCGGAGCTCCGTCTTCCCCCTCTCGTTGCTCTCTCCCGCCGTCAGCAAGCGCGTGGCGGCGAGGCTCTTCGCCGAGACGTTGGGTGCGTCAATAGCTGGTTCGTACCAAGCCGGCAACTAGGAGGGCTTGACCTTGCACGATGCCATTGGTCGCTGATGCGGTGGAGGATGGAAGCAGATCTGGGGATTTCAGAGGAAGGGCGCAAGAAAGGGGATCTGAGCAAGGCGAAAGGAACCAATGAAGGCAAGCCCTGTCTGCGCCAACCTTTTGATAGTCGGGCAGTTGCCGAGGCAGCGTGGGGAAGCGGAGACGCCCACGTCCAATCAACCGCCACGCGTCGACCAAGGCCGCAGGCTATTGGGGCCCGCGGCGCTCCGCACTTGACCTTTGGCTTTGCCTCGAAGCCAAGCCCGAGCGCGCCTTGGGCCCGGGGGCTACTGTCGACGTTCTGGGAATGGGGGTCCCCAGACTTGCCTGCCTGCGGCCCACGGCGTGGCTCTGCTGGTGGGCCCGTACGACCCATCTTCACCAACAAGCATTCAAGACCCTCGCGAGGGGCCAAGCCTCGCGAGGCGGACGACACAAGACCTCCTCAGGAGTGGCCTCACCTAGTTGGCTCGCGTGGGGTGGAGGGATCAAGGCAAGGCAAACCTCACGAGGTTCTCGTGACGTGAGCCATGACGACCGAGACCAGGCAGGCGCCAACGCGCACAGTGTCCTTGTTTCCTCTTTGGTGCTAAGGAGGCAAGCGCAGGCGCGGAGTACTGAGGCGTCAAGCAAAGGTTTCCATATTAGTGCAACAAGACCAAGACCAACAGGACGACAAGATGGAGGTCACCATGGAGCCCAAGGCGGCGTCACCACCAGAGCCTTTGGCAGGCGAAGACTACTTTTGTCAGGATAAGCTGTACTAGCTGTCCCCTTTCAAACTGGTCGTTGTGGCTCCCTTCCCGCTCAATATTAGGGAAGAGGACCAGGGCCTCTATAAATAGGACTAGCCACCACAGTAGGAGGCAACAAAGCCTCAGGCATCTCATCTTGAGTAATCCTCATCCTCATCCACACACAGAGCACAAGAACACCTCAACCCCAAGAGGCTATTCTTCCCCTTGTAACTGTTCATCCTCAGCCCGAGAGACAATCCACCACCACCACACCGGAGTAGGGTATTACACCACAACGGTGGCCCGAACCAGTATAAATCTTGTGTTCTTTGTGTTGCGAGTTCGTCGAGTTAGTCCTTGAGATCTTAGCAAATCTAGGACGTGGATCACTAGGGGGAGATCTTCGTGCGCACCCCAGAGTTCGAACCTTAAGGGTTTTGCCGGAACCCGAGATCCGACAGATGGCAGTTTACCGTGACGCCATTCTCAAAATGTCAGCTCGATTCGAGGGGCTCGAGTTCCGTCATGTGGCTCGAGAAAGCAATCAAGTGGCGGATGTCCTTGCTCGCATCGGCGCCAAGAGCGACCCCGTACCACCTAATATCTTTCTGGAAAGGCTTTTTAAGCCTTCCGTGGTGTGGCAAGGGGAGAGCGGCAACACCAACCCGGATCCGATCACATCCCCAGATTCCGAACACACTGACACCATCGGGGGCTCAGCCGCCAAAATAACATCGTCGGCCCATCTCATCATGGCAGTCGTTGCCCCATGGACCGAACCCTTCTTGTCCTACCTTAATAGGCGAGAACTCCCTGAGGATCAGAACGAGGCTCGCCGCATCGTCCGGCGTTCGAAAGCCTACAAGGTTCACGACGGAGAACTCTACAAGAAAAGCGCTACCGGGGTACTTCAAAGATGTATCTCTAAGGAGGAAGGGTGGCAGCTCTTGGCTGAAATTCATGCTGGTCTCGGTGGTCACCACGCCGCGGCTCGGGCCCTCGTAAGCAAGGCCTTCCGTACAGGTTTCTATTGGCCAACGACCCGAGCATATGCACAGGACCTTGTCTAACGTTGCGTCGGATGTCAGCTTTTCACCAACCAAAGCCATATGCCACCCACTACCCTACAAACGATCCCCATCACTTGGCCTTTTGCGGTCTGGGGGCTCGATATGGTTGGACCCCTTATAGGAGGAAGCCATAAGAAAAAGTATCTGCTGGTCATGGTGGATAAATTCACTAAGTGGATAGAGGCCAAACTAGTTAAAACGGCCGAGGCCGGGCCAGTGATAGAATTCATATCTGGCGTTGTGCACCGTTATGGTGTTCCACACAGCATCATCACCGATAAAGGCTCCAATTTCACAGCCGATGAGGTGAAAACCTGGTGTGCTAATCTGGGCATTAAGCTCGATTACACCTCTGTCTATCACCCACAAACAAACGGTCAAGTCGAACGGGCCAATGGTCTTACTATGAGCGGCATTAAACCCATACTAGTGCGGTCTTTGAGAGAATCAAACAAGCATTGGGTTGAGGAGCTCGACTCCGTACTCTGGGGGCTGCGGACCACGCCCAACCGCACTACCAGATATAGACCTTTCTTCATGGTGTACGTCGCGGAGGCTGTGTTGCCCTGCAATATTATTCATGACTCACCTCGAGTGCGCATGTACGAAGAGAGAGGGGCCTAGCTTGATCGGCGGGACAGCCTAAATGCCCTGGAGGAGGAGCGCAACCTTGCAAAAGCCCGTTCTGCATTTTATCAACAACAAGCCCGCAGATATCAAAGCAGAGAAGTACGGGCCAAGACTTATAATGTTGGCGAACTCGTTCTACGCTTGCCGGAGAATAAAAAGGACAAACTCAAGCCCAAATGGGAGGGTCCCTTCATCATGGACGAAGTTCTCACTGGAGGAGCATACCGCCTGTGTGATGCATCAGACAATCGCCTAGAGCCGAACCCCTGGAACGCGGCCAGACTTCGAAGATTCTATGCCTAGCGCCGAACTATTTGTTTGTCTCCTTCTCCCTGTTTTTCCATTATTTTTTCCTCTCTTTTCGCTTTTTTTACTTTTTTCTAGCCTTAAAGCTTTCGCGCGGCTAAACCGTGCACCTGTGACGTACACATCCTCGAACATGTACGTCCACTATACCTGAGGGCTTCCCGGACGGAAGCTTATTATTATTATTTTCCGAGCATCAAGGTCATCACATATGCGTTTTTTCCCATATGTACCTTTTCTTCGCCATTATATGCATCGATATGACTTAAGGTTTGGCCAAGCTGGGTTGCCTGGCTCCTGTGCTTATGCCCTACGTTCCCGTTAGTTCGGCTAGGGCATAAAGGGAGCACCTCTGCGATTGTTACTGCCGGGTCATCCGGATGTGTACCTCAGACTGGGTGAAGCCGAAAGCTAGCGTTCTTAAGGGAATATTCGGTCGGTGGATTAAAGATGTTTTTGCATTCACCCCATTATGAACCCCCAGATGTTACGTATACTGCGATTTTTCCAATCACAGTTCGGACATGCATTATAACGCATGCACACCCATGGAACGGAACCCTTAATGGAACTATTCTCTCTGTAAGATGTTTCTTACAATCATAATGTAATATAACATAACTAGCCGGATACAACTTGTCTGTTCAAGCAACTATGACCCCTACGCCTGGTTTCCACGCACAGCCCCGTCTATTTTTCCGTTCAGGTATTCGGAAACACTCCGCACCTTCGGGTACAGAGGTCAAAGCGAAAAGGTCTGCCATGACAATCGTTTTACAACTCAGCTAGAGTTACATATGTCAAGGAAAGTACATAGTCACTTGGACACAAGAATTTCCTGCTCTATACCGTCTAGCACGCGGTCTAACTTACAATCCTGCTGGGAATACTTGGCGGCTTCTTCTACCTGTTCATATACCAAATTAACGGGAACCTCTTTTCCATCTGACCCTAGAGGTCTGACCGGGGCCATACGATTCGGATCAAGCTTGGTATACCATGTTTTCACCATGGCCTAGGCCTCTCGTGCACCTTCTCGGCAGGCCGATATTTTCCATAACCGGAAACGACGCCGCGCTCCCTTGAATAGATGTACAAGCTCCTCCATACTTCCTGAAGGGGAGGCAGATGGCCATAAGGCCTTGGCAACACTTCGCATCGCCTGCCGAGCTTGCTCATGCATTCGCGTCAGCTCTTGCAGCAGATCGCCCGATGATCCGGACATCTCCTCTTCGGGACGGCCCGTCAGCATACCTACAAACATAACTCTATTAGTTCCTTTCTTCTCCGAATTACTCGAAGGTAAGTTTGACCACATACTGAATATGCCGCCTCGTAGCCTTTTATTTTCCTTCACGGAGTCAGCCAGCTGGGCCCGCACATCTTTCAGTTCTTCGACCAGTTGGGTGTTGGAACTCGAGCTTGTTTTTCTCCTCCCCGACTCGGGTCAAGACACGTTCGCCATGACGAGTAGTCTTTTGGATTCTTTTTCTCCCGCTTGAGCGGCTTTCAGTTGCTCCTCCAGTTGATCTGACGATCCTGTCATAAGATCAGCAACAGTATTAGCATAGCTGACATATAATTATCATTCCTAGATGGAGGGGAATATTACCAAGTGACGCCTTCTTGGATTTCTCCAGTGCGGCGGTAACAGCAGTTAGCTGTGTGCGACACCTTTCTAGCTCTTGAGACAACAGCTTGTTCTTCTCCGTAAGCACCTGGTTGTACAATGATCCTTAAATCAGTTGTATCAACTGATTCAAGTCTCGGGGGCTACTGGTATATGATTATCATATTGGTACAATGTAAACTTACTTGCACATCTTTTAAATGTTGATTTGTGGCTCTGGCAAGCCCATCTCGAGCAGCTCGGATGTATGCATCAGCCGAGCTGAAGGCATTAAATGCCTCTTCTGTAAAGCTGGGGGTCTCATAAAACGGCCCTCCGGCGCCGATGATTCATGGCGCTCTCCACTTCCGAGTTTGTGACGGATACATCATCCGAATCCTCTGCCAAAGGACAATCCGGCCTCGCCCCCGTATCAGCCCCTGTCTTTGTGACAGGATCTGGATCCTGGCTGTCGGGAGTATGATCGGATGGACCGTTGGACATAGTTCGACTAACTCTTTTCCTGATACAGGACAAACGAAAAAGTCACAGTTGGATGCGACTGCCAAGGGGCATATTTACAAATCCATACCTCTTAGATGAAGGCCCGACCGTTACTTCGTTTGCCTTCCTCTTTGAAGGCTTGCCAGGTGTGGGGGCCACTCTCTTTGGTGTAGCCTCTGGGTAGCATGGCGCGCCAAATGCCTCCCCTTTGGAGCACGAGACAGTGCGGTGGGTGAGGCAGAACGAGGAAACATTTCCGGAGGAGATGTCTCCTGATTACTTACATGCGAAGCAGGGAGAAGACCGGGATAGTCGGTGGTGATGGCCACTTCTGTGCCATCATAGCTCGCCTGGTAAAACACCGCATCCTCGAGCACCATGAATATATCCGGATCCTCTTCGAATCCGGGGTCAAGGTACCGGTTGTGGCCCTCTTGCTGCGGGGCGGGGCTGTGAAGCCCCTCGAAGATCTTTCGCCATTGCTGTTATAAATGGATGGATTAATATTCATTGAAAGTGGCTCAGGGAGTGGAGTGAGTAGAGCAGAGGGGTTGGGACTTACCCAGCTAGGAGGATCGTACATGGAAAATCCATCTCTGTGCTTGATATGAAGAAATTCCTCTTCCTCCCCTTTGAACAGTTCGGCCAATATTTTGGCCAGAGCGGCGGGGGTGTTCGGACCCTTCCGGCTGCAGCGGGAGGCATCATCCTCCCCATTTTAGTGCCACATGGGAAGCTCTCTGTATTGGAGTGGCTGAACCCCCCATACTATGGAAGTTGCCATTACCTCGACTATTGATAATCCGGACTGCATGAAAGGCCCTTATCTTGCTCATGAGTTGACGAACTTCTGCACTATCTTCCTCCTCAAGGCTCCGAGGGCGCCAGCTGTGGCGTTTCTTCAAAGGAACACTTGTGAACTCGGGAAGACCCCTCCGAACTGGGTCAGGAAGTGCGACATCCTCGATGTAGAACCATTCGAAAGGCCATTCTTCGGATGGTTTCTTTGGTGTGCCGGACAGGTATCCGGTCTCGGCGATGCACCATACCTCGGCTCCGCCCACTTCAAATATGGATCCCTCATGGTTACGCGGGACGAGACAGAATAACTTTCTCCACAATTCAAAATGGGCCTCACAACCCAGGAACAGCTCATAAAGAACAACGTAACCCGCGATGTGCAGGATGGAGGCGGAAGTGAAGTTGTGCAGTTGGAGGCCATAATACTCCAGAAGCCCTCGGAGGAACGGATGAATTGGAAATCCGACACCTCTTAGCAAATAAGGGACGAAGCACACTCGTCCCCCCCCAGATGGATTGGGGAAATTCTCCGCCTGGGCCCCGTCATTGAAGGAGGTCAACCCTACCCGAACATGGACCAGATCCGCGGGGGAAAGAAATCCCTGTGTTTGCAGCTTCACTAGCTGACTGTGGGATACGGAGCATTTCTCCCAATCACCTTTTTATGGGACGCAAGGACGGGAGGAAGAGCTGGGAGCGCTAGCCATGTTGGAGTGGTTTTTCCTAGCAAGCTCTGAGGATTTTTCTGCGTGGTGCTGAATGGATCTGAGATCCAATCTCTTTAAATAGACACTCCTCCTTACATGGCCGTGGTGATATGTGTAAAAACACCCTGACCTCTCTCATTCGCTCGACACGTGGAAGCTGAAGTTGTTGATACGCAGAAGCCGAGGGGTACGATATTAAATGGAAAGCCGAATACATCACTTTGAAGTCAACGGAGGAGGAACCCGCCTTGCAATGTCGAAGACAATCTGCACGCCGGACACCTCGTCATTGAAGTCTTGTTCAGGGCCTACTGAGGGAGTCCTGGACTAAGGGGTCCTTCGGTGTCCGGCCCGTTAGCCATGGGCCGGACTGATGGGCTGTGAAGATACAAAGACCGAAGACTCTACCCGTGTCCGGATGGGACTCTCCTTGGCGTGAAAAGCAAGCTTGGCGACCAAATATGAAGATTCCTTTCTCTGTAACCGACTTTGTGTAACCCTAGTCCCCTCCGGTGTCTATATAAACCGGATGGATAGGTCTGAAGAGGCAAACAATCATAATCGTAGCCATACAAGCTAGACTTTTAGGGTTTTAGCCATTACGATCTCGTGGTAGATCAACTCTTGTAATACTCATATTCATCAAGGTCAATCAAGCAGGAAGTAGGGTATTACCTCCATAGAGAGGGACCGAACCTGGGTAAACATTGTGTCCCCTGTCTCTTGTTACCATCGACCTTAGAAGCACAGTTCGGGACCCCCTACCGGAGATCCGCCGGTTTTGACACTGACACCCCGCTCCTCATGTCATGATTCTCCGGCGTGGCTGGAAAACCTTTTCTCGTGCCCATAGGTTGGCGGCGGGGCACGTTGTCCATTTCAATCTAATGGAGGCTAATCTGCTCTCCATTAAGGTCTTTGAGCATTTGGGTGCTCACTTAGGGTGCTGCGTGGAGATCTCGACCGATGATGAAAGCTCCTCCTCGAGCAACAGCGAGAAAGAGGACAGTGACGTCGATGACGACGGAGCTGAATGGGAGGACGATGGCTCGGACTCTAGCTGAGTGCTGGACGCACCGTCACCGTCAGCTAGGTGCCAGTACCACCATCATCTGAACCTGGTCTTCTCCCAGGCAGAGCGATTTGCCAGGTTGTTGGGTGTGGATGTCTCCGCCTCCTCCTGTTGGACTCCGGCTTTGTCTTCCTTGTCGGTGTCCCTCCTGCCGCGTTTCGCTGGTCCTAGTGGTGGTGACCAGGGCATTGCCTAGCTGCTCTCTCCGTCCATCGCCTTCGTCCGCGCCCTCCCGATCTTGTCAGGCTGCGTCCTGCAGGCCCTGAAGGGGTCAGGCCGGGCTTCTGCCCAGGCACTCCTTTTGCTCTCTTCACCTCCCACTCTAGGTTCTAGTAGGAGAGGGAAAAGAAAGGCATTACGTGGCACTTATATTTTTTCAATTCTTAAGATGTAGGCACTTGCCAAACTTTAGTCTCAATTATGTAATCGTTTTCATCCATATTTGTACCCTCACTACTTCAGGATGCTGCTAACGCGACACTACGATCAGAGACCCTTCGACGAAACTGTGTGCGTTGCAATAATCGCAAACGGTGGTGTAAAAAACCCGTCAAAAAGGTGCAAAATGATTGCGATGGCAGATGCATCAAACACGGTTCAGATTTACGTTGCGTGTGCGATGCAGGGCATACGTTTCAGTTCAATTAACTGTTCGCAATGAGGAGGAACAAAAGAAATGGGCAACCAGATGAAGGTGTGTGCGATATACAACATACGGTTCACTCGGGTGAACTATTTGTGATTAGGCAACACAAAAGAAACGGTCAGCTAGATCAAGGTGTCTGCGATATACGGCATGCGGTTCACTCGGATGAACTGTTTGCGTTGAGACAAGAGAACAGAAACGGTTCAGTATAATAAGATGTGTGTGATATGCGACAAATAGGTGTGTCGAGATGTAATGCGAAGACCGTATGGCGATTGCTTTGCTAATAAAGGCGATATACATTGTGCGATGGGATTGCATATAGAACAACAACATATATATAGGACATGGTTGCATAACCAAATTAAACATCCACTTACATAGGTGGCTACTACAACCATGGCATTTGCACACACCAAAGTAAACTATTATATGCATAATTACATAGTTGGCTACTACACACATGACATTTCCACACACCAAAGTAAACTATATATTACATGCATGATTAACTAGGATAGACAATCATCTGATCATCATCTACTTGTTGTGACGCTTGCTCGGGTTGTGGCTCGATCCGGCCTCGTCGATCTCCGTAACAAGGCACTTCTTCTTGTCAACGATCCTCCTGTGCATCTCGTAGCATGTGTACATGCTCTTGGCTGCAAACCTGTGGTGAGGTTCATCCAGTTGCCGCATCCAGGCCCGTGCCAGGATACGGGACATGTTCTGTTGTCATCCTGCTTCATCTTTTCGTAGTATGGGTCGACGATGGCCGAGGTGAGTTCAACCAGGGAGTCCTTCGTGCTGCCCCAGACCCTATCGTGCTCATTGATTTCGACAAGGTTCTGGCAGGCCAAGCCCGTAACCCTGAGCGCTTTTATATCGTTGGTGGTTTCCACCATGGCGAACTTGTAGTCGATCTTGTTGAAAAACCTGGTGAAACGGCCGCAAGGCTCTGTGGCCATGCAGTAGTGGTAGATGAGGACATGATGGCGCACACACAATTGGGTGATGCCAACCTTCTGATATATGTTGTGATGACCGGCGGTGTTCTGGAGGTCGATGCCGACCACCTTGTACTTGTCTCGAGCAAGCAACTGCTCAACGGTGTTGACGTAGTCATCCACCACGGCCGGGTCGATGCTGTACAACACTGAGAGATCCGTCTCCCTCATGTGGGTCTCCACTTTATGCTCGCCGAACTCCATTGGAGTGCCGCTAGACATCCCCTCTCTATGTGTCGTCGTGGGTGTGCTTGTTGTGTTGTGGGGCGCGATCGAAAGGTTGAAGATACTAAGGTTATAATGGTCGCGTGAATTAAAGGGGAAGCCGGACGGCCTGGAACATCGGCACGCCCTGATGGCAGTTCTAATTTGCAGCGCGTAACTCCATCGTGTCGCACATAATTGCATCGTATGGCAACGCGCGCGGCGTAACTGCATGCATATGGGGGCCCCGACGTTATTGTGCGCACGCCCAACCGCGGCAGAGCGCGCGCGGAGGGACGCGATCAGAGCGCTCCGTGGTCGCCTCAATGACGAGCAACCATATTTATGCATATAGCAGTTGAACACGCAAGGAAAAGCTGCGCACAAGCCGAGCGCGCTGATGGACGCGAGCAAAGCGTGCCGCGGCGCCTAACGGTGAGCAGAGCTTGCCGAGGGATGCGAGCAGAGGCCGGCATAGTGATACGTGGCAAATAAATCGCAAACGTTTTTTATTAACAATTTTTTTATTAAATCGCAAACATTTTTTATTAACCGTTTTTATTAAATGATTTTTATTAACCGTTTTTATTAATGTGCACGTATAGTAGGTAATTACATCGCAATTGTATTTTTATTAACTGTATGTGTACGTGTCCTTTCGTCCTCCTCTCGCACGTCTTGTCACCATGCTACTGCAGACGGCTTACAGCGCAAACTTACGCAGCGCGCGGGGCCATTCTTTTGGCTAAACGGTGGCTCAAAGTGGCGCTAATGAATGGTCGGTGAGCCCATTCCCGCGCAACGTCGCAGGTTCCCATGCAAGCTTCCCGCCCGACTCGGTGAAATCCCCCAAAATCCCAATGCTTACCGGCATGCTATATAAACCCTCATGGCCGGCGAGTCCTGCGTTGCATTTTCCCCTCCCTACCCGTAGCCTATCTCTTCTGATTCTCCCACAATCGCCAATGGCACCGGTCCGTCGTCATCGCTCATCCACTCCGCCATCATTAGAGGACAACTCCAGCTGGGAGGTTACAGCGCGGTGGCGGCGCAGTCCCCGACGTAGTGTAGTGCGCGTGGCTTCCCTGTTGGGTGTGCGCGGAACACCCACCACACGCTCCGCCGCCGCTATCTCTCGGCAGCTGTTGCCGCCACACCAGCACCGAAACCCAGGGCCACCGCCTGCTCCTCCGCCACAGCCCGAAGGCAGGAGGTGGCCGTCGTGGCCGCCACCCCACTTCGGGCCATCACCCGCTCTGCCCCCGCGGCCCGAAGGCGGGAGGTGGTGGTCGTGGCCGCCACCGCATAATCGGCCGCCGTGGCCGCCAGCCCACCATCGACCGCCGGGAACATCACCCGCTCCCCCACCGCCGCCTGAAGGAGGAAGGCAGAGGTGGAGGCCTGCACGTGCGTCAACGACCTTGCGCGCTACATCGAGTTCCTGCGGGAGGAAGAAGAGCGCCTCATGGAGCATGCAAAGAGCCTTACCGCAGCCGTGGCCGCAGCACACGCTGACGCAGAGGCGAGGAATCAAGAGTTCTACAAGAAGTCTGGCCGCTTCGAGAGGGGTCGTCTGGAGCGGCAGAGGGCGTTCGAGCTGGTGAGCGTTGCTGAACATGCAGCAGCGGCAGGCACCGTATTGCAGTTGTATAGCTCATCAGTAGGCTTCTCCTCCTCCTCTGCCTCATACTGATCATGCTCGGCAGAGGAGACGCTGCCGAAAGTAGTACAAAGCGCCTCCATAGTAGTAGTAGTATTTAGGGGCTATTTTGTTCATTTCCTCTGACTATAGATGTGGTGGAACTGTACAACGTACTTAAAATTAGCTAGTATATATAGTTGAACTAGCTATTTCAGTACGTGGCAACAATTGGGGAAAAGTTTGGTTGGTTCAACTATCGAGTTGAACTATTTGTATAAATTAAGACTGACTGCTTAATCTATGAATGAAATCTATGCTTAATTACTAAATTTTAGTAGCAAAAATTAAATAGTGCTAGTGATTTTTAGCTGCATATTTTGACAAATCGCAGTGTTACAAGGATTGACAAATGGAAATGTTACTAGATCAACAAATGTCTATCTTTCCAGTTTGACAAATGGAAACATACCTGATACGGGGCTAACCCGGTGTAGGCCGATCTTTCACGATTGGAGTGGATTCCCTCGAAGAACACGATGAACACGGGGAAGAACGGAGAGAAATCACAAGGGGAAACACTCAAGAACAAGTCCAATCACACATCCACTAGACAATCAAACACACAAGATCCACAAGGTACATGAACAACAAAAGGAAAGATACAAGGTAAAGTTCATCTCCGAAAGGAGGTCTTGAAGGGGGCCGCCCATGAGGGGGTCTTGAATCCAAGATGGATCTCCTCCGTAGAGGCACGCGATGTATCTCGGTGGAGTAGATACGGAATGGATGAGTAAAGCTCCATCTCTAATGAGCTACTACTTTGCTAACCCTAGAAAGGAGGAGGGGGATGTCTATATATAGTCCTAGGGGCGAAGGGGTACATGGGTCTCGGCCCAGAGGCACTGCACGGAGGCAGGGGCGGATGTCCGGGCGTCTGGCCGGATGTCCACGGCTTCACGGGGAGCCGGATGTCCATGCTGGCAGGTCGGATGTCCGGGCTGACGGGGCTGGCCAAGGTGCTCTCTGGATTAACTTGTCCAGATTTCCGAGGGCGAAGCTAGATGTCCGGGTGTTGGCGAGGCGCCGGATGTCTGGGGTCGCGCCGGATGTCCGGCCTGGAACATGCCGTTTCGCTCTTCTCTGGATAGCCGCTGTCCGAATGTCCAGGGGTGGTTGCCGGATGTCCGGGCGTTGCTAAGGCGCCGGATGTTCGGCCACTGTAGCTTCAGCAGCTCCGTCTTCTTCCATCGTCGCTTCCAGGCTTCCCTCGCGGATGGTGTAGTTGTTCCTTGGCGCTTGCACTCCTCCTCAACATCCGTGAAGCTCCGACAATACCTATGCATACACATGGGAGAAGTGCCAAGTAGTATACCATCCTCAAAGGGGTCAAGTGAGCATGTGCAAAGGAGATGATTAACCTTTGTGTATGTGAATTAGATGTCGCACGTGTCACTCGCTGAACGGACTCTTAACATGGTGATGTCCATAGGATGCACCGCATAATCTCCCCTCCCTTGGGAAAGATCCGACCTCGAATCGAAAACCAAATAACCATGGGAAAGAGATGGCTTCGCCGTGTAGAAGTGGACGTTCACCAAGTACTCATCATCTTCAAACTTGCAATGGGCGCTCTCCAATGTCACATCGTGTAGTGATTCCTTCAAAAGGAGCAAAAACAACAAACACTTGGAAAAACAAATGTGGTTAGCGTTAGTGCAAAACCAAGCATTCAAGTGGTCATTCACCCAACAAGTGTCGTCATCATGCAAAGCATATGGTTTGACAAAGGAGTGTGACATGGCATGTAAGCATATCAATTGAGCACAAGCAAAGATATCATGGGGACAAGTATGCAATTGTGAGGTAGAGATGCAAATATGTTTGACAAGAGAATAATTATCCACCTCAAGGTCATAGCAAGCATTCACAAATTGCTCAATGAAAGGTCTATGGTAGGCATAAGAATCATTCACAACACCAAAGAAAATGAGATGTCTAAACACATGGGTCACGTGCAAGACAATCCAAGCATAACGTGCATAGGATGTAGTGAAGTTAGTGTGGCACTCAACACAATAGAAAGAGCAATTGTTCATCATGTGCGAGGCAATCAAGTCAATCATGTGACAAGCAGTGTGACCTGGCATATGTGAAGTGATGACATTGTCGCAACCAATCAAATGATAGTAACAAGTAATCCAAAAATTGGATGCAACACACAACGCATATATATCATGATGCATGGAACAGAGAAAATGACAAGTCAAAGCAAGATCTCTAACATGTGTGCAATCAAATGGTCTAAGATGACTAATAAGTCTCATGGTGCAAGCAACACAAGTAGTATGATCCATAATATCCATGCTCATGGTTTGGGGGTTCTCAAAAGAGAAGGATATCACCTTGAAAGCATATCTTTGTGCATTCTTCACAATGCCGAAGCACAAGCAAGTGCGATGTAGAATCGTCGTGGTAGAAGGTGGTTCGCTCTCAAGAGCTCGAAAGGTCAACTCACGTGAAGTGGAAGTCGACAGAAAGTTCAAGTATCCACCACATGCACACAACAAAACAAAGAACCTATGCGCATGGTAGATAAACACATCATCCATCATGATGGTTTTCTTCTCTTGCACATAACCATTAGAAGCACAAGTGTATGAATAATATGATTCAACAATGGCAATATTCATGGCACTAGGTATATTGTGCAAAGAGGTAAGACAAGCATGCTTCACAAGGAATATGTCAAAATATCCAAATATATAAGAGAATGCTATGGGGGCAATCTCATGAGCAAGATAAGAGCATTGTTGCACTCAATACATGGCAAATCATCTAACATGAGAGATGCAAGGTATGGAGATATATGGCAAGAAGCAATATGAATCATGTGCAAAGCATGGAGATGGTTGTCATCAACCACATGAAATGAGCAAGTATGAATCATCGTTGATGCAACAAGGCAAGCAATCATAGTAATCAAGTCATGCAAGCTAGTAGTGCGAAGATGCAACATACTAGAGGAAATCATGGCAATCATGGCATTTGAGCAAATAGTGGATATAGGAAATGCACATGACTTATCACAAGCACGAACACAAAGCAAGATCATAGTATCATCATAGGCATGGGGCACAAAGCAAACATGGAAATAACAAGTGATATCTCCACCAAGCTTGAAATACACATACAAGTACTAGAATCAATCATCATGTGTAATGCAAAGCATGGGTCACAAATGCATGGCAAAGGCATAGGAATGGGCATATCATGCAAAGTGAACATGGCAAGATGGGTATAGAATATGTATTGGACAATAACCCATAGCCAAGTGAGGGCCATGTAGAAGAAATGCACGAAGTCTTTGCGTGAAGAGAGCGGTGGGAAAGACAACCCATGGGTTCCCAAGTCATTGTTGCTCTCTAGGGCTCATTTTGTCAACTCATGGGATTGTGAGGTTGACAAGTAAGCATGGGTACCTACACAACAAATACACGAACGAAAGAAATTGTGTGTGTGTGGTAAATGTACACATCATCCATCATGATGTGTATGTGCACGTGTGATTTAGCACAAGATAAGCAATGCTCGAAGAAATTTGATGCATGGTATAAGAACATGTCATCCATCTTGAAGGAATAGTTATTGTGTATAACATGGTGGGGACACAAATTGAGAATGCAAGTATATGGAACATCAATAGCATGTTTATTCATGGGAAGCATATTGTGCACACAAGTATTGGGATCATGCAATGCATGGGATGGATCAAAATCTCCTAAAATGTATGAGGAAACTATGGGGGTCTCCTCATGAGCAATATTGGAAACATCATATGGAGAAAATGGACAACATCCAAAACAATGCATATCCAAAGCTAGGTGGTCATGGCATGGCATATAAGATGAATGATGCAAAGGGAGCATATCAATATCATCACAAGAAAAACAAATGCCAATAACCATGGGCTTTTCATCTAGGCCATAAGTGCAAATTGGGTTAATTTTAATGGCATATGCATAGTCACTACGATGAGATTGCAAATATGACATGTGGTTGATCTCATGCGTAGCATATGACAAGCCAAGCGGATTGTTAAACATGATGTGACCTAGAGAATTTTCACAAGAAATACTATGTAACATGGCATCACAACCAATAGACTCCACATGAGAATCATCATACTCATCGTAAATGGGTAAATCGCATGGGGAAATCATACTAGCATGAAGCATGGCAATAGGTGGATCAACATCATGCAAGCAATCAATGGCAAGAATGTCCACTAGTGGGACTAGAGCATCACCTTCACCTATGTTACCATTCTCATTCCACTCATGTGGTGTAGGTGAGGTGGCAAAGACCAAATGGAGGTCATCATCATCAACTTGATGGAACCATGTGGGGGGTGCATCATATTCCACCATGGCCATCGTCTTATCCAAAGGAAGGATGTAGTCGTCGCGAATCGGCGCGTCATCATACATGGGACCTAGCACCAAATGAGAAGACACAATAGAGGTAGAGGTCAAGTTGTTAGAAATGCAAATGGCCTCACGAGACCTATCAACTGTCTCACTCTCTCTATGTGGTGGTTCACTCACTCCCTCAAAATAGGTGCACTCAAAGTCACATATGGTGGAGTCACTCATCTCACTCAAGTGGTGGGGGTTGTGGCTCTCCTCACATGGGAATTGGGGCAACACATCATATATGGGGCTAGTGGTGAAGTCACTCTCACTCTCAATATGGTGGCTAAAGTCACTCAAGTCATCATACGTCGCCGTGGTCGAAGGGAAAATCCCATGCTCAACCATCTCATCGTTGTCGCCGTGGATGGAGGCCGAAGATGGCACATCATCACTCTTGCCTCCTAAGATGGAAGCATCATCCTTGCTCGTCACCATGTCGCTCGCCTCCAAAGCTTGGTCTGCGTAGTCGTAGTCATCGCCGCACCATCTTGAAAGAGAGTCAAAGTAGACTCGGTATCATCAATGCCACAAAGAGGGATGGCGGTGAAGTCGAACTTGGGAGCATCGTCTTGGAGCTCATCGGGCTTGGACATCTTGGTGGTACTATCCTCATGCTCGTCGTCTTGTATTTTGGTCTTCGAGAGGTGTGCTTGGGGTCGAGAATCCTTGGCCTTCATGAGTTCTTGTTCCGCCTTGAGAGCACCAATGTAGTTGTTGTCGAGGGACTTGTAGTTCTCAAGGAAGATAGTTTTGGAGATGTTGTTGTGCAATCCCATCATGAAGTGGAACTTCATCGAAATGGGGTCGTCCATGCCTGCTCTTTGCAAGGCATGCTTCATCTCCTTGCAGTACTCGTCGATGGACTTGGATCCTTGGGTGGTGTTCTCCAATTGGTGTAGAAGTTGTTCCGTGTAGGTTGGAGGCACAAACTCCGCCGTAAAGCTCTCTTCGTCTTGGGCCAACTCATGTCGTAGCTCTCCGAAGGTGTGTGAAGCCACCATGTGGACGCGTAGTCACGGAAGTTTGTTGTGGTGCACTTCACTTGATCTTCGGGAGGAACTTGATGTAGCTTGAGGTAGTTGTCCATTAGGCGCTCCCACTCGAGATAATCCTCGGGTTCTTGAGTCCCATAGAAAGGAATCTTGTGGTCAGTGTCAAGGTCGTAGTTGCTCGTGGAAGTCACGGACTTGAGCTTGGGGAGCTTCTCTTGAGCGTAGTCTTGAGGTGCTTGTTGGCGAAGATGTCGTATGTCTGTAGGCGAAGATGCCTTGAAGTCGCGTGGCGAGGATGCCAAGGGAGATGGTGAAGTTGTTGAGCGGTTGTTGGTGTTGAGCTCTTGACCTTCACATTCTTGTCGGTGGTGGTGTCGATGCTGATGTGATCTTGCCGGAGATGCTAGCTCGGGGGCATGTGCTCTTGAGCATCTTCTCGAAGATGAGGAAGATCACTTGGACGACTTGATGAGGGATTTGATCTCCTCCATTTGAGCATACATCTTGGCGTCGGTGGAGTTTTTCGTGGCATCGAACTCGTCGTTGTTGTTGTAGACCGAAGGTGCAATGCCTTGTCTATCCATCACAAGACTCGAGTAGAGGTGAGTAGGAAATGAGATAAACAATACCAAGTTACCTTGTCCCAAAGTTGGGGATGTATCCTGTTTCACTCAATGTGAGATGAAAGAATAGTGGAATTGGTACCGGACTTGTTCACTCACACCTATCAAGTAAAGCTTATGGAGTAGCTCGGTGAGGATAGTGGCACAAAAATTTAATGCAAAATGTTAGCAAGAGTCAATAATGTTGAAAGAGATTCACAAATTCGCAAGTGAAACAAGTAGACCAATAGCAATATGTGGCACACGGAAACACACACACAGATAGATAAACATGGTCGTGCAACCAAGGAATGAGCACAAAATGTGGAATCCATGGAAAACACTCGTGTTGCACAACTCAAGAGAGACGCTAGCATGATTGCTCAATAGGCGGATACGACACTTGACCTATAAGATGCAAAATGGATAAACTTTCTATCCCAAGTATGCTATGTATGTATGGTTCCCGGTATTTGATCCAAGATGATCAAGTATGATATATTGTAATGCACTATGATGTGATGCTATGGCTCTTTGTTACAAGCTCTTTGCTCTTTCCCTTTTGCTTAAAAGCTTTATTCTTTTTTTTTGATATGGCCACAATGCGAAATGCACAAACCAAGATAGCAATTGTGTATATGCAGGAACAATCTTTTGACACAAGAGATGATATGATACCAATATGATACGGTATGTATGCAATGGAACGTGTAGACCAATGATCACTAATGTGCACAAGGTTCGTTGCCGGCAATACTCAAATGGCTAGTCTTGATAGGCAAATGACGCAAAATGGGCTAGGGGGTTATCAATGCAGTTGCAAGGGGAATATACAATGGTGTCGTCGAGGTTACCGTCAAGGTTTCTCGTTTGTACGCCAAGGATGGATGATGGTGAAGTAGTCAAAGTCAATGACGACCTCGTGGCGATGATGAGTGGCGGTGTTCTCGATGTAGAACCGTTCCTAATTAGCCGAAACACCTTAGGAAACAGAAAAACCGCGATCGCAAAATCTTCAAAGGCAAATGTCAAATGGTTGTAGCGGAAAGCGGTGGTGGAATGCACTCGGCAATGAGGAAGTGGAATGATGGGTTATGCAGTCAATGTTAAAGTGACCATCCCTAAGTAGCCCAAACACCTTAGGAGTCACAAGCCACAACTCAAACAAGCTCAAACAAAATTGGGTTAAGTTGGGGTGGCGGAAGTGTATGGAGGACTAAGTTATGCCGAAGTTATGGTGGTGGTTGATGAAGAAGCAATCATCCCTAAGTATCCTAAACACCTTAGGAGACTCGAATCACAACTCAAACAACCACAAATGCGACGGGGAACAAAATGGGTTAGGTTGTGGAAGTCGGTGGTTGTATAGCGGATGATATGGTGGAAGCCCTAGGCAAAGATGCCAAAGTTCCAAGAATTTGATGGATTCAAATGGTGTTGAGACCAATCTAGAGGGATAGACGATGTCAATAGCTACACAACGAGCTAAAGAACACGAGAATCGGACTCCGGATGTGAACGTTATGGGCAAAACGGTGAAACACGGGAAGCTGATGCTCCAGGGGTCGGACATCCGGGGTCGGGGTCGGATATCCGGGACCTGATGTCCAGAACGCTGCGTGAAAATGCGCTCTAGGAGCCGGATGTCCGGGCCAAGGGCAGGATGTCCAGGGGGCCAGATGTCTGGGGCTACGGGCCAGATGTCCGGGCTCCAAATCCGAGGATGAACTCAAGAGATGCGATTTTTGGGGCGGAAATAGATGATTTCGAGGGCAAAATTTGACAGATTTTGTGGGTGGAAAGGGGGAAAAAGATGGGGGAAAGCTAGATCCACTTGAAACCAAGGAAATCCATGGATCAAAATCAACAAAACATCATCAAACCAACAAATCACAAAAAAATTTGGAGGCTATTTTTGGTGGGGATTTCCGATTTTAGGACGAAATCAAGCAAAAGAAGGCTAGTAAACGATGAGAGGGACTCCAAATACATGATAAACGTGGCTCATGATACCATATGATACGGGGCTAACCCGGTGTAGGCCGATCTTTCACGATTGGAGTGGATTCCCTCGAACAACACGATGAACATGGGGAAGAACAGAGAGAAATCACAAGGGAAACACTCAAGAACAAGTCCACCACACATCCACTAGACAATCAAACACACAAGATCCACAAGGTACGTGAACAACAAAAGGAAAGATACAAGTTAAAGTTCATCTCCGTAAGGAGGTCTTGATGGGGGCCGCCCATGAGGGGGTCTTGAATCCAAGATGGATCTTCTCCGTAGAGGCACGTGGTCTCTCTCGTTGGAGTAGATCCGGAATGTATGAGCAAAGCTCTATCTCTAATGAGCTACTACTTTGCTAACCCTAGAAAGGAGGAGGGGTATTTCTATATATAGTCCAAGGAGCGAAGGGGTACATGGGTCTCGGCCCAGAGGCACTTCACGCAGGCAGGGGGGCCGGATGTCCGGGGCTTCACGGGGAGCGGGATGTCCGGGCTGATGGGGCTGGCCATGGTGCTCTCTGGATTGACTTGTCCAGATTTCTGGGAGCGAGGCCGGATGTCCGGGTGTTGGCGAGGCACCGGACGTCCGGGGTCGTGCCGGATGTCCGGCCTGGAACATGCCGTTTCACTCTTCTCTGGATAGCCGCTGTCTGGATGTCCGCGGGTGGCTGCCGGACGTCCGGGCGTTGCTGAGGCACCGGATGGCCGGCCTCTGGCCCGGATGTCCGGTTGCTGTAGCTTCAACAGCTCCGTCTTCTTCCGTCGTCGCTTCCAGGCTTCCCTCGTAGATGGTGTAGTTGTTCCTTGGCGCTTGCACTCCTCCTCAACATCCGTGAAGCTCCGACAATACCTATGCATACACATGGGAGAAGTGTCAAGTAGTATACCATCCTCGAAGGGGTCAAGTGAGCACGTGTAAAGGAGATGATTCACCTTTGTGTATGTGAAGTAGATGTCACACGTGTCACTCGCCGAACGGACTCTCGACATGGTGATGTCCATAGGATGCTCCGCATCAATACTCAATATGTTAGATGCAAATCTTACCAAATTGTTTGTACGTGGTTGCACATGGGTCATCCAAAACAACCATTTGCGTTGAAGGGACGTACAAATCTTAGTCGGCACATTTTCTCTTGGCTTCTTGGGGAAGCTGTCGGTTTGTATGCTGGTGTTCTACCCTAAAACGTTTGCGATCAGGAGCTGCACAAATCCTGCTCGGCACATTTTCCCTTGGCTTCCTGGGGAAGCTGTCGGTTTGCATACGGGTGTTCAAACTAAAACGTTTGCAATGAGTGTTTTATATTTAAAAATCGTATTAATGTACAAAAATGTCCAAACGAACCCCGAAAAATTCCAAAATTTAACACAACACTCCTGTTGTTCTATGTTCACACTAGAATTTTTTTGAAAGCAATAAGAGGCAACATATATCGTTTCGTCCCCAAAGGTGGCACGTTCCCTACCGAAACCATCGTGCTTGTTGTGAGAAGCTACGGTTTGTGAGAAGCTTACACCCAAACCTCCCCAAATGGGATAAATTTTTACCACGGCATGTTGATGCCGCTCCATGATAGCATGCCAAGTTTCTTGAATTTTATTTAATTTTGGATTTACTAGAATTTAAAAACCAGGTATCTCAATGTTTGCGGCCGAGTGACGGTGGCAGGGTGTTTGAAATTCATTCCCATTTCTTGCATGGGACCTAAGGATGCACCCAAGGACAAATATATGATTTTTCAATCAATTTATATGCACTTGAGCATGTGCATGTAGTTCAAATTTGAATTATGCACATAAAATGCCTAGAAAACCCAGTTAATGTATAAAAATGTTCAAACAAACCCCCAAAAATTCCAAAATTTAACACAACACTCCTGTTGTTCTATGTTGACACTAGAATTTTTTTTGAAAGCAATAAGAGGCAATGAATATCGTTTTGTCCCAAAAGGTAGCACGTTCCCTACCGAAACCATCAGACTTGTTGTGAGAAGCTCTGGTTTGTGAGAAGCTTATACCTAAACTTGCCCCAAATGGGACAAAAAAATTACCACGACATGTTGATGCCGCTCCATGATAGCATGCCAAGTTTCATGAATTTCAGACGAGTTTTGGATTTACTAGAATTTAAAAACCAGATATCTCAATGTTTGCGGCCGAGTGATGGTGGCAGGGTGTTTGAAATTCATTCCCATTTCTTGCATGGGACCTAAGCATGCACCCACGGACACATATTTGATATTTCAACCAATTTATATGCACCGGAGCATGTTCATGTAGTTCAAATTTGAATTATGAACATAAAATGCCAAGAAAACCCAGTTAATGTATAAAAATGCCCAAACGAACCCCGATTTTTTTCCCAAATTTAACACAACACTCCTGTTGTTCTATGTTGACACTAGAAATTTTTTGAAAGCAATAAGAGGCAACATATATCGTTTCGTCCCCAAAGGTGGCACGTTCCCTACCGAAACCATTAGGCTTGTTGTGAGAAGCTCTGGTTTGTGAGAAGCTTATACGCAAACCTGCCCCAAATGGGACAAAAAATTTACCATGTTATGTTGATGCCGCTCCATGATAGTGTGCCAAGTTTTATGAATTTCAGATGTGTTTGGATTTACAAGAATTTAAAAACCATGTATCTCAATGTTTGCGGCCGAGTGACGGTGGTAGGGTGTTTGACATTCATTACCATTTCTTGCATGGGACCTAAGCTTGCAACCAAGAACACATATTTGATTTTCAACCAATTTATATGCACTGGAGCATGTACATGTAGTTCAAATTTGAATTATGCACATAAATGCCTAGAAAACCCTGTTAATGTATAAAAATGTCCAAACGAACCCCGACAAATTCCGAAATTTAACACAACACTCCTATTGTTCTATGTTGACAGTAGAAATTTTTTGAAAGCAATAAGGGGCAACAAATATCGTTTCGTCCCCAAAGGTGGCCAGTTCCCTACCGAAACAATCAGGCTTGTTGTGAGAAGCTCTCGTTTGTGAGAAGCTTATACCCAAACCTGCCCCAAATGCGACAAAAAATTTACCACGGCATGTTGATGCCGCTCCATGGTAGCATGCCAAGTTTCATGAATTTCAGATGAGTTTTGGATTTACTAGAATTTAAAAAACAGGTATCTCAATGTTTGCGGCCGAGTGATGGTGGAAGGGTGTTTGAAATTCATTCCAGTTTCTTGCTTGTGACCTAAGCATGTACCCAAGGACACATATTTGATTTTCAACCAATTTATATGCACTGGAGCATGTTCATGTAGTTCAAATTTGAATTATGAACATAAAATGCCAAGAAAACCCAGTTAATGTATAAAAATGCCCAAACGAACACCATTTTTCTCCCAAATTTAACACAACACTCCTGTTGTTCTATGTTGACACTAGAAATTTTTTGAAAGCAATAAGAGGCAACATGTATCGTTTCGTCCCCAAAGGTGGCACGTTCCCTACCGAAACCATTAGGCTTGTTGAGAGAAGCTCTGGTTTGTGAGAAGCTTATACGCAAACCTGCCCCAAATGGGACAAAATTTTTACCATGGTATGTTGATGCCGCTCCATGATAGCGTGCCAAGTTTTATGAATTTCAGATGAGTTTTGGATTTACTAGAATTTAAAAACCATGTATCTCAATGTTTGCGGCCGAGTGACGGTGGCAGGGTGTTTGACATTCATTCCCATTTCTTGCATGGGACCTAAGCATGCAACCAAGGACACATATTTGATTTTTCAACCAATTTATATGCACTGGAGCATGTACATGTAGTTCAAATTTGAATTATGCACATAAAATGCCTACAAAACCCTGTTAATGTATAAAAATGTCCAAACGAACCCCGACAAATTCCGAAATTTAACACAACACTCCTGTTGTTGTATGTTGACACTAGAAATTTTTTGAAAGCAATAATAGGCAAAAAATATTGTTTCGTCCCCAAAGGTGGCCCGTTCCCTACCGAAACCATCAGGCTTGTTGTGAGAAGATGTAGTTTATGAGAAGCTTATACCCAAGCCTGCCCCAAATGGGACACAAATTTTACCATGGCATGTTGATGCCGCTTCATGATAGCATGACAAGTTTCATGAATTTCAGATGAGTTTTGGATTTACTAGAATTAAAAACCAGGTATCTCAATGTTTGCTGCCGAGTGACGGTGGCAGGGTGTTTGACATTCATTCCCATTTCTTGCATGGGACCTAAGCATGCAACCAAGGACACATATTTGATTTTCAACCCGTTTATATACACTGGAGCATATGCATGTAGTTCAAATTTGAATTATGCACTTGAAATGCCTACAAAACCAAGTTAATGTATAAAAATGTCCAAACGAACCCTGAATAATTCCAATTTTTTTGACGATACACCTATAGTTGCATGTTCACTGCAGATAAAAGTTCTAGCAATTCAAACACCATCCTTTGCAGCTGTGACCTCATTATGTAACTCAAATCAAGATGAAAAATCAAGTACATCACACACAGTTTATTATCACCAACCGCGTGAGATGCAACACAAAATATCTTGGAGCACCGTGGGAATATAGTATGCATACGCGTACGCGAGAAGGTGTGATGGCTACAGTCCATAGCCGGCGTGTCAAGCACACTAGCTCGCTCCCCAAATATCATTTCACTGTTCAATCGTCGCCGGTGAAAGATGGGGACGTGGACCCGCGTCGTGACGGCAACTTCGGCGACCCACTCTGGCGAGAGCACGGCCGCAGCTGCTAGGCGCATGCTAACAAGCTTCGTGAGGGCGACCGGAATCTGCGACCGGGCGGCCCAGGCAGCCCAAACGGCCGCTGTTACTTCTCACGCAGCGGCAGCAACATCTGCCTCGGGGATAGCAACTAGCAAGAGCGGCACATCAGTTGTCTGTTTCGCAGCGGCGGCCTTAGCCCTGATGGAGGCCGCTCACAACCATGTCGAGGCTGCCCATGCCTAGCTCGTGGCGGTCACCGCACAAATCGAACGAAGCTTCTCAGCACTCAGCAACCCACAGCCAAAGAATTGGCAATCGCCAAGAGCGTTCGAGCAGCAGTCCATTCATGCGCGGCATACCTTGCCACGACGGAGCCCGCCAAAGCCTAGATGTGGCTGCCCACGCCCAGCACGTGGCGGCCTATTCCAAAGATATGGCGGATGTGGATGGCGAGATGCTTGCCAAGTATGGTGCAATGGATGCCATGGAGCTCTTTCCCCAGGAGATTGTCGGGCGCGAGCTGGACATGGAGGAGGCGGAGGAGATCAACGAGCACCAGCCGTAGTAGTACTCTTTGTTTTGTTTAATTAAGAGCGCTGATCTTTAATTTGTTAGAGTAATGTTTAGGTCAGCTAGCTCTGTTTAATTGTTGAACTTGCTCGATTAAGAAGTGTGGGTGTGCTGCAGTCTCCTTTGTGTACCCAAATGACATGGATGACCATTGTAACCAGGGATATTCGAACCAAATTTTTTGACGTTCAAACAAGGCCTATCCGACCTAGGACTCTCCTGTCGTTCGTAAAGTCTACAGTACCAAATTTCACTCTTTTGTCCTTGAGGAAGGCCTCAAAATCCTGGCACCTAACATCGTCATGGCATATGTGGTAGACCAAGCACAAGTTATGTACGCAAACCTGGATCACATTAGGCTTCTTCATCTCTGCCTCCTATAGAAGCTTCTCCTATTCCAGGACTAAGGTATACTCAACATCTAGCCCAGCGACCCACTCATCCTTTGAACTTTCAAACATGTCTAGGAAGCGACCAAGGCATGCTTCCATCGTTGCGGATCTATGGGTGTAGATGATGATGAACTCATCGTCGGTGATGGTTCTAACCTTGTACTCACCGCCGATCATTGAGATTTTGGAGGCCATGGATTTTGGAGGCGGGTTAGCAGAAGTAGAATTGGTGTATTATGAAAGGATGAGATGTCTGGGAGCAAACTGTTCTAAGGTAGAAGACGGGGATGAGTAGGGCGTGCGAACAACGTGGGGTGGTGGCTTGCCCGGTGGATAAATGACTGCATGCCCCCAAAGAGTTCTCGAGTACTATGCAGGACCCACTAGATGTCATGTCTACTAGACCCACATTGTAGGCCTGACGGTATAGCTTCTGCGTGTTTGCACGCCATGCCGTCAACCCTCGCGCCTCCCACGACATTTGCCTCCCTCACCCGGTTGCGCCCTTTGGGACTTCAGACGGCCAAAGTTTGACCAAATTTATATTAAAAATATCAATATCTACAATACAAATATATATTTATGAAACTACATTTCATAATGAATATAAAAATATTGATTTGACATTGTGAATGTTGATACATTTTTCTATAAGTTAGGTCAAAGTAGAGGTACTTTGACTTCATACAAAACATATATGCACCATGCAGACTAGTTTCTCCGTCCAGGTGTGTTGTGATATTGCCATGTCATATATAGTCATCACAACAAGGTTAGCTATAAGAGTACTACTACCTCCCTTTTAGTTTAAAGGGCTTGATTAAGAAATCTCACCTATTCTTACCAAGATAGAGGCGGCGGAATAGTTTTTGTAGTATGCAAAAGTACTCAATTAATGCTCTCGTTCTTCACAAAGATTGAGTTTACCAATGCATTATTGCATGCATGCATTGATGCATGAACACTAAATGACAAATAATTTTTACATGCATTAGTCAATACTATCTTAATCCTTGCATGCAATAATTTAGTGCACCTTGAAATCTGAACATGTGTGGGGCATGTATGTTTTTAATGACTTGAGACTACCAAGCGCGACATGCAATGGTCAGTTCATTGCATGTAAGATGACTTATGCACCATTCCCCATACCTACAGGAAGACCGCTCATCTCCAAATATTTTCCTCTCCATGTGTGAAAACCAATTTGCATGATTGACTCTCCTTCTCCCTCTGGCAGTTCCACCACTCCTCCCCGTGTGAAAACAATCTGCATGCATGACTCTCCTCCCCCGCACTCATCCAATCCGTTCTGAGCAGCAATATTTCCACCCTCCCGTCCCCCATAAGTTACTCCAACAAAAATATGCCCACCTAGCTATTACATTAATCACACAATATATCTTACGTAGGTGTGGCATTGCTCGCTATAAATACTGCGCCCCCCACGGCATTCAGAAGAATGCTCACGTTCATCACCTTTATCTCCTCCCCCCTCTCCATTAAAGACCCGTCGACCACCATGGCATCGCGCCTCCCAAGCCATATGCGTCCCTCATTGCCCCACGCGGAGGGTCAAACATCGTCGTCCTATTCCTCTCTGCCACTAGTCGGGGATGACACGTCGGCGTTCCGTTCATCACTGGCACCAGTTGAGGATGACGCGTCGGCATTCCGCTCCTTGCTGTGATGCACCGAGGTGGAGGCGTCGACATTCCCAGTCTCACTACCATGCGCATTGGAGGACGCGTCGACTCCCTGCTACAAGGATAACGTCGCGCCGCCCGCCGAGCCTCCCAGCTTGGAGGAGCTTTGAAAAGGAATGGAGGTCACTTTGTGGGAGGCTTTGCCACCCGCAGAGCGTGCCAAAAGAGAGGCGGAGAAGAAGGCCGAGCAAGTGAAGTGCGCCATCAGGCATGCTTCCTGGCAGGCCTATGTCGCGTCCGAAGAGTCAGGCAATTGGCTCCTTGGCATAAGGCTCGTGCGAGGGCCGTGTGGGTGGTGGAGGACGCCCGTGCCAAAGCCCTGAGTGCAGCCGGGCCCAAGCGCCTCATCTACGCTTGGCGGTACATGGACTAGGTGCATGCTTCCAGCAAGGAGGAGTACCTGTTGGCGCCGGATCACCACACCGGTGAGATCTCCCTCGCCCGCCGGCAAGCCGCCAATCAGCACCTGCGAGTTGCGAGGCCGAGGAAGAGGCGTTGTGTCGCCCACGCTGGGAAACGGTCGTGGCGCGCCGCAATCGCTCTTGCGAGCGTTGTGGATTTTATTATGAATAATTTAGTGTGGTAAGGCGATCTCATTAGTTTTGGAGACGGAAATGATAAATCCCGAATGTTCGGGAATGATTAGCATTCTTAATTAAGCATGTAAAAGGAAAAGTTTGGAAACCTTTTGTATCCGTACGCATTTGTAAGTACGCACATATAGCACAAACTTAACTATATATCATAGTACACATCTCTCTCTATATATTCTTGTAGACTGTACTACTACTATTATGTATACACACGTGCAAATGCACGTTTTAACATTACGATGCAGTTTTGGTAAAAGTAGAAAAACAACACTAGTCAAGCTTGTGAAACGATTCAATGCAAAAGAAATGCAAAAAATGCTCGTTTGATTGTTTACTTTACCTTCCTTCTCTCTGTGGTTTGTTCCCTATCGTACTTTGTACGGAGTATCTCACTGGTCGGGAAGGCATGCAAATTCCCAAACCGCTTCGTACACCCTGTATCAAATTTTTTGCCTAAGAAGTTGTGCCATGCAATTGGAATTCCAACTTGAGTACTACTACTAGTAGTAGGAGTAGTAGCTAGGGATCGAGTGTGCGAGATGAATGCAAAGAGATGGAATGCAAAAAAGACAGAGGCATGTGATGGTTGCTTGTTTGTTTATTTTTCCAGGCCACTTATTACTGGGAGTGGTGGGGTTTTATGATACAACGACTTTACTGCCGCGCCACGAGCGGGATGAGACTCCCATGCAGCGCCGCCCTCTACACTAGGACAACCTCCGTCGTGGTTTATCAGTCCCCATGTACTTTGACTGAAGATTTAATTGACAAAATGTTAGTGCATGTCAACAAAAAATATATCGTTGGATTCGTATTTGAACATATTTTTCAATGATATAATTTGTGGTGACATGCATGAGCATTTTCTTAGTTAAATTTTATGATCAAAATTTGGCACAGATTACAATGGGGACCAATAAACCGGACGGAGGTAGAACTATATATGGTAAGACGCCTGTGTGTTGCACGGAAGAGTGAAATGCATTGATCGGGGAGTTGTTTATTTTTATAAAGTATGTGGTGGTCATCTCTTGTGTAACAAATATTGATAGGTTTCTTCGGATTTTTACAAATGTCATGGATGTGTTTTTTTGTAGTGAAATACCTTGCTGAAAACCGCTTGTCATTTCCTTTTGCTCCTTGTTGGGTTCAACACTCTTATCGAAAGGACTACGATTGATCCCCTATACTTGTGGGTCATCACTTACCCAGACGTCGTTTACACCCCGGTTGTTGCTATAATACCCATTGAGTGATGGATTGCCAATAATTTGTAGGTGTGTAAGGAATGACCATTGACAAAGAACAAAATGAGATACTCACTTAAATAAGCCGTCGACCTAGTCCTACCCATTATTTGCTTGCTTCGAATGTTGGTGTCTGACTAGTGCAAGTGGACTCGGTTTGCCTTATTCGAAGTCCAAGAAGAGAACGAGAATGGTACATGTGGATAGCGAACATCCAACCGGGTGAAGATTACATAAAAAGGTGATCGCTAGCCCATTGTGCGTACGAGGGGCGAGAATGTACATGTGGATACCCATTCACCAATGTTTTCTGGTGAACTTATCTTGGAGTACTTACCCTTCCTTTTTCATTTCTTTGCTTCTCCAAGATCTTTTCTCATTTTTGTCATCTATATTCCTTCTATCTTTTCTTGGTGAATAGTCTCTCCTTTTGGGAGGAGTCCTTCAATTCGTCGAGAAATGTCCGGGTCTTCTACAATTATACTCCCTCTGATCCATAATAAGTGTCACGGTTTTGAACTAAGTTTGAACTAACCGTCGTAGTTTTGAACTAAGTTTGAACTAACCTTAGTCCAAAACCGCGACACTTATTTTGGATCGGACGAAGTAGCAATTTTGATTACGACTTGAGGATCTTGATTCATCATGTCTTGACTTGGAGTAGCTTCTATCCTTGAACTTGGTCTTATAGAACTTGTTGAAGTTGTGAACCAAGAGACCAAGGTATTCACAAGAAACATCCTTTAGCTTCTAAATTAAAGTAATGGGGTTTTCATTAGCGACCTTGTAAGCACCACTACTCAATTGACAATGAGGCTCTTCTTTGTCCTTGAATGTCATTGCTACTTGTGATAGGCGTTGGGATTTATCCGAAGAGGAAGGGTGATGTCGTATAGTAGCAGATAGTATTTCCCTCAGTTAGGAACCAAGGAGACTCACACAAATAAATGTCAATAGTACCTGTACACACACAAAACAAATACTTGCACCCAACGTGGCAAGAGGGTTGTGAAAGTGCAACTATCCCTGGGTGGTTTTGGTAATTCCTAACAACATATAGCTCATTGAGCTAATGCTATTCCAAGATAAATATTTCAGGAAAGCTCAATGATTGACATGGCATGGATTAGAAAGTGGACCCTTCAAAATGCTAAGGACAAAAGATTGGCTCAAGCTCAAAGCACAAGACTCTACATTTTCTATTTTAGTGATCCAAGATCACATTGAGTCTATAAGAAAAGCCAATACTATTAAGAAGGGATGAGGTGTTGCTTAATGAGGTTCTTGCTCAAAATGCTTAGTGATATGCTCCAAAATACTCCACTACTTTCTCATATCCACATATGTCCCAAACCAAATATCCAACTCGGCCCCACCGAGTTCAGTTGACATAGCCACTGCCAGAAACCCTAGTCTCTTCGGTCTCACCGATAGGGATCTCGGTCTCATTGAGATGGGATTGTAATCTCTCTATTTCCCTTCGTAACGTTTTGGTAAAACCGAGATGAGCGATCGGTCCCACCGAGATTGCAATGCAAACACTCTGTTTCCTTTTCGTAACGTTTCGGTCCAACCGAGATGAGCGAATCGGTCCCACCGAGTTTGCCTGACCAACTCTCTGTTTGACTATTACCGTCTCACCGAGTTTGTGTAATTGGTCTCACTGAGATTATGTTATGCCCTAACCCTAATGAAATCGGTCCCACCGAGGTGAAAGTCGGTCCCACCGAAATGCCTAATTGTCACATTATGAACCAGATCGGTCTGACCGAGTTCTGAATCGGTCCCACCGAGTTTGGTGATTTGTGTGTAACAGTTAGATTTTGTGTGGAGGCTATATATACCCCTCCACCCACTCTTCATTCGTGGAGAGAGCCATCAAAACATGCCTACACTTCCAATACATATTTTCTGAGAGAGAACCACCTACACTTGTGTTGAGGTCAAGATATTCCATTCCAACCACATGAATCTTGATCTCTAGCCTTCCTCAAGTTGCTTTCCATTCAAATCTTCTTTCCACCAAATCCAATCCTATGAGAGAGAGTTGAGTGTTGGGAGACTATCATTTGAAGCACAAGAGCAAGGAGTTCATCATCAACACACAATTTGTTACTTCTTGGAGAGTGGTGTCTCCTAGATTGGCTAGGTGTCACTTGGGAGCCTCCGACAAGATTGTGGAGTTGAACCAAGGAGTTTGTAAGGGCAAGGAGATCGCCTACTTCGTGAAGATCTACTCGAATGAGGCAAGTCCTTTGTGGGCGACGGCCATGGTGGGATAGACAAGGTTGCTTCTTCATGGACCCTTCGTGGGTGGAGCCCTCCGTGGACTCTTGCAACCGTTACCCTTCGTGGGTTGAAGTCTCCATCAACGTGGATGTACGATAGCACCACCTACCAGAACCACGGATAAAAAATCTTCGTGTCAACATTGTGTTTGCTCCCTCAATCTCCTCCCTTTACCTTCATATGCAATTGCTTTACATTCCGCTGCTATACTCTTAGAATTGCATGTGTAGGTTGATTGCTTGACTTGTGCTATGTTGCTAAAATCTGCCAATAACTAAAATTGGGAAAAGGCTAGATTTTTATTTGGTCAAGTAGTCTAATCACCCCCCTCTAGACATACTTTCGATCCTACAAGTGGTATCAGAGCCTTGATCTCCATTTGCTTTGATTTCCATAGCTTTTGGTGGTCATAGCCTTGGTTTCACAACCTTGGAGAGTATGGCGTCTAGCGAGGGAAATTACCACCGTAGAGGTCCTTACTTTGATGGTACAAATTTTGCTAGTTGGAAGCATAAGATGGAAATGCATATTCTTGGACATAACCCTGCCGTTTGGGCTATTGTGTGTATTGGCTTGCAAGGTGAATTCTTTGATGGGAGAGAACCAAACCGTGATGCTACCGCGGAAGAGTTGAAGATGCTACAATACAATGCTCAAGCTTGTGATATTCTCTTCAACGGATTGTGCCCCGAAGAATTCAACAAAATCAACCGTCTTGAAAATGCAAAGGAAATTTGGGATACTTTGATTGATATGCATGAAGGTACCGACTCCGTCAAGGAATCCAAATTGGATGTGCTTCAAAGTCAACTTGACAAGTTCAAAATGAAGGATGGTGAAGGTTTCGCTGAAATGTACTCTAGGCTTGCTCTCATCACAAATGAGATTGCCGGCTTAGGAAGTGAAGAGATGACCGACAAATTCAACATCGAGAAGATCCTAACAGCCTTGGATGGAAAATATGATACCGTGTGCACATTAATCCAAATGATGCCCAATACAAAGATCTCAAGCCAACGGAAGTCATTGGAAGAATTGTTGCTCATGAGATGTCAGTCAAGGATAAGGAAGAGCTTCACAACAAGTCTAGTGGTGCTTAAAAAGCCTCGTGTGATGCTCCCACATCATCAAGTGAGAAACAAACCTTCAATGAAGAATTGAGCCTAATGGTAAAGAACTTCAACAAGTTCTACAAGAGTAGAAGCAAAGAAATAAGCTCCAAGTCAAGGTCCTACAATGACAAAAGATCTTCTAGTCGTGAGCGAAATTGCTACAATTGTGGAAGACCCGGACACTACTCCAATGAGTGTACGGCCCCCTACAAAAGAAGAGAAGATTCTCCCAAAAGAAGAAGTAGAAGAGAAGAATCACCACCAAGAGAAAGGAGGAGTAGAGATGATCGTTATGAACGAAAACCCTCTCGGAGAAGGAAGGATTCGGAAAGGAAAGGAAAGTCATCAAGGAGCTACACAAAAAGAAGATATCAAGCTCATGTTGGTGAATGGGTATCCGGCTCCGACTCCGACAATCACTCCGAAAGAAGTTATCACTCCGACTGCGAATATACTCAAGATGAAGGTGTTGCCGGTCTAGCACTTGTGTCAACCAACTCCTACGACATATTTGACTCACCAAATGAAGGAATTGGAAGATGCTTTATGGCCAAAGGTAACACATCCCGAGTATGTTGATTTCAATAGTGATGAAGATGATTTGCTAGGTGATGATGATTTACTTGTTGACAACTCTAGTGATGAAGACTATGATGAAACGTCAATTAAACATGCTAATCAAGATAAAATGAATGACGATGATAAGAAGGAGATTGAGCGTCTAACTAAAGAACTAAACAAGTTAGCTCATGAAACTACCTTGGAAAATCATCGAGAACTTTTAAAGATTCATGATAAGCTACGCTTTGAAAAGCTCAACCTTGAGCAAGAGCATGAGTTTTTAAAGGCAATCAATGATGATCTTCGCAAGAAAAGTTCTTTTTACATTGCCAAGTGTTTACTCTTGTCTACTTACATGCCACAAGTTAAATCTAGCAACACGAACAAGAAAGATGCTTCATCTAGTAGTAACAACAATCATGCTAAATCCAATGTTGTTGCTTCTAGTAATTCTCTTGATTCCACTAATGATTCTCTTAGCCAAGTTACACTTGAGCAAGAAAATAGCTTATTGAAGGGAATTATAGAGAAAGGTGTTTACAAGAGCCTTGCAGGAAGTAAGCAATTTGAGGAAATTGTACGCAAGCAAGGAAGACACCAGAAGAATCAAGGTGTTGGTTTTGAACGAAAGTTCAATGCCAATGGAGTTGAGTGGGAAGAAGATCAATACCCCAAGACAAAGTTTATTCCCCAACAAGAGAAGTATGATCCTACTTCTTTAAAAGGGACACAAGCTCAAGATAATCTTCCACCACAAGACCACAAGCAAAAAGGCAAGGACAAGCTTCAAGAGGAAATTGATGCATTTGAAGAAGCACCTAAGGCCTTGGTCAAGTGGGTTCCCAAGACTACATCAAGTTCTACTTCATCAAGTACAACTACAACTCCAAGGATTCCCATCAAGATGGTGTGGATCCAGAAGAAGAAGAGCTAAAGAGTTCTTGAGGGTGACTCCACCAACATACTTAACTCTTATCATATTGGCGAGGACAAGTGCAAACAACTTCCATATCTTGCACCAGTTCAAGGAGTCACAAACCCTCTTGTTGTTAAGACAAGGGACAAGGTAACCTAATGCTTTCATGGACATCATCTTGTGTATGCATCACTCTATGTCTATGGATATCCTTGTTTGTTCCTTGTGGGACTAACCCGTGTAGGTATTGAAAGTGCAACTCACTCCAAAGGATTTCTCCAAATGATCTACATCAACATTGAGCATCTACATCTTCAACACCTACATGAAGTCATCATCGACAAAACCCAAGGTTAGTTCATCCCATTTAGGGGGGATATCACATCTAGGGGGAGCTTTACTCTAATCAATTGAGCTAAAGCAACTCTAATGGTGTGAACACAACAATTCTTTATGTAGAAGTGGTAACCCCACTTGTGCTTAAACGATGAGTATGAACTATGATCAAATGTTCTCATTTGACTCCTAAGTCAATATACTCATATATAGATGACCTAGTCATCGCCAAACTGCTTGATAGATGCTAGAGTGTTTGTGCATGCTTTGTCACATATTTCATTTGCTATTTTATTGTGTGAGCATGTTGATTGCACATTTTACTCATTCGAGGACATCCATTTGTTGTTTTGATTGTTTGGCTCTTTCTCTTTTGCCAAATGGATGGACAAGAATGCCTAAGAACTCCCTCTAGCTATCTATGCTTTTCTCGTCTCAAACTCTATTCATGCTACATCACAAAGTTTGATCAAGTCAGATTCGAACCACTCTGTGTGAGGAGCACTCGGAGTTCCCGATTCGTCATGGACTTAAACCTCCAAAACCTGTTTGTGCATCTCGGTCTGACTGATTCATCCTTTTCGGTCCTACCGAGTCACTAAGTTGATCTAGGGTTTTCAATCTCGGTGCAACCGATTAGAACTTCGCCACACCGAGTTGCGAATCGCTTGCAGTTTTGCATCTCGGTTCCACCGAGTCGTTCCACTCGGTCACACCGGCAGGGTCAGGTTATATATACCGACGGGCAAAATTTTGGAAATTTTTCCGAACATCCTCGCCCGTGCGTAACCTGCTCTGCCTCCTCAGGTCTCCGGATCGTCCTCTCGTCGCCAGCGACCTCCCGCCGCTGGTCTCCGCCGCTGTCAACGGAAATCTCCACCGCCGTTGCCGCCATAGCAAGTTCGTCACCGAACTAGGGTACAAACTTGAACTTTGTGCTAATCCTTAACTGCGATTCTTAGCACATTGCTTTGCCATGATTCTTGCCACGATTGAAATCATCCTGTCTAGCGGAAACGTCCCGTAGATTAGTTTTGATTTGAAAATTTAGGGTTAGGTCTCCGCCGAATTCATCTCGGACCGACCGAGTTGTTGAAATCGGTCTCAACGATTTTGGCTTAGGCCAAAGCACATGCGTTTTCGGTCTGACCAAAAACTGCAAATCGGTGTGACCGAGTTCGATTCTCTGTGAAACCCTAGCAGTCTCGGTACCACCGAATTTTGACTCGGTCTGACCGAGTTCATCAGTTTAGGTTCCAAAAGCTGCTTCGGTATCACCGATTTTACAAATAGGTAGATCCGAAATGCTTTCTGTGAAGAACTAAAACTAAGTTTTTAAGTCATCCATTTTGCAAAACTCATGTACTTTGTGATGCTCATCTACTCTACCTCATCTATAACCTATTCACAGGGTCTGCTGTCAGAGTATTTGCAGAGATGTCTGACCAGAGTGATAGTCAGAACAGGTCTGAGCAACAGGTGCAGATGAGTGAGGGTTCAGATCCCTATAGCAGCTATGATGAAGGCAGCAGGAGCACACCAAGCAATTTGCCAAAGGCTGCTACAAGGACAAGGAAGAAGAAAACTTCTGACTCTGAGGATGAAGATTATATGGCAGTTGAAGATTAAGCCACTTCAAAGAAGAAGGTGCTTAACAAAGAGTATGGCACAACTGCTGCAACAAAACCTGGTCTGAAAACAAAGATGCCAGCAAGAAGACATCCCATGTCTAAGCCAAGAAAAGTTGCCACAGGTGAAACTATGAAGTTCACCATTGAATCTGAAGAAGAAGCAGCTGGTGAGGATAAGAAGAAGAATAGGGCCAAAACCACTACTGCCAGAGTTCTTGGAAAGCCCTCAATGAGGAAAGATTCTGAAGAGGAAGAGGAAGAGGTTGCTACACCAGCACCCAAAGCACAAAAGCTTATGGGAGATGCAATCAAATCAGGGCTGCTCCATCAAAGCCCAAAGCTGCTCCCAAGGCTGCTGCTCCAGCTCCAAAACCAAAACCCAAGAGAAGCACTAGGAACATACCTGCTGAAGAGAAGAACAAGGCCCCAATGCCTGAAGCTGCTGAAGAAGAAGATGATTCTGTTGTTTTGAGGAAGCTGAAGCCCAAGATCCCCGACCACACTAATGCACACCCAGTTGCAGAGAACATGAAGATCAGGAAGGATGCAGGATTGATACTATGGAGACAGTCTGATCCATATGCTATCAGGAGAAGGACTGTTGTGGACTACAGGTTTCACACTAAGGAACATCAGGACTTCTATGAGACTATTCTGCTTGACAAGAAGCCCATTGTGTGTGATATGAGATGGGTTGACTGGGAATTCATCAAGGAGAATGAGGATCACTTCCCTGGTGTGCTTGATAGCTTCAAGGCATGTGGAGTGAATACTTTTGTTGCCCAGAAGCTCACCAAGTGGAATGATGAGCTCATCATGCAATTTTACTCTACTGCACATTTCTATCCAGATGGAAGGATAGTATGGATGTCTGAGGGTACTAGGTACCAGTCTATAGTTGAGGAATGGGCCAAGCTTATAAATGCTCCTGAGGAACATGAGGATGACTTGGACATTTATGTAGAGAAGAAGAAAGACCACAACACTATGGCCAACATGTACAAAGAGATCCCAGATGCTGCTTTGGATACACATAAGTTTGGATCAGTTCACTATCTGTTGTCTGGTCTGCCAGCCATTAACTGGATCTTAAGGCACACACTGCTACCCAAGTCAGGTGATCACAAGATGATCAGAGGACATGCTATAAACTTGCTGCACATATTTGATGTCCCACAGAAGTTCAAAGTTATGAGCCTGATTGTTGAAACAATCAAGAGGACTGCAACTCATCAGAATAGAAGTTGTGGGTATGCCCCACACATTCAGGAGCTCATCAACTCAAAGATGGGCAAAGACAAGTACATTTTGGATAAGGAGCACCTGCCCATCTATCCTGAATTTGAAGATAACACAGTAGTGATGAATGAGAATGAACCATCTTCAGCTCAAGCACATGAGAAGAGAGAGAAGGATAAAGCTGAGAAGGCTGCAAAGATGCCAACTATGGAAGAGGCATCTCAGGTATTCTTTAAGAGCAAGCAAGACCAGCTTGGATATCTGATCCAATCCACCCTGAGGATTGAGAAGGGCTTGGCCACCCTGACCAAGAACCAGGAGAGTCTGGATAGGATTATTGAGCAGAAATTCTATGACCTTGATGTCACGGTACCAGAGATCCAAACTGCAGTTGAGCAACTTCAGGAGGAAGCTGAGGAGAAGAAGGGCAAGTCTATCACAGATGCTTTTGCCAGAGTGCCCAGAGGACAAAGATCTGTTGCAGTGCCAGTGACAGATACTAGACCTACAACATCAACACCAGCAGCTACAGCTCCAGTTCCACCTCCAGCAGCTACTCCACCAGCTCCAGCTACTTCATCTAAAGCCTTTGTTCTTGGAGTTCTCTCGACACCACCTCCCGAAGATCAAGCCCGAGAGTTGTTTAGCACTATGCATTTTTGAACTTTTTGGTAACTTGTTGCCAAAGGGGGAGAAAAATGTATATATCATAGGCTTCGAGAGAAAGAGTGTGTTGGTTTTTATCTCTCTTTGCACTTATTTGGTTTGGTTTGAAACTTTATTGTGTGCTTGTGTGAGCTACTTATGAGATACTTGTTTGATCATGTGTTTGTCGTATGCTACCCTTAATGCTTGTTGGATCATATTATCTCTTATATCCTAGATGATCATTCACTTGTTTCGGTGATGAGTGCATGTTTCAACTTCTACCATTTTGAGCGCTCCACCAAGATGTATGTGACATGGAAGAGTAACCTATTATCCTAATAGATTGTGCACAAATTTTAAATAATGCACAAATTTAGGGGGAGCTCTTGCTTATCACATACTTCTCAAAGCGACGATGTTTGTTTTCCAATCTTATTTATCAATTGTCAAAGCTTTGATCTATATGTTGTCATCAATTACCAAAAAGGGGGAGATTGAAAGTGCAACTATCCCTGGGTGGTTTTGGTAATTCCTAACAACATATAGCTCATTGAGCTAATGCTATTCCAAGATAAATATTTCAGGAAAGCTCAATGATTGGCATGGCATGGATTAGAAAGTGGACCCTTCAAAATGCTAAGGACAAAAGATTGGTTCAAGCTCAAAGCACAAGACTCTACATTTTCTATTTTAGTGATCCAAGATCACATTGAGTCTATAGGAAAAGCCAATAGTATTAAGAAGGGATGAGGTGTTGCTTAATGAGGTTCTTGCTCAAAATGCTTAGTGATATGCTCCAAAACCCTCCACTACTTTCTCATATCCACATATGTCCCAAACCAAATATCCAACTCGGCCCCACCGATACTTTCTATTCGGAGCCACCGAGTTCAGTTGACATAGCCAGTTCCAGAAACCCTAGTATTTTCGGTCTCACCGATAGGGATCTCGGTCTCACCGAGATGGGATTGTAATATCTCTGTTTCCCTTCGTAATGTTTCGGTCAAACCGAGATGAGCGATCGGTCCCACCCAGATTGCAATGCAAACACTCTGTTTCCTTTTCGTAACGTTTCAGTCCAACCGAGATGAGCGAATCGGTCCCACCGAGTGTGCCTGACCAACTCTCTGTTTGACTATTACCAAAATCGGTCTCACCGAGTTTGTGTAATCGGTCTCACCGAGATTACGTTATGCCCTAACCCTAATGAAATTGGTCCCACCGAGTTGTCAGTCGGTCCCACCGAAATGCCTAACGGTCACATTATGAACCAGATCGGTCTGACCGAGTTCTCTGAATCGGTCCCACCGAGTTTGGTGATTTGTGTGTAGTGGTTAGATTTTGTGTGGAGGCTATATATACCCCTCCACCCACTCTTCATTCGCGGAGAGATCCATCAGAACATGCCTACACTTCCAATACATATTTTTTAAGAGAGAACCACCTACACTTGTGTTGAGGTCAAGACATTCCATTCCAACCACATGAATCTTGATCTCTAGCCTTCCTCAAATTGCTTTCCACTCAAATCTTCTTTCCACCAAATCCAATCCTATGAGAGAGAGCTGAGTGTTGGGGAGACTATCATTTGAAGCACAAGAGCAAGGAGTTCATCATCAACACACCATTTGTTACTTCTTGGAGAGTGGTGTCTCCTAGATTGGCTAGGTGTCACTTGGGAGCCTCAGACAAGATTGTGGAGTTGAACCAAGGAGTTTGTAAGGGCAAGGAGATCGCCTACTTCGTGAAGATCTACCCGAGTGAGGCAAGTCCTTCGTGGGCGACGGCCATGGTGGGATAGACAAGGTTGCTTATTCGTGGACCCTTCGTGGGTGGAGCCCTCTGTGGACTCGCGCAACCGTTACCCTTCGTGGGTTGAAGTCTCCATCAACGTGGATGTATGATAGCACCACCTATCGGAACCACGGATAAAAAATCTCCATGTCAACGTTGCGTTTGCTCCCTCAATCTCCTCCCTTTACCTTCATATGCAATTGCTTTACATTCCGCTACTATACTCTTAGAATTGCATGTGTAGGTTGATTGCTTGACTTGTGCTAAGTTGCTAAAATTTGCCAAGAACTAAAATTGGGAAAAGGCTAGATTTTTATTTGGTTCAGTGGTCTAATCACCCCCCCCCCTCTAGACATACTTTTGATCCTACAGGTTGTCAACCCCCTTGTACTCATTAATTGCAAAGATTGATTCTAGTAATGATGGATGATAGAGGCGAGGGTGTCCCGATGTTTCGATGAGATAGCTATTGTTTTATGTGGGAGTCGACTTTGAAGATCCGACTACGAACGTTCGAAGACATCACGCCTTAGCAATCACTAAACCAACTTCCGAGGGGTTATTGACCATGCCGGAGCACGATCAACCTGACCGCGAGGGTCTATTTCCTGCAAGAAAACGAAGAACAAGCAAGAAACTGAGATTGAAATCTGGATATTGTGAATATAAGTTGAAAGATTTATTGGTCAAGGTGGGGCTCTGTGATCTCTTGGTCTGGTCGTTGAACACAAACGAAGTACGTGAAGTTGCAGCTATGGCAAACTTTTAATCTAAACAAAACCCAAAGTCTAAACGGTACCCTAAGGGCTGTATATATGGAGGAAGAGGGGGGGGGGGGATTTCGTGGCCCAAGAAGGAGGGGTCTGAAACCAACCCTATCTCTTGTTTCCCCACTCATACAGACTCTAAAAACAGCCTATACTCAAGTATTTGAAAATTACGTGGGCCTGACCCAATAATAAGGTGACGCAGCACCTATAATAGCCTCTGGATGAAATTTATGAAATTGCAATCTTGTATATTTCGTCCAAGGCTTCATGCACTCATTATGGTGGCTTCAAAGTCCTGAAATCGTCACTTGTAACTTCGTTCTTGTTCCCCTTGCGCATGCCATCATCTCCATGCTTGAACTTGCTCCAAGGTTCATCTTTCTTGTCCAAGCTAGGCCCTTCCTTTATAAGCGAAACAAATGAGTCCAATTTAGGCAGCATCATATTCTCATGAACATTAGAATCGTTACCAAGAAACGAAAGTACCTAGTAATTCAATTGGCGTTTGTGAGCTCCAGTAGTTGGTCCAGTATGTATAGCAGCAGGGGCTGTGGGTAACAATGGTATTGATGTCCTCATCATCCTCCCCTTCTTGAAACGAAGTCGTCCTCGACGCATCTTCCTCACCCAAATAAGGCTTCAAATCTGCAATGTTAAAAGTGAGACTAACCCCAAAATCTGCAGGCAGCTCAATTTTATATGCATTATCATTTATTTTCTCTAACACCTTAAAAGGACCATCAGCACGTGGCATTAGCTTTGATTTGCGCAAATCAGGAAATCTATCTTTACGCAAGTGTAACCAAACAAGGTCTCCTGGTGCAAACACAACACGTTTTCTACCCTTATCTCCAGCAAGTTTATACTTAGCATTCATATGCTCAATGTTCTCCTTAGTTAACTCATGCATATTAAGTCAACATGTTGTTTAGCATCAAAATTAACCTTCTCCGAAGATGGAAGAGGCAAAAAATCAATAGGTGCACGAGGTAGGAAACTATACACAATTTCAAAAGGGCACATCTTAGTAGTAGAATGCAGCGAATGATTATAAGCAAATTCAATATGAGGCAAGCATTCTTCCTACATTTTCTTGTTATTATTCAAAACAGCCCTAAGCATCGTAACAATATTCTATTGACTACTTCAGTTTGTCCATCAGTTTGGGGGTGACAAGTAGCACTAAAAAGCAATTTAGTCCCCAACTTAGCCCATAAACATCTCCAAAAGTGGCTAAGAAATTTACTATCACGATCTGAAACAACAGTATTTGGCACACCATGCAAGCGAATAATTTCACGAAAGAACAAATTAGCAACATTAGCAGCATCATCGCTTTTATGACATGGTATGAAGTGTGCCATTTTCGAAAATCTATCCACGACAACGAATATGCTATCCCTCCCCTTCTTTGTTCGAGGTAATCCTAAAACAAAATCCATAGATATATCCACCCAAGGAGCACTAGGTATAGGAAAAGGCATATATAAACCATGAGGATTAAGTCGTGACTTAGCTTTTTGACATGTAGTGCAGCGAGCAAAAAAATGATCAACATATTGTCTCATCTTTGGCCAAAACAAATGTGTAGCAAGTATATCCTCCGTCTTCTTTATGCCAAAGTGTCCCATTAATCCTGCGACAACAAAAGATGAACGGAGCTAGCTGGAATCCATAGCCTGTTAGCAGGAAATACAAATCCATCGTTAACGACGAACTCGTTCCATGTTCTCCCTTCTTTACAATTCTGCAATACACCTTTAAATTCAGCAGCATCATGCACATATTGATCTTTGATGGTCTCCAAACCAAATATTTTAAAGTCAAGTTGTGAAAGCATAGTATAACGATGAGACAATACATCTGCAATAACATTTTCTTTACCCTTCTTGTGTTTAATGGCATAAGGAAAAGTCTCAATGAATTCAACCCATTTAGGATGTCTATAGTTCAGTTTCGCTTAACTTCTAATGTGTTTAAAATATTCATGATCAGAATGTATAACAAATTCTTTGGGCCATAAATAATGTTTCCTTGTTTCTAAGGTCCGAACAATAGCATATAATTCTTTATCATATGTAGAATAGTCTTATTAAAATCAGGAAGTTGGAGTAGAGGAGCATGTGTCAACTTATCTTTTAATACCGTGAAGGCTTCTTCCTGTGCGGTACCCCAAACAAAAGGCACATCCTTCTTTGCAAGCTCAATTAGAGGTGCAACAATGGTGCTGAAATCTCTCACAAAATGCCTAGAGAAACCAGCAAGGCCAAGGAAACTTGACGATGGAAACGACACCTATGGGATCACGGGGAATCCCTTCTATGGTCGGCGGGCGCGGCGCAGTGGAAAGAGCGGGTTTAAGAGATCAACACGGGAAATTTTTCCATGTTCAGGCCGCAAGTGATGCGTAATACCCTACTCATGCTGGCTTGTGTTTATCTGGTGTTCTTGGACTAGCTACAAAGCGTGCAAGGTCCAAAAAGTCTGAATCCTCTCTCTATACGCCGCGGGCCTCCTTTTATAGTCAAAGGGGCTGCCACAGTGGCACACAGGAGGTGGAACGTTCTACAGTAGTTGAGATTATCTCTGGCACCGTAGGACAAAACGCATTAAATGCGCTACTTAGGTGTCCTCTTATTTTATCAGGGACGATAATGAGGCCCGTCCCGTCCGTCGCCGCTTCGCCTTGCTCCGACATGCGTCCAGGCCAACGATGCATGCAGCGCCATGTAGGCTGGCAGGCTGCTGAGCTGGTGTGGTGGCAGGGTCTTCACGAAGATCTCCATGCCACCACGTAGGTTCTTGGCTAGTTGCCTTAGGAGCCATGTACTGCCACATGGGTACCTTCTTAGTTGGTGGGTCGGCCGCTGAGCTGGGTGGGCGATGGGGCGGCAAGGCCTTGCAGCGGTCTTGCTGATATTCTCGGCAAGGGTCTTGACGGGGCCTTGTGGGCGCCCTCGGCAAGAGTATTGCCGGGGCCTCGTTGGCATCCTCGGCAAGGAGCCTCGCTGTTGTCTTGTTTTCTGGTTCCTACCTAGGCCTCGCAGGCTCTTTGTCTTCACAAAGATCTGCATGCCACCCTGGAGGCGCCTCCCGAGCCTTGGTCCCAATGTGGTTGACGGCGTCGGAACTTTTAGACTCAAGGGTGGCGGCCCCGTTGGTGTTGGGCAAGTTGCCCCGGCAAGACTCTTGCCGGGGTGGTGAAGACCGTCCCGGCAAGGGCCTTGCCGTGGGAGTTTCACCTCGCCCCTCTGCTCTTCATGCTTCTGGTCTTGAGCACAGTTCTGGTAGTCTTGTGACTTTGCTTCCTCTTCTATCCCGCCAAGCACGGCTACGGGTGCGTGGCTGCGACTGCCTGTGCACAAGGCATGCAAAAAGGACCCCTACTTTTGTACACCGACAGGAGCCGGGCCTGGGCCACATATAAGCACGGGGCATTATTGGGCCAGGCATAGAACGGTGCGCGGGCATGCGCGCGGCGGAGTTTTATTGCTGTAACTCCCCTGCCAGTTGCGCTTCCCCACGATATGCATTGAATGCATGACGTGGGGGTCGTGCGTGGGGCGGTTGCAGCACGCCTGCATCACATCATGGTAAATGGTAAAGAGGTGGCCCGTGCCTTCCCCGTAAAAAGGAGAGACCGCAGGAGCGCTGCTCATTTACCCATGTGCCTTCTCCAATCTTGGAACCGCCGCTCCCTTCTTCCTCCTCAAGCTCTTGCCTTTGCTCACCGCCGCTGCGCCCCCACTTCCCTTAATCCTCCATCCCTCTCAGACGCCATGGCGCCCAAGACAGGCAAAGGCAAAGGGGTGGCCAAGGACGTCAGGGAGAAAGAGGCGCCGGAGAGCGAGTTGGCGGTGCTGCGGACGCAGCACGCCTATTTCCCCTCGGCAGTCGATGTGGTCCATCTCAGGGACTACTTCAAGCCCCTGTGGGGGAGGGAGACGACGGGGTACCCTGCCACGCACATCGTCCCTGCCGATTTCGCCAAGGCCGGCCCAAATTGGTATCCCTTCTTCGTCGATTACATTTCTTGCGGGCTCTACCCCCCTTTCTCTGATTTCTTCAACGACATCATGCACACCTACGTCTTTCACCTCCTTGACTTTACGCCAAACGCCGTGGCGTGCATGGCCCTCTTCGCCCATCTCTGCGAGGGCCTTGCCAGAGTGATCCCTAGCACGACGCTCTTCCGCCACTACTTCTATCCTCGCATCCAGCCAGGGGATGCTATTTCTAGGTGCATCACCTGGATCCCGAGGACCCAGGAGAAGGGAACGTACCCGGAGGGTGCCCAGAAGGAGAGGTGGGACGAGTGCCGGGGCCGGCGGCTCTGGATCGAGGAGGAGGATCCGCAGGAGTTCTGCTGAGTTCGTCAGAGCCCGCCGACCCGCCGCAAGGACTGGAGCGACCTCGACGCCAATGACAAGAAGCTCACGGTCGCCACCACCAGGATCCATTGCCTCACCATGGCTGGGCTCACCCTTGAGATGATTGGGGCCGATTTCATCCGTCGTTGAATCGCCCCACTGCACAACAAGGGGAGGCCGGCCTGGGACATCAGGAATGCGGCCGACGTCATGAGGCTCCGCCCTGGCCTGAAGCATAACTTCACGGTGCTGGGGCATGCCCATTTTTGCCAGAGGCTCTTCCAGCTCAATGTGGACGGCGATGGCTTGGCCGAGAGGACCGGTAGGGCCGCGAAGACCGGCAAGGCTCCCCTGTTTGGGTTGCTGGCGGGAGTGGTCCCGCTGAGCAACAACTCTCGCCGGTCCGCTATCATTGCCATGATGCCAGATTTCAACGCGCACGGCCTCGACCCGGCCTGGGCCGAGCCGCCAGCAGAGAAGGTGCAGGAGTTTTTCGACAACTTGTCGGAGGGCTATGTCCGCGACGAGCCACTGCTCATCCGCGACACCACCAAGGAGGAGCTGGACTACATCCCGCCAGGGCGGTGGAGGCGGCGCTTGCCAAGGAGGCCGGCAGCGCCGGTGCCGTGGAGGACGAGGCCGACGCGGCTGCGAAGGAGAAGGAGCTCGCCCAGTGGGCGGAGTCTGCCGGGGAGGCCAGCAGCGCCGGCGCCCGGGGGCCCCTTATTGAAGACGTGGGCGACGAGTCGCCCGAAGAGGAAGCCAAAATGGACGACCCTCCACCCGCGGGGAAGAAGCGCGTCTTGCAGCGGGCCCGCTCCGGCGAGCCGGTCCGGCCCGGCAGGACCGTGCAGCGGCAACCGGCTCAGGAGCAGATCGTGCGCCAGAAGAGGCTGATGAAGGCCGCGACATCGAAGAAGACAGTGAAGGCCGCGGTGGCAATGAAGATGGTGACTGCCTCCTCCTCGTCCAAGCAGTGCCGGACCCCATCTCCTTCTCCCCCTCCCTCGGATAGCACCCTGGAGGCCTAATTCGATCTAGGGTCTTTTAGCCTAAAAAGGAAGAGGAAGCCAGTGGAGGGGAGGTGGAGGACGAGTAAGTATTTCGCCCCCCATCATCTCCTGACCTTACGCCTGTGTTATCCTCCTTTGATTTGGTGTGGTCTTCACAGGGACATGGAGACGCTCGCCCAGAGGGTGGCAAAGAGGGCCAAGGCCTCGACGGGCGACGAGTCTCCGGTGGGTACTTCGCGTACGCCGGTGTTGGTGGAGAGCAGTCCGGACAGCAGCCCTCGACGCAACCCCCGCTTCAGCCCCCAGCGTGAGCTCATCACTCACTCCTTCACTGATGAACATTGGGGTGTGAATTCTTGATGTTGACCTTGGCGGGTTTGCAGGAGGAGAACGACAGCAGGAGGAGCCGCCGAGGGCCACTCCCAACACGCCACCCCCCTCGACTACGCCGCCCACAGGGGCGTCCCCGGCAAGGGCATCCACCACCGAGCCCACGCATATGGAGGAGGAGGGGGCGAGCTTGGGTGCCGGTGGTTCTGCCCCGGAAACGAATGCTCACGGGGATGGCGCCACTTCTTCCCAGCCCGGTGTGGGTAAGTCGTTTGCTTCCCGTCCCTGTTCTTTATTCTTCTTTTTAAACCTTGACCTTGGCCCCGTCTCATTCCCCTTCTTGGTATCCAGACCCTTCCTCGGCGGAGCGGGAGGATATTGACACCGTCATCGAGGAGGTCGCCAAGGACGCCGAGGCTGAGGTCGACAAGATTGCCGCCGAGGAGGCCGCCAAGACTGCCACTAAGGAGGCTGCCAAGGGGCCTGCCGGCAAGTCCGCTGCCGAGGAGGCCGGCAAGGGGCCTGCCGGGGAGGTGGTGGTTGACAACCAACCTTCCTCCTCCGCTGCCTCTGGCTCGGGCAAGTACTTGAAGGTGGGCGAGGCCTGCTCGTCCACCTCCCAGGGATGGCGAGCACCAGGGTGCCAACCGAGGGGGAGGTGTTTGACGACGAGGCGCTCGCCACCGCCGAGCTTCAAGTTGTTGATGAACCGAGCACCGGCGGTGGCGGTTCCCAAGAGGAGCAACTTCTTCGGGCCATGAGCGTCAACTTCCAGAAGCTCCAGGCGCTCCACCGTGCCCGCCTGGACAAGGCAAAATCCAGGATGGCGGTGGCGGAGAAGGCGGGGGGAGGATCTTGAGGAGGGCGTCGCCGAGACGCAGGCTTGGTTCCACGAGGCCCACGAAGAACTAAGGGTTGCCCAGGGTTTGCTGGCTGAGCGCAAACAGGAGCTCATCCTGAAGCAGGCTGACGTCGAGAAGGCCCAGGAGGCGGCGAAGGAACATGCCACCAAGGACGAGGCTGTTCGGCATCAGCACCAGGCTGTGCTGAACTCGCAGGAGGAGAACCTCGCCGCCCGTGAGGAGGCGCTCGCCGCCACACTCCGTGGCAAGGATGAGGAGGTCGAGAAGCGCGTCATGCAGCAGACCCAGGAGCTGGAGCGGAGGCACAAGGAGGCACTCAATGCTCAGGCCCTGGTCCATGCCGACAAGGTGAAGAAGATGGAGCTGGAGCGGGAGGAGCTAAAGAAGGTGGCCTCAGAGCTGACGAAGGAGAGGGACACGGCCAACCGTTCTTTGGCAGATGCCCAGGCCACAGTCTCCGACAAGGCCAAGCTGCTCTCCGAGGCCAACGACTCCATCAACGATCTGAAGTTGAAGCTGGACGGCTTGGAGGGGAAGCTTTTGGAGGCCGGGGCTCGTGAGGAGACCTTGAACAAGGTCCTGGAGGACGAGAAGCAGCTGCGGAGGAATGATGCCACCGAACATGAGGAGTACGCGAAGGGCGTAAACCTTTGGATCAGCCGCCTTGTCAACGTCGCTGACAGGATCACCATGAAGCTGGCCGCCATGGGGATGCCGAATGTCAGGTACTCCCAGGAGCCGAATGTGAGTCCCAATGCTAGGCTAACTCTGTTCTTCGAGGGCGTCCTTGGAGCCCTAGAGCAGCTCCGTTCCAACCGAGCGACCTCTCTGGCCAACGAGGCCCGGAAGCTCTGCCGGTGCGTCCTGACCAAGGTCGTCACCAAAGTGGCGTACTAGAACCCCAATGTTGGCTTCGCTGCCGTGTTGAAGAGCTTGCCGAAGGATGTGGACCTCGCGGCAATCGAGGAGCGTATCGAGGCCATCATCAAGCGCGTCGACGGGGTCTGGAGGGTGGAGGGCCAGCGCCGAGACTAGGCGCCCCGTTTCCCCTTGCCACTGCGAGTTCATAACCAAGACGATTTTATCTTAAGTTAGAACCGCAGCAACATTTGATGTAATATAACTCTGCAGTACTTTTTAAACGATGCGTGCTATTTTCCTGTTTGATCTTTCCTGGTATGTACGCCCTATGCTTAGTTGGACAGGCTTGTCGGCGCGTAAACCCAAGCCACAGCGCTTTGAGGACGGATCCTTAGCGGCCTGCCGGGTGTGCTTGCTGCCGGGCAAACCACCTTACCGCTCTCAACGCGGCCGCTTGAACTGTTGAGCAGACTCGAAACAGGACAAGGGCGTTGCCAATAGCGGATAGGCCACCCTGGCGATCTCAACGCGGCCGCTCGAACTGTTGAGCAGACTCGAAACAGAACAAGGGTGTTGCCAATAGCGAGAGGGTCCCATCGCATGCAGGTTTCCCATACACAGAGCGAGATCTTTCGAGGAAAATAACTTTACAAAAGAAAAAGGAATTACTCAAGGTTTTGCGCGACTTAGCTTTTTGCGGCCATGCAGATCATCATTGCTGCTGCGGACGGCACCAGAGTGCGGCTGATTGATGTCGCCTTCTCTTCTCGGGCCACCGCAACGAGGGAGTGGATAGGTTGGCTCCAAAACCGGGTTTTCACAGCTTGTGCCCCTACCTGGCGCGCCAAAGATGTCGGTGGAAACGACACCTTTGGTATCACAGGGAATCCCTTCTACGGTCGGCGGGCGCGGGGCTGTGGAAAGAGCGGGTTTAAGAGATCAACACGGGAAATTTATCCAGGTTCGGGCCGCAAGTGATGCGTAATACCCTACTCCTGCTGGCTTGTGTTTATCTGGTGTTCTTGGACTAGCTACAAAGCGTGCAGGGTCCAAAAAGTCCTAATCCTCTCTCAGTATGCCGCGGGCCTCCTTTTATAGTCAAAGGGGCTGCCACAGTGGCACACAGGAGATGGAAAGTTGTATAGTAGTCAAGTTCATCTCTGGCACTGTAGGACAAAATGCATTAAATGCACTAGTTAGGTGTCCTCTTATTTTATCGGGGACGGCAATGAGGCCCATCCCGTCTGTCACCGCTTCGCCTTGCTCCGACACGCGTCCAGGCCAGTGAGGCATGCAGCACCATGTAGGCTAGCAGGCTGCTGAGCTAGTGTGGTGGCAGGGTCTTCACGAAGATCTGCATGCCACCACGTAGGTGCTTGACTAGTTGGCTTAGGAGCCACGTACTGCCACGTGGGTACCTGCTTAGTTGGTGGGTCGACCGCTGAGCTGTGGCGGCGACGGGGCGGCAAGGCCTTGCCGCTGTCTTGCTGATATTCTCGGCAAGGGTCTTGCCGAGGCCTTGTGGGCGCCCTCGGCAAGAGTCTTGTCGGGGCCTCGTCGGCATCCTCGGCAAGGAGCCTCGCTATTGTCTTGTTTTCTGGTTCCTACCTAGGCCTCGCAGGCTCTTTGTCTTCACAAAGATCTGCATGCCACCATGGAGGCGCCTCCCGAGCCTTGGTTCCAATGTGGTTGATGGCGTCGGAACTTTTAGACTCAAGGGTGGTGGCCCTGTTGGTGTTGGGCAAGTTGCCTCGGCAAGGCTCTTGCCGGGGCCGTGAAGACCGCCCCGGCAAGGGCCTTGCTGGGGGAGTTTCACCTCGCCCCTCTGCTCTTCATGGTTCTGGTCTTATGCACGGTTCTGGTAGTCTTGTGACTTTGCTTCCTCTTCTGTCCCGCCAAGCGTGGCTGCGGGTGCGTGGCTGCGACTGCCCGCGCACAAGTAAAGGGGTGCAAAAAGGACCCCTACTTTTGTACACTGACAAAACTCCTCACTTGTGTGAATGTTTTGGGCTGCGGCCAACTCTCAATAGCTTCAATCTTGGCTTTATGAAATTCAATTCCCTATGGAGTAACAACATAGCCCAGAAAAGATACTCGGTCAGTACAAAAGGTGCACTTCCCAAGGTTACCAAACAAACATGCATCACGTAGAGCAATAAAAATAGCACGTAAATGTTCCAAATGTTCCTCCAAAGATCTACTATAAATCAATATATCATCGAAGTAAACTACCACGAATCGTCCAATGAAAGCACGTAAAATTTCGTTCATTAATCTCGTGAAAGCACTAGGTGGATTAGTTAACCCATAAGGCATGACTAACCACTCATATAATCGAAACTTAGTTTTAAATGCAGTTTTCCATTCATCTCCCAATTTCATACGAATTTGATGGTATCCACTACGCAAATCAACTTCGGAGAATATTGTAGAGCCACTCAATTCATCAAGCATATCATCTAGCCTAGGAATAGGATAACGATAAAAATAGTGATTTTTAATGCCTCCACAATCAACACAAATATGCGATATACAATCCTTTTTTGGCACTAGTATAATAGGAAGAGCACAAGGACTAAGAGATTCGACTATATGACCTTTGTCGAGCAGCTCCTGTACTTGACGCATAATCTCCTTCATCTGCTCTAGATTGGTACGGTGTGGCGCACGATTTGGCAGCAAAGCATCGGGAATTAAGTCAATCTAATGTCGAATCCCTTGAATAGGTGGAAATCCCGGTGGCACGTGATGAGGACATCAATATAGTTGTTACGCCCACAGCCCCTGCTGCTACATATACTGGACCAATTACTAGAGCTCGCGTACGCCAATTAAATTATTAGGTACTTCCGTTTATTGGTAATGATTCTAATATTCATGAGAATATGATGCTACCTAAATTGGATACATTTGTATTGCTTACAAATGAAGGGCCTGGCATGAATAAGAGGGATGAACACTGGAGCAAGACCAACTTTAAGTGCATCTAGTGCCACCCCTAGTTGGTTTTGGAGTATTGACGACAAACCTGGTTGAGGGACTAATGTGTTTGTGAGAATTGCAGGATAACACAGGTAGTAGTCCCTCATTGATTCGGTTTACCTACCGGAGATGACCCCTAAAAATGTGTGAAGACATTGAAGACAATGGTGGTATGTGAAGCTATTCACAACGAAGATTATGACTCGAGAAGACATTCACGTGAAGACTATGGAGTGCGAAGACATAGCTATTTTGTAGTTTCCTTTTCTTCTTTGTTGAGTCATAGGAACCACCGTGATCGTTAAGTGGGGTCCAAGTGAACAAAGTCGAGGATCAAGTGATGCTCAACCAAATCCTATGTCTTCGAGCAAAGACAATGAGAGCAAATCTTATCCAGAGTCGGATAAGTCAGCTTTACTTGTAGCCCAAGTCAAGCTGCCGCGTGTGTTTGAAATCTGACCGTTGGAACACGTGTCAGTTCCTTAGTGACCCAGGGTCATTTCGGACAAATCAGGTCGGGTTGCCTCCTGGATATAAATAGCCCACCCCCTACACCATAAATTGGTGGCTGCTCAGAGTTAGTGCATGGCTTTTATCGTTTGCGAGCAACCCACCTCGAAGCCTTTGAGAGAGAGAAATCCTTGCAAGGACATAGCCCAAAACACCCAGAGCCAAAGAGTGTTAGGCATCACTGAAGTCTTTCTGTCCGAGTGACTTGAAGACTTGTTACACTTGAGGGCTGTGAATCCTCCAGCCGGTTAGGCGTCGCGTTCTGAGCATCCAAGAGTCATTGTGGATTTCCGGTGAACAAAGTCTGTGAAGGTTTGGAAGTCTACCTTGAAGACTTACCAGAGTGATTGGGCGGGGACTGGGTGTCCTTAGTTCAAGGGGAATAAGGTGAAGACACGGTCTTCTGAGTTGAGTCTCAGCCTCCCTAACCAGATGTACATTTGTCACAGCAACTGGAACTGGTCCAACAAATCACTGTCCTCACCAAGCAACTTGTTCTATCTCTTCCCTCACTTATTTACAGTTTGTCTTCGTGAAGTCATTTGCATGCTTGTTTGATCTATTTGACTTCACTGTGTGATGACTATTGTGTTTGGCTTCATACTCTCTTCCATCTTGATCCATACTACCTAGCTGCTAATAGTCTTCGTGCTTTAGGTTCATTAATTGCTTGACTATGGCTTGTCTAGTGTAGTCTACCTTCCGCTGCATGTCAATAGGTTCATTTCTATCGTTTGTCTTCGAAACTCCCATGTTTTGAAGACTTCCATAAAAATCGCCTATTCACCCCCCCCCTCTAGTCGATAACTAGCACTTTCAATTGGTATCAAAGCAAGGTACTCCCTTGCTCTGTGTGATTCGGTTTAACCACCTGGAGTTTCAGCTATGTCGACTGTAGGGATAATCAAAGTCTCCGCTGTGTGCCCTATCTTCGATGGCACTGGTTACCCCTACTGGAAGACTAAGATGTGCATGCAACTTGAAGCCATTGATGTCAATCTATGGTATGCCATCAAGAACGGTGCCAATACTGGTGAAGGTGTCACCCCTGCTGATGTCAAGAAGTTCGTTCAACTGGATTCTACTGCCAAGAACATCATCTGTGGTCATCTGACCAAAGGACAGTATGGCCGAGTGAGTGCTCTGGAAACATCGAAGCTAGTCTGGGACTAGCTCTCCAAGATCAACGAATGCGTCTCAACCAAGAGAGATCAAAGGATCAGTATCCTTTGCAACCTCTTCAACCGCTTCAAGAGAAACGACAATGAGAATGTCCAGCTCATGTTTGATCGCCTCACTGACATCACAAATGAGCTTCATGCTCTTGGCGCCACAGAGATCACCAAGCATGAAATCATCAAGACACTCCTGAGATCACTTGACAGCTCGTTTGACACCCTAGTCTTAATGATCCAAGAACGCCCTGACTTCAAGACACTCGATCCGTCTGACATACTTGAGAGGCTCAACACACATGAGTTTCAACTATCTGAAAAAGAGATATCTATGGTCCCAACTATGGCCGAACTCGCGCTTTGAAGGCAAAGGCTGTTTCCTCATATGAAGAAGAATCTAACTGCAGTTCAAGGGATCCTGAAGACATTGGAAAGGAGCTTGCTATGCTCGTGAAGAAGTTCCAGAAGTTCACTAAGAAGAAAGGCTTCAGAAAGTCTTCAAGATCCAGCTCGAGGAATGATGAAGCTTCTACTCATGACCACAAGAAGAGAACATGCCACAAGTGCAAGAAACCTGGTCACTACATCTCTGAGTGTCCACAATGGGACAATGAGAACAAGAAGAAGAAGAACAAGGAATATTATTCTGATGACAAGAAGAAGAAGAAATCCTCAAAGTCTTCTTCCAAGTCTTCCTCCAAGTCTTCATCACATAAGAAGAGCTCATCCGGCAAGGCTCATGCTTTTGTTGGCAAGGAGATGGATTCAGAGGAGGAGTCTACTTCTGAGGAGGCAGAGGTGGAGTCTGAGGAGGAGTCCGACTCTAGCGTTGCAAGTCTAGCTCTAGCCACAGCCTACGTTGCCAAGTCCATCTTCAACACTGAAGACAATGACTCCGTCACCAATGCTGATGCTAATGACAAGGACGACTCTGCTCCCACCTACTGCTTCATGGCACGTGGTGCCAAGGGAAAGGTCTCCAGCCTGAAATCAAAGACGTTCGATGCTTATGCTGGGGACCTAAAACATCTTGTGGGGCGCAAGATAAAATTCCCAAATGGTCTCACTATGTATTTTGTTCCTGAATCACTTGCCAATCATCCTATCAGTCCTAACCTTGATCTGAGCTTTGATAATCCTCTTGTCTGTCAAATGTTTATGCTTCACAATACTCTTGGTGAAGCCTATCCCTAACTTTCTCATCAGAGGGTATGACACCACATGTTTCAGAATGGATTATGGACAGTGGCTGCACTAATCACATGACTGGTGATCGAAGTCTACTCATGGACTCAACCTTACGTCCATCTGACAAGAGCCACATCACATTTGCTAACACTGGTAAAAGCAAAGTATTGGGTCTAGGTAGAGTTGCAATATCAAAGGATCAGCACATGGATAAAGTGATGCTTGATGAATCCCTTGGTTTCAACTTAATGTCTGTCTCAATGCTTTGTGACTTGAAAACGATTGTGATATTTGGAAAGTATCGTTGCCTTGTTCTAATGGAATCTAACAAGTCTCTAGTCTTTGAAGGGTATTGTAAATATGATTTGTACATGGTAGATTTCTCAGCAGGACCACAGCTAGCCGTATGTATTCTAGCAAAAGCTTCAGAGTGCTGGCTCTGGCATCAGAGGCTAGGGCATGCTGGCATGAGGAACCTGTACACTCTCGCAAAGAAGAAACACGTCATAGGCATCGAGGGCGTCAAGTGCAAGAAAGATCATCTGTGTGGTGCCTGCGAAATTTGGAAAGATGACGAGGCCCAAGCATCCCTCGAAGACAATCATGACGACATCTCAACCCTTCGAGCTGCTACACATGGACTTATTTAGCCCTACTCACTACTCTACTCTTACTACCACTTCTTGCCTCTATGGCTTCGTCATAGTTGATGATTATTCAAGATCTACATGGGTGCATATAATCCTCTACAAGAATGAAGTGCAGGATGTCTTCAGACGCTTCGCCAACCGTGCCATGACTAACTATGGCGTCAAGATCAAGCATATCAGAAGTGATAATGGCACAGAGATCAACAACACCGGCTTCAACCTTTACCTGGATACATTGGGCATCACTCATGAGTTCTCAGCTCCATACACACCTCAGCAGAATGGCATCATGGAGCGCAAGAACAGAACACTCAGACGATGCTTGATGAATACAAGACTCCAAGAAAGTTCTGGCCCGAAGCCATTGATACTGCATGCCATGTCATCAACCGTGTTTATCTTCACAAGCTTCTGAAGAAGACATCCTATGAAATCCTAACTGGTAAGAAGCCAAATGTTAGTTACTTCAGAGTATTTGGTGCCAGGTGCTGGATCAAGGATCCACATCACACTTCAAAATTTGCATCGAAAGCATGAAGGTTTTATTCTTGGTTACGGAAAGGATTCGCACTCCTACAGAGTCTTCAACCTCTTTCACTATAAATTGGTTGAAACTGTAGATGTGCGGTTTGATGAGACTAATGGCTCGCAAAGAGAGCACCTGCCAAATGTGCTAGATGAAGTTCCACCTAGTGAATCCATCAAGCTCATGGGAACTGGAGAAATCATACCGTCTGAAGCTTAGGCTGAAGAAGAACTTATCATTTCTACACCTAATCAACCTGAAGACAATGATCAGCCTGAAGATAATGCTCAAAATGAAGACAATGATCAACAAGAGTAAAATCTTCGTCCAGTTCATCCACGTGTTGCTAATGAAGTGCAAATTGAGAAGATAATTGACAGTACCAATGCACCTGGTCCACTCACTCATTCAAGAGCAACACAACTGGCAAATTTCTGTGGGCACTTTGCATTTGTCTCAATATCTGAACCCAAGAAAGTCGCTGAAGCCTTCATGGAACCTGAATGGATTCAAGCTATGCAAGAAGAGCTTCAATAGTTCAAGCTGAACAATGTATGGGAATTGGTCAAGCGTCCTAATCCTCGTAAGCACAATATCATTGGCACCAAATGGATATATCTCAACAAGCAAGATGAGCATGGTCAAGTTGTCAGAAACAAGGCTCGTCTCATTGCTCAAGGATACACTCAAGTTGAAGGGATTGACTTTGATGAAACATTTGCTCCTGTGGCTAGGCTTGAAGCCATTCGCATACTGCTAGCCTATGCAAATCATCACAACATCCTTCTATATCAAATGGATGTGAAGAGTGCCTTTCTCAATGGCAGGATTGAAGAATAAGTGTATGTTGCACAACCACCTCGCTTTGAAGATCCAAAACATCCTGATATGGTATACAAGCTTAACAAGGCACTGTATGGCCTCAAACAAACCCCTCGCGCTTGGTATGACACACTCAAAGACTCCCTGAAGAGCAAAAGCGTCAAACCTGATTCCCTGGATCCCACACTCTTCACGAAGACATATGATGGTGAACTGTTTGTGTGCCAAATATATGTGGATGACATTATCTTCGGCTTCACTAACCAGAAATACAGTGATGAGTTGACACATGATGCAAGAGCAATATCAGATGTCCATGATGGGTGAGCTGAAGTTCTTCCTAGGCCTTCAAATTCATTAGCAAAGCAACGACATCTTTATATCTCAAGAGAAATACCTCAAAGACTGCCTAAAGAAGTTTGGAATGCAAGACTGCAAAGGTTACACGATGCCAATGCCAACCAAAAGTCATCTGGGTCCTGACGTTAATGGTAAAGAGTTCGATCAAAAGGTATACCGCTCCATGATTGGTTCTTTGCTTTATTTATGTGCATCTAGGCCAGATATCATGCTTAGTGTTTGCATGTGTGCCCGATTCCAAGCGGCACCAAAGGAATCACACCCCAACACTAGGATTATGGTATCCAAAGGGCTCAGAGTTTGATCTAGTTGGATTCTCGGATGCTGATTAAGCTGGTGTAAGTGCATCTAGTGCCACCCCTAGTTTGGTTTTGGAGTATTGACGACAAACGTGGTTCCGGGACTAATGTGTTTGTGAGAATTGCAGGATAACACAGGTAGTAGTCCCTCCTTGATTCGGTTTACCTACCGGAGATGACCCCTAAAAATGTATGAAGACATTGAAGACAATGGTGGTACGTGAAGATATCCACATTGAAGACTATGATAGAAGAAGACATTGACTGAAGACTATGGAGCGCAAAGACTTAGATGTTTCGTTGTTTCTTTTCTTCTTTGTTGAGTCATAGGAACCACCGCACTGTTAAGTGGGGTCCAAGTGAACAAAGTCAGAGTGACTGATGTGATGCTCAACCAAAATCCTATGTCTTCGAGCGAAGACAATGAGAGTAAATCTTATCCTGAGTCAGATAAGTCAGCTTTACTTGTAGCCCAAGTCAAGCTGTCGCGTGTTTTTGTAATCTGACCGTTGTGACACGTGTCAGTTCCTTATTGACCCAGGGTCATTTCAGACAAATCAGGTCGGGTTGCCTAGTGGCTATAAATAGCCGACCCCCTAAACCATAAATTGGCGGCTGCTCAGAGTTAGTGCACGGCTTTTGTCATTGAGAGCAACCCACCTCCGACGAGTTTGAGAGAGAAATCCTTGTGAGGACAAATCCCAAAACACCCAGAGCCCAAAGAGTGTTTGGCATCACCGAAGTCTTTCTGTCCGTGTGATCTGAAGACTTGTTACACTTGAGGACTGTGAATCCTCCAGCCCGTTAGGCGTCGCATTCTGAGCATCCAAGAGTAATTGTGGATCCCCGGTGAACGAAGTCTGTGAAGGTTTGGAAGTCTACCTTGAAGACTTACCAGAGTGATTGGGCGGGGACTGTGTGTCCTTAGCTCAAGGGGAATAAGGTGAAGACACGGTCTTCTGAGTTGAATCTCAGCGTCCCTAACCAGACGTACAGTTGTCACAACAACTAGAACTGGTCGAACAAATCCTTGTCTTCACAACACACTGGTTCTATCTCTTACTCTCCTTACTTACAGTTTGTCTTTGTGAAGTCATTGCCTGATTGCTCTACCTGTTTGACTTCACTGTGTGACTACTTGTTCTGATTGGCTTCATACTATCTTCTATCCTGATCCTACTACCTAGATACTATTTCTCATCATGCTTTAGCTTCATACCTGTTTGACTATGGCTTGTCTAGTGTAGTTCATCTTCCGCTGCATGTTTATAGGTTTAGTTTTCATGTTTGTCTTTGAAACTTTGATGTTTTGAAGACTTTCATAAAAATCGCCTATTCACCCCCCTCTAGTCGATAACTAGCACTTTCAATTGGTATCAGAGCAAGGTACTCCCTTGTTACGTGTGATTGATTTAACCACCTGGAGTTTTAGCTATGTCGACTGCAGGGATAATCAAAGTCTCCGCTGCGTGCCTTGTCTTAGATGGCACTGAATATCCCTACTGGAAGAATAAGATGCGTATGCATCTTGAAGCCATTGATGTCTGTAACGCCCCGGATTCGATGCGCCAGGTGTCTTCCAGTTATTCGCCATCGTTGCCATGTCATTTGCTTGCGTGTTGCATTTTGCCATGTCATCATGTGCATCTCATTTTGCATACGTGTTCGTCTCATGCATCCGAACATTTTCCCCGTTGTCTGTTTTGCAATCCGGCACTCCTATGTCATCCGGCGTCCCCCTTTTGTCTCTTGTTGTGAGTGGGTGTTAAACGTTCTCCGAATAGACCAAGGTTTGCCAAGCGGCCTTGGTATAGCACCGGTAGACCGCCTGTCAAGTTTCGTGCCATTTGGAGTCCGTTTGATACTCCAACGGTTAACCGGGTAACCGTAAAAGCCTCTTTTGTCTTGCAGCCCAACACCCCTTCATATCAGCCCACTAACCCATCCAAAGCCCCTCCATGCTCTCGGTCGTTCGATCACGATCGTGAGGGCGAAAACCGCTCTCCATTTGGACTCTCCTAGCTCCCTCTACCTATACATAGGCCCTCTCCCCCGAAATTTGCGGATGAATCCACCCCTAACCCTAGATCAAACCCTCTCCGCGCCGCCGGACACTTCTCCCGCCGCCCGGACATGTCCACCTCCCTCAGCCGCCGCCCCCGCGCCAATCCGGAGCAGCCACGTGGGTGCCGCCGTCTCCTCGCGCCGCCGGCCCGCCCGTGGGCCCTCAGCCCGCCTCAAGGCTCCGCCGCCTAAGCGCCTCCAGCGCTTAGCGCCGCCCGATGCAGCCCGCCACCCGTCCGCCTGGCCGCGCCGCCACTTGATCGCCGCCGACCTCGCCGCCGCTGCCAGTCGCCGCCGCCTCCGCCAAACTTCGCCGCCTCAAGCCACCGCCAGCGCCACAGCGCCCGCTCCCCGGATCCGACCGGCCCCGTCCCCATCTCCGGCGCCCTCTCCGGCTTCGTCCTCCTCTTCTCCGGCCGCCGCAGCCCGAACTCCGGCGAACTCTAGATCCAGATCCAGATCCGTTTTCGTGGTTGACCCCGAGATATTTCTTAAGTCCTTTTCTGCAGTAATTTTTATGCCCTGTTCATCATACCATAACTTCATGTGTACTGCTCCGTTTTGTGCGTGTAATATATCAAAATGTTCGCCATGAGATGTTCTTCATTTTGTTACATTGTGTTATGCTTGTTTGAGATCATATTGATTCCCTAATCATCGTTGCAAGAGTGCTATATGATATTAATCTGCTGAAACTGTTATAACTTGGTGATTTGTATTTTTCATTAAATTTTGTGTGTGCATCCTATGAGCATGAGATCTACATGTGTTTTTAACTATGACATTCCATCTTTACAAGGGTGCCATCCATGTATTTTGTGAGTTGTGTAGTGAGTGCATCAAGCTTGTTAAGTAGGGTACTTGCTGTTACTGTTTTGCTATGCTGTTTCTGTTATATCATGATGCTATGTAAACCTGCTGCTACAAGTCATTCTATGCATAATCTGGAGATGTTCACTAAGGATGTTTTGTTATACATGTCTTTCTCTATCCATTCATTCCACTGGTTGCATTTATAGCCTGATTTAACATGTTGTTATCTTGCTCCAAACTTGCTAAATAATGTTGCTGACAGCCTGTTATCATTAAGTTCAATGTTGCCATGATTGTTGTTAGTGAGCCAATCATGATATGAACTTTCTATTGCCATGTTTAGCTTCATATATATGCCATCTTACTGTTGGTTGCCTTTCCATGCCATGTATTGCTCTGTGGTGAGTGGTTCAAGCTTACCAACATGCCTACTTATTGTTGTTTCTGTCATGTATAAATCTGTCATATCATTTGCCATGTTTACATGGGTGCCATCATATCTTCTGATCCTTTTTGGCTCATGGTCAGTAAAGGACTTCTGTTCTATGCATTTAGTAGTATCATGCCGTGCCTTTGGTTGCCATGATAATTTCTGCTCTGTAAACTGTTATTATTTGCAATCTTGCCATATCTTTTTGAGCATGTTCTAGTGATTTCTGGAGATAGCTCAGTGTTCGTGTTTTGTCATTCTTTACCTGTACATCATGCCCATGCCTTTTGTTTTCACGTTGAGATGCTGTAGCATATTGTTTTGATGCTTGCAATATGCCTAGTTGCTGTTTTGGACAGTTTGTCCTTTAAACTTGCATATTGTTTTGATGCTTGCAATATGCCAAGTATGGTGCATCTTAACTTGCTGTTTAACAACTTGAACATAAGGTTTATTCAGATCTGGACCAATTTCAAAATTTGCATATGAGGACTTACCGGAATTATTATATGTTGTTTCCGGCCTCATTTAAACTTGCTTTGATGTGTTGCTCTTGTATGTATCATCTCTTGTCATGAGTAGCTTCATGTAGCTTTGTCATGCCTCATACTTGGTTGAGCATCATGCCTTGTTCATGTGTGGTGTGTTTACCGTGTTGTGTGCTTCTTCTCGATAGTTCCCGTTTCGTTGTGATCGCGAGGATTCATTCGTCTACGCTTGGTTCGTCTTCGTGGCTTCATCTTCTTCATGGACTCGTTCTTCTTCCTAGCGGGATTTCAGGCAAGATGACCGCTACCCTGGATCTCACTACTATCATTGCTATGCTAGTTGCTTCGTTCTATCGCTTTGCTGCGCTACCTATCATTTGCTCTTCAAGCCTCCCAAATTGCCATGTCAGCCACTAACCTTTTGCACCCTTCCTAGCAAACCATTGCTTGGCTATGTTACCGCTTTGCTCAGCCCCTCTTATAGCGTTGTTAGTTGCAGGTGAAGTTGAAGATTGCTCCATGGTGGACATGATTATGTTGGGATATCACAATATCTCTTATTTAATTAATGCATCTATATACTTGGTAAAGGGTGGAAGTCTCGGCCTTATGCCTGGTGTTTTGTTCCACTCTTGCCGCCCTAGTTTCCTTCATATCGGTATTATGTTCCCGGATTTTGCGTCCCTAACGCGGTTGGGTGATTTATGGGACCCCCTTGATAGTTTGCTTTGAATAAAACTCCTCCATCAAGGCCCAACCTTGGTTTTACCATTTGCCTCACCACCACCTACATTTCCCTTGGGAGTAATTAACCCGAGGGTCATCTTTATTTTAGCCCCCCGGGCCAATGCTTGTCTAAGTGTTGGCCCAAACCGAGCGATGTCCGGCGCCGGGCAATCGTGGTCTATGCCAACCCGACGTCTGGCTCATCCGGTGTGCCCTGAGAACGAGATATGTGCAGCTCCTATCAGGATTTGTCGGCACATCCGGGCGGCTTTGCTTGTCTTGTTTTACCATTGTCGAAATGTCTTGTAAACCGGGATTCCGAGACTGATCGGGTCTTCCCGGGAGAAGGAATATCCTTCGTTGATCGCGAGAGCTTATCATGGGCTGTTGGGACACCCTGCAGGTATAAACTTTCGAAAGCCGTGCCTGCATGTTATGCGGCAGATGGGAATTTGTTAATGTCCGGTTGTAGATAACTTGACACGGATCCGAATTAAAACGCATCAACCGTGTGTGTAGCCGTGATGGTCTCTTTTCGGCGGAGTCCGGGAAGTGTACACGGTTTTGGGTTATGTTTGACGTAAGTAGGAGTTCAGGATCACTTCTTGATCATTGCTAGCTGCACGACCGTTCCGTTTGCTCTCTTCTCGCTCTTATTTGCGTATGTTAGCCACCATACTTGCTTAGCCGCTGCTGCAACCTCACCACTTTACCCCTTCCTTCCCATTAAGCTTTGCTAGTCTTGATACCCATGGTAATGGGATTGCTGAGTCCTCATGGCTCACAGATTACTACAACAATAGTTGCAGGTATAGGTTATGCGATGATCATGACGCTAGAGCGATGTTTGCTTGTTTTGGAGTTCTCCTTCCGTTTCTTCTTCGATCAGGGGATAGGTTCCAGGTCGGCAGCCTGGGCTAGCAGGGTGGATATTGTTTGAGTTTCTATTTATGTTTCATCCGTAGTCGGATGTTGTTCTCATGTAAGATGATGTTGTATTCGTGTGGCATTGTATGCCTCTTGTATGTATCCCCATCTATTATGTAATGTTGATGTAATGATATCCACCTTAAAAAGCGTTTCAATATGCGGTTCTATCCTTGGTGGGACCTTCGAGTCTCTTTAGGATAGTATCGCATATTGGGCGTGACAATGTCGATCTGTGGTATGTCGTCAAGAACGGCGTTCCCAAGACTGTTGAAGCTGTCACTCCTACTGATGTCAAGAAGTTCATTCAACTCGATTCTACTGCGAAGAACATCATCTGTGGTCATCTGACCAAAGGGCAGTATGGCCATGTGAGTGCTTTGGAAACGTCGAAGCTAGTCTGGGACTGGCGCTCCAAGGTCAATGAAGGCGTTTCAACTAAGAGAGATCAAAGAATTAGTGTCCTACGCAACCTCTTCAACCGCTTCAAGAGAAATGACGATGAATATGTCTAGCTCACGTTTGATCACCTCACTGACATCACAAACGAGCTTCATGCTCTCGGTGCAACTGAGATTACCAAGCATGAAATCGTCAAGATGCTTCTGAGATCTCTTGACAGCTCATTTGACACTCTAGATCTTATGATTCAAGAACGCCCTGACTTCAAGACACTCGATCCATCTGACATACTTGAGAGGCTTAACACACATGAGTTCCAGCTATCTGAGAAAAGAGATATCTATGGTACCAACTATGGCCGAACTCGCGCTTTGAAGGCAAAGGTTATTTCCTCGTCTGAAGAAGAATCTGACTGCAGTTCCGGTGAAGCTGAAGACCTTGGAAAGGAGCTCGCTATGCTTGTGAAGAAGTTTCAGAAGTTCACTAAGAAGAAAGGCTTCAGAAAGTCTTCATGATCCAGCTCAAGAAATGATGAAGCTTCTTCCCATGACCACAAGAAGAGAACCTGTCACAAGTGCAAGAAACCTGGTCACTATATCTCTGAGTGTCCACAGTGGGACAATGAGAAGAAAAAGAAGAAGAGAAAGGAATATGATTCTGATGACAAGAAGAAGAAGAAATACTCAAAATCTTCTTCCAAGTCCTCTTCCAAGTCTTCATCACACAAGAAAAGTTCATCTGGCATGGCTCGTGCTTTTGTTGGCAAGGAAATGGATTCAGAAGAGGAGTCTGCTTCTGAGGAGGCAGAGATGGTGGAGTCAGAGGAGGAATCTGACTCTGGCGTTGCAAGTCTAGCTCTGGCTTCAGCCTACGTTGCAAAGTCCATCTTCAACACTGAAGACAATGTATCCATCACCAACGCTGATGCCATTGACAAGGACGACTCCGCTCCCACTTACTGCTTCATGGCACGCGGTGCCAAGGTAAACTCACGTGATGCTTACTTTCAAACATCAAGTGAAGATGACTCGATTGTGAATCCAAACCCAGCTACAAAACACTTGCTAAAATTGCAACCGAACAATGTAAAGCTATGGAACATATTCAAAAACTGTTAGACAAAAGCGATGATCTGTTGGACGCTGAAATGACCCGATCTCAGTCCTTAATTGAAGATATAAAAAATCTTCATATTAAGTATCAAGAGCTTGAAGGTCGTCATGAATCACTCTCAACAACCCATGAAAAGCTTTCCTATGATCATCTTCAAAGGAAGCAAGAACTTGAGATGTTGAGAGCGGCTCATGAAGATCTTCAAAAGGAAAACGAGTCATTTCGCTCAATGCAGATCCCTCGCCAGAAGGATTTGAACCACCATGTTTAAAATGTCTTGAGCGTGATAACGCTTAACTTCTGTTCGAGTGTTCTACTCATCGCTATTGTTTCATTATCTTCAACTAGCGATGTGGTAACTAACCTCTCTGCGGAGGATGCCACTGCTGTTGCTGATGAAAATGCTAGATTGAAGACATTGCTTGAAACAGGGATGTATAAAAGCCTCAAGGGGCATCAGACACTATGTGATGTCCTCAAAAAGCAGATCCTGAACCGAAACCCTCGGAAAGAGGGTGTTGGGTTAGAGAGGAAAATGAATGTTGATGGTTCTTATTGGAAGCCTGAGCAGTACCCCAAAACCACATGGGTTGTCAAAAGGAACCTTCAATGGATCCATCCACCTTATCTGGATTTACTTGTGCTAACCCAATTGTTATTGATGAATCCTTTGATGCAAACTATAAACCTGTTTAAGAATCAGAATGGTGAAGTGTTTGCTGTATATTGGTACTAACTGCAGGAATGGACCACCTATGAAGAAGATCCGGTGCCTAAACAGTGTATTGAGAATCTTCCTGTGAATGTCATCATGACACCACCAAGGAAGAAGACAAACCCCAGACCTATAGCTTCATATGGCCCAAAGGCTTCATACAGATACATGACTCATGAGAGTCGCCCTAACGCCAATGTTTTGCAGGAAAGACATACTCAGATGAATGAATATGAGCGTGTATCTTCAAATCGATATGTTCACAAAACTAAGAATTTTTCTGCCTATTCATATGAGTATTATTCAGCTCCTGCGAGGCTATTTGCTAGGGATTCAAAGCCGAAGTTCTCAGATGTTGCACTTAGACTCATTGCTTCGAAGCCACCCCTGAAAATGTGGGTGGTTAAGAACACTTAACTCTCTTTTGCAGGGAAAGGTCTCCAGCCGGAAATCAAAGGCGTCCGATGCTATTGCTGGGGACCTAAAACACATTATGGGACGCAAGATAAAATGCCCAAATGGTCTTACTATGTATTTCATTTCTGAATTGCTTGCCAGTCATACTATCAGTCCTAACCTTGATCTGAGCTTTGATAATCATCTTGTGCGTAAAATGTTTATGCTTCACAATACTCTTTGTGAAGCCTATCCTCCTAATCGCACCGTAGGGTACGACACCTCGTGCTTCGTAATGGATTATGGACAGCGGATGCACTAACCACATGACCGGTGATCAAAGTCTTCTCATGGACTCAACCTTACGTCCATGTGATAAAAGTCACATCACATTCACGACACCTTTGGTAAAAGCAAGGTATTGGGCCTAGGTAGAGTTGCAATTTCAAGGGATCAAAGACATGGACAAAGTGATGCTTGTTGAATCCCTTGGTTTCAACTTAATGTCCGTCTCAATGCTTTGTGACTTAAACATGATTGTGCTATTTGGAAAATATCGTTGCCTTGTACTAATGGAATCTGACAAGTCTCTAGTCTTCGAAGGGTACAGGAAAGATGATCTGTACATGGTAGACTTCTCAGCAGGACCACAGATGGTCGTATGTCTTCTAGCAAAGGCTTCAGAGTCTTGGCTCGCGGCATCGGAGGCTAGGGCATGCCGGGCATGAGGAACCTACACACTCTCGCCAAGAAGAAGCACGTCATAGGCATCAAAGGCGTCAAGTTCAAGAAAGATCATCTATGTGGTGCTTGTGAAGCTGGGAAGATGACAAGGGCCAAGCATCCTCAAGACAATCATGACTACATCTCAACCTTTTGAGTTGCTCCACATGGACTTGTTCGGTCCCACTCACTACTCTACTCTCACCGCAATCGCTTGTCTCTATGGTTTCGTTATTGTTGATGATTATTCAAGATACACTTGGGTGCACATAATTCTCTTCAAGACTGAAGTGCAGGATGTCTTCAGACGCTTCACCAACCGCGCCATGAACAACTATGGCGTCAAGATCAAGCACATTAGGAGTGACAACGACACTGGATTCAAGAACACAGGCCTCGACAGTTCAAGTTGAACAATGTATGGGAACTTGTCAAGCGTCCTGATCCTCGCAAGCACAACATAATAGGCACAAAATGGATATATCACAACAAACAAGACGAGCATGGTCAAGTTGTCAGAAACAAAGCACGGCTCGTTGCTCAAGGATACACACAAGTTGAAGGAATTGACTTGATGAAACATTTGCTCCGGTGGCTAGGCTTGAAGCCATTCAAGATATCGCTAGCTTACGCAAATCATCATAACATCCTTCTCAGATCAAATGGATGTGAAGAGTGCCTTTCTCAATGGAAATATTGAAGAAGAAGTGTATGTAGCACAACCGCCTGGCTTTGAAGACCCAAATCATCCTGATATGGTATACAAGCTCAACAAGGCACTGTATGGCCTCAAACAAGCCCCTCGTGCTTGGTATGACACACTCAAAGACTTCCTGAAGAGTAAAGGCTTCAAACCTGGTTCTCTAGATCCCACTCTCTTCACGAAGACATATGAGGGTGAACTGTTTGTGTGCCAAATCTATGTGGATGACATTATATTCGGCTGCACCAACAAGAAATAAAGTGATGAATTTGGTCACATGATGCAAGAACAATATCAAATGTCCATTATGGGAGAGCTGAAGTTCTTTCTCGGTCTTCAAATCCACAAGAACGCAACGACATCTTCATATCTCAAGAAAAATATCTCAAAGATTGCCTGAAGGAGTTTGGAATGCAAGACTGCAAAGGATACACGATGCCAATGCCAACCAAAAGTCATCTAAGCCCCGACGCCAATGGTAAAGATTTCGATCAAAAGGTATAACGCTCCATGATTGGCTATTTACTTTATTTACATGCATCTAGGCCAGATATCGTGCTTAGTGTTTGCACGTGTGCCCGATTCCAAGCGGCACCAAAGGAGTCACATCACTTAGCTGTGAAGCGAATTCTTCGATATTTGGCTTACACCCTAACACTAGGATTATGGTATCCAAAGGGCTCAGAGTTTGATCTGGTTGGATTTTCGGATGTCGATTATCTGGTGACAAGTGGATCGCAAGTCTACATCGGGCACATGTCACTTTACGGTCGATCTCTTGTCTGTTGGTCTTCAAAGAAGCGTAATCTGTATCACTCTCAACCGCTGAATCTGAATACATTGTTGCTGGATCTTCTTGCGCTTCGGCTTTTGTGGATGAAGCAAACTCTTAAGGACTATGGCATCCATCTCAAGCATGTGCCACTCTCATCGCGACAATGAAAGCGCTATCAAGATTGCTAATAACCCAGTTCAGCACTCGAAGACAAAGCACATTGAAATTCGTCATCACTTCCTCAGAGATCATGTTATGAAAGATGATATCGATATCATTCACGTCAAGTCAGAAGAGCAGTTAGCTGATATCTTCACTAAGCCCTTGGATGAGAAAAGGTTTTGCAAGTTGCGGTGTGAGCTAAATATCTTGGAATCCTCGAATGTCCTATGATTAGGCACACATCCTAACACTTATGCATTTTGATGACTTAGATGTGCAACACACGAATTAATGTATATCTTCAATCAATGAAGACATACACTCTAAGTGTGAATACATTAATGTGGAAATTGACTTTCGAGCGCCACGATAATTGTGCGCCGTGTCTGGGTCTAATACTTCCTATACAGTGGGTAACGCCACCACCAAGCTCTTATGAAGTGTTTCCTCATGGCGCCATATTTGCAAAGTCTTCGCAATTGATTTAACTTCTACATTAATTTTACTTCATGATTATTGATTTGGCTTTACTCTGTTTTTATATATATATATATATATATATATATATATATATATACTGTTTATATATATATATATGCTGTACTCTGTCCTCTACAGCATTCACTTATGGCTATGTATTCTTGTTTGAATCTTTTGAACTAAGTGAATGTGATCGGACCCTAACCTCTCTATGCTTTCTACCTCAAACTCTATCTATCCAAATCATATGCATTCTATTGAAACTGTCGAATGTCTTCTCTGCGTCCTTGTCAGCAGAAAATACAGAGACAAACATTTATATCTAGTTTTAATGACATATCCTTTTGCCTGAAACCCGGAGAATTCGGAACGACCACGCCAACAATCCAGGCGCGCGTGGGAACGTGGAACAACTCTCAATGCGTTGCATGTTCGCCATGTGTCCATCAGATGTGAACCGCCAGGCACCTGCAGAATTGCGCAGTTGTCTCTGTCCTTATAAATACCTGTCTCTGCCTCCGCTAAAAATCCTTCTTCCTCCTTCGCCATCTCCCGCAAACCCTAGCGCCTCCGCTAGCTCTCGACGACGCCGACGGCGAAGCACTTAGCTGCCGCGACTTCCTCGACGCCGTCCTCACGCCGGCCGCGGACTTCGTCTTCTCCGCCGTCGTCGTAGGTGTCTTCCGTCACCAAGTTAGGGCATGGGAGATCGAACTGCTCGCATCCATCTTCGCTCCGTCTAGCAGTTCTTCGTGTGGTAATAAAAGTTTACTTTTACCGTCTTTTTGATCTAATAGATTCATCCTTTCCTACTAAAAGTGGTTTCTAGATCTTCAAACATGAATCTATCTCTTTCTGCATCTCATATTCTGCCTAGTATATTCACTTATGCTTCTTCACAAGTTAGATTCCTCACTTGTACTTATTCTTGGATTTGTACAACTCTGGAACCAACTCTCATCATATAAGTGAATGTCTTCGTTATGAGGTCAATGTCTTCAGATCGATTTATCTTCAAAATATTACGAGAATGCATATGACCTCTTCCCTTCCCTCGCACCTCTAATGTCATCACGGTACATGTCCGTGGGAGAATCCCTTGGTTCTCATAGTCGCATTAGTTTGCGTAATTCTTGCAGAGTCACATCAACTCACCAAGCGAGTTCTGTCGGACCAGCCATTTGAAGCCATTGCACGCATCAAGCCCTTCGGTTTACACTTCATGGCAACTGAAAAAGTCAAGAAGAAAGGGAGGCGGACGCCGTGGTAACACCTCCAAGGATTTACCTCCATATTTGCACGAGATGTACAAAACTGACCCGAAGAAACCTATATCGAACATAAAGAATCGAATCCAATGGATTCAAGATATTGGGCGTAAGAGTGGTTTAAATATCACTTCATCATCAAGAATATGCAGAGAAGAATGCCATCAAGGCACCCCTGGGTGATATTTTTACAAAAATCTTCCACCTGTGACTCATTTGAAGCTATTGAGCAAGGCTTCTATCCTTGCATGGTGCGCGGACCACAGCCTGAGAATGCTGACCCTTCTTCACTGCTCTGGTGTCGTGAAGACAATATGTTCAAGCGCAACTACCAGTTTGCCAAAGACTCATCTGCGAAGAACAAGAATGATCAAGGGCTTGACTTCAACCCTGGTCCTTCCTCACCTCGGGACAATGGCACCCGTGAAGCCAATGAGAACAGGATCGGCCCCTTCTACAACCTTGCTGGCCTCATCACTCACATTGATGTTCAAGGTGCCAAAGTGGATCATTCTGATGATGATGCTGACACCGATGAAGCTCCAGCTCCTGCCCCAAAGCCGCAAAAGCAAAAGAAAACTAAAGCTTCAAACTCATCTGCTGCTCCAAAAGCTTTGAGAGTGAAGCCATTGGCAACCGCCTTCCGCTCCAAAGAATAACTCAAGATCTCTCGCATCTCCATGAGGCGTGAAAAGCCACAGAAGACACCAGTTCAGCGACTGAATCATGCACTGACACCTGCTGCCATTCTGAGGAACGAATCTGAAACCATTGACTTGTCTTCGGATGAAGAATTTGTTGAAGATGCTCTGGAGCAGCTGATCAAGAGAAAGCAAGAGGCGAAGATCTTCAACGATCTGCCCCTCTTTGATGTAAACATTCTGAAGAACTTCATTGATGAGTGGTTCGACAATCAAGATCTCAGCTTTGATGACCTTCAGCTTCCCGTTGGCGTCAGCGTTGCTTTCCAAGGTGCCATTGCTCCTGAGCTTGCTCTGGCTCAGTGCATAGTTGAACTGAAGCAAAAGATAGACTTCGAGAAGGAACAGTTCAAGAAGCATGTAGCCAAGCTGAATGTGGCTGATGTGCAAAAGTTTAAGGTGATGCTTAATGACCTCAAGGAGTCGTTTCGGAAGAAATGCGGGGAAGCCAAAGGCTCAAGAGAATGCATGAAAGCACTCGGAGACAAATGCGTTCAAGCCTACAATGAAGCTGAAAAGCGCAAGGCACTTGGCCGCCCTGGCATTGACCCCTCAATGGCTGCCAAGAAAAAGAAGTCAACTGAAGCCAAAATTGAAGCACGACGGCAGGAAGAACCCCACATAGTCTTCCCTGCCAGCATGCGCGGCTCGAAGCCTAAGGCTCCTTCAGTGGCTTCTGAACAGAAGAAAACCAAAGCAGCTGAAGCCAAAGCCTGGAAGCGGAAAACCAAGTGCACCACTGATGAAGCACCACCCCCCAAGAAGAGAAAAACCAAGAAGAGAGATCGGGCTGCTCCCACAGAGCCCCTTGTTGTTGAACCCCTTGCTTTTATTCCCCCTCCATCTGCAAACCAAGAGCGTAAGATGATTGTTCATGAGCCTGCTTCCACAGAGGCTCCTGAAGCTCAAGAAGTTCCAGTCGTCGACCCCATCGCGACTGAAGACATTGGTCAAGATGATGTAGTTCTTCCTCAGATCGAGTGCCCAACGATATCATCGCCTGTTCAAACAAACAGTGAGCTTATCAGTATTGGTCGTCCTTTGACGCCAATCTCACAAGATGCATCGTGGGCTGATCACCCCCAGCAAGCAACCCCAAATCAAGACTCACCAAGTACACCCCAACTGTCACCTGCGCCCGTCATCAACCCCATGTCCAATGATGACAACTACATGGAGACCTCACCGTCACCGAAGGCGTCGCCCGTATTCCAACGGCTTCGCAGAGGCCAGAGGCCATCCGTCTCCATGACCACCATCATAGAAGAGGGCTCCAACTTGTCAAGTTTAGTGGCACGTCAAGTGTTCCCTGAAGACAATCCTTCTGTGACGGTCCCTATGTCTAAAGCCAATGTCTTTGAAGACCCTCATTTTGCATCGGTAGGAGCAACACAAGAAGAAGAGCATGTCGCTATTCCCCCTACAACTCAAGAAGAAGTTCATGAAGAGAACCAGTCTATGCCAGAACTTTCAGCTACTCAAGTGGAGGGTGAGAATCCTGAGGCTGCCACAAATGACATTCCTGAAGCCAATGACGTTGTCATGGCCGAAGCAAATGTGAAGCCTACAATGGCCAATGTACCAGTGGCCAATGAAGCTAATGAAGCCCATGAAGCAGATGAAGTCAATGATGCACCTGACACAAATCTGCAGCCTGAAGTCAATGCAACTGCTCCTGTTCCGCCTCCAAGGCCACATACTATCGAGCAAGCATTCAACTATGGCCATCTTGTCACTGTCAAATGGCCTATTCTAGTTCCTCCACCTGCTGCTGGTCCTCAATTTGATTACCATGTCGAGCACAGGCCTCAGGTTCAGAAGCCAAAGCCAAGACTACCCAGATTTCTAGGTATTGCCACTTCGACATGATCTTTCAATGTCAACGGCTTCATTGCACACAACACCTTCAATAGCGCAAAGAACCCCTACGCCAAGCCCAAGATTTCATCTGATCGGTTCTGGAGTTATCAGCAGCGCATCTATTATTCATGCATTCTGTGCAACCAAGGCCGCATATTTCCGCATATGCGCCTTGATACTGAAGCCATAGCTGGCCTGCCCTGCTTAGAAGAAGCTCTCGATTGCTTCCGAGAGGCTGGCTTACTCCATTTTGTCACTGATAAGAACCTTTGGAATGAAGAGTTCTTTGCTTCAATTCTACGCCACTCTTCATATCGGAGGCTACAACAGGATCCAAAGACTTGGGTCCTTGAGTGGATGACAGGAAATGTCCATCATGAAGCCAAAGCATTTGATGTCATTGAGCTTACTGGCCTTCCCACTCCAGGTGATCTCTATGAGCCTGGTTGTCAGCTTCACACTGCAGCTTTGGAGAGCATCTTTCACAAGTCATGAGCCAGATGCTAAGCATGATGAAGCCATTGCCTCAAGATGAAAAATATCCTAAGGATTTCTTTGTTGAAGACCTTGAGTATCTGCCATGCACAATCTATCACATCATTAGGCGAACTCTCTGGCCCATCAAAGGACATTCTCCACAGGCTAAGCTGGAAGGTGCAATGAAGACAGTGGTCTTCCATATTCTTCATGGCAAATGCTTCAATGCACAAGATTTCTTCATCCGCCAACTTGGTGCATCAGGATCTAACATTTTTGGCTTGAAGTTCTATGCTCCATGGATCATGCGTCAGATCAAGCTTCACACTGCTTCTAACTATCAGCCATCTGCATGCAACCACATTGTCTTCTTGCTAGATGTCGATATGTCTGTTGAAGCCATCTATCCAGAGTCTGACAAGGAGCCACTTTATCTTCATAATGTTGATCGTCAGAGCTTCACTCAGCCCATTGAAGGTGTGCTGGCTGCCGCTCGAGTCTATCCGTTGGCCGGTACTACACGTGCACCTGACCATGCCCAAACCGAAGCCACTGACAGCACAATTTCTCAACGGCCTCGAAAGCGATCTTGTGTTATCAATGACCCAGAGCTTCTCGTTGGCCTGCATCAGAAACAGGATAGGCATCATGATTGGCTCAAGCGCCAGATGCAGAGCCTCATGACTGATGTCAATCGCATTCACAACCTTGCCACCAAGAATGCCTTTGTCACGCATGAAACCTGTCGACGCACATGGAAAGGGCTGACGCTTATGTGTGCTGAGGAAGATCTTCAAGACGATGGCTTCTTAGAAAGATTCAAGTTTGATTCCACTCCGCCCAGAAATGATGTTCTACGGCGCACTCCATCTCTCGAAGACTCAGAGTACTCCTCTTCTGCTGCAATCGTGAATGCTCGTGTGATCAATGATCAAGATTATGCTACTTCGCCACCTCCAACACGTATCGACACTGATCCAAGTTCGTCTGCATCGCCAAACCTGGACACCAACCCAGCATCTTCTCCTACTCCTTCTGGGAACGAGTAGAGGCTCAATGTCTTCAACCCTTTTTGGTCCTTACTGACAAAAGGGGGAGAAGCTATGAGTTGATAGTCTTCAAGCGGGTTCATATGGGCGGTTGCTTTATATTTTGCCTAGTGTTTACAACTCTTGCTCTTGATACATTTGGTTCTCTGAGTTGTAACACTTAAACTCGATGGTCGTCTGCTACTTATTTGCTATTTTCTGATGAGATGATAAATTCCGCATGTGCGATGATAACTTCCTCACTTAAATCATTTTGCAGACGTCCATTTTTCATTATGCATGTCATTATCTTTGTTACATTGAATCATGCATGATGAATTATCTTCATAAGTTGAAGAGGATCTCCACAAGTAGAACCTGCCATGTGCATTTGCATTCCAAAAGCAAATTACTTATATGCACATCTTCAGGGGGAGCCTTTTGCTACTTATGAAGACAATACCTCATACTTTACAATTTCACATATTTATATTCCCGTTGAAAACTACAACCAGTTTGTCATCAATCACCAAAAAGGGGGAGATTGTAAGTGCATCTAGTGCCACCCCTAGTTTGGTTTTGGAGTATTGACGACAAACGTGGTTGAGGGACTAATGTGTTTGTGAGAATTGCAGGATAACACAGGTAGTAGTCCCTCCTTGATTCGGTTTACCTACCGGAGATGACCCTAAAAATGTATGAAGACATTGAAGACAATGGTGGTATGTGAAGATATCCACATTGAAGACTATGATGAAGAAGACATTGAGTGAAGACAATGGAGCGCGAAGACTTAGCTGTTTCGTTGTTTCTTTTCTTCTTTGTTGAGTCATAGGAACCACCGCACTGTTAAGTGGGGTCCAAGTGAACAAAGTCAGAGTGAGTGATGTGATGCTCAACCAAAATCCTATGTCTTTGAGCGAAGACAATGAGAGTAAATCTTATCCAGAGTTGGATAAGTCAGCTTTACTTGTAGCCCAAGTCAAGCTGTCGCGTGTGTTTGAAATCTGGCCGTTGTGACACGTGTCGGTTCCTTAGTGACCTGTGGTCATTTCGGACAAATCAGGTCGGGTTGCCTAGTGGCTATAAATAGCCCACCCCTACACCATAAATTGGCGGCTGCTCGAGTTAGTGCTGCAGTTTTTGTCGTTGAGAGCAACCCACCTCCGAAGAGTTTGAGAGAGAAATCCTTGTGAGGACAAAGCCCAAAACACCCAGAGCCGAAAGAGTGTTTGGCATCACTGAAGTCTTTCTGTCCGCGTGATCTGAAGACTTGTTACACTTGAGGACTGTGAATCCTCCAGCCGGTTAGGCATCGCGTTCTGAGCATCCAAGAGTAATTGTGGATCGTCGGTGAACGAAGTCTGTGAAGGTTTGGAAGTCTACCTTGAAGACTTACCAGAGTGATTGGGCGGACTGTGTCCTTAGCCCAAGGGGAATAAGGTGAAGACACGGTCTTCTGAGTTCAATCTCAGCCTCCCTAACCAGATGTACAGTTGTCACAACAACTGGAACTGGTCGAACAAATCCTTGTCTTCACAACACACTGGTTCTATCTCTTACTCTCCTTACTTACAGTTTGTCTTTGTGAAGTCATTGCCTGATTGCTCTACCTGTTTGACTTCACTGTGTGACTACTTGTTCTGATTGGCTTCATACTATCTTCTATCCTGATCCTACTACCTAGCTGCAATTTATCATCATGCTTTAGCTTCATACCTGTTTGACTATGGCTTGTCTAGTGTAGTTCATCTTCCGCTGCATGTTTATAGGTTCAGTTTTCATGTTTGTCTTTGAAACTTTCATGTTTTGAAGACTTTCATAAAAATCGTCTATTCACCCCCCTCTAGTCGGTAACTAGCACTTTCAGTTGGTGACAAGGTGGATCACTAGTCTACATCAGGCACATGTCACTTTCTGGGACGATCACTTGTCTATTGGTCTTCAAAGAAGCAGAACTGTGTGTCTCTCTCCACTGCTGAATTTGAATACATTGCTGCTGGATCTTGTTGCGCTCAGCTTCTATGGATGAAGCAAACTCTCAAGGACTATGGCATCCATCTGAAACAAGTACCACTCTACTGCGACAATGAAAACGCCATCAAGATTGCCAACAACCCAGTTCAGCACTCAAGGACAAAGCACATTGAAATACGTCATCACTTCCTCAGAGATCATGTCATCAAGGAAGATATTGATATCATTCACGTCAACATTGAAGAGCAATTGGCTGATATCTTCACAAAGCCCTTGGATGAGAAAAGGTTTTGCAAGTTACGGTGTGAGCTAAATATCTTGGAATCCTCAAATTCCTGTGATTAGGCACACATCCTAACACTTATGCATGTTGATGACTTAGATTTGCAACACAGGATGTAATGTATATCTTCAATCAATGAAGACATACACTCTAAGTGTGAATACATTAATGTGGAATTTGACTTCGGAGCGCCACAATAATTGTGCGCCGTGTCTGGGTCTAATACTTCTATACGGTGGGTAACGCCACCACCAACCTCTTGTTTGGAGTGTTTCATTTGGCGTTACATTTGCTAAGTCTTCGCATTTGATTTATCTTCAACATTGATTTATCTCCATGTTGTTCTTCACTTTGTTGATTTGGTCTTACTCAGATATATACATATATTTGTGTTATGTCCTCTATAGCATTCACTTACAGCTATGTCTTCCCGTTTGAATCTTTTGGACTAAGTGAATGTGATCAGACCCTAACCTCTTCTATGCTTCTACCTCAAATTCTATCTATCCAAATCATATGCATTCTATTGAAACTGTCGAATGTCTTCTCTGTGGCCTTGTCAGCAGAAGATACAGAGACAAACATTGAATCTGTTTTAATGCTCAATCCTTATTGCCTGAAACCCGGAGAAGTCGGAACGACCACCCGACAGTCCAGGCGTGCATGGGAACATGGAACAACTTCCAATGTGTTTCATATTTGCCATGTGTCCCTCAGATGTGAACCGCCAGGGGCACCTGCGTAATTGCACTGTGATGTCCCTCTCCTTATAAATACACATCACATCGCGGTCAAAATCTTTATCCCACCTCGCCACCTCACACAAACCCTAGCGCCACAGCTAGCTCTCGACGACGCCGGCGACGAAGCACTTAGTTGTCGCGACCTCACCAACGCCGTCCTCACACCGGCCGTGGACCTCGCCTCCTCTGCTGCCGCCGTAGGTGTCTTCCGTCCCCGAGTTAGCACACGGAAGATCGAACTACTCGGCCTCCTACTTCTCTCCGTCTAGCAGTTCTTTGTGTGGTAATTAAATCTTACTTTTACTGCCTTTTTGATCCGATAGATTCATCCTTCTCCAGCAAAAGTGGTTTCTATGCCTACAAAATTGAATCTATCTTGTTCTGCATCTCATATCATGCCTAGTATATTCACTTATGCTTCACAACAAGTTAGATTCCTCACTTGTACCTATTCTTGGATTCGTACAAATCTGGAACCAACTCTCAACAAATAAGTGAATGTCTTCGCACTATGAGGTCAATGTCTTCAAACTGATTTATCTTCAAAATCTTCTGAGAATGCATATGACATCTTCCCCTTCCCTCGCATCTCTAATGCTGTCACAGGTACATGTCCGTGGGAGATTCCTTTGGTTCTCATAGTCTGCATTCATTTGTAGAATTCTTACAGCGTCACATCAATTCTCCGGAAGCCAGTTCTTGTCTGACCAGCAGACGGAAGCCTTTGCAAGCTTTCAAGCCATTCAGTTTGAACTACATGGCCACTGAAAAGTCAGCAAGAAAGGGGGGCAGGCAGCGCCGCGGAGGCACTTCAATGGATTTGCCTGAAGATCTCTATGAGTTATACAAAACTGATCCTGAAGAGAGCTATGGCCAACGCAAAACTCGAATCCAATGGATTCAAAGATATTGGGCCGAGCAATGGTTCAAGTACAGATTCGTCACTAAGGAATATGCTGAAAAGAATGCCATCAAGCGTACTTGGGGGGATATGCTCTATAGAAATCTTCAACCCAAAACCAAATCTGAAGCTATTGCTCAAGGTTTCTACCCTTGCATGGTCCATGGACCACAGCGTGCTGAAGCCGACCCATCATCTCTATTATGGTGTCGTGAAGATAGTTTGTTCAAGCGCAACTACAAGTTTGCCAAGGATTCTGCAGTTAAGAACAAGAAGTGTCTCGGCTGCAACTTCAATCGAGGTCCTTCTGCTACTAGGGTTGATGGCACATGTGATGCCAATCCCAATGTCATTGGCCCCTTCGACAACTTTGATGGTCTCCTCTCCTACATCGCCGCTCAGAGGGCCACAGTGGATCAGTCTAGAGATGATGCTGATTCTGATGAAGCTCCTGCTCCGCCAAAGCCACAAAAGCAAAAGAAACCAAAGGTTTCAAAACCTGCTGTTGCACCAAGCGCTTCGCGTGCGAAGCCTCTGGCCATTGCACCTCCTGAAGCCAGTTTGCAGTCAGAAGATCTTTCTCGCATCTCCAAGATCAAGAAGAAGAAGAAGCCCATCCAGATCTCTGGTCAAGCACTGACCCCAGCTGCTGTTCTGAGGAACGAGAATGAAGCCATTGATCTGTCAAGTGATGAAGATCTTGGCGATGACGCTCTTGAGCTATTGATAAAGAGCAAGCAAGAGGCGGAGATCTTCAGAGATCTGCCCCTCTTCGATGTCGACATGTTGAATAACTTCATTGATGAGTGGTTTGAAAATCCGAGCCTCAACATCGATGATCTTCAGCTTCCAATTGGCATCAGTGTCTCCTTCCACGGAGCCATTGCAAATGAGCTAGCTCTGGCTCAGGAGATTGTTGAACGTAAGAATAAAATTGACTATGAGAAGCAAGGTTGTCAGAATCGTGATTTTGAATTGGATCGTAGCTCCGATGGTAGGATCGCAAATCATAGAATCTTCACTATGAGAATCGTAAAAACGTAGATTCTATGAACTAAAATTGTAGAATCATAGGGGTTAGTTTGGATCGTAAAGTCGTAGAATCATATAACAGAATCGCGATTCTGACAACCTTGATGAGAAGGCTCAGTTCAAGAAGCACATGGCCAAGCTCAGCGTGGTTGATGTTCAAAACTTCAAGCAGATGCTGCATGACCTAAAAGAGCAGTTTCAACAGAAACGTAAATCAGCAAAAGGATCAAGAGAACGTATGAAGCTCTCTGCTGCAAAATGTGTTCAAGCTCACAATGAAGCAGAAAAGCGCAAGGCACTTGGGCGTCCTGGCATTGACCCCAAGATGGCTACCAAGAAGAAGAAGCCAGCTGTGGCACAAGCTAAAGCGTCAGGGCACGAAGCACCTCGCATAGTCTTCCCTGCCAGCATGACAGGCACGAAGCCTAACGTCCCCACAGTTGCTTCAGAACTTAAGAAAACAAGGACAACCGAAGCTGAATCCCGAAAGCACAAGAACAAGAACACCACTGACGATGCTCCACCAACCTAGAAGAGAAATACAAAGAAGAAAGATCGGGCTGCTCCCACAGAGCCCCTTGTCGTCGAGCCAATCTCAGTTGCTTGTCCTGCATCCGAACACCGAGAGCGTTAGTTAATTGTTCACGAGCCTGCTACCATAGAGGCTCCTGAAGCTGAAGACATTCCAGCTGTTGACCCCACCGCAGCTGAAGACATTGGTCCCCAAGACAATGTAAATGATGATGAAGTCCTTCCTCAGATTGAGCACCAAATGGTATCATCGCCTGTTCTCACGAACAGCGAACTCATCAGCATTGGTCGTCCTTTGACGCCAATTGCTCAGGATGATTCATGGGCTGATCACCCTCAAGACTCCCCCCGTCAAGAAGAATCACCAAGTACTCCCCCAACTCAAGTCACCACTCCGTTGCTTGATGATGATGACTATGTGGTCCAGCGAACTCCCTCTCCACAAGCGTCACCCGCATTCCACAGGCTTCGCAAAGGACCAAGGCCACAAGTCACTCTTTCGAGTGTTCCAGAAGGAGAATAGCACCACAACTCAGTATCATGACAAGTGTTTCCCGAAGCCACTCCAACTGTGAACATCTCTACGTCTGAAGCCAGAGCTGCTAAAGACATTCCGGCTGCATCAGCCGATGATCAACAAGAACCCCGACAAGAAGAAGAGTGTGTTGCCACACCCCCTATCACCCAAGATGTTCTCGAGGAGAACGAGTCTGTGCCCGACCCTCCAGCTACTCAAGTGGAGGTTGAAAACATTGAGGCAGCCACCAACAACACTGCTGAAGCCAATGACGTTGTCATGGCTGAAGCTCATGTGGCGCCTGACGTGGATATGGTGCCTGAAGCTTCTAATGCACCTGAAGTCAATATTGTACCTGAAGCCATTGTACCACTTGCAGCCCATGTAAATGACGATGCTCCTGTACCACCTCCAAGGCCTCACACTATCGAGCTGGCATGTGATCGCGGCCAACCTATCATGGTTCGCTGGCCTATTCTGGTTCCTCCTCCTGCTCCCGGACCTCAATTTGATTATCATGTGGAGCACAGGCCTCAGGTCCAGAAGCCAAAACCGAGGCTGCCTATGTTTCCAGGTAGAGCAACTTCACCAGGATCGTTTAATGTGAATGGCTTCATTGCACACAACACCTTCTTTGGTAGCGACAAGAACCCATACTCAAAACCAAGAATTTCATCTGACCGGTTCTGGAGCTATCAGCAGCGCAGTTACTACTCTTGTGTTCTTTATGATCAAGGGTGCATCTTTCCCCATATGCGTCTAGACTGCAAAGCTATTGCTGGCCTGCCCTGCTTGGAAGAAGCACTCGATTACTTCAGAGATACTGGCCTTCTCCAATTTGTGACTAATAAAGAGCACTGGAACGAACAGCTTCTGCTACATTTCTATGCCACCCTCCACATTCGCGGCTATAACAAGGATTCGAAGACACGGATCCTTGAGTGCATGACAGGCAATGTACACCACGAAGCCAAAGCTCTTGATATTATTGAGCTCACTGCCTTGCTCACTCCAGGTGAACTCTTTGAACCTGGTTGTTAGCTTCACCGCAATGCTTTGGAGAGCATCTTCCAGAAGCCGGAGCCAAACATGAGCCAAATGCTGAGCATGATGAAGCCACTGCCACGCGACACTGAATATCCAAGGGAATTCTTTGTTGAAGACCTAGAGTACCTACCCCGCACTATTTATCATATTATCAGGCGAACTTTATGGCTTGTCAAAGGACATTCTCCTGCCGTGAAGCTTGAAGGAGCAATGAAGACATTGGTTTTCTATATCTTCAATGGCATTAGCTTCAATGCTCAAGACTTCTTCATCAGGCAATTGGCTGCATCTGGCTCTGATTTATTTGGTCTGAAGTTTTATGCTCCATGGGTAATGCGCCTCATCAAGCTTCACTCTGCTGTCAATTATCAGCCCTCTGCGCGTAACCACATTATCTTCTTACCAGAGGTTGATACGTCTGTCGAAGCCATACACCCAGAACCTGCCAAGGAGCCAATTTATCTTCACAATGTCGATCGTCAAAGTTTCACTCAACCAATTGAAGGAGTTCTTGCTGCAACTCGTGTTTATCCTTTGACTGGACATACACGTGCACCTCATCGTGCTCATACTGAAGCCACTGAAAGCACAATTGCTCAAAGGCCTCGGAAGCGTTCTCGTGTTCTCAATGACCGAGAGCTTCTCGCCGCCTCGCATCAAAAAGCAGGATAAGCATCATTCTCGGGTCAAGCGCCGACGCAAAGCCTCTTGGTGCATGTTAATCGCATTCACAACCTTGCCACCAAGAATGCATTTGTCACTCATGAAACCTGTCGGCGGTCGTGGAAGAGTCTGACATTGCTGAGCTCTGAAGATGATCTTTAACAAGATGGCTTCACAGAGAGATTCAAATTTGACTCCACTCCTCCCAGAAATGTTGTCTTGCGACGGACTCCCTCACTCGAAGACTCTGAGTACTCCTCCTCTGCGACAACTGTTAATGCCAGAGTCATAGATGATGAACATGATGCTATGTTGCCAACTACAACGTCGCCGCTTATCGACACTGCACCAAGTTCTTCTCCACCACCGAACCTCAAGGACGACCCTGCTGCTTCACCTACTCCTCATGGGAACGAGTAGAAGCTCTATGTCTTCAAAACTTTTTGGTCCTTACTGACAAAAGGGGGAGAAGCATATGAGTTGATAGTCTTCAAGTGGGTCCATATAGGTGGTTGATATACTCTTGCCAAGTGCTTACAACTCTCGCTTTTGATACATTTGCTTCTTTGAGTTGTAACACTTAAACTTGATGGTCGTCCGCTACTTTTTCTGCTATTCTGTGATGCGACGATAAATCCCGCATGTGCGATGATAAATCCCGCACGAAGTCATTTCGCAGACGTCCATTTTTCATTGTGCATGTCATTACCTTAGTTATATCCTTTCATGCATGATGAATTGTCTTCATTAGTTGAAGAGGATCTCCACAAGTACAACCTGCCATGTGCATTTGCACTCAAAAGCAAATTACTTATATGCACATCTTCTAGGGGAGCCTTTTGCTACTTATGAAGACAATATCTTAATCCTTTACAATTTCACATACTTTTATCCCCGTTGAAAACTTCAACCAGTTTGTCATGAATCACCAAAAAGGGGGAGATTGTAAGTGCATCTAGTGCCACCCCTAGTTGGTTTTGGAGTATTGACGACAAACCTTGTTGAGGGACTAATGTGTTTGTGAGAATTGCAGGATAACACAGGTAGTAGTCCCTCATTTATTCAGTTTACCTACCAGAGATGAGCCCTAAAAATGTGTGAAGACATTGAAGACAATGGTGGTATGTGAAGATATTCACAACGAAGATTATGACTCGAGAAGACATTCACGTGAAGACTATGGAGTGCAAAGACATAGCTGTTTCGTAGTTTCCTTTTCTTCTTTATTAAGTCATAGGAACCACCGTACTGTAAGTGGGGTCCAAGTGAACAAAGTCAGAGTGACTGAAGTGATGCTCAACCAAATCCTATGTCTTCGAGCAAAGACAATGAGAGCAAATCTTATCTAGAGTCGGATAAGTCAGCTTTACTTGTAGCCCAAGTCAAGCTGCCGCGTGTGTTTGAAATCTGACCGTTGGAACACGTGTCAGTTACTTAGTGACCCAAGGTCATTTCGGACAAATCAGGTCGGGTTGCCTCCTGGCTATAAATAGCCCACTACCTACAACATAAATTGGTTGCTGCTCAGAGTTAGTGCACGGCTTTAGTCGTTTGGGAGCAACCCACCTCGAAGCCTGAAATCCTTGCGAGGACATAGCCCAAAACACCCAGAGCCAAAGAGTGTTAGGCATCATCAAGTCTTTACATCCGTGTGACTCAAGACTTGTTACACTTGAGGACTGTGAATCCTCCAGCCGGTTAGGCGTCGCGTTCTGAGCATCCAAGAGTCATTGTGGATTGCCGGTGAACGAAGTCTGTGAAGGTTTGGAAGTCTACCTTGAAGACTTACCAGAGTGATTGGGCGGGGACTGGGTGTCCTTAGCTCAAGGGGAATAAGGTGAAGACACAGTCTTCTGAATTGAATCTCAGACTCCCTAACCAGACATACAGTTGTCACAACAACTGGAACTGTTCCAACAAATCACTGTACTCACCAAGCAACTGGTTCTATCTCTTCCTTCACTTATTTACAGTTTGTCTTCGTGAAGTCATTTTCATGCTTGCCTGATCTGTTTGACTTCACTGTGTGACGACTATTGTGTTTGGCTTCATACTCTCTTCCATCTTGATCCATACTACCTAGCTGCTAATAGTCTTCGTGCTTTACCTTCATTACTTGCTTGACTATGGCTTGTCTAGTGTAGTCTACCTTCCGCTGCATGTCAATAGATTCATTTCTATCATTTGTCTTCGAAACTCCCATGTTTTGAAGACTTTCATAAAAATCGCCTATTCACCCCCCCTCTAGTCGATAACTAGCACTTTCACCTACCATGGAGATGATGGCATGCGCAAGGGGAACAAGAACGGAGTTACAAGTGATGATTTCAGGACTTTGAAGCCACCATAGTGTCACACCCATGATGCGGCTATATCTCCCACGTGTCGAGGCATGACTTAGAGGTATAACCGCATTGTGGTTTTGTCGCAAGAAGGGTCATCTTCACACATGAACAAGAATGGGATAAAGATTTGGCTTACAATCGCCACTTCAAACAATACATTAATTAAACATACATCATTCAGAGTACACACATAGCCCGACTACGGACGATTACAAATGAAAAGGAAGACAACCCCAAATACTAGATCCCCGATCATCCCAACTGGGTTCCACTACTGATCATCAGGAAACGAAACATAGTAACGACCAAGGTCCTCGTCGAACTCCCACTTGAACTAGGTTGCGTCACCAGCACAGGTATCAATGTCACTTGCAACTGTTTTGGAAGTATCTCTGAGTCACGAGGTCTCAGCAATCTCAAAACCTGCGAGATCAAGACTATTTAAGCTTATGGGTAGGATGGGGTAATGAGGTCGAGTTGCAACAAGCACTACGCAAATATGGTGGCTAACTTACGCAAATAAGAGTAAGATGAGAAGCTACGCAACGGTCGAGAAGCTAGAAGTGATCAAGAAGTGATCCTGAAACTACTTACGTTCATACATAACCCAAACCGTGTTCACTTCCCGGACTCCGCCGAAAAGAGACCATCACGGCTACACACGCGGTTGATGCATTTTAATTAAGTCAAGTGTCAAGTTCTCTACAACCGGATATTAACAAATTCCCATCCGCCACATAACCGCATGGCACTTTTCGAAAGTTTATAACCTGCAGGGGTGTCCCAAATTAGCCCATCACAAGCTCTCACGATCAACGAAGGATATGCCTTCTCCCCGAAAGACCCGATCAGTCTCGGAATCCCGGTTAGACATTTCGACAATGGTAAAACAAGACCAGCAAGACCATCCGACTGTGCCGACAAATCCCGATAGAAGCTGCACATATCTCGTTCTCAGGGCACATCGGATGAGCACTCCGTACAACTAAACCCAACCCTCAAGTTTCCCCCAGGTGGCGCTACAAAGGACTCTAGTTCGGACCAACACTCAGAGAAGCACTGGCCCGACGGGGTTAAAATAAACATGACCTCGGGCTCGCGAAAACCCAAGGGAAAGTTATAGGTTGTTAGGCAAATGTAAAACCAAGGTTGGGCCTTGCTGAAGGAGTTTTATTCAAAGCAAACTGTCAAGGGGGTCCCATACCCCCAACCGCGTAAGAAACGCAAAATCAAGGAACATAACACCATATGCCAGAAACTAAGGCGTCAAGAGTGGAACAAAACACCAGGCAAAAGGCCGAGCCTTCCACCCTTGTATATAGATGCATTAATTAAATAAGAGATATTGTGATATCCCAACATATCCATGTTCCAACATGGAACCAGCTTCAACTTCACCTGCAACTAGCAACGCTATAAGAAGCAAGTAGAAACGCTATAAGAAGGGCTGAGCAAAAATGGTTACTTAGCCAAACAACGGTTTGCTAGGAAGGATGGTTAGAGGCTTGGCATGGCAATATGGGAGGCATGATAAACAAGTGATAGGTAGCGCAACATAGCGATAGAGCGAACAACTAGCAAAGAAAAGATAGAAGTGATATCGAGGGTAATGGTCATCCTGAGATCCCGCAAGGAAGACGAACAAGTCCATGAAGAAGACAAACTGACGTAGTCAAATGAATCCTCACAACTCCGGAACGAAACCGAAGCTAACGAGAGAAGCAAACCGGAAAGAAGCAAACAACACGGTAAACAACCAACACATAAACACGACATGATGCACAACCAATTATGATGCATGTCCATTTAAAGAGGCATGGCAAGGTGCAACAAACAATACTACAAATTAAGTGGAGCTCAATATGCAACGAGTTGCATATTGATGAAACACCACATGACATATTTAGTTCTCTCTCAATTATGTACCCATCAATATTAAATGTTGTTAAACATGTCGAGAGGTGAAACATATATAAAGTATCTATTTAGGCAAGTTTAAATGAGGCCAGAAACAACAAAAAATAATTCCGGAAAATCCTCATATGCATATTTCGAATTTGGTACTGTTCTGCCTAAACCATATTTTAATGTTGTTAAACAATAAAACAATGTGCACCAAGTTAATCTATGCATTTTTCTACACCATTTTCATATAAAATTTATTTAAAATGGAGCTATAATTATTTAGTTATGAAATAAAGCATTTTAGCATAGCATTTAAGCAAAATAATAGTAAACAACAAGTTACACATTTTTAACATGGATGAAAGTTGCATATTATGAAACTAGATGAAATTCTAAGCATTTTACATATTTAAACCATTTTAATCCGATGCATGATTGTGGAGTTATTAAATGCATGAACATGACGGGTTTTTCTGCAAAACTGATCTCTCTGGAAAATAGAGAAATTCTCCAGACGGGAAAAAAACTACGAGGGCCAAATCCGAGGCGGACTGGCCTTCTCACCACGGCAGTTGGGATGGCTCGGTGGTGTACTGGGGTGGCTGAAGGGTGCGTCTGGGCCGGTCGCAGCTGGGCCTTGGCTGGATCGAACGAGGAGGTGCGGGGGCCGCGGTCAACGCGCTCGCTCCTGGACAGGACGAGAAGCAGGGGAACTCCTATCTGCCGCATTTTGCGGCAGATTGGCGAGGCTTCGCATAGGGGCGGTCTTCGTTTGGGCCGTCCCACGCGGAACAGCCAGCGGTGAAAAAATACAATAAAAAGAGCTGCCTCAACCAGGATTCGAACTCCAGACCTGGCGCTTGTAAATACGACACCTAACCACCGGAACTGATCAGACCTACAGTCAAACATTCAACACGAAACCTATTAGTACTAAAAATACCGACATATCAAAATATTTTCCATTTTTCGAACATTTACATAAAAATCTGAATACTTTTAAAAGAAATTCTGAACAATTTTCAAAAAACACGAACAAGTATTGAAAAAATGTACAATTTTTAGATTTGTAACAAAAATTTATAACGCAAAGAATGTGTGAATTTTTGAACAAATTTTGGAAAGCGGGAACATTTTTTCAATTCCAATTTTTTGAAAAACGCGAACAATTTTTGAATTTGCGAACAAATTTAAAATAGGTCGGAAAATTAGAAAATTTTAAAAGTACAAAGGTCGGAAAATTAGACAATTTTCAAACAAGAACATTTTGGACAAAAGGAAACATTTTTTGCATCTATGAACAAAAATTGAAACTCTGAACAAAATTTAGAAAAAGTTAACATTATCATCATTAATGGAATTTGTGAACGAAAATTGAAAAGCAGAACATTTTTTTAAGTTATGAACATATTTTGAAAGGCGAACACTTTCTTAAATTTAGGAACATTTTTTGAAATAGGAACATTTTTTTAATTTATGAACATTATTTTAAAGCTGAACATTTTTTTAAATATGTGCACATGTTGTAAAAATCACTATGTTTTTTGGAACTTCTGAATACACTAAAAAAAGGAACAATTATTAAACTCCAGAACATTTTTTGAAATTTCGAACATATTTTAGAATTCTTGAAAGTAAAAATAAAAATAAAAAATGAGTAGATTAAGAATTACAAAAGAAATAAAGAAAATAAAAAAGAGAAATAAAAAATCAACTAGTCGAACAAAAAATTAAAATCGAGAACATTTTTTAAATTTGTGAACAAAAATTTCAAAAAACATATTTTGAACTTCGGGAAAGTATTTTGAAAGTGTGAACATTTAAAAAAATTGCAACAAAATTTGAAACAGGAACATTTCGTGAAGTATTGAACAATTTATGAGCAACACAAACTTTTTTTTGAAAAAACGAAAATAAACTTGAAAACAGGAAAAATAAAAACGCAAAAATGAAAAAGAAAGAAAAAGAAACAGAAAAAGGCAAAAAAAAGAAAAAGAAAAAAAACGGTTCAGGAACTTTCCAGAAGGTTCCCAAAACCAGAGAAAACCGGCTGGGAACCAGCTAGAAAGTTCCCAAAACCGGAATGGCTGATAAGTTTAACGGGCTGGCCCATCCGGAACGGTCGTCGCTGTCCCCTATGCGTCGCTGCAGCAGTTTGCCGCAAAGAGCGGCAAATAGGAAAAACCGAGAAGCAGGGCACGGAGGCGTTCGTCCTCCTCTGGCCGCGGGGGAGGTAGTGGCGCGTAGTAGCGAAGCAGCAGAGGGACTTGGCTGGGCGAGGGCGCAGGGGAACCGGCCGGATTCGAGGCCAGGGCGATGGATCTGACCGGAGATGGGCGACACCGTCGGGGAAGACCATGGCGGCGGCGGCTCCCTGTGAAGAGAAGCGAGAGAGATGAGAGACTCTGATAGAGTGCGTTGCCGGTGATCAAGAAGAAAACATAGGGGAGGGTGGAGAGGAAGGGCAAGGTCCTCACTGGTTCGGTCGGCCGGCAACGAGGGCCGACGAAGTGGCCGTTGGGGACATGAAGCTTGTGCGCGAGCAGATGAGCTCGGGGACTCGGGCCAGCGAGGCTATGTGGAGCTCCGCGTCAAAGGAGAACGGTAGGGCCAGTGCGTCCGGAACCGAGCGGAGGAGGTGACAAGGCGGCGACAGCTCTCCGATCCACCCGGGGATCAAGCAGGAGGAGGGGCTCGCTGGTTTGGTGAGAAGGGATCTGGGAGGATCCCGAGGTGGGATTTGAGTGCGGCGGCGGTGGCGGGGACAGATGTCCTAGATTAGATTTTAGGGTTTGGGTCTAAAAATGGACTAGGGGTCTATATATATACGAAAGGGGGATGATTTGGATCCTCCGACCGCGATCGGATGGTTCGGAATAATGGGTTAGGGAGTCCAAAGGAGAAACGCAGATATTTTACGGATGTTTGGGGATGAGCTGAATCCAACGGTGACGACTGGCCGGGTCGGGTTCGGGAGAGTTTCGGACGCTCACGCGAGGGGCGCCGCGGGCTGAAGAGAGAGGTTAGGTGGTTTGACAAGAGGGAATCGAAAACACGGTTGGTCTGGGAACGGGCAACGAAGGCAAGGGGGGACCCGGCAACTACGAATGGGTGCAAATTTTAAGAAGACATGTGAAAGCAATGCACATGATGCGATGATGAAACACAACAAACAATAAAACACACGGCGACAACAAAAAATATGGAAGGCATCTGGAGCGCCGGTCTTGGGGCGTCAAAACACTCCTCCACTTACAAGAGATCTCGTCCCGAGATCTAAGGATGGCACCAAAGAGAAGCGGAAGAAGAAGAGGTAAAACAAATTGCTTCTTGACAAACGAGTGAAACCAAAGAACCTTGGAAGTTGAACAGCTCGAAAGAAATGACACAACGGAGATGAGCGAATTGAGAGCACTCCGTAGTAAATGGAAATAAGGAACACCATGGGAACCTTGTAGGTTGAAAGACGTGAAACAAGAGCTCAATGAACCAAAAGAATATGGAGCCACACCGGTATCATGAGATAGCCAAAGAACACGAATGCCAGAACTTGGACATCACTCTGGTTGAGAAGAGAGGCAAGACTTGATTAGATGAAAAGAACTTGAAAACAAAACACAACATACCGGTTAGATGGATAAGCATGGAAAGAACACGATCTTCACAATTCGAGATGATTAACGAAGAGAGCAACATCACATTGCCTCCGGAAGAAGGAATAGAAGATAGATCATTAGAATAAAAGAATGGAGAAGGAAATGCCAATTTCTGCCACAAATGAGCTTGGAAAGCACCCTTCCAAGAAGGTTATAATGGAGTTGTTGGAAAATCAACAACGAAAAGAACAAGCTTCTTGTGGGCTTATGGAACACATCTCAAAATTATGAGGTGACAGCCCGCCACTAATGGAAACAGCTGATTGGATTGAGATCAACAAGGGGATGAAAACTTCTTCACCAAGATGAGAAGGAGAAAATTTGATCATTGATAAACACCACAAATAGCTACATTCCTTAGGGAAGGCTATAGGTGAAATATAACCCAATACAACTCCAACAAAAAGATTGATTGGTTGAAAATATCTCTTGAACGAAGATAAAATGATGGCTTTTAAATATGTCACTCTTGAAAACTTGTGAATCATGAAACCCGAAGGGAAATTATCCAGAATGACATAACACCACCGCAAAAGATAAGGTATGAAGAATTGCACTTCGGAATGCAAGATGAAGAATGCTTGAACTCCTCAAAACAAAACATGTCTTGAACAGCATGTTTATTTTTGAGTATAGCTTGGCGGATCTTAACTCCGAGAGAAATCTTAAAGAAGAATTGAAGAATGAAAGGAATCCTTGACAAACCACCATGTACAGCCTCCATGAAGAACTCCGGTAATAAAAGGATGATAGAAAGAAAGAGAAGTTGACAACACAAGGTGAAGCCTTGCAATGATTTAGATGAAGCTTCGGGACGATATAACCGAGAAAACTTGGAACTCCGGAAAGAAAGATGAACAACGTAGAACTGAGAAATTGATACCATTTCGAACTCCGGAAGAAGGAATTAATCATTTGGATGAAACAAGAACAAGAATTATGTTATGCGTAGCCTTCACCAATATAAATTGATGACAAGCAACGGATTTGGCATACTACTTATTCTTGTAGAAAGGATTGAGGATAGATATAGCGCAAACTTGAGAAAGTCTTCCATGAACCACCGGTAGGATTTGTAAAGAACGAATGAATTGGTATGATAACAACAGAAGAGGAATGTTGGACGAACCACCGTAAGGATTAAAAGAAAGATCGAATAAAACGAACGCATCACAAGGAAGAATTGGAAAATGAACGAAGATGCTTGAGAGAATTTAGATACAATAGATCATGAGCTGATTAGAGAATACTTGAATGATGCACCGGTAAGATTTGGAGAACGAGAGCCGAAAGCTAGAATGAATAATTATGAAATGATGGCCTTCAGAGGAAACAAGTGGAAACAACTCATGAAATGCTCCGGATGGGTATGAAAAGAATTCTCGTAATCGACAACAATTATGAGAGGATGGCATCAAGCTTGAACCATGAATCTTTGTAAGAATGGGTAAGGATTTGGAGGAAATACTTTTCTCCGGTCTTCAAAATCCGAGAATGACGACGAGAAACAACCACCATGAATTGTTGAGATACTCCGAGATGAAAATTAGAAAGGTTGAACCAACAATGAAAAGAATTTGGAAGATCTTGGAGAAACACATTTGACTGATGATAACTCATTCTTACGTCAAACTTTAAAATGAATTTGGGAATAGCTCCGGGAAAATTAGAAGAGTCATGTAAGAATCTGGAAAAGACCTGTGGGTTAGGGCCCACTCAAAAGATACATCGTTGAACGATTGCTTAGGAAGAGATAATGCACCGGTTGATTTGAACATGTTGAAAGAGGTAACAACCTCGAAATAGCTTGGAAGGAATAAGAATGGAAACTTGAATCTTCTGGGATATCTTCAGCACTGCAGATAAACATGAATAGCAAGAGGTGGATGATTAAGAGATGCACCGACATGAGAAAGCATTTGAAACGAGGAAAGGAATACGATAAACACTGAAAGCTTGAAATGAATCCACCGGAGAAGAAAAGAGAACGAAGAATGATGCACCTATAGCTCCTGAGCATCTTCATGGGAAATCACCAGATAAGACATAGAAAGTAAAGAATGAAGAGACTTCTCACAAATAAACAGATACATGATTGAGAAATCTGAGTCCTTGAAGAAAAAGGGTGGGAGGGCGGGAAAACAAAGGCAACTTGGGATGAATTAAACAGACATCATTGAGAAAACTTAGAATTGATCTTGCAGATGGGAAGAATGATGGGATCATCTTGAAGAGAAGTGCACCGGTTAGAAATAGAATTGGGATGACACTCTTGAAGACCAAGAAGGATTAGCACTCCCATAGAAACATGAGAACACCACTTGGAAAAGGTATGGAATCAACACTTGACATTGAAGCAACTCGAATACCACAACTCAAAACAAAACAAAGAAAACTCCGGAACAAATACATATGATAGAGATTTACCCAATCCCATATCATGCATCTGTCGGAAAGATATTCTAGGAGCTACTTGAATTCCCACCTATAAACTCCCGAAACTTTCTGGTTATGCAATCTGGTGTTGGGGATACTGGGGAATCACAATATCTCACCCAAACTAACAATCCCTACATCCAGTTGTATCCATCTTTCAACACATAGCCAAGAAAACTCCGGAAATCATGTACCTCAACCTTCGAAAAGCATCCGTTATACGAGCTATGGCAATACTCCCGAACTCCCACCCCAAAGATCTTTGGGTGGCGCCGAGGTTATCTCACCAAAAACTGCAGAAAAAGAGATTTTCGATGTCGGCGAAACTCGTATTCCGTAATCGCAACGATATAATTGTGACGACAACACCTCGGAGCTCAACTCCCCGGGACACTGCCACAACCCCTAAATGTCAGGAGGCACCAAGAACAATGTTCTCGTCACAAGAATATCAGAACGATCCCAAGATACCCCCGTGATGATCCTAAATTTTTTTAGTGAAACTTGAGGAGAGGAAAGACAAAACATCTATGTGAGGAGGCCTCACCAGAGCGACGAAGGGACTGAGGATTAAAAAGAATCCTACTCTTCGGTATATATAATCCTAAGACTCAAAACATTTTTGTTCTAGACTCAACAACGTCAGCGATTCGATCAAGCAGGGGGCTCATAAGTCGGGGATGGCTCTGATTACCAACTTGTCACACCCACTACGCGGCTATATCTCCCACGTGTTGAGGCACGACTTAGAGGCATAACCGCATGGTGGTTTTGTCGCAAGAAGGGTCATCTTCACACAATCCCATGTAATGAACAACAATGGGATAAAGAGTTGGCTTACAATCGCCCCTTCACACAATACATTAATTAAACATACATCATTCAGAGTACACACATAGTCCGACTACGGACGATTACAAATGAAAACGAAGACAAGCCCAAATGCTAGATCCCCGATCGTCCCAACTGGGCTGCACTACTGATCATCAGGAAATGAAACATAGTAACGACCAAGGTCCTCGTCGAACTCCCACTTAAGCTCGGTTGCGTCACCAGCACTAGTATCAACGGCACCTACAACTGTTTTGGAAGTATCTGTGAGTCAGAAGGACTTAGCAATCTCAAAACCCGCGAGATCAAGACTATTTAAGCTTATGGGTAGGATGGGGTAATGAGGTGGAGTTGCAGCAAGCACTACGCAAATATGGTGGCTAACTTACGCAAATAAGAGTAAGATGAGAAGCTATGCAACGGTCGAGAAGCTAGAAGTGATCAAGAAGCGATCCTGAAACTACTTACGTTCATGCATAACCCAAACCGTGTTCACTTCCCGAACTCCGCCAAAAAGAGACCATCATGGCTACACACGCGGTTGATGAATTTTAATTAAGTCAAGTGTCAAGTTCTCTACAACCAGACATTAGCTAATTCCCATCTGCCACATAACCGCGGGCACGGCTTTCGAAAGTTTATACTTTGCAGGGGTGTCCCAACTTAGCCCATCACAAGCTCAACGAAGGATATTCCTTCTCCCCGAAAGACCCGACCAGTCTCGGAATCCCGGTTACAAGAAATTTCGACAATGGTAAAACAAGACTAGCAAGACCACCTGACTGTGCCGACAAATCACGATAGGAGCTGCACATATCTCGTTCTCAGGGCACACCGGATGAGCACTCCATACAACTAAAACCAACCCTCAAGTTTCCCCGAGGTGGTGCTGCAAAGACTCTAGTTCGGACCAACACTAAGAGGAGCACTAGCTCGGGGGGTGGGGGTTAAAATAAAGATGACCTCGGGCTCGCGAAAACCCAAGGGAAAGTTATAGGTTGTTAGGCAAATGTAAAACCAAGGTTGGGCCTTGCTGGAGGAGTTTTATTCAAAGTGAACTGTCAAAGGTCCCATAACCCCAACCGCGTAAGGAACGCAAAATCAAGGAACATAACACCGGTATGACAGAAACTAAGGCGACAAGAGTGGAACAAAACACCAGACAAAAGACCGAGCCTTCCACCCTTTACCAAGTATATAGATGCATTAATTAAATAAGAGATATTGTGATATCCCAACATATCCATGTTCCAACATGGAACCAGCTTCAACTTCACCTGCAACTAGTAACGCTATAAGGGCTGAGCAAAAGCGGTTACTTAGCCAAAAAATGGTTTGCTAGGAAGGATGGTTAGATGCTTGGCATGGCAATATGGGAGGCATCATAAACAAGTGGTAGGTAGCGCAACATAGTGATAGAGCGAACAACTAGCAAAGCAAAGATAGAAGTGATATCGAGGGTAATGGTCATCTTGCCTGATATCCCGCAAGGAAGATGAACGAGTCCATGAAGAAGACAAACGGACGTAGTCGAACGAATCCTCACAACTCTGGAACGAAACCGAAGCTAACGAGAGAAGCAAACGGGAAACAAGCAAACAACACGGTAAACAACCAACACATAAACATGACATGATGCGCAACCAAGTATAATGCATGTCCATTTAAAGTGGCATGGCAAAGTGCAACAAACAATACTACAAATTAAGTGGAGCTCAATATGCAACGAGTTGCATATTGAAAAAACACCACATGACTTATTTAGTTCTCTCTCAGTTATGTACCCATCAATATTAAATGTTGTTAAACATGGAACGAGGTGAAACATATATAAACTATCTATTTAGGCAAGTTTAAATGAGGCCGGAAACAGCAAACAATAATTCCGGAAAATCCTCATATGCATATTTTGAATTTGGTACTGTTCTGCCTAAACCATATTTTAATGTTGTTAAACAGTAAAACAAAGTGCACCAAGTTAATCTATGCATTTTTCTACCCCTTTTTCATATAAAGTTTATTTAAAATGAAGCTACGGTTATTTAGTTATGAAATAAAGCATTTTAGCATAGCATTTAAGCAAAATAATAGCAAACAACAAGTTACCCATTTTTAACATGGACGAAAGTTGCATATTATGAAACTAGATGAAATTCTAAGCATTTTACATATTTAAACCATATTAATCCGATGCACGGTTGTGGAGTTATTAAATGCATGAACATGAAGGGTTTTTCTGCAAAACTGATCTCTCTCGAAAATAGAGAAATTCTCTAGACGGGAAAAAAAACTACGAGGGCCAAATCTGAGGCGGACTGGGCTTCTTACCACGACATTTGGGCTGGCTCGGTGGTGTACTGGGGTGACCGAAGGGCACGCTTTGGAGTCGGTCATGATTGGGCTGGAGCGGAGAGAAGCGAACGCAGGCGTTCGTCCTCCTCTTCTTTGGAGGGAGGTAGCGGCGTAGTAGGGAAGCAGCAGAGGGACTTGGCTGGGCGACGGCCAAGACGGAACCGGCCGGATTCGAGGCCAGGGCGATGGATCTGACCGGAGATGGGCAACGCCGTCAGGGAAGACCATGGCAGCGGCGGCTCCCTGTGAAGAGAAGCGAGAGAGATGAGAGACTCTGAGAGAGTGTGTTGCCGGTGATCAAGAATACAACAAAGGGGAGGGTGGAGAGGAAGGGCACGGTCCTGTTGGTTCGGTCGGCCGGCGACGAAGCTGACGAAGTGGCCGTCGGGGCCGCGGAGCTTGTGCGCGAGCAGATGAGCTCGGGGACTTGGGCGCGCGAGGCTGCAGGGAGCTCTGGCGTCGAAGGAGAACGGCAGGACGCCGGTGCGTGCTAGAACCGAGCGGAGGAGGTGACGAGGCGGCGACAGCTCTCCCGATCCACCCGGGGATCGAAGCAGGAGGAGGGGCTCGCTGGTTGGGTGAGAAGGGATCAGGGAGGATCCCGAGGTGGGATTTGAGTGCGGCGGCGGCGGCGGGGAGAGATGTCCTAGATTTTAGGGTTTGGGTCTAAAAATGGACTAGGGGTCTATATATATATATATGAAAGGGGGATGATTTGGATCCTACGATCGCGATCAGACGGTCCGGAATAAATGGGTTAGGGAGTCCAAAGGAGAAACGCAGATATTTTACAGATGTTTGGGGATGAGCTGAATCCAACGGTGACGACTGGCCGAGTCGGGTTCGGGAGAGTTTCGGACGCTCACGCGAGGAGGGCCGCAGGCTGACGAGAGAGGTTAGGTGGTTTGACAAGAGGGAACCAAAAACACGGTTGGTCTCGGAACGGCCAACGAAGGCAAGGGGGGACGCGGGAACTACGAATGGGTGCAAGTTTTAAGAAGACATGTGAAAGCAATGCGCATGATGCAATGATGAAATGCAACAAACAATAAAACACACGGCGACAACGAAAAATATGGAAGGCATCTCGAGCGCTGGTCTTGGGGCGTCACACATAGTGAGTGCATGAAGCCTTGGACGAAATATACAAGATGCCACTTTATAAATTTCGTCCAGAGGCTATCCTATGTGCTGCGTCACCTTATTATTGGGCTAGGCCCATGTAATCTCGAAATACTTAAGTATAGGCTGTTTTTAGAGTCCGTATGTGTGTGGAAACAAGAGTGAGGGTTGGTTTCGGACCCCTCCTCCAAGGGCCACGAAATTCCCCCCTCTTCCTCCATATATACAGCCCTTAGGGTGTCGTTTAGACTTTGGGTTTTGTTTAGATTAAAAGTTCGCCATAGCTGCAACTTCGCGTACTTAGTTTGTGTTTAATGACCAGACCAAGACGTCACAGAACCCCACCTTCATTAATAAAGCTTTTCTATTATATTCACAATATCTAGATTGCAATATCAGTTTCTTGCTTGTTATTCGTTTGCTCGTAGGAAATAGACCCTCGTGGTCAGGTTGATCGTGCTCCGGCATGGTCAATAACCCTTCGGAAGTTGGTTTAGCGATTGCTAAGGCGTGGCATCTTCGCACGTTCGTATTCAGATTGTCAAAGTCGACTACCAAAGAAATGATAGCTATCTCATCGAAACATTGGGACACCTTCACCTCTATCAAGTGGTCTCAGATTTCTAGGTTGCTCAGTGAGATTTTACAGTTTCTCGTAGTTTAGATCGAGTCTGTTATCATAACTGCAGTCCACGAAATAACCACAAAAAATTAGGGTTAGTTCATCATATCCGAACCAGTCTGAGCCATTGCATAGTATTTTCAGTATTTTGCTTTGTTGAATTTGCGGTTGCATCGTTGTGTCAAGTTGCTGGTCTTATCATCTAGTTTCCCTTAGAGTGTCGAGTTCTATTCACAAGTTGTCACACCGCCGCCGTACCATCGTCATTGCTCCTGCCATATACCACCAACATATTCCTTACCGCTGCCATATACATCCGCATGTCCACCACCAATTTGAGTCCACATATAGATCCGCCTGTCCACCACCAATATGAGTCCACATATACATCTACCTGTCCACCACCAATCCGAGTCCACATATACATCTGCCTCTCCACCACCAATCTGAGTTCTTCATATTAGGTTTGCTTTCGAGATCCATCTATTTTCTGATTCGTGTTTCCTTGCCTAAGTAGGTTTCAGAAAAGAAAAAAAATTGGCGACCGGGGATATTTTTCCCTATCCTGTTTTTAGGTCCCATGGAGCATTTTGAGACACTCTCCATCATAGTGATTTTTTGTTGCACTTTTTCGTCGTTGTTGCGCTGATTTTCAAAAAAAAAATAGTCAAATAAATTTTGTGCATATCCTGTTATTTTGAGTTGGGAAGAGTTTTGAGACACTCACCGTTATAGTGATTTTTGGCAAAAAAAAGAGGAGGGCAAAAAAAAATTAGTGCAAAAAAAAGAGCGATTTTTTTCCAGAGTGTGCTTTTCCCTTGTTTACGTGTCGCACCGTGATTTTGTTAGTGTTCTAGGCTCTTGTCTCTAGTACGGTCTAGCCTAGGACCAACACAGTACCGTCGTTGAGCGTTTATTCAACTTTGCATCTCTAAATTGATTATTGCTGACCCTTTTTTCTACCATATAATAAGCCTTCCCAGCTCCACATACATCTACGTCGTGCATTTGACACCACCTGGTAATCGCTCTATCGAAGAATTGAGAGTTTTGACTACAACGGTTGCCGATCACCACCTGCTGGGTAAGAACTAGTAAGAATTCGAGATTTGCTTGATGGATTTGTGACACCCCACCACGGCCACTTCCTAGTAGTCTGTAGGATCATATTCTTGTGTGTTTCTATTGCTGCTAACCATGGCAGGATCACAAGCCGACGAGACTGACCGGGAGAACATGACGAACAAAGAGTTACATGATAAGCTTCAACAAATGATGAGTGGACAAGTGGAAGATGTGCTAAATAGATTTGAAGAGGCCATGGAGAAGATAGATAGCATTGAGAAGGCGTTCGAAACAAAGCTCGATAACAAGTTTAATGAATTGCTCACGCTGCCTTCCACAACCACCGCCCGTTGCACCTGTCGCTCGCACCTCTACAACAGCAACAACAACAACAACAACATCGCCTTCCAAATCAAGTGGGACGAGCACTGCGCATTCCCCTTGAGCCTGGTCAAAATTCTGGTGCCGCTGTTGACGGTGTCATGGACTAGGGGGTACTCACCACGTTGTCTCCCGACCAGCTGGATCGGGCCGAGGACCCCCATGGCGGTTCATTCATGGGCCACTTCGGGCAGCTCATGCCGCATACAAGGAGGATTCCACAAGACTTGGCGCCCAAGCCAAGGACTGTCCTAAAACCCTAGGCCTCCGGTGTGTTATATAAACCGAGGCCAGGACAGTCAATAGGTCATCTAATATTCATCACTACAGTCTCGTAGTAGATACATGTACTCTGTACTACACCCTATATGAATACAATCAAAAGCATCATGTAGGGTATTATCTCTTCAAGAGAGCCTGAAGCTGGGTAAAATCCCATGTTCATGTTACCATCGCTCCAAGACGCCTAGCTTAGGACCCCTACTATGAGATACGCCGGATATAGAACCGACAGCTATACCTACTGTTGATGCTTCTTTAGCTCCTGCTGCTACTGTAGAGGTGGAGGACCATTACGAGGATGAGGTTGATCAAAATCAGAACTACATGCAACCACCAGCACCACCACCACCAGGTCGTCCTCATGCATATCATCGCAATGGTAGGGTTGCACCACCACCTGAGCTACGAGATCATGACCATCTTCCTAAACAAAAATTGAATATTCCACCATTTGAGGGTAGACATGTTCCTGATATACATCTTACTTGGGAGTTAGAAACTGAACAATGTTTTACATGTTTACAATATCTTGAGGAGAGACGAGTTCCTGCTACTGTTTGTTCTTTCACTAGTTTTGCATGTGTTTGGTGGTCCGAACATTGTAGATTATATCCTATTCCAGCTACTTGGTCTGCTTTGAAAACTGCAATGCATACTCGTTGGGTTCCACCATATTATCAATGTGAATTACTTCAAAAATTGCAGCGTTTAAGACAAGGCAAAAATTCCATAGAAGAATATTATCAAGAATTACAAACTAGAATGACTAGATGTGGTATTGTTGAGGATAATGAAGCTATGCTTACACGTTTTATGGGTGGATTAAATAAAGAGATTCAGATCATTCTAGAGTATAAGGAGTATAATAATATCACTCGTTTATTCCATCTTGCTTGCAAAGCTGAATGTGAAGTGCAGGATCGACAGGCATTGCCGCGAACTAACTTTTCTGCAGGTCAAACTTCATCATGGACACTGCGTGCATCCTCTACTCCCACACGTCCTCCTGCAGCACCACTGACTTCAGCCACCAATTCCAACCGAGATATAAGAAAACAGGCACCACCACCACCATCTGCCAGGAGTACACCTTCCGGTTCTGCACAAAGCTCTTCTTCATCCATGGCATCAACAGGGCAAACACATGATATTATTTGTTGTCGTTGCAAGGGTGGAGGTCATTATGCGAGAGAATCCCCATCTAAGCGTGTGATGATTGTTACTGAGGATGGTGGGTATGAGTCCGCTAGTGACTATGATGAGGAGACTTTGGCTCTTATTACAAGTGAAGAACACAGTGGAGATGATTCTGATCATGAGACACAATACATGGCTCCTGAAGACGCTGACAGGTATGAATGTTTAGTTGCTCAACGTGTTTTGAGTGTGCAGATCACACAAGCTGAGCAAAATCAGAGGCATAATTTGTTCCATACAAAGGGAGTTGTGAAGGAACATTCTGTTCGCATCATCATAGATGGAGGGAGCTGCAACAACTTGACTAGCATGGAGATGGTCGAGAAGCTATCTCTCACCACAAGACCACATCCACATCCTTACTATATCCAATGGTTCAATAACAGTGGCAAGGTTAAGGTAACACGTACTGTTCGTGTGCAATTTTGTAACTCTACATATGCTGATTATGTTGATTCTGACGTGGTACCCATGCAAGCATGTTCCTTATTACTTGGTAGACCATGGCAATTTGATAAAAAATATGTACACCATGGTAGAAACAATCAGTATACTCTTGTTCATAAGGATAAACATATTACTTTGCTTCCTATGTCTCCTGATTCCATTTTGAAAGATGATATTAATAGAGCTAATAAAGCAAAACAGGCAAAAAATAAGAGTGAAAATCAGATTGTGGCAAAAGAATTTGAGCAACAAATGAAGCCTTTTAATAAACCATCTAGTGTTGCTTCTAAAATTAAAATGAAAAGTGCATGTTTACTTGCCACCAAATCTGATATTGATGAGGTAGATTTTAGGAAATCTATTTGTTATGCTATTGTGTGCAAAGAGGCATTATTTTTATCCGAGGACGTGCCTTCCTCTTTGCCTCCTGCTGTTACTAACATTTTGCAGGAGTTCGCTGATGTCTTTCCACAAGACGTGCCACCGGGATTACCACCTATTCGAGGGAATGAGCATCAGATTGACTTACTCCCTGGTGCATCACTACCCAACCGTGCACCATATCGTACCAATCCAGAGGAGATGAGGGAGATTATGCGTCAAGTCCAGGAGCTGCTCGACAAAGGTTATATACGCGAATCCCTTAGTCCTTGTGCTGTTCCTATTATTCTAGTGCCGAAAAAGGATGGTACATCGCGTATGTGTGTTGATTTTAGAGGCATTAATAATATTACTATTTGTTATCGTCATCCTATTCCTAGGCTAGATGATATGCTTGATGAATTGAGTGGCTCTACAATATTCTCCATAGTTGATTTCCGTAGTGTATACCATCAAATTCGTATGAAATTGGGGGATGAATGGAAATCAGCATTTAAAATTAAGTTTGGATTATATGAGTGGTTAGTCATGCCTTTTGGGTTAACTAATGCACCTAGTACTTTCATGAGATTAATGAACGAAGTTTTACATGCTTTCATTGGACAATTTGTGGTAGTCTATTTTGATGATATACTGATTTATAGCAGATCTTTGGAGGAACATTTGGAACATTTACGTGCTATTTTTATTGCTTTACGTGGTGCATGTTTGTTTGGTAACCTTGGGAAGTGCACCTTTTGCACCAACCGAGTATCTTTTCTTGGCTATGTTGTTACTCCACAGGGAATTGAAGTTGATAAAGCCAAGATTGAAGCTATTGAGAGTTGGCCACAACCCAAAATGGTCACACAAGTTAGGAGTTTTCTTGGACTCGCTGGTTTCTATAGGCATTTTGTGAGAGATTTCAGCGCCATTGTTGCACCTCTCAATGAGCTTACAAAGAAGGATGTGCCTTTTGTTTGGGGTGCCACACAGGAAGAATCCTTCATGGTATTGAAAGATAAGTTGACACATGCTCCTCCACTCCAACTTCCTGATTTTAATAAGACTTTTGAGCTTGAATGTGACACTAGTGGAATTGGATTAGGAGGTGTGTTATTACAAGATGGCAAACCTGTTGCATACTTTACTGAAAAACTGAGTGGGCCTAGTCTTTACTATTCTACTTATGATAAAGAATTATATGCTCTTGTTCAGACCATAGAAACATGGCAACATTATTTATGGCCCAAAGAATTTTTTATACATTCTGATCATGAATCTTTGAAACACATTAAAAGTCAAGCAAAACTGAACCGTAGACATGCTAAATGGGTTGAATTCATTGAAACTTTCCCTTATGTCATTAAAAAAAGAAGGGTAAAGAAAATGTTATTGCTGATGCATTGTCTCGTCGTTATACTCTGCTTTCACAACTTGACTTTAAAATAATTGGTTTGGAGACCATCAAAGGTCAATATGTGCATGATACTGAATTTAAAGATGTATTGCAGAATTGTAAGGAAGGGAGAACATGGAACAAGTTTGTTGTTAACAATGGATTTGTGTTTCGTGCTAATAAGCTATGCATTCCAGCTAGCTCCGTTCGTATTTTGTTGTTGCAGGAGGCACATGGAGGAGGATTAATGGGACACTTTCGCGTGAAGAAGACGGAGGACATACTTGCTACACATTTCTTTTGTCCAAAGATGAGACTGGATGTTGAGTCTTTTGTTGCTCGCTGCACTACATGTCAAAAAGCTAAGTCACGACTCAATCCTCATGGTTTATATATGCCTTTGCCTGCACTGTGTTCCTTGGGAGGATATATCTATGGACTTTGTTTTAGGTTTACCTCGAACAAAGAAGGGGAGGGATAGCATATTTGTTGTCGTTTATAGGTTCTCGAAAATGGCACACTTTATACCATGTCATAAAAAGCGATGATGCTATTAATGTTGCTGATTTGTTCTTTCGTTAAATTATTCGCTTGTATGGTGTGCCAAATACTATTGTTTCAGATCGTGATACTAAATTTCTTAGCCACTTTTGGAAATGTTTATGGGCTAAGTTGGGGACTAAACTGCTTTTTAGTACTACATGTCACCCCAAACCGATGGACAAACTAAAGTAGTTAATAGAACATTGTCTACTATGTCGAGGGATGTTTTGAAGAATAGCAAGAAAATGTGGGAAGTATGCTTGCCTCATATTGAATTTGCTTATAATCATTCACTGCATTCTACTACTAAGATGTGCCCTTTTGAAATTGTGTATGGTTTCCTTCGTCGTGCACCTATTGATTTGTTGCCTCTTCCATCTTCAGAGAAGGTTAATTTTGATGCTAAACAACATGCTGAATTGATATTTAAAATGCATGAGTTAACTAAGGGGAACATTGAGTGTATGAATGCTAAATATAAACTTGCTGGAGATAAGGGTAGAAAACATGTTGTGTTTGCACCTGGTGATCTTGTTTGATTACATTTGCGGAAGGATAGATTTCCTAATTTGCGAAAATCAAAGTTCATGCCACGTGTTGATGGTCCATTTAAGGTGTTAGAGAAAATAAATGATAATGCATATAACTTGAGCTACCTGCAGATTTTGGGGTTAGTCCCACTTTTAACATTGCCGATTTGAAGCCTTATTTGGGTGAGGAAGATGAGAAGATGAGCTTCCGTCAAGGACGACTTCATTTTAAGAAGGGGAGAATGATGAGGACATCAATACCATTGTTACACCCACAACCCCTAGTGCTACATATACTGGACCAATTACTAGAGCTCGCGCACGCCAATTAAATTATCAGGTACTTTCGTTTCTTGGTAATGATTCTAATGTTCATGAGAATATGATGCTGCCTAAATTGGATACATTTATTTTGCTTACAATTGAAGGGCCTGGCATGGATAAGAGGGATGAACACTTGAGCAAGACCAAGCATGGAGATGATGGCATGCGCAAGGGGAACAAGAACAGAGTAAGAAGTGATGATTTCAGGACTTTGAAGCCACCATAATGAGTGCATGAAGCCTTGGAAGAAATATACAAGATACCACTTTATAAATTTCGGCCAGTGGCTATCCTAGGTGTTGCGTCACCTTATTATTGGGCCAGGCCCATGTAATTTCGAAATACTTAAGTATAGGTTGTTTCTAGAGTCTGTATGTGTGGGGAAACAAGAGTTAGGGTCGGTTTCGGACCCCTTCTCCCAGGGCCACGAAATTCCCCCCTTCCTCCATATATACAGCCCTTAGGGCGTCATTTAGACTTTGGTTTTTGTTTAGATTAAAAGTTCGCCATAGCTGCAACTTCGCGTACTTCGTTTCTGTTCAATGACCAGACCAAGATGTCACAGAACCCCACCTTCATCAATAAAGCTTTTCTCTTATATTCGCAATATCCAGATTGCAATCTCAGGTTCTTGCTTGTTATTCCTTTGCTCGCAGGAAATAGACCCTCGTGGTCAGGTTGATCGTGCTGCAGCATGGTCAATAACCCTTCGGAAGTTGGTTTAGCGATTGCTAAGGCGCGACGTCTTCAGACGTTCGTAGTCGGATCGTCAAAGTCGACTTCCACAGAAACGATAGCTATCTCATCGAAACATCGGCACACCTTCGCCTCTATCACACGTCTTGTGGAAAGACGTCAACGAACTCCTGCAAAATGTTAGTCACAGCAGGAGGCAAAGAGGAAGGCACGTCCTCGAGTGAAAATAATTCCTCTTTGCACACAAAAGCATAGCAAACAGATTTGCTGAAATCTAGCTCATCAATATCAGATTTGGTGGCAAGTAAACATGCACTTTTCAATTTAATTTCAGAAGCAACACTAGATGGTTTATTATTAGGCTTCATTTTTTGCTCAAATTCTTTTACCACAATCTGATTTTCACTCTTATTTTTCTCCTGTTTTGCTTTATTAACTCTATTAATATCATCTTTAAAATGGAATCAGGAGACATAGGAAGCAAAGTAATATTTTTATCCTTATGAACAAGAGTATACTGATTGTTTCTACCATGGTGTACATAATTTTTATCAAATTGCCATGGTCTACCAAGTAATAAGGAACATGCTTGCATGGGTACCACATCACAATCAACAAAATTAGCATATGTAGAGATACTAAAATGCACACCTAACAAGATTTGCTACCTTAACCGTGCCGCTGTTGTTGAATCATTGGATTTAGTAAGGCTGTTGATGTGGTCTTGTGGTGAGAGATAGCTTCTCCACCATCTCCATGCTAGCCAAGTTGTTGTGGCTCCCTCCATCAATGATGATGAGAACAGAATGTTCCTTCAGAACTCCCTTTGTATGCAACAAATTGTGCCTCTGATTTTCTCAACTTGTGTTATCTGCACACTCAAAAACTTTGAGCAACTAAACTCTCATACCTGTCAGTTACTTCAGCAGCCATGTATTGAGTCTCATGTTCAGAATCATCTTCACCATGTTCTGCACTTGCAATAAGAGCCAGAGTCTCGTCATCATAGTCACTAGCGGACTCATATCCACCATCCTCAGTAACAATCATCACATGCGGAGATGGACATTTGCTTGCATAGTGACCTCCACCCTTGCAACGACGACATATAACCTCATGTGTTTGCCCTGTTGATGCCATAGATGAAGAAGAGCTCTGTCTGGGACCGGAAGGTGTACTCCTGGTAGTTGGTAGTGGTGGTGCCTATTTTCTTGTATCTTGGTTGGAATTGGCAGCTGAAATCTGTGGTGCTATAGTATAACGTGTGGGAGTAGAGGATGTACGTGGTGTCCATGATGAAGATCGACCTACAAAAATATTAGTTCGCGCCAATGCTTGTCGATCCTGCACTTCAGATTCAGCTTGCGATGGAACAAACGAGTTATATTATTATACTCCTTATACTCTAGGATGGTGTGAACCTCTTTATTTAATCCACCCATAAAACATGCAAGCATAGCTTCATTATCCTCAATAATACTACATCTAATCATGCCAAATTGTAATTCCTGATAATACTCCTCTACTGAATTCTTTCCTTGTCTCAAACGCTGCAATTTTTGAAGTAACTCACATTGATAATATGGTGGAACCCAATGAGTACGCATAGCAGTTTTCAAAGCAGCCCAAGTAGTAGGGATATTATCATGATATAATCTACAATGTTCAGACCACCAAACAGAAGCAAAACTAGTGAATTCACAAATAGCAGAAGCAACACGTCTTTCCTCAGGATATTGTAAGCATGTGAAATGTTGTTCACTTTCTAACTCCCAAGTAAGATATACATCAGGAATGTATCTACCCTCAAACGGTGGAATATTGAATTTCAGCTTAGGAATATGGTGATAATCTCATACCTGAGGTGGTGGTGCATCCGTACCGTTGCGATTATATGCATGAGGTCGACCTGGTGCTGGCGGTTGCACATAGTCCTAATTTTGATCAACCTCATCCTCATAATAGTCCTCCACCTCTGCAGTAGCAGTAGGAGCTACAGAAACATCAAAAATAGTAGCAGCGGCATTGGAAGCTTGTCCTGGCTCAAGGGGAAGGCGGGTCGCTCGGCGGAGGGCTGTTTGCGACATGGAGGAGGTGGTGGTTGTTGTTGTTGTTGTTGTAATGGTGTAGCAGATGCAAGTGGTGGTTGTGGAAGACGCACGAGTACTTAATCGAACTTGGCGTCCAACTTGGTGTCAATTGTCTTCTCAACGTCATCAATCCTCTCTAGTGCCTATCCAAAGCGGGCCATCACGTCTTCCACCTGTTGACTCAGACATTTGCTGAAATTTATCATGAAGCTCCTTCATCGTCATGTTCTCCCAGTCAATCTCGTCGGCTTGTGGTCCTGCCATGGTTAGCAGCAATAGAAACACACAAGAATATGATCCTACAGACTACTAGAAAGTAGTGGTGTGTCACAAATCTGTCAAGAAAATCTCAAATTCTTACCAGTTCTTACCCAACAGCAGGTGGTGATCGGCAACCGTTGTAGTCAAAAGTCTCAAAGCTTGTATAGAGCAATTACCAGGGAGAGTCAAACGCACGACGTAGATGTATGTGGAGCTGGGAAGGCTTATAATATGGTAGCAAAAAGGGTCAGCAATAATCAATTCAGAGATGCAATGTTGAATAAACGCTCAACGACGGTACTGTGCTCATCCTAGGCTTGACCGTGCTAGAGACGCGAGCCTAGAACACTTACAAAATCACGGCGCTGCACGGAAACAAGGGAAAAGCACACTCCGAATTTCTCTTTTCGTTTTTTTACGCTCTTCTTTTTGCCGAAAATCACTATAATGGCGAGTGTCTCAAAACTCTTCCCAAGTCAAACTAACAGGGTAAGAACGATTATTTTTACTATTTTTTTTGGAAATCAGGGCAACGATGACAAAAAAGTGCAATAAAAAATCACTATGATGACACGTGTCTTAAAAGACTCAGAAAAGCCTGAAAACAGGGTAGGGAAAACATATTTTTGTCTGCTGAAATTTTGGCCTAAAAACTGCCCGGGGTCTCCAGACTTTTTTTTCGAAACCTACTCAGGCAAGGAAACACGAATTGGAAAATAGATGGATCTCGAAAATAAACCCAATATGAAAAGAACTCGGATTGGTGGTGGATATATGATGGTAAGATATGGCAGCAATGGTAGGATATGGCAGCAATGGTAGGATATGGCAGCGGTGGTGGTATATGGCAGCAGCAATGAAGATGGTGCGGCGGCAGCGTGACACATTGTGACAGAAGTCAAAACTCTAAAGGACTAGACGCTAAGACCAGCAACTTGACACGATGATGCAACCGCAAATTCAACAAAGCAAAATACTGAAAAGACTATGCAAAGGCTCAGACTAGTTCGGATATGATGAAGTAACCCTATTTTTTGTGGCTTTTTCGTGGACTGTAGGTATGAAGAACATACTCGATCTAAACTACGAAAAACTGTAAAATATCACCGAGCAACTTGGAAATCTGATACCACTTGATAGAGGCGAGGGTGTCCCGATGTTTCGATGAGATAGCTATCATTTTATGTGGGAGTCGACTTTGATGATCCGACTACGAACCTGAGAAGCCGTTGCGCCTTAGCAATCGCTAAACCAACTTCCGAGGGGTTATTGACTATGTCGAAGCATGATCAACCTAACCACGAGGGTCTATTTCCTACAAGCAAACGAAGAAAAAGCAAGAAACTGAGATTGCAATCTGGATATTGCTAATATAAGACGAAAGCTTTTGTTGGTGCACTAAAGTTCAGGCCCTTTAGTACCCCTTACTTATGCACGGGCAGTTGCAGCCGTACCCGCGACAAAGCCTGATAGGAACAACCGGAAGCAAATACGAGACGACAAGCTGAGCCCCCGACAAGATCCTTGCCGGGATGGTTTGCGAGGCCCCGGCAAGACCTTTGTCGGGACGGCTTGCGAAGCACTGACAAGACCACCACCCTTGAGGTTGAGAGCTCTGACACCATCGACAATGTAAAGTCCAAGACCCAGGTGCGCCTGCATGGTGGCATGCAGATCTTTGTGAAGACTAGTGGCATGCAAATCTTTGTGAAGACCAGAAGCTCCAGCGCAGTGACTGGCCTGCCAGCCTGGAAAGCACCTGCATGGTGGCATGTAGATCTTCGTGACGATCCTGCCACCGCTCCAGCGCAGCGGCTAGCTAGTCAGCTTGGTATTGCATGCCTCGTCAGCCTCGATGCATGTCAAGATGGGGTGAGGCGGCGACGGACGGGACGAGCTCTATTTCCGTCCCCGATAATGTTAGGGGCACGTAACTAGTGCATTTAATGCGGTTGTCCTAAGACGTCAGTGATAAGCATGCACACTGTAGCAACTTTACACCTCATGTGTGCCTGTACGCCACTGTGGTCGCCCCTTGCTATAAAAGCAGGCCCAAGGCGATACAGGAAGTGACTTTTTGGACTTTCCGTCCCAGTTTGCATGCGCAGCAGCTACCCGAAGCTCAAGAACACTCAATACAGCACAAGCAGGACTACGGTTTTACGCTTCTCAGCAGCCTGAACCTTGGTAAAAATTCCTCGTGTTGATCATTAGATCGGCTCTTTGTGCACTCCTCTTTCCCTGCCAGTCATAGAAGGGATCCACGTGATCCCATAGGTGTCATTTCCGGGACATCTTTGAAGCGCCATGTAGGGGAAGAAGGTTGTGCAAACCTGATCTAGCAGTTAGCGCATCAGTTTCTTCAACGTCTTCATCTCCATGTCTCCCAAGAAGAAGGGTATCACGACGATTGGTTCGTCTACAGTCGATCTGCATGTACCGACACGGACGGGCGACGGGGTAGACGCGGATGGCGGCGGAGGTGGAGATCACGAGCATCCACGGTGTTCTCGCGACCGGAGCTAGGAGAGCGGTATCGTCCGCGGCTGCGACGATGATCCGCGCGCCGCTGGGTCCAAGGACGGAGTTGTGCTGCCTATGGGCGGCGCGGCGACCTCCAAGGGCGGAAAGGCGACTATCGGTGTCAAAACCGGCGGATCTCGGGTAGGGGGCCCCGAATTGTGCATATAAGGTCGATGGTAACAGGAGACAGGGGACACGATGTTTACCCAGGTTCGGGCCCTCTCTATGGAGGTAATACCCTACTTCCTGCTTGATTGATCTTGATGGATATGAGTATTACAAGAGTTGATCTACCACAAGATCGTAATGGCTAAACCCTAGAAGTCTAGCTTGTATGACTATGGTAATTAGTATCCCCGATCCGGACTAAGTCCTCCGGTTTATATAGACATCGGGAGGATCTAGGGTTACACAAGGTCGGTTACAAAGAAAGGAATCTACATATCCGGCCGCCAAGCTTGCCTTCCACGCCAAGGAGAGTCCCATCCGGACAAGGGTGCAGTCTTCGGTCTTCATGTCTTCACAGCCCATCAGTCCGACCCATGGCTAACAGGCCGGACGCCCGAGGACCCCTTTCAGGACTCCCTCAGTAGCCCCCGAACTAGGCTTCAATGGCGAGGTGTTCGGCGTGCAGATTGTCTTCGGCATTGCAAGGCGGGTTCCTCCTCCGACGACTTCCAATTAATGTATTCGACTTATAATTCAATGCCATACCCCTCGGCTTCTGTGCATCTATGTCTTCAACTTCCACGTGTCAGGCGAATGCGGACGGTCAGGGTATTTTTTGCAAATAACACCCCGGTAATGCAAGGAAGAGCGTCAATTTAAAGGGATTGGATCTCAGACCCATTCGGCACCACGCGGAGAAAATCCTCAGAGATTGCTAGGAAAGACCATTCCGGCCTAGAGAAAGGCGAGTGGGAGAGGTGTTCCGTATCTCATGGCCAGCTGGAGAAGCTGCAAACGCAGGGGTTTCTCCCTCCTGCAGATCTGGTCCCTGTTCGGGCAGGGTTGGCTTCCTTCAACGGCAAGACCCAGCGGAGGATTTTCCCAATCCATCCACGGGGAACGAGTGTGCCGTCCCCTATCTGGCCGAGGGCGTGGGATTTCCCATTCACCCATTCCTCCGAGGGCTTCTGGAGTATTATGGCCTCCAGCTACACAATTTTACCCAAGCCTCCATCCTGCACATTGCGGGTTATGTCGCTTTATGTGAACTATTCCTAGGTTGTGAGGCCCATTTTGATATGTGGAGAAAGTTGTTTTGCCTTGTCCCGCACAACCACGAGAGATCGATATTCGAAGTGGCGGGGCCGAAATATGGCTTATTGCAGAGACCGGATACCTATCCGGCACACCGGAGAAAGCTTCCGAAGAGTGGACCTCTGAGTGGTTCTACATAGATGACGTCATACTTCCAGATCCAGTCCGGAGAGGTCTCCCCGAGTTTGCGAGTGTTCCTCTGAAGAAGCGTGATAGCTGGCGCCCTTGAAGCCCCGAGGAGGAAAATAGTGCGGAAGTTCGCCAACTCCTGAGCAAGATCAAGATGCTTGCCCAGTCCGGGTATATGATAGTCGAAGTGATGGCGACCTCCATAGTACGGGGAGTTCAGCCACTCCAATACAGAGGACTTCCCATGTGGAATTACAATGGGGAAGATGATGCCTCCCGCTGCGGCAGGAAAGGTCCAGACACCCCTGCCGCCCTAGCCAAAATATTGGCTGAACTGTTCAATGGTGAGGAAGAGGAGTTCCTGCGCATCATGCATAGAGAAGGATATTCCATGTACAATCTTCCTAGCTGGGTGAGCCCCCAACTTTTTTGCTCCACTCATTCCTCTCCCTGAGCTTTCTTAACCCGTCCATTTATAACAGCACTGGCGAAAGACTTCCGAGGGGCTTTACAGCCCCGCCCCGCAGCCCGAGGGCTACAATCGGGACCTTGTCCCTGGATTCGAAGAGGATCCGGACATATTTGTGGTGCTGGAGAATGGCGTGTTTTACCAGGCGAGCTACGACAGCACCAAAGTGGCCATCATTGCCGATTACCCTGGTCGTCTCCCCGCTGAGCGACTCCAAAGAGAGCGGCTCCCGCACCGGGCAAGCCTTCGAAGAGGAACGCATGCGAAGACATGGTCGGGCCCTCGTTAAAGAGGTATGGGTTTGCAAATATGTTTTTTAATAGTCGCATCCAACTGTGACTTTCATGTTCATCCCGTATCAGGAAAAGAGTCCGCCGGACTGTGACCGGGGGTCCGGGCAGTAATACTTCCAGCAGCCAGGATCTAGCCCCAGCCGAGGGGGTGGGGGCCGATATGGGAGTGATGCCAGACTGTCCTTCGGCCTAGGGCTCGGAAAATATGTCCGTCACCAACTCAGAAGTGGAGAGCACCATGAATCATCGGTGCTGGAAGGCCATTTTACGAGAGCCCGCTGTTCGAAAGAGGCGTTTGATGCCTTCAGCTCGGCTAACATACATCCGAGCTGCTCGAGATGGGCTTAGCAGAGCCACAAAGCAACATTTAACGGATGTGTGGGTAAGATTTATTTTGTCTGAAAAGGATAAGCACGTGCTAGTAGCCCCCGAGACTGAAAGAAGTTGGCACAAGTGATTTAAGGATCGATGTATAACCAGGTTCTGACAGAGAGGAACAACCTGCTAGCTCAAGAGCTGGAGCAGTGTTGGACACAGCTAAATGCTTCTACCGCTGAACTGAAAGAGTCCAAGAAGGCATCTTCTGGTAAGGTTCCCCTCCATCGAGGAATAACAAATATACAGTAGCTATGCTAATACTGTTGCTTATTTCATAATAGGATCATCAGGTCAACTAGAAGAGAAGTTGAAAACTGCTCAAGCGGGAGAGAAAGAGGCAAAAAGACTACCCGCCGCAGGCGAGCGTATCCTGGCCCGAGTCAAAGAGGAGAAAAACAAACTCCAAGATTCAAACACCAAACTGGGCGAAGAACTAAAAGATGTACGAGCCCAGCTAGCCGATTCTGTGAAGGAGAACAAAAGGATGCGAGGCGGCATATTCAGTACGTGGCCAAATTGACCTTATAATGGTTTGGAGGTAAAAATAGCTGATATAGCTGTGATTGCAGGTATGTTGAAGGTCCGTCCCGAAGAGGAGGTGTCCGGATCATCAAGTGATCTCCTGCAAGGGCCGTCGCAGTTGCACGAGCAAGCTCGACAGGCAATGCGGAGTGTAGCCAAGGCCTTATGGCCATCTGACTCCCCTCCAGGGAGTATGGAGAAGCTTGTAGAGCTGTTTAAGGGAGCGCGGAGGCGTATCCGACTATGGAAGATATCGGCTTGCCGAGAGGGTGCACGAGAGGCCTGGGCCATGGTAAAAACACGATATACCAAGATGGATCCGAATAACATGGCCCGGGTTGGACCGCTAGGGTCTAATGGGGAAGAAATTCCCATCAGCTTAGTATATGGCCAAGTAAAGGTGGCTGCTAGATACTCCCAACATGATTCTAAATTAGACCGCCTTGGACGGTATAGAGGAGGAAATTTTTAAGTCATAAGTGACTATGTATTTTTCCTTCTAGCTGGACTGTAAACCGATTGTCATGGCTGACCTTTTCGCTTCGATCTCTCGACCCGAAGGTGCGGAGTGTTTCCGAATACCTGAGTGGCAAAATAAACCGGGGTATGCATGGAAACCAGGTGTAGGGGTCATAGGTGCTTGAACAGACAAGTTGTATCCGGCTAGTTATGTTATATTACATTGAAGTTGTAAGAAACATCTTCCAGAGAGAATAGTTCCGTTAAGGGTTCCTTTCCCTGGGTGTGCATGCATCTATGTGCATGTCCGGACTGTGATGAAAAAATCACAGTGTGTATAACTTCTGGGGTTCATAATGGAGCGAGTGCAAAAACATCTTTAGTTCGCCGACCGAATATTCCCTTAAGAACGCTAGCTTTCTGCTTCACCCAGTCTGAGGTACACATCCGGATGACCTAGCAGTAACAATCGCAGAGGTGCTCCCTTTATGCCCTAGCCGAACTAACTGGAACGTAGGGCATAAGCACAGGAGCTAGGCAACCCAGCTTGGCCAAAACTTAAGTCATATTGATGCATATAATGGCGAAGAAAAGGTACATATGGGAGAAAACGCATATGTGATGAGCTTTATGCTCGAAAAATAAGAATAGCAAGCTTTTGTCCAAGAAGCCCCCAGGTATGATAGACGTACATACTTGAAGATGTATGCGTCGGGGGTGCACGGTCTAACCACACGGAAGCCTTTAAGGATAAAGAGAAAAAAACGAAAAGAGAGAAAAAAATGATGAAAACAATAAGAGGAAGGAGACGAACAAAGAGTTCGGCGCTAGGCATAGAATCTTCGGAGTCTGGCCTCGTTCCAGGGATTCGGCTCTAGTCGATTGTCTGACGCATCACGCAAGCGGTACGTCCCTCCGGTGAGAACTTCATCAATGATGAAGGGACCCTCCAAATTGGGCTTGAGTTTGTCCTTTTTCTTCTCCGGCAGGCGTAGAATGAGTTCGCCAATGTTGTAAGCTTTGGCCCACACTTCTCTGCTTTGATACCTGTGAGCCTATTGTTGATAAAATGCGGAACAGGCTTTTGCGACGTCGCGCTCCTCCTCCAGGGCATCTAAGTTGTCCTGCCGATCGAGCTCGGCCTCTCTCTCTTCGTACATGCGCACTCGAGGTGAGTCATGAATAATGTCGCAGGGTAGTACTGCCTCTGCGCCGTACACCATGAAAAAAGGTGTGTATCCGGTAGTGCGATTGGGCGTGGTCCGCAGCCCCCAGAGTACGGAGTCGAGCTCCTCAACACAGTGCTTGTCTGATTCCTTCAAAGACCGCACTAGTCTAGGCTTGATGCCGCTCATAATGAGACCATTGGCTCTTTCGACTTGACCGTTTGTTTGCGGGTGATAGACAAAGGCGTAATCGAGCTTGATGCCCAGATTGGCGCACCAAGTTTTCACTTCGTCGGCTATGAAGTTGGAGCTGTTAACGGTGATGATACTGTGTGGAACACCATAACGGTGTACAACGCCGGATATGAATTCTATCACCAGCCCAGATTCGGCCGTTTTAACTGGTTTAGCCTCTATCCACTTGGTTAATTTATCCACCATGACCAGCAGATATTTTTCTTATGGCTTCCTCCTTTAAGGGGTCCAACCATATCCAATCCCTAGACCGCAAAAGGCCAAGTGATGGGGATTGTTTGTAGGGCGGTGGGGGGCATGTGGCTTGGGTTGGCGAAGAGTTGGCATCCGATGCAACGTTGGACAAGGTCCTGTGCATCTGCTCGGGCCGTCGGCCAGTAGAATCCTGTACGGAAGGCCTTGCTAACAAGGGCTCAAGCTGCGGCGTGGTGCCCGCCGAGACCGGCATGAATTTCAGCCAGGAGCTGCCGCCCTCCTCCTCGGAGATACACCTTTGAAGGACTCCGGTAGCGCTTTTCTTATAGAGCTCTCCATCGTGAACCTTGTAGGCCTTTGAACGCCGAACAATACGGCGGCCCTCATTCTGATCCTCAAGAAGTTCTTTCCTATTGAGGTAAGCCAAGAAAGGTTCAGTCCATGGGGCAATGACTGCCATAATGAGATGGGCCGACGATGTTATTTCGGTGGCGGAGCCACCGATGATATCTGTGTGTTCGGCCTCTGGGCTTGTGCTCGAATCCGGACTAGTGTTGCCGCTTTCCCCCTGCCACACCACTGATGGCTTGAAAAGACTTTCCAGAAATATATTAGGTGGGACGGGCTCACGCTTGGCGCCAATACGAGCGAGAACGGGCGCCGCATGATTACTTTCACGGGCCACATGATGGAACTCGAGCCCCTCGAAACGAGCCGACATTTTTAGGACGGCATTGCGATAAGCCGCCATCTTTGGGTCTTTGGCATCAAAATCTCCATTTATTTGAGATATTGCCAGGTTTGAGTCTCCGCGCACTTCTAGGCGTTGTATGCCCATGGAGACAGCCATCCGGAGACCATGCAACAAGGCCTCGTATTCAGCTGCGTTGTTGGAGTCTGTGTATAGTATTTGGAGTACGTATTGAACGACGTCTCCAGTAGGGGACGTTAAAACGATGCCCGCTCCTAGCCCTGCCATCATTTTGGATCCATCGAAATACATAACCCAATTGGAATATGTGTCGTACTCTTTAGGGAGTTCGGCCTCTGTCCATTCGGCGACAAAGGTAGCCAGTACTTGGGATTTAATAGCTCGACGTGATTTGTATGTAATATCGAATGGGAGGAGCTCAATGGCCCATTTGGCAATCCGGCCCATGGCATCGCGGTTGTTTATAATGTCATTGAGTGGTACTTCGGAAGCCACCATAATTGAGCACTCTTGGAAGTAGTGACGGAGCTTTCGGGATGCCATGAAGACCGTGTAGCTATCTTTTGATAATGGGGGTACTGGGATTTGCATGGTGTAAGGACAATGGATACGTAGTATACTGGCTTCTGAAGCGGGAATTTGTGTCCGTCCTATTCTCGTTCAACAACGAGCACGGCGCTCACTACCTGATGTGTTGCCGATATGTATAACAACATCGGTTCACCGATGTTTGGCGTGGCCAGGATTGGGTTGCTTGCAAGAAGGGTTTTTATTTCCTCAAGTCCGTCCGTTGCCGCGTCCATCCACTCAAAGTGATCGGTTCGCCGTAGAAGGCGATAGAATGGCAGTGCCTTTTCTCCCAATCTAGAGATAAAGCGGCTTAGAGCTGCCACACAACCCGTGAGTTTTGGACTTGTTTAAGGTCTGTTGGCGTATCCAATTGTGACACAGCTCGGATTTTGGCTGGATTTGCTTCAATTCCTCTGTTGGAAACGATGAAGACCAACAGTTTTCCAGCGGGTATGGCGAAAACGCACTTTTCCGGATTGAGCTAAATGTCATATGCGCGGAGGTTGTCAAATGTGAGACGTAAATCGTCTATTAGTGTCTTGACGTGCCTGGTTTTGATGACGACGTCGTCGACATAAGCTTCAACTGTCTTGCCGATCTGTTTCTCCAGGCATGTCTGAATCATGCGTTGGTATGTGGCGCCGGCGTTCTTAAGCCCGAAGGGCATGGTGTTGAAGCAGAATGGCCCATATGGGGTAATGAATGCTGTTGCAGCTTGATCGGACTCCTTCATTTTGATTTGATGGTATCCGGAATATGCATCAAGGAAACACAGTGAGTCATGTCCCGCGGTAGCATCGATGATTTGATACATGCGGGGGAGAGGGAAGGGATCCTTAGGGCAAGCCTTGTTGAGGTCTTTGAAATCGACGCCTTACGCGCCAGATTTGTCCTTCTTTGGTACCATCACCAAGTTTGCCAGCCAGTCCGGATGTTTTATTTCTCTAATTAATCCGGCCTCAATTAGCTTGGCTAACTCCTCCCCCATGGCTTGCCGTTTGGGTTCGGAAAAGCGCCGCAATGCTTGTTTGACATGTTTATATCCCTTTAATATATTGAGACTATGCTCGGTCAGTTTACGTGGGATTCCAGGCATATAAGAAGGGTGCCAGGCGAATATATACCAGTTTTCGCGAAGGAAATCCCGTAGTGCGGCGTCGACCGTTGTGTCTAGTTGTGCTCCAATAGATGCTGTCTTCTTGGGGTCCGTTGGGTGGACCTGGAATTTGACTATTTCTTCTGCCGGTTTGAAGGAGGTGGATTTGGGTCGTTTGTCTAAGATCACATCGTCCCTATCCACCGTGGAGCGCAGTGTGGTTAATTCTTCGGCCGCGAGGGCTTCAGATAATGCCTCAAGGGCCAGGGATGCGGTTTTGTTTTCGGCGCGGAGTGCTATGTCCGGATCGCTGACAAGAGTGATTATGCCGTTTAGACCGGGCATTTTAAGCTTCATGTAACCGTAATGACGTACAACTTGGAAGCGTGTAAAAGCATCTCGCCCTAACAGGGCATGGTACCCGCTGTTGAAAGGAGCCACTTGGAAGGTTAATTCTTCGGACCGATAATTCTCCGGGGTGCCGAATACCACGTCAAGTGTGATTTTTCCCGTACACCACACCTGCCGGCTGGGAATGATTCCTCAGAAGGTCGTGCTGCTTTGCTTGATGCGGCTGCTGTTTATTTCCATTTTATGGAGTGTATCCTCGTAGATGAGGTTTAGTCCGCTGCCGCCGTCCATGAGGACCTTGGTGAGTCGAAAACCATCCACGATGGACTGAGGACTAATGTGGCTGGTGCTCAGACTGTCCTGTATTTTGGTTCGTCACCGGCATTAAAGGTTATAGCCGTGTCGTTCCAAGGGTTTATTGCGGCGATTTGACTTCGGCGAGGTTGCGGAGTGCCCTTTTGCGCTTATTGTTTGAAGCGAATGTCTCAAAGACCGTCAATACTCTGGGGTCGTCGTCTTCTGGAGGGTGTTGCTCCAGGGTGTTTTTGGTAAGGATGCCCTCACTGCTCTTGGCTACCTGCCGGAGTATCCAACATGCTCTAAGGCTGTGGGTTGTTATGGTGTCCGGTGTTGTGTGTATTTTCCATGGGCCATCGAGCCATCCCTCCAGAACGGTTCCATGCCGTGTAATGGGTTTATATTTCTTGGCTATTGGACTGGGCGTGTCCCGAGGATGCGCCCTTTTCGACCGGACCAGTGGTTGAGTTGGGACCGATGGCTCCCAACAAGCTGCCTGGTCTTTCCAAGCGTTTTCCATTGTGTTGTACTTCTGTACGGTAGTTGCCAGGTCAATGAAGTGTAGTATGCGGCGGCGATTAATGGCGTTGAGGATTCCTTCGTTCGTGCAGTTGTTGCAGAACGCTGATATTTCATCCTCGTCGCGGCAATCTTGAACCTTGTCCTTGACAAGGAGGAATTCGCCCGTAAGTGGTGGACCGCTTCTCGAGATCGCTGTTGTATGCTCATGAGAGCGCTTATGTCTGGGTGGGTGGGTGGAATTGGATCCGGATCCTGACCCGATCGATGATCCGGAGTTTGAAGGTTTTCTAGACTTAACAGTCCGGGCTCCGAAGTATCTTCTGATTGCTTAGGCCTGCCATCCGATTCTATGTACGGAAGGCCGATCACCTCCTTTTGCTGGTGGGTATCCGGCTCTGCAGGGTCGGCAATCCGGATATAGTCCATCTTAAGTATAGCGGAAGAGTCGCCGTCATGCTCCTCGACTACCGCTATCTGGTGGGTGACCGGTGGAGATTTGATTTCTCTTTGGTCGGTTTTAGCCCGACCCGATTGTAATATGTGGCGATTCCGAGGGCGGTGATGCGATCAAGGAGCTCGTTAAAAGACGAAAACTCCGCCAGATCCATCTACTTGGACTGTTTGGAGTCGATGCGAAGGGGATTTTTGATGGCCCAAGAGGTCATCGTCGGCTTAACGGCCGAGCAGGCGGTCATGGTAAAGCCGCCCACCCGGAGGGTCTGGCCTGGGGCCAATTCTCCTCCGGCGGTGATACTGTCTTTAAGGACAAGGCGAGTCATCGATCCTGTCGTCGACGACACAATGGAACTCTCAATGAAAGCACCAATGTCGGTGTCAAAACAGGCGAATCTCGGGTAGGGGGTTCCGAACTGTGCGTCTAAGGTCGATGGTAACAGGAGACAGGGGACACCATGTTTACCCAGGTTCGGGCCCTCTCTATGGAGGTAATCCCCTACTTCCTGCTTGATTGATCTTGATGGATACGACTATTACAAGAGTTAATCTACCACGAGATCGTAATGGCTAAACCCTAGAAGTCTAGTCTGTATGACTATGGTAATGAGTATCCCCGTTTTCGGACTAAGTCCTCTGATTTATATAGACACCGGGAGGATCTAGGGTTACACAAGGTCGGTTACAAAGAAAGGAATCTACATATTCGGTTGCCAAGCTTGCCTTACACGCCAAGGAGAGTCCCATCCAGACACGGATGCAGTCTTCAGTCTTCATGTCTTCACAGCCCATCAGTCCAACACATGGCTAACGGGCCGGACGCCCGAGGACCCCTTAGTCCAGGACTCCCTCAGCGACCTCCAAGACACCCCCGCCGGTGCATGCGATGCGGTCTTCCCATGTCATGCGCGATGAGCAGCGCCGCAGCGTTGGTGACCCCGAGCGTCGCCAAGGAAAGGGCCCACAGCATCATTCGCGAGATGCGCAGGGCCATGCACGCCAAGATGCTGGTGGGAATGGCGCACGACCGCAGAACCACGATGGAGCTCCTTCTAATGCAGTTAGAAGTCAGAGCACCACACGTCACTCGCGCTTCTCGCTACTACCTACGCCAACAGAAGCGTTGGCACGAGCACAACTACTCCTGGATTTTCCTCCTGCTGTGGAGAAGCAATAAGAGTGGAGGGCTGCTGTCTAGAGCCTTATTGGCCTCACCAATAAATATGGGCACCAGGAGGCAGGTCCTTCGCGGCGTGGGTCCACCGAGCCGGCGCGTGTCGACGGCGGAAGGATCGGAGGCTCTGCAAGAACAATGCACTCCCCTCCACCACGACAGCAACGGTCACCAGCTCGGCTGGTCGATGCCCGCGATGATGGATCCATGGCGTCGTCTGATCCACGAGCTCGCCGCGACCAATGTCAAGTTCTTCGGGAACAGTTCAAATAAGACGCTCGAACTACCATCGAGCAGCGGCAGGAAGTGCACCATCAATCTAATAGGCATGCAGGGCCCACCATAGACAGGCCTACACCGGGCGATTCTGGTGACTTACCTTACGAGGTGGGTTGTCCAGCATTCACCCGTGAGATGCGCCGATTCCAGTGGCCCACTTCCCGCACGTTCAAACCAGAGGTCCCAGAGAAATACGATGGCAAGACTCATCCCTCCGAGTTCCTGAGCATTTACACCATCGCGATGCAAGCTATCAGGGCTCAAGACGGCAAGGTGCTCGCCAACTACTTCCCGTTGGTGCTCAAGCCCAACATCAGGTCATGGTTGATGCACCTGCCAGTAGATTCCATCTCCTCTTGGTTAGATATGTGCCACGAGTTTGTTGGTGCCTTTACCGGAGGCCACTAAGCTCCTGGCCAGGCGAGTGAATTACATCTCATCCCCCATAAGGATGGTGAATCCTTGCGCAAGTACATACAGAGATTCAGCCGTATGAAGTACAACATCCCAGATGTTCATCCTGCCGCTGTCATCAGTGTATTTCATCAGAATGTGCGCAACCGCAAGATCCACGAAGTGCTGGTGATGAACAAGGTTAGGGATGTTGCCGAGCTTTATGTTTTGGCCGATAGGTGTGCTCGGGCTGAAGAAGGAAGGAAGTACCCCGGGGAAGATGCCAGTGTGGGAAGTGACTCCGGAGATAAAGACGTCGTCGCCCCAGCAAAGAAGGGCCGATGGCCAACAGGAAGCGCAAGGGCAAAACCGTGCTTGTCGTCGAGGAATCCGGCAAACCCAGCACCGCCAAGAAGGCCAAGGTTGATGACCTCGGCAAGGAGGTTGCAGGGTGCGCCGCCTGCCAGGCCTTGACGGCTGCCGACAAGCCAGAGGGCTCCGACAAGCAATATTGCAAGATCCATCGCACCAAGGGCCATGACCTCCAGAATTGCTGGCAAGTTGAGTAGCTTGTGGAAAAGCAAAAAGCTAAGTATTAAAGGCGAGACAAGGAGAAGGGCCAGGATGGTGCTGAGGCGTTCGGCAAGAAGCATGGTGGCTGAGGAGGCCGCCACTGTAAGGAGAAGCAATAGGAGAGGCCTGCTCGGGGCTGTGACAAGAAAGAGGGAGATGATGACCATGAAGAGGACGACGAGTCCAGCGAGCATGAGTTTCAAAAAGCTACACAGGCCGTGTGCATTGATGGTGGCGCCTCGTTACATTCTTCTCACCGCCAACTTAAACAATGGCCGCGCGAGATTAATGCGACAGAGCCGTCGATCGATGCCCAGAAGCCACTGAAATGGTCCAACACGCCTATCATTTTTTACACCGAGGATCACCCTAATCTCACAACCGCGGTCGGGTGCTTTCCATTGTTGGTTTCATCGACAATTCGCAACCTCAAAGTGACAAAAATGCTAGTTGACGGCAGGGCCAGTTTGAAATTGATCTCGCCCAAAGTGATCAAGAGGTTGCAAATTCCTAATGGAGATCTCGAAGAGATAGGCATATTTCAAGGGATCAATCCAGGGAGAAGCCAGCCCAAGGGTAAGATCACACTACCAGTCACATTTGGTGGTGAGCTGAACTACATGACATAGAAGATCATTTTTTATGTCGGCAAGATCCCGTTGCCGTATAATGGGATCCTTGGCCGTCCAGCACTGGCCGAGTTTATGGCGGCGTCACACTACGCCTACAACACAGTAAATATGCCCGAACCGATGAGCACCATCACTGTCGGCTCCAACAAGAAAGATGCGCTCATTTGCGCCGACCAACTCTACCGGGAGGCGGTGGTAGCACCTGCCGCCAAGGCACTTGCTCCTGCCACTGGAGCTCCAAAGGGAAGAAGACTGGCAAGACCTCTTGCACCGGCAAGACCTCTTGCACCCACTCCGGTAAGCATGCCTCCTCGGAGTGCTGCGTTCCCGTCGAGGAAGTGCGACAGAGCTCCATCGACGAGAGCAAGAAATCTAACGCAGCACCACCAGAAACTAAGAAGGTTTCCATCAAGGAGGATGGCACGGGCGAAGCTTTCTCCACCCTCGACAGCAAATACGAAAGCGCGCTCATCGCCTTCCCGCGGGCGAATGCCGATGTGTTTACATGGCAAGCATCTAACATCCCCAGTGTTCCCAGGGAGGTGATTGAGCACCATCTTGATGTCGGTCCTCATGTGCGGCCATCAAGTAGAAGGTTAGGAAGCAAGCTTTGGAACGGCAAGAGTTTATCACTGAAGAGATTAGGAAGTTGGAAGTGGCAGACTTGGTCAGAGGAGTGCTCCAACCAACATGGTTGGCCAATCCGGTGGTGGTGCGCAAGGAGAACGGGAAATTGAGGCTGTGCATTGATTATATAGATATCAATAAAGCCAATCCAAATGATCCTTTCCCCTTGCCACGCATCGAGCAGATCATGGACTCCACTGCCGGGTGCGACTTACTATCGTTTCTTGACGCCTACTCAGGGTCCCATCAAATCTTCATGGAGAAGGAAGATAAAGAGAAGACCGTGTTTATCACCCCATGTGGTATGTATTGTTTTATACGAATACCTTTTGGGTTGAAAAGCGTCGGCTCAACATTTGCCAGAGCAGTCCAGATCATTTTTGAGCCCCAGCTGCATAGAAATATGGAAGCTTATATGGATGACATAGTGGTCAAAACCAAGGACAAGGCAACACTTGTGAAAGATTTCGAAGAAACATTTGCAAATTTGCGCAAGATCAATCTCAAGCTCAATCCTGAGAAGTGTGTGTTTGGCGTCCCATCCGGCAAGCTTCTAGGGTTCTTTGTGTCTCAACGTGGGATCAAGGCGAACCCCGACAAGATCATGGCAATTGAGCAAATTGAAGCACCAAGACGAGTCAAGGATGTACGTCGACTTGCTGGCTGTGTTGCTGCTTTGAGCAGGTTCATCTCCAAATCTGCTGAGCGCACCCTCCCCTTTTTTAAGATATTGAAAAAGGCAAGTCCAATGAAATGGACTCCGGAAGTGGAGGCAGCGCTGCAAGATTTGAAGAAATACTTCTCCTCTACGCCAACACTAGTTGCGCCTAAGCCACAAGAGCCATTGCTGCTATGTCTAGCAGCAACGAATCAAGTGGTCAGTGTTGCGCTAGTGGCGCAAAGGGAAGTAGATGAAGAAATAGCAGCAGCGGCAAGCCCGTCAAATGACGAGCCGGGATCATCCCCGGCAAAGTCTGGTGCCGGCAAGGAGGGGCCTTCCTCGGCAGAGTCTGGTGCCGGGAAGCCACGATCTGCACAAGCAAATGAAGTGACACAGAAGAAGAAGATGGTGCAGCACCGAGTTTATTTTGTCAGCCCCCTCTTGCAGGGGGCTAGATCAAGATACTCTGGTGTGCAAAAGTTGTTCTTCGGCCTCCTTATGGGCTCGAGGAAGCTAGGCCACTATTTTCAAGCACATGATATCACCATCATCACTCGCTTCCCATAGCAATGGATCTTGCACAACCCAGATGAAACTGGAAGGATTGTGGAGTGGGTGTTGGAACTGTCAAGCTTTGGTCTCAGGTTTGAAAGCACCTCGACAATTCAGAGCAGATCCTTGGCGGAGTTCATTGTAGAATGGACCTCAATGTCTGACGAGGAAATTCAAGAGACCACTCTCCCCAGCAAGGAAACAAGCTGTGACTGGATTATGTACTTTGATGGGGCTTTCTTGCTGCAAGGTGCCGGCGCTGGTGTGCTACTTGTCGTACCCACCGGAGAGCACCTCAAGTACGTAGTCTAGATGCACTTTCCGCGGGAGAGTTCAACAAACAACACTGCGGAGTATGAGGGACTGCTTGCCGGTCTCAGGATCGCTGTAGACCTAGGAATTACGAACCTCATCGTCAGAGGTGATTCACAGCTTGTTGTCAAGCAAGTCAACAAAGATTACCAGAGCCCGTTGATGGAAGCTGTCAGATTTCGGGTTCCGGCAGACTCTTGAGGTTCGAGCACTGGGGTGCGCACGGAGATCCAACCCTCCACCGTCTTGTACCTCGCCGAATCGCAGGGACCTAAACTACTAAATAGAACATCACAAGAGACATAAGATTTATACTAGTTCGGGCCACCGTTGTGGTGTAATACCCTACTCTAGTTTGTGGCGTGGTGGATTGCCTCTGGGGCTGTTGAGGAACAGTACAGGAAAGAACAACCTCGCGAGGGTCTGTTCTTGGTGGGTGTGATGAACTGCTAGGTGGTGTTCCGTCGCTCTAGCTTGAGGATCGGGTCTCTATCTCTCTCTGGATGCCGATCGCTTCGGGTCCCCTACTCCGAGTGTGGCTACTCCTATTTATAGGCGAAGGCCCCGGCCTCTTCCCAAATATTGAGCGGAAGGGCGCCAACAATTGGCCATTTTGAAGGGGAACAGCGGGTACACTTATCTAACTAAAGTTGGTCCTCGCCGCCAAAGGCTCTGGTGATGACGCCCGCTTGGGCTCCACGATGACTCCCTTCCAGCCGTTGGGGCTGGTCTTGGTCTTGTTGCACCGAAACAGATGCCTTTGCTTGATGCTCTCGTCTGCGCTTGCTCCCTTTGCACCAAAGAGGAAAGGAGGACACTGCGTGGGCTGGCACCCGACTGGCGCCCTCGGTCGTCATGGCTTGCGTCATGGGCACCTCGCGAGGTACCCTGCCTTGAACTCTCCGCCTCCTCATGAGCCAACCTGACGAGGCCGTGCCTGAGGAAGCTCTTGGTCGTCCGCCCCGTGAGGCTTGGCCCCTCGCGAGGGTCTTGCGCTTGTGTTGATGAAGATGGGTTGTCCTGGGCCTCCTTTGAGCCACGCCGCAGACCGCAGGTAGGCAAGTCTGGGGACCCCCGTTCCCAGAACGCCAACAGAAGCTTACATAGCTGAAGTGAGGAAGTTGGAGGAGCATTTTGGCCTCTCCTCTCTGCTTCCAAGACCTTCAGCTCCACTCCGCCTTCGTGCCCTAGCCAGTCATGGCTCCTCGCCAAGCCCCGGCCGGAGCTTGGTACTCTCCTGCCTTGGACCCGCCAAATGTGTCAGGGGCGAGCCTCACCGATGCGCCGGTTGACGGCGCAGGGCGCCAATGGAACAGCGGTGTTCAAGGCCGGCTCCTCCGCCTCGAGGGTCGGAGGAGTACCTTCTACCCGTTCTTCGTGAGCGCCATCATTGCTGGTCTGGTGCCTCCCTTCTCTGAGTTCTTCTTCTCCATCCTCCGTCACTACAACATCCAAGCTCTGCACCTCCATCCCAACTCCGTCCTTCTTCTGGCAATCTTCGCCTACTATTGTGAGGCCCATGTTGGGGTGAAACCCTCGGTGGTCTTGCTGCGCCACTACTTCTTCCTCCGAACCTCCCGTGGTTCCGCCTCCGCATGCGCTGAAGCCACAGACACGGCGGAGCCATCGCCATTTCAAACCCTCGAAGCGGATTGAGGGCTTCAGGAGCAAATGGGTCTTGGTGGATGCTGGGCGATCCACCTCGGCTGATCCTGCCCACGGAGCCCGCCGAGAGTTCCGACGACCGTCCCAGCCGGAGCTGGGATCCCCGCCAAGCCGGTGGCCGGAGAAGATGGATGCAGATCTGAAGCCGGGCCGACGCGGGCGGGCGGGCGAAGCTGGCCGCAAGGCCACCGCCGAGGGAGTTCCTGAGCACCAACTGCCCGCTTCGCCAAGATTGCTTCCGATGTGGAGGCCTCACTCGAGCTCCGTGGTCTCGGCCAGCGAGGATCCGGGCGACGGTCCTCCAGTCCTTGTTGGGGGCGATGTGGCGAGACTGGAGGGCGCCCCCGCGCCCTTGTTCCTTCGTGAGGATTGGGAGCAGGTAGTGGGGCCTATGCATGTCTTCAATGGGGACGGGCCCGTGCCCGTGGAGGCTCCGAAGAAGGACCGGACTGGGCTGGTCCCCCGCGGATCCACCCCGGCCCCGGGGCGATCCGCAGACGCGCCTCCCGCCTCCCGGGTCCCCTTTGAAGCCGATCCCCTGCCGGCTCTCGGGCTTCAAGTATGGCCGAGGCTGCAAGAGTCCACCAAATGACGACACATTGTAAGTGCCTCGCTTCTGCCTTGATTATTGCTCACAATGAGATCTCGATGTCCAAGTTCTTCGCCAGCCGGGCGCCCGGGCGAAGAAGCTGAAGGGGCTCTCGAGGCCCCATCCGGTGGCGGTGCCTCCGCCTCAAAAGAAGATGATCCCGACGCCCAGCCTCTCCTGCCCGGCCCTTCGCGAGGTTCGGCCGAACTGCTGGGCGAAGCCACTTTGACCCAAAGCGACTCCCGAGGTGCCCTTGCTTGGCGCTGCCTCCGCTATTGTCGTGGCGCCGCTGGTTCCGCCTCAGGGCGCAGTGGTTACGCCGCCGCCATCTCCTCCTACCCCACCAACTGCTGTCTCTCTGACTCCTCCCACGGTCCTGGATCATGCTGCCGCTGAATTGGACCGGCTGCGGCAGGATCTTCTGGGCGCCGACCCTCGCTTGGTGGCCGGGCGCTTGGAGCTGGCCTCTGGCTGGATTCGTGCCGACGCTTCGATTCGGGCGGCGCTGGTCCAGGCCTCGACGGCTTGCGACGAGGAGAAGCAGGCTGTTCGTGAGGCGAAGGTTGCCCGCGATGCTGCCCTGGGGGAGGCAGCCAGCATCCAAGGTCGCTGTGAGACGCTGGAGGGCGAGCTGAAGAGCCTGCAGAACCAGCTTGCCGAGGAGGCCCGCCTCCGCCAGGAGCAGGAGGAAAGCGTGAAGGCTCGCGAGGCGGCCGTCAAGGACCGGGAGGTCAAGCTGAAGAAGCGTCGTGACCGCCTAGGCGCGTTGGAGCAGGAACTTGAGGCGAGGAAGGTCGAGTTGGACGACAAGGCGCGGGTTCTTGCTGAAGATCGCGTGGCCTTCATGGATATGGAGGTGAAGGCTCGCGCCTTGTTGAGGGAGCTTTACGATAGCGGCCTGGAGAGCCCACTGGCCGGCGCAGAGGACGGCCCCGCCAAGCTGCTTCCCTTCCTGGTTCACGCTCTTGAAGATGTCTCCCTTGGTCTTGGCCCCACGGCTGAGGCCGAGGCGCGTGTCTTGTCTTCCGCGGCACTGACGCGGATCCTCACCCACATCTACCTTCGCGATCCCAGGCCGACATGGACAGCCTGGAGCCGGAGCCAAAGAAGCGGCGAGCATGCAGCTGCCGCTGCCGAGGCTGTGAAGGGTCGCATGAGGCTCATGGGGAAGTTCCGGCCTTCAAAGACCAAGCCAGAGCGAGGCGCTGCCGCCCCGCTGCTTCACGAGGCGAGCCCACTCAAGGCCGCCCACCGCCGACAAGTGACTCCGTTGCCAGGCTCCTGTCTTGCTTTTAATTCCTGCACATGTATCATGCCTCGGGGAGGCGTTTAATCTTGCGCTTGGTATTGCGATAACAGTGTGGACTGTAATATTTGCTTTTGAATTCCTTGAAATTTGTGCTTCCTACTTGCTTTACGTTCTACGCAGAGCTCCGGCCACAAGATACCTCTCGGCCGCCGTTAGCCCCGACCGGAAACCAGGACGGGACCAAGGAGTGAGGGGCTACGTGACAAGTTAGGTTCTGAGTCGCGATGCTCGGGGAGTCCCCTTGGCGCCTTTAACAGCAAGTAGGGAGGTGAGACGCGCGGATCCGCCGTTCTACATCTGCAGAGCCCGGCCCGCGCATACCTCAACCGCCATTAGCCTTTCGGAACTAAGGGGTGAGGGGCTACGTGACCGATTAGGCTCCCGAGTCGCGATGCTCAGAGTCCCCTCGACGCTCAAACAACATTCTTACCTTGGCTCCGCCGGGAGTGACGCGTGATTTAACCAGGCCCGAGGGGCCTGACCGGGTGGCATGCGTCTAGGCGTGACTCAGCGCAGCCCGTGCAGCCTCGCTCATGGCGCTCCCGAGGGGAGGCGCGGCGACGAGGCCGCATACATCGAGCCTGGGCTCTCGAGGTTGATGCGACCCGAGGCCACCCTCGCTTGTTTATCACCAGCATGAAGCATAGCGCTTCCGCATGCGACGGGCATAGCCGCTCCTCGACAAAGTGTCGTCGGCCAACAAGGAGCATGGTGCTTCCATCGAACGGGGAGGGCTCCCCTCGGAGGAGCCTCTGGCGATATACAATTTCACCCCCGACACGTGGCGGGCACGATAGGGCTGGACGAGGTGTATGTGGGCACCCGTGAGCCAGCGCGGGACTCACGGGGCCCTACCTCAAGGCGGGTTGCGCCTGGCTCTGGGCCTTATCTTTGAGAGTGTTCCTGCAAATTTGGCGGATGCGGTGTTTCACGCCTTCGGGTCCCGACTCTCGGGCTGGTCTCGGCCGTCATTGGGAAGCCAGTGTCGCGATGCCATGGACAAGACCAGAGGGTGAGGGCCGGAGAGCCGGTAGGAGCCCTGAGTCGCGATGCTCGTGCACCCCCTTTAACACGCAAGTGGATTAGATGACGCAACTCGTCCTCGGGTCCCGGCCCTCGGGCTGGTCTCACCCGTCGGCGGCAAGCCAGGTCGCGATGCCATGGACAAGACCAGAGGGTGAGGGTCGAGAGCCGGTAGGAGCCACGAGTCGCGATGCTCGTGCACCCCCTTTAACACGCAAGCTGGATTAGATGACGCAACCCACGCCCTCGGGTCCCGCCCTCGGGCTGGTCTCAGCCCGTGGCCGGCAAGCCAGGTCGCGATGCCATGGACAAGACCAAAGGGTGAGGGCCGGAGAGCCGGTAGGAGCCCTGAGTCGTGATGCTCAGGCACCCCCCCCCCCCTTTAACGCGCAAGCTAGGGTCAGATGCAGCAACTCTACGTCCTCGGGTCCCGGCTCTCGAGCTGGTCTCAGCCGTCGCTGGCAAGCCAGGTCGCGATGCCATGGACAAGACCAAAGGGTGAGGGCCGGAGAGCCGGTAGGAGCCCTGAGTCATGATGCTCAGGCTCCCCCCCTTTAACGCGCAAGCTGGGTTAGATGTAGCAACTCTACGTCCTCGGGTCCCGGCTCTCGGGCTGGTCTCAGTCGTCGCTGGCAAGCCAGGCCGCGATGCCATGGACAAGACCAGAGGGTGAGGGCCGGAGAGCAGGTAGGAGCCCTGAGTCGTGATGCTCAGGCACCCCCCCTTTAATGCGCAAGATTCCGCCACCCAGGAGAAGGTACCAAATAACAAGCATGGCGGAATGAGAGCATAACCCTAAGGAAAACGCAAGAAGGATACATGCCACTGGGACTGGCCCGAGCGTCTTGGGGATGATGCAGCCCGAGGGGTGCCCCCAACAGGACAAGCTAATGACATGAAATAAAAGGGATACATGCCGCAGGGACGGACCCACGTGGCCTGGGAATAATGCGGCCCTGAAGGCGCTCCCAGCCGGAAATAAAACTTAAAGATGTCACCTGGTGATGTTGGAGATGAAGGGGTATTGGTGTAGCAGACTCGGTGGGCTACGGGAGCCGATCCTCACGAGCCCCCAGTGCCCGGGGCCTCGGGAGGCTTGAGGCGCCGCGGCTCCTTAGGGGCCATCTCCATCTCCGCCGTGGCTGCGGCGTGCCTCACCTCTTGAGCCTCGGGATGGCCCTCATGAGACGCTGGTGCGCGGCGGCTGCGTTTGGTGTGCCATAAGGCATGCGTGACGTAGTCGTAGGGGCGGACCCTCGCAACGTCCCACTCGCGAGGGCTAGAGGCGCTCTTGAGATGCGGCTCTGTTGAGCCTTGGTATGTCGATGCAGACGCGCAGCCCACCATCCTCGCCTGGATGGGGGCCCACAGCAGGTAGGCGGCGGCTGCCCCTGATGACCCTTGACTCCTGTAGCTCCTGAATGGCCTTGCTGACAAACTCCTGAGGGTTCGACCCTCCTTGCCTTGCTCCTCGCTTATGGAAACGTGCTTCAAACACGCCCATCGCGTGGTGCCCAAGCGCCTCCCTCGAGACCTTGGCGAGGTCGGCGGCCCTCCAGGGGAGAGCCCCCGAGCACTGCCTGAGGAGCGCGCCGGGCGCGCTTTCCTATGCGATGGAAGGAGGCTCCTCCTGGCCCGACGTGGGCCCTGAGGGGCCTGCCTCTTGAGGAGCCGGGCCGGTCGATGTCTAATTCTTCTTGGGTGCGGCCTCGGGACGCCTCCTGCTGCTGTGGTCTGGGTCTTCCAGCGATGCGGCCTGAAAAACTCGCTCCAAGGAGCACACTGCGTCTCTCTCTTCACAGGGCACCGTGATGACTCCGCCGCTCCCTGGCATCTTGAGGACCTTGTAGCCATGGTGGGTTACGGCCATGAATTTGGCCAACAATGGGTACCCGAGGATGGCATTGTACGACAGGCGAATGTGGGCGACGTCGAAGTCGATGAGCTCGGTGTGGTAGTTGTCGCGAGCCCCGAAGGTGACAGGAAGGCGGACCTGCCCGATCGGGACCGTGGAGCCGTCGGTGACTCCGGAGAAGGGCTTGGTTGGCTGAAGCTGACTGTAAGGCACTTGAAGATTGTTGAATGTCTCCACGGACAGGACGTTGAGCCCTGCTCCACCGTCGATGAGGGTCTTGGAGACTAGCACATTGCTGATGATCGGGGAACAAAGCATCGGGAGAACTCCGGCTGTGGCTGCGCACTTGAGCTGGTCCGCTGAGCTGAACGTGATGGCGCACGCCGACCACCTGAGAGGGCGCGTGGCCTCGAGCTTGGGGAGGACTGCATTCACTGGCAGGCGAACTTCTTGAAGATGCGCTGAGAGGTCGGGGCTTGAGCTCCGCCCAGGATGCTGAGCGATCGCCTGCAGCGCTCGAAGCCCCCAGCCCCTCGCCCCGATGGCGGTCTTCAATTCTCCTTGGCGGCGGCAGCAGAGGGAGGCCTGCGTTCCCCTCAGGCGATCTCATGAGGCTGATCCTCAGCCTCCCTCACGAGGTGGGTCTTGCCAGCGGTCCTCGCGAGGTTGGTCGCGCCACCCTTGGCTGGGCCGACGGTCTTCCCAGCCCTACATTCCTTCCCTCCTCCTCGTCCAGTAGCCCGTCCGCTGCGCCGGGCGTCTGCCGCCGACCCTCCTTGGCGCAGACGGCCGGAGCTCTTGACATTCATTGGTGTTGTGGGTGTGGAGGTCGTGGTACACGTGACCGGCTGCCCTTGGAGGACTCGGGCTGATCTGCCTCGCTTGGTGTGCAGTTGACCGCGAGTACGACAGCCCCTTGGCGCTTCACGCCCTTGGCCTTGGACTTCTTTTCTTCGGGATCCGCGGCAGGCAGCTCGAGGAGGGAGAGGCGCCCCTCCTCAGCCCTGGCGCACTTCGTCGCCAAGTTGAACAGGTCTAGGGAGGTGCACAGATCTTCATGCATCGCCGGCTCCTCCTTAATCTTGACGTCGCGCACTCCGTCGGAGAAGGCAGAGATGATGGCCTCCTCGGTTACCACAGGGATCTTGAGGTAGCGTTGTTGAAGGCTGGATGTACTTTGCAGTGGTTTCCGGCTGCCGCTTGATTCGACGCATGTCGCCACAGCGAAAAGTGGCCGGGCGCGAGTACCTTGGAAGTTGGCGATGAAGCGGCACGCATCTCGGCCAGAAGAGATCATGCCTGGGCCTGAGATTCAGAGCCAAAGGGCCCCTGCCCTTGAGCGCCATGGGAAACCAATTCGCCATGACCTTTTCATCCCGTCAGAGCCTCGATGCCCAGCTCAGAGCTGGAGGAACTCAGAGGGTCAGCTGTGCGTCAGAAGCGAGGAGGCATGTCTGGCTTGAATTTGGCGGGCCACGCGACGCTGCGTAGCTCGGAGGTGAAGGCGCGGCAGCCCGCCGTGGCCCCGGGGGGCCTCGGACGGCAGAGAGCTTGGTCTTGTGGGCCTCCGTGCGCCGCGGCTGGGGGCAGCGTAGGGTCTTGACGTGCTGGAGCAGGGAGCACTCGGGCAGCTTCTTGCGGGCGATGAACTTCTTGGCAGCTCTGCTCTTGCAGCGCGGCGCTGGCGGAACGGGTTCCGCCAGGCCACGCGCTTTGGGGGCGTGGCGCCGTCTTGAGGAGGAGGCGGCCGAGGCGCCCAGACTCATCACCAGCAGCGAAGTAGTGCGGTGCAGCAAGACGGACGGCGCGGGGTCGCCACCTGCAGCGCGGACGAGCTCGGCGACTCGGTCGAGCCATTCTTCGTAGATGTCATTGACGGGGCGGTAGCGCAGGAGCTCGTTTGTCACGATGAGTGCAGCTCGGGCCTCCATGGCCGCGTGTGGCGCGCGTGACGAAGAACCAGCGGGGGTGAGCGAAGGCGTGGCGGTGCGGCCGTCCCGCCTCATGGACGGGTGCTGGGACGATGCTTGCTGCTCGTTCCCTGCCGGGCCGGTGGCGGCGTTGACGGCAGGTGACGGGGAACGATGAGGGCGCCACGCCGGCGAAACCGTCTGGCGATATGGGAGGCGAGGGCGGTCGGAGGCAGCGGGCGGGCCCGACGGGCGTCGACATGGTTGCGCGGCGGTCGGGGAAGAACAAGGCGACGAAGGCAGATTCCGTCGCACCCCTACCTGGGCGCGCCAAATGGATTTCGGGTTCCGGCAGACCCTTGATTTTCGAACACTGGGGTGCGCACGGAGATCCAACCCTCCACCGTCTCGTACCTCGCCGAATCACAGGGACCTAAACTACTAAACAGAACAACACAAGAGACACAAGATTTATACTAGTTCTGGCCACCGTTGTGGTGTAATACCCTACTCTAGTTTGTGGCGTGGTGGTTTGCCTCTGGGGCTGTTGAGGAACAGTATAGGGAAGAACAACCTCGCGAGGGTCTGTTCTTGGTGGGTGTGATGAACTGCTAGGTGGTGTTCCGTCGCTCTAGCTTGAGGATCGGGTCTCTATCTCTCTCTGGATGCCGATCGTTTCGGTCCCCCTACTCTGAGTGTGGCTACTCCTATTTATAGGCGAAGGCCCTGGGCCTCTTCCCAAATATTGAGCGGGAAGGGCGCCAACCATTGGCCATTTTGAAGCGCAACAGCGGGTACACTTATCCTGACTAAAGTTGGTCCTCGCCTGCCAAAGGCTCTGGTGATGATGCCCGCTTGGGCTCCACGATGACTCCCTTCCAGCTGTTGGGGCGGGTCTTGGTCTTGTTGCACCGAAACGGATTCCTTTGCTTGATGCTCTCGCCTGCGCTTGCTCCCTTTGCACCAAAGAGGAAAGGAGGACAGTGCGCGGGCTGGCACCCGACTGGCGCCCTCGGTCGTCATGGCTTGCGTCATGGGCACCTCGCGAGGTACCCTGCCTTGAACTCTCCGCCTCCTCATGAGCCAACCTGACGAGGCCATGCCTGAGGAAGCTCCTGGTCGTCCGCCCTGCGAGGCTTGGCCCCTCGCGAGGGTCTTGTGCTTGTGTTGATGAAGATGGGCTGTCCTGGGCCTCCTTTGAGCCACGCCGCAGGCCGCAGGCAGGCAAGTCTGGGGACCCCCGTTCCCAGAACACCGACAGAAGCTTACATAGCTGAAGTGAGGAAGTTGGAGGAGCATTTTGACGGTCTGCAAGCAGAGCATCTTCCTCGAGCAGAGAACAACATTGCTGACGTCCTGTCAAAACGTGCTGCCCTCAAGTTACCTGTGGAACCAGGGACCTTTGTGCTCCAATTAACTTAGCCACCCGTTGAACCATCGGCAGGATAGAATAAGCGAAGGAAGTTGGGCCCCGACAAGTACTTTCCCGCTGAGCTCCCAGGAGCCGCCGGCAAGGAAGTTGCCGGGGACGACGCCAAGCTTGCCAGCGGGCAACAGGCTCTGGCAGGGCTCAAGCCCTTGCTGTGGAGACAACTGATCCTACAGCAGAAGACACGCCTTTAGTCCTTGCCGTCGAGCATTAGGCTCCATCATGGGCACAACACATTGTTAAGTTCCTCCAAACAGGGGAGCTTCCCGAACAACAAGAAGAAGCTGGGAAAGTAGCCCGTCGGTCCAACATGTACCAGTTTTGTGGATGATGTCCTGTACAGAGAAAGACCGAACATCGTGAAATTGAAGTGCATTCCCTGGGAGGAAGGATTGGTGCTATTGGCAGAGATACATGGAGGCATATGTGGCTCTCACATAGGATCAAGGTATCTTGTCAAGGCATTCCGGCAAGGTTTCTCTTGGCCTACTGCCCTCCAGGATGCCACTGCACTTCCATTCAACGAAACTCCATCAGCCAGCTCAAGCTCTCCAGACGATCCCTCTCTCCTGGCCATTTTTGGTCTGGGGGCTCGACATATTGGGCCCTTTTCCCCGTGCTGTCGGGGGCTTTGAGTACTTGTATGTCGCAATTAGCAAGTTCACAAAGTGGCCGGAGGTGGAGGCAGTGAGAAAGGTGATAGCAGAGTCGGCCGTCAAGTTCTTCAAAGGACTAGTTTGCCATTTTGGTGTGCCAAACAGAGTCATCACCGACAACGGCACACAGTTCACAAGTCGCAGCTTCATGCAGCATATCCAAGACCTCGGCATCAAAATCTGTTTTGCTTCTGTTGCTCATCCGAGAAGCAACGGCCAGGCAGAAAGGGCAAATGCTGAAGTGCTGCGGGGCCTCAAAACAAGGACTTTTGACAGGCTACACAAGTGCGGAAGATGCTGGATATATGAGTTGCCGACAGTTCTTTGGTGAATCAGGACGACACAAAATCGAGCCACCGGCCAGACATCCTTCTCCTTGGTATATGGGGAAGAAGCAGTTCTCCCCACAGAACTCATATACGGGTCACCTCGAGTGCTCGCTTATGATGAGCTTGAGCAAGAGTAGTTGCAGCAAGATGATGCTACGCTCCTTGAGGAAGATCGTCTTCAGGCTGCTATGCGAGCTGCATGCTACCAGCAAGCCTTGCACTGCTACCTTGTTCTTCGGCACGTTCAGTCGGCCAAGAATTCCAACAAGTTGACACCAAAGAGGGAAGGCCCTTATGGGGTAATACCAGTCACCAGGCGCGGCGCAATCCGCCTAGAGATCGAGGATGGTATTCCAGTGAGCAACTCCTGGAATATCAAACATCTTCGCTAGTTTTACCCATGAGGCAAGGTTCCCTTGCATAAAATTTTGCCGGGGGGATGATAGTATAGAGTATGGACGCCAACAGGCGATGTTCGAAGTGGCATCTTGCGGGAAAGTGCACACCAGCGAAAAGCTAAGTTGTGAAACCTTGACTGAATTTCTTTTAAATATGAGATTATTTTTCTTGAACGATTTATGTTCTTGTATGGATAACCTGCACGCGAAGGAACCCTGTCATAATTGGTTGCGCCCTTGCTCTGTTTCGAGTCCGCTCAAAAGTTCAAGTGGCTGCACTAAGAACGGCAAGGTCTCTTGTCGGCAGCGACACCCCCGGCAGGCTGCTAAGGATCCTCTCCTCAAAGCGCCATGATGAGTGCCTTGCCACCGGCAGAATTTTTTCCCAATAAAGCGTAGGGTATATGCCATACAGAGAGAAATTAGACGAGAAAGATAGCATGCATTCAATCCAAAAGACAACAAGTTATATATCACATCAATGGTTGCCACACTTCTAACTTAAAGATAAACTGTCATTGGTACAAGTTTGTGGCGGCAAGGAGAAGAGAAGCGGCTACTCCCTGCGCTGGCCTTCCACCCTCTTGACTTGGTCCACCACATCGATAATAGGCGCGATGAGCTCTTCAAGTGCCTTGCGGTCTGCATCCTCTGGCAAGCTGTCAAGCACTTTGGTGAGATCGAGGCCAGGGTTCCTGTATGCCACCTTGGTGAGCACCTTGAGAAGGACGGCCCGGCAAAGCTTGCGGGATTCATTGGCCAGTTGGGTTGCTTGGTTGGAGTGGAGCAGCTTCAGGGCATCAAGGAGGGCCTCGAAGAACATGGCCAACCTGGCACTCGGAGTTACCCTCTCCTCAAGGGAATACCTGAAATTCGACAAGCCCATGATGGGCAGTTGTGTGGTGAGCCTCTCTGCGACATTGATGAGGCGCTCAGTCCATATCCCCATGCCTTTCACATAGTCATTGTAGGTGGCAACGACACTCTCAAGCAGTTTCTTCTCCGCCTGGAGGTCCTTGGACAGGGTCTTCTCATGACCCCTGCTGCCCTCAAGGGACTCCTCCAGTGTGGTCAGCTTCAGCTTCAAATAGGCAATGGAGTCGTTGGGAGCAGAGATCTGTTTGGTCTTGTTAGATATGGTGGTCTGGAACTCCGCCAAGGTATAGGCAGTTTTGTCTCTATCGCTTTTGAGTGTCGAGACCTCCTTCCCGTGCCTCTCCAGATCTGCCTCCAGCTTCTCCACCTTCCGGCCAGCTTGTTCTTGGCGGCCTCACAGCTTCAGCAACATCAACGGGTTCCTTTAGCTTGCCAGCATGGTCCAACACAAGAGCATCAAGCGCTTTCTTGTGCTCCTACTCCAGCTGTTGGGCCCGTTGCACGACAAGATTCTCAATCTTCTCATCCTTGCCGCGGAGCTTGGCTGCAAGTGCCTCCTCGTAGGCGGCAAGGTCCTCCTCGTGAGCATCCAGCAGGACACGACGTTCCCTTAGTTGGGCATCGTCCTTGGCAGACTATTGAGCGGCCTCCTCCTATGCCTTCTCAACGTCGGACTGCTTCAAAAGAAGCTTGTCCCACCATTGTCTTCAGTTCATTCCACGCCTCGGCAACTAGACCTGCATCTGCTCGACACGCTTTTGGAGGTCTGCCTCTGTCGCGTCGACAACCACTGCCTTGGAGTCCAGTTTCTCCTTGCGGGTACGGTGAAGCGCCTGGAGCTTCTGGAAGTTGTTGCTCATGGCCTGGAGGAGCTGGTCTTCCTTGGATCCGCTGCTGCTGGCGTGCGGCTCTTCAACAATCTTGAGCCCGACAGCTGCAATGATTTCTTTGTTGAAAACCTATCCCTCGGTGGGCGCTCAAGTACTTGCCATCCCCGGGATGTTGACGAATAGGTTGTCGCCAATTTTCAGGTACCTGCCTGAGGGAGGGGCTTCAGATGTTGACGGCTGGTCCTCAACAACCATCTCCCCGGCAGGAGAGGACTCCGGGACCGATGTAGCGCCAGGCGCTCCTTCAGCAGGAATGCCGTCAATACGGTCGCCGGTCTCCTTGTCAGACTCCCCGGCAGGCCCCTTGGTGACCTCTTCATGCGCGTCCTTGGCAGCCTCGTCAGTAGTGACTTTGGCGGCCTCGGTCGCAGCATCCTTGGCAGTCTCCACGATGATGGAGTCGACGTCCGTCTGGTCCGTCCAAGGGAGATCTGAAAACCAAGGAGGAGAAATAAGGCAAAACCAAGGCTGAAGTTCAAAGCAAAAAAAGATGATGATGACGTCAAGTGCCAGGAAGCAGGTGGCTTACCTGTGACGAGCTGTTGGGAGGTGGCTCCCTCCCCGAAAACATTTGTTGCCGGTGTAGACTTGCCGGCGCCCATGGCTGCCGGCTCTTCCTCCATGAGGGGGGGGGGGGCTCGTTAGTGGAAGCCCTTGCTGGGGATCCCTCCCTGAGCGGTGTGGTTGACGGAGGCGGCATGTCAGAGGTGGCACTCAATGGCCCCTCCTGTTGCCGTTCTTCTACTGCAAACCCGACAAGGTTAGCCGTGAAGATACACACCCCGACGCCCGCCAGCGGGAAATGAGTAACGGGCTCAGGCTGGGGGCTGGGTTGGGGGTTCCGTCGTGGGCTGGAATCCGGGAAAATTGTGATTGTCTCCGGCGAGCCTGAGGTGCTTGCTGGGGGCTCGTCGCCCGTTGAGGTCTTGGCCTTCTTCGCCATTCTCTGCGCCAGCGTTTTCGTGTCTCTGCAGGGACGGGCCAAAGCGAGAGTAAGATAAGATAAGCAAAACAGGGACTCATGGGATGAAGAAAGCGGTAATACACTTACTCGTCTTCTTCTTCTTCTAACCTCTTCTCCCTCCTAGGGCTAAAAGAGGAGAGGTCAAAGTCGGCCTTTGCTATGGTGTCCGTGCGAGGGGTCGGGACGGAGACCTGGGCCGCTTGGCCGTTGCAGAGGCGGCGGCTCCTGCCTTCTTTGCAGCTGCGGTCGTGCGCCTCGTCTGGCGCACATGTTGCGGCTGGACTTCTTGCCGCTATGTAGCCTTGCCAGCCGCCCCCTTGGCGGGGACCTCTTCGCGCAAGGAAGCCTGAGGGACTGGCTCGCCGGAGATGGTTCGCCGAAGGACACATTTATTCTTTGGGGCTGGGGGCTCCACTTCAGTTGTCTCTTCAGTTGTTTCTTCGGATGTCTCTTCGATAAGTGAGCCCCTAGCAGTCGTGCCACTGTGCTCTCCGGCAGGCTCCCCCCGCTCGGAAAAGTCCTCCTCTAAACCGGCCTCATCTTCCACGAAGCCGACGTTGTCGGCCTCCTCCGCAAGGGCTGCATCTTCCGCCCTGCTAGCAATATACGCCACCTCTTCGTCGATGGTGGGGCGGATGAGGTTCGTTTCTTCCCGGATGGCCCTCTCCGACAAGTTGTCGAAGAACTCTTGTACCCGCTCTTCGGACGGCTCGGCCGAGGTCTGATCTAGGCCATGTGCGTTGAACATCGGCATCATGGCGATGATTGAGGTTAGGGCCGAGGTGTTGCACAAGGGGATCACTCCCGCCGGCAACCTAAGCGCCCTGTCGGCCTTGAGGTGGAACAACTTTTGGCAGGGAGCCGTGTGATGTATGACCGTTAGATTGTTGTTCAGGCCAGGGTGTAGCCGCATGATATCTGCTGCATTCCGGTATTCCCAAGCCGGTCTCCCCTTGTTCTGCAGAGGGGTGATGTGGCGGCAGAGGAAGTCGACACCAACCATCTCGATTGTGAGCCCAGCAGCCTTGAGGCGATGGATCCTGGTGGTCGCTGAGGGAGTCCTGGACTAAGGGGTCCTCGGGCGTCCGACCTGTTATCCATGGGCCGGACTGATGGGCCGTGAATACACGAAGACCGAAAACTATGCCCATGTCCGGATTGGACTCTACTTGGCGTGGAAGGCAAGCTAGGCGACCTATTGTGAAGATTTCCTCCTATGTAACCGACCTCATGTAACCCTAGATCTCTCCGGTGTCTATATAAACCGGAGAGCATAGTCCGTATAGGACAGATTCATTACCATTTACTCATAGGCTAGACTTCTAGGGTTTAGCCATTACGATCTTGTGATAGATCAACTCTTGTAACACTCATATTCATCAAGATCAATCAAGCAGGAAGTAGGGTATTACCTCCATAGAGAGGGCCGAACACAGGTAAACATTGGGTCCCCGTATCCTGTTACCATCGATCCTAGGCGCTTTGATTCGGGACCCCCTACCCGAGATCCGCCGGTTTTGACACCGACATTGGTGCTTTCATTGAGAGTTCCACTATGCCGTCGACATAAGGCTCGATGTCCCCTTCAATCGTCGGTGGTGGCGTTGTTCAGGGAGAAACCTTTCTCCCAGACAAATCTTTGTGTTCAGCGGCTTTGTACCGTGGGCCAACTCGCTCGGCCATCTGGGGCAGATCGATAGCTACGCCCCTGGCCATCAGGTCAGATTCGGAAGTTTGAACTACGTCGCGGACATCCATGGGGACTTGATCTTTGACAGATTTGAGACCACGGCAACCGCTCCCCTTCGCCCTGTTGAACATGGCTTAAACCTGTCATCCGGCCGCATCCAGGTGATAGCTCCTGTAACTACTCCGGCCTTAGATCCGGAGCAGATCAAGACGTCCGAAGATGGGAGACTCAACCCCATCACAGGGGCTACCGAGTCTGCGGCATTGGAGCCACGCACAGATCCCACTTCATACGATACCTGCATCAACGGAATCCCGGACTCGTCTCCGATATCGAGTTCCAAACCCTGCGAGCTCGCGGATACCGAACTTGATCGTTTATCGACATCCAAGTTCAGCGCCGCAGATGTCTTTCAGCACTCTCCTGTGGGTGATCTACTAAGCTCACTGAAAAACCTATCCCTGGCAGATGGCTCGTCGCTGAACTATGTCCGGTTCGACCTTATGACGGATGACGGAGAATTTTGCTTCCCACCCGCCACCCACTTCATAGCCACTGTCGAATACCCAACCAACATGCTTGACCTCTGCCCCAAAGACATCGACGGTATGGACGATGATGAGGGGCAAGACCAGAGCTCACTATCCGCTAGACGCAGGACGACCACTTCCTAGTATGATGTGTGTATGGTAGACACACCCAACGACAATATCGATGATGACAAGGAGGATCCAGTTGAGGATAAATCTCCTGGTACACAATCCTAACACCGGCGCCCCCGGCGCCGCTCTAGGTCACGTCGCCCAAGCGAAAACAATACTAGCAACGGAGGTGATACTACTCTGGACAACAAAGACCCTGTTGAGGCAGGATCCGAATAGAAGGACCAGGAAAACGGGCAAGATAGCCCCGATGAATAGGTCATGTACGAAGACTCGGAGGATAGCAATTATCTTCCCCTGTCCGAGGAAGACGAGAGCCCCGACAACGAAGAATTCATCGTGCCGGAGGAACCTCTTGAGCAGGAGCGCTTTAAACGCCGGCTAAGAGCCACAACAAGGAATCTAAGAATAAAGCAGTTGCAGCTTCAAGCAAGCCAAGATCCGCTCAATGATAAGTGTACCGAGGTCCTAGCCGCCATTGAATACAGCCCTAGTGGCCCGGACAAAAGCCACCCCAAGTGCAGGTGGCTCCCTCCACATGATGGCAAGGCGCTGTAGCCCGTTCCACCATCGAATAATGCGGCAGGTCGACCACAGTTCGGTCCGGATAAAGCAGCAGCCCAAGCAGAATACCATACCAAACAATCCGACCGTAAGAACAAGAGGTTCGGGAAAACAATGGCAATATCCGCCAATGTTTAGTGGGCGGAGTAGGACAGACAAGATTGGCGTACAGATCGCGGGGATATGCCCCGACCGGTTATGATGGTCAATCAGCCGGAGTCACCCAAGCCAACCACGCCCAAATCCGCCAACGACATCCAAAGGAGGTGCTTCACATTGTGGCCCAACATAGGGGAGCCACGCACCCGCTTTGCTTCACCAACGAGGTAATGGAGCACGAATTTCCCGACGGGTTCAAACTCATCAACATCTAATCATACGATGGAACAACAGATCTTGCAGTATGGATTGAGGACTATCTCCTCCATATCCAACTTCCTCACGGAGACGACCTTCATGCCATTAAATACCTGCCTCTCAAGCTTAAGGGGCCAACACGGTACTGGATAAACAGTTTGTCAGAAAATTCTATTGGCAGCTGGGAAGATTTGGAAAACACCTTTCGTGAAAACTTCCAAGGAATATATGTCTGGCCGCCAGATGCCGACGACTTAAGTCATATTGTCCAGCAACCCGGCGAGTCAGCCAGGGAGCTCTGGACCAGGTTCTTAGTCAAAAACAACCAAATTGTCGACTGTCCGGACGTGGAAGCCCTCGCGGCCTTCAAACATAGCGTCCGGCTTAAATGGCTAGCACACCACCTCGGCCAGGAAGGACCTAAATCCATGACCGCCCTTACCGCTGTAATGACTCACTTTTGTGCGGAAGAATACAACTGGCTCGCTCACAAAAGCAACAGCGCCAGCGACCCGGGCACTTCCGAAATCCGAGACGGCAACGGCAAGCCACGACTAACCGAACACAACAGTCGCAACAATAATGAAAGATTACGCGACACAGCGGTCAACGCCGGATTTCACAATCTGAAGCCCGGTCAACGGAAGAAGCCATTTAAGGCCAGCCAGGATGGACCATCTGCCCTCGACAGGATACTGGACCGATCTTGTCAGATTCACGGTCACCCTGATAAGCCAGCCAATCACACCAACAGAAATTGTTGGGTCTTTAAGCAGGCGGGCAAACTTAACGTTGGATACAAGGGGAGGAGGCCATCAAGCGATAAAGACGATGGAGTGGCTCGCCAGCCGAACACCAGGGGCCAGAAACAGTTTCCCTCCAACGTTCGACCACTACCAGAGCAGAAATAGCAGTTCGGCTTCTGCCACCCACCCACTATGCTGGCAAGATTTACACCACGCGTACATCACTACGCGCTCAAGATACCATGGGCATCGGCGGCTAACTGTCAGGCACCCACAAGCATTCCCGTAACTTTTTTATCCATTTTCTTCACTTTTCTTTATTATAAATAGGTGACCAACATGACAGCACCTACAACGGACTCTATCGAAGTTCGGATCCGTACACTCACCTAAGGGGCTACTTAGTTAAGATTCCCTCCCGGAAGGGCCAGGCGGCCTGCAGACGTGCGACCGGAGGTCCAAAATAGCTTTTGTAGACTGCACTCTTTATTTTTGAGCCTGTACTATGCCCTTTTCCCTCCATTCCCGACCCCGAGCATGTCAAATAGCCGGGTTGTGGTTTTTCTTTTTTATATATGAATTTATCATTGGCATATTGCTCCACTTCCAGTAAACTTCATCCGAGCTAATCTTAAAATACTCTTGCTACAATGAGTATGGCCGCAACGACTGTGTCATAAGACGCGTCTCGACATAACATGCCAGACGCCAGGTGAGGGAGTCCCGGACTAGGGGGTGTCCGGATAGCCGGACTATCGTCACGGCCGGACTCCAAGACTATGAAGATACAAGATTGAAGACTTCGCCCGTGTCCGGATGGGACTTTCCTTGGCGTGGAAGGCAAGCTTGGCGTCTGGATATGTAGATCTCCTACCATTGTAACCGACTCTGTGTAACCCTCACCTATCTGGTATGTATATAAACCGGAGGGTTTTAGTCCGTAGGACGAACAACAATCATACCATAGGCTAGCTTCTAGGGTTTAGCCTCCTTGATCTCATGATAGATCTACTCTTGTACTACCAATATCATCAATATTAATCAAGAAGGAGTAGGGTATTACCTCCATCGAGAGGGCCCGAACACAGGTAAAAACATCGTGTCCCTTGTCTCCTGTTACCATCCGCCTAGACGCACAGTTCGGGACCCCCTACCCGAGATCCGCCGGTTTTGACACCGACATTGGTGCTTTCTTTGAGAGTTCCTCTATGTCGTCACTGATAGGCCCGATGGCTCCTTCCATCATCAACAACGACGCGGTCCAGGGTGAGACTTTTCTCCCCGGACAGATCTTTGTATTCGGCGGCTTTGAACTGCGGGCCAATTCGGCAGCCATCTGGAGCAGATCGAAAGCTACGCCCCAGCCATCGAGTCAGATTTGGAAGTTTAAACCATACGGCCGATATCCGCGGAGACTTGATCTTGATGGATTCGAGCCGCAGCCAAGCCGCGCCGCCTGCCCTCGATGGGCATGATCTAGCTTTGTTTAACAAAGGTCTCGGAGGCTGCACCAAAGATCCGCCCGACCCTTAATCCGGAAAGCCGGATTCCCCGATCGAGGACGAGTGGTTGGACACCGCCTCGGGGCTACAATCTCTCTGGCGATTGAGCGAACTCCATCTGTCGCTGCGAAGACCTTGACTCGTGGTGCCGGACTCCTCTCCGGACTCCGAACCCTCCGTGCCCCTTGCCAATCGAATCCGATTAGGCGCCCGGTCATGGAGTTCACTGTGGACATCTTTTCAAAGACCTTTCGCTCTTCGCGACATCCTGAATTCACTAAAGTCTCTCTCTTTATCCGGAGAGCCTGGCGGACTACAGACAGGAAGGTTGGGATGCAGACTGACGAAGAAATTCAACGCCCACCCACCACCCACTTTGTAGCCACTTGTTGATGATTTAACCAACATGCTAGACTACGACTCGAAGACATCGACCCGGTATGGGCGGCGATGCGGAGATGACCAAGACCCAGCACCTACAGGGCCTGGAAGGCCACCTCGTCATATGACATATATATGGTGGACATCCCAAAAGATGGGAACGACGATGGAACAGCGGAGGATGACCCCTCAAGAAAGCGGCCAAGCGCCCGGCGTCGTGGCGCCGCTCTAAATCCGCCACAATAAAAGCGGTGATTCCGGCACGGAGATAATAACACCCGGACGGTTGCGAAGAGAACCCCCTCCAGCAGGACTCGGTAGCGGGAGGAGGGAGAAGCAAGTCCGCACGACGGTCTTGGCAGAAAGAGAGGTCGAGGGCGATAATTATCGCCTCCCTCCGAAGATGAGGCAAGCCTCAACGACGCAATTTGTCGTGCACGAGGATCCTGCCGAACAGGAGGCGTTTCAAGCGGGGCTTATAGCCACGGCAAGCAGCCTCAAGAAAAGCAGCAACGACTTAGAGCTGATCAAGACCTACTAGGCTGGCGGATGGACTGAAGTCCTTGCAGCGAAGAGTATGAACTCGAACACCCCTCAAAAGCTACCCCAAGCGCGGGCCGTTGCCTCGACTAGAGGAGGAAGCACCCAAGTCACCAGCGCATGACATGGCAGACCCGGCCACCCGTGGCGCGTGACGCAGAAAGCCTCTCGGCCCTCCGCTCAAGCCACACCCAGCGCGCTCAAAAAGTACCAAGGCAGGGAAAACATACCCCGGACTTGCGAGATATATTGGAGGATAAGGCAAAACATACAAGATCGATCTCACGGATCGCGTGGGCGCCCAACAATGCGGGATGATTACCGTCAGCGCCGGATACAACAAAAGCGGCGGGCGAACCACGATGAACAAAGCTCATATGAGCTACGTCGTGATATAGCCCAATCTGAGGCGCCGCACACCCACTATGCTTCACGGATGAAGTAATGGATCATCAAATCCTCGAGGGCTTCAAGCCCGTAAACATCGAATCATACGATGGTACCACAGATCTACTTGATGCGGATCGAGGATTATCTCCTCCATATCCACATGGCCCTTGGTGATGATCTACATGCCATCAAATACCTCCCACTCAAGCTTAAAGGACCAGCTCGACATTGGCTCAATAACTTGCCGGCAGAATCAATTGGTTGTTGGGAGGACCCGGAAGCCGCATTCCTTGATAACTTCCGGGCACATATATGCGACCACCGATGCCGATGACCTTAGCCACATAATTCAGCAGCGGAAGAATCGCCGAGAAAATTCTGGACTCGGTTCCTAACAAAGAAAAATCAAATCGTTGATTGTCCGGATCACGAGGCCCTTGCAGCCTTCAAACATAACATCATGACGAGTGGCTTGCCCGGCACCTAGGATAGGAAAAGCGAAATCTATGGCAGCCCTCACAACCCTCATGACTTCGCTTTTGTGCGGGAGAGGACAGCTAGCTAGCTCGAAGCAACAACTTGGCCAAACATCCCGATAGTCCGGATACCAAGGACAGCAATGGCAGGTCAGCGTCACAATAAGAACAAAGCGCCACATCAGCGGCGATGATCACGAAGATCTGACCGTCAATGACGGATTCAGAGCTCTAAACCTGGTCGTGGAAGAAGCCATTCAAAAGAAATACCCATGGCCTTTCCAACTTGGACCGAATACTCGATCGCTTGTGCCAGATACATGTCACCCCCGAAAAACCAGCCAATCACACTAACAGGGATTGTTGGGTGTTCAAGCAAGCGAGCAAGTTAAGTGCCGAACTCAATGACAAGGGGCTGCATAGCGATGGCGAGGAGGAGCCCGGCGCGAACCATAGAGGACGAAGGTTTTCCCACACAAGTGCGGACGGTGAACATGATATCGCAACCCACATACCCAAAAGGGAGCGGAAGCGTGCACTACGGGGCGTATATGTGATGGAGCCAGTCGCCCCAAAGTTCAACCCATGGTCTTCTGCCCGATCACCTTGATTGAAGGACCACCCCACTAGCATCCGTCCACGGCGGCCCGCATTGGTTCTTGACCCAATTATTGTTGATTTCACCTCCTGAGTCTGATGGGCGGCGGTAGCAACCTGAACCTGCTTTATCGAGGATACGATTATTGCAAAATGGGCATAGACCCCTCAAGGATTAAACCTACAAAGACGACCTTTAAAGGCGTCATACCGGGTGTAGAGGCCAATTATGCGAGCTCAGTCACACTCGAAGTGGTCTTCGGATCTCCGGATAACTTCCGAAGCGAAGAGTTAATCTTCGACATCGTCCCATTCCGCAGCGGTATCATGCACTGCTCGGACGAACCGCATTTGCAAAGTTCAATGCGGTGCCGCACTATGCATACCTCAAGCTCAAGATGCCAGGCCCTCGAGGAGTAATCATGGTCAATGGAAACACGAACGCTCTCTCGAGCGGAGGAGCATCTGGCCCGACCCTCGCGGCGGAGGTGCAAAGCAGCCTCTCACGGCAATTCTCGAGTCCGGCCACTAAGCGTCCGGACACCGCCAAGCGCGCCCGGAGTAACCTGCAACAAGACCACCTGGCAATCCGGCCCTAACCCCAGCCCTAACCCCAGCCCTAACCCCAGCCCTCGCGAAATTGCGAAGCTAGTATTACGCGTACATAATTACGCTCTGGAGATACCATGGGCATATGGGGAGGGGCAAGACAACGGCACGCCAAGAATGCGGCTCGACGCACCGAGGGGCTCCGTTTGTGTCATTTCTTTTTTCTTTTCCTTTTTCTTCCTTTTTTACTTTCGGGACTCCGTCTTTAAGAAGTCTGTCCAGGCATGAATCGCCGAACTCACGATGCAACAGCCGAGGAAGCGGAAAGCCACGTCGAGTGTTCAGGTGGTCTCTATTACGAGCATTATACCTGTTTTACATATCATCCAACAGCTTACCCCTGGAGGGGGACATGTTAGATAGTCCCATCACTTGCTTATCGCACTATTTGTATTGTTCTGCTTCCATTGCAGTACCTTTTTGAATAAACAATACATAGCTTTTGCTTATTATTGCTCTACTTCCTTTATATATACATATGTTCATTTCACGACATGTTGCAACCGTACACTTTAGTGCAGCCAATACACCGAGGGCTTAAGTATCCCAAAATTATGGTGTGATAAGTCCGAACACTTTCACAAGTGCGGCACCTGAACTTATAGCATTATATGAATCGGCTCTGAATCATGTCTTGGGTCAATAGTTGGGTTTGCCCGGCTCCCATGTTTTGGTACCTTCGTTCCGCTATATGTCGGCTAAGGTAGCACCGGGAGAACCAACGTGATTGAGCCCAGGTTATGCTGGGTCGAGCACCTCGATGGAGAAAGCTAAAACGACCGTCATGATAGAGGCGAGAGCCGATCGCTATTCGAGAGGTTTTTTCGGGTCCCTAAAGACTTATGCCGCTTAGAGCGAGGAACCGAATTGTCCGGCCAAAGGCGTGGATAGCGCCCGAACTCGGTATTCGAATACTAGGGGCTTCACGAAATTTAAAATTATAGAATTCTATGGCTAAGTGAGAGTGTTCAAGCATTATAAGTCCGGTTGCCTTGTTCGTTGTGGTGAGCGCCTCCCTAGATGGACGCAAGACTGGGAGCAAGAGTGCTCAAGTTTATCCGAACACCCGACACTTTCGTGGCATGGGGCTTTGAAATAACGACTTGCCATCTCTCAAATTTGATAAGCGGCCGCCTGAAGGTAATATTTTAAATTAATAAGCGTTGCTTAAGCGCATATGAACAAGTTTTCAGCGTACAGGATAACAAATGCGAGTTTATTCAAAAATTACATCTTTGGAGCACTCATCCGCTATTCGGCGGGCACCCTTCAGGAGGCCCTCATAGTACATTTCGGGCGTGCGATGCTCATGGCCCTTCGGTGGACCGTCCGTCACAAGCCTCTCCGCATCCAGCTTGCCCTAGTGCACTTTAGCACGGGCAAGGGCCCAACGAACACCTTCAATGCAGACGGAGCGCTTGATGACTTCAAGCCGTGGACAGGCATGCACCAGCCGCTGCACCAAGCCGAAGTAGCTCCCGGGCATGGCCTCCAATGGCCACAGCCGCGCTATAAGGCCCTTCATGGCCTATTCGGCGACCTTATGGAGCTCGACTAGCTGCTTCAGCTGGTCGCTCAGGGCACCGGATGGTCGGCCTCGACATCTTTGAGACGAGAACACCTTTTCCGTTGAGCTCCCTCCTTGGCGCGGTAGAATGCGTGACATCGGACACACTACGGGGCAAATCTGCGAATGCTCCTGGAGAGCTCTGAATCCGGGTAAGTAATAGGTAATTCACTTTCACATGCTTGCTTTGCATAAAGAATGCCTTACCCGCCGCTATCTTCTTTAAAGACTCAATTTCTTGGAGGCCTTAGCAGCTTTGGCACTCTCAAGAGCCGTGGCGAGCTCGGTCTCTCGAGTCTTCGAGTCACGCTCCAAACTCTCGTGTTTTTCCACGGGAGCTTGGAGCTCTTGCCGTACCTTGGCCAGCTGCGCCTCCCCCTTCTCTTGCTCGGTGTGTTCCGCGACCGCTTTGTTTTCGGCCACGGACACCGCTTCCTTGAGGGTCGCCACCTCGTTCGTGGCCCCTGCAGTACCCAAGTTATTCCTGTTATTTTTTGCAACCAAAACCTTTTCTATAAGGTATTTCTTTAATAAGGTATTACTTACCTTCCTTGTCCTCGAGCTGCTTCTTGGCTTGTCCGAGCTCGTTCTCGGACCGCTCGAGGTTCTGCTTTAATGCATTGACCTCCATGATCGGTCTTGGCGGCGAAGGTCGGCGGCGCCTGCATTCCCATATTGACATACTTATGTTAGACTCCTGCGTATATCTTTTTAGATCTTTAGTCCGGCTTTTCTTTCCGAACACCGAACTAAGCATCAGGGGCTGCTGTCTATGCGGTTATATTTTTACATATTCTAAAAATTTACCTCAAAGCACATTAGAAGGCTGAGTGCGAGGCTTGATCGATCCGCTCTTGGCGGACTGAACTGTCGGATCACCGCACTCCTGCTTGATGCGGTGCTCCTCCTCGATGGAAGCGCCGTTAAGCGCCTCCCGATAAGCTATATGGTGCCTCCGGTTGGGCCGGAGGACACCGGCGTTTACCCTTCTTCCGAAGGTCCGCTTGCCGGACTCGGAACCTTGAAGGTTCCGGCATGGAGACCGGACAAGGGTCGGGCCTAGAGCCCACGGGGTCTTGCCCCCAGCGCTGGAGTCGGGAGGTTGCCTTGTGGCACCTCTGCGCTACCTCCTCTTGACCAAGCCCCTCTTGGGGCCCCTTGGCGTCGTCCCGCAGCGTGAGGCGAGGAGGCGGTCGAGCGAGTACTCTCCATTTCCGATGAGCCGAGGACCCGCTCGATGAATCGGCGAACTTCCGCCCTTGGGCGGGCTGCACGCAGTTGTTCGACATTAGAGAACACTCTGCAATAATAAGAAGCCATGGGTATCACGGACACTTACGATCTACTTGAGGCACTTGGCCCTTGTAGGCCAATCCTCCTCATCGTCGTCGGCGTTGGTGGAGAAGTCCGGAGGAAGGTTCTTCCCTTCTTGGACCCTCCGGCCTCCCGGTTAGGCGGCCTTCCTTTGTTCTCCTCCCGGCTGAGAGGAGCTTCTTCTTCTTCCTCCTCGTCTTGGGAGAAGATTACGCTTGAGAATCGGCACTGGCGTCGGGAGCTCCTTGAGTTCCGTGGCCTCCTTCTTAGCCTTCTTCTCGGCACCATATGCGGGCGCGGGCAGCAACCCGTCAATCAGGCGTCCTCCGGATCTTCCGGCAAAAGGCAGACGGTTAATCTGTCCGGGGCGTCTTCAACCGATCTGTCGAGATTAGGGAGTTTTAGATCCCGTAGAGTCAATCTATGAAAAAAGAGTCCGTAAAGGGTAAAATAACTTACCTCGCAATTGGCGCCATGAAACTGTATCCGCGATCTTTGTTAGCGGATCTTTGAGGGCTTGGCGCCCTTGAACAGCACCTTCCGGGCATCTTACGTACATAGTGTGAAGAGGCCGGCTCAAGATTGATGCTTGTGCGGATCGAACTCCACAAGTTAAAAGGCCCGTTGTTGGCGGGGAGAATCCGGCGGATGAGCATCACACGGATTACGTCGACTAGCTTTGAGATTCTTGTCCATCGGAGTTTCAGACGCATGTTTGGAGTCCGGATAGCTCTTGGAATTCCTCCACGTCGGGCCGTCTCTTTCCATGGCGAGAGCCGTGTGGGGAAGCCAGATCTAAATTCGGGGGCCGCCACCCATTCGAGGTTGCGTGGCTCGGTGATGTAGAACCACCCCGATTGCCACCCCTTTATTGTCTCCACGAAGGCGCCCTCGAACCATGGGACTTTGGCCATCTTGCCAACCATGGCGCCTCTGCACTCCGGCAGCGGCCGCCCACTACCTTGGCCGGACGTTGAAGATCTTCAGCCATAAGCGAAGTGGGGCTGCATGCAGAGGAAGGCCTCGCACCTGACGATGAGCGCCGAGATGTTGAGGATGAAATTCGGGGCCGGTCGTGGAAGTCAGGCCGTAGTAGAACATGAGCCCCGGACAAATGGGTGAAGTGGAAAACCTAGTCAGCGGAGGAAGTGGGGAGAAACACTACCCTCTCATGGGGCCGGGGTTGGAATAAGCTGCCCGCTTGGGCAGCAGCCTGCATAATGTCCGGGACAAGTATCTGACCTCCCGCAGTCTTTTGATGTGCCCCTCCGTGACGGAGGAGGCCATCCACTTGCCTCCGCTCGACATGGTTGGAGAAGGTTGAGGTGGGATGTGCGAACTTAGGCGCTGGAGCTCGAGTCTTGTGAAATGGATAAGCAAAGGAGGAAGAAGGCGTGGGTGAAAAGGTGGATCCTTATCCCTTATATAGGCAGACGAAGCTATCGTCCCCACCGACTGGTAAAACTCGCTTATTTCCCAAGCGTCGTAATCAATGGCGCGGATGGGTTACCCACGTTCGTATTGATGAGAATCCCAGAATAAGGGGGCACGATCTATGCTTTGATAAGACGTGCCAAGGAAACCGCCTCGCTAAACGCGTTGAGGTGGAACAGTAAAAACGATTCGTATGAAGGCCTGGCCGTGGTATGATGTCATGCTGCGGAATACGTCAGCAGATCTGTGCAAAAATTATTCTCTCTACGGTGTTATGTGGAACTTGTTTTGCAGAGCCGGACACTATCCTTGTGTTCAAAACCTTCTATGAAGTATTCGGAGGAGGAACCCGCCGCAATGCGAAGAAGATAATCAACGCACGGACTCGTCGTCATTGAAGCCTGGTTCGAGGGCTCACGAGGAGTCCGGACTAGGGGTGTCCGAATAGCCGGACTATCGTCATGGCGGACTCCAAGACTATGAAGATACAAGATTGAAGACTTCGTCCCGTGTCCGGATGGGACTTTCCTTGGCGTGGAAGGCAAGCTTGGCGTCTGGATATGTAGATCTCCTACCATTGTAACCGACTCTGTGTAACCCTAACCTATCGGTGTCTATATAAACCGGAGGGTTTTTAGTCCGTGAGACGAACAACAATCATACCATAGGCTAGCTTCTAGGGTTTAGCCTCCTTGATCTCGTGGTAGATCTACTCTTGTACTACCCATATCATCAATATTAATCAAGCAGGAGTAGGGTATTACCTCCATCGAGAGGGCCCGAACCTGGGTAAAAACATCGCGTCCCTTGTCTCGTGTTACCATCCGCCTAGACGCACAGTTCGGGACCCCCTACCCGAGATCCGCCGGTTTTGACACCGACACCAGGTATGGGAACAAATGAGTCGCCAATAAAAGTCCGAACAACTCTATAGCGTACTTCGGCGTCGCAAGTTTGGCCTTATATGCATCAGCTCCGAATCATTGTCTTTGGTCAATAGTTGGGTTGCCCGGCTCCCGTTCTTGCTACCCTACGTTCCGCTCTATCGGCTAGGGTAGTAAAGGGAGAACTACTGTGATTGTGCCCTGGCTTTGACCGGATGAGCATTTTCAGGTAGAAAGCCGAAACCGGTATCATGATGCGGCGAGAGCTGGTCAACCACTTGACGACTTATTCGAATCTTTAGTGATTCTCCGTGTTACACGAAGGATCTTTTTCAAATGAAAATATATAAGGCACAATATTACGATACGCCGCATACATACCAGGGGCTATGTCGTAGCCCCACCATAAAAATCCTATGGCTAAGTGAAAGTGTTAACGCCCTATAGTCCGATTGCCTAGTTCGCCGCATTATCACCTCCTTTATGGACCAAGACGTTGGATAAAGAGTGATTCAATGCTTTTCCGAACACCTCCGTATTTCATACGAGGGGGTTGAAGCCAACGGCTGGAAAACTTTCAAATTACATTAAAACGGCCGCACAGTAGGAAGACAAGCTTTCGAGCAAAAAATAGATTAACTATAAAGTTGCCAGTTGCAACCCTTGTACACATCACTCGAATATTATGTCTTTCGAGCATTGACCCTCTACCAAGCGGGCGACCTCTAGGACGTCTCCAAAATAATGTTCCGGTTCCGGACGGTCCTTGCCTTTGGGTGGACTCTTCGTCGCAACATCGATGGCCTTCATCTTCCCCCAGAATGTCTTTAGTCGGGCGAAGGCCATCCGTGCACCTTCAATGCACGCTGACCGCTTCACAGCATCGATACGCTGCACCGCCTCAGCAAGCCGCTGCACCAGGACGAAGTAACTGCTCGGAACATGTTCAGCCGGCCACAAACAGACTACGACGTTCTTCATGGCAGCGCCAGATATCCTATGCAGCTTGGCCCACTGGGACATCTGCTCATTCAGCAACAGAGGGCGCTTCGACGCGCCAAATTGCGACCAAAAGATCTTGTCCGTTGCATACCCCTCTTGCGCCTGATAAAACTGCGCCGCATCGAAAGAACTCTTCGGCAAGTCTAAAAAATTGTCTGGAGAACTCCATACTTGGTTAAGCTGCACATAGTTCGGATCGCCGAACTTAGCCTGGGGTTGCCAGCCACAATCTCCCCAGCTTGCCGAATCTCCTCACGGGCTGCTCTGGATTCAGACCGTGCTTCTTTCGCCTCCCGTAAGCCCTTGTCAAGTTCAGCCGATTTGGCTTCATTTTCCTTCTCAAGAAGTTTACAGCGGCTAGCCGCATTCTCTAACTCACGCGCCATGGTGGACATTGCCTCCTTGTCCTGGCGCCGCGCGGCTTGTTCGGACTTCAATTCAGCCGATGCCTTTTCGGCAGCCACATTACTAAACCGGGCCTGCTCCTTGACCCAGGTTAGCTCACTTGAAAAAGGGCTTCCAGCAAAGACACCATCTGCATTGATGCACATTTCATATCAAACTCTCTTCAGAGTCAGGCTTACATTACAAGCACATTGGTGTAAGGAATGCTCGCAATATATACCTTGTGAGTTGTCAAGACGCCTGTTGACCAAAGCAATGTCATCCTCTGCAATATCCAGCTTTCGCTGCAGTTCGGTTACCTCCGGATTTTGGGCGGTGGTAGGAGGGGAGACAGTCTGCATTCCAAATTAAACCAAGGTTAAGTACCTGAAAATATCTTTTCGATCCTCCGATCACTTCCTTTGGAAGACGATCCGAGTCTCAGGGGCTACTGCATACACAACAGGTGCATTCTGTCAATATTATTCAATTAGCAACATTACATCACAAACCTCAAAACCTCTTAGAAGGCTCGTAAAGGACTCATTCAACCCGGTCTTCGCAGATACAACTTTTTCGACCACCATAACCATTAAGGCATGGTGCTCCTCTGAAACGAACGCTCCCCGCAGCATGTCCGTCAGCGTCTCCGGCACTCCTGGGTCTTCCGACACCGCTGCCGGAGCACGATATTCCTTTGAAGGAACTTACCTGCCTCCAGCATTGTCTCCGGCTGTAAACCGGACAGTTCGGGGCCGTCATTCTTGATCCCCGAACCCTGAGTGACAGAGGCACCACCTTCGGGTAGCTCCTTCCTCGTTTCCTGTGCTACTTGCCAGTTGGGAGGAGTCCTCCGGGACGACACCTCGAGATCATCCGCTCTGTTAGGCGAGGAGGCCAGAGAAGGCATGTCACTCTCCATCATCTCCGGAAGAAGGTCTCCCGAGGAGGAGGACGATTGAGAAACATCAGGCGTTAACCTGCGAGGATGCACATATGTCAGAGGGTTATTTCAGTAATAAGAAATGAATGAGGTATGGTTAAAGTGCCCTGCTCCACTTACGGTCTGGCCGGAGGTTTGTCCTCATCATCAAGCTCAACAATGAAATCGCTTGCCCGGCCCAAGCCGCCCGACGATGGCATTTTACCTTTCATGGAAGGCCTCCCCCTCCTGACCTCCAGAAGCGGCCCTTTTCTTGCCATGAAGTGCCCCCTCCACACCTTTGCCCCTGGGCAAAAGGGTTTCGGTTTCCCCGAATACAGCGCCTAAATCGCCCTTAGGATGCGTATCTCCTCTGGGCTCCCCGCTCTCGGCCCCCCTCTGTAGACACCAGGTACGGTGTCGGGATCAACATCCGCGTCAGTAGGGCAGGCCTTGAGGTCTTCGGGAAGAGGCGCGGACACCAGATTAACACCGCTTTCTTTATCCGATCCTGTATAAGGGCAGGTTGTTTAGTGTCTTGTCAAGAGATGCTTGAATGAAAGGTGTGCGAGGATTGAATACTTACCGGAGTGTCCGGATGATTGCGATCGAGGCCCGGCGTCTTGATGGTGTCCGTCCATTGCTCTCGCTCCCCGAAATATAACTTCCACATTCCTTCGTGCGTAGTACCGAAGAAGTGCTGAAGAGTCCGCCACCCTTCTGGATTGAACTCCCACATTCGGAGAGGCCGCCGTTGACATGGCAGGATCCGGCGGACCAGCATTACCTGAGCAACGTTCACAAGATCGATGCCCTTCTCGGTAAGGCTTCAGATGCGACCTTGCAGAGTCCGCACCTCATTAGCAGATCCCCAGTCCAACCCCTTGTTGATCCATGAAGCAAGCTGAGTCGGAGGGCCGGGTCGAAACGCAGGCATAGCCACCCACTTGGAGCTGCGCGGCTCGTTGACATAAAACCAACCCTGCTGCCATAGTTCGGAAGACTCGGCGAAGGATCCTTCAAACCAAACCGCGCTGGCAAGCTTGTTTATTACAACGCTGCCGCACTCTACCTGCTCCCCCTCTATCACCTGTCGTGGTTCTAAGTCCGACAGTAGAATGGGGGGTAGGTATGGAGAGGCAAGATCCTAGCTATGGACTAGTTGTATACGCAAGAGATTTACGAGTTCAGGCCCTTCTCGGAGGAAGTAACATCCCTACGTCTTGGAGCCGGAGGCGATCATTTGGATAATATGCGTATGTGTTGCAGTGCGAACCCTTCTACTGTGGAGGGGGTGGCTTATATAGAGTGCGCCGGGACCCCAGCCAGCCCACGTAGTAGAGGGTTTAAGATGCGTTAAGGCTAGGCGTTCTTGGTAACATGCCTTACATAAAGTATCATTATGATCATAAAGACTATTTAACTACAGACCGTTTGGACACCGAGTGGCTCTTGGACTCCTGGTGGTCAAGTGGGTCTTCATGGTCGAGTGTCTTTGAATCTGTCAAGTGGAAACCTACCAGGTCGACTGGAAGGCCGCTTCTTTCGCGAGTGTCCTTGTGGAGGGTACCTTTGGGCAGGTCTAGGACCCTACCCCAGGTACATGACTTCATCATTAGCCCCCGAATGGATCGAGGTTTGAGTGAGGAAGGAGTTGATAATCATTCCGACCTGTTCTTCGTGTTGCGAGTGTGTCTTACTCTGGATCAACGACCTTTTAGTGATGGCATCAACTTCTCTTTCAGTCGCCTTGATCCATTCTTCACATTTGTCGAGTGAACTTTGTGAACTTGAGGATTTCGGCGACGGATCGGAGGAAATCTGCTATCCGACAGGTTGCTTTCGGCGGTTAGCGGATTTAGCGGGATCTGAATTTTGGGAAGCGGCGAAGTGGAAAACTGCGGCTTTTCGAGCGGGATGAGGCGATGGCGCCTCGATCTTGGCGCCGCCTTTTTCGCCACGTATTGCGTGCGTGCTGTTCTTGAGATTTGACAGGATTGCACTGGCCTACCGGTCAGCCACTCGGAAGCGGCCCCTTATAAAGCATCGGACGGGGTATTTTGAGCAGTCGACCTCAATCTTCCCTCCCTCCGCCTCCAAAACTTCTTGCTGCGCTCTTAGCACCTTTCGGTAGCCGCAACTTCGATACCTGCCGCGGCGACCATGGTGAAGGAGAAGACCGCAGCCTTGGAACGGGTGAAGAAGGCGGCGGCAAAGGCTAAGGGGAGAGCGCCCAGTCGGGGCGGATCTTCTTTGCAGTCCAAACTGCCGCAAGGTTGGGTCCAGAGAGACTGGATCCGCTCGACCATCACCGAGAAGGATCTCACCGATCTGGCCAATAAGGGACTGATCCCCCATGGGTCGGCGAGGCTTCCGGGAACGGAGTGGCAACCGCAGCCTGAAGAGGGTGAGTGCGTTCTCCCAGCCACTCACGTAGATCGGGGATTTTATCTGCCGCCGAATCCTTTTTTCCGGGGTTTCTGAACTTTTTTGGAGCGCAACTCCATCATTTCACTCCCAACTCCATTGTCTACCTTGCTGCTTTCATTTCGTTATGTGAAAACTTCTTGGGCTGTCGGCCGCACTGGGGCCTCTTCAAGCACATATTCACTTGTCGCTCTCAGACGGTGAAGAAAACGAACCCGAATGACGAGAGAACCCAAATAATCCAGATGTGTGGGGGACTCGGGGTCCGGATGAGGGGAAGAGCGCTTTTCGGCTATGACTCTCCCCGACTTCGGTTAGAGGGTGGCGATCGACCTGGTTCTACTGCCAAGACCAGCCGGCAGGCGATCGGCTGGACTCCCTCCTTTCTCCATGAGTTGAGTGAACAAGCCATCTTCCACAGAAGGTGCTACGGAGGAGAAAGGCCCAAGTAAAATTGTTGATGGAACGCGTAGTCCAGCTCATTCGTGACGGGGTGGCGGCATGGATCTCTGGAGGTTTTCCTCCGACGTCGTATTCAGCCACTCCAATACCGAGGCCATCCGATGTGGATGTACTCCGGTACGGATGATACCACCCGGGTCCATCCAGAGGAGGTCGATGATGCCACGCTGGAGAAGTGGATGACTGCCATCACAGGAAACAAAGATAACCATCGCGGAGCTAGGAGGATTCCACCACTCGACCCGACTTATGAAGTGGACAAGGTATAACCACTTATCTCCGACTGTGATTCGGCTGCCTTCATTCTGTTTAGATGCCAATTCGTCGACTGACCTTTGCCTTGATTTGTTATCTTCTAGGTCACCACTGAGATGTACTCGATGCCCAACGAGGCGCAGGAACCAGTTGAAGAAGAAGAAGGAAGCGGAGGTGAAAGCCAGGAAGAATGGGAGTCCAACGGTGAGGAGGATGAGGGGGATGACAGCTCTGATGAAGAGGAGGAGGAGGAGGAAGAGGAGGAAGACGTCGATCCTCCTCGCTCGGAAGGAAGGTCCAAGTTGACGCATGACCCGGCGGCGAGGCGCGGTAAAGCTGTTAAATCCTTTGGGCAGTCGATGAAGCGACCTCGGACAACTTCCCCTGCGCCGACTGAGAAACCGCCGAAGCAACCTCGAGCAACGTCGTCAAAGCCGGCAAAGGCCCTGCCCAAAATGCGGATGGTCATTCCCACCATCTCCGGGTAACCAGCAGAACTTGTATTTCCCTATTCAACATGAGTGTACTTTTGGTCGACTTGATGACTGATCAGCCGATTCTTGAGATCTGCAGTCTTTGCTATCTCGAGACCTCAATAAGCCACGAAGATCAGGAAATGGAAGATGCCGCCACCTTGAACCTTGGTATGATCTCGTAGTTTAAGCTTTTAGTCATTTGGATTTCCATGTTTACTTTTGAATCTTTCTTGTAGTTCCGCCTCATGTCATTGATCTCCCGATGATGTGAGGAAGCACCATTGAGGAAGAGGAAAAACAAGAGGGTGCCTTCTTGGCAAGGCTGCTCCGGTTGTGACGATACGAGGCGTTGGTTTCGAGGAGGCAACCCCACTCGGGCATCTATGTCTTTTGTTGTACGGTGACAAGTGCCCGACCCGCTTAAATCATTGCTGATCCACCATCCCTTTTTGCTATACACCACGTCCCGGAAGACCAAGTGAGTGCTGCTAAGGAGGCTATCACGCCAGGCAGGGGATCATGATGGAGCAAGTGAAAGGCGGTCCGAGAGGCTAGCCAGTGACCTATGACGCTAGTTCAGCTCTCGAGCAATGTCCAAGTAAGTCGATCGTTGCTTGCTCTGTTAGGATATGCTACCTGAAACTGCTTGCTCTGTTAGGGATATGCTACACAAACTTCTTCTTTACGGAGATTTCCATATATGTACACCTTTGGGTGGGTGTGTCGATTGAGTTTTTGTGGGGCACGCTGAGTGCACCCACTAGGTGTAGTCCCGAGACTATGGTGGACTGCGTGCGATCGACTATAGTCTTTATCTTGTGAACTTCTTCACTCGACCTGGATGGACCAATTCGAGCGGAATCAGAAACCGGTGGGGGCACGCTAAGTGCACCCACTTTGGGTGTAGTCCCGAGACTATGGTGGACTGCGTGCAGTCGACTATAGTCTAAAGAACTGTTTTTTTGCCGAAGATGACAGATGACACTTAACCATGGTTTTAGAGTCATAACATTTTTGTCTATTTTGGTCTACTGGTCTAACCAAATTCGTAAAACCAGGTGGGGAGCACGGCTGAGGTGCACCTGGGTGTAGTCCCCGAGACTACTGTCAAATGCTTTGATTCGACTATAGTCTTAGAAATGCTACGATTTTTCCTTAGTCACTCGGAAGTGATTTGTCTTTGATGTCTTTTGTTGGTTGACTCTTTGTAAAAATCTTGCGAGCTTGTGGCTCGCTATACTGAGTTAGAGAGCGAACAGATCCAGCTCAACCTCGACTTGAAGCTTGCTCAGGAGAATTTGCAGAAGGCGAAGGATGAAGCAAAAGGTATGGCTAGTGAGAACTTTGACGACTATCTTTGTTTTTCTGTTCATTCTCAACTCTATTCTCATTGTTGCTTTGCAGATAAACTGGAAGAGACTTTGAAGAATAAGGACCTTGACCTTGCAGAGAGCACGGAAAGGCGGCTTTGGAGAAAACAAAGCTCGCTGAAGAAAAGCTTACCTCGGTCGACAAACTTGAAGATGAAAATGCCAAGCTGAAAGCCGCTCTTGTGTGACCAACAAGGAAGTTAGTCGACTGAAGAACGACAAGATTGCTCTGTCTGACAAGGCTGGCCAACTGGCGGGGAAGCGAAATGACCTAGAGATTTATCTTGGAAGGCTCGCCAAGAAGTTGTTTCTCATGCTTGAAGGTAATCCCTTTTACCCGACTGTCTTGCTATCACCGGCTCATCGCATGATTGTTATTTTGAGTCTGAGCTGTGTTTTCAGAATTCTGTCAAAACTTTGAAGAAGAGACCAGTCGAGTGGAGACCAGCCTGGACCCCATCAACTCTCCTGTGAAGGGCCAAGCTGCCATGAATGTGCTCCATTTGGAGTCTCGCGTTGCTAAGCGTGGTGGATTATCTTGCTCATTGAAAGCTGCGGTGTCGTGGATCGACTCGACTCTCCGCCAGATCGGACACTCGAATGACCTTGAATGCTTAATGACTCGGTGAATGAGATTACAAGTCGAGTGCAAGAATGGAAAAAGTCTTACGCGGTGTGGTGCTGATGTTGCTCTGTCTCTGGTTCGCGTCCACTGCAAGGAAGCACAAGAGGACAAGCTGGCATCCCTCAAAGTTGCCAACACCAGGAAGTATGACTTCCGTTCTTTCATGGAGACCTTCATCGTTGCTGCTACCCGTATTGCCGACGGAATCGACCTCGACCAGTTTGTTGCACCTTCCAGTCCTCCACCGGAGGAGTAAAAAACTTCTAAGTCCCACCTTAAATTTGCCTCAGAATGCCGAGTGGTTTTTGTAACCGACAAACGTTAACATGCTTAACACCTGAGCCCCTTTGGATCTGTAGGACGTTTATCCGAACTTAATCTATCCTTGGTCATGCTTTATTTGCCTTCGAGAGAACTTTGCTCTTCATTCGGAATATATTTCATTGTTGTAGGTAGTATCCTTGAGGTGAAACTCCAGTCGACTTATACTTCATCTATCTTGCAGGTAGAGATGGAGCCTGATGCGGCCCGACCTCGTCGTCCTTGCGGGTTGGGATGGACCGCACATTGTACTTAATGGCGAAGTTAGAAGGAGAAGGTAGCGATCGATCACTGCACCTCGTCGTCCTTGCGGATTGAGCTGGGTACATGCGTTGTACTTGTGGTGAAGCTCCGAAGGAGAAGGTAGCGATCGACACCTGCACCTCGTCGTCCTTGCGGATTGAGATGAATTCCTTACTTAGGCGAGCACTGGACTGTAGATAAGCCCCCGAGTGGGAGGTTTGCTCTCCACTCGGTAGGATTTTTATTACTTAGGCGAGCACTGGGCTGCAGCTAAGCCTCCGAGTGGGAGGTTTTCTCTCCACTCTGTAGGATTTCTATTACTTAGGCGAGCAGCAGGCTCTGACTAAGCCCCAGTGGGAGGTTTGCTCTCCACTCGGTGGGATTTCTATTACTTAGGAGAGCACTGGGCTGCAGCTAAGCCCCAGTGGGAGGTTTGCTCTCCACTCGGTGGGTTTTCATGGCGTAGCTTTGAAGGAGAAGGTAGCGATCGACCTGCACCTCGTGGAGTCCTTGCGAGCGTTCTTTATTTTGGATGTTTAGGCGAATCCTTAGGCTGTTGCTAAGCCCCCAGTGACAGGCTGACTCTCCACTTGGTAGGATCTAAATACTTGGCGAGTACTTGGACTGCAGCTAAGCCCCGAGTGGGAGGCTGGCTCACCACTGGGTAGGATTTTGAATACTTAGGCGAGTACGTGGACTGCAGCTAAGCCCCCGAGTGGGAGGCTGGCGCACCACTCGGTCGGATTTTGAATACTTAGGCGAGTACTTGGACTGCAGCTAAGCCCCGAGTGGGAGGCTGGCTCACCACTCGGTGGGATTTTGAATACTTAGGCGAGTACTTGGACTGCAGGAGTAAGCCCGAGTGGGAGGCTGGCTCACCACTCGGTAGGATTTTGAATACTTAGGCGAAGCGGATTCGCAGCTAAGCCCCCGAGTGGGAGACCGACTCGCCACTCGGAAAGGATTTGGATTTTTTTTACAAACTTAGGCGAACCAGATTCGCAGCTAAGCCACCCTCTGGGGGAAATTTCAACAAAATATAATAACAATCACTGGGAAAAATATAACATTCTTGTCTTAGATAAACAAACTACAAAAGTACTTTTATTACATCTCAACCGAGTGAGTATTAAGTATAAAAGGGGCGGAGCAGCTCCGCATTCCAAGCTCGAGGCTCGTCGATCTGGCGATCAATGTTGTAGATATGATACGCTCTGTTGTGGAGAACTCTTGTGACAATGAAGGGACCTTCCCAAGTGGGAGCGAGCTTGTGTGGTTTCTGTTGATCCACTCGGAGGACCAAATCTCCCTCTTGGAAGGCTCGACTCTTCACGTTTCTGGCATGGAATCGACGCAAGTCTTGCTGATAGATAGTCGAGCGGATCAGGGCCATCTCCCTCTCCTCTTCCAAGAGGTCGATTGCATCTTGCCGGGGCTTGTTCCGCTTCTTCTTGAGTATAGTTCGACTCGAGGCGCGTTGTGAAAGCGAGTCACTTTCGGCGAGCTGCTTCAGACTCCATAGACCAGGAAGAATGGAGTTCTCCCAGCCGACCGATTAGGAGTGGTCCTCAATCCCCAGAGAACTGATGGAAGTTCGTCGACCCAAGCTCCTACTGCGTGCTTGAGATCACGTATCAGCCGTGGTTTCAGCCCTTTGAGACTGAGGCCGTTTGCACGCTCTGCTTGTCCATTCAACTGAGGACGAGCAACTGAAGCATAGTCGACCTGCGTGCCCTGAGAGGCGCAGAAGGCTTTGAATTTGTCATTATCGAAGTTTGACCCATTGTCGGTGATGATGCTATGCGGAACTCCATATCTGAATATCAATTCTCTGATGAAAGCGATACCAGTGCATGCATCAAGGTTCTTGATGGGCTTGGCCCGATCCACTTGGTGAACTTGTCATTGCTACTAGCAAATGAGTGAAGCCGCTTACGCGATTCTTAGAGGTCCAATCATGTCTAATCCCCAAACAGCGAAGGGCCAGACGAGTGGAATGGTCTTCAAGGCTGAGGCGGGCTTGTGTGACATGTTGGAATAGAACTCACACCCTTCACACTTGTCGACTATTTCTTTTGCCATTTCATTTGCTTTCGGCGGTAAAATCCCGCTTTCGGTATGCTTTAGCCACGATGGTCCAAGAGGGGCGCATGAGGGCCACAGGTCCCAGTGGATATCTTCAAGAATTATCGACCTTCTTACGGCGTGATACACTTCTTGCCGACTCGATCACGCTTTCTCTGTACAATTGTCCCTTGATCCTTTGTAAAGGCCTTGGATCGACCAGACGATCTGCCGAGCCTCTTCTTCATTCTCTGGGAGTTCTTTCCTTAGGATATATGCGATGTGCGGCCTTTGTCCGGTCGGGAGTGATGACCACAACTTCCATAATCAGGTCGACCACTACTGGGACCTCAACTTGATCGGATCATTGGCACTCTTTTGCTGCGGGGCTTCTTACGTGAAAGGATCCTCCTGCAGCGATGGTGCATGAATGTGTTCCAAAAATACATTGCTTTGGGAATGGCTTCCCTCTTGGACCCTATCTTCGCCAAATCATCCGTAGCTTGATTTCTGATCGGGGTATATGATGAAGCTCTAACCCCTCGAATTTCTTCTCCGACTTTCTCCTTTGACATTACAGTAACCTGTCATAGCTGGGCTTCTGACATCCCACTCCTTCATCACTTGATTAACAACCAGATCCGAGTCGCCTTAGACCATAAGGCGACGGACGCCGAGTGAAATAGCCATACGCAACCCATACAGGAGTGCTTCATATTCTGCTTCGTTGTTGGAAGAATCAAAGTGAATCCGGAGAACATATTTGAGCTTATCTCCTCGGGGGGAAACCAATACAACCCCTGCACTGTAACCGTTCAACATCTTGGAACCATCAAAAACATAGTCCGATGCTTCGAGTGAACTTGAGTCGGAAGCTGCTGTTCGATCCACTTTCGGCGAGGAAGTCTGCTTGCTTGGGACTTGATGGCTTTCTTTGCCTCAAATTTGATATCAAGGGGAAGGAGTTCAATTGCCCATTTAGCCACTCGACCAGTTGCATCTCTGTTATGAAGAATTTCCGACAATGGGGCGTGGTAGCGGTTGTAATGGAATGATCGGAGAAATAATGAGCAACCTTCTTTGTGGTCATGTAAATCCCATAAACAAGCTTCGATAGTGAGGGTATCTTTGCTTTGATGGAATTGACACTTGAGGAAAGATAATAAAGCTGGGCGTTGAACTTTGAAGGCTTTTCCTTCTTCTTCCTTTCGGCCGTAAAATGCGATCTTGACGACTTGTCCGATGGCTGCAATGTAAAGCAACAAAGGCTCTTTCGATAGGGAGCAGCAAGCACCGGCTGGGTGGAGAGCGAGCTTTTAGCTCGCAAACGCTACATCGAGCTTCTGGAGTCCACTCGAACTTGTCGACTTCTTCATCGATCGGTAAAGAGGCAATGCCTTTTCACCGAGGTGGGAGATGAATCGACTTAAAGCGGCCAAGCATCCAGTAAGCTTCTGGACATCGTGCACACGCACAGGGCGCTTCATTCGGAGTATAGTGCCAATTTTTTCAGGGTTAGCATCGATTCCTCGCTTAGAAACGAGAAAACCGAGTAACTTTCCACCAGGAACTCCAAATGTGCACTTCGATGGGTTAAGCTTGATATCATACCTCCTGAGATTGGCAAATGTTTCAGCAAGGTCAGTCAACAGGTCGGAACCCTTTCGTGACTTGACCACTTATATCATCCATATGCGCTTCTACATTCCGGTGATTTGAGTGAGCAAACACTTCTGAATCATCCTCATGAATGTGGCTCCGGCATTCTTGAGACCGAATGGCATGGTGACATAATAGAAGCACCCGAATGGAGTGTTGAACGCTGTTTTGATCTCATCGGGTCCATACAGACGGATCTGATGGTACCCGGAATAGGCGTCTAAAAAATACAGCCTCTAACATCCCGCAGTTGAGTCAACTCTTTGGTCAATGCGAGAAGAGGGAAATGATCTTTCGGGCAGGCCCGATTGATATGCTTGAAATCGATGCACATGCGCAATGACTTGTCCTTCTTGGGGACCATGACGACATTAGCGAGCCACTCGGAGTGGTAGATCTCTCGGATGAACTCTGCCGCTAAGAGCCGAGCCACCTCTTCACCAATGGCCTTTCTCTTATGGACGGCAGACCGTCGAAGATATTCTTTAACCGGTTTTACTTTTGGGTCAACTCATAGGCGGTGCTCAGCTAGCCCCCTGGGAACACCCGACATGTCAGCAGGCTTCCATGCAAAGATGTCCCAGTTCTCAAGGAGGAACTGGATGAGCGCTTCTTCCTATTTTGAGTCGAGTGTTGTCGAGATATTGGTCGGAGCAGTCGGGTGAATGTGAACCTGTTTCGTCTCACGATCGGCCCGGAATCTTGACTCCGTGGCGGGCTTCTTAGCTCGCAACAAATCACTCGGATCTGCAGTTTTACGATACTCTTGTAGCTCTACCACTACCAAGCGAGCTTGGCGATCTTAGAGCCTTTCTGGAAGCACTCTTCCGCCTTCTTCCGATTGCCCGTAACAGTGATCACGCCCTTGGAACCAGGCATCTTCAGTTTAAGATACACATAACATGGTCGGGCCATGAAACGTGCATATGCTGGTCTTCCTAGAATAGCGTGATAAGCGCTATGGAAATCCACGACCTCAAAGTTCAACTTTTCTTTCCGGAAATGCTTCGAATCACCAAAAACTACATCAAGAGCAATTCGGCTGAGTGACTCAGCCTTCTTTCCAGGAATGACTCCGTGGAAGCTCATGTTACTGGTGCTGAGTCTGGACATCGGAATGCCCATCCCTTTCAACGTCTCTGCATACAATATGTTCAGGCCACTACCACCATCCATCAGAACTTTGGTCAGTCGATTGCCTTCGACGACTGGGTCGACCACCAACGCTTGCCTCCCAGGGGTGGCAATGTGCGTCGGGTGATCGGACTGGTCGAATGTGATGGGGAGTGCAGGACCACTTCAGATAGTTGGGTGTCGCCAAAGCGACCATGTTCACTTCCGATTGATAACCTTCAATCGACTTTTCTTCGGCGTCGGCAAAAATCATCGAGGTGGAATTGACACAGGGATATCCATCATCGCTGTCATCTTTGTCCTCGACTTTGTCTGCATCTCCTTATCCTTATCCTTGGGCTGTTTCCCATGGAACTGCTTTGAATCAAGAGTCGACCTTTGTCGAGTGGTGTTTCGGGTAAATGAGTTTACCCTCTTCATCTTTCTTCGTGTGAATGTGACATGGCAAATCCGGCCGTCATTTCCATCTGGTCTTTTACCTTCTTGGGGTTCCAAGGACCCTTGGGTTTCCCCTTGAACTTCCACAGGGTCACAGCCAAGGCCTCTCCGGGAGCGGTGGCTCGGCTTCTTGCGCTTCTGCTTCCGATCGAATTTCCTCCACTTGGCCTCATTGGCGGCCGATTTGTATGTTACCACTCGGAGCCGATCCTCTTCTTCACCATTTGCATACTTGGTGGCAATCTCCATCATCCACCGAGGGTCATATCTCGGTTCAATCAATTTCAAACTCAACTCTCTGTTCTTGACACCTTCTTTGAAGGCCTGAGGCGCCTAGTGATCGGATACATTCTCAAGCTGTGTGGTGCAAAGTGATCCACCTCTGGATATAATCTCTCAAAGTTTCACTCGACTTTTGCACACACACGATCGCAACTCCGTCAATCCTGCTGGTGGTTTGCAAGTCCCTTCAAATGTCTGACAAACACTCGGGCAAGATCTTCCCAAGTGTAACATCTGCTTTGGGTGCTAGCGATTCAACCACCTCTGGCTGAACCCTCCAACATAAGAGGCAAATGCTTCATGGCTACCTCATCGTTGTCGCCGCCGATCTGAACAGCCACTCGGTAATCTTCAAGCCAAGTGTCAGGCTTGGATTCACCAGTGAACTTACTGACTCCAGTCGCCAACCTGAAGTTGGGAGGAATCTCCGTGGCTCGATGGCTCTCTTGAAACACTACGGTCTGAGACATGAACTCTGCTGCTTTGGAGGAACATCTCTATCATGGCCGTCTCGGTGAGCTCTGTTCTGTCGACCAAACCTTGAGCGATAATAGATCTCGCATCAAAGCCTGGTTCCCTAGGGTTATTTGGAACTCTTCGCCCAACACTCTTCTGGCGTCTGTCGTCCTGCTGCCGAGGAGCGTATGATCCACCCCTTGGGGGAGGAGTGGGCACTCGACGTCGATCATTGCGATCGAATCAGTGCTCATACTGCTCGCGGCTCTTGTACTGATCATCACGCCGGCCCCCACGTTCCTCACGCCTTGGGGGCGATCTTGGACTATGGGCCGACTGGACTGAATTCGCAGCGACGGATCGGCTGTGAATCCTGTTCCTTGTTGTGATCTGATTGAGTTTTGGGCTCCTGCCGCCGGAGCAGATCTACGATTTGTAGCAAACCTCTACCCGCCTCCGGTAGGAAGGCTGAATTGACTTCTGCTATCTGAGCGGCAATACTGCTAAATTCTGAATCGAGTTCGATAGACCTAAGTTGGTGGCTGGAAGAGTGACGCCTTGTTGGATTACGGAACCTTTGGTGCGTCTTGGCTCGTCAAGTACTCGCTGAAGGTTCTCGATCGAGTGCGCTCGGCCGAGGTTAATAGCGCGCATCCTCCAAGGCACGAGCCTCGGGGTTTCTCCGGCGATAGGAGTGTGAAGCGCGTCCATGTTCCGGCAATGAAGCTCCTCCCTCTGAAGCGAAGTGAGGGGCTCGGGCAGGTACTCTTCGTGGGCTTGCTCCGGATCGCCTCCACCGTCACCTCGTTGGTGCGGATGAATCCGGGGGGACTGCGTGGTCCATCGACCATCAGAACCTCTGCCGCCGGGTCACTGCTATCGCATTCGGACGCTTGATCTCTGCGGAGCGGTCGAGCAGGCCGTAGAGATTCGTCCGGGCTCGATCGCGCGACTTGGGGAGTGGCAGTGGCGGGCCATCGCATGCCTCACCCACCGCTGAAGCCTCGACCGGCCGGAACGCTTGCGCGGCAGGAAATCGAGAGCGAGGACGGCAGAGCCGACCCATACCGGGTCGATGGTTGCCTTGAGGAGGGCCGCGCGGACACACGCGCGAAAGTCGTCGCCCGTGGACGGGGAGCTAATCCACGTCGAGTGGAACCTCCGAAGCCAGCGGAGTCTTCGGCGATGAGCGTGGCGCACCGAGGCGGATCTCATGGCCATCGACGTAACTCCACCTGAAACCATGATGTAGGAGATCGAAAGAATCCCAGCTTCTCCAACAAATCGCTAGAACACTTGCCCCACGGTGGGCGCCAACTGTCGTGGTTCTAAGTCTGACAGTAGAATGGGGGGTAGGTATGGAGAGGCAAGATCCTAGCTATGGAGTAGTTGTATACGCAAGAGATTTACGAGTTCAGGCCCTTCTCGGAGGAAGTAACAGCCCTACGTCTCGGAGCCCGGAGGCGGTCGACTGGATAATATGTGTATGTGTTACAGGGGTGCGAACCCTTCTACCTGTGGAGGGGGGTGGCTTATATATTGTGCGCCAGGACCCCAACCAGCCCACATAGCAGAGGGTTTAAGGTACGTTAAGGGTAGGCGTTACTGGTAACGCCTTACATAAAGTATCATTATGATCATAAAGACTATTTAACTACAGACCGTTTGGACACCGAGTGGCTCTTGGACTCCTGGTGGTCGAGTGGGTCTTCATGGTCGAGTGTCTTTGAATCTGTCGAGTGGAAACCTACCAGGTCGACTGGAAGGCCGCTTCTTTCGCGAGTGTCCTTGTGGAGGGTACCTTTGGGCAGGTCTATGACCCTACCCCAGGTACATGACTTCATCATCACCCGCGGCCTCACAACAAAAGTCTTGAGCCACAAATCAAAGTGCGGAGGAGTCCGGAGGAAGGCCTCACACGTGACCCTACCCGAGGTACAAGAATGCCGAGATGAGAAGAATAGAGTCCAGGGCCAGATCTTGAAAATCTAGCCCATAGTAGAACATGAGCCCCCGGACGAAGGGGTTAAGCGCGAACCCTAACCCATGGAGGAAGTGGGACACAAATACTACCCTCTCAGCGGATTTGGGGGTGGGAACAATCTGACCCTCGGTAGGAAGCCGAAGAAGGATTTCTGGGGTCAGGTACCTCACTACTCGGAGCTTCGCAATATCCTCCTCCGTGACGGAAGAGGCCACCCACCGGCCTGAACGGCTGGACCCGGACATGATTGGGGCTGGTGGTGATTGGGACTCGAGGGCTAGAACTCGAGGTGGCTGGGGTTGAGGAATAAGCAAGCACGGAAAAATTACAAGTCTGGTCCCTATATGAAGGCCCAGAATATCGAGCGTCCCCTCCTGGGTCTTGAAACTTACCTATCCCCAAGGAATTGTACCCAGGGGACGGTTGGGTTACCCATACCTACATTATTGAAAATCCCATGAATAAGGGGACACGATCTCTGCTTTGACAAGACGTGCCAATAAAACTGCCTCCCGAGACATGGGGCGATGGGCTAGCCAACGGTTGGAAATAATAACCGGACATGTGTGATACAATGTCATAAAGAATTGTCAGCAGATCGGACTCGTGGAGTATTGTATTTTCTGCAATTATGTACACAGGTCCGGATACAATCGTCACATCCGAAGACTACCTTGGGGTTCGGAAGAAGGGGAAGCCGCCTTGCAATGTCGAAGACAATCTGCGCGCCGGACTCCTCGTCATTGAAGCCATGTTCAGGGGCTACTGAGGGTGTCCTGGACTAAGGGGTCCTCGAGCGTTCGACCTGTTATCCATGGGCCGGACTGATGGGCCGTGAATACACGAAGACCGAAGATTATGCCCGTGTCTGGATTGGACTCTACTTCGCGTGGAAGGCAAGCTAGGCGACCTATTGTGAAGATTTCCTCCTATGTAACCGACCTCATGTAACCCTAGATCTCTCCGGTGTCTATATAAACTGGAGAGCATAGTCCAGATAGGACAGATTCATTACCATATACTCATAGGCTAGACTTCTAGGGTTTAGCGGTTACGATCTCGTGGTAGATCAACTCTTGTAACACTCATATTCATCAAGATCAATCAAGCAGGAAGTAGGGTATTACCTCCAGAGAGAGGGCCCGAACACAGGTAAACATTGTGTCCCCGTCTCTTGTTACCATCGATCCTAGATGCACGATTTGGGACCCCTACCGAGATCCGCGGTTTTGACATCGACGATCGCGACTGTGAGTGTCGATGTCAAAACCGCCGGATCTCGGTAGGGGTCCCGATGCGTCTAGGCGGATGGTAAAAAGGAGACAAGGGGCACGATATTTTACCCAGGTTCGGGCCTGATGGAGGTAAACCTACTGCTGATTAATATTGATGATATGGGTAGTACAAGAGTAGATCTACGACGATCGAAGAGGCTAAACCCTAGAAGCTAGCCTATGGTATGATTGTTGTTTGTCCTACGGACTAAAACCCTCCGGTTTATATAAGCACCGAAGAGGGTTAGGGTTACACAGAGTTGGTTACAATTGTAGGAGATCTACATATCCGTATCGCCAAGCTTGCCTTCCACGCCAAGGAAAGTCCCATCCGGACACGGGACGAAGTCTTCAATCTTGTATCTTCATAGTCCGAGAGTCAGGACTCCCTCGGTAGCCCCGAACCCGGGCTTCAATGACGGCAGTCCGTATAGATTGTCTTCGGCATTGCAAAGCGGGTTCTTCTCCAAATCATGTGTACTGTTGAATAGTGTCCTACTTCTCGTAAATATCGCTCCTTGGCTTCCACGCCCAATAATGGCCATCTTCCGTGTTGAATGAATGCGAAAAGCCGGTATTTTACATTTACCCCCTAGCTGCGCAAATGAGCTGCCTATATAAGAGATGAGGATCTAGATCCGAATCACACCATCTTCCTTAGCGAGCTTTCATCGGGCGCATCCGTGAAACCCATTCCATCATGGACTGTCGATCACGGCTCCTCCTCTCGCCCTCCAGTCCTCGGCACTGGAGATTGGGAGATGCTCCATCCCATACAATGAGCTAGTGGCGCTCCAAACCAAGGGGTTTCTTCCCCAGCCTTCATGGTTAGGTTCGAGCGGACTCGCCACCTACAAGGGCGGAAAACAAGCGGAGAGCGTCCCCAGTCCCTCCCAAGGAGAGCGGGTATGCCTTGTCCCTTATTTGATAAGAGTGCTCGGATTTCCAATTCATCCGTTTCTCCGGGGGCTCCTGGAGTTCTATCGCCTCCAGTTGCACAACCTTACGCCTGCCTCCATTATGCATATTGCGGGCTTCGTGGTCCTTTGCGAGCTGTTTTTGGGCATCGATGCTCATTTCGCGCTGTGGAAAAGGTTGTTCTGCCTCGTACCCCGTTCTCAGGAGGGGTCGATATATCAAGTGGGCGGAGCCGAACTATGGCGCATCACCGGGACCGGATATCTATCCGGAACCCGAAGAAAGCGTCCAAGACTGGCCTTGAATTGTTTTATATAGAAGATGTCCCCTACTTGGGACCCTGTTGGATCGGCCTCCCGAGTTGATAATGCTCCTTTGAAGAAACGCCTAAGCTGGCGTCCACGGAGCCCTCAGAGGGAAAATGACACGGACGTCCTTTACCTGATGAATCGAATAAGGTTGTTGGCTCATTCCGGACTGACCATGACCGGGGTCATGGCCACATGCATTATGCGGGGGGTGCATCCGCTCCAGTATAGAGGCCACCCCATGTGGGATTGCAACGGGGAGGATGATGCCACCCGCCATGGCCGTAAGGGGTCGAGATCGGTCACCGATCTGATGAAGACCTTGTCCGCATTGTACAAGGGAGAAGAGGAGGAATTTCTTCGCGTCAATCCACAGGACGGGTTTTCTATGAACAATCCTCCAAGCTGGGTAAGTGGACATTTCTTTTTGTCCATCCGATCCATATTCCCATAGTCAAGTATCTCATTTTGTGATTTCGACGCAGGAACTGCGCCAGGCCGTAAAGGGTATAAACAGCCTGCCTCTGCAACCCGAAGATCCGGAATGGTTCCTCGATCCGGCCTCCCAAGAGGATCCGGACATATCGGTGGAGCTGATTGATGGGGTATTTCACCAGCTGAGCATTGATAATGCCCTGGTCGCCATTACGGCCGATTACCCGAAATACTTCCGACCTCGCGAATGGCGAGACCGAAGCTCAATACTTGAGAATGATTCATCCTTGCTTATTTTTATCACCGTACACCAGCGGTGTTTTGCGAGAGCCCTTGAGGCGGAAGGCCGACCTGCGCGGCTAGCCAACAAGGCAGCGACGGCCCAAAGAGGCTAAAAAGAAGTGCGATGCGGATTGAAGCGCCCTACATAGCGGTATGGCGTGTCACCTTATTCAGGTTTTATTCGGAAGGCATACTAACGCTCGTGCTCTCTTCAGGAAAAAGAGCGCTCGCCGGACTATATCCGGAGAGGTTGCCAATCGAGCCTCCGCCAGCCAGGCTTCAAAGCTAGGCCCAGAAGCGGAGGCGAACACTAGGGGTGCGTTGGATGCTCCTCCGACAGAGGATGCCGACAGATTGTCCGTCACCAACTCCAAGGTGGAGAGTGCCATGAATCACAGGTGCCGCCGGACAATTCTTCATGACACATGTTTCTCCCAAGAGGCGTTGAACGCCTTCAATTCGGGAGATGCGCACCTCCGTGCCGCTCAACATGGTCTAGCCAGAGCCACGGAGCAGTATGTAAAAGACATACGAGTGAGGAAATTTAACGGTTATATATACAAGTAGCCCCCGAGGCTTGAAATAGTTAGAATAACTGATTTAAGGATCATTTATTGTGCAGGATCTTACAGAAAAGAATACCCAACTGTCCCAGGAGCTTGAAGAGTGCAAAGCCCAACTTGAGGCTGCACAAGCGCATGACAGGGGAAGCCAAAGAGACCCACTCTGGTAATATACGCTTTTAAAAGATAAGTATGTTATGAAGTGCGGCGTGTGTATAGATCTGACAATAACATTGCAGATGGCGCCGGGGTAGATCCGGACAAGCAATAGCTCTTGTGCCGGTTAAAGGCCGGTGAGAACGTGCTTACGAGGGTGAGGCAGGAGAAAAATAATCTCCAAGATGCCAACACCCAGCTGGGTGAGGAGCTAAAACATGTTCGTGCCCAGCTGTTTGACTCCGTTAAGGAGAACCGGCGGCTTCGACGCGACACTTTTAGTAAGTGCTTAAACGAACTTTGAAAAAAGAGTTCGGCGAGGAAGTCGACTAACAGAGTTATGTCTGTAGGTATGCTCATAGGCCGTCCTGCAGAGGAAATGCCCGGTTCTACGTGTGACCTTCTTCCCGTGCTCTTACAACTGCATGAACGAGTTCGGCAGGTGATGAAAGGCGTCGCCCAGGCCTTGTGGCCATCTGTCTCCCTGCCCAAAGGCCTTGGGGAGCTTGCAAAGAGGCTCTAGGGAAGCGGTGGCGCTTAGATTATGGAAGATATCGGCTGTCGTCAAAGGCGTCAGGGAGGCACAGGCCATGGTGAAGGCAGCGGTACACGAAGGCTGACCCAAACCACATGGCCGAGGTCGGACCTGTGGGGCCAGATGGGAAGGAGATCCCTGTGAGCTTAGTGTACGGCCAGGTAGAATTGGCCGCAAAGTATTCCCAGTAGGACTATAAACTAGACAGCCTGTTAGATGGCATTGAAGAGGAATACAATAAGTCAAGTTGACTATGTAATTTAAGGTGACATGTAAAATGCCTTCTAGCCGGATTGTAGATCGTTTGTCATAGCGGACCTTTTAAGCTTCAACCTCGGGACCCAGTGATGCAGGTGTGTCCGAATACCCTCGCGATTATATAAAAACCGGGGCATGCGTGGAGACCAGGCGTAGGGGTCATTAGTGCTTTATCAGAAAAGTGCCCAACTAGTTATGTTATATTACATGGTTAGTAAGAAACATCTTCCAGGGAGAATAGTTCCATTAGAGTTCCTTTCCACAGGAGGCATGCCCTAAAGTGCATGTCAGGACTGCGAAAAAGCGAGAAAAACATCTGAGGCGGATAAATAAATAGGTAAGAAATCTTACATTAGTTCACCGACCGAATATTCTCTTAAGAACGCTAGATTTCGGCTTCATCGGTCTGAGGTACACATCCGGTGACCCGGCGGTAACAATCGCAGAGGTGCTCCTTTACCACCTAGCCAAACAATCGGGAGCGTAGGGGTAAGCCACGGGGAGCCGAGCAACCCAGCTTGGCCAAAACTTAAGTCATATCGATGCATATAATGGTGAATAAAAGGTACATGCGGAAGTGTGACACATGTATTGGGCATGAAGCCCTTATAATTAAGCTTACGTGAAAGAAGCCCCGGTACAATGGCGCGGATAGCGGCGTCAAGTGTGTGCGAACAATGCGCTAACTTGAGCCTTCAAAGGCTGGAGAGAAAAAGGAGGAGAAGGAGAAAAATAGAAGACAACTAAAATGTAAAATATGGACAGAAGAAGAGCGAACTCAGTCGGCGCTAGGCGTAGAATCTTCGGAGGCGGGCTGCGTTCCATGGGTTCGGCTCGAGTCGGTTATCCGATGCATCTCGCGGAAGGTGCGCTCCACGGTCAGGACTTGGTCGATGATAAAGGGACCTTCCCATTTGGGCTTGAGTTTGTCCTTTTTCTTGTCCGTGAGGCGTAGAACTAGCTCGCCAACATTGTAAGTTTTGGCCCGTACTTCTCTGCTTTGATATCTTCGAGCCTGCTGTTGATAGAATGCGGAACGGGCTTTTGCTACGTCACGCTCCTCCTCCAAGGCGTCCAAACTGTCCTACCGATCGAGCTCGGCTTCGCTTTCTTCGTACATGTGCACGCGAGGTGAGTCATGAATTATGTCGTAGGGCAGAACTGCCTCTGCGCCGTATACCATAAAGAATGGCGTGAATCCGGTCGTGCGATTCGGAGTGGTCCGCAGCCCCAAGAGTACGGAGTCGGGCTCCTCTACCCAGTGCGTGTTAGATTCCTTGAGGGACTGCACTAATCTGGGTTTGATGCCGCTCATAATTAGACCATTTGCTCGCTCAACTTGACCGTTAGTTTGAGGGTGATAGACTGAAGCATAGTCGAGCTTAATGCCCATGTTTTTGCACGAGTTTGACCTGTCGGCCGTAAAGTTCGTGCCGTTATCGGTGATGATGTTGTGGGGACCTTTATGCGGTGTCGACCCACGATATGAAGTCTATCACCGGTCCGGATTCGGCCCGTCTTGTGACAGGCTTGGCCTCTTTCCATTTGGTGAATTTATCCACCATGACCAGTAGGTATTTTTGCTTGTGGGTTCCCCTTTAAGGGGTCCGACCATGTCAAGCCCCCAGACCGTGAAGGGCCAGGTGATGGGTATAGTTTTGAGGGCTGTGGGTGGCATGTGGCTTTGATTAGCAAAGAGCTGGCATCCGACGCATCATTGGACTAAGTCCTGAGCATCTGCCCGGGCCGTCGGCCAATAAAATCCTGTACGGAAGGCCTTGCCTACAAGGGCCCGGGCTGCGGCGTGGTGCCCGCCGAGTCCGGCATGAATTTCAGCCAGAAGATTCCGCCCTTCCTCTTTGAAGATACACCTTTGAAGGACTCAGGTTGTGCTTTTCTTATAAAGCTCTCCCTCATGGACTTTATAGGCTTTAGATCGCCGCACTATGCAGCGGGCCTCGTTTTGGTCCTCGGGAAGTTCTGCTGGTTAGGTAGGCTAGGAATGGTTACATCCACAGGGCAAGGACTGCCATTATTACGTGGGTTGAGGGTGTTATTTCGTTGGTAGAACCACCAACTGTGTCAGAATGTTCGGTCTGGGGCAGTGCAGTTGGGTCCGGGTTGTTATTTCCGGACTCTCCCTCCCATAATATGGATGGCTTGAACAGCCTCTCTAGGAAGATGTTGGGGGGGACAGCATCGCGCTTTGCACCGATGCGTGCCAACACGTCTGCTGCCTGGTTGTTATCCCGGGCTATATGGTGAAATTTGAGCCCCTCAAACCGAGCTGACATTTTTAGGATGGCATTGTGATAGGCTGCCATTTTCGGATCCTTGGCATCAAAGTCTTCATTTATTTTGGATATCACGAGGTTCAATCCCGCGCACCTCTAGGCGTTGAATGCCCATGGAGATTGCCATCCGGAGACCATGTAGAAGGGCCTCGTGTTCGGCTGCATTGTTGGAGTCGTATACATTATCCGAATGCGTATTGAACTGTATCTCTGGTTGGGGACGTCGAGAATGGCGCTTGACTCGAGCTAGCCAACATTTTGGAGCCGTCGAAGTGCATTATCCGGTTGGAATATGCGCGTACTCTTTAGGGAGTTGACCGGTCCATTCGGCAAAGTCGGCCAAAACTTGCGACTTAATAGCTCTCCGTGGCTTATAGGTTATTTCGAACTGGAGGAGCTCAATGGCCCATTTGGCAATCCGGCCCATCGCGTCGCGGTTGTTTATAATGTCGTTAAGGGGTACTTCGGAGGCTACTGTTATTGAACACTCTTGAAAGTAGTGTCGCAGCTTCCGGGATGCCATAAACACCGCGTACGCTATCTTTTGATAATGCGGGTACAGTGACTTGCATGGAGTTCGGACAGTGGACACGTAGTAAACTAGTTTTTGAAGGGGGAACTTGTGTCCGTCCATTTCTCGTTCGACAACGAGCACCGCGCTTACAACTTGATGAGTTGTCGCGATGTATAATATCATTGGTTCGCCCATGTTGGGCGCGGCCAGGACCGGGTTTGTTGCCAATATGGCTTTTATTTCTTCAGTCCGGCCGTGGAGGCATCCGTCCACTCGAAGTGTTTGGTGCGTCGGAGGAGGCGATGAAGGGGTAATGCCTTTTCTCCCAAACGGGAGATAAAGCGGCTTAGAGCCGACACGCATCCAGACAATTTTAGTATTTGTTTGAGGTCTTTTGGGATATCCAATTGTGACGGAGCTCGGATCTTGGCTGGGTTTGCTTCAATTCCTCTACCGGATACAATGAAGCCCAAGAGCTTTCCGGCTGGTACGCCGAAAACACATTTTTCCGGGTTGAGCTTGATGTCATATGTTCGGAGATTATCGAATGTGAGCCTCAAGTCGCCTACTAGAGTTTCGACATGCTTGCTTTTGACGACCACATCGTCTACGTATGCCTCCACTGTTTTGCTGATCTGGTTTGCGGACATGTATACGAATCATGCGCTGATATGTTGCGCCGGTGTTTTTGAGCCGAAGGGCATTGTGTTAAAGCAAAATGGGCCGTATGGAGTGATGAATGCCGTTGCGGCTTGGTCGAACTCTGCCATCTTAATTTGGTGGTAGCCGGAGTATGCGTCGAGGAAACACAATGAATCGTGTCCTTGGTAGCGTCGATGATTGATCGGCGGGGGGAGGAAGGGATCCTTTGGGCAAGCCTTGTTGAGGTCCTTGAAATCGGCGCATAGGCGCCCGAGTTTGTCCTTCTTTGGTACCATCACCGGGTTTGCTAGCCAGTCCGGATGTTTTATATCTACGATGAATCCGGCCTCCAATAGTTTGGCTAGCTCCTCTCCCATGGCCTGTCTCTTGGGTTCGGAGAAACGCCAAGAGCCTGTTTGATCGGCTTGAACCCTTTAGGGTGTTTAGGCTGTGCTTTCGGCCAGCGGCGTGGGATTCTGGCATGTCTGAAGGGTGCGGGCAAAATGTCCCAATTTTGGCGTGGAATTCTCTTAGTGCGGTGTGTACATCGAGTTTAATTGTGCCCCGATGGAGGCCGTTTTGTATGGTCCGTTGGATGGACTTGGAATTTGACTATTTAAATCTGCTTGGTTTGAAGGAGGTGGACTTGGATCTCTTATCGAGTATCACATCATCCCTATTCACCATGGAGCGCGGTGCAGTGAGTTCCTCGGCCGCTAGGGCTTGGATAGTGCCTCAAGGGCAGTCTGGCTGTCTTATTTTGGCGGAGTGCAATGTCCGGGTCACTAGCAAGAGTGATGATTCCGTTGGGCGGGCATTTTGAGCTTCATCTACCCATAATGGGGTATAGCTTGAAAAATTGTGAATGCCTCCGCCCTAATAGAGCGTGGTATCCGGCTGCTGAGCAGGGCCACTTGGGCGTGACCTCCTCGGACCTGTAATTATCCGGCGTGCGAACACCACATCGGTGTGATTTTTCTGTCAGACAGTGCTTCCCTTGAGGATTATTCCTCTAAAGGTTGTGCTTCTTCGCTCAATGCGGCTCCGGTCTATTTCCATTTTGGAGGGCTTCCTCGTAAATGAGGTTCGATCCGCTGCCACCGTCCATGAGTACCTTGGTAAGGCAAAAGCCGTCCACTATCGGACCGAGGACCAATGCGGCTGGTGCTCGGGCTGTTAGGAATTTAGGTTAAATCAGCTGGCATTAAAGGTAATAGCCGTGTCACTCCATGGGTTTATTGTTGCTACTTGGTAGACTTCGGAAAGGCTACAGAGTGTTCGTTTCCGCATATTATTTGATGCGAAAGTCTCAAAGACTGTTAATACCGTACTGGTATCCCTTGGCTGGTGCTCTAGAGTTAGAAGCTCTTCGCCAATTTTGGCCACCTGCCGTAGTATGCAACATGCTCTAAGGCTATGAGTTGGAGTGGCGCCCTCTGTACTATGAATTTTACAAGGTCCATTGAGCCATCCCTCCAGTACGGTTCCATGCCCTATAGAGGGTTTTTGCTTTTTGGTTTTTAACCCAGGTGCCTGCTGATGATGCACCCTTTTATCTCGGACTAGGGTTGTATTCAAGGCCGGATTGTCCCAAAATCTTGCTTTGGTTTTCCAGGCGCTTTCCATCATACAGTACTTTTGCATTACTATGGGCGCCAAGTAAATCAAAGCGTGTAATGTCACTGGCGACTTATAACGTTGAGGATCCCGTTGTCCGTGCAATTATTGCGAGAAGAATGAGATTGCGTCCTCCTCACGGCAGTCCTTTATCCTGTCCATAACCGGGAGGAATCGGCCCCACTAATGGTGTCTTTTTATTTCTGCGGGCTCTTGCCGAATTTGAGATAGGTCGCTTATGTTTGGGTGGGCGTGTGGAATTAAATCGGAACCGCGCCCAATCTGAGACTTAAGGGCCAAGGAGCTTCGAACTTGGAAGCTTGGATTCTTGGATGCTGTCCAATGAATCTAGCACCTTCTTTACTGGTAGGTTCGGGGCTTGAGTGGCGTCCTCTCCTCGCGGGAATCCGGCATGGAGGGATCGGAATCGGACATAGCTAGTCCTTAAGATAGAAGAAGGGTCGTCGTATTGTTCCTCTACCACAACAACGTGGTGGGTAACACAGGAGAGTTAATCTCTCTCGGATCGGGTTTAGGCCCAATCTGATCATAGTCTGTAGCGACTCGAGGCGGCGATGCGATCCAAGAGCTTCGTTTAAGGAAGAGAGCTCCACCGGATCTAACCTTTCGCCGAGCTCGAGTTAACATGAAGATTGCTTTCGATGACCGAGAAGTCATTGTCGGTGGCGTGACGAACAGCGGTCATAAGAAAACCGCCTAGCCGGAGAGTTTGGCCGACAGCCAAAGCTTCTTTAGCAACGATGCCGTCTTTAAAGGCGGGATGAGGCATCCTTCTGGCGGCGACGACGGAAGGAACTCTCAATGAAAGCACCAATGTCGGTGTCCAAAACCGCAGATCTCGGGTAGGGTGTCCCGAACTGTGCATCTAGGCGGATGGTAACAGGAGACAAGGGACACGATGTTTTTACCTGAGTTCGGGCCCTCTTGATGGAGGTAAAACCCTACTCCTGCTTGATTAATATTGATGATATGGGTAGTATAAGAGTAGATCTACCACGAGATCAGAGAGGCTAAACCCTAGAAGCTAGCCTATGGTATGATTGTTGTTCGGGCCCTCTTGATTAATTTTGAGATCTACCAAGCTTTGAAAGCCGAATGTGTATATGATGTCGTCAAGGAAATCAGAAAATATGGGGCAGAGCCCGCTGTAGAAGTAATCGACGTAGAAAGGGAATTTATCTGGGGCGGGCTCGGCGCAAGAAGCTGGGATGACACGGGTAGCAGGGTACCCCGTCGTCGCTCTCCCCCACATACACTTGTACTGATCCCTCAGAGCGAGCACATTGAGCGTCGGAGCAAAGACGACGTTCTCCCTCCGCATCTTCACCAAATCCCTCTCCGGCATCTCTTTCCCCTCACTCGCCTTGAGCGCCTCCTTGCTCCTGCTCACTTTAGGCACCATGAGGGACTGGAGAAAAGCAGGAGGCCGAAGATGGTGGGAGCGCAGGGGCGGCAGATGGATGAGGAGACTCTGTTTCAGGCTGAAGGAGGAAGATGATAGCGGTTCCTAGATCGGAACGGGTGAGGGGTAAGTGAGCAGCGCCCTTGCGGATTCCTCTTTTTATGCGGAAGGCGCGGGGCTGCCTCTTTACTGTTTGATGTGAAGGCGTTCCCATAGACTGCTGCTACTGCAACCGTTCCATGCACGCACCCCACATCGCTCACTCAATGCGAATCGTGGGGAAGCACAACAGACGAGATGATTACATTAGTTAAATCCTGCCACGCGTGACCGTGCACTGTTTGGCCCCGGCCCGACGACGCCTCGCGCTCGTGTGTGGCCTAGGCATGTGGGCTCCTGTCGGTGCACTAAAGTTCGGGCCCTTCAGTACCCCTCACTTGTGCACGGGCAGTTGCAGCCGTACCCGCTGTCAGTGTCAAAACCGGCAGATCTCGGGTAGGGGGTCCCGAACTGTGCGTCTGGGGTCGATGGTAACAGGAGACGAGGGACACGATGTTTACCCAGGTTCGGGCCCTCTTGATTGAAGTAATACCCTACTTCCTGCTTGATTGATCTTGATGAATATGAGGATTACAAGAGCACTGGGGATGAGAAGGTCATGGCGAATTGGTTCCCCATTGCGCTCAAGGACGGAGTCCGAACCTGGCTCCCGGCACTATCTCCTCATGGGACGAGATGTGCACCCGCTTCATCGCCAACTTCCAAGGCACTCGCGACCGGCCTCCGGCCGTGAGTGACATGCGCCACATCAAGCAGCAGCCAGGAGAGACCCTGCAGAAGTACATCCAGCGCTTCAACAACGCCCGCCTCAAAATCCCCAAGGTGACTGAGGAAGCCATCATCTCAGCCTTCTCCGATGGCGTGCGTGACGTCAAGATGAAGGAGGAGCTAGCAATGCATGAAGACCTGTGCACATCCCTGGAGCTGTTCAACTTGGCGACCAAATGCGCCAGGGCTGAGGAAGGGCGCCTCTCCCTCCTCGAGCTTCCGGCTGCCGATCCAGAAGAGAAGAAGCCCAAGGCCAAGGACGTGAAGCGCAAGGGGGCTGTCGTGCTCGCGGCAGAACCAGACACCAAGCAAGGCAGGGATCAGCCTGAGTCATCCAAGGGCAGCCGGTACTGCGTGTACCACGATCTCCACACCCACAAAACCAACGAATGCCAGGAGCTCAGGGCCGTGGGAGAAGGGCGTATCGGTCGACGCCCCGAGCGCAATGATCGGGGCTACGACCGAGGAGGAGGAAGAGGCGCAGGACGCTGGGAAGACCATGGCCCTCGCCAGGGATGGTGTGATAGACCTCGCGAGGACCGCTGGCAGGACCAGCCTCGCGAGGGAGGTTGGAGGGACCAGCCTCGTGAGGACCGCCCTCAAGGCAACGCAGGGCTCCCACCTCTGCCACAGCCGCCAAGGAGGTACGAAGACAATCATCAGGACGAGGGGGCTGGGGGCTTCCAGGAGCCGCGCGCGATCGCTTGCGTCCTGGGTGGCGCTCAGGCCCCAGCCTCTCAAGCGCATCTTCAAGCAGTTTGCTCGCGAGGTGAATGCGGTCCTCCCCAGACCAGAGGCCACATGCCCTCTCAGGTGATCGTCGTGCGCTATCACGTTCAGCTCGGCGGATCATCTCAAGTGCGCGGCAACGGCCGAAGTCCTCCCCATGCTTTGCTCACCAGTCATCAGCAATGTGCAAGTCACCAGGACCCTCATCGACGGCGGAGCAGGACTCAACGTCCTATCTATCGAGACATTCTACGATCTCCAAGTGCCATACGATCAGATTCAGCCGACCAAGCCCTTCTCACAAGTCAGTGATGGCTCCACCGTCCCGATGGGGCAAGTTCGCCTTCCCGTCACCTTCGGACAGCAAGAACAACTACCGCCGAGCTCACCGACTTCGGCGTCGCCCACATTACTTTGCCATACAATGCCATCCTCGGGTACCCAGCTTTGGCCAAGTTCATGGCAATAACTCACCACGGCTACAATGTCCTCAAGATGCCAGGAAGTGGAGGAGTCATCACAGTGCCTTGTGAGGAAAGGGATGCAGTGTGCTCTCTTGAGCGTGCCTTCCAAGTCCCAGCAATCGAAGACCCAGATCACAGGAGCGGGAGACTTCCCGATGGGATCCCTAAGAAGAAGAAGGCTTCGCCTGGTCCAAGCCCTCGTGGGGAAGGCACCTCCGGAGGCGTGGCAACAGGACCCGCGCCCGTTCAAGGGGCGCCACCCTCTGTCACATAGGAAGGCGCGCCCGGCGCCCTCCTCAGGCGGGGCTCGGGGGCTCTTTCATGGCGAGCCACCGACCTAGCCGGGGTCACGAGGGAGGCGCTCGGGCACCACTTGGAGGCGTGCTTCAAGGCACGCTTCCCTCAGCAAGATATGAGGAAAGGAGGGCCAAACCCTCAGGAGTTCATCACGAGGAGCATCCAGGAGCTATAGGACTCAAGAGTCATGCGCGGCTGTCGCCGCTTGCCCGCCGTGGCCCCGCATCTAGGCGAGGATGCCGGACTGCATATCTGCATCGACATACCAGGGCTCAACCAGGTTGCGTCTCAGGAGCGCCTCTGGCCCTCACGCGTGGGGCGTTGCGAGGGTCCACCTCACAGCTACGTTCGCATGACTTTCGGCCTGCCGAACGCGGTCGTCGCCCATCAGCGCCTGCTGAGGTGCGCTCTAGAGGCTTAGGAGGTCAAGCAACGCGTGGTCCTGGCAGAGATGGAGATGGCTCTCGAGGAACCCCCCGTACCCCCGGAGCCTCCCGAGGCTCTAGGTCCGGAGGGCTCGTGAGGGCCGGCTTCCTCATCACGCGTCATTCGCTACCTCAACATCCCGTCATCCCCGACCATATCAGGTGACACCTTTCCAAGTTCCGCTTTCAGCTGGGAGCGCCCCTCGGGCTGCATCATTCCCAGGTCGCGTGGGTCCGTCCCTGCGGCATGTATCCGTTTTGATTATGTTCTTTACTTACCTTGTTGGGGGCGCCCCTCGGGCTGCATTATCCCCAAGCTGCTCGGGCCGGACCCGATGGCGTATGCTTTCTCCGCACCTATCTAGATGGATTTGCTCCTTCGCGCTTAACCTGATTCACGCAATTATTGCCTATTACCCGGGGCCTCTCCGCCCTAATGCAAAGCGCTTACGCGTTAAAGGGGGTGCACGAGCATCACGACTCATGGGCTCTTCTTGGCTCTCGGCCCTCACCCCTGGCCTTGACCCACGGCATCGCGACTGTCATACCAGCGGCTGAGCTCGCCGAGGGCCGGGACACGAGGCGTAGAGCATTTGCATTCTAACCCTGCAGGTACACACCAATGATAAAGGTCGAGCCAGGCGCAACCCGCCTCGAGGTAGGGCCTCGTGAGTCCCGCTTGGCTCACGGGTGCCGGACACCTCTCCTAGCCCTACCGTGCCGGCCACATGTCGGGGCGGGGCTGTACGCCCGGGGCTCCTCCCGAGGGGAGCCCTCCCGCGAATCAGTGGAAGCACCATGCTCCGCTGGTGGCGACAACTGCCGAGGAGCGGCTATGCCCATACACATGCAGAGCGCTTATGCTCCGTCTTTGGTGATAAACAAGCGAGGCGGCTCACAACCGTATCAACCTCGGGAGCCGGAGCTCGGTGTGCAGGCGCCACCGCGCGCCTCCCCTCGGGAGTGCCGAGGGCTGGACACGGGGCTGCTTGCCGCCACGCCGGCGTCGCCACCAGCCAGTCCCTCGGACCTGGTCGTGCCTCCCGAAAGCAGAGCCAAGGTATGAAAATTCGTTTGAACGTCAAGGGGGACTCCTGAGCATCGCGACTCAGGAGCCTAACTGGTCAAGTAGCCCCTCACTCCTTAGTCCCGTCCTGGTCTCCGGTCGGGGCTAACGGTGGCTGAGGTATGCGCGGGGCCGGGCCCTACCGACGTAGAACGACCAATCCACTCCTATGCCTCCTGTCCCTACTTGTTGTTCGCCCATCAAGGGGGACTCTTGAGCATCGCGACTCAGGAGCCTAACTTGCCACGAAGGCCCTCACTCCTTGGTCCCATCCTGGTTTCGGGTCGGGGCTAACGGCGGCCGAGGTATGCGCGTGGTCGGGCCCTGCCGACGTAGAACACACGCAAGTAGGAGGGAAGAATGCGAATTCAAAGCAAATATTACAAGCCATAAGTCGTTTCACAACGCCAAACACAAGTTTAAACGCCTTCACGAGGCATGGTGCATGTTGCAGGAATTAAAACAGAGCGGAAGCTGCGAAGGGATCACTCTCCTGTGGCGCCCCACCTCCCGAGGCCGCATGAGCTGGCGGCACCACGCCTTGAGCAAGGTCTTTGAAGGCGCGGAACTTCCCCAGCAGGGCCTCAGCTCGGCCTTTCACGACCTCAGCAGCAGCAGCGGCAAGGTCGCCGCTTATAGGCTCTAGCAGGCCGTCAAGGTCGATGCTGGGGTCACGAAGGTAGACGTGGCTGAGGACGCACGTCAGCGCTGCAGAAGACAGGGCATGCGCCTCGGCCTCGGCCGTGGGGCCAAGGCCGTCCGCGACATCTTCAAGTGCTCGGACAAAGAAAGGAAGCAGCTCGGCAGGGCCGTCCTCTGCACCAATAGCGGCTTCTCCAGGCCAATCTCGTAGAGTGTCTTCAACGCGGTGCGAGCCTTCTCCTCCAACCTGGCGAAGGCCACCCGATCCTCAGTCAGGATCTTTGCCTTCCTGTCTAGCTCGATCCTCTCCGCTTTCAGCGACTGTTCCAGCATCTCCAACCGGCCATGGCAGCCATCAAGCTCGGCGTCCCGGTCCCTAACGGCGGCCTCCCGAGCCTCCATCTCCTTCTCCTTCTCCTGGCGGCCGCAGACCTCCTTGGCGAGCTCGTCGTGCAGGCCTTGCAGCTCGGCCTCCAGCGCCTTGCAGCGGTCCCGGGCATCCGAGGCGTCACCCTGGGCAGCATCGCGAGCGGCCCTGGCCTGGCAGGCGTCTTGTTTCTCCCCATCGGAGGCCGATGCGGCTTGGCTCAGTGCAGCTCGGACGGAGGTAGCAGAGCGGGCCCAGCCAGAAGCCAGCTCCAGGCGCCCGGCCACCAGACAGGGATCAGCATTCCGGAGATCCTCTTGCAGCTGGCTCAGTTTGTTGGCAGCCTGGTCCAGGATGGCCGAGGGATCAGAAGGGACTGGAGACGGTGGAGCAGGTGTAGAAGACGGCAGCGTGATCACGGCCTGGGAAGGAGGAGCCCCCTGGGCCTTGGGAACCTCAGCGACAACGTCAAGCCTTGAGCACCTCCAGTCGAGGGGCCACAGGGGGCTGACTTCGTCGCCAGAATGCCCTGCTTTGGGCTCGCGAGGATGACCAGGCAGGGAGGCGCGAGCCGCTGCCTCCTTTCCCATGACGGAGCCGCACCACGGCACTGAACCCGCCTCAAGCAGGGCGCGAGGAGCCCCCTTTGGCCTTTTCACTGCGGGTGCCGACACAGTCAAGAGAATCTGCACGTCAAGCCCGGCGCGGAAGCGAGCAAAACACGGATGGAACACTTACTGGTCGTCGTCCCCGGACCCGAGCAGCCTCCGGCTGAACTAGAAGCCTGAAAGCCTGCAGCTAGGGTCAGCCTTGGGAGGCCCGGAAGCAGTAGGCGCGTCGGGAAGGCCGGAGCTGGCCTCAGACCGCTCCGGAGCCAGAGCGGACCCCGGGGGAACCAGCCCCGACCTGCCCTTCCTCGGAACCAGGGGAGAATCCTCCCCTCCTCGCCTGGCACTGGCCTCGTCATCGTCCGGCATGGAGCAAAGGGCGCGGGACCTGCGCCGAGGGAAGGAATCCCCCGACTCCTGGCCAGTCGCCTCGAAGTCAGACTCTTTTTCCTCCACCTCCTCTTCTTCCTCCTCACTCCTGCTGGAGTTGCTGGAGGAAACGTTCACCGTCGCCAACATCGTCAGATCCTCGGGAGCCCCGGCGGGCACCAGCCCCTCACCATTGAAGGTGGGCATGGCGCTCACCACTTGCTCCCAGTCATCATGAAGAACAGGGGACGGGAGGCGCCCGCCCGGCTTCGCCACGTCTCCCCGACCAAGGAATGGAGAGTCGCGGCAGATCTTCGTCGAGAGGGCCTCGGAGCTCGGTGAGGCGTCATCTGCCTCCCAAGCCTCCACAACAGAGGCGAATGCTCCGGGCCGGAGCCACCCGGTGTTCAGGGAACTCCCTCGAGTGTGGCCCGGTTAGCCGCCGCCCCCAAGTTATGCGGCCTCAGGTCGCGTCTACCCTCTTGACATCATCTTCGCACGAGAGTCCAGGCTCTCGTGAGACCACACATCAGCAGGCTCGGGCTGCCCCGGCAGCGGCGCCGGTCGAGGTGGATGAGCCCGACATCCACCATGACCCACTTGCTCCTGAAGCCTTCTATCCTCTTCCCGGGCTTGGAGATGGAGTTGGAGCTGGAGTATGCGACAAAGCTCGCGCATGCAGTAATAGAGCCACGAGAGACCCGGAGATAAAAGTAATGGCGCCAAAAGCCACCGAGGGCTTTATCCCCACGTGAGCCTCGCAATAGTAGGCGAAAATCGCCAGGAGAAGAACAGAGTTAGGGTGGAGATGCAGAGCTTGCAAGTTGTATTGGCGGAGAACATCAAAGAAGAACTCGGAAAAAGGAGGGACCAGGCCGGCGATGATGGTGCTCACAAAGAACGGGTAGAAGGTGCTCCCCTGGCCTTCAGGCTCGTCGGAGCCGGCCTTGAGCACAGTCGCTCCCTTGTTGCCCTACGCCACCGTCCTATGGCGCACAAGGACTAGATTCTTCCCCGACACAGTCGGAGGATCCAGAGCTGGAAGGTACCAGGCCTCAGGCGGGGTCTTGCGAGGCGCCATGGCTTGCAGGATGGAAGGATTGAGACAGATCTGGAGGATTTCTGTAGCGACCCGACCTCAGATGGTCAAGTCTCTGTGCTTCAGTGTCATCCCTGGATCAGTAATGCTGACACACACAGTACTCGAAGGATTTATAACAGAGTAGCAATCACACACTTATTACATCGAATGTCTCATAAGAGAACTTATTACAATAATATGGCTTAAGGCCATCTAATGCGATAACAATGGAAGGCTTGGAAGATAAAGTGAGTCCATCAACGCCAAGCGGCATAGCTGAGCTGCACGGCAAGGACCTAACGAACCTTACTCCTCGTCGAGAAGTACGCAACATAATACGTTGCAGCCGAGAACAGGTCAGCACATGGAATATGCTGGCAATATAACACAGTAGAGCAAGAACAAAATAATGTTATCACTACATGCATATTTGGCTGGTGGAAAGCTCTATGGTTATAGTTTTGTGAAAAGCTAATTTTTTTCCTACAACAAAGGAATAGATTTCAATTTAACTATCATGGTGGTTGAAACATTGAGAAGGTATAACCCCAACTCAATCCCAATTAAAGTAGTTAACAACCCAACAATGTTAAGAGTGATGAGATACATGTGATAACTCAAGTACTAGATACTCAAAATTGTCCATAACCGGGGACACAGCTAACCATGATTAGATTGTACACTCTGCAGAGGTTTGCACACTTTTCCCCACACGACTCGGTCGCCTCCGTTGATTTCTCGCACTGCATGGTGTTTGAGAAATGGATGACCGAGAGATAGTCTTTCAGAAACATTAACTCTCTACTCCGGGTAGACCATACCAAACCTACAAAACCCACTACACCTTGATCTACCTCTTCAAGAGCTTCACGTAACTTACTCAACTATGCTAGAGCCCATAGTAGCTTGTGGCTGCACACGGAAGTTTCTAGCATGAATAATCTCAGTTCCCTTTAAGCACGGGTGGTGGTTCATAGGAAGATCACCACGGGTACCCGGGATTTCCAAAAATAAAGCAGACAACCTTTGGGTTCCCCGGTGCCTCAATCCACCGGATGTGTATTAAAGTTGCCACCTTAAGTTGAACCATTAATTAACAATCTCACATCTGTCATGGATTCACTCAAACCCAACCACGTCTCTGAGCATAGCATAGCAATATAAGCAACACGTAGAAGTAACTCCCAAGGGTTTGATAGTAACAGGGCGATAGGTTCTACCTCAACTACTACTTCCCAACCCACAAGTTAATGACATCCTAACCATGCAATGTTTGAGGATTGAGCTAATGCATAAAAACTGGTATGAAAAGAGTATGATCAATGTGTTACTTGCCTTGCTCACGATCCGCGAATCCTAGAGACTCGTAGTAACACGCTTCGCACTTCGGGAATTCTATCGCAAGCAAACAATAACATACATAAGCAACAAGCAAAGATGCACAAGCAAAACTCAAATAAACGAGGCTGACCAGAAAGTTCAACTTAAGAACTCCGTTCGCAAAAAGAATCAAACCAAACGGAGCAACGAAACTCAAACGGCGAAAGAAACAAGATACGTTTACTAATCTGAACTAGGGTCAAATTTTACAGTATCAAAATCTTGTTTAAGTTGTCTAGACAGAAAGAGGGTCTCGAGACAAAGATCTAGGCGCTTGAATCGCCTGATTCCGACTAACGAGCGAAAAGATAAACAGAAACTAAGATCGGATCAGAAATCGCGATCAGAAAAATTGTGGAATAAATCCGAGAAAAGAAAATCGACGAGCAGACTAACGAGCGAGCGTTCGTTAGCTGGATCTAACGAAACGCGTTCGTTAAAAGCGAACGAGCAATGACGCTTCGCTAAATAAATAAACCAGAGAAAACCCGATCTATTTAAAAAATGAAAACTAGGGTTTCTAAAAAAAAAGCAGTTTTTCTCGAGAAAACAATGACAATGGGCGGCTACCTCGGCTTAGCTCGTGGGTTACAGTGCGTGGAGGCTCGGGGTGGCGGCTCGGGCGGCGTGGGTTGGCGAGGCTCGGCGGCAGGCGGCTCCGGGCTGTGGCGGGAGGCTCGGGCTCGAGGCGGCGGTGGCGGAGTGGTGGTGGTGGTGTGTGTGGCGGGCGGCGGGTATTTAAAGAGAGAGGCGGCTTGGAGGAGGGCAAAGGCGGCGGAGTCCGGCTCGGACTCCGTTCGGCGTGGCCAGGCTGTCAGCTGTGAGGCGATGGCATTCTTGGGCACCACTGGCTCAGCTGGGCCTTAGGCCCAGTCGGGCGCGGGGAATTTTTTTAAATAATTCCGTCGACAGACAATAAATCCTATAAAATAAAATAAAAATCTAAAAATGTCAAAACAAATTTTCACCGTCTAAATGAAATATTTAGAAGGAGATGAACATTTTCTTGGCCCTAAAATGCAATTTTTGAAAACGTGCAATTTTTCTAATGCAAATAAAATCCAAATAAAATCAAATAAAATCCAACAAATGATTTTAACACTTTTCCTCCAATATTTCAATCGTTTTGGAGAAGTCATATTATCTCCTCTCATTTATTTTTTTATATGAAATATTTTTCGGAGAGAAAAATAATTAAAATCAAAATCCTCGTTTCATTATTTGATAAAAATCAAATATGAAAACCGGAAAATCCCCAACTCTCTACGAGGGTCCTTGAGTTGCTTAGGATTTCGAGGATTGTGGAAAGAAGAAGCAATAAAATATGATATGCATAAATGACCTATGTAAAACATTCCAAATTGAAAATTTGGGATGTTACAAACCTACCCCACTTAAGATGAATCTCGTCCTCGAGATTCGGGTTGGCTAGAAAATAGGTGCGGGTGGTCCTTGCGAATATCATCCTCTCGTTCCCAGGTGGCTTCCTCCTTGTTATGGTGGCTCCACTGAACTTTGCAAAACTTAATAACCTTGCTGCGGGTGACTCGGCTGGCAAAGTCAAGAATATTTGTTGGCTTCTCCTCATAAGTCAAATTACTGTCCAAGTGAATTGCCTCCAAGGGTACTGTATCTCTTAATGGTATATCGGCCATCTCAGCATGGCACTTCTTCAGCTGTGAGACTTGGAACACATCGTGAACTCCTAACAATCCTTCCGGTAATGCCAGCTTGTAGGCAACTTCTCCCATCCGTTCCAAAACACGGTACGGTCCTACAAATCTCGGAGCTAATTTTCCCTTAACTCCAAAGCGTTTCACTCCTCGCAAGGGTGATACTCGCAGATATGCTCTATCTCCAATTTCATAGGTTACCTCCTTGCGTTTCATGTCTGCATAACTTTTCTGCCTGGACTGAGCGATCTTCAGTCTATCTCGAATCAGCTTAACTTTCTCTTCAGACTCCTTGATCAGGTCTGGTCCAAACAGCTGTCGGTCTCCTACCTCATCCCACATCAACGGCGTTCTGCATCTGCGTCCATACAGAGCTTCGAACGGTGCCATCTTCAGACTGGCTTGATAGCTATTGTGTTATGAGAATTCTGCGTAAGGCAAATTGTCATCCCAACTAGATCCATAATCTAGCGCACAGGCTCTCAACATGTCCTCCAGAATCTGGTTGACTCTCTACATACATCCATCATGCGGGTGAAATGTTGTCTTGAACTCCAATCTCGTACCCAAGGTCCGTGTATGGCGATGCCAAAACTTTGAAGTAAATTGTGTTCCTCTATCGTCACGATGGTCCTCGAAACTCCATGCAAACATACGATCCTGGACATATATATCTTGCCCAACTTTGCACTTGTATAAGTTGTTTTCACTTTGGGATGAAGTGAGCCACTTTGGTCAAGCGATCCACTACTACCCATATTGAATCATATCCTGCCTTGGTCTGGGTAGTCCAATGATAAAATCCATGCCAAGTTTATCCCACTTCCATTCGGTATCGACATGGGCATGTGATCCTTTGACGCCGATGCTCTGCCTTCACTCTCTGACATACATCACATACAACTACATACTCGGCAATATCCTTCTTCATACCAGTCCACCAGAAACGTTCTTTCAAATCCAAGTACATCTTGGTGTTTCCGGGGTGTATCGTGTATGGTGAGTCATGAGCCTCCTGAAGTATTAACTTCCTGATCTTTGGGTTATTGGGCACATAAACTCAGTCCTCAAACCATAAGGTATCATGCTCATCCTCGCGAAAACCTTTGGCCTTTCCTTTGCTCATCTTTTCCTTTATCTCAGCAATCTCTTTGCCCTCCTTCTGAGCTTCTCGAATTTTGTCCAACAACGTAGACTGAACTTCCATTGTTGCAATGAAACCTCTTGGAACAATCTCCAACCGAAGTTCCATGATATCTTCAGCTAACTCCTTCTGCAATCCCTTACTTTCAAGGATATTGGCATAACTCTTCCGGCTCAAAGCGTCTGCTACGACATTGGCTTTTCCTTGATGATAGTGTAGCTTCATATCGTAATCCTTTATAAGTTCCAACCATTTCCTCTGCCTAAGGTTCAGCTCCTTTTGGTGAAAATGTACTTCAAACTCTAATGATCCGTGTACACATCACAATGGTTTCCAATAAGATAATGTCTCCAAGTCTTCAATGCATGCACTACGGCTGCTAGCTCCAAATCATGTGTGGCATAGTTCAACTCATGGGGTTTTAGTTGCCGTGAGGCATACGAAACAACCTTTCCGTCCTGCATAAGCACACATCCAAGTCCCAAGCGTGAGGCGTCACAATACACTTGAAACTCCTTATGTATATCTGGCAGTGTTAGCACTGGGGAAGTAGTCAAACGTTTCTTCAATTCTTGAAAACTTGCCTCGCAATCTTCTGTCCATTTAAACTTGGTATCCTTCTTCAATAGTTCCGTCATTGACTTAGCAATCTTGGAAAAATTCTCAATGAATCTCCGATAGTATACTGCGAGTCCAAGAAAACTGCGGATCTCACCAACTGAAGTGGGTGGCAACCATTTAGTAACCGACTGAACCTTGTTGGGGTCTACTGCTATACCTTCTCCTGATATAACATGCCCAAGAAATCCAACTTCCTTCAACCAAAACTCGCACTTGCTGAATTTGGCGTATAACTGTTGTTCCCTAAGTTTCTCGAGAACTAAATGCAAATGCCCCTTGTGCTCCTCTTCATTCTTCGAGTATACCATAATATCATCAATACACACCACAACAAACTTGTCCAAATACTCCATGAATACCTTGTTCATCATGCTCATGAAATAGGCAGGGGCGTTATTCAGTCCAAACGACATGACCGTATACTCGTATAATCCATACCGCGTGGTGAACGCTGTCTTTGGTATATCCTTCTCTCGAATCTTCAACTGATGGTATCCCAATCATAGATCAATCTTCGAAAATACCTTAGCTCCTTGCAGCTGATCAAACAGATCATTGATCATTGGTAGTGGATACTTGTTCTTAATCGTTACTTCATTCAAGGCTCGGTAATCAACGACCATCCTTAGGGATTTATCCTTCTTCTCGACCAAAAGTACTGGAGCTCCCCAAGGTGATGAACTCCTTCGAATATAACCTTTTTCCAACAACTCCTTGATCTGTTTCTTAATTTCCTCCAGATCATTTGCGGGCATCCGATAGGGTCTCTTGGATATTGGTCATGTACCTGGCAATAGTTCTATCAAAAACTCGATGTCTCGATCCGGTGGCATGCCTGGTAACTCCTCTGGGAAAACATCCGGAAAATCCTTTACTACTGGTACTTCCTCCTGAACAACTCCCGTGAGGGCATTCACTTGGCTCCTCCTAGGCATATGTCTAGATACGTACTTAATCCTTTTTCCCTCCGGGGTGGTAAGATAAATTGATTTGCTAGCACAGTCAATGCTTCCTCCATACTTTGACATCCATTCCATACCTAATATCACATCCAATCCTTGCGACTCCAAGATAATTAGGTCGGACGGAAAAACATGTGTGCCAATGGTTAGGGGTATCTGGTTGCACCATCGGCTAGCCATGTACTCTGCTCCAGGCGAGCTCACTAAAAGAGGGGTCCTAAGGGTTTGGGTTGGTAGTTTAAACTTATCCACAAATACCCTTGATATGTATGAATGCGATGCACGAGTATCGAAAAGAACAAGAGCGGTAAATGACTTAACCAAAAACTTACCTATTACCGCGTCCGGCTGCTCTTCAACCTCCTCCACGTTAACGTGGTTCACTTGTCCTTTGTTGAATGGATTGGGCTTCTTCCCAGTGCTCCCATTTCCATTTCCATTCCTTCCTTTAGGGCAATCATTGGCATAGTGCCCTGTCTTCCCGCACTTAAAGCAAGTAACTTGACTTAGGTATCTTTTGGTGGGTGTAGCTGGGTTGGAGCGGTTCTGATTGTTATTCACTCTGTTCCCATTCCCATTCTTAGCACCATTGTGGTTATGCGATCCTCCTCCAGTGTGGTTGTGACCTCCATGGTTATGAACAAGTCCTCCCGAGTTTAGGGTTAAGCGGGGCTTCTGTTGAGCTCCTGAATTATACTTCCCTTGTCCATACTTCCTCTTACGCCTCTCAATCTGCTGCTGCTTCCCTTCAATCATAAGGGCCTTGTCTACCAACTCCTGGTAGTTCCTGAAAGTTGCCACCATCAACTGCATGCTCATCTCATCATTCAGCCCTTCCATAAACTTCTCCTGCTTCGCGGCATATGTGGCCACATCATTAGGGGCATAGCGTGATAACTTGCTAAACTCATCCACGTACTGAGCCACAGTACGGTTTCCCTGGCGTAAGTTGCGAAACTCGCGCTTCTTCATCTGCATGGCTCCAGTTGAGACATAGGCTGTGTGAAAAGCTTGCTGAAACTGGTCCCAAGTAACATTGGCTATGGGAAAAGTAGCCGTGTAATTCTCCCACCATGAGGCTGCTGGTCCATCCAATTGATGTGCGAGAAAGCGCACCTTCTCAGCATATGAGCAACCTGCGGTGGTCAACTCCCTTCCAATACGGCGTAGCCAATCATCAGCAACTATTGGCTCGGTGCTACTGGAAAACACCGGCGGCTGTAACCTCAGGAAACGGGCTAAATTGTCCACTGGCGGCGGGTTATTGTTGTTGTTGTTGTTGTTGTTGTTGTTATTGTTGCCCTGGTTCTGAACTAGCAGTTGCATCAAAGTATTCTGTTGCTGGATCAATTGGGTGAGCTCCGGTGGGAAAGCAAAACCGGTGTCACGTCTCGGAGGCATCTGATGGGTTTAGATGGAAGAGATTAGAATAGAAGAACAAAGGTCTAATAAGAAAACACTAAACATATGCACATGAGGCAAACACAATCATTTCACTCAATCAATCAAGCAAGGGCATACAACGGTCTAGTACTATCGCAAAAGTGCTCAACTACATGGGGAAATACTACTAATATATGGTGGTCATCTAGAAATTTTGATCGGTGGAAGACTCCATGATGTCTGCTCCAGCTTCGTCTTCGTATTCATCATCACTTGGATCGGAATCGGTGTCGTCGATGATGATGTAGTTGTCCGGGAAAGTGGGGTCTTCGTCTTCTTCTTCCGGTGCTGGTCCTCCCATGAATACTCCGATCTTCTTAACCAGGTCGTCGTTCTTCTCCAGTAGTGTCTTGATTTTCTCCTCATATCCATCGCGTGTAAACTTGAGTTCTTCCTTCAGCTCGATGATCCTGGTTTTCTCCTTCTTCAACTCCATCATTTCTGCACACATCTAGTTCTCCTGGCGTCGAATGTGCTGGTTTAGCTCCTGGATGAAAGCTGCAATGGATCTATCCTTATTGGTGCTGATTACTTCCCATTGCTCATCTTGGCGCCCACATATTTGATAGATGGTGTCCTTAAGCTCCCTGTTGTAGACTTCTCCAATGTGTCCCATGGTAATGTGGGCTGCCATGCTCTTGCCTAGACTCCAGGTGGGTGCTTCAAAAGAAAATTCTATGGGCTTAGAAGTTGGCGAGAACGTCCTTCCTGGAACTTGTACTTGAATCATCCAGCGTTCCTCTTCGGGTAAGGTGGCGTTGTACGTCCCGGTGAAGCTTGGTATTCCAATGTTCAAGTACCTAGTGTCTCCCTTCAAGTGGCGTCCAAAAGGTGTGTCTTCATCTGGTTGTACAAACTTGTTCTTCATCTCTGTCATCCTAAAGAGTGGAAAATTGAAGAGGAGTCAGAAATGAGTAGAGAAGAGTGACCTATGGTTTATCCTAGTGGTCGTGTCCTACACTCAGCGTGTGCTCTGATACCATCTTGTAGCGACCCGACCTCAGATGGTCAAGTCTCTGTGCTTTAGTGTCATCCCTGGATCAGATGTCTTGACACACGATTACTCGAAGGATTTATAACAGAGTAGCAATCACACACTTATTACATCGAATGTCTCATAAGAGAACTTATTACAATAATATGGCTTAAGGCCATCTAATGCGATAACGGTGGAAGGCTTGGAAGATAAAGTGAGTCCATCAACTCCAGCGGCATAGCTGAGCTGCGGCAGCGACCTAACGAACCTTACTCCTCGTGCGAAAAGTGCGCAACATAATACGTTGCAGCCCGAGAAACAGGTCAGCACATGGAATATCTTTGGCAATATAACATGATGAGAGCAAGAACAAAATAATGCTATCACTACATGCATATTTGGCTGGTGGAAAGCTCTATGGTTATAGTTTTGCGAAAAGCTAATTTTTTCCTACAACAAAGGAATAGATTTCAATTTAACTATCATGGTGGTTGAAACATTGAGAAGGTATAACCCCAACTCAATCCCAATTAAAGTAGTTAACAACCCAACAATGTTAATTAAGAGTGATGAGATACATGTGATAACTCAAGTACTAGATACTCAAAATTGTCCATAACCGGGGACACGGCTAACCATGATTAGATATACACTCTGCAGAGGTTTGCGCACTTTTCCCCACAAGACTCGATCGCCTCCTTTGATTTCTCCCACTGCATGGTGTTTGAGAAACGGATGACCGAGACACAGTCTTTCAGAAACATTAACTCTCTACTCCGGGTAGACCATACCAAACCTACAAAACCCACTACCTGTTGATCTACCTCTTCAAGAGCTTCACGTAACTTACTCAACTATGCTAGAGCCCATAGTAGCTTGTGGCTGCACACGAAAGTTTCTGGCATGAATAATCTCAGTTCCCTTTAAGCCTGGGTGGTGGTCGATAGGAAGATCACACGGGCACCCCGGGATTTCCAAAAAATAAAACAGAACAACCTTTGGGTTCCCAGTGCCTCAATCCACCAGATGTGTATTAAAGTTGCCACCTTAAGTTGAACCATTCATTAACAATCTCACATCTGTCATGGATTCACTCAAACCCAACCACGTCTACGAGCATAGCATAGCAATATAAGCAACACGTAGAAGTAACTCCCAAGGGTTTGATAGTAACAAGGCGATATGTTCTACCTCAACTACTACTTCCCAACCCACAAGTTAATGACATCCTAACCATGCAATGTCTGAGGATTGAGCTAATGCATAAAAACTGGTATGAAAAGAGTATGATCAATGTGTTACTTGCCTTGCTGACGATCCAGGAATCCTAGAGACTCGTAGTAACACGCTTCGAACTCCGGGAATTCTATCGCAAGCAAACAATAACATACATAAGCAACAAGCAAAGATGCACAAGCAAAACTCAAATAAAGGAGGCTGACCAGAAAGTTCAACTTAAGAACTCCGCTTCGCAAAAAGAATCAAACCAAACGGAGCAACGAAACTCAAACAGTGAAAGAAACAAGATCCGTTTACTAATCTAAACTAGGGTCAAATTTTACAGTATCAAAATCTTGTTTAAGTTGTTTATACAGAAAGAGGGTCTCGAGACGAAGATCTAGGCGCTTGAATCGCCTGATTCCGACTAACGAGCGAAAAGATAAACAGAAACTAAGATCGGATCAGAAATCACGGTAAGAAAAATCGCGGAATAAATCCGAGAACAGAAAAACTGACGAACAGACTAACGAACGAACGTTCGTTAGCTGGATCTAAACGAAGAACGCGTTCGTTAAAAGCGAAACGAGCAATGAACGCCGCTAAATAAATAAACGGAGAAAACTGATCTATTTAAAAAAACAAAACTAGGGTTTCTAAAACCGAAACGTTTTTCTCGGAAAACCGGCGGCAATGGCGGCTACCTCGGCTTAGCTCGGGGTTCCGTCTTGGCAATGAGGCTCGGGGCGGCTCGGAGCGGCGTGGGGTGGCAGCGAGGCTCGGCGGACAGCGGGCGGGGCTCGGGCTCGGGCGGTGGCGGGTGGTGGTGGTGGTGTGTGGCGGGGCGTGGTATTTAAAGAGAGAGGCGGCTTGGAGGAGGGGCAAGGCGGCGGCGAGGCGGATTCCGGCTCGGACTCGAGTCCGGCGGCTGGCTGGCCTGGGAGGCGCTGCAGCTGTGGCTCACTGGGCCTTAGGCCAGATCGGTATGAGGAATTTTTAAATAATTCCGCCGACACACAATAAATCCTATAAAATAAAATAAAAATCTAAAAATGCCAAAACAATTTTTCACCTTCTAAATGAAATATTTAGAACGAGATGAACATTTTCTTGGCCCTAAAATGCAATTTTTGAAAACGTGCAATTTTTCTAATGCAAATAAAATCCAAATAAAATCAAATAAAATCGAAAAAATGATTTTAACACTTTTCCTCCAATATTTCAATCGTTTTGGAGAAGTCATATTATCTCCTCTCATTAATTTTTTTATATGAAATATTTTTTGGAGAGAAAAATAATTAAAATCAAAATCCTCGTTTCATTATTTGATAAAAATCAAATATGAAAACCGGAAAATCCCCAACTCTCTCCGAGGGTCCTTGAGTTGCTTAGGATTTTGAGGATTGCGGAAAGAATATGCAATAAAATATGATATGGATAAATGACCTATGTATAACATTCCAAATTGAAAATTTGGGATGTTACAATTTCGGAAGCAAGGCGGAGAAGGGCGACAAAGGGGATCTAGAGCAAGGCGAGCAAGAGCGAGCTCCAAGTCTGGCCCGGGCCTCCTTTTTGTCAGAAGGACGGTTGCCGAGGCATCATGGGGAAGCGGAGACGCCCACGCCCAATCAATCGCCACGCGGCGCCCAAGGCCGCGGGCTGTTGGGGCCCATGGCGCTTCGCACTTGCCCCTTCGCTTCTCTGCTAAGCCAAGTCCGGGCGCGCCTTGGACCCGGGGGCTACTGTCGGTGTTCTGGGAACGGGGGTCCCCAGACTTGCCTGCCTGTGGCCCGCGGCATGGCTCAAGTGGGGGCCTAGCGCGGCCCAGCTTCATCAGCTCAAGCTCAAGACCCTCGCGAGGGCCAAGCCTCATGAGGCGGGGCACAGGAACCTTCCTCAGGAGCAGCCTCGTTAGGCAGGCTCACGAGGAGGCGGAGAGATCAAGGCAGGGTACCTCACGAGGGTGCCCCGTGACGCAAGCCATGACGATCAAGACCAGGCGGGCGCCAGCCTGCGCAGTGTCCCCGTTTCCCCTTTGGTGCAAAGGAGGCAAGCACAGGCCAAGGTATCAGGCAAAGGTTACCGCCTCGGTGCAACAAGACCAAGACCAGCAGAGCGGCAGGAAGGAGGTCATCGTGGAGCCCAGGACGATGTCACCGTCAGAGCCTCTGGCAGCCGAAGGCCAACTTTAGTCAGGATAAGTGAACTAGATGTTCCCCTTCAAAATGGCCAATTGTTGGCGCCCTTCCCGCTCATTATTTGGGAAGAGGCCCAGGGCCTCCCTCTATATATAGGACTAGCCACCAAACAAAGAGAGGACCAAGGAGAACCAGGGAGAACAGAGAGAGAGAGAGAGAGAGAGAGAGAGAGCGATTCACCAGAGAGAGAGAGAGAGGCGATCGAACTCACCCAAGCAGTTCATCGCGCCAGCTCAAGAACAGCCCCTCGCGAGGCTGCTCTTCCCTTGTACTGTTCATCATCAGCCCCTGAGGCAATCCACCACACCACACACTGGAGTAGGGTATTACACCACAACGGTGGCCCGAACCAGTATAAACCCTGTGTCTCTTGTGCTGTTCTTCGTTTCTAGTTTAGATCCCTCGCTAACCATTCACTCGTGAGCTGGTAGGGGAAAGATCTCCGCGCGCACCCCAGTGTTCGAACCACAAGGGTCTGCCGGAACCCGAAATCCGACACCGTGGAGTCCCGTTTTGCGGTACGCCACAGCCCTCCCGATGAACAGGACCCCTGTTTCGACCATAGCGCTCCAACACAAGTCCGTTTCCTCCGTTTTGTGGTACGCCACACCCCTCCCGATCAACAGGTCCCCGTTTCGACCGTAGGAGGTCCAACACAAATCCGTTTGCTCCGTTTTGCGGTACGCCAGACCCCTCCCGATGAACATGATCCCATTTCGAACGTGGCCAGTCGAACACAAGGCCGTTTCCTCCGTTCTGCGGTACGCCAAGCCTTGTTTCCATCGGCTGTTCCGTCCAAGCCCTCCCGATGAACACGGCGATGCATTCCGTTCCGACCCAGCCAGTTGGTTCCCCATGAACACGATGACGACACTGTTTCTCTGTTCCGACCCAGCCATGTACACGAGCCTTGGCCGTACGTATGCGTGAGTAGGCGTTCGAGACCCCGCCCGTATGTACGTACGTGGCTGTATTTTCTTTCTTGCACACTGGCCGATGTACATACGTGTACATGCTATGTGCGTGCCTCTACTATGACACGTGCGCGCCTCTACATCAACCAGTATGTACGTACACGTTCGCGACCAGAATGACAACGCTATGTACGCTTCGACCAGGTGGGTCCCGACTGTCAGGCACTTCCTTCCGTGCGGATATGTAGCTAGTGGGTCCCAGGAGTCAGGGCGCGTATCGTTTTTGTTGCCCGGACGCACTTCCTTGCGCGCGAAGATGTAGCTGGTGGGTCCCAGCAGTCAGGGGGAAACATTTTTTTTGCGAAATACGGTGGCCTGTCCGGTGGGTCCCTGCTTTCAGGTGGAGGAATCATTATTTTGCGCGTAATAAGGAGGCACTTCCTTGCCGCCGCCGTGGACCCAGCTGTCAGCCTCTCCACGTACAGTACTCTTTCGATGGAAGTCGTTCCTTGACCATGTTGACCACGCCGCGCCGAGAGCACCAGGGCGGTGGATGATGGCAAGGCCTAGGAAGGGGACGATGCGGAGCCGGGGAAGACGCGGCAGTGGAAGCCCTCACGGAGAGAAGTACGAGGGTTCACTGGTTCGGCTGTGGTGTGAGGTTGCCGTCACCGCAGGGCCTGGCCAGCGGAGGGAATAGTAGGGGGCGGTGAGGCCTCTGCGGCAGCACAGCCTGCCACGGGAGGCAGGAGCATGCGGCATGACCGGCGCTGCTTTGGGCGGCTGGAGCAAGAAGACCAAAGGTTGAAGAAGCACTACGGCCGTTGGATGGACATCGTCTGCAGTCACTTTGGACCTAGAATCGTTCATATTGACTAAGTTGACAAAGCACTCCGTCCCCGTCAACTTAGTTGGCCCACAAGTCAGCCTCCCACCAAGGTGGGTCCCAACTAGCAGGGGGAGTATTCATTTTTTGTGCTTAATAAGGAGGAACTTCCGATGGGTCCGAGCTGACAGCGGGGGGAACGTTTTTTTCACAAAATACGGTGGCCCGTCCGGTGGGTCCCAGCAGTCAGGGGTGAAACATTTTTCGCCAAATATGGTGGCTCGTCCTGTGGGTCCCTGCTGTCAGGTGGAGGAATAATTATTTTCCGCGTAATAAGGAGGCACTTCCTTGCGGCTGTCGTGGACCCAGCTGTCAGCCTCTCCATGTACAGTACTCTTTCGATGGAAGTCAGTCGTTGACCACATTGACCACACCGCGCCGAGAGCACCACGGCGGTGGATGACGGCGAGGCCTAGGAAGGGGACGATGCGGAGCCGGGGAAGACGCGACAGTGGATGCCCACGCGGAGAGGAGTATGAGGGTTCACTGGTTCGGCTGCGGTATGAGGCTGCCGTCGCTGCAGTATAACAGGGGGTGTGGGTGATTATCCGTGGGTATGATTATACGATATGCATCACACAATCTCAGGTACTCCAATGTCACCTAGATACTCCAATGTCACCTCAAGTATCCGTGGGTATGATTATACGATATGCATCACACAATCTCAGATTCATCTATTCAAACCAACACAAAGTACTTCAAAGAGTGCCCCAAAGTTTCTACCGGAGTGTCAAGAGGAAAACTTGTGCCAACCCCTATGCAAAAGTTCACAATGTTACGGAACCCGCAAGTTGATCACAAAAACATACATCAAGTAGATCACATGAATATTCCATTGTCACCACAGATAAGCACATGCAAGACATACATCAAGTGTTCTCAAATCCTTAAAGACTCAATCAGATAAGGTCACTTCAAAGGGAAAACTCAATCCTTTACAAGAGAGTAGAGGGGGAGAAACATCATAAGATCCAACTATAATAGCAAAGCTCGCGATACATCAAGATCGTACCACCTCAAGAACATGAGAGAGAGAGAGAGATCAAACAGATAGCTACTGGTACATACCCTCAGCCCCGAGGGTGAACTACTCCCTCCTCATCATGGAGAGCGCCGTGATGATGAAGATGGCCAACAGTGAGGGATTCCCCCTCCGGCAGGGTGCCAGAATAGGGTCCCGATTGGTTTTCGGTGGCTACAGAGGCTTGCGGCAGCGGAACTCCCGATCTAGGTTTCTTTCTGGAAGTTTGGGTATATATAAGAGGTATTGGCGTCAGGAACAAGTCAGGGGGGTCTCCGGGCTGTCCACGAGACAGGGGGCGCGCCCCTACCCTCGTGGGCAGCCCGAGACTCTTCTGGTCCATCTCCGATGCTCCGTGGGCTTCTTCTGGTCCAAAAATAATCTCCGTCAAATTTCAGGTCAATTGGACTCCGTTTGGTTTTCCTTTTCTGCAATACTCAAAAACAAGATAAAACAGAAACTGGCACTTGGCTCAAGGTTAATGGGTTAGTTCCAAAAATTATATAAAATAGCATATAAATGCATATAAAACATCCTAGATGGATAATATAATAGCATGGAACAATAAAAAATTATAGATACGTTGGAGACGTATCAACATGTTATGAGCATGAATATTTTTTCAGTAAATGTTGACAGTAATATAAGCAAGCCATCATGATATCATAGGAAAGTAACATACTGTTGTATCAGCAGTTTGTAGCGATGACTGGAGTAGGCCAGCAATACGTCCAGCCATAGAAGGAGTCGACAGCGTAAATGAAGCCCTTGTGTTCAATGGCATTAGAGAACCATGGAGGATGTATGATCCTGCAATGGACGTGCAGATTTATCCACTTACCGCAGTGACCTGTGAGATAGGCGAGACTGCAGTTGAAGTACGCAATTAGCCTGAAGTCTTTATAATACGCAGATCTTGTGGGCACTTGGAAGATTACAACCTCGAGCAAATCAAACTTGGTATCATGTTGGCTACTGTAAGATTCCGAGTATTCTGGGCCGCGGTGCCAAAGCACTGCAGTGTTAATCGAAGGAAGGGGGGTCAATCGCCGGGTGTAGACCTCCATGAGCATCCAGCTGTCGCGACCGTTGACGAGCACCATCCAAGATGTGTTCATGCCGACCCAGAACATACAGTTAATGTAGCTGAGGGTGACGGGGATCGGATCGTAGTCAAGGGGGTTGATGCTCGCCACCATACGATCTTTATGCTGCGTGACACGCCGTTTCTAAAGATCAAGCGGCATCAGCAAGCAAGGAGCTGGCTTAAAAAGCTCCGGCCAGAGGGCTTTGAGTAAACGGTACAACCCCGACAAGCACGCGGCGAGCGGAATGGTATTGAGATTGTCCACACACGAAACAATGAGCTTGATTACCTCTTTGGGAGCGAATTACAGCCTCTCTTTTGGTGGACGCTGCTCGGTTCTGCCATTGTTAGTTCTTGGGTTTCGGACGAGGGGGGGAGGCGCCTTAACGGGGATGGAAGAGTGGACAAAGATGGAGAAGAGAATATGTGCTGCGGGAAGTGGACATGTGATGATGACTAGCACGCCGCTTGACTTACGAGACACATACCAGCAGCGCAGGGTCATATCGAAGTCAGACAACTTGCTTGAGTGATCACAGTACTGGTACTCCCTACAGTACCTACTACTATGCCCTACTTTCTTGAGTAGAGTAGTAGTGGAGTAGGACTCTGCTCTACTACTAGCACCGGCGGAGTAGTATATTCTAATCTAAAAAAGTTACAAACTTCAATGCCCGAGCGTGGAACGACTACGAACTGCCATCAGTGCTAACTCCAATCCCCGTCAAACGTTCGCTGGGAGACATGGTAGTTGCAAATGCCCTTGACGCGATTCTGATGCGATGTGTAAGGGTGGCGGTTTTGTCAAATACTATGGCTTAAAAATAGGCCACCGTCGGATGGAAATCTGACGGTTACGTGGGATTTCGCCAGGATTGAGCTCGTGCCGAACAATCGCCAGATATCATTACTAAAAAAAGGTCACTACTGGCCATTGGCGGAGAACATCAAGTACGAGGCGTGCTACGCGTTCACCATGACGGAGTCGCTGGAGGATCACCGGTGCCTTCTAGTCTCGGAGGAGGACTGCAGCGTCTTCCTCTTGATCGTGGGCACCGGCGAGGCCCGTGCAGGCCGTCGCCCTGTCTCTGTAGTGTGCATTAGGGGTGACGCCTCTGACGCTGACACTGACATGAGGCTGATGTACGGGTGCGTGCTCACTGTTACTACCCCTCCGACGTACGTGGGCGGCGACACCGGCTCCATCAAACTGACTAGGACTGTGCAGAGGTGGGACCTTCCCGACGATGTGGACATGGAAGACGCATGGTATGGTTTACCCCCCAACGCGGTGCATGGGGACTCCAAGAAGGTTCACCTGGACATACGCATTATCAAGTTAAATGTTGATCATTAGTCTTCGCTCAGTGTAATCCGCTGTCTAAGCATGTGGAGACTTCCATGCATGATCTTGCTCTATTGGAGTATCGCGCATGAATAAAAGTGTATCCATTTATCGTTTAGTCTAGAATCTTCCTTCTATGAATTTTTATTACAATACTGGTGAAAGACTTACTATGAACCATTTCTTACATCTCCTCTGCCCCTTCCAAGTCATCCTGATTTAATCCCTCCGTTTAGGTGTATAAGGGCATGGTTAATACTTAATAGTATAGCCAACTGTTGACTATAAGAAAGTGCCATGTCATCTGTAGCCAACTTGTATAACAATTGATACTCAAAAACTAATTCTTAAAGATCATTTCTTGCAAAGCACAATAAGTGTTATTTCTTCACAAGTTTTGGATGCAGGTTGAATAGTTGAACGCTTTTGTTTGCAAAAGATACCATTTTATCTATTTCACTCGGATGTTTGTGAGCTCTAGAGATGACCCCCACATCCTTTGTCAAAATAAACAACTCCCCGATCAATGCATTTCACTCTTCCGTGCAACGCACGTGCACCTTACTACTATAGATTAGTACGACCAAAAGTTGAACTAACATTATATATAGTACGATAAATGCTGATGCATGTCACCTAAAATTATATCATTGGAAACTATGTGCAAATACGAATCCAACGATATAGTTTTTGTTGACATGCACTAACATTTTGTCAGTTAAATCTTCAGTCAAATTCAATGGGGGACTAATAAACCACGACTGATGTAGTACAAGTGTAGAGGGCGGCGTTGCACAGGAGTATCACTCTCACCCCGCTCGTGGCGCAACAGTAAAGCCATCATATCACAAAACCCAACCACTACCAGTAATAAGTGGCCTGGTAAAATAAACGGACAAGCAACCATCACATCCCTCCGTCTTTTTTGCATTTCATCTTTCTGCATTTACTTTCTCCAGTTCATCTCGCACACTCGATCCCTAGCTACTACTCCTAGTATCCCTAGTTACTACTCCTGGGGCCAGTTCTTTTGGCGGCTTAAAAAATAAGCCGTCTCTTCCCCAGCTTTTCCCATAAGACTAGTCACAGTGGAGAGTAATATTAAGGCGCCTCACTCATTTATTTGGGCTTCTAGACTACTACTAGTACCTCCGTCCTGGTTTACTCGCCACCATTGTAATTTGTGGTAAATTTTGACCAAAGATTTAGCTGATAAAATGTTAGTGCATGTGACATGCACAAACATTTCATTAGTTAAATTTATGATCAAAATTTGACACAGATTACAATGGGGACCAATAAACCAGGACGGAGCTAGTAGTAATGGGATTACTACTAATCTAGAAGCCTAAACAAACTGGCCCCTGGTACTCCTACTAGTAGTACTAGTACTCAAGTTGGACTTCCAATTGCACGACACAACTTGTTAGGCAAAAAATTCGATACATGGTGTAGGAAGCGGTTTGGGAATTTGCATGCGTTTTCGACCAGTGAGATACTCCATACAAAGTACGACAGAGAAATAACCACAAAGAAGGAAGCTAAAAGTAAACAATCAAACGAGCATTTTTTCCATTTGTTTTGCATTGAATCGTTTCACAAGCTTGACTAGTGTTGTTTTTCTACTTTTACAAAAACTGCATCGTAATATTAAAATGTGCATTTGCACGTACATAAGTAATAGTAGTACTCCCTCCTTCTAGGTGTATAAATTCTTCCCTCCTTCTTGGTCATGGTGCACAACCAAAGATGACTTATTCACCTGGACGGTGGGAGTAGCACAGTTTGCAAGCATATAGAGAAATACGTGTAGTGCGATAGTATATAGTAAAGTTTGTGCTATATGCACCTACTTACAAAATGCGTACAGATACACAAGGTTTCCAAACTTTCCCTCTTACATACTTAATTAAAGATGCTAATAATTCATGAACGTTCGGGATTTATCATTTGCTTCCCAAAACTAATGAGATCACCTTACGAAACTAAATTATACTCCTACTAAAAGCCATGGCGCTCAGGAGAGCGCTTGCAAAGACGCCACGAGTGCCACAGTGTGCGCTGTTTCCCAGCGCCGACAGTAACGCCTCTTCCTCAGCCTCGCAACTCGCGAGGTGCTGATTAATGACTTGTCGGCGAGCTCGATCTCACCTGTGTGGTGATCCGGCGCCAACAGGTACTCCTCCTCGCTGGAAGCGTGCACCCGGTCCACGTACCGCCAAGCGTAGATGAGGCGCTTGGGCCCGACTGCACTCAAGGCTTTGGCACGGGCGTCCTCCGCCACCCTCACGGCCCTTGCACGAGCCTTCTGCCAAAGAGCGAATTGCCTGACTCTCTCGGACGCGACATAGACCTTCCAGGAAGCTTGCGCCGCGGCGCGCTTCTCTTCCTCGGCCTTCTTCTCCACCTCTATTTTGGCGTGCTCTGCCGGAGGCAAAGCATCCCACATGGCGACAGCCATTTCTTTCCAAAGCTCCTCAAAGCTGGGGGGCTCGGCGGGCGTTGCGGCGTTCTCCTCGTAGCAGGGAGCCGATGCGTCCTCCAACGCGTGTGCTGACGAGATTCGGAACGCCGACGCGTCGCGGCAAGGAGTGGAACACCGACGCGTCCTCCTCGACTAGTGGCGGCGAGGAACGGAACGGCGACGCGTGACCGTCTAGGCGGTGCAGCGAGGGGCGCCTAGGGCTTGGGAGGGGCAATGCCATGGTGGTCGACGTGAGAGGGAGGGGGAGGAGATAGCGATGAACGTGAGCGTTCTTCCGAATGCCGTGGGAGGCGCAGTATTTATAGCGAGCAATGGCACACCTACATAAGATATGGATCGACTGCATTGACTTAACTGCAGGTCGGTTCGCGTTCTTGACATGTTGGCAGACCCCTGTTGGGCCCATATGTCAGTGATGCAATGCACCTGCAGTTAAGTAACTGAAGCAGCGTCCTGGAAGATATGTTGTGTGATTAACGTAACAGCTACGTGGGCATATTTTTTGGAGTAAATTATGGGGGACGGAAGGGGTGGAAATATTGCTGGTCACAACGAATTGGACGAGCGCGAGGGGAGGAGAGTCATGCATGCAGATTTTTTTCCACACGGGGTGGAGTGGTGGGACCGCCGAAGGGAGAAGCAGAGTCTGGCAGGCATATTGTTTCCACCCTGGAGAGGAAAATATTTGAAGACGAACGGGCTTCCCGCAGGTATAGGGAACGGTGCATAATAAGTCATCTTGCATGCAGGGCTAGGTATAGTCTCAAGTCATTAAAAACATACACGCCCCGCACATGTTCATATTTCAAGGTGCACTAAATTATTGCATGCGATGATTAAGGTTGGCCATAATGTTGGTATCTTAGCTGGTATCATGCACACGGGAATAGCAAACATGCTGATGTGGCAAAGAATTAAAGAAGAGAGGGGGGTTAGAGTAACTAGTGTTCATGCATGCATTGGTAAACACATTTTTTTGTGAAGAATGAAAGCATTAGTTGAGTACTTTTGCAGACTACAAAAACTATTCCACCGCCTCTATCTTGCTAAGAGTAGGTGAAATTTTTGAATCAAGCCCTTTAAAATAGAAGGGAGGTAGCAGTACTCTAATAACTAACCTTGTTGTGATGACAAGATAGGACATGGCACGCACCTGGACGGAGGAAGTAGTCTGCAGTGTGCATTTAGGTTTTGTCTGAAGTCAATGTACCTCTACTTTGACCAAACTTATAGAAAAATATATCAACATTCACAATGTCAAATCAATATTTTTATACTCATTATAAACGTAGTTCTTATACTCATTATAATCAGTATTGTAGATATTGATATTTTTATTATAAATTTGGTCAAACACTTTGCAAACGGTTGTGAGTAAAAGGACCAGAGGGAGTATCATGCATGCGGAGTAGGCAAAAAAATTCTCATTTACAGCCGGTCGAAGTCTCAAAGGGCGCGACCGCGTGAGGGAGGCGAAGGTCGTGGGAGGCGCCATGGTTGACGGAATTAAGTGAAGTTACCCACGCACCGGCATGGCGTGCGAACAGGCAGAAGCTATACCGCCAGGCCTACGATATGGGTCTAGTAGACATGACATCTAGTGGGTCCTGCATAGTTCTCGAGAACTCTTTGGGGGCTTGTAGCCGTTTATCCACTGGGCAAGCCAGCAACCCCACGTCGTTCGCACGCCCTACTCGTCCCCGTCTTCTATTGGTACAGTACCTTACAACAGTTCGCTCCCAATCGTCCCGTCCTTTCACATTACACCGGTTCAACTTCTCATAACCCTCCTCCAAAATTCATGGCCTCCCAAATCTCCATGGTCGCCGCTGAGTACCAGGTTAGAGCCATCACCGGCGATGAGTTCATCGTCATCTATACACATGGATCCGCGACAGTGAAACCATGCGTTGCTCACTTCCTACGCATGTTCAACAGTTCAACGGATGAGTGGGTCGCTGGGCTAGATGTTGAGTACACCACAGTCCTGCAAAGAGAGAAGATTCTAAAGGAGGCAGAGAAGAAGAAGCCTGCCGTGATCCAGGTTTGCATACATAACGTGTGCTTAGTCTACCACATATGCCATGCCGACATTGAGTGCCAGGATTTTAAGAACTTCCTCAAGGTCGAAAAAGTGAAATTCGTTACTGTAGGCTTTAGGAATGACATGGATGTCCTGGGTCGGATAGGCCTCGTTGTAGGCCAGCTCTTCGATCTCCAGAAGGCAAGCCTAGTGTCCTCCTCTCAGCCTTCAATGCTGACCCTGGCAGCAGCCATGATTGATCCTTCGTACGCTAAACTGAAGAAACCTCATCACGAGTTTCATCATGCATGGGAGTCAAAGACATTAGATGAAGATCACATCCCGTACGCAGCAATGGATGCCTACCTTTGTTTAAATATCTACAAGGGTTGGATGAAGAAGCAGAGCCCAGTGTCCGGTTCAAGCAAAGAAGCATTGGCGAAGAGGAAGAGGAAGAGGGACGAGGATGAAGTTGAGGACGTGGACTCGGACTCCGAGTAGGTGGCAGTGTTGTCGCTCATGCTGGTTCTACTGCAATGTCAAGCGGACTAGTTGCTTAGTTTATTTTCAAGGGTGTTTTGTCTTTGAGGCCCAGCAGAACTATGTTTATGTTCTTTCTCGTTATTTGAACTCTTTAGTACGTACAGTAGTACTAGTAATACGTCTTACTACTGTTCTTCTTGCAGTTGGTACTACTACTCGTATCTTCGTGTTCCTACTGTACTTAATATGTTCGTACTAGTAGTATAATTTGGGTCAGTCGATTTGTGAAAGAAGTTCGACGGAGCGAAGGAAGAAGACGACAGAGAAGCTACCCCAGTATCTATATTAGGGTGGAAGGGTGCCATGATCTATCTTATGAGTGTTGGGTGTGGAATGTAGTTCGCCGGAAAAAATGGATCCTGCTCGGGGTTAAACGGATGGCGGGGGTGGGGGAGCATGGCGGTGGCACGCGGTTCAGGGGAGGGCGCGGCGGCGGCAGGCGGTTAGGTGTGTGGCAGGCTGAGAAGATGAACTGTGCATCAATTTAGGAGGTTGAAGAAGCCCTTCTAGCCATCCATGTTGCATCAAACGGCTCACAAGAGTCGACTGACCCAAATTGCTCCTTCAGATTGCAGGATCCACGTGGCATTCAAGGTCTCGAAGGTAGATTCCGCATCTGCACCTGGTTTGCGGGCTCGACGCACGCGCGACCAGCTTTTGCCACGACAGCCACCATGCGCACCTCCTCCGCGCGGGCGGAGACAACAATGACACGCTAGTTCCTCCTCGCTGGCGTGCTGGAGCACGCGCTCGTCCTCCTCTTCATACGTTGCGAGAACAGACGCGGCTCCACCAGTTGCTCGCGTGCTTGGCGGCGCGGCGGCATCGCGAGGAGGGACTGCAGACGACGTGAGCGGGCGAGCCTTCGGCTTCATGGCACGGGGATGGCGGTGACATGGCGGTGATGGGCGAGAAATTGTTGGCCGGAGCAGGCGGGCGCCAGCATGCGCAACGGCGGCGGCGACATATTGGCCCTGTTTGGATACTCTAACTCAGTCAGAGGTTAGAGTTAGATTCTAACCCTGAACTAACACTGAACTAACTTTATCGAATGAGGTGTTTGGATGGCAGGGTTAGATGGAGCGCGGATACGGCGAGGCGCCTTCACGGGCGGTGCGAGAGGGAGGGAGGGAGAGGACGAGAAGCTTCAAGGAAGTGGGGAGGGATCTTCTGCGTGGACAGCGAGAGAAAAAGATGTCTTTTTAGTGGTCCCCAGAAGAACTAACCCAAATAAGCACCTCTTGGGTGGGTTAGATTTTTTGGATGGGTTAGATGCATCTAACCCAAACTAACCCTTCTGTTTGGATACTTTTGGGTTAGTTGAGTCCAATCTAACCCAAACTAACTCTAACTCATGGATCCAAATAGGGCCATTGATGAGTGCACGTATGGGAGCTTAGTTTAGTTTTATATAGGGTTGGTCAAACTTAAAAGAAAACCGTACTAGTACACGTAAACATTAGACTTAGGCGGCGCTTTTTTTAGTTACCACAACCATGATACAGAATCCTGTGCAAGCGCGTGAACTGCGGCCGCGTGGTCGATCGAATGGTGCGTCACCATGTCGCGCTCGAAGGACATCCACCGAACCTTTTTGTGTGTGTGAAAAAAATCCCCGAATATTACTCAACCTTTTTTTCCGGGAAAAGTTCTTGACACTACAATATTTCCATATATTTGAATTCAGCTCCAGTTCGTGTTTATTTGGATTTGGACGTTTTAGGTGTGCCCTAGTTTTTTAATACTGACTTTGTGTGTGTGACTGAGAGAGAACGTGTGTATGTGTCCATATGTGTGTTGTGGCGGAAGGGCAATGTGGAGACGGTTTGCGTGTGATAGAGACATAGAGAGGTGTGAATGTGCAAATGATCATGCATGAGTGAGACATAGACAGATGCCGATACGTTGTGTATACATGAGAGAACGGTCTTCTATTTTACTTGTGTGTGTGTGTGTGTGTGAGAGAGAGAGAGAGAGAGAGGAGCATCCGTAACACAACAACCATCTCTCTCGATTCGTCCGTCCCTCGCACGATCGCATGTAACACATCCATCAACGCTGCACGTTTGACACCCTCACCCGGCCCCCCGCCCACCTCAAGGCCCGCACATCGCTCTCTATCTCGCAAGCACAATCTCTTCATGAATACCATGTTTAGCATGTAGCTTTCCGTCACATACACACACATTTCTCTCCTTAGGTTTGTTTTCTCTCAATATCTGACACACACACACAACACACACACACCCCCTCCTCCGAGCACACAATTCATCCCCATCCAAGGTTATATGGCGACCACTCTCGCTTGTGCTTCTCTGCACCCCAGCATGCACAACACCTCAATCTTCAAAGAGGGCATCGAGGAGATCGAAGACGGCGACCACACTGCGCTAGAGAATGCGGGGCCATTTGGAAGCAGGATGATGTGACGACGGCTGACTGACTCTTCGCCCCACCCTCTCTCTCTTGCACAAAATTACCAATCCCTCTCTCCCCCGCACAAAATTATCAATCCCTCAACCCACGAGATCCTTCCCCTCTCGTCCATGTTTTTCCAGCTCTCTCATCAAACATGTTGTCTCTTCTCCTTCCACATGTACAAAATCCGTATGCACACGCATCTCACGTATATTACATGTCTCCATCTTTCTCACAGACCTAACTTCTTGCTCTCTCTTTCTCTCTCTCTCTCTCTCTGTTTCGTTAGGTTTGTCTCCTACTCTCTCGTAAACATACATACAATCTTTCCCGCCCTATCTGCTCCATCTTCGCAAGCTCTCTCTGCACGTTTCATTCACACATTGGGATATGTTCAAAATGTTGCTTTTATAATGGCTGATGTAGAGTTATTGTTGGTTTTGTTGCATCCTACAAAGTAATAACTATGAAATGCATTTTGATTGTCATTTGACTGGGATTATGTGAGTTTGAGCATGTTGTGAAGTACTATAGACCTCGTATACATCTTGGAATTCGACAATGATTGTAACTATTGAATTGTATAGACCATTACATTCGAAGTCAGTAGCCTAATATATTTATTTCACAATTTCAACAAATGATTAATTCACTACAAACCAAGAAAACAAATGTGTACTCCCTCCGTTTTTATTTAAGTCCACGTATTAGCATTGGTCAAAGTCAAGTTTTGTAAACTCTCAGAAAGTTTATAACAAAAATATTAACATATACAATAACAAATAAATCCCATTAGATTCATTATTGAATGTAATTTCACATCATACATATTTGTTATGGCAACCGTTTATATTTTTCTATAAACTTGGTCAAACTTTAGGAAGTTTGACTTCGGTCAAACCTAATATGCAGAGTTTACTATTACTACTCGCTAGTTGCTTAGCCGAATCACCCAACACGCCACACGGGGAGTTCAGTGTCACAAAATTTTGAGGTCGCCGGGAAAATCTCCCGCGACCCTGATTCGAGCAGTGGGAAGTTATCATCATAGCCTTCGGAACAGGCCTACGGATGACGGTTGGTAGGGGCTATTTTCGTAACTTCAGGTTCACCCTACCCAACCAAACCCACCCCGGCACTCAGAGTAGTACACCTGAATACTCCCCATTTTCTATCCCCGCTGCAAAATAGACTTCTCCACGGCACCGCAGCCTTCGTGCTCCTCCCCTTCTACATCGGCACACTCGTCCACCAGAGCGCATCTGCCACATCGACGACCTCGCACGCTGCACTGGAGCCGGTCCACCGTCGTCGTTGTACACGGAGCCTCTTCCCCTGCACCGTCTTCCACTGTCTCGAATCTGCTTCCCGGAAGCCGACGCCAAGCGCAGAAGCACCACCGTCGTGGACAATGAACTGACTCCCGTTGCCGACCATGACTCACAGAGGCCGTCGCGACCATCGTTCTCCTCCTCGATTGGTAATGTGTGTATTTAATCACTTAGCGGTACAAGTGCAGTTCCAATTTTGTTCATACCTACCCTTCAAATTTCCTGGGTGCTATTGTTCCCGTAAACGTAATTGGTTATAGCCTCCATTGTCCAATAGAATATCAGCTTGTAATTGTGCGTCGCTCCTGTATCGTGTTGTGCTTGGGTAGGTTTTTCATCTGCAACCAATAGTGTGGCAAATGATGGAAAGTTTTTTAGAACTAGCAAGATGCCCATGCGTTGCACGTATCAAGATGAATTTGTATGAGTAGTTTATCTTGTGGGAGAAAAGGATGAACGAGGGAAGGCCTTATTTGCAAATCTGGAGAGGGGTGTGGGTATCTTTTTGCAAAATTGCCATTGTTTCCTTCCTATCTGTCAGATATAAATCGGACGGCCTATATTGTAGGATGGCAAGCACACCATCATCACCAACTCTGTTTTTTATAAGAAAAAAAGTGGAGAAAAAAAGTAGGGAGTAGAGAAGTAGAGATAAATATTAAATATAAAAGAAATATAATAGTAAAGAAGAGAGTAGAGATAGCAGAGACGTCGGGAAAGGATTGCGCGTGCGCGGGAAAACGCGGCCGGGCATAAGCTAGTTTTGGCGCGCGGCATCCGGCGCGCTTTATAAAATCCAACGCCCTCCCACCGCTCTGTGCCTTGCCACCTCTCTCTCCCCGCTCTATACCTCGCCACCGCTCTCTCCCAACTCTTTCTCGCCTCGCCGCCGCCGCGCCACCATGCCGCCACGTCACCGGGAAACTTGGGGATACCGCGGCGTCCGCGAGCGCCCCTCCGGCGGCTTCTCCGCCGAGATCCGGTTCTGCGGGATGCGCCTCGGCTTCGGCAATTTCGACACCGCCAACGAGGCTGCCCACGTGTATGACGCGGCGGCGTGGCGCCTCCGGTGGCCTCATAGAACATTTAACTTCCCCAACGTGCCAATGCGGGAGCGGGCACAGGAGCTCGCGCCTCTGTCGTGGATTATCACCGACGAGGATCGTCGCGACAACCGGAGGCGGGAGCACCGTCTCGGCATCGCCGAGATGGACGAGGAAGCCATGGCACTGTGGCGCCAACGCTTCCCACAGGACATCATCAACGAGCGCGAGTTGTACGCGCAAAGGAGGGCAGAGAGGGATAAGAGGAGGGCGGAGCGAGCCGCCTATCGCGAGGACAAGCGTAGGAGAAAAGCGGACGCTCAATTCAACATGAGGCTAGGAGCAGCGTCATACAGGAATCCGGCGACGATCGGTATCTTCACGCCTCTGATCGGGGCGTCGGAGGAGGACATCACCGAGGAGGAGTCGGACGACTAGGAGTAGTTGAATAATCTATTTTTTTATGTATCTATGCTGAGAACTATCCTCTACTCTCTAGTCTCTACTCTCTATCTCTACTTCTCGATCTCAGCACTGTAAACGTTTTTTAAAAGCGTCGTACGTTGCGATTCTGTTGGAGATCCTCTAACATGGCAGACGAGTGCTTTAATGTTGCCCACAAGATGCGCGAGTATTACTAGTAGTATATTTTTCTTTCCATGTTGAGATTTTAAAACCACGAGTGCGTAATGCAGAGCAGCAATGAAGACCAAACACGGGATATTGGGGACATCTTCAAGGAGCGTGGCAAGTTAAAGAGGAGTTGCACCGAACCTGTAAAACGAGCTTTGGTAAGTAACACCCTTTCAATTACTTTCGTTTAGCCTCGTGTTCTTCAGTGTGTATATGTTGTAGTTTCTGTTTCTCTTAAGCCTCATGATCTTCGATGTGTAATAAGAAGAGTCTTAATCGTCCTATTGCTTTCGTTTTTAGCTCGATGTAGGAAGTGGGTGTTATCACCTTGTAGTCTGTTTTTATATTTTTTCCTTTTGAATTCACTTCTCCGAGTTCTGTTTATCTGGCTTCTACTAAATGGATCTGGGTTGCTCTGAGTATTGATCTAAAAAAGAAGTAACTTCATGTCAGGATGCAGTTCCTGCGAGGAGGGAAGTATGGTCAACCTCGAGATCACATTTCCAAAATGAGGCTGGATTACACACAAGGTGCGAGTTCCCTAATGATGCTGGATTAGACACAAGGTGCAAATTCACAGATGATGTTGGATTACACACAAGCCAGGTGGAGTCGTCAGTTGTTCGTGTCCTCGTGGGTCTAGTAAAGGATGAAAGAAAGCGTGCAGCAGCCCTTGAGAATGTAGCTAAGTTCCTGAAGAAGCGAAAAGAGCAATCAGATGCTCTCTTCACCCATGCCAAAGAAGAGATGGAAGACGCCAGAAATAAGCTAGCAGAGGCACAGCAGGCTAGGCGTCTCCTACTATCTAAAACTGTTGTCAATACAAAATTTCCTTCATAATAGCTAGGTTCAAATGTTTATCCAGTCAGCATGCCTGTTGTGATGTCCGTGCATCTACTGATGTGGCACAAAATATATTATTTCGGGTCATGTAATAACAGCAATTACTTTCCAAACAATAACAGACGAAGCATTGGACATGGTATATTTCACGCGCAAGCCCGACATTCCAAGTTCAACTTCCACATCAAACTCATGTTCACAGATATCTGCACATTCATACATAATGTCCACAACCATGATTCACTTCAAAGCCAAAAAATTTAGGAGAGTTATAAGTAAAGAAAAACCTCTAGTTCTTGCTACCAGTGCGAGCACAACAAGTCAAGACTATGCGTAATTAATTATATTTTGGTCATTTTTTGTGTTCTAAAATGTCGGCCAGCTCGCGGAAGGATGTCTTGCCGGCACACACGCAGATTCAATGAAGGCAGGTGGGGCAGTCTGAAGCCGGTTGCATGCGGCGAGGAGGCGTGTTCAGTCGGGCCTGCAGCGAGTGGGGCCTTCTTGGCCGGCGCGCCGGTTCAATGCCTGCGCTATGAGAGGTCGCGTCCGTGTCAGAGCAATCACTCGCTCCAGTCCTTTTTTGTTTGGGTATAACAAAATCTCGTTTTCCATTCACATTTTACAAGTAAAATTTGTGGACAAAATTTGACCCAAAATACGATGGGGACTAGTAAACCAGAACGGAGGTAGTAGTTTTTTTTAATCAAAGAAGGGTTTCCCCCTTTCGATTTTCATTACTGAAAACCAGATTCTAAATCTAAACCATAGTATTTTCCCTAGAACTACCAGGTTCAACATCTCGCAACATAAACCCATACAACCATACGCGAAGGAGGTACGTAGTACTATGAATTCCATTTTCGCTCCATACCAATCGTTCTAAAAACTACTTAGTACTTATATCGCGCCATTGGAAATTGGAACTCTTAACCCCGCTAAAAAATGATATTTTAAACGTGGCTACTCAATCTGTGGCAACTAGCGAGCCACCGCCTCCAAGTCGTTCACATGTAGTCCCGACCATCAACTCCTACGGATCAAATTATCACGCGAGCTGACTATACCTACAAAGGTGCGCTCCACCACGTACCCGGTACCCGTGAATGCAGCAATCGTGCAACTAGGGTTTTAGGGTTTATTTGTTAACATTACCTTTACGTAACACTCATGTGTGCGAGACAGCGAGAGACCGACTGCGTGCGTGCGCCTCTTCTCTTCGTATATGTACTCCACCGTTTGTCTGGTGTCCCAAAAATTATAATAACTACTAGCAATGTGCCAATGCGTTGCCACACGATCAGAGTAGATTAATACATATTCACCGATTTGATAGAAAAAAGTCTAGTTTTGAAATACGTATATCACTAAAAATATGTTATGTTTCACTCAAAATATATTCCTTTGGCGGTTTTGATGAGATAAGGGAGGAATGTTGTTGGTTTCAAGATTAGAAAAGTGGTAGTTGTCTAATTTCTACTCTTACTAGCAAGATGCGATGCGTTGCACGGAACATCAAGATCTTGTGGGAGAAAAGGATGAACGAGGGAAGGCCTTATCTGCAAATGTGGAGAGGAGTGCGAGTAAATTGCCATAGTTTCCTTCCTATCCGTCAGATATAAATTGGACGGCCTATATTGCAGGATGGCAGGCCCCATCATCACCAACTCTATTTTTTATCCCTACTCTTATAAAAAGCATAGTCGGTGATGATCGTGTGCCTGCCATCCTGCAATATAGCCTGTCCAATCTATATCTGACGGATAGGAAGGAAACTGTGGCAATTTTGCAAAAAGATACCCACACCCCTCTCCACACTTGCAAATAAGGCATTCCCTTATTCATCCTTTTCTCCCACAAGATAAACTACTCATACAAATGCATCTTGATGTTCCGTGCAACGCATGGGCATCTTGCTAGTTGTTGCAAAAATCCCATGTGTGTGAGAGAGAGAGGGAGAGAGGAGGAGGACGGAGTGCATGTGTGACAAAGACACAAAGAGTGTGTGTGCGAGAGGTATCAGCTGAAAATGAAGTGATAGTGTGTGTGTATGCACGATCGAGAGGGCGTGTCTCAAGAAGGGAAGAAAAATCTACATAGATACAAGGAGCGGGAGAGAGACATGTATGCGATAGTGGAAGCACGAGTGTGCGGGTGTATAAACCTATCTAGAGGCTAGTAGATAAATGTTTGTGAGAGAAATACGAGTCGGGGGTGCGAAAGCGAGAGTTTTGTGTGTGAGAGAGAGAGAGACGGTAGTCGGGAAGGGGAGTGGAAGCAGGAGTTGTGTGTGTGTGAGAGAGAGGGGCGAGTTTGTCTGATCGATAAACAAATGAATAATGTCACCGGGATGGAGATTTAAAAGGAGACCGCAACAAATGTTGTGTCTACAGGAGAGAGAGAGTAATTTTAGTGGTATAAGTCATATCTAGAGACATATAGGGTGTGTGAGAGAATCCCATAGAGAGAAAGACAAAGTGAAAGACGAGTGGAGACTGTGTGTGTGGCGGTGAAAAAGAAAGCTTAGGTACCTAGTGATACTAGAGAACGGTAGAGACGTGAGAGATAATGAAAAGCGTGTAATTTATAATGATAGGGAGAGTGTGACACTTCTCAAGGGAGACGTCGAGAGACCATGTTTGCGAGGATAGGAGAAACATGAAGTGACGTGCGGGTGAGCTGGAGAAACGAGAGTGATAGCTACATGAAGGAGCATGCATGCGAGAGAGATGGGCGTGAAAGGAGTGAACATAAAGGGATTCAAATATTTGAATTCGAGATGATGATACATGTAATCCATACTTGAACCAAAATTGATCTATCAAACATGCATACTCATATGAATTCACGCGCATCTATGTTATTTAATATGTAGATATTACTAATCCATACATTTTAGTAGAACATAATTTGGTTTAATTTTTCTGAATTAAACCTTATGATTTTGATATCATTGTATTTGTAAATCATATTATACATATAAAGGAGCAGAATTCTTTGTTGTGCTTTTGAAAATATATATAAAAAATGATGTATATAGAATTTTATTCCAACCGAAAATGGATCCCGCCCAAACAAAATAGAATACAAACGGATTCAAATTGAGTTGGCACGGTAAACATGCACTCTGCAAAATTTGAACGAAGCGGGGAAAGTCGTAGTAACCGCCCGAAACCAAAATCTGCGGGATGGAAATTACTACTGCCTATCCCTGCCACGCAAAGCCTATCTGCTCGATTTCTATAGATTTTGATAGGGGTAGGTTTGTAATTTCACTCAAACGTGACATAGCCGCCTCTCACCCGGATTCATACACGGTGGGCATCAATACACAGTGTGTCCTTGGCCGAAATCGACTCCCTCCCTGATTCATACACGATGGGCGCCAAAAACAAACTCTCGTCGGCAAATATTCAGTGTATGCGAGATTACCGTCCTATCCCCAACTGTCTAATATTGCTGTGATGTAGGAAATTTGAAACGTGGGCTAAGTTTGTAAATTTCCTTGCATTTGAGACAAGCGCGCCTTGAAGACATAGTTCCCCCTTCCTCTCTACCTCCATTTCCCCATTCGTACTCCGTGGGCGCCAAAACACCCTCTCCACCCCAGCCTCCTCCATCCGCCACCCCATCCACCGCCGTCCTCCTCCACCATGCCGAAGCTAATACTCTGACGTCGTCGTCCATTACAAGAGATTGACATCTCTCATCCATGGCTTCGGACCGGGATCCTTGCATCCCGTCCTCTCACTTCAACCCCGCCATCGTCCACCTTGTCGGCGCCGCTCCTACGACCGTCTCGTCCACCGTGCCCCGCCGCCACTGTCTACCCTCCTAGATCTGCTTCGACGCCGCCGACATCCATCGCTATCGCAGCACCGTCAAATTCTCAGCAGATGCATATATGGCGCCGGACCAGAGGCGGTACTCTTTCGTATCTGCTCAACTTATTTATCACAGCAAGAAAATAGATCGCCACTGCTTTACTCTGATTTCTTGTCCATCACTTACTTGCTAGTTGAAAGCAAACATTGGTTCTTGAAGTTGCCTTTGTCCGGTTTGCACCTTCAGATCCGCCATGGCATGCTCAACACTATACTCCCAATGCTTATGGTTTTCCCCTTTTATATTCCACACTAGTTAAATCACAGTAGACTAAATTTCAAAATTGGGTCAGTCGATTTTTCAGAGCTCGCCGGAGTTCGCTAGTGCGAACGAAGGGGCTCAGGTGGGGCCGTTGGTTGTGGGGGGGCGGTGGTGGGGCCTCGCTGAATGAAGAAAACTCGATGTGGGTGAGGGGTGGGGGTGGCGGAGGAACACAGGCGGTGGGGGCCGGTGGTCCGGCCGGCGGCCCGTGCGGTGTTCTGTATGGGAAGAATCAGAGACGAGGAAGAAGAAGGGTTAGGAGACATAGGATCTTCATCCAATCGCTTGAAATGGTCGACTGACCCAAATGACAAAAGTCACGCGACTTGCATGCAGACATGCCTTTATATTCAGTACCATCATCGTACCTGCTTAGCACTGCTGCTGAATCCATCAAGCTAAACAACGTGCCACTCATAATTCCAAACTTGTTTTTACTCAAGTACGAATCTGATATGATGCTGATATTACTAAAACAGATAACATTTAATTGGTCAGCTAATGTTCCTACTTTACTTTCGAAAAGCACGTGCACCACATATAGAGAGATAGCAGGGAGTTGCTTTCTTAATGCGCTCCCGTTTTCATGTGTGGGCACTTCGCAACGAACATTTTATTATCCAAAATCTGCTTGCTCTTCTTTAGCATGTTCCTCTTCCTTTCTTCTTTAATAAGTACTCTCTCCGTTCCTAAATACAAGTCTTTGTATAGATTCCACCATGGACTACATATGGAGAAAAATGAGTGAATCTACACTCTAAAATGTATCTGGATACATCTGTATGTTATCCATAGTGGAAATCTCTACCAAGACTTATATTTTGGGATGGAGGGCGTATGGTAGTAGTACGATATGTTCCTTGTAGTGAAGATGAGCAGGGACATTTGCAGTGTAGATGTCTATACGGTCGGTTGTGATGGACACTTTGAACTCTTTGGGCCTCTTGATTCGTAGGATTTTGTAAACATGGGAATAGGATTTGTAGTGGCCTGCCCACTTGAATCCTATAAGAATAGCAAGGAAATGTGGGGAGCTGTGTCGCCTTTGAGAGTTACACTGATATTAACAGTACCGCACCTTCAGTTGAAGAGAGCTGGTATCCGAAGCCTTTCTAGCCATACCGGCAATACTAGCACATATATTCCATCAAGTTCCACTTTGCTGATTCTACTCTGATGCTTACGGTTTTCCCGTTATATCTACACTATGATCTGTGTAGCTGCTTTGTGTCGCACTAGCAGCAGTCCACTCTTGAAGCTAAACACTGGAATGACTTACAAAATTGGCACCAAGGCATTGAGTGCCATTCGATGCAATGAAACTCATACGCTCCCCACCTCTTGATTCTTGTTCAGAATATGATCCTAATGACTATTCTAACCTCGAGGAGTCAAAGGCAGATGGCCTGTCCTGTTCACCCATCAAGGTGCATGTTCTAATTTGGCAAGGTTTTATTGATTGCGCGTATCTTGCATATGTTGTCTTGCATTTCTTCTACTTTGGTGCACCGCCATCTGCTTAGTTTACTCATCATATATGTGGAGATGCCATGCCCATCCATTATCAATACATATTCCATCTGTCATCATACCATGTTTTTTCACTCAAATGTTGTTCTTGTGCATCAGACATCAAAAAGAAAGAGGGTGATTGCCGAACCTGAAGGAGCACCATCAAAGTCCTTGAAAAACATGGTGGTGCCGGAGAAATCACACAGCACCCCACTTATATTGGCTGTACAACCAGTGACACAAAACGTAGGACCGACTCCAGCAGACTGTACCCATACTTCAGCGGCCACACCACTAGCCCAACCACATAGGACCTGCACTCCAGCAAAAGGTATACCGATTTCAGTTGCCATAGCACCAGTCGTACCATAGAAAAATCCCACTCCAGCAAAAAGTACAGCAAGTCCAGCGCCCGAAGACCTATCCCAACTGCAGAGACGGCCAATTCCTGCAGATTGGAACCCCATTCCAGTTATTCCTAGTTTAAAAGACAATGCTTTCAATGTTGTTAGGGACTACGTGCATATATTCCCAGCCTGGGAAGATTATAGTGAAGACAAACACCATTTTCACATCTTCCTGTCCAATTTACGTGTAAGTGCTATTATTCATAGTTATTATTTTCATGTTTTCTGCTTATTGAACACATCAATGATTTACATTACATTGTTGTAAGTGGGCGAGGGTCAATATGGATAGTCATGACGAGCAAAGCTTGCTTGTGCTTTTCAAGGAAGCATTGCAGCAGTATCGGTGTTACCTGAGGTCTGAGGAAATCACACTTTGATGGCAAGTCTATAAACGAATTTCCGGTGAAGTCTCTTGTGCTAAATTTGAATGGAAAAACCTTGTTAGGCACTGGCCTCGTTCCCAGGATGAGGTAATGTCTATGAAATCACATGACAATTTGAACTTCTACTTTTCCGCATGTGCCTTACGGATCTTTTTTGCAGGAAATCTGCTCGAAGAAGAATTCTGGTTTGAAAAGAACGACATGATATCACAAATATTCTGCCCGCTGCTTTGCTCTTGTTAGTAACTATTTTCCTTTATCACTGTACTTGCATACATACCTGGTTCATTATGTGACAACAGTATGCATGATAGCTTGCTTATCAATTGTTCGCTCCAAATTATCTGATCTGTATAAATGGTTACATTAGTGTAGAATATATCCAATGCCAATGAATTTTTTTAGCTTTGCATGCTCCATGTAAGTACTTGCTGTCCTTTATCAGTGTACTTATATTGACTGGTAGTTGTTCATGTACCATCACTCTGCAGCTTATTTTTCTTTGCCCTCCATTTTCTACACATCAGATCTATATTTACTCTTACCATAAGGTTGGATAACACCGATGGTACTGAAGAAGTTTAGTTGTGCATTGCTCTTGGATGTACCTTTTGCCTGTATCGTTGTACTTACATTTATAGCCACTTGGTTATGCAGCATCACTCTTCATCTTATCTTAAATATTCTCCATTTTTTCTTATATTATCACATCTATATTTACTCTTAACAAAATGTAGAATAAAGGCAATGCTTATGAAGAAGATTTTGTGGTAAACTTCTTGAATTGCCCCCCCATCAGCATGGACAAGGGCTTTATAGAGCCTGTCTTCACCAATAATGGAAGTTTGTCCTTCTCAAGCCTTCAAACTTTGTTGTGTATATTTAGTTAGGCATGACTGCAACAGCTGTTTATTTTTGGTGTTTGCATCAAATTGCATGTTTAAAGTTTATTATGTAGTTCATAAACAAAAGTTTGTCCTTCTCAATTTAAGTTTTCAGTTGTAGAACCAAGTTCCTTCTTCATACCATGTAAATTAAACTATCTGAGCAAGTGATCTTCTTTTGCACCGCATGTATGCTTCTCGTTCTTGATCCGTAATCCAGTTGGTGTGGTGAACCTACCCACTACAAAGACAATGTCATATTCTGCAATGTCTTAACTATGAAAAATGTCATATACTTCTACTATTATATAAACCGTCTCTTTATTTGCCAATCTGAAATGGGATAAATTGACAGCACATTAACCATTGATACTTATGAGTTCTTGATCTGTAATCCAGTGGTGCCGTGAAGCTGCCAACTCCTTCACAATGTCATTTCCTGCCATGTCTTGACCTGAACAATACCATATTGTGTTAATACAGTTTTAAACTGTGTCACTTTATCCGTCAGTAAGAAATGTGATGAATTGTCATCGACTTGATACTTTTATGTGCAAAACACATCATACATGCGCTTGTTTATCTTTCAGAGTGAGGAGGATATAAGTGTTAAACAAGCGCAATCTCATCGGCTTGCTCTGCTGCTTGCGCTGCAGCTCCCCAGCAGGGCTAACCTTTCTTGAACTCTATTGAAGTGATGTCGGTTTTGTATATTATTTTGTCGGCGTGTTTATTTGCACTGGTGGCGATCTTTGATGCCCAGTGTATGTAATCTACTGTCTGCTTGTGCTTTATAATCATAGTGGCGAACTTTGATGCCCAGTGGATGTAATATGCCATAATTTCTTTATTGTATAGTCTAGATTTTTTTCTTATTCACGATGCTGCAGTTATTTTACTATATATATATCCTATCTTCGCAGTAAACCGGCCAAACTGTAAAATTACGGTACATAATCTGGCCGTCATGCAATCACGATGTATGATCCGCATCATGGGCCTCGTCATCTTGGTCCGTTAAAAGGCCTAAATGTAAACTGGCCCACTAGTAGATTCGGACCTTTAATAGGCCGAGTAAACCGCCGGCCCTCTTTCCGCAAGAAAACTCAATGGGTTTTAGGAGGTTGAGAAGTAGGTTGGGCCTGAAATGTGCAGAATAGCTCACGGGCCGGCAGCAGCCCGAAATGGACCCCGGCCCATGATTGTGCCAATCAAATCACGGGCTTTTACCAGGACAAAATTGTCTCGGTCCTTGTTTGGCCCAATCAGATTATCGGCTGCGAGCAGGCCGGATGCAAACCGGGCCGTAGTTAGGCCCAACTATATGACGGGCTTTTAACAGGCCAAAATTAATATAGGGCCGAAATGTTAAACGGGCCCTTAACAGGCCGAAGCTAATATCAGGTCGAATTACTAAATGGGCCTTTAGCAAGTGGTCCCAAAAGCATAGCATCTAGTTGACGAGCCGAAACGGATATGGGCCATAATTTAGCCCAAAGCCTCCTAAAGGGCCCGACCTGATCTGGGCCGTAATTTGGCCCAGAACGTGGTAGGCTTTTAACAGGCCGGATCTCATATGGGCCATTATTAGGCCCGGAACATGGCAGGCCATTAATGGACCGGATCAAATATGGGCCGACATTTGGCCCAAAACATGGCAGCCAGTTAATGGGCCGGCCTACTAGGGTCCTTAAAATCTTGTGGACCTACAGCTAGGCTGGCCCATTAATGTCGGTGAAATCTTGTGGGCCTTTAGCTGGGCCGGCCCATTATGGTCGACAAAAATCTTGTGGGCCTTCACCTAGGCCGACCCATTATGGCCCGCAAAAATCTTGTGGGCCTTTACCTGGGGCGGCCCATTATGGCCCACAAAATCTTGTGGCCTTTAGCTGGGCCAGCCCATTATGGTCCGCAAAATCTCGTGGGCCTTTAGCTGGGCCGGCCCATTATGCTCCGCAAAATCTTGTGGGCCTTTAGTTGGGCCGGCCCATTTAAACATTATGGGCCACTTTTGGGCTGGTCCACGTGTCAACATATCATAGGCGCATCTCGCCCATTGGATGAGTGACACCTGTGCCAACGCGGAGCTGACACGTGTTTCCTCCAGCCAATGATGACTTTACACGTGGAAAATCCCCATTTGTCCGGGCTGTTAACGGGTTATCGGATCCAAAACCGGACCCGATAGCTTAACGGCATTCCGTTACGGTGGATGCCACGTGGCGGTCACCCTTGATGATAGCACTTCTGTGACGCGCGATTTATCATCATGGAAGTGGACACTTCCTTGATGATAATTTTGGTAATGTCATGGAATACTTCTACGACAGCACAAGTATGACTATCTTGATTATGTCATAAAACCGTCATGGATGTACATGCATGACAGAAAACGCGACCTACTGTAACAAACACGTATCATCACGGAAGTGAATTTTTTTTGTAGTGCACATACAGATGGAGAGACCCGTCGGAAGTACATTTAGAAAATCAGCCTTGTGCACCACAACATCCCTGATGGTCACCCCACTACAGTTATTGTTGAAATCCAGATGAATGTGCGCAATCACAAGACGTGAGAGGAGGTGAACATCGAAAGGGTGAAGATGATCAATGAGTTGTATGCCTTGGTGGACAAGTGTGCACGCGCTGAAGAGGGGAGGCGGCTTCTCGGAGAGGATGCGGGTGCTAAAGTCAATTCTGAAGATGATAATGCATCCACTCAGAAGAACAAGGCTGGGAAGCGCAACTGCAAGCGCAAGGGCAAGGCAGTGATAGCCGTTGAGGGCTCCGGCAATGCCGGCAAGAAGGTCAAGACTGAAGGTTCCCACAAGGATGTTGTCATCTGTACCTATGACCATGAAGTCACAGCTGGCGACAAGATAGAGAAAACCAACATCCTATACTACAAGATTCACTGCACCAAGGGCCACGATCTCCAGGAGTACCATCATGTAGAGCAGCTTGCCAAAAACAGAAGCAAGAATACGAGAAGCGCGATAAGGGGAAGGGCCAAGATGGTGCTGGTGGATCATGTAAGAAGAACCGCAGTGGCCATGGAGGCCGCGGCGGCAAGGCCAAGCAGCAGAAGGAGAAGCCTGCTAAAGGCCGTTATAAGAAAGAAGACGAGGAGGATGATGATGAAGAGTAGGAAGCCATGTGCATTGATGGAGGCGCATATTTGCACTCCTCTCACCGACAGCTCAAGGAATGGGCCCGTGAGATAAATGCAGCAGAAACGACAATGGAGGCGTAGAAGCCACTCAAGTGGTCCAACACACCCATCACTTTTGACACCGAGGATCACCCTGATCGCACAACTGTGGTCGGGTGCTTGCCGTTGTTGGTTTCGCCAACAATCCACAATCTCAAGGTGACAAAGATGCTAGTTGACGGTGCGGCCATCTTGAACTTGATCTCACCTTATGTGATCAAGAGGCTGCATGTCCTTGACGAAGACCTCCAAGAAATGGGAATGTTTCACGGAGTTAATCCAAGAAGGAGCCAACCCAAGGGGAAGATCACTTTGCCGGTGACGTTTGGCAGTGAACTTAACTATAGGATACAGAAGATTGTCTTAGATGTCGTCAATATCCCATTGTCGTACAATGAAATTCTTGGTCACCCAGCTCTAGTGAAGTTCATGGCAGTGTCACACTACGCCTACAACCCTGTGAAGATGCCATGGCCGATGAGCGTCATCACCATTCACCCTAGACAAGAAGGACGAAGTTATCTGCACTGGCAAGCTCTACTGGGAAGCACTTGCAGCATCTGCTGGCAAGGCACTTGTTCCTGCCGACAAAGCTCCCAGGGGAAGAAAGGAAAGAGGACCGTCAAGACCTCCAAGAAGCACAACTCAGGGTGTTGCGTGCATGTTGAGGACACTCTAGAGAGCTCTGCTAGAAAGAGCAAGAATACCAAAGCATCTGCACCTACGACAAAGCAACTGGCTGCAACGAAGGATGGCATGAGCGGCACTTTCACTATAAGTACCACTCTTGACAGTAAATAGGAAAACACACTCGTCGCCTTCCCGTGGGAGAATGTCAATGCGTTTGCTTGACAACCATATGGCATCCTTGGCATTCCTAGGGAGGTGATTGAGAACCACCTTGCCATTTTCCTCAGGCAAAGCCACTTAAGCAGAAGGTCAGAAAGCAAGCTTTGGATCGACAAGAGTTCATTCCCTAAGAAATCCAAAAACATGAAGCAGGAGGTCTAGTCAGAGGAGTTTACACCCAACATGGTTGGAAAATCTAGTGGTTGTTGGTGACAAAGGGAAAATGGATGGTTAGTATTGATTTCACTGATATAACTAAAGCATGTCCAAAAGATCCTTTTCCTTTGCCTCGGATTGATCAAATTGTAGACTCCACTGCTGACTGTGATTTGCTCTCTTTCTTGACGCCTACTCTATTTATCATTAGATATTAATGGCCAAGGAATATGAGGAAAACAAAACATTCATAACTCCATGTGGCACGTATTGTTTTATACAGATGCCTTTCGGATTGAAGAGTGCGGGAGCAACATTTGCTAGGGCAATACCGGTTGGTATTGGACCTCAGCTGCACAAGAATGTGGAGGCCTATATGGATGCTATAGTGGTCAAAAATAAGCATAAAGAAACACTGATTCAAGAAAAAAGGAAACATTTGCAAATTTGCACAAGATCAACTTGAAGCTCAATCCCGAGAAATGTGTGTTTGGCGTTCCATCCGTAAACCTTCTCGGGTTCTTTGTGTCACAACGTGGCATTGAAGCCAATCCCAACAAGATCAAGGCTATCGATCAATTGGAAGCACCGAAGCGCGTCAAGGATGTGCGGCATCTTGCTGGTTGTGTTGCCGCACTGAGCAGGTTCATGTCCATTGAGCACACCTTGTCGTTTTTCAAAATCTTGAAAAAGGCAGATCCAATGAAATGGACTCCGGAAGCAGAGGCTATGATGGAAGACATGAAGAAATACCTCTCCCCTCTACCAATACTAGGTGCACCTAGGCCACAAGGCCGTTGTTGCTGTACTTGGCGGCAAGCAACCAAGTGGTCAGTGCTGCACTTGGGGTAGAAAGGGAACCTAATAGCAAAGAGGCAGCAACCACTGAGCCGCAAGCTGACAAATGGAATCTTCTTCGGCAAGTCAAGGTGCTGAGAAGTCAAGTGTAGTGCAAATAGAGGATTCAGAACAACAAGTAGTGCAGAAGAAGAAGATGCTGCAGCATCAAGTTTACTTTGTTAGCTTCCTTCTGTAGGGGGCTAGGTTAAAGTATTTTGTTATGCAAAAGATGCTCTTTGGTCTTCTCATGGGCTCAAGGAAGCTATGCCACTACTTCCAAGCAAATCAGATTACCATCGTCACTCACTTTCCACTGCAGCGCATCTTGAGAAATCCAGAAGCCACCAACAAGATAGTGCAGTGGGTGTAGCTATCAAGCGTTGACTTGAAGTTTGAAAGTACTTCAACAATCCAGAGCAAAGCCTTGGTGGAGTTCATTGCAGAATAGACACCAACGCAAGAAGAAGAAATTCGAGAAACCACTACCCAAGAAAGAAACAAGAAACAATTGGATTACGTACTTTGATGGTGCTTTTTCGCTCAAAGGCGCCGGTGCTGGTGTGCTAGTTGTCACACCCACTAGAGAGTGCTACTTCTGAGCTGCATTGGAAGTTTCCCTGAAGAGGAGGGGAGATGCAGTACAGTAGAGATAACTATTTCCCTCAGTGAGAACGAAGGTTTATTGAACCAATAGGAGAATCATGCAAAGCCTCCTGAACAGTACATGCGCACACAAAACCAAACACTTTCACCCAACACAGGTAAGAGGGTTGTCAATCCCCTTAAACTCGATACTAGCAAGGATCAAATCTTGTATATGTAGATGGGTAAATTGCAAAACAAAATAAAAGAAATAATATTGTAGCAAAGGTAGGATTTTATAATATGATAATGGTAGTCCTGGGGGCCATAGTTTTCGCTGGAGGCTTCTCTCTCAAACACATAGCTTATGGTGGGTGAACAAATTACTGTTGTGCAGTTTATGGAAAGGCGCATAGTAATGATGATATTCAAGGCATTGATCATGTATATAGGCATCACATATGAGACAAGTAGACCGACTCCTGCTTGTATCTACTACTATTACTCCACCAATCGACCTATATCCAACATGCATCTACGGTATTAAGTTCATGAAAAATGGAGTATGCCTTAAGCAAGATGACATGATGTAGATGAACTAAACCCAATCAATATGAATAAACCATCATTTTACCCTTAATGGTAACAATACAAACACGTGTCTTGTCCCCATCTATCTTTGGGTTATAGAGCACCACAAGATTGATCCCATTACAAAGCACCTCTCCCACAAAAGATAAATCAATCTACTTGGACAAACCAAACAGATAGATTATCAAGAAATACAAAGCTATAATAATCATGCATAATAAAGTTCAGGAAAGACTCAATTACTTCTCATGAAAATTCAGATCTTAAACCCACAATTCATCGAACCCCAACAAACACACCGCAAAAGAACATTGCATCGGATAGAAATCCAAGAACACCGAGGAGAACATTGTATTGAAGATCAAAGAGAGAGAAGACGCCATCTAGCTACTAGCTAGGGACCCATAGGTCTATGGTGAACTACTCGCGCATCATCGGAAGGCGGAAAGGATGATGCAGAAGCCCTCCATGACCGATTCCTCGTCTGGCAGAGTACCAGAAAAGGCCTCCAAATGGGATCGTGGAAGTACAGAAGCTTGCGGTGGCGGAAAAAGTGTTTCGGGTGGACCTCTGAAGGTTTGGGAATATTTCTAAAATTATAGAGGTGGAGTTAGGTCAAGGTGTGCTATGGGGGCCCACTAGCTCGGAGGGCGTGACTATCCCCCTAGGGCGTGCGCTGTGAGCTTGTGGCTCCCCTGTAGATTTCTATGCAGGTACCCAGCCTCGTGAGGCTACAATGACGTGAGCCATGAACACCAAGGCAGGCGGGCGCCAGCGGGCGCAGAGGAGGTCGTTTCCTCTGCGGTGCTAAGGAGGCAAGGACAGGCGTGGGTTCTCAAGGAATCTGGCAAAGGATTCCATTCTGGTGCAACAAGACCAAGACCACCAGCACAGCAGGACGGACGTCATTGCCAAGCCCACCGCTGCGTCACGACAAAAAGCTTTGCAGGCGAAGACCACCTTTCATTAGGGTAAGATGTACTACTTGTCCCTTTCAAATTGGCCACTGTGGGATCCCTTCCTGCCTATGTTTTGGGGGAAGAGGACCAAGGTCACTATGAAAATATAGGTTAGCCACCACCATAGTGCGGGATCGGATCCTACCTTTTCCACCCTCACCAGAGCAGCCCTCGTGAGGTTGTACATCCACTATACTAGTTCATCATCAGCCCCTCGTGAGGCCAATCCACCACAAAGCAGGAGTAGGGTCTTACACCGCAAGGTGGCCCGTATTGGGTAAACTGCCGTGTTCATCTTCGTCCTTGCTCACACAAATCGAGCTAGGCTGTGCGGCGACGAGTTTGTCGGGTTGAGAGGTTGAGTTCTTCGCACACGCCCCAGTGTTCAAACCTTCTTGGGTCTGCGGAGCCCTGAGCCCGGCATCATGGCGCGCCAGGTAGGAGCGTGTCGAAGTCCTTCTTCCATCATTCACTTCGCCTCCATTCAGTTGCTCCCATGGCCGACGCTCGTCGGGTCCGGCCGAGCGCCGGGCCGCTCGTGTCCCCCAGACGGCACCCGCGGGCAACGGCGCTCCTCGTAGCTCTACCTCCCCCATGGCTATCGCCGCCACTGACCCTGTTGCTCGCGAGTGGCAGGATTCATCGCTGCCACATTCCATGCGGCGTGATAGCCGCACCGCAACCCCATCACCCACTCCGGCCACGACATCGTCCTCCCATGCTTGTCGTGGACCGGTGAACACGCAGGCTGCGGTGCTCATGGCACGCGAGCTCTTGCATTATCACCCCACCAACGACCTCTACGACAACTGGCTCGGCCGCATCGCTGAGCTCGTCAACATTGCTGATGAAGCTCCTGCGCCATCCTACTCATGCCTCCCTCCGCCGTCCTAGGAGGGAGATGTGGCCCACGACATGCCTCCTTCGTCCCCTCGGCGTGATGTGGACCCGGAGCCCAGGTGCGACGCGCACCCACGCGACCCACGGTGCGGGGCGCCAGCAAGGGATGAAGCAAGCTGCCAGGTGGTGCAGCGGCCGCAGGCAAATGTGCACGCGCTCCCAGCGCCTCAGCGTCGGCACCAAGACCACAGGTCGTCGGAGCTAGTGGCGCGTGGGTGTCAAGGTCGAGCTCCCGTGAGCTTGGCGGGTTGCCGTGCCTTCACGCCGGAGCTGTGCCGTGTCGCTTGGCCCAGCAAGTTCAAGCCAGATCTACCTCCACGCTATGATGGCACCCCTGACCCTGCAGAATTTCTCAAGCTCTATGCGCTGAGCATCGAAGTGGCAAACGGTGACGACAAGGTCATGGCAAACTGGTTCCCCATGGCCCTCAAGGACGGCGCATGCTCATGTCTCCTCAACCTCCTAGAGGGGTCGATCACCTCCTGGGACGAGCTTCGCGAGCGTTTCATCGCCAACTTCTAGGGCACTCACGACCGCGCTCCTGCGGTGGGCGACCTGCGGCGTGCGAAGCAGTAGCCGGGCGAAACCTTGCACAAATACATACAACAATTCACCCATGTTCGCCTCAAGATCTCGAAGGCACCGAACGAGGCCATTATATTGGCGTTCTCCGAAGGCGTCCGAGGTGTCAAGATGAAAGAGGAGCTCACCATTCACGAGAATCTGTGCTCGGCCCTGGAGATGGTCAACTTGGCGAACAAGTGCGCGAGGGCCGAGGAAGGCCGCCTCTCCCTCCTCGAGCTCCCGGAGTTTGACCCTGAAGACAAGAAGGCCAAGGCCAAGGAAGCAAAGTGTAAGGGCCCGCCGTGCTGGCCGCAAAGCCCGAGACGAAGCATGGCCGTGACCATGATGAGCCTCCCAGGGGCAACCGCCCATTCTATGTCTTCCACAACATCCACAGCCACAACACCAATGACTGCCAGGAGCTCAGGGCAATCCGAGATGGGCGGCTTGGCCACCGCCCTGAGCGCAGCGATCGCGGCTACGACCATGGAGGAGGCCGCAACGGAGGCCGCTGGGACAACTGTGACCCCCGCCAGGACTGGCGCGACCAACCCTGCGAGGACCATTGGCAAGCCCAGCCTCGTGATGGCCCTTAGTGGGACCAGCCTCGTGAAGACCGTCCTCAAGGTAACGCCGGCCTCCCTCCGCTGCCGCCGCCAAAGGAGAAACGACGACAACCGGAAAGATGATGGGACTGGGGGCTTCCAGGAGCCTCACGCGATCACCTGCATCCTGGGTGGTGCTCAGGCTCCCGCCTCACATCGCATCTTCAAGCAGTGCTCCCGCGAGGTGAACACGGCCCCCCCAAGCTTGAGGCATCGTGTCCCCTCAGGTGGTCAAAGAACGCCATCACCTTTGACTCGATGGACCAACTCAAGTGCTTAGCCACCGTTGGCGCGCTCTCGATGCTCTGCACGCTAACCATCAGCAACGTCCTAGTCACCAAAACCCTCATCGATGGTGGCGCAGGGCTCAATGTTCTCTCTGTTGAGTTGTTTGAGACGCTCCAAGTGCCCTATGACTAGCTCCTGCCGACCAAGCTTTTCTCAGGAGTGACCCATGGCTCCACCATTCCCCTGGGGCAGGTGCACCTCCCAATCACCTTCGGCAAACACGACAACTACCACACCGAGCATATCGACTTCGACGTCGCTCACATCGGCCTCTCGTACAATGCCATCCTCAGGTATTCGGCCCTTGCCTAGTTCATGGCAACAAATCACCATGGTTACAACGTCCTCGGGATGCCAGGGTGCGGTGGAATCATCACGGTCGCCTGTGACGAAAAGGATGCAGTGTACTCCCTCAAGCGCGCCTACCAGAATGCGGCGGTCGAGAACTCTAACGACAAGGGCGCCATCCTGCCTCCTGAGGCCATCACCAAGAAGAAGAAGCAGCTCCACCCCAAGGGCCATCAGGAGGATGGGGCGCCTGCCGATTGTGCCTCAGGCCCGGCGCATATTGTTGGGGTGCCTTTCCCTCTCACATTGGAAGGCGCGCCCAACGCCCCCCTCAGGATGGGCTCATGGGCTCTCGTCTGGAGGGCCCCTGACCTGACCAGTGTGACGAGGGAGGCACTCGGGCACCATGTGCAGGCGTGCTTTGACGCGCGCCTTGGTGAGCAAGGCCCGAGGCGCCAGGCGCGCAAGAGTTCATCGCCAAGGAAATCGAAGAGCTTCAGGAGGCGCGAGCCATGCGTGGCGAGCATCACCCCGCACCACCGGGTGCAGCCGTGGCCCCTGACATGGGCGGCAAGCTGCGCGTCTGCGTTAACATCCTGTGGCTCAACAGATCGCTCGCAGACCTTCTTCCGCCGCCCCACGTCGGCCGGAGTGGGGGCTACCCCTGTAGCTATGTCTGCATGACGTTTGGCCTGCTAAACATGGCCGCCTCGTACTAGTGCTTCATGCAGGGTGCCATGGCAGCCTGTGAGGCCACGCACCAGGCGGTCTTGATGGAGGAGCTGCCGGACCCTCGCGAGCTCCCCGGGCCTCCTGAGCCTCCTGGGCCTCAGGAGCCGGTCGGCTCGTGAGGAGCGATCTTTGCAGGGCGCATCTTCCACTACCCCAACGCCTCTACAACGATGGTGCTAGGTGACTTTTTGGTTTGTTCAACTGAGGGCACCCCTCGGGCTGCATCATCCTTAGGCTGCTAGGGCTCGGCCCCGCAGTTGTATCATTTTTGCGCATGTATCAGAACTGGCCTTGCTTTTATGAATTTTCCAAGTATTTCAACAGCATGTCCTGTGCTTCGTCACCATGATGTCGCTGTGCCCACGCAAACCCGCCGGTGACCGCCTCATGATTAAGCACTAGCACGACGTCTGTGCTCGGGTCCGTCCCTGTAGCGCTGTCAAATCCAAGCGACCGAGCTCTGTACCGCGGGCCAGCTCCCGTGCGCGTCACCTCCCAGGGTCCTTGGTGCCTTGTTCTCGCATGAGCTAATCACGTGTGGGCGAGTAAGGGCACATGGCCCGGTTCATACAACCGGGGTTCGGCGCTTCGCCGTAGCGGGAGCTGCACACCTGGTGTTTTTCCGCGGGATCATTGCATGAGAAGACTTAGCACGACGTTCGTGCTCAGGTCCGTCCCTGTAGTGTCGGTAAAACAAGTGGCGGGGCTCGTCTAGTGGGCCGGCCCCGTTCATGTAACCTCCTGGCGTGATTTGTGTCCGGCCTTGTCATGCGATAACCTCCGGAGGGGCATTCGGAGCAGGACCTTCCCCCATCGCCCACATGTTTCTTATGAGCGCCCCGCCCCAAAATCCAAGCGCAACCCGCCTTGAGGTAGGGCCTCCTGAATCCCGCGCTGGCTCACGAGTACCCAGATACACCTCCTCCAATTCTGTCGTGCTAGCCACATGTATGAACAAGGCTGTACACGCCCCGGAGACTCCCCAGAGGCCACTCCCACTCACGCGCTAGTGGAAGCCCCACGCTCTGCGCTAGCGGACGAGACGGTCGAGGAGCGACTATGCCCACACCAGTGGAAGCCGCATGCTCCGCGTTGGCTGATGACACGGTCGAGGAGCGACTATGCCCATGCTAAGTGGAAGCACTATGCTCCGCGCTAGTGATAAACAACTGAGGGCACCCTAGCGGCCGCACCAACCTCAGGATAGCCTGCTCGGCCCTTCGTATGGTCACGATGCGGCTATATCTCCCACGTGTCGAGGCACGACTTAGAGGCATAACCGTATTGTGATTTTTTCACAAGAAGGGTCATCTTCACACAATACCATGTAATGAACAAGAAAGGGATAAATAGAGGGTTGGCTTACAATCATCACTTCACGCGTGATCAAATAATTCATACATCATTCAGAGTACACACATAGTCCGACTACGGGCGAACAAATGAAAAGAAGATAACCCCAATTGCTAGATCCCCGATCGTCCCAACTGGGCTCCACTACTGATCATCAGGAAAAGACACGTAGTAACGGCCAAGGTCCTCGCCGAACTCCCACTTGAGTTCGGTAGCATCACCTGCACTGGTCAACCATCATGTAGCAACCATCATGAAGCCAGACCCTTCTCCGGACACTGGCTCCGGACCCTCGGAGTCAGCGCCGTGTGAGTCTGGTAGTGGAGTATCCCTCCCGCCGTACTCCACGGACTCTCTTCTCTCTGGACAAACCTCGCCTTTAAGCGAGGCTCTGGACTTAATGCGATCCCTGCTCATTACAGAGGAGCAACGTCCGAACTATGCCCAGCCCGGACTAGGGGCTGAGAGTAGGGAATTTTTCCTCCCACCCACCACCCACCTTATAGCCACTGTCGAGGATTTAACCGACATGCTCGATTACGACTCCGAAGACATCGACGGCATGGACGACGACACCGGAGAGGGGCAGGCCCAAAGCCCACCGCATACCGGACACTGGGCGGGCACCTCCATGTACGATATATATATATATATATATATATATATATATATATATATATATATATATATATATATATATATGTGGTGGATACATCCAAAGACGATGGTGAGGACGGCGGTAGGGATCAGTTTAAGGACAATAACGCTGATAAACCACCGAAGAGGCGGCATCAGCGGTGCCATTCAAAATCACGCCGTGACAAAGAAAGCAATACCAGCACCGGAGAAAATAATACTCCAGAGAACGCCGAAGACCCAGACGCCCTCATCGAACCAGCTTCCGAACAGGAAGGTAGGGAGGAAGGGCAGAGTAACCCCGACGAGCCAGTTGGGAATGACGACTTGGAGGACAGCAGCTATATGCCACCCTCCGAAGACGATATAGGTCTCGGCAACGAAGATTTCATCGTGCCAGAAGAACCCCTTGAGCAAGAACGCTTTAAGCAACAACTCATCGCAACCGTGAGGAGCCTGAAAAGGAAGCAGCAACGGCTTCAAGCCGAATAGGATACACTCAACGACAGATGGACTCAGGTCCTAGCAGCCGAGGAATATGGCCTCGAGCGCCTGACCAAAAGATATCCAAAGCGAAAATCGCTACCTCGATTTGACGGCGAGGCAATGGAGCCCGTACCATCAGCGCGTTACGCGGAAGATCGACCACCACGTGGCCGGGACAAAGCGGCACCTCAAGCCGAACACCAGCCTGTACTACCTCTCCGAAAAGCAGAGATAAAACAGCTTGGGGTTATATATATGACCTACGGCAGGACCTGGATAGTAGAGCAGGTCAGACCAGATCGATCTACGGATCGCGGGGGCGTGCGCTGATGCGCGATGACAGCCATCTAGCCGGATGCGACAAAACATAACCACGCCCGAGCCGAAAACCGCATTTAACTCCACCTCAGCTATGTCGCGACTTGGCCCGATATAGAGGCGTCGCACACCCCCTTTGCTTCACTGATGAAGTAATGGAACACGAATTCCCAGAAGGGTTTAAACCCATGAATATCGAATCGTATGATGGAACAACAGATCCCGCGGTATGGATTGAGGATTTCCTTCTCCATGTCCACATGGCCCGCGGTGATGATCTCCACGCCGTCAAATAACTCCCACTAAAACTAAAGGGACCAGCGCGGCATGGGCTAAACAACCTTCCAGAGAACTCCATTGGTAGCTGGGAGGACCTGGAAGATGCCTTCTGTGATAACTTCCAAGGTACATATGTCCGGCCACCAGATGCCGATGACCTAAGTCACATCATCCAACAGCCCGGAGAGTCAACGAGGAAGCTCTGACTAGGTTCTTAATTAAAAAGAACCAAATTGTCGATTATCCGGACGCCGAAGCCCTCATGGCCTTCAAACACAGCGTCCGGGATGAGTGGCTCGCCCGCCACCTCGGTCAAGAAAAACCAAAATCTATGGCAGCCCTTACCGCTCTGATGACCCTCTTTTGCGCGGGAGAAGACAACTGGCTCGCTCGTAGAAGCAACAATGCCAGCGGTCCGGGCACTTCCGAAGTCTGAGACGGCAACGGCAAGCCATGACGCAATAAACACAAGTGTCGCAATAATAATGAAGGAACACAAGACACGGCGGTCAATGCCGGATTCAGCGGCTCCAAACCCGGTCAACAGAAAAAGCCATTCAAGGCAAACAGAGACGGGCCATCCAATTTAGACAAGATACTGGATCGGCCCTGCCAGATTCATGGCACCCCCGATAAACCAGCCAATCATACCAACAGAAGTTGTTGGGTCTTCAAACAAGCCGGCAAGTTTAATGCCAAACACAAGGGAAGGGGCCAAAGGATGGCGATGACGAAGAGACTCGCCAACCGAACACAGGGGGTCAGAAGCAATTTCCCCCCGAAGTAAAGATAGTAAACATGGTATACGTGACGCACACCCTTATAGGGGAGTGCAAGCGTGCACTATGGGACGCCTATGCCATAGTGCCGGTCGCCCCAAAATTTAATCAATGGGCAGCCTGCCCGATCACTTCTGATCGCAAGGACCACCCAGTCAGTATTCGTCACGCAGGTTCAGTAGCTCTGGTCCCAGACCCAATTATCGATGGGTTCCATCTCACGAAAGTCCTTATGGACGGCGGTAGTAACCTTAATCTACTCTACCAAGACACTGTGAGCAAAATGGGCATTGATCCTTCAAGAATCAAGCCCACCACAACTACCCTCAAGGGAGCAGTACCCGGCGTAGAAGCTCACTGCACGGGCTCCATACATTGGAAGTCATTTTTGGTTCGCCATACAACTTCTGAAGTGAAGGCTTGACCTTCGATATTGCCCCGTTCCGCAGTAGCTACCATGCACTTCTGGGGCGTACCATTTTTGCTCAATTTAATGCGGTCCCACACTACGCCTATGCAAAACTTAAGATGCCCGGTCCACACAGCGTCATAACGATAAATGGAAATACGGAACGCTCCCTCCATACAGAGGATCATACTACGACTACTACAACCGAAGTACAAAGCGGCCTCATCAAGTCGCGTATCTCATCGGCCATCAAGCAGCAGGTCTATTAAACAGGACCGATCAATCTCAGAGTTGGATTAGCAGTTCGGCCTCCGTCGTTCGCCTCATATACCTGCGAAGTTTGTACTGCGCATACATAATTATGCACTTAAAATACCCTTGTCATCGGCGGAGGCACAATACGGACAGGCCTGTAATACGGTTTGCACTTCCATTGCCTCTTTTTTTCTAACTATTTTTTATCTTTTACCACAGGTGACTCAAGAGCTGGTCACCTCGCGGACTCTTTCGGAGTCGGGATTCGTATACTTACCTGAAGGCTATTCCCGTTAAGGAGTCCCTTCACTGAGGCAAGGCGGCGCAGACGTGCGACAGGAGGTCCAAATAATCTTTTGTAGACCGCACTCTTTGTTTCGAGCCTGTAAAGTGCCTTTTCTCTCAGCCTTCGACCCCCGGCATGTCAAATAGCCCGGGTAGGGGCGTTATAATCTGCAAGGTTGCGTTTACCGTATCAATCAGATTCAAGTGAACATAATCCATATTTAGTATTCGCTTTTTCTAAAGAACTGAATTTTGCTTCTTCGGTTGTTTCACGCACGCACCTTGGCACAAATTGCCAGGGGCTCGATATGGGAACAAATGAGTTGCCGACAAGTCAGAACAGCTTTATAGCACACTTCGGCGTCACGAGTTTGGCCTTATATGCATCAGCTCCGAATTATTTCTTTGGTCAATAGTTGGCTTGTCCGTCTCCTGTGCTTACTACCTTACGTTCCGCTCTATCGGCTAATGTATTAAAGGGAGAACTATGCGATTGTGTTTCCGGTTCATCTGGTCAAGCACCTTAGTAGAGAAAGCCGGAAACTGACTGTCATGATGCAGCGAGAGCTGGTCAACCACTCGATGACTTATCAGAATCTTTGCGATTCCTTCCGTATTACACGAAGGACCGTTCTTCAGGTCACCTATGTAATGCACCGTATTCGGATAACTGTGTACATACAAGGGGCTATATCATAGACCCACCGTCAAACTCCTATGGCTAAGTGAAAGTGTTAAGGCCCTATAGTCCGATTGCCTAGTTTGCCGCATTGACACCTCCTTCACGGACCAAGACGTTGGGTCAAGAGTGATCAAGTGCTTTTCCGAACACCCCCGTATTATATGAGAAGGGCCAAGTTTAATCGAAAACTTTCAGATTATACAAAAACGGCCGCACAGGAGGAACCAAAACTTTCAGGAAAAAAGTATAAAAAACATAGCCTTAATATATCATAATATTGTTTTTAAAATTTCGGTACATTCACTCGAAGATCATATCCTTCGAGCACTGACCCTCTGTCGGTGTCAAAACCGGAGGATCTCGGGTAGGGGGTCCCGATCTGTGCGTCAAGGCTGATGGCAACAGGAAGCAAGGGACACAGATGTTTACCCAGGTTCGGACCCTCCCGATGGAGGTAAAACCCTACTTCCTGCTTGATTAATATTGATGATATGGGTAGTACAAGAGTAGATCTACCACGAGATCGTAGAGGCTAAACCCTAAGAGCTAGCCTATGATGGTATGATTGTAATTGTGATCGGCCTTCTAAGGACCAACCTCTCCGGTTTATATAGACACCGGAGAGGGCTAGGGTTTACATGGAGTCGGTTACAAGGAAGGAAATATAATATCCGGATCACCAAGCTTGGCTTCCACGCCAAGGAAAGTCCCATCCGGACACGGGCCGAAGTCTTGAGTCTTGTATCTTCACGCTTCAATAGTCCAGACGTTGTACACAGTCCGGCCGTCCGGATACCCCCTAATCCAGGATTCCCTCAATAGCCCCTGAACCAGGCTTCAATGACGATGAGGCCGGCGTGCAGTATTGTCTTCGGCATTGCAGGGCGGGTTCCTCCTCCGAATACTCCAAGGTAATTATCGAACACTCAAATCGTGTCCGGATCCGCAAGATGATCTTCGCATGCCACCGTAGAGAGAATGATGTTTCACAAATGCAATCTGCTGACAACTTTTAGGTAATGCGACGTGTCATTACGGCTGGGTCATTATTCGAACCGTCTTTCCACAACCAGCCACAACGCATATTGCGAGGCGGTTTCCTTGACACGTCTTGTCAAAGCAGAGATCGTGCCCCCTCATTACAGGATTCTCATCAATACAGGCATGGGTAATCCAACCGTACCGCTAATCGCGGCGAGCGGGAGGCAAACTGGCTCAACCAGGCCAGTGGGGAGGCGCAAAAAGCACTTGCGCCCCTATAAAGAGGCAAGGCCTCCTTCTCTTTACCCACGCCTTTCTCCTTCCGCTTGCTCATTCCCCTCTTTTCGAGCCCTAACGCCCAAGCACTCTTCCTTTCCACCAAAGAGAGGCTTTCCAAAAATGTCCGGATCCAGAGCAGGAGGCAGATGGATGGCCTCTACTGTTCGGGAGAGGGATATTAAGACGCTCAGGGACGCCGGGTATCTGACTCAGAAGATCGGCCACCGTCTCCCTCCGGCGGGACAGGTCGTCCCCACTCCGGAACCTCACGAGAGAGTCGTGTTCCTCCCCCATTTTGTCTGCGGGCTCGGGTTTCCCCTGCACCCATTTGTTCACGGAATCATGTATTACTACGGGATCGATTTTCATGATCTTTCCCCCAACTCCTTCCTCAATATCTCGACGTTCATCGTCGTGTGCGAGGCTTTTCTTCGGATCTCACCTCACTTCGGCTTGTGGCTGAAGATTTTTAATGTAAAGCCCAAGGTGGTGAGCGGCGAACACGCCGAGTGCGGCGGCGCCATGGTGAGCAAGATGCCCAAGGCCGTTTGGCCGAAGGGCACTTTCAACGACTCCGTCAAGGAGTGGCAGCGGCAGTGGTTCTATATCACCGAACCACGCGGCAAAAAGTGGGCGGCGGCTCTAGAGTTCAGATCTGGAGCTCCACTGCGGCTCACGTCCTGGCCTGAGAAGGGCCCGAACGGGTGCTCGTCCGATGAGCTGTTACTGCTCAAGACGCGCCTTCAGGGTGTGGTTGATAGGAAACTCGTCGACGTAGTCCAGGTGATGCTAGCTACTTTGGTCCTCCTGTCGCCGCCGAGCTTGTACTCTGTGGGAGTTCGATCCAGCCGAGCACCAAACCCTTCGGGAGATTTATGATTCCTCCCACAAGGATATCTGGAAGGTGCTCTTTAAGTCCGGCAAATCGTGGCCGGGCCCCGCCGAGGACCGTGGGTATCAGTTATCCCATTCTCCAAGCTCGGTAAGTCAGAGCCAAGCTCTGTTTTATTCATGCTTCGGCTGGCATGTTATGAGGGAGATATCATAATCGTGCGTCATCGTGACCTCAGGGATGGATAAAGAAAATGGAGCGGATACATTGTCCGGCCCCGTTGCCGGAGGAACCGGCCGGACCTCTTCTGACGAAGATGCTGGTCCCCGCGCCTTACGAGGCGCCAAAGAAGGAGGCCTCCAAGAAGGTCAAGAAGACCCGGAGTGGCCTCCGTCACCGCGAGGCTTCGGACGCAAATTCCGAGGATTCCAGCGACGCTCCTTCTTCGGAAGGTGAAGAGGAAGAAGCAGAGGAGGGCAAGCCTCACTCTGAAGGTGGGAAGAAGCGTGTAGCCTCCTCGTCCCTGGAGGCCGAATCGCCCAAGAGGAGAAAAGGTTCCCTCCTAGAGACATCCCCCACGGCTGCCGATAGCAGCCCGGAGTGGGATCCCAGGGCCCAGCCCCTGGAGAAGTCGTAAGTGTACAAAATCCGGACACGCATACGCGTCCGGTATTGTTTTTTGGTATAGTAGTTTTAACTGTTGCTATATCTTTCCCAGTCCGGCATGGTCTCACGCCGGCCAGTCGTCATCCGAGGATTCGCTGAGCTCGGACGCCTTGGCGAGCGAGACGCCTCCAGAGGCCCCTTCCCCAAAGTCCCGGCGCGACACTGAGGTGTCGTCTCAATGGGGCTCGAATGAGGGGGGCACATCACTGGAGCCGGACACACGGGAGCGATGGCCCCGGGGTGTGCCATCAGCGGGGGCGATCTTGGGTCCGGCCCACAGCCGGACAAGGTCCCGGAGACCTCTAAGGCTCCCGGATCGGGCGGGCAGCCACCTTCAACGGTGGGAGGTTTGCCTACTCCGTCGGCAACCTCTGTTCGGGCAGAGCTGCCAGGCGGTCTATCGACAGCGTTAAAGAACGCGTCTATCGTCGATGAACATCGGACCCTTATGGGTGCGGTGGTTGAAAAGATTCAGTCCGCCGAGAGCGGGCTGAACGAGTCCTGCCTTGACCTTATAAAGGCCTTTGAGGTATGTTTCCCAAGAAACCTTTGAGGAATCGCCATAATATGAGTAGTAGCCCCTGATACACTGTCCGGCGAAGGAGAGGGAACCGGGCAAGGGATCAAATCCTCCCATGTCGTGGGAACTTATGTGAATGATGTGTACCTCTTTGTTTGAATACAGGCGTCTGCGGAGAAGACGGCCGCTCATAATGCGGAAGTGTCCAAAATAAAGCGGAGCCTGGAACGAGCCGAGGAAGAACTTGGCCGCGTGAGGAAGCAATTAGAAGATAAAGAAGGTATGTTAAAGCATTATCTTGCATTAGGCACGAATAAGTAATTGTGCTTATTAAAAGGTATTTGTGTTGTATGCCTTAGGAGCGAGTGTCGAATATGAGGCACTGAAGAAGGTTGTGGATGATGCCAACAAGAAGGCTGCCGCCGAAAAGGCACTTCGTGAAAAACACGAGGCCAGGGTTGTCACAGCTGAGCGGGAGCTGCAGGAGGCTGTGCAGAAAAGCGAGGGCTTGGAGCAGAGTCTAGTAGGGAAAGAATCCGAACTCGCCCAAGCGCTCCAAGCTGCGGAAGATGCTCGGGAAGAAGCCCGAGGTGCTGTACGGGACATTCAGGAGGCCCAGAGAGTTGCGGCTGGTAAGGCCTTCTGTATTCTTAGCCATTTGTTCATGATAATGGGAAGAATTCTAAGCGGCAAGCTGAATTCTTATTTTTCCGTATGCGTTATGGATCTTCCTCGCAGCTTATCAGATGCCGCCCAATTCTACCGAACCGATGAAAAGAAGTCTGCGGAGAGGGATTTCTGGTCGCAGTATTTGGCACCGAACTATCCGGTGCCCTTTATCGATCAGCTGAAGCAGCTGGTCCAACTGCACCAGGCGGCCGAACTAGCTATGAAGGACTTGATTGTCCAGTTGTGGCCGGCGGAGCCAATTCCTAGCAGTTACTTTGGGCTCGTGAAGCGGATTGTGGGCGCTTGTCCTCGGCTTGATGCTATTAAGCAATCGGTCTGCATAGAGGGTGCACGTATGGCGTTCGCCCGTGCAAAAGTGCATTGGGGGAAGCTTGACGCGGAGAAGCTGATGACTGAGGGGCCGCCAGAGGGTAAGGAGCATCGCAAGCCCGAACTGTACTATGAAGGTGTACTGAAGGGAGCCCGCCTTGCGGCGGATAAATGTACCAAAGAAATTATATTTCCCCGAGGGCATTCATGCCGCTTTTGTAATATGGGATAGTGGCATTTTTATTATATATAGTCTGTTTTGTTTGAACATATGTTCTTCCTGTGCGGCTGTTTATTGTATGTGAATCCTGCGAGTTGGCCAGTCGTCGGCTTCTGCCCCCACGTAGAATGAATACGGGGGTGTTCGGGATATATCTAAACGCTCTTTATCCCATAGTTGGGTCCTTTTGCGGAGGTGTTTCTCTCCACAAACCAGGCAATCGGACTATAAGGCTTTATTACTCTCATTTAGCCATAGGAATTCGAGTATGAGTCGGCAAGCAGTCTCTAGTGTTCTAAGGTCAACTAGGGGCTCTATTGGTGCCTGATCGGAAAATCGATCCATCGCACTGCATTTATAAATGGCGCAGCGGAATAAATCTTTAAGGATTTTACAACCTCTCGAACAGCTGACCAGCTCTCGCTATATCATGACAAATCGGTTTTCGGCTTTCATCGAGGTGCTCGTCCGGCAGAACCGGGACACAATCGCAGTAGTTCTCCCTGCGCTTCCTTAGCCGATATAACGGAACATAAGGTACCAAAACAAGGGAGCCGGGTAAACCCAACCAATGACCCAAGACATGATTCGGAGCTGATGCATATAGTGCTATAAGTTCGGGGTGCCGGACGACCGAGAAGCTGGTCAGACTTCATTGCCGTATTATGAAGCCCCTGGCATAATCGGGCGTAACACGAGGTGTCGATGAAAAGCGACGGCCGGTAAGTGTTATTTAAGTCTACGCATTGTAGTAAAAATGATATGTCTATGCACGCGAGTACGATGTATGATTATGAAAAGGGGTGTTTTTTGGCGGAACCTGTGATGGCCGGACTGGAGGGAGTTGTCAGTGGATCAAGAGTGAATCCGTGCTGCCTTCATTTAGGGGGGGGGCTCCTGGTCTGTCCGGGCCGATTCCACGTCACCAATCTTGTTCTGCGTTAAAGTTAGTTTGTAAGGCAAATACTCGGGGGTAGCCGAGCGTCCTCTCGTGGTTGGTCCGAGGGCTCCTGATCGGTCCCGGGTAAACCCAACCGTTATACCGTTGGGTAGCGCGGACTCCTCAATTGGTGTCCGAATAGTTGGCTGTCATATCAAAAAATTTATAGGCATGCGCGACTCGCTACTCCGGCAGTCAGATTATCATTTCACCGAGGGCGGGGTTCGGCTGTGTGATTGTATCACATGGTGTTGGCCTGAGTGATTGACCACGTGGAATCTAGTCAACGTGGTTCGTCCCGTTAGCATACGGTAAATTACCGCATGGTAGGGAGGTGCCGCAGATTTATTCTTTGGCGAAGTATTGTTTGGTGATCCGAAGACAACCGTTTAGAATGATGGGCCAGAAGAATTCGGCCTTTGCCCCTAGCATCTTTTGAGAGATGCTTTTTGCGGTTTCACACCTGCGAGGATTTTATGTGTTATGGGGCCCCCGGATTGCTATGTCCAGAGGTACTGCAATTGAGTTGCTTTGGTTAGTGCGGTCGGGGGCGATCGACCGTACTCTTATGCTATGGGGGGCTCTTGGACAGATGCCTCCCCTCATTTTTTTGGCACGCGACCAACCGCTTTGTTTTGAGGATTCGACATTCTCTATTGGTATGCTTTGTCGTCCTTCTAGGAGTACCATGGATTTCACATGGTTGATCGAGTGTGTGGCTCGGGCCAGATAGGTCTGAGCCGTTCTTTGTCCGCTGACCGGACTGGGAGTTGCTGGAATTAGCACCAGCCTTCCTGTTTTGACGCTTATGACAATTGCGCCGAGGCTTGAGGGTGCTTCTTCTTTTGTCCTTCGTATTGTTTTGGACCGTAGTGTTGTGTTGACGTCGGGGCATGTGCCTTGAGTTCTCCTGCTTAGGTTGGGGTCGCCGGTTGTGCCCTGTGTGCCCTTTGTCGGGGCGGTCGGGTCCGTATCTTTCAGTGGCCAGGACCTTGGCCCATCTGTCTACCAGCGAATCTTGGTCAGCTTTAAGCTGCTGTTGCTTCCTTTTCAGGCTCTTTGCCGTGGCCATAAGCCGTCGCTCGAAGCGAGCTTGTTCCACTGGATCTTCAGGCACGCCGAATTCGTCATTGCCGAGGCTTGCCTCGTCCTCGGAGGGGTGCGTATAGTTGTCCCTCTCCAAGTATCCCATAGTGGCCAGTCCGGCCTTCTGAAAAGCACGCCGACTAGGGTTATATTCATCTTCGGCGCCATCCGGATTATTTTCGACTTCTGGGCCGGTATTCCTGTGGCGGGGCTTGGAGCAACACCGACGACGCCCATGCTTTGCGTTTCCCCCTGGGGGATTATCCTCCGCTGCTTCCTCGCCATTGGTTTCCTTCGGAGTGTCCGCCATGTGTATATCATGGGGATAGGCGGCTATCAACCGCCCAGTGAGTGGTGGCTCCTGTGATTCTCCTGCATCGTCGTTCATACCGTCGGTGTCTTCGGAGTCAAAGTCAATCACGTCAGTTAAATCATCGACCGTGGCAATGAAGTGGGTGGTGGGTGGGCAAAGAATTCCTTCATCGCCTGCTTCCCACCCGAGCCGAGCATAGTTCGGCCATGAGCCTCCTGACAAAGAGAGAGACTTTAATGAGTTCAGCATGTCGCCGAAAGGCGAGTGCTGGAAGATATCCGCAGCGGTGAACTCCATTACCCCGGAGCCCAACCTGGCTCGACTGGATCGGGAGTGCGCAGACCGGAACCAACGTCCGGATACGAATCCGGGGGTCCGGATTCATAGGCCACCACAAGGGTGAGGCCCGTGTTCGGCTCTACCACCGATGAGTGCGCGACATGTGGGGCGGGGTCCAGCCCCTCGTCCTTGGGCCCCGCAGCCTGTTCCGGATTTAAGTCTGAGGCTACTGCGGGGTGACAACCCGAGCTTTGTTCAACAGCAGGTCTAAGCCGTGTTCGTCGTTACTGTTCGGTGCTCCTGGCATAGGTCTGAATCCGTCGAAGATCTAGTCTCCGTGGATGTCCATCGTGCAGTTCAGGTTTCCGACCCTGATCTGGTGGCTAAGGGCGTGGCTATCGATCTGCTCCAGATGGCTGTTTAATTGGCCCATGATGCGAGGCCGCCGGACACGAAGATCTATCCGGGGAGAAAAGTCTCGTCCGGGACCGTGTTGTTGATGGTGGTTGAAGAAGCCATCAAGCCTGACAGCGACGACACAGAGGAACTCTCAATGAAAGCACCAATGTCGGTGTCAAAACCGGCGGATCTCGGGTAGTGGGTCCCAATCTGTGCGTCAAGGCTGATGGTAACAGGAAGCAAGGGACACAGATGTTTACCTGTGTTCGGGCCCTCTCGATGGAGGTAAAACCCTACTTCCTGCTTGATTAATATTGATGATATGGGTAGTACAAGAGTAGATCTACCACGAGATCGTAGAGGCTAAACCCTAAGAGCTAGCCTATGATGGTATGATTGTAATTGTGATCGGCCTTCTAAGGACCAACCTCTCCGGTTTATATAGACACCGGAGAGGGCTAGGGTTTACATGGAGTCGGTTACAAGGAAGGAAATATAATATCCGGATCGCCAAGCTTGCCTTCCACACCAAGGAAAGTCCCATCCGGACACGGGTCAAAGTCTTGAGTCTTGTATCTTCACGCTTCAATAGTTCGAACGTTGTACATAGTCCGGCCGTCCGGATACCCCCTAATCCAGGATTCCCTCACCCTCTATCAAGCGGGCGCCCTCTACGACATCTTCAAAATAATGCTCTGGTGTGTGATGGTCCTTCCCGCTGGGTGGACTCTTTGCCGCGACGTCGGTGGCCTTCATCTTCACCAAGTACATCTTGACGCGGGCAAAGGCCATCCGTGCACCTTCAATGCATGTTGACCGCTTAACGGCGTCGATACACGACACCGCATCAACAAGTCGCTGCACCAAACCGAAATAACTATTCGGAATTGGCTCAGTCGGCCACAGCCGGACCATGACATCCTTCATGGTAGATCCGGATATCTTGTGGAGCTCGGGCCACCGGGGCCATCTGTTCGTTCAGCAACAGCGGGCGCTTTGGCGTGCTAAATTGTGACCAAAAAAGCTTCTCCATTGCAGACCCTTCTTGCGCTTGGAGAAACTGCGCCGCATTGGAGACACTCTTCGGCAAGTCCAAGAATGCGTCTGGAGAGCTCCACATTTGATTAAGCGGGGCATACTTCGTATCGCCGAATTTAGTCTGTAATAGAAAGGGCTTACCGACCGCTATCTCCCCGGCTTGCCGGATCTCCTCCCGAGCCGCTCTAGACTCAGATCGTGCTTATCTCGCCTCTTGTAAGGCCTTCTCGAGTTCGGCTACTTTAGTCTTGTTCTCCTCCTCGAGTTCTTGGCATTTGCCTGCGGTATCCTTTAGATCTCGCTCTATGGAAGATATTCTCTCCTCGCACTAGCGCCGAGCAGCCTGTTCGTCCTTTAACTCCTCAGTTGCCTTCTTGGCAGCCACATTACTCATCCTGGCTTGCTCCTTGGCTCGCAAGCTCAGCCTCAAGGGTCTCAACCATGGCAAAGATTATCTGAAGTTGTGCATGTCTTAGTATATAATCCTTAGCTTCGTGCTCATGTTATTATACATACACTGACCGCACCAAAACATACCTTGCGCCTAGTCGAGCTGCCTGTTAATAAGCGTGACGTCGTCATCCGCCACGTCAAGTTTCTGCTTTAGACCTGCAACCTCTGTAGCATGGGCAGTCGTCATGGATGTAACAGCCTGTGTTCAAATTAATTGGGTTATCTCCTAGGCATATATTTTTTCGATCCTCTGATCGCCTCCCTTTGGGTGACAACCAGAGTCTCAGGGGCTACTATCTATACACATTTGCATTTTGCACGTAGAGTGCAATTGAAGATATTTCATTGCGTACCTCGAAGCCTCTTAGCAGGCCCGTGGAGGCTTCATTCAATCCGCTTTTCGCGGACAGAATCCTCTCAACCACCATACCCGTTAAGGTACGATGTTCCTCTGAGACGGACGCATGTTGCAGCATGTCCATCAATGTATCCGGTGCCTTCGGATTCTTGGAAGCGGCTGCAGGAGTATGGACTCCCTTTAAAGGGATATGTTTACTCAACCCTAGAGTCATCTCCGGCTGTAAACCGAATAATCCGGGGCCTTATTGTTGGTCCTCATAGGGGCCGCACACCCCGGACCCTGGGCGACCGAAGTTTCACCTTTGGGCGTTGTCTTCATTGTCCCCCGCACCACTTGTTGATCGGGAGAGATCCTCCGGGGCGACACCTTGAAGTCAGCCGCCCTATTGGGCGAAGAGGCCTGTGGAGGCGTCTCGCTTCCCATCATCTCCGGAAGAAGATCCCCTGAGGAAGAGGATTGTTGAGGAAGACTGCGTGCCGGACTGCAAACATATATTCTAGATGTTACCCTTGTAACAGGAAAGAAACAGGATATGTTTAAGACACCCTTGTTCACTTACGATTCAGCTGAAGGCTTGTCCTTACGGAGGAGCTGTGCGGTAACGTCGTCTTCCTAGCCCGAACCGCCTGACAGGGGCATCTTCCCTCGCTTAGGAGCCTTTACCTCCCAACCTTCGGAGGCGACCCTTTTCTTACCATGGGGAGAAAGGATGTCAGCTTCTCCTTCTCTTTTGTCTTTGGAAGAGGGAGCCCTAATATCCCCGGACACAGTGCCTAGTGTACCTTCATAATGGAGGTCACCCTTGGCCTTCCTACTCTCCCCCTTGTCCTCTTTCGCCGGCACTTGGTATGGTGTCGGAGCCAGCATCCTTGTTAGCACAGGATCAGTTGAGTCTTCGGGAAGAGGGGCCGAACACCTAATTCGCTCCGCCTTCTTTATCCAGCCCTGGAAGAAGATGGTTTCCTCAGTATCTTATTACGGGATATTTAGCTAAGTTGTGTTCGGGAGTCGAGTGCTTACCGAGCTATCCGGATGGTTGCAGTCGAGGCCGATGTCCTCGGTGGTATATGGCCACTGTTTTCGTATCCCGAAAAATAACTTCCACATTCCTCTGTGCATCGTGCCGAAGAAGTGCTGAAGGGTTCGTGGTCCTTCCGGATTGAACTCCCACATGCGGAGGGGCCGTCGTTGGCACGGCAGGACCCGGCGGACTAGCATCACTTGAATCACGTTGATGAGATCGGTGTCCTTCTCAAGGAGGCTCCGGATGCGGCTCTGTAGAGTCTGCACTTCATCAATTGATCCCCAGTCCAACCCCTTATTGATCCATGATGCGAGCTGTATTGGAGGGCCGGATCGGAATGCAGATGTAGCTGCCCAATTGGTACCACAGGGTTCAGTGATGTAAAACCACTCCCGCTGCCATAAGCTGGAGGATTCCGTGAAAGAGCCTGTTAGCCAAAGAGTGTTGATAAGCTTGCTCACCGTGGCACCACCACACTCCGCTTGCTTCCCCTCGATCACCTTCGGCTTCACATTAAAGTTCTTGAGCCATAAGCGAAGTGTGGGGGAATATGGAGAAAGGCCTCGCACATGACGATGAACGCTGAGATGAGAAGAAAAGAGTCCGGGGCTAGATCATAAAAATCTAGCCCGTAATAGAACATGAGCCCACGGACAAAGGGATGGAGAGTGAACCCTAGCCCCCAGAGGAAGTGGGAGATGAATACGAACCTCTCACCGGATCTGGGGGTAGGGATAACCTGCCATTTAGCAGGAAGCTTGTGGAGGATTTCCGCGGTCAGGTATCTTGCCGCTCGGAGCTTCGCAATATCCTCCTCTGTGACAGAAGAGGCCACCCACCAGCCTTGAGGGCTGGGTCCGGACTTGACTGTGAGGCTCGTAGCAATTAAGTTGAAACCTGGTTGCTGGAACTCGAGGTTGGAAAGGTAGAGGAGAAAGACGGGTATGTTCCCCTTTATAAAGGCGGTGAATATCAAACGCCTACTCATGGGCCTTAAAACTTTCCTATTCCCAAGGAATCATGCCGACGGGACGGTTGGATTAACCATGCCCGTATTGATGAGAATCCCGTAATAAGGGGACACGATCTCTGCTTTGACAAGATGTGCCAATGAAACCGCATCTCAAAACATGGAGCGGTAGGCCGAAAAACGGTTTGAAATAATGACCGGGTGGTGACGTGGCATCACGCTACAAAAAGTTGTCAGTAGATTAGACTCGTGAAATATTATACTCTCTGCGGTTGTGTGTGGTACTTGTTTTGCAGAGCCAGACACGTTCTTTGTGTTCGAAGGCTGTTTTGGAGTATTCGGAGGAGGAACCCACCTAGCAATGCCGAAGACAATCTGCGCGCCGCACACCTCGTCATTGAAGCCTGGTTCAGGGGCTACTGAGGGAGTCCTGGATTAAGGGGTCCTCGGACGTCCAACCTGTTGGACGTGGGCCGGACTGATGGGCCGTGAAGATTCAAGACAAAAGACTCTCTCACGTGTCCAGATGGGACTCTCGTTGGCGTGGATGGCAAGCCTAGCGTTCGGATATGAAGATTCCTTTCTTTGTAACCGACTTGGTACAACCCTAGTCCCCTCCGGTATCTATATAAACTTGAGGGTTTAGTCCATAGGGACAATCATAATCTTACAGGCTAGACTTCTAGGGTTTTAGCCATTACAATCTCGTGGTAGATCAACTATGTAAAACTCATATTCATCAAGATCAATCAAGAAGGAAGTATGTATTACCTCCATAGAGAGGGCCCGGACCTGGGTAAACATCGTGTCCTCTGTCTCCTGTTACCATCAACCTTAGACGCACAGTTCGGGAACCCCTACCCGAGATCCGCCGGTTTTGACACCGACAGTGATAGGTAGGCAAATGGTAAAACCAAGGTTGGGCTTTGCTGAAAGAGTTTTATTCAAAGCGAACTGTCAAGGGGGTCCCATAGCCCCAACCGCGTAAGGAACGCAAAATCAAGGAACATAACACCGGTATGACGGAAACTAGGGCGGCAAGAGTGAAACAAAACACTAGGCATAAGGCCGAGCCTTCCACCCTTTACCAAGCATATAGATGCATTAATTAAAATAAAAGATATTGTGATATCCCGACATAATCATGTTCCAACATGGAGCAATCTTCAACTTCACCTGCAACTAACAACGCATAAGAGGAGCTGAGCAAAGCAGTAACATAGCCAAACAACGATTTTTAAGAAGGTGGGTTAGAGGCTTGACATGGCAATATGGGAGGCATGATAAAAAAATGGTAGGTAGCGCGACATAGCAATAGAGCGAACAATTAGAAAACAAAGATAAAAGTGATATCGAGGATAATGGTCATCTTGCCTAAGATCCCGCAAGGAAGATGAACGAGTACATGAAGAAGACAAACGGACATAGTCGACAAATCCTCACAACTCTAGAACTAAACCGAAGCTAACGAGAGAAGAAAACCGAAAAGAAGCAAGCAACATGGTAAACACACAAACATAAACATGGCATGATGCACAACCAAGGATGATGCATGTCCAGTTTAAATATGCATGGCAAAGTGCAACAAACAATACTACAAATTAAGTGGAGCTCAAGATGCAACGAAACACCACATGCATTTATTTATTCCTCTCCTAATTATGTACCCAACAAAATTAAATGTTGTTAAACATGGCAAGAGGTGAAGCATAAGTAAACTAACTATTTAGGCAAGTTTAAATGAGGCCGAATGACAAATAACAATTCCGGAAAATCCCGTTGCTAAACAGGAAAATAAAGTGCAACATGTTAATCTAGGCATTTTCCACCCCATTTACATATAAAGTTTAGTTAATTTGGAGCTATAATTAATTAGTTATGAAATAAATTATTTTAACATGGCATTTAAGCAAATTAATGCAAACAACAATTTAAACATTTTAAACATGGATGAAAGCTGCAAATTATGAAACTAGACAAAATTCTAAGCATTTTTCATATTTGAAGTTTTAACATATGGTGCATGGTTATTTGGTTATTAGATGCATGAACAGCAAGGGTTTTTCTGTAAAACTGCGGATCCTGAAATAATAGCTAAATTTGCAGACCTGGGAAAAAACCTACACAAGCCAAATATAAAACCGGAGCAGGCCCAACAGAAGAAAAACAAAGGGGCACTGGGGGTTTCTCACCATGGGCCAAGCCCAGGTCGGTGGAAAGGCCAAGGCAGGCCGGGGGCGGCGTTGAGCCTGATCTGGAGCATAGCTGGCTAAACGGGCCGGGCTAAACAGGCCAGCCCGTGAGCACGCCACGTGACCCGCCATGGGCCAGCACGCAGACGGGCTAAACGGGTCTGCGGCACACGGCACGCCTTGGGCCGTGCCTGGGCCTCGAGCCTGGGCACGCTGGCCGGCACGGCACGACCCGTTTAATTTTTTTATATATTTTTCAAAATTTTATATATATATACACCTAAATATAGCCCAATAGGCCTAAAAACCAGCCCGTGGGCCGACACGGCACGGCCCAGCGAGCCGTGCCGGGCCAGGCACGATTAGCACAGGCCGGGCCGTGCCGGGCCGGGCCGGCCCGTTTGGCCAGGTCTGATCTGGAGGCAACGACGCGGTCAACGCGAGCGCTCTCCTCGCTCGCTCGATCTGGGCAGGGGCGCGAGCAGAGGCTTGCGCAGGCGTGCTCCTGTTGAAGAAAACAAGAGTGGGTTCAGAGAGAGAGACAGGGGAGACAAAACAGAGGGAGGAGGAAGAGCGTGGGAACACGGCGACCTACGGGACTTCGGCTGATGGTGGAGCTATTCCTGCGAGGCACGAGGAGGGGAAGCAGAGGAGGCTGCGGGCTCCTGGAGGTCTTGGGCATGCTTGGGGACTCCTTCCTCGAGCCGCTGCCTGGGCACGGGCGGCTGTGCTCGAGCACGAGGAAGGTGGAGGCGGTGCTGCTTGGTCTCCGCGGGCGAGCGGGCGACTGGAGGCAGGGACGAGACCGAGCGCAGGGAATCGCCGGATCTGATGGAGATAGCGATTTAACGGAGCAGTGGTCACAAGGCGGGAACTTGGCGCCCATGGCGCCGGCTCGAGGAGTCCATCCATGGCGCTGCTCATGCGCACTGAGAGAGAGGGAGGTACATGAGAGAGAAAGAAATCGGGAGAGGGAGGAGAAGAAGACAGAGAGGAGGAGCAGAGGTCCCGGAGGCCGACGTGGCGGGGTCGCCGGGCGCGCCTGCAGTGGTCGGGCGAGGTACAAAGAGCGGGCGTAGGTTGGACGGCTGCGCGGGTGGCTGCGGCTCGGGAAGAGTAGCTCGGGCTCGTGGCTTGCCGTCGACGGCGGGAGGCGGCATGGATGCAGATCGGGAGGAGGTTGTGGCTGGCTGCGCGCGGGTGGAATTTGGGCGGCGATGAGTGGTTGGTCCGCGTGGAAAATCGAGGGAGGATTTTGGATCCGGAGGGGATCCCGAGGTGGAAGAGGAGCGGCGGCGGGGAGGGACAAACCTCCTAGGTTTTAGGGTTAGCTAGATTTGGTATGGTGCTGGTTTATATATAGGATAATGAGAGTGGGTTTAGTCCGTCCGGTCATAACCGGGCGGTCAAGAATAAATAGGTTAGGTAGCCCAAAGAAGATATTTTAAGGGTGATTGAGGATGATCCGGACCCATCGGTCACGACCGAGCGGTTCGGGTTTGGGGAAGTTTCGGACACGCACCCGGGGGGGGGGGGTGCGCATTGTGCAGAGAGGTCAGGTGGCCCAACAAGAGGGACTCGAAAAACCTGGTTGGTCTCAGACCGGACAACGAAGACGACGAGGAGAAGCGGCAACTACGAGAGGATGCAAGCTTTATGAAAACATGCAAATGCAATACGCATGATGCATGCGATGATGAATGAAACAAACAAATAATTAACACAACTGACACGCAAAACATGGAAGGCATCTGGAGCATCGGTCTCGGGTCGTCACAACTCTCCTCCACTTACAAGAGATCTCGCCCCGAGATCTAGGGATGTCACCGCAGGGAAGCAGAAAAGGAAGAGGAGAGGTAAACTAAGTTGCTTCATTGACAAACGAGTGGAACCAAAAGAACCTTGATTGGTTTAGCAAATTGAATGAAATAATACAATAGAGATGAACGAGATTGAAAAGCTCCATTAGAAAAGAGGAGCAAGGAACATTACGAAAACCTTGGGGTTGCAAAGACATGAATGAAGAGCTCCAGCGACAAGGAAGGCCATGTAACCACTCTAGTTGAAACGGAATAAGCAAGGAATGAGAACGAAAGAATGCAGGCAGCACTCCGGTAGAAAAAGAGAAGCAAAACTTGACAAATGGGAAGAACTTGAAAAGAGAACACGACACTCTGTTTAAATGGATAAGCACGAAAAGAACACGATCCTCAATTCTAGATGATGAGTGAAGAGAGCAACATCACAATACCTCCAGAAGGAAAGAATAGAAGCTGGATTGTTGGGATAAAGGACGGAGAAGAAAATGACAACTTCTGCCACAAATGAGCTTGGAAAGCACCCTTCCAAGAAGGATTATAACAGGGTTGTTGGAAAAACCAACAACGAAACGTATAAGCTTGTAGTGGGTTTATGGAAAACTTCTCACAATTGAGGCGAAATTCTGCCACTACGGAAACAAATAATATAATTGATAACACCAACGAGATGAAAAACTTCTTCCATCAAGATGATAGAGAGATAATTTGGACCATTCATAAGCACCACAATAGCAACATTCTTTAGGGAAGGCTTTAGGTAAAATATAACCCAAGATAACTCCAAGGAAGAAAATGATGGGTTTAAATGTCTCATTCCTGACGACTTGTCAATCCTGAAACATGAAGGAAACTGTCAAAATGACATAACACCACCTCAAAAGATAAGATAGAAAGAATTGCACTTTGGAATGCAAGATGAAGAATGCTTGAACTCCTCAAAACATGACATGCGTTGAGCACCCTGTTTAATTTTGAGTATAGCTTGGCGGATCATAACTTCGAGAGAAATCTTGAAGAACAATTGACGAATGAAAGAATCCTTGACGAACCACCATGTAGAGCCTCCATGAAGAACTCCGGTAATAAAAGGATCATAAAAAGAAAGAGAAATTGAAAACACAAGGTGAAACCTTGTGATGATTTAGATGGATCTTCGTGATGATATAATGGAGAGCTTGAGACTCTGGAAAGAAAAGGATGAAACACTAATAAGAATTTATGTTATGTGTATCCTTCACCAATTTAAATTGATGACAAGCAGCGGATATGCATGCTACTTATTCTCGTAGAAAGGATTAAGAGAGATATAGCGCAAACTTGGGAAGGTCTTCAATGAACCACCGGTAGGATTGAAACAACGAATAAATTAATATGAGAGCACAGGAAGAGGAATCTTGAACAAACCGTCATAAGAATTGAAAATGAAAATAGCAAAGGCACAATTCACCAGGAAGAATTGGAAAAAACGAATGAAGATACTTGAGGGGGTTTAGATACATGAGAACGACGAGATCATGAACTGATTAGAGGATATTTGATCGATGCACTGGTAAGATTTGGAGAACGAGAGCTGAAAGCTGAGAATAAATAATTCTGAGATGATGGGATCAGGAGAATCAAACTGAAAAGACTCCTGAATTTCTCCGGATGGGTGAAAAGAATTTTCACAATCAAAAACAATTATGAGAGGATGCATTGAAGCTAGAACCATGAATCTTCAAGAGAACAGACCAAGACTTTAGGAGAAATCTCTTCCTCGGTCTTCAAGTGTTGAGAATGATGATGAGAAACACCACCACGAATTGTTGAGATACTCCGGGAGAATGAAAAACAAAGAGGTTGAGCCAACAATCAAAGAATTTGAAAGATCTTGGAGAAAGACATATGCCTGATAATAATTCATTCTTACGTCAAACTTGGAAAAGAATTTGAGAGTAACTCCGGGAAAATTAGAAGAGTCAAGTAAGATCCTGGGAAAAGACTTGTGGGTTAGGGCCCACTCAAGAGAAACACCATTGGAATGATTGCTTAGGAAGAGATAATGCACCGGTTGATTTGAACTTCTTGAATGAGGTAACAACCTAGAAATAGCTTGAAAGGAATAAGAATGGAAACTTGAATCTTCTGGGATATCTTCAGCACTCCAGATAAACATGAATAGCAAAAGGTGGATGATGAAGAGATGCACCGACATGAGAAAACATTGGACAAATGAAAGGAATATGCTCAACACCGAAGCTTGAATTGAATCCACCGAAAAAGAACATGTAACAAAGAATTGGTGAACTTGAAACTTCCTTAGTATCTTCATGAGAATCACTAGGTAAGAACATGGAGGAAAAGAAGGAAGAGACTTCACATGAATAAAATGGATACTTGATTAAGAAATTTGAGTCCTTGAAGTAAAGGGTGGGAGGGCGGGAAAACCAAAGGCAACTTGGGATGGATGAAACAGACGCCGTTGTGAAGAACTGAGAATTGATCTAGCAAATATTGAAGCAAATATTGAAAGGGTCGGATTAACTTGAAGAGAAGCACACCGGTTGGGAAAAAACGAGATGACAAACTTGATGAACAAGAAGAATTAGTATTCACATAGAAGTATGAGAACACCACTTAGGGAAGGTATGTAATCAACACTTGACATTGAAGCAACTCGAATACCACAACTCAAAACAAACAAAGGATTTGGCTTGCAGGATAAGCCGGAAACAAACATATGATAGACCCCATATCGTATCATGTGTTTGTTGGAAAGATATCCTACGAGCTACTTCAATTCCCACCTAAAAACTCCCGAAACTTTCTGGTTATGCAATCTGGTGTTGGGGATACAGTAGAAGCATAATATCTCACCCAAACTAACAATCCCTACATCCAGCTGTATCCATCCGTCAACACATAACCAAGAAAACTCCGGAAATTGTGTACCTCAACCTTCGAAAAGCATCTGTTATACGAGTTATGGCAATACTCCTGAATCCCGCCCTAGTAATCGGGTGGCGCCGAGGTTATCTCACCAACAACTGCATAAAAGAGATTTTCGATGTCTCGTAAACTCGTATTCCGTAATTGCAATGATAAATTGTGACGACAACACCTCGGAGCTCAACTCCTCGGGACACTGCCACAACCCGTAAATGTCAGTAGGCACCAAGAACAATGTTCTCATCACAAGAATATCGGAACGATTCCAAGATACCCGCGTGATCCTAAAAAAAAATTTTAGTGAAAGTTGAGGAGACGAAAGACAAAACATCTACGTCAGGAGAACTCACCAGAGCAACGAAGGGGACTGAGGAGTAAAAAGAATCCTACTCTCCGATATATATAATCCTAAGACTCAAAACATTTTTGTTCTAGACTCCACAACGTCAGCAATTCGATCAAGCATGGGGCTCCTAAGTCGGGGATGGCTCTGATTACCAACTTGTAACGCCCACGATGCGGCTATATCTCCCACGTGTCGAGGCACGACTTAGAGGCATAACCGCATTGTGGTTTTGTCGCAAGAAGGGTCATCTTAACACAATCCAATGTAATGAACAAGAAACAGATAAATAGAGGGTTGTCTTACAATCACCACTTCACGCAATGATCTAATAATTCATACATCATTCAGAGTACACACATAGTCCGTCTACGGACAAACAAATGAAAAGAAGATAACCCCAATTGCTAGATACCCGATCGTCCCAACTGGGCTCCACTACTGATCATCAGGAAAAGACATGTAGTAACGGCCAAGGTCATGGTCGAACTCCCACTTGAGTTAGGTAGCATCACCTGCACTGGTCTCATCGGCACCTACAACTGTTTTTGTAGTATCTGTGAGTCACGAGGACTCAGCAATCTCAAAACCCGCGAGATCAAGACTATTTAAGCTTATGGGTAGGATGGGGTAATGAGGTGGAGCTGCAGCAAGCGCTAAGCAAATATGGTGGCTAACATACGCAAATAAGAGTAAGATGAGAAGCTACGCAACGGTCGTGAAACTAGAAGTGATCAAGAAGTGATCCTGAAACTACTTACGTTCAAACATAACACAAACCGTGTTCAATTCTCGGACTCCGCTGAAAAGAGACCATCACGGTTACACACGCGGTTGATGCATTTTAATTAAGTCAAGTGTCAAGTTCTCTACAACTGGATATTAACAAATTCCCATCTGCCACATAACCGCGGGCACGGCTCTCGAAAGTTTATACCCTGCAGGGGTGTCCCAACTTAGCCCATCACAAGCTCTCATGATCCACGAAGGACATTTCTTCTGCCGGGAAGACCCGATCAGACTCGGAATCCCGGTTACAAGACATTTAGGCAATGGTAAAACAAGTCCAACAAGACCACCCGAATGTGCCGACAAATCCCTATAGGAGCTGCACATATCTCGTTCTCAGGGCACACTGGTGGAGACATGCTACGAGTAAAACCAGTCCTCGAGTTTCCCCGAGGTGGTCCCGCAGGCTGCTCGGTTCAGACGAACACTCAGAGGAGCACTGGCCCGGGGGGGCTAAAATAAAGATGACCCTTGTGTCTGCAGAACCCAAGGGAAAGGTATAGGTGGTAGGTAGGCAAATGGTAAAACCAAGGTTGGGCCTTGCTGAAGGAGTTTTATTCAAAGCGAACTGTCAAGGGGGCCCCATAACCCCAACCGCATAAGGAACGTAAAATCAAGGAACATAACACCGGTATGACGGAAACTAGGGCGGTAAGAGTGGAACAAAACACCAGGCATAAGGCCAAGCCTTCCACCCTTTACCAAGTATATAGATGCATTAATTAAAATAAGAGATATTGTGATATCCCAACATAATCATGTTCCAACATGGAGCAATCTTCAACTTCACCTGCAACTAACAACGCTATAAGAGGAGCTGAGCAAAGCGGTAACATAGCCAAAGAACGGTTTGCTAGGAAGGTGGGTTAGAGGATTGACATTGCAATATAGAAGGCATGATAAAGAAGTGGTAGGTAGCGCTACGTAGCGATAGAGCGAACAACTAGCAAGCAAAGATAGAAGTGATATCGAGGTTAATGGTCATCTTGCCTGAGATCACGCAAGTAAGAAGAACGAGTCCATGAAGAAGACAAATGGATGTAGTCGAGCGAATCCTCAAAACTCTGGAACGAAAACGAAGCTAACGAGAGAAGCAAACCGGAAAGAAGCAAGCAACATGGTAAACACACAAGCATAAACATGGCATGATGCACAACCAAGGATGATGCATGTCCGGTTTAAATATGCATGGAAAAGTGTAACAAACAATACTACAAATTGAGTGGAGCTCAATATGTAACGAGTTGCATATCGACGAAACACCACATGCATTTATTTAGTTCTCTCCCGATTATGTACCCAACAATATTAAATGTTGTTAAACATGGCAAGAGGTGAAGCATAAGTAAACTAACTATTTAGGCAAGTTTAAATGAGGCCGGAATGACAAACAACAATTCTGGAAAATCCCCATGTGCATATTTTGAATTTTGTATGTTCTACCTAAAACCATATTTTATTGTTGTCAAATAGGAAAATAAAGTGCAACATGTTAATATAGGCATTTTTCCACCTCATTTACATATAAAGTTTAGTTAATTTGGAGCTACGATTAATTAGTCATGAAATAAATCATTTTATTATGGCATTTAAGCAAATTAATGCAAACAACAATTTAAACATCTAAGCATTTTCATATTTGAAGTTTTAACATATGGTGCATGGTTATTTGGTTATTAAATGCATGAACATCAAGGGTTTTTCTGCAAAACTACGGATCCTGGAATAATAGCTAAATTCCCAGATCTGGGAAAAAACCTACACAGGCCGAATCTAAAACCGGAGTAGGCCCAACATAAGAAAAACAAAGGGGCGCTTGGGAATTTCTCACCATTGGCCAAGCCCAGGTCGGTGGAGAGGCCAAGGCAGGCCGGGGCGGCGTTGGGCCTGATCTGGAGGCAATGACGCGGTCAACGCGAGCGCTCCCCTTCTGGGCAGGGGCGCGAGCAGAGGCTTGCTAAGGCGAGCTCCTGTTGAAGAAAACAAGAGTGGGTTCATAGAGAGAGACAGGGGAGACAAAATAGAGGGAGGAGGAAGAGCGTGGGAATACGACGACCTCCGGGACTTCGGCTGACGGTGGAGTTGTTTCCGCGAGGCACGAGGAGGGTAAGCAGAGGAGGTCACGGGCTCCTGGAGGTCTTGGGCCTGCTTGGGGACTCCTTCCTCGAGCCGCTGTCAGGGCACGGACGGCTATAGGCTCGAGCACGAGGAAGCAGGGAGGCGGCGCTGCTTGGTCTCCGGCGGCGTAGTGGCGACCTGGAGGCAGGGACGAGACCGGGGCGCAGGGAATCACCGGATCTGACGGAGATAGCGACGAAAGGAGCTGGGTCGCAGCGGGAACTTGGCGTCCATGGAGTCGGCTGGAGGAGCCCATCCATGTCGTTGCTCATGCGTACCTGATAGAGAGGGAGGTACATGAGAGAGAAAGAAATCAGGAGAGGGAGGAGAAGAAGATAGAGAGGAGGAGTAGAGGTCCTGGAGGCCGGCGTGGCGTGGTCGCCGGAGGTCGCGGCTTGCAGGGTCGGTGAGGTATAGTAGCGGCAAGGTTGGACGGCTGCGGCTCGGGAAGAGGATCTTGGGCTCCTGGCTTGCGGTCGACAGCGGGAGGCGGCATGGATGCAGATCGGGAGGAGGTTGTGGCTGGCTGCGCGCGGGTGGAATTTGGGCGGCGACGAGTGGTTAGTCTGTTTGGAAAATCGAGGGAGGATTTTGGATTCGGAGGGGATCCCGAGGTGGAAGAGGAGCGGCAGCAGGGCGGGACAAACCTCCTAGGTTTTAGGTTTAGCTAGATTAGGTATGGTGTTGGTTTATATATAGGATAATGAGAGTGGGTTTAGTCCGTCCGATCGTAATCGGGCGGTCAAGAATAAATAGGTTAGTAGCCCAAAGAATAAGCCAAAGATATTTTATGGATGTTTGGGGATGATCTAGACCCATCGGTCACGACCGAGCGGTTCGGGTTCGGGGAAGTTTCGGACACACATCCAGGGGGGTGCGCACTATGCAGAGAGGTCAAGTGGCCCGACAAGAGGGACTCGAAAACCCGGTTGGTCTCGGATCGGACAACAAAGACAACGAGGAGAAGCGGCAACTATGAGGGGATGCAAGCTTTATGAAAACATGCAAATGCAATGCGGATGATGCGATGATGAATGAAACAAACAAATAATTAACACAGCTGACATGCAAAACATGGAAGGCATTTGGAGCGTCGGTCTCTGGTCGTCACATTATCGTGCGAGGGGCTGGACGTGGGGGCTGTGCTTGCACCCTACCGGGACCAGGTACCTGGTCTTCTCGCGTCCCCCCAGGTGAAAGCTGGCGAGAAAAGTTATGGAGGACTCCAGATTAGCTTACACGGTGCCCGCATTTCCTTCATGAGGGTTGTTCATACGTCAAGGGGACCCCTGAGCATCGCGACTCAGGGGCCTCACTAGTCCCGTAGCCCCTCACCCCTTGGTCTCGTCCTGGTGATCCAGACGCCCCAACAGCGTTCGTGTATGCGCCGGGTTGGGCCCTCCCGACGCAGAACACTAAGTCAAACAGGAAGGAAATCAAGCATGGAAAGAAAATCGCGGAGTTCTAGCAATTATTACAAAATACGCAATGTTCCACAAATTCAAGCAGAAGTATTTACGCCTCCACGAGGCACAGTCCAAGTGTTGCAGGTTGATACTAGGAAGAAGCACCGCCGCCGCCTTGGCCATCACCACCGCTTGTCCTGGTCGCCGGGAGCCGTCGTCGACGATGCTGCCGCTATCCTCGCCGCCGCCCGTCTCCGTCGCTAGAGCCCCGGGATTGGGGACGCAGAGGAACTTCTTCAGCAGAGCGAGGATCCTTCATGGCCTTCGCAGCAGTGACACGGGACTCAAGAGCCACCGGGTGGATTATCGCGCCGAGGTTGAAGATTGGGTCCTGGAGGTAGAGATGGCTGAAGAAGCGTGTCGCAGCCGTAGTGAAGAGCGAGCGACACTCCTCCAAGAAGGAGTCCACTTCTGTGGCGGCACCCTTAAGCGCTTCGGCCAGCTTAGGGAAGAGCCCTGCAAGGCCATCTTCGGGGGTCGCCAGCGGCTCCTCATACCCCCTGCCCCCCCGGAGGATGGAGTGCAGCGCCTCGCCAAATCCAAGCTCAAGGGGGAGGAAGGTGTCACACGCTGATTTTCATGCCACAACACTTAAGCTAATAAATCATGATAAAGTGTGGTTTGAAAAAACTTTTGCATTATTTGGCTTTTATTTGGAGTTGGTTTTCTCTCTGTGCTTTTCAAGTGCTCTTTAAAGTCAACACAACTCCACCTTCTATACTTCATCTCCTTGCCCCAAACTTTTGCCCAATGATCATGCCATGTGTATAGAGCAATATAGTTTTTTCTTACAAAATAATTTGGCCAAATAGTATTTTCAAATATTAGTTTTCCAAAAACCCCTGATGTAGCACCCCAAAATTTTGACCTAGATTTACTAATTAAAATTTTTCCAGGAAATTAAATTTTTATTTTCTGGTTTTATCTCTTAATTGCAGATCACTCTGTCCCTCTGAATTTTTGAGTTTTTTCTTCTAGGTGGAAACCTTTCAAAAATGTTGATGGACTTGTATATCTTCCCAAGACCATTTCTTTTTATCAGTGGAATTATTTCTACAATTATTTTTGCTGAGCTTTATTTCTTTAAAAATGATTTTTCATAAGTTTTAGAGTTCCATTTGCACTACAACCCTTTCATATACTCCTTTAAAATTTCCACCAAAATTTGGGGATGTCATGTGATGTTCCCACATCACTTTTATGCAAAAATCTCTTTTAGTCATTTGGAGATTTTGAGCCCTACCTCAAGTTTTCAAATCTGGTCCAGTTTGTAATTTGCACTACAATCTATTTAATTTTTTTTTAAATCCCACCAAAATTGGGGGATGTTAGTAGTAGTGCATAATTCAACTTTATGCAAAAACCCATTGGTGTTCTTTGAAAAATTTGAGCAAATCATCCTCATCTTCATTCTGGTCCAGTTTAGTGTTTTGCACTGCAGCCTATCTTGCTCTTGTTGCCTTGGGATTTGTCCTGCTTATTGACCACTCTACCAAACCCTTAAGTCCAGGAGATTGGACCCATTGGAGTATTTTTGGTCCATGCAATAATGCCCTTCACTTTCTGTCTAATCGAAGATTTGCAAAACTTGCACTAACAAGTTTCTGGTTTTGCCCAAATAGCCTTGCCATCATCAATTGAACCTAAAGAGACCCCAACCTGGAGATTTGGGCCACCAGAAGAGATGCATAGATGCCCATGGCATTCTGTCGAGCACCTTGTGTTCATGGACAGCTTTGCCATAGTTTTATGTTTGCACTGTGATCTTGCCCCTCTGGACAAACCAACATGTCCACTAATCTCCTAGCCACCTCTAACCTAGACCTGTTAATTGACAGCCTCACCCAAGACCTCTAGGCCACCCTGGCTTTCTGTCGAGCATGTAGCGTGCGTGCTCTGGGCGCGCCCAGAGCGCATGTTTTGCACACACGCGCAACCGAGCCGCCACGTCTTGACCCTAGCCTTTGCTCGCCAGCAGGGCCGCGCCCCGTTCTCGTCCGCTCGCCAGAACCCTCCAAGCCGCCCCTGGTGCCCTATAGCGCCGCCGTCAGAGCCTTCTTGGTGGCACGTCGGCGTCCTCAACACGCCCCTGCCATGGCAGCGCCGTCCAAGCCACAGCCGCCCGCCAGCTTCCCTCTGGAACAGCTCGAGCTCATCCACGAGCCCGTCCGCTAGCGCCCGTCGCCACCACGACGCCCTGCCAGCAACAGAACGGCGGTTCGCTGGTGTTCTTATCCGCAGCCGCGGGGACCGACCTCCCCGGGCTATAAATAGCCCTTCCGATCACGCCTAGGCCCGTCAGCAACCCTAATCGAGTAGTAGGAAGCCTCCCCTCCTCCCCAGTTGGCCAGAGGCCATTCTCTCTCCCATCTCCGGCAGGTTCGGCCGCCGCCATGTTCCGGTAAAATCCGGCCAAGACCGAGGCCCCTAACCCTCCCTGCTCCCATTCTCCTCCTCGACTGCAAGCGGAGCCACCCAACACCTCAGCCTCGACCGGGAGCCACCGTAGCCCAAGCCCCCAATTGCTCCCGAAACCACCGTCCGCCACGGAGCTCGCCGCCGGCAACCCCCTCCACCCTAGCCAGCCTATCAACCACTGGGAGGACCGCCCTGCACCAGCGGATCCATCCACGCCCTCAGAATCCCGCAGGGAGCTGCCGTTCGTCGACGACGATCGTCGGAGCCCCGCCACCGCTCGGCCAGAGGAGAAGGAGGCGCTGGCGATCGGTCAGTCCTGACCAAGGGGCCCAAGGGACCCACCGCGGTGACTCCACGAGTCGACTCCACGCTGGCTTAAGTGGAAACATATTCCACCGAATCACGCCGCTAGGGAAAGCGTAAGCCCCGAACCGCTTTTTCTGATTTTTATTAAATACAGAATTTTGACTAAACTTTGACTGGCTATAACTTTTAAAATACAAGTCCAATTGATTTGATACTTTTTCTGTTGGTCCTCAAATTTTGTCTAGTTTATTTTCATATTTATTTGAAAATTTTCCAAACAACTTTTTTGTACTGTTTTGGAACTATGTGTTAATTCAAATTTTCATAAAATAGGATTTTGAAGAAGAAGGCAACTTTCAAAAAGTGCACCCCCACTTGCATACTCTTGAAGGCAAGCACTCTGAACCCCAACATAATATTTGTTGTGTGTCGTTCGATGCTAATACGACAGCGCCTTGACATGAAGTGTTGGTATTTTATGTGATGATATGATCATGTTCATGAGTGCATAATGATGATTCCTTACTATTGGACTTTGATATGCTTCTGATAGTAATCACCCTCGTATGCCTTTCATGACTATCGGGAGGAATCCGGGGAAAGTCTCTGTCTTGGGTAGACACGAACTCGTCTCTAATAATTCTTTGAGAAGATTATGTCCGGTAAGGCATGGTGAGGTATGATGAGTGGTGATTCTGTTTGCTGGTGTGAAATATATTTGTTATACTAATCCTGCAGGGAATGCCTTAACCTCCTGAGTCGACCGTAGATCGAGTCTTGTTCCAAAGAACCCCCATACTTGTTTCGTACTACCACTTGTCCCTGCCATAGGTAGGGTACGGTTCAGTAAGTTGTCAACCCCTTCCTAGCACACACCGTACAGAGAGGCCATGGTGGAAGATACCAGCTGCATCCAGTAGACATGCCACCTCGTCCGGGGGCATGGGCGTTTCTGGTTGGAGCCGAGGGGGTAGCTCCCATAGTTTGCGCGTGTTATAAATTTTGTGATCCCATGCTAGTCGAGGTTGTAGCCTCCCCACTTAGAGTTTTGCTTAACGGGTGTCGTGGGTGATTCCGGACACCGGTAAGTTATGCTGGTGTGTGCGGTCAGGCGTGTTTTCAATTAGAAGACTGTAGACGGAATTAGTCCTGATTGACAAAACAAATCTGTTACTCGTGGTAAAGAGTACACCCTCTGCAGAGATTATATCTTTTCGAATAGTCGTGTCCATGGTTAAGGACTACAGTCTGGAATGTGTCAAGTGTCGGTCTTAGTGTCGATCTTCGGAGGAAAAATTGCTAAACCAGGACATGGATCATGACTTGTGACTCACGATGATTATGATTACTATTATTATGGACTAAACATTTACGTTATTTGGATTATTGAGTATCCCTGGGACGGTTCTACCTCCTGGATATTCACTGTGATTATTCTCTTATAAGCCCTTTATGTGGTGTCGCTCAGATGCCCGACTGCGGCATGCTTGTTATTTAAATTATTTATAAGCCCTTTATGTGGTGTCGCCGACGCCTCGATCGTGGCATGCTTGCTATTTAAATTATTTATAAGCCCTTTATGTGGTGTCGCATGACGCTCGATCGTGGCATGCTTGTTAATTAAATTATTTATAAGCCCTTTATGTGGTGTCGCAGAGACGCCCGACCGTGGCATGCTTGTTATTTATTTTATTTATAAGCCCTTTATGTGGTGTCGCTCAGACGCCCGACTGAGGCATGCTTTATATTATTATCCTTTCGAGGCGTCCCTTCAGACACCCGATCGGTGCAATCTATTTCTACTCCCTTATTGCATATTCATGTTGTATATGAATGACCTGCTTGCATGCATCATGGATCTTTATTTCGTGACTAACGTTGTGATCATGAAATATTTCAGAGCATGATTATCATTCATTATGTTATACCTGTGTTCGTAATGTTTGCGAGTACATTCAAAGTACTCACTGGCTTGTCCCTGGCTATTGTCTTGGCCAGATTTCTTGCAAGGAGAGGAGCGTTGCAATGACAGCCCCGGAACCTACGCAATGAGTATAGCAGCTTCGCGAAGATAGGAGTTATCCAGGTCAGCTGTTCCCGTGGGAAATGGAGTCCCATAGACGCTGATGAACCGCAAACCGCTTCCGCCATCAACCACTAGAAACCATTTGTTGTACTCATATGCCAGAATGGTCTTGTACTACACATTTTGTATTTTTCTTGCAGTTTCTGTATCAAGTTGGTGTCTCATCAGCTAACAATAATCCTGGGGCTGGTGAGCACAAGGGCCATTTTCTGGGAAAATAATATCCTGGAAAACCGGTCGCGACAACCTTGGTATCAGAGCCAGGCTGACCATTGGCTAATCCTATCTTGGCCAGGTCAATAAACCTAGATTAACCAATCCACCAGACCTTAACCTAGCCCCAGCCAAGCTTCTAGTGTAAAATATCCACACAGTGACCCCGACACCTTTTGGCAGTCGGTGCCCAACCTATCAGCCTAGCCTGTCGATCACGCGCCAGTGACCGACACCTAAATAGTCTCTTTCGCAAGCGTGCGAAGGAAGACTCCGTCCCCTTTTTCTATAAAAAGGGCACGCTAGCCTCAACCCAAAGACAAAGACAGCCTCTTCCCCAAACCGAGCTATAATGCTCGCCCCATTGTGCATAATGAGACCACAACAACCAACCTTAGAGGTTTTGTGGACTGCGTTAGCAAACCTCACCCGCCGTGTTTTGCATTAGAAGAGCCCCCAGAGTATGTTGTGTACCAAGGGCCCATGAGCGGTGAGAGCCGTCAATCGGGCCATTGTGCATGTCTATGGTAGGGGTCTATCGCCGTAACGCCTTCTGTGTTCACCGGAAGGACAACTTCCTTTGAGCCACAAGCCATCCAACTAGCTGCTCGAGAGGCTATAGTTCAACTCCGCACTTGTCGCCCAGAGTTAATCGTCGCCGTTTCTACTACTACCCCAGCCGTGACGGGTATGGTAGGCCACCCCAGGTTGCCAACGGAGATCACGAGACGGATCCTGCATTGTTGCATTTGGTGCGCTATGTGAGTGCACTAGAGGAATTGTTCGATCAAATCACCCTTGATCAGATCGCATCTCATGGAGAACTGGTTTGCCGAGCCCCGACAAGAGGAGAAGATGAGCCCGACGCCGACAACCGAGTCATGCTGTTCGGACAATCGATTGAGTCCTTGAGGTCAGCCCCAGCCATCGACCAAAATACTTTGGTGTCCCCAGAAATGCCCCGTCGCCTTTTGGGAACACGCTCCAACGGGATTGTGGCCAATAACCCCCGCAATGGTCATCATCGCTACCCCGACCCTGCAGCCCCTCAACTCCATCCAGATAACCCCGACGGTGAAACCCGTGGAGAAGCCTCGACGTCCACAAGGCACGCCCGCTTAGATATTAGCGAGGTAGACTAAGTCACTCGAGTAGTACCGAGCCTTAGTATTTCTACGCCCTGTAATTGTGTGATCCAGCTCTCAAAAACGCTTCGTCCCGTCCGCTCCCGCGAGCGGCTGGGCGAAGCCCTAGGCGCCGCCGGCCCTAGCCCTCCCCTACCTCTCCTTCCCCTCGCCGCCGCCAGAGGTCGCGGCCGGGCAAAGCCTGGTCCGCCGGGCGAAGGCGGGGCTCTCTTCCTCTCGCTTGGCGCGGCGCGGGACGCGTGGTCGGCGGGAGCGCCGTGTTTCGGCGTGGGGCGGCGGGGCGGCGAGGCGCGCCGCGCCGCTGGCTGGGCGTCTTTGGCGTGGTGGCTGCGCGGGCTAGGTGGTGCGTGCCTGTGCGTGGACGGCGGGGCTCGGCCTCTCGATCCAGATCCGGATCGGGTCCCTCCGGCGGGCTGCTCGTGGGCGGCGCGGGCCGTGGCGGTGGGGTGGCGTGGCTCGAGGTCGTCGTCGTGCTCGTCGTGTTGCGGACGGCGGCCTGGATGGAGGCGCGTGCGGGGGGGGGGGGGGGTGGTGGCGGATGGCCCCGGCCAGATCTGTCCGCTACTGCACCTTGCGGCGAGGGTCGTGGGCGACGCGGGTTGGCCGCCTCTGCAGCACTCCGGCGTGGTGGAGGCTCCGACGTGGTGGTTCTTCGGCGTGCTGGCTCGTGGTGGCTCGGTCCGGCGTGTTCGGGTAGTTGCGGGTGGCTCACCGGAAGCGGGAGGTGCGTGTCCGGCGGCTCCGAGGCTTGGAGCTCGGCGGGCGGCGTGAGTTGGGCAGTGGTCCGATGTGGCTGAGCCCGCCGTGGATGGCTCCACGGCAGCTTGGCAGGTCTGGACCGCTTTCACGGGCGGCGGCTGGTCTCCTCCGGCCGGCCGCCGGTGAGCGGCCTTTTCGACCTTCGATTCCTCCCTCGCCGTCCGGGCTCTATCTCGCCATAGGGCTGGACCGCTCCTGGCCAGGGTCCATTGTTCGCCTCGCGCCTGCGTGGCAACGAGACAGAGCTTGCCTCGCGCCCGGCAGCAGGACCGAAGCTTCGTCGCGCCCGGCTGCAGGACCGAAGCTTGTCTTGCACCCGGTGCAGCAGACGGGTGATGGAGGCCTTTTTGGGCGGCCCTTTGGCTCGGCGCGGGGCCGCCCGTGGTGTGTAAAGGAGCGACGTTTCCACTCGTCTCGTTGGTTGGGGTAGCGACGGGTCTCGAATGCGGTGGTGTCAGGGTCTGGGATGCCGGGGCGGCGGCCCTGGGGGTGGTAGCGTGGTGCTCATGGGCAGAGCCCATGGCGTGGTGCTGCCCGGTGACCATGGCCGTGTGGGCGGCATGGTGGCAGGTGGTGTGGCGTTCGGTGGCGGTGAGTGTTTGCTGGGTGAAACCTGTTCCATCCTCGGACGGACCGGCGGCGGCGTAGCGTTACCTTCTTGAAGGCGTCGTCATGCTCTCACCGATCATCGTGTCGCCCAGGGGAAACTCGACCCCGGGTCGGCCCGGCGCGCTTAGCGTCAGAACCTTCTTGGAGGCGCCGCCTTGGAGCTCACGGTTCGTCATATGTGGCTTCATCTCTTCGCGGTGGCGTGTTCACGGTGGAGGTCCCTGATTGCTCTTGTAGTGTTGGGGGTGGTGTTGCTGCGCTCAGCGCCTATGTATCCCGCCTTGGGTGTGTGCGTGTGTTGTCGTGGGGGTGTGTTTGTACTTGGGCTGTGGTTGATCTGTGATTTATATATAAAGCGGGGCGAAAGCCTTTTTTGGTAATTGTGTGATCCTGTATCGCCATAATTAAATGCAGCCTGCTTGTGTGCCTCTGTTTTGAATAGTAGCCATGCATAAGTATGTTGGCGTGCGGTTGCATTTTTAATTCCGGGCACAGCTACCAAAAACCACCCCGACGACACTCACAGTAATACATCACTTGTGTGAGATATGTGTATCTGTAGCATTGATCCGACCGCATAGAGCAGATTCGACAAACTAGTTGCCTCACACCGTAATCGATAACCCAGCCCCAATGCTATATAAAAGGCTGCCTCGTGACCTTACCAAATATCCCTCACCTTGTGCACAACTCTCACAGCCATTTCTTTTCCATGCCAAGCCCTAGTATCTATCTGAGAACTCTAGATGCAACCCCAGGTAGTTTTGTTAAAATATTGTGGGACTTTACCTGCAGTACCATGAGTTCTACCCATCCACCCCAGTACGAGTTGCTCAAATTGAGGATCACCCCATCCACCTCGAAATATTGGGCAGTGGTGCACATCCCTCCCGCAAACCCAAACCAAGACCCAACGGAAGTCTCCTTCGTGGGGACATCTATGCCGACTCCGCAAATGGCCATAGAAGCTGCTGCGTACAAAGCGCTTGCATTATTACTTCCCGAGTCGTGCAGCACCCGGAGAAGTAGCATCTTTTCCCGGCGGACAAATTGAGAGAGACCCGGTACTGGCCAACCTTGCCTAGTATGTCATCGCTCAAGAGCGTTTGACCCAACGAGTAATGGGTTATCTCCAGAGCCTCGCTGATTTCAGTCCTCAGATCACCATCGGCAGACCACTGAGGCCCGACCAAGAGAGACGCGTTCTTCGACTAGTCAACCCGTTTCCCCCAATAGAAGAGGAGTGTGCCCCAGTACCAGAGACGTTTCCTCAGGACCCTGTCTATTTACCGTGTTCATTATAGACGTCACTGCTATGTTTATTGTCCCAACATTTATTTATGTGTTGCAACTTATGCGTGGTATCCTAAATTTGTGCGATGAATTAAATATTTGGTTTCAATTAATGTGAGTAGTTTTTACTGCTGTTAATTCGATTAACTAATTTCACTCTCGGTAAATTCTGAAGTGAGATTTTTCCCTGAGTTGTTGCAGCATATATCTCTTCACGCCATAGATTTTTATTCACGCAGCACCACGACAGCAGACTCACAACCCCAACCACTCGACCACGTGCACTAATTGCAATTCCACGTGCACATTTTGCACCTAACTGATCACCTCCCTAGCACACCACAGTCTCTGAAGGAGAGATTTGTGGGTAATTATTCGGGTGCAAGTTGCCTCCAAAGACATCGACAACAGTTAGCACCCGACACCGCACTTAATCCTCATGATCACCGCCACCGCGGAGAGCTAACACTCGAGCGGCAGCATCACGACGATCATCGAGGATAATCACGCTCAGGAGCACGGAGAACCCCAGCAATGCCACCAACCCTCCGCACGTCAGGATCATGTACCAGTCCGGCACCACCTCCGCCATTAGAGCCTCGTCTCGAGCTCCTGCAAACAGAAATGGAGGAGAAGGAAGGAGAAGGAGAAGCAAGGCCAGGTGTGAGGAAGAAGAAAGGAGCACCTAGGTCATTTTATAGCTCGAGATCGGTGTACGGTGGCGAAGTCCACCAGCGCCGCTCGTCGCTCGATCACCGGTGTTCGGAGGCGAATCCAAGCAAAGGCCGACAACAGACTGCCCATGAGGTGAGTGCATGCTGCATCGGCAGCTAGCGCGCCGTGCACTACCGCAGTACGACCTAGATGCTCTACGCGCTAGACATCACTGGTGGAGAAAGCGCGGGAAAGCACGAGAGAGAGAGAGGAAGAAGAAAGAGCCAGAGGTAGAAGAAGAGACTGACAGTGAGCCCCGGGTCCATCTCTCAGCCAGAGAGAGAATTGTGCTCTCGGGTACGACCAGCGTATTTTAGAAATTTAGAAATTTATTCTAAATTTACTGCAACCAAAGGTAGAAATTTCTTGTTTTCTCCCAACCATAGATTTTTCCATGCAGCGCCAGTATTCCACACTGTAGTTTTACACCACTTAATTGCCCATTCATTGTAGCCACATTTTATTGCATGGGTAGGATGGTTATTTTTGTGATATTACTTTGAGATAGCAGGAGTAATTCCTTTCAAAGCAGCACTTAGCAAATCTCGAGGACGAGATTTTTCTGAAGGGGGGGGGGGGTAGTGTTGTAACACCCCAAAATTTTGACCTTGATTTATTAATTAAAATTTTGCTAGGAAATTAAATTTTTATTTTCTGGTTTTATCTCTTAATTGCAGATCACTCTGTCCCTCTGAATTTTTTAGTTTTTCCTTCTAGGTGGAAACCTTTCAAAAATATTGAGGTACTTGTATATCTTCCCAAGACCATTTATTTTTATCAGTGGAATTATTTCTACAATTATTTTTGCTGAGCTTTATTTATTTAAAAATGATTTTTCATAAGTTTTAGAGTTCCATTTGCACTACAACCCTTTCATATACTCCTTTAAAATTTCCACCAAAATTTGAGGATGTCATGTGATGTTCCCACATCACTTTTATGCAAAAATATCTTTTAATCATTTGGAGATTTTGAGCCCTACCTCAAGTTTTCAAATCTGGTCCAGTTTGTAATTTGCACTACAATCTATTTAATTTTTTTTAAATCCCACCAAAATTGGGGGATGTTAGTAGTAGTGTATAATTCAACTTTATGAAAAAACCCATTGGTGTTCTTTGAAAAATTTGAGCAATTCCTCCTCATCTTCATTCTGGTCCAGTTTAGTGTTTTGCACTGCAACCATATTTTATCTTGCTCTAGTTGCCTTAGGATTTGTCCTGCTTATTGACCACTCTACCAAACCCTTAAGTCCAGGATATTGGACCCATTGGAGTATTTTTGGTCCATGCAATAATGCCCTTCACTTTCTGTCCAGAACCGAATATTTGCAAAACTTGCACTAATAAGTTTCTGGTTTTGCCCAAATAGCCTTGCCATCATCACTTGAACCTAAAGAGACCCCAACCTGGAGATTTGGGCCACCAGAAGAGATGCATAGATGCCAATGGCATTCTGTCGAGCACCTCTTGTTCATGGACAGCTTTGGCATAGTTTTATGTTTGCACTGTGATCTTGCCCCTCTGGACAAACCAGCATGTCCACTAATCTCCTAGCCACCTCTAACCTAGACCTGTTAATTGCCAGCCTCACCCAAGACCTCTAGGCCACCCCGGCTTGTCGAGCATGTAGCGGCGTGCTTTCGGGCGTGCTCAGAGCGCACGCTTTGCACACATCGCCAACCGAGCCGCTGCCTTGACTTCGGCCTTTGTTTCGCTCACAGGGCCGCGCGCTTCGTCCGCTCGCCAAAACCATCCAAGCCGCCCCTGGCGCCCTACAGCGCCGTCGTCAGAGCCCTCTTGGCGGCACGCCAGCGTCCGCAACACGCCCCTGCCATGGCAGCGCCGCCCAAGCCACAGCCGCCAGCCAGATGCCCTCTGGAAGAGCTCGAGCTCATCAACGAGCCCGTCCGCTAGCGCCCATCGCCACCACGTCGCCCTGCCAGCAACAGAATGGTGGTTCGCCGGCGTTCTTATCCGCAGCCACGGGGACCGACCTCCCCGGGCTATAAATAGCCCTTCCGATCACGCCTAGGCTCGTCAGCAACCTTGTTCGAGTAGTAGGAAGCCCCCCTCCTCCCCAGTTGGCCAGAGGCCATTCTCTCTCCCATCTCCGGCAGGTTCGGCCGCCGCCACGTTCCGGTAAAATCCGGCCAAGACCGAGGCCCCTAACCCCTCCCGTGCTCCCATTCTCCTCCCCTCGACCGTGCGGAGCCACCCAACACCTCAGCCTCGACCGGGAGCCACCGTAGCCCAAGCCCCCAATTGCTCCCGAAACCACCGTCCGCCACGGAGCTCGCCGCCGGCGACCCCCTCCACCCCCGCCAGCCTATCAACCACTGGGAGGACCGCCCTGCACCAGCGGATCCATCCCCGCCCTCAGAATCCCGAGGGGAGGCGCCGTTCGTTGACGGCGATCAACGGAGCCCCGCTACCGCTCGGCCAGAGGAGAAGGAGGCGCGGGCGACTGGTCAAACCTGACCAGTGGGCCCAAGGGACCCACTGTCAGTGACCCACGAGTCGACCCATGCTGGCTTAAGTGGAAACATATTCCACCGAATACGCCTTCACTAGGGGAAACGTAAGCCCCCGTACCGTTTTCTTTTTCTGATTTTTATTTAAAACAGAATTTTGACTAAACTTTGATTGGCTATAACTTTTAGAATACAAGTCCAATTGATTTGATTCTTTTTCTGTTGGTCCTCAAATTTTGTCTAGTTTATTTTCATATTTATTTGAAAATTTTCCAAACAATTGATTTGTACTGTTTTGGAACTATGTGTTAATTCAAATTTTCGTAAAATAGGATTTTGAAGAAGAAGGCAACTTTCAAAAAGTGCACCCCCACTTGCATACTCTTGAAGGCAAGCATTTTGAACCTCGGCATAATATTTGTTGTGTGTCGTTCGATGCTAATACGACACCACCTTGACATGAAGTGTTGGTATTTTATGTGATGATATGATCATGTTCATGAGTGCATAATGATGGTTCCTTACTATTGGACTTTGATATGCTTTTGATAGTAATTACCACCGTATGCCTTTCATGCCTATCGGGAGGAATCCGGGGAAAGTCTCTGTCTTGGGTAGACACGAACTCGTCTCTAATAATTCGTTGAGACGATTATGTCCGGTAAGGCATGGTGAGGTATGATGAGTGGTGATTCTGTTTGCTGGTGTAAAATATATTTGTTATACTAATCCTGCAGGGAATGCCTTAACCTCATGAGTCGACCATAGATTGAGTCTTGTTCCAGTAACCCCCATACTTGTTTCGTACTACCACTTGTCCCTGCCATAGGTAGGGTACGGTTCAGTAAGTTGTCAACCCCTTCCTAGCACACACCGCATGAGAGGCCATGGTGGAAGATACTGGCTGCATCCGGTAGACATGCCACCTGGTCCGGGGGCATGGGTGTTTCCGGTTGGAGCCGAGGGGGTAGCTCCCCTAGTTTGCGCGCATTATAAATTTTGTGATTCCATGCTAGTCGAGGTTGTAGCCTCCCCACTTAGAGTTTTGCTTAACGGGTGTCATGGGTGATTCCAGACACCGGTAGGTTAGGCTGGTGTGTGCTGTCAGGTGTGTTTTCAATTAAGAGACCATAGACGGAATTAGTCCCGATGGACAAAAGAAATCCGTTACTCGTGGGTAAAGAGTACACCCTCTGCAGAGATTATATCTATTCGAATAGCCGTGTCCATGGTTAAGGACTACAGTCTGGGATGGGTCAAGTGTCGGTCTTAGTGTCGGTCTTCGGAGGAAAAATTGCTAAACCAGAACATGGATCATGACTTGTGACTCATGATGATTATGATTACTATTATTATGGACTAACCATTTACATTATTTGTATTATTGAGTATCCCTGGGACGGTTCTACCTCCTGGATATTCACTGTGATTATTCTCTTATAAGCCCTTTGTGTGGTGTTGCTCAGACGCCCGACTGTGGCATGCTTGTTATTTAAATTATTTATAAGCCCTTTATGTGGTGTCGCATGACGCCTATCGTGGCATGCTTGTTATTTAAATTATTTATAAGCCCTTTATGTGGTATCGCACAGACGACCGACTGTGGCATGCTTGTTATTTCTTTTATTTATAAGCCCTTTATGTGGTGTCGCTCAGACGCCCGACTGAGGCATGCTTTATATTATTATCCTTTCGAGGCGTCGCTTGCATAATTCGATTGGTGCAATCTATTTCTACTCCCTTATTGCATATTCATGTTGTATATGAATAACCTGCTTATGCGTGCATCATGGATCTTTATTTCGTGGATCGACGTTGTGATCATGAAATATTTCAGAGCATGATTATCATTCATTATGTTATACTTGTGTTCATAATGTTTGCGAGTACATTCAAAGTACTCACTGGCTTGTCCCTGGCTATTGTCTTGGCCAGATTTCTTGCAAGGAGAGGAGCGTTGCGATGACGGCCCCGGAACCTACGCAATGAGGATAGCAGCCTCGCAAAGATAGGAGTTATCCAGGTCAGCTGTTCCTGTGGGAAATGGAGTCCCATAGACGCTGATGAACCGCAAACCGCTTCCGCTATCAACCACTAGAAACCATTTGTTGTACTCATAGGCCAGAATGGTCTTGTACTACACATTTTGTATTTTTCTTGGAGTTTCTGTATCAAGTTGGTGTCTCATCAGCTAACAGTAATCTTGGGGCTGATGAGCACAAGGGCCATTTTTCTGGGAAATTAATATCCTGGAAAACCGGTCGCGACACCTGAATTGAGGTTTGCACTACAAGTACTTGATTTGGGTTATGAAAAGTATTTCAAAGAGTATGTTTGAAACCTATTAGATATAGGACTCCCATAAACCACAAAAATATAATTTTAAAAAGTAATTTTCCTATTTTATTTAAAGGCTTTTTCTTTAGGCCTGAAATGGTCTTTAATAGGTTAAAATTATTTAAAAGCTTCAAAAATATTTGAGAAAAATCTTGGAAACTCACTGGACATATATTTTACATATATAAGAGTTTCAACATATGGTCATGTTCAAAGTATTGGACAAAACCTCCCAAAAACCATTTCTGCCCATTTCAAGGATTCGAAATATTTCTACAGGAAATATTTTCATAAAAATCCAAGGAAAATCCAGAAAGTCACAAATACATATTGTGATCACCTTGCAAAGCCTCATCTCAATTAAGGTCATTTTGATTCACCAAAATGCCCCAAAACCCTCCCTGACCAGAATCAAATTTGAACAACTTTGTACTACCAACTTTCTCTCCTTGACCCCAACTTTTTTGAGCATGTTCACATGACCAAATGAGGCCACTACACCAAGTGGTGCATCAAGGGTAAGTTATTTGCTCAACTAGATCTACACAAGTTCATTTCTGCTAATTTCTAGGGTTTACAAAAGTTGCATTGGCAACTTTGCCCAAATGAGATCAAAATTGGTGGAAGGCCCTAATTATATGTGCCATTTCACCCTATGGAGTCTCATGGCAAATGGAGATCATATACTTGCCCAAACAAATATGAAACACCTTATGCCACTTTACCAAAATGCCATTTTTTGACCTCTTCCACTAATCTCCATGGGGTCAACTTTGTACCACAGCTGCTCCTGACCCTCTTCTACCTCCAGTAACTCTCCCTTGGCCTCAGCTCAACGATTGAGGGGTGAAACCTCCTCATTTACCCCTCTGGACAGCCACAACACCCTTCTCTCTCACCCCTCCTCTCTCACCAGAGCACCTCCAGAGCATCCAAGGCTGCCTCTCCTTTCTTTACTCTCTCCCACACCTGCTAGACACCAATGGACGTGCTCACTGTGCATATAAAATGGCATGCCGGCCTTTTGCACGCTCTAGAGCGTGCTACAGTGCGCTCCCGCACTATAGCCGCCCCTGCAAACCACCTCCGACCACCTCGGGCCACCCCAGCATGCCCGACGATGCGCCTCGGCGTCCGCAACATGGCAGTTGGTCGGCCCCTCCTTCCTCTCTCCCTCTCTCCTGCCTCTGCTCCGAGAGCTCCAGTGAGCGGCCTCACACGCGCGGCGCCTCTGCCCTCCCCTGCTCTCTCTCTTCACTCCGCTCGCCCTAGACCAACCCCACGAGCACCCCGACACCTCTCTGCGAGCCCCCGTGACCCGTAGCGACGGCAACGACCTCGCCGGCGCACTGGTCCATGGTGGACCGTCGCCCGCCTATATAAGGCCTCCCCGAACCCTCCTCTCCTCACCACTCACCCCTGCAGCTCCAAATCAACCCCCCTGCACCCCCAGTTCATCTCCATGAGCACCCGAGCTCGAGATTGAGCTCGAGGTCCGCCGCCTCGGTTCGCCGTTGATCTCGCGGTACAGACCTCCTCCGCCCCCGTTCTTTCCTGATCTGGAGCAGCCTCACCTCGCTGACCCCTTTCCCTCTCCTTTCCGCGTTGTTTTCAGCCGGAGACGACCGGTGCGACCACCTCCCGATGCGTCGCCGCCCTGCCACCTCGTCGCCGGCGAACCAGGCAGCTCCGGCGACGTCGACCACCTCCACCCGAACGACGACTCGACGCTGAGTCCAGCCGTGCCATCAGCTCACCCCGCCGTGCCCGGAAACGTCGCCGGTGACCTCGTCGGCCCTGTATCGCAGCGTTAGGGATGACAGGCGGGCCCCGCCTGTCAGCCTCTCCTCTCCCTCGCCTCCCTCTCTCTCACTGGCACCTGGGCCCGCCCGTTAGGTTCAAACCTGGCAGGCCTGCTCGCTCTCTGGGCCAAATCGCCTGGGCCTGTGTATCATGGTGTTACGGCCCGATTGCACAAAGGGCCTTTTTCCTTTTCTTTTCTGTCACCTTCCCAAAAATTCCACAGGATTAAATATTAATCCAAATACAATAATTACAGTTCCTAAATCCTTGTAAAAATCCCACCTATTTAATGTTATAACTTTCACACATGTCGAAACAACTTTTATGTATTGTTCAAATTTAAATTCAAATTTGAGCAGTTTAATCTCTGTTTGAAAATCCATTTCTCCTATTCTATAACTCCAAATCCAAAACTAGGAATTTCCCCTTCTTAGATTTCACCCTAGTATTTAACAAAAATGAGTTGACATTTTTCTGAGCACTTTGGTTTTTCTGATTTATTATTGCCTTATTCTTCTCGTTATTATTTTGCGATGATAGATTGCTTTGCTGACAAAGGAGTTGGACCAGAAAAGTTTGAAGACCCAAGAAGACTTTGCTGAGCCAGGCAAGTAGCCCTTTGACCATTTCTAAGAAACCCTTTTTATGCATCTCATATGGCACTTTTATTGCTTGCATCGAAGTCATGATAAAATGGTGACCACTTGAGGTGGTTTGCCTCCGTTGCTTTTCTCGTTGACACTTGCATGATGCATGACCCTACCTTTCTATGAGGGTTATGCCGGTGGGAGTAGATAGGATGCTAAAGTAGTTGCTACGCAAAAGGGGATGGGTATATGCATGGTGATGGAAGCAAGATTGTTTTCAAAAACTTTTCGAAAACCCCATCGGGTGCCACTTATGCCCGAGGGAGATAATAAGTTGGGTAACCACTTGATGACGAAGTGGTGTACCGAGGCAAGTGTGTGTGTTGTTTTCAAAACGGATTGGTTTAAGTCGCGACCGTTATTCCAACCTTACATGTGCAACCACTCTACCCTTATATGGGAAAGGGCATTATTGATTACCTAGGCCGATACTAGCATGGTGCCCGCATTACTAGTGACGGGAGAGTTGTTGCTCTCTCGGGACGAGGTCATGCTAGGTAGGGCGGCCAAGAACATTTTTATGGGGCATCGGACACACCGTTGGTACCCCCGTGCCAGTGGGAAGTGATGAATATGGGAGCGAGGCTCCACAATTTTAGGTTGTGAAATGTTGGGCACGGGGGTTACTACCAATTGAGTGGACTCTATGTTAGTGTCGTCTAGGGAAAGATAGTGATCGGGTGCTTACCCCAGGTACTTGAGGTACCGCGGGTCGTGGATGACAAAGAAGTTCCCGGATCTTGTGGGTAAAGTGTGCAACCTCTACAGAGTGTAAAACTATTCGAATAGCCGTGTCCACGGTCAAGGACAGTTGGGTAACCGCTCTTGGGCTACGTCCACTTGTTTACAAACCAGTGTGTGTGTGGGAAGAACTACTTGGGTCAAGTCAAAGGACTTGACATGATTGATTTGGGTTGGAGCCCACTCCCTTTATGTTGATATTTGTAACTAGTCCCTATGGTTACTTGAGTTCATAAGGGGCATTATTTACCAGTTATTGAACATGTCATAGCACAACAAAATTAGCTTTCTGCAAAAATTTACCTATGTCATGCATTGTTGTATCTTGAGCCAAAACATGGGTTGCTTGCGAGTACATTCAAAGTACTCATTGGCTTGCCACTGGTTATTTAATTGGCCAGACATGGAAGAACATGAGTTCGAAGAAGAGTTCTTTGGAGACGAACATGCAAACTAGGACGTTTTCTAGTCAGAATGCCTGTAGGGTCAAGGCAGATGGCATGGGTTCTACTTATCGACGAAGATTTCCGCTGCTTAAGTTTATTTGGTATTCAGCCCTTGTGGCTTTATCTATGTAAGACTTGACCATAATGGTCATAATTTGTGTAAGACGGTATGTATGGATGTAAGACTCTTGTTATTCAGCTTCTGTATGTTCAGTGAGCATTGATCTTTGGGATCACTGTACACGTGCATTCGGTGATCACGACTTATGAGTCGGGGTCCCCACAGAGCTAGTATTAGAGCCATCCTGACTCTAGGAACCTTACTTAGCATGGTCGTTAGTTAGGTTAAAACTATTCTCAAAACTATTACCAATTTTCAAAACTATCTATACTTCTCTTCCCTTCTCAGTTTTTCGAAAGCTAAGGAATACTTTCCTTATTGATCTCTTCCCCCTTCAAAACTTTTGGTCGCTAGAACCCTTATGCCCCTGACCACCGGATTCCTTGAAATCCTTGTGGATAGTCTAGAAGGAGGATGCCTTGTCAGACATTCACCCACATCTTCTAAACACAAGATTGGCGACACCACAACAAGATGATACCAACAGAAGATACATCCTCGAGGAATGAGGACATGAAGACCCAGAAGATGGTGACACCCTTGACAATGCCCCAAGATGATGCAACCTTAGCCTATGATGATCAGGATATAGGAAATGCAAGATCATGATATACATCGCTAATAGAGCAACCATGTCCTTATCGTTGTTGCATCGGCAACCACCGGTGGATAAGAACCTAGCCATTTGGTCCGCCTCAGTATAATGAGAAGGAAAATGGTTCTCTTCATCCCCCGCTCTCGGTGACGATATTGTCAACAATGTGCCCGACAGATTGGACCTCTATTATGCCTTGTTAATTTCATAAAGGAGTGCCACCTGGAACCGTCGACACCTTAAAAAGGCAAAAGCGAACGTCATGATTAAGAAGACAAGAGAAGACCAAGTCAATGCCGGCCACGAGGAGCCACCTTTACCCCATCACCTCATCAGGCGAGAAGTTGTTGATGATTCTTTAGGCTCAACCCAGATTGCTTCATCGAACAAGAGATGTAGCAACACCTGAGGAAAACTCAGAAGACTGCACGAGGCACAAGGCATGACTACTGAGTCCGAGAACCCCTAGGGTAGGATGAGTCATGTAGCCCCTATGCACAGTCGAGTCCGTATGATGGTTCTAATAGAACCATGATTATGTGCTGCTTGTTTTTATTTGTTTGTGTTTTCATATAAGTCGCACTTTTGCCCTAGGCAACAAGTACACGACTATATCACCTGCCTTATTTTGTTGTTTGTGTTTGGCCCTTTCGGCACTTGTTTGTTTGGAGTGGCACTATAGAACCCCCTTTTGGCATCCCCCTCCTCTATGCTACTTTTCCCTCTCATCTCTTTCCTCAACTGAAGACAGGCAAGACAAGCTACATCAAGGATTCTGCCTCGGCAACCAACTAGCAATGAAGTCTTCTGCTACAACCTCCACGACCTAGTGCAGCCCCTTAGAATTACGTTTAACCCTCCAGACTAGAAACCCATTCCTAGACCCTTCAAGACTTCACAAGATACCCCATATCGACTCCTTAACCATGAGCTTAACCCACAGGATTGCAAGAGAACCAGTTAAGCCTCAGTAACCTTGCTCATCACTGCGTTCATTATGGAACTAGTGGACATAGTGAATTAGCACATTATCATCCTAAGATAGCACCAAACTGATGATGCCATAGGGAAGATCATTTTGAGGATACATGATTATTAGGACAATTATGATCGCAAGCTGAAATTCTTGGAAGTATAAGGATTTGAATTAACCAGGGGATATTTATAGGAGATAGTTGGCATTACGATGATGACTTGGAGGAACATGTAGGAATTCTCGTTGGACATGAGACTTGGATTAAATAGGTGATCCTAGTGGAGTCTAGTTGCTGAGTAAGTCTACATGGTTCGGAGTAAATTGGATTTAACTAATGATCTTGATCATGATACCATGTTCCTCGGTGGACGATAAACTAGGAGATTGGATTAATTGTAGGAGTTTATTTAGGGATCTATATAAGCTTGACCTTGGAGTTTACTTGACCATGATAATGGAAATTGGTGGACTGTAGCGACCAGACCTCAATCAGTCTGATCTGTGTGCATCAATGTCAGCCCTGGATCGGTAATGCTGACACGCACAGTACTTGAAGGATTTATAACAGAGTAGCAATCACACACTTATTACATCGAATGTCTCAAAAGAGAACTTATTACAAAATAATATGGCTTAAGGCCATCTAATACGATAACAGCGGAAGGCTTGGAAGATAAAGCGAGTCCATCAACTCCAACGACATCATTGAGTGAAAGACCACGACCTAAGGCACCTTACTCGTCGTCTGAAAAGTCTGCAACATGATACGTTGCAGCCCGAAAACGGGTCAGCAAATGGAATATGCTGGCAATATAACAACAGAATAATGCTATCACTACATGCATATATGGCTGATGGAGGCTGTAACACCCCCAAATTTTAACCAAGTTTTAAATGTTAAATTTTTGCCAGGAGTTTCAAAATTTTATTTCTGTTGATTTCAGAACCTTTCTTTCAATATTAAGGAGTCTTTTCCAAGTGGAGCTTTCCAAAACATATTGGACTTCTATGCTCTCTGTATACCATTTTCTTAATCAGTAGAATTATTTATTAGATTATTTCACCCTGAGCTTTATTCATTAAAATGAATTGTTTTAAATTTTGCAGCTCCTTTTGAACTACAACCATTTGATATATTTAGCTAAAAATGCAACCAAAATTTGGAGATGTCATGGGATGTCTCTAAATCACTTGGGTGAAATAATATAATTATTTCATTTCATATTTTGAGTTCTACACCTGTTTTTCAAATCTGGTCCGTGGACACTTTTGCACTATAGCCTAATTAAATATTTCCCTAGAACCTCCACCAAAATTATGGGATGTCAGTGGTAGCATGCCATCCAACTTTATGCAAAAACCTTGTGATGTTCTATGGAAAAATTAAGTATACCAACCTATTTTTCATTCTGGACCAGACTTGTGTTTTGTACTGCAACCATCTCCTAACTTGCTCCTTTACCCATGAGCTTTCTCCTGCTTGTAATCCTCCCTGCCAAACCCCTAAGTCTAGGAGCATGCACTCTTTGGAACACTTTTGGTCCATGTAGTGATGCCACTTTCTTTCTGTCCAGAATTGTAGTTTTGAAAAACTTGCACTAGCAAGTTTCTCCTTTCGGCAAACTAACTTCACCACCCTCTCTTACATCCATAGAGACACTGATCTGGAGTTTTTGGCCACTCCAAGAAATGCCTAAGTACTTGGCATTTTGTCAAACACCTTATGGGCATGATCTGTTTTGACACGATTTTTGTTTTGCACTGTGACCTTGCACCTCTGGGCAATCTAGCATGTCTACTAAGCACCTAGACGATCCTAACCTAGATCTGCTAAGTGCCAGCCTCACCCAAGCACTGTAGCATGCCATGGCATTTCATCGAGCACGTTCCGTGCATGCTGGGCGCGTCGCGCCCCTGGCTTGCCACCACTCTGCAGAGCCGTGCCACTCACTTGGCCTCTCGCTACGTCGCGCCAAGAACCCCGACCGCCTCTGCAGCGTTGCCAACAAGCCGCTTGGCGGCACGATCATGACATAACCGCCACCGCCATGAGCAGCACCGCCCAAGCCTCCGGCGCCGCCACCTGCCCCTGGAGCAGCAGCGAGCTCATCCGCAACCATGTCCACTAGCGCTCGTCGCCGCCACGACACCCTAAGCTACAGGATGGCGGTCACCGGCGACCTTATCCCGGCCGCATGAACCGACCCCAGCGCCTATTTAAGGAGCCTCGAGCTCGCTGCAAGACGCAGGCAGTCTCAAACCCCTCCCTAGGACCCCATTGGCAGCCAATCGACCCGGGAGATCACCTTCCCATCTCCGGCAACCACAGCCGCCGCCACCGCTTCGCCATTCCGGCGTCATTAGAGCCTCCCTTCTTCGTTCTCTTCACCAGAGCTCTACCTTCGCCCCGTGAACTCTCCCCCTGCTCAATTTTAATCGGGAACCACCGCCGCCCAAAACCACTACGCCACCAAACCTTCCTTCCGCCGCAGAGCTCGCCGCCAACGACTCCTCCATCCCCATCACTCCCTCGACCACCGTAAGAACCGCCCCAGCCTTGCGGATCCATCCCCACCCTCGGGGCCCGCGAGAGCCGCTTAGCGCCGGCGACGATCGCCGAGCCCCCGCCTGCTCGCCAGAGGAAGAAGAGGGAAGGAGAATAGTCAAACCTGACGGTGGGCCCCTGGACCCATTGTCAAGGACCCCGCCAGTCCACGTGGGTTAAGTGGAAGCGCATTTCCAGTTTACGCCTTCGACGTGTACGTATATATTCAAACGCTTTTCTCTGCTTTTATTTTTAATAATGATTTTGACCAAACTTTGACCGCTATATCTTTTAAAATACAGCTCCAAATAAATTAATTCTTTTTCCTACCTCTCTCAAATATTGTCTAGTTTATTTTAAGATTTATTTGAGAATTTTTCAAAACAACTTTTGTGCTGCTTTGATTTTGTGTGTTAATTCATATATATTCTTTTAAATAGGATTTTTGAAGATTTCAAGATGTGTTGGAATGCACCCTGCCTTCCCATGACCTGAAGGCAAGCATTCTGAACCCTGGTGAAATTTTTGTGTGTGTTGCATAGCACGGTGACAACACCACCCCGACACGAGCATACGTCATTTTATGTGAGGATGTGTTCCTACTCATGAGTGCATGTTAATGAATTTCATGCAAATGGAGTTGATATGATTGTGATAGAAATCACCGTCATATGCCTTTCATGCATACCGGGAGGAAAGATGGGAAGGCCTCTGTCTTGGGTAGACACGGTCTTGTCCCTAGTCCTCCGTCGAGACGGTCGTGTCCGGTATCGCATGAGGGGGTATGTCGCGTGGTGTTTCTATCTGTAGTTTGAAGTATTTGCATTGTTATACTAATCTTGCAGGAATCTTACAACCTCCTGAGTCGACTGTAGATCGAGTCTTGTGCCAAGAACCCCATACTTGCTTCAGACTACCACTGCCTCTACAACAAGTAGGGTACGGTTCAAGAAGTTGTCAACCCTTTCCTAGCACACACCGCATGAGAGGCCATGGTGCAAGATACTGGAGGCATCCGGTAGTCATGCCACCGGCTCCGGAGCATGGGTGTTTCGGTTGTAGCCAAGGGGTAGCTCCTCAGCTTATGCCAGTATAAATTTTGTGACCCCATGTTACGCCGAGGTTGTAGCCTCCCACTTAGAGTTTTGCTTGACAGTGTCGTGGGTGATTCTGCATACGTGTGAGTTAAGTCGGTGTGTGCAAGTTAGGTGTGTTTTAGACTAAAAGATCAGAGATGGAATTAGTCTTGAGGACTAAAGGAATCCGTTACTTGTGGGTAAAGAGTACACCCTCTGCAGAGATTAAACCTATTCGAATAGCCGTGTCCATGGTTAAGGATTATAGTCTGGGATGGGTCAAGTGTCGGTCTTAGTGTCGGTCTTTGGAGGTGAAACTGTTAAACCTGGAATCACGATTGTGACTTGTGATAATTATGATTATTATTTTTGATGTGGACTAACCCGTGATATTTTTGGTATTATCGAATATCCCTGGGATGGTTCTACCTCCTGGATATTCACTGTGTTTATTTATAAGCCCTTTATGTGGTGTCGCTCAGACGCCCGACTGCGGCATTGTTTTTGTTTATTTATAAGCCCTTTATGTGGTGTCGCTCAGACGCCCGACTGCGGCATTGTTTTTGTTTATTTATAAGCCCTTTATGTGGTGTCGCTCAGACGCCCGACTGCGGCATTGTTTTTGTTTATTTATAAGCCTTTTATGTGGTGTTGCTCAGACGCCCGACTGTGGCATTGTTTTTGTTTATTTATAAGCCCTTTATGTGGTGTCGCTCAGACGCCCGACTACGGCATTGTTTTTGTTTATTTAAAGCCCTTTATGTGGTGTCGCTCAGACGCCCGACTGCGGCATTGTTTTTGTTTATTTATAAGCCCTTTATGTGGTGTCGCTCAGACGCCCGACTGTGGCATTGTTTTTGTTTATTTATAAGCCCTTTATGTGGTGTCGCTCAGACGCCCGACTGTGGCATTGTTTTTGTTTATTTAAAGCCCTTTATGTGGTGTCGCTAAGACGCCCGACTGTGGCCTTTCTTTTAAAGCCCTTTATGTGGTGTCGCTAAGATGCCCAACTGTGGTATTTCTGTTAAAGCGCTTTATGTGGTGTCGCTAAGACGCCCGACTGTGGCATTTCTTTTAAAGCCCTTTATGTGGTGTCGCTAAGACGCCCGACTGTGGTATTTCTTTTAAAGCCCTTTATGCGGTGTCGCTAAGACGCCTCGATCGTGGCATTTCTTTTAAAGTCCTTCATGTTATTTACTTCTTAATTCTTATACTACCATATTATTGCATATTCTCAAATAACATGCTTGCACGCATCAGAGTTTTATTTATCTTTCATGACTGACGTCATGAACATAAGATATTTTCAGCATATCATTGTTATATTATGCCTGTGTCCATAATGTTTGCGAGTACATTCAAAGTACTCACTGGCTTGTCCCTGGCTATTGTCTTGGCCAGATTTCCTTGCACGGAGAGGAGCGACCGTGCCGACAGTTCCGGAACCTAAGTAACGGTGATAGCAGCCCCGCGAAGACAGGAGTTAGCCTGGTCAGCTGTTCCCGTGGGAAATGGAGTCCCATAGGCGATGATGATTCACAACCCGCTTCCGCCATCAACCACTAGAAACCATCTATTGTACTCACAGGCCAGAATGGTCTTGTACTACATAATTTGTATTTTTGCCTAGAAATTCTGTACCAAGTTGGTGCCTCATCACGTAACAGTTATCCTGGGGCTGGTGAGCACAAGGGCCATTTTCTGGGAATTATTACCCGGAGAACCGGTCCCCACAGAGGCTGTATGGTTAATATGTCTTGCGAAATGCCAATTTTTTCCTACAACAAAGGAATAAATTTTATTTAACTATCAAGGAGGTTGTTAAACATTGAGAATGGTAAACCCCGTCTCAATCCCAATTAAAAGTAATTAATAACCATATCAAATTTTGTAATTAAGAGTGATGAGATCGACATGATAATCGAAGAACCAGATACTCAAGACGTCCATAACCGGGGACATGGCTAACCATGATTAATTTGTACACTCTCCAGAGGTTTGCGCACTTTTCCCCACAAGACTCGATCTCCTCCGTTGGATTTCTCGCACCACATGGTGTTTGAGAAACGGGTAACCGAGACACAGTCTTTCAGAAGCGTTAACTCTTTACTCTGGGTAGACAGTACCACCTCCATCCCCTACATCTGCTAGCCTACCACCGAAAGAGGTCACACAACATACTCAACTATGCCAGAGCCCATAATGGCTTGTGGCTACACACGGAAGTTTCTAGCATGAATAATCTCATGATCCCTTTGAGCCTGGGTGGCAGTCCATCGGAGAATCACACGGTACCCCGGGATTTCCAAAAATACAGGCAATCACTGCGTTCCCATGTGCCTCAATCCACCCAGATGTGTATTAATGTTGCCACCTTAAGTTAACCATTACTTAATAATACTCACATCTGTCATGAATACTCTCAAACCCAAACCACGTCTACGAGCATAGCATAGCAATATAAGCAACGTAGAAGTAACTCCCATAGGTTTGATAATAAACAGGTGAATAGGTACTACCTCATCTACTTCCCAAACCCACAATTTAAATTAGATCCTAACCATGCAATTGTTTGTGGATTGATCTAATGCAATAAAACTGGGTAGTAAAGAGGTATAATCAAAGTGTTACTTGCCTTGCTGATGATCCGCGAAACCTAGAGACTCATAGTAGCACGCTTCGCACTCCGGGTACTCTATCGTAAACAAACAAACATACAATAAGCAATCAAGCAACAGCGCATGGGTAAAACTCAAATAAAAGATCTAACCAGAAAGTTCAACTTAAGAACTCCGGTTTGCAAAAAGAATCAAATCAAACGAAACAACGAAACTCAAACCGCGAAAGAAACAAGCTTCATTTACTAATCTGGACTAAAGTCAAGTTTTACAGTAGGAAAAACTTGTTTAAGTTGGTTAGACACAAAGAGGATTTTGAGACGAAACTCCAAGCGCTTGAATCGTCTGATTCTGATAAACGAGCGAAAATTTAAACTACAACGAAAATCGGATCAGAAATCGCGATAAAAAATAATCGCGGAAAATCCGAGAAAAAGAAAATCGATTTAATGACTAACGAGCGAACGTTCATTATCTCGTGGCTAACGGTAAAACCGTTCGTTATCACGAACGCATTTGGATGAACGTCCGCTAAATAACTAAACCAAAAAAAACCAAACCGAAACTAAAAAAACGGATCTAGGGTTTAAAAAAACGATCGGTTTTCTTGCGAAAACCGAGGTGGCGGCGGCGGCTCCTCCCGTGGTCGAGTGGCGTGCTCGAGAAGCGGCGGCAATGGCAAGTGGCGGCGGCAATGATCGAGGCGGGGCTAGGGTTTGTGGGTGGGCTGCGGCGACGGCTGGGCCTCACGGCTTATAAAGCCCCCCCGGCAGAGTCCCCGGCGGATAAGGGCCAAGGTCGGTTTCTATTTTTTTTAAATTGTTCCATGCAAAAAAACGAATAAAAGAAATACTAAACGGACTCCAAAAATCCTGAAATAAATTTTCCCCGTCCTCTAAAAATCTGCCGGACAAGGTGAACATTTATTTGGGACTCTAATGCAATTTAGAAAAACGCATATTTTTCCTAATTCAAATAAAATAGCGATAAAACTCCGAATAAAAATCTTATTTGATTTTAATATTAAATGTCCAATATTTCTTTATTTTGATGAAGTTATTTTATCCTCTCTCTTTTTATTTTTATAAAATAAATATTCATGAAGAGAAAATAATTAAAATCAAACGATCCTCTTTTCAAAATTCGAGAAAACTCAAAAATGAAAATAACGAAATTCACAACTATCTCCGTGGGTCCTTGAGTTGCATAGAATTTCTAGGATCAAGTCAAAAAGCAATAAAATATGATATGCAATTGATGATCTAATGTATAACATTCCAAATTGAAAATTTGGGATGTTACAAACCTACCCCCCCTTAAGATGAATCTCGCCCTCAAGATTCGGGTTGGCTAGAAAATAGGTGAGGGTGATCCTTCCATAGGTCTTCCTCTCGTTCCCAGGAGGCTTCATCTTCAGTATGGTGTCTCCACTGAACTTTGCAGAACTTGATTACTTTGCTGCGTGTAACTCGGCTGGCAAACTCGAGTGTCTTGACTGGTTTATCCTCATATGTCAAGTCTCTATCCAACTGTATAGCTTCCAGTGGTACTGTATCTCTCAAAGGGATTTCAGCCATCTCTGCGTAGCACTTCTTCAACTGAGAAACATGGAACACGTCGTGAACTCCTAACAATCCTTCAGGCAATTCCTACTTGAAAGCAACTTCTCCCATACGTCCCAAAACTTGGTATGGTCCCACAAAACATGGTGCTAACTTTCCCTTAACTCCAAAACGCTTCACTCCTCGAAGTGGTGATACACGAAGATACACTCTGTCTCCAACTTCGTAAACTATCTCCTTGCGTTTAGAATCCGCATAACTCTTCTGCCTGGACTGGGCTACCTTGAGTCTATCACGAATCAGCTTAACCTTCTCTTTGGATTCTTTAATCAAATCTGGTCCAAACAACTGTCGGTCTCCAACTTCGTCCCATAACAACGGTGTTCTGCACCTCCTTCCGTACAGTGCTTCGAAAGGGGCCATCTTCAAACTATCTTGATAGCTGTTGTTGTAAGAGAACTCTGCATACGGCAAATTATCGTCCTAACTAGACCCATAGTCTAGCGCACAAGCTCTCAACATGTCCTCTAGAATCTGGTTGATTCTCTCAGTTTGTCCATCTGTCTACGGGTGAAAAGTTGTACTGAACTCTAGCCTGGTTCCCAAAGTTTCATACAACTGATTCCAAAACTTTGAGGTAAACTGGGTTCCTCTATCTGATACAATGGTCCTCGAAACTCTATGCAGACATACGATCCTGGTCATGTATATCTTTGCCAACTTAGCACTGGTGTAAGTGGTCTTCACTGGGATGAAATGAGCTACCTTCGTCAAACGATCGACTACAATCCATATCGAGTCATAGCCTGAACGAGTCATGGGTAATCCCGTGATAAAGTCCATGCCTAGTTTATCCCACTTCCATTCGAGTATCGGCAATGGCTGTAGCAATCCTGCTGGCTTCTGATGTTCTGCCTTCACTCTCTGACATACATCACAAATCGCTACATACTCCGCAATATCCTTCTTCATTCCGGTCCACCAGAAACTATCCTTCAAATCCAGGTACATCTTGGTATTTCTGGGTGAATCGAATATGGCGAATCATGGGCTCCTGCAAAATCAGCTTCCTGATCTCCTGAACATTTGGCACATATACGTGGTCCTCAAACCATAAGGAATCGTGCTCATCCTCACGAAATCCTTTAGCCTTTCATTTACTCATCCTTTCCTTTATTTCGGCTATCTCCTTGTCCGTCTTCTGAGCTTCTCTGATCTTATCCATCAAAGTAGATTGAATCTCCAAAGCTGATACATAACCTCTCGAAACAATTTGCAAACATAGCTCGCGAAGGTCATCTGCCAAGTCCTTGGGTAATTCTCCGGTCATGAGTGTATTGACATGACTTTTGCGGCTCAACACATCGGCTACTACGTTAGCCTTTCCGGGATGATAATGCAACCTCATATCATAATCCTTAATGAGTTCTAATCAACTCCTCTGCCTGAGATTCAACTCCTTCTGCGTGAAAATATACTTCAAACTCGTGTGATCTGTGTATACCTCACAATGGTTTCCGATGAGAAAATGTCTCTAAGTCTTCAATGCTTGCACTACGGCTGCTAACTCCAAATCATGGGTAGCATAATTTAACTCATGGGTTTTAAGCTGTCGTGAGGCATATGAAACAACTCTTCCCTCCTGCATAAGTATGGCTCCAAGTCCTCGACGAGAAGCGTCTCAATACACTTCATAATCCTTGCGTTGATCTGGCAGAATCAACACTGGTGATGTAACCAAACGTTTCTTCAACTCCTGAAGCTGGCCTCACATTCCTCCATCCATTTGAACTTGGTGTCCTTCTTCAACAACTCTGTCATGGGCTTCGCAATCTTTGAGAAATTTTCAATGAACCTCCGATAGTATCCTATGAGTCCAAGAAAACTCCGAACCTCTCTGACTGACGTGGATGACTCCCAATTTGTTACAGTGACAACTTTGGTGAGGTCTACTGCTATTCCTTCTCCGGATATAACATGTCCAAGGAATCCAACTTTCTTCAACCAAAACTCACACTTGCTGAACTTGGTGTATAGCTCTTGTTCCCTGAGCTTCCCAAGTACCAAACAAAAATTCTCTTTATGTTCTTCTTCATTCTTCGAGTAGACCAAAATATCATCAATGAACACCACAACAAACTTATCCAAAAACTCCATAAACACCTTGTTCATCATGTTCATAAAATAGACAGGTGCGTTAGTCAGGCCAAACGACATAACGTATACTCATATAGCCTCTACCTCGAGGTAAAAGCTGTCTTAGGTACATCCTGCTCTCGAATCTTCAGCTGGTGGTACCCTGATCGCAGATCGATCTTTGAAAATACCTTAGCTCCTTTTAGCTGGTCAAACAAATCATTGATCATCGGCAGTGGGTACTCGTTCTTGATCGTCACCTCATTCAATCCTCGATAATCAACGACCAACCTTAACGATCCACCCTTCTTCTCCACTAGAAGTAATGGGGATCCCCAAGGTGACGAACTTGGGCGAATATAACCTTTATCCAGTAACTCCTTAATATGCTTCTTAATTTCCTCCAAATCCTTTGCGGACATTCTGTACAGAATCGTAGATATTGCCCTGTGCCTGGCAAAAGCTCAATCAAAAACTCAATATCTCTATCCGGTGGCATGCCTGGCAACTCTTCTGGAAATACATCCGGAAAATCCTTCACCACTGGTACTTCCTCCTGTACAACTCCTGATAAGGAAATCACTTGAGTCCTATTCGGCATATGCTGGGATACATACTTGATCCTTCTTCCTTCTGGGGTGGTGAGCAAAATTGACTTACTGGCGTAGTCAATGTTTCCTCCATACTTTGATAACCAATCCATGCCTAATATCAGATCCAGTCCTTGTGACTCCAATACTATTAGATCTGAGGGAAACAGGTAGTTACCAATCCTTAATGGTGACCGATCACACCATAGGATAGCCATATACTCTGCTCCTGGCGAGGTTACTCATGGCTGAACTAAGGTCTTGGGTTGGCAATTTAAACTTATCCACAAATCCCCTTGATATGTATGAATGTGACGCACCAGTATCAAAAAGTACGACTGTAGTAAATGACTTAACCAAAAACTTACCTATTACTGCACCGGGTTGGGCTTCAACCTCCTCCACGCTAACGTGGTTCACTTGTCCCCTGGTGAAAGGGTTGGGCTTCTTCCCAGAGCTTCCATTGCCGTTTCCATTCTTAGCTTTAGGACATTCATTGGCGTAATGTCCAGTCTTCTGGCACTTGTAGCAAGTAACGTGGCTTAGGTCTTTCTTGGCGGGTGTTGCCGGGTTGCAACGGTTCTGTCCGTTGCTTCCACCATTACCATTCCCGTTCTTGGCGCCACTATGGTTATGCGAACTCCCTCCAGTGTGATTGTGACTTCCATGGTTATGGACAAGTCCTCCCGAGTTCGGGGTGAAATGGGGCCTCTGATGAGCTCCAGAATTATTACTTCTCTTGCGGTTCTCAATCTTCTGTTGCTTCCCCTCAATCATGAGAGCTCTGTCTACCAACTCCTGGTAGTTATTGAAATTTTCCACCATCAACTACATGCTCAGCTTATCATTCAGTCCTTCCAGAAACTTCTCCTACTTAGTTGCATATGTAGTGACATCATCTGGGGCATAACGTGCTAGCTTACTAAAGTCATCCACATACTGGCCAACGGTGTGTCCTCCTTGGCGTAAGTTGCGAAACTCGCGCTTCTTCATGGCCATAGCTCCTGTTGATACATGGGCAGTGTGAAAATCCTGCTGAAACTGATCCCATGTCACAGTGTCGATGGGGTAAGTGACTATGAAATTCTCCCACCATGATGCTGCGGGTCCATCAAGCTGATGTGCAGCAAAACACACTCTCTTCGCATCTGTGCATCCTGCAGTAGTCAACTCCGTTTCAATCTTGCGGAGCCAATCATCTACAACAATCTGCTCGGTGCTACTGGAGAACACCGGCAGATTCAGCCTTAGAAAACGGACTAAGTGATCAACTAGTGGTGGTGGGGGTGGGTTGTTTTTATTTTTGTTCCCTTGGTTCTGATTCTAGAGTAGTATCAGCATCAATGCATTCTGCTACTGGGTTAACTGAGTGAGCTCCGGTGGGAAAGCAAATCCATTGCCGCGTCTCGGAGGCATCTGCTGGGTTTAGAAAATGTGAGAAAACATAGTAGAATGAGGTCTAGGGGGAAAACACTACCCATATGCACATGAGACAAACACAAACATATCACTCAATCAATCAAGCAAGGGCATACAATCGGTCTAGAACTATCATTACAAAAGTGCTCGGACTATCCTATATACATGGTGGAATTCTACTACGGATTTGGTGGTCGACTAGAAAAATTGATCGGTCGAAGACTCCATGATATCTGCTCCTGCTTCATCAACATAGTCATCATCGCTATCATCGGGATCCGAGTTGGTGTCGTCGATGATGATGTAGTTCTCCGGGCAAGTGGAACTATCGTCTTCTCCTCCTGGCGCGGGGTCTCCCATGAATACTCCCAGCTTCCTTGTCAGGTCGTCATTCTGCTCCACTAGTACGACGATTTCCTCCATATAATCCTCGCGAGTAGCCTTGAGTTCTTCCTCCAGTTCTGTGATCCTTGTCATTGCCTGCTTCAAATCTGTCATGCTTGCGCACATCTAGTTCTCCTGGCGTCGAATGTGTTGGTTTAACTCCTGGATGAAAGCTGCAATCGATCTATCCTTCCTGGTGCTGATCATCTCCCATTGCTCATCTCGGCGCCCACATATCTGGTAGATAGTATCCTTGAGATCATTGTGGTAAACTTCTCCAATGCGTCCCATGGTAATGTGGGCTGCCATACTCCTTCCTAGACTCTAGGTTGGTGCATCAAAGGAAAACTCTATGGGCTCAGTGACTGGCGTAAACGTCCTTCCTGGAACTTGTACTTGAATCATCCAGCTCTCCTCTTTTGGTAAGGTGGCGTTGTAAGTCCCTGTGAAGCTTGGTATTCCAATGTACAGGTATCTAGTGACTTCCTTCAAGTGACGTCCAAAAGGGGTGTCTTAATCCGGTTGCGTAAACTTGATCCTTGCATCCGCCATCCTAAAGAGTAGAAAATGGGGAGAAGTTATAAATGAGAAGAGAGTAGTGATCTAGGGCTTTAGCTTAGTAGCCGTGTCCTACAGTCAGCGTGTGCTCTGATACCATCTTGAAGCGACCAGACCTCAAACAGTGTGATCTCTGTGCATCAGTGTCATCCCTAGGTCGGTAATGCTGACACACACAGTACTTGAAGGATTTATAATAAAGTAGCAATCGCACACTTATTACATCGAATGTCTTAGAAGATAACTTATTACAAAATAATATGGCTTAAGGCCATCTAATACGATAACAACGGAAGGCTTGGAAGATAAAGCGAGTTCATCAACTCCAACGACATCACTGAGTGAAAGACCACGACCTAAGGCACCTTACTCGTCGTCTGAAAAGTCTGCAACATGATACGTTGCAGCCCGAAAACGGGTCAGCACATGAAATATGCTGGCAATATAACACCAAAGAGTAATAAACAAAATAATGCTATCACTACATGCATATATGGCTGATGGAGGCTGTATGGTTAATATGTTTTGCGAAAAGCCAATTTTTTCCTACAACAAAGGAATAAATTTTATTTAACTACCATGGTGGTTGTTAAACATTGAGAATGGTAAACCCCATCTCAATCCCAATTAAAAATAGTTAATAACCCAATCAAATTTTATAATTAAGAGTGATGAGATCCACATGATAATCCAAGAACCAGATACTCAAGACGTCCATAACCGGGGACACGGCTAACCATGATTAGTTTGTACACTCTGCAGAGGTTTGCACACTTTTCCCCACAAGACTTGATCTCCTCCGTTGGATTTCTCGCACTACATGGTGTTTGGGAAACGGATGACCGAGACACAATCTTTCAGAAGCGTTAACTCTTTACTATGGATAGACAGTACCACCTACATCCCCTACATCTACTAGCCTACCATTGAAAGAGGTCACACAAAATACTCAACTATGCCAGAGCCCATAATGGCTTGTGGCTGCACATGGAAGTTTCTAGCATGAATAATCTCATGATCCCTTTGAGCCTGAGTGGCAGTCCATAGGAGAATCACACGGTACCCCGGGATTTCCAAAAATACAGGCAATCACTGGGTTCCCCAGGTGCCTCAATCCACCCAGATGTGTATTAATGTTGCCACCTTAAGTTAACCATTACTTAATAATACTCACATCTATGATGAATACTCTCAAACCCAAACCACGTCTACGAGCATAGCATAGCAATATAAGCAACGTAGAAGTAACTCCCATAGGTTTGATAATAAACAGGTGAATAGGTACTACCTCATCTACTTCCCAAACCCACAATTTAAATTAGATCCTAACCATGCAATTGTTTATGGATTGATCTAATGCAATAAAACTGGGTAGTAAAGAGGTATGATCAAAATGTTACTTGCCTTGCTGATGATCCGCGAAACCTAGAGACTCGTAGTAGCACGCTTCGCACTCCGGGTACTCTATCACAAACAAACAAACATACAATAAGCAATCAAGAAACAACGCATGGGTAAAACTCAAATAAAAGATCTAACCAGAAAGTTCAACTTAAGAACTCCGGTTTGCAAAAAGAATCAAATCAAACGAAACAACGAAACTCAAACTGCGAAAGAAACAAGCTTCGTTTACTAATCTGGACTAAAGTCAATTTTTGCGATAGCAAAAACTTGATTAAGTTGGTTAAACAGAAAGAGGGTTTCGAGACAAAACTCCAGGCGCTTGAATCACCTGATTCCGATAAACGAGCGAAAAGTTAAACTAAAATGAAAATCGGATCAGAAATCACGATCGAAAATAATATTGGAAAATCCGAGAAAAAGAAAAATTGACGAACAAACTAATGAACGAATGTTCTTTATCTGCGGCTAACGGGCGAAAACCGTTTGTTAAAACAAACGTACGGACGAACGTCTGCTAAATAACTAAACCGTAAAAAACTGAACCGATACTAAAAAATGGATCTAGGGTTTAAAAAAAACCGATTGGTTTTCTCGCGAAAACCGAGGCGGTGGCTACCTCCGGCGGTGTTGGGCGGCTCCTCCGACGGGGTCGGACGGCAGTGGCGAGGTGGCGTCTCGGCGGCGATGAGGCGGCGTCTCGGCGGCGACGGGCTCGGGGAGAGGCTGGCAGGCTGGCGGATCGGGCGGGGCTAGGGTTTCTTGGGTGAGGCTGCATGGCTGGGCCTCGGGGCTTATAAAGCCCCCCGCCCCCCTGGCGGAGTCCCGGGCGGATACGGCCCAAGGTCGGTTCTTTTTTTTAATTATTCAGCGTAGAAAAACGAATAAAAGAAATACTAAACGGACTTCAAAAATCCTGAAATAAATTTTCCCCATCCCCTAAAAATCTACCACACAAGGTGAACATTTATTTGGGATTCTAATGCAATTTTGGAAAATGCATATTTTCCTAATTCAAATAAAATAGTGATAAAACTCCGAATAAAAATCTTATTTGATTTTAATATTAAATCTCCAATATTTCTTTATTTTGAGGAAGTCATTTTATCCTCTCTCTTTTTATTTTTATAAAAGAAATATTTATGAAGAGAAAATAATTAAAATCAAACGATCCTCTTTTCAAAATTCGAGAAAACTCAAATATGAAATTACGAAATTCCCAACTCTCTCCGTGGGTCCTTGAGTTGCGTAGAATTTTTAGGATCAAGCCAAAAAGCAATAAAATATGATATGCAATTGATGATCTAATGTATAACATTCCAAATTGAAAATTTGGGAAAATTTGGGATGTTACAAACCTACCCCCCTTAAGATGAATCTTGCCCTCGAGATTCGGGTTGGCTAGAAAATAGGTGAGGGTGATCCTTCCGTAGGTCTTCCTCTCGTTCCTAGGTGGCTACATCTTCAGTATGGTGTCTCCACTGAACTTTGCAGAACTTGATTACTTTGCTGCGTGTAACTCGGCTGGCAAACTCGAGTGTCTTGACTGGTTTCTCCTCATAAGTCAAGTCTCTATCCAACTGTATAGCTTCCAGTGGTACTGTATCTCTCAGAGGGATTTCAGCCATCTCTGCGTGGCACTTCTTCAACTGAGAAACATGGAACACGTCGTGAACTCCTGACAATCCTTCAGGAAATTCCTACTTGTAAGCAACTTCTCCCATACGTCCCAAAACTTGGTATGGTCCCACAAAACAAGGTGCTAACTTTCCCTTAACTCCAAAACGCTTCACTCCTCGAAGTGGTGATACACGAAGATACACTCTGTCTCCAACTTCGTAAACTGTCTCCTTGCGTTTAGAATCCGCATAACTCTTCTGCCTGGACTGGGCTACCTTGAGTCTATCACGAATCAGCTTAACCTTCTCTTTGGATTCTTTAATCAAATCTGGTCCAAACAACTGCCGATCTCCAACTTCGTCGCACAACAACGGTGTTCTGCACCTCCTTCCGTAGAGTGCTTCGAAAGGGGCCATCTTCAAACTGTCTTGATAGCTGTTGTTGTAAGAGAACTCTGCATACGGCAAATTATCGTCCCAACTAGACCCATTGTCTAGCGCACAAGCTCTCAACATGTCCTCCAAAATCTGGTTGACTCTCTCAGTTTGTCCATCTGTCCGCGGGTGAAAAGTTGTACTGAACTCTAGCCTGGTTCCCAAAGTTTCATGCAAATGATTCCAAAACTTTGAGGTAAACTGGGTTCCTCTATCTGATACAATGGTCCTCGGAACTCCATGCAGACATACGATCCTGGTCATGTATATCTTTGCCAACTTAGCACTGGTGTAAGTGGTCTTCACTGGGATGAAATGAGCTACCTTCGTCAAACGATCGACTACAACCCATATCGAGTCATAGCCTGAACTAGTCCTGGGTAATCCCGTGATAAAGTCCATGCCTAGTTTAGCCCACTTCCATTCAGGTATCGGCAATGGCTGTAGCAATCCTGCTGGCTTCTGATGTTCTGCCTTCACTCTCTGACATACATCACAAACTGCTACATACTCCGCAATATCCTTCTTCATTCCGGTCCACCAGAAACTATCCTTCAAATCCAGGTACATCTTGGTATTTCCTGGGTGAATCGAATATGGCGAATCATGGGCCTCCTGCAAAATCAGCTTCCTGATCTCCTGATCATTTGGCACATATACGCGGTCCTCAAACCATAAGGTATCGTGCTCGTCCTCACGAAATCCTTTAGCCTTTCCTTTACTCATCATTTCCTTTTTTTAGGCTATATCCTTGTCCGTCTTCTGAGCTTCTCTGATCTTATCCATCAAAGTAGATTGAATTTCCAAAGCTGCTACATAACCTCTCGGAACAATTTCCAAACATAGCTTGCGAAGGTCATCTACCAACTCCTTGGGTAATTCTCCGGTCATGAGTGTATTCACATGACTTTTGCGGCTCAACACATCGGCTACTACGTTAGCCTTTCCGGGATGATAATGAAACCTCATATCATAATCATTAATGAGTTCTAACCATCTCCTCTGCCTGAGATTCAACTCATTTTGTGTGAAAATATACTTCAAACTCTTGTGATCTGTGTATACCTCACAATCGTTTTCGATGAGAAAATGTCTCCAAGTCTTCAACGCATGCACTACGGCTGCTAACTCCAAATCATGGGTAGCATAATTTAACTCATGGGTTTTAAGCTGTCGTGAGGCATATGAAACAACTCTTCCCTCCTGCATAAGTACGGCTCCAAGTCCTCGACGAGAAGCGTCGCAATACACTTCATAATCCTTGCGTTGATCTAGCAGAATCAACACTAGTGATGTAACCAAGCATTTCTTCAACTCCTAAAAACTGACCTCACATTCCTCAGTCCATTTGAACTTGGTGTCCTTCTTCAACAACTCCGCCATGGGCTTCGCAATCTTTGAGAAATTTTCAATGAACCCCCGGTAGTATCCTGCAAGTCCAAGAAAATTCCGAACCACTCCGACTGACGTGGATGACTCCCAATTTGTTACAGTGACAACTTTTGTGGGGTCTACTGCTATTTCTTCTCCGGATATAACATGTCCAAGGAATCCAACTTCCTTCAACCAAAACTCACACTTGCTGAACTTGGCGTATAGCTGCTCTTCCCTTCGCTTCCCAAGTACCAAACACAAATGCTCTTTATGTACTTCTTCATTCTTCGAGTAGACCAGAATATCATCAATGAACACCACAATGAACTTATCCTAAAACTCCATAAACACCTTGTTCATCATGTTCATAAAATAGGCAGGTGCGTTAGTCAGGCCAAACGACATAACGGTATACTCATATAGCCCGTACCTCGTGGTAAAAGCTGTCTTAGGTATATCCTGCTCTCGAATCTTCAGCTGGTGGTACCCTGATCGCAGATCGATCTTGGAAAACACCTTAGCTCCTTGCAACTGGTCAAACAAATCATTGATCATCAGTACTGGGTACTTGTTCTTGATCGTCACCTTATTCAATCATCGATAATCAACAACCCTCTTTAACGATCCATCCTTCTTCTCCACTAGAAGTACTGGGGATCCCCAAGGTGACGAACTTGGGTGAATATAACCTTTATCCAGTAAGTCCTAAATCTGCTTCTTAATTTCCTCCAAAACCTTTGCGGGCATTCTGTACGGTCTCTTAGATATTGGCCCTGTTCCTGGCAAAAGCTCAATGAAAAAATCAATGTCTCTATCCGGTGGCATGCCTGGCAACTCTTCTGGAAATACATCCGGAAAATCCTTCACCTCTGGTACTTCCTCCTGTACAACTCCTGATAAGGAATTCACTTAAATCCTATTCGGCATATGCCGGGATACATACTTGATCCTTCTTCCGTCTGGGGTGGTGAGCAAAATCGACTTACTAGCGCAGTCAATGTTTCCTCCATACTTTGATAACCAATCCATGCCTAATATCACATCCAGTCCTTGTGACTCCAATACTATCAGGTCTGAGGGAAACAGGTAATTACCAATCCTTAATGGTAACCGATCACACCATAGGCTAGCCATATACTCTTCTCCTGGCGAGGTTACTAACATGGGTGACCTAAGGGCTTGGGTTGGCAGTTTAAACTTATCCACAAATCCCCTTGATACATATGAATGCGATGCACCAAGATTTAAAAGTACGACCGCAAAGAAATGACTTAACCAAAAACTTACCTATTACTGCATCGGGTTGGGCTTCAACCTCCTCCACGCTAACGTGGTTCACTTGTCCCCTGGTGAAAGGGTTGGGCTTCTTCCCAGAGCTTCCATTGCCATTTCCATTCTTAGCTTTAGGACATTCATTGGCGTAATGTCCAGTCTTCTGGCACTTGTAGCAAGTAACGTGGCTTAGGTCTTTCTTGGCGGGTGTTGCCGGGTTGGAACGGTTCTGTTCGTTGCTTCCTCCATTACCATTCTTGTTTTTGGCGCCACTATGGTTATGCGAACTCCCTCCAGTGTGATTGTGACTTCCATGGTTATGGACAAGTCCTCCCGAGTTCGGGGTGAAACGGGGCCTCTGATGAGCTCCAGAATTATACTTCCCTTGTCCATACTTCCTCTTGCGGTTGTCAATCTGCTGTTGTTTCCCTTCAATCATGAGAGCTCTGTCTACCAACTCCTGGTAGTTATTGAAATTTTCCACCATCAACTGCATGCTCAGCTCATCATTCAGTCCTTCCAGAAACTTCTCCTGCTTAGCTGCATCTGTAGCGACGTCATCTGGGGCATAACGTGCTAGCTTACTAAAGTCATCCACATACTGGCCAACGGTGCGTCCTCCTTGGCGTAAGTTGCGAAACTCGCGCTTCTTCATGGCCATAGCTCCTGTTGATACATGGGCAGTGCGAAAAGCCTGCTGAAACTGATCCCATGTCACAGTGTCGATGGGGTAAGTGACTATGAAATTATCCCACCATGATGTTGCGGGTCCATCAAGCTGATGTGCAGCAAAACACACTCTCTCCGCATCTATGCATCCTGAAGTAGTCAACTCCCTTTCAATCTTGCGGAGCCAATCATCTGCAACAATCGACTCGGTGCTACTGGAGAACATCGGCGGATTCACCCTAAGAAAATGGGCTAAATGATCAACTGGTGGTGGTGGGGGTGGGTTGTTGTTGTTGTTGTTCCCCTGGTTCTGATTCTGGACTAGTATCTGCATCAATGCATTCTGCTGCTGGATTAACTGAGTGAGCTCCGGTGGGAAAGCAAATCCATTGTCGCATCTCAGAGGCATCTACTGGGTTTAGAAAAGGTGAGAAAATAGAGTAGAATGAGGTCTAGGGGGAAAACACTACCCATATGCACATGAGACAAACACAAACATATCACTCAATCAATCAAGCAAGGGCAGACATTCGGTCTAGAACTATCGTTACAAAAGTGCTCGGACTATACTATATACATGGTGGAATTCTACTATGGATTTGGTGGTCGACTAGAAAACTTGATCGGTCGAAGACTCCATGATATCTGCTCCTGCTTCATCAACATAGTCATCATCGCTATCATCGGGATCCGAGTTGGTGTCGTCGATGATGATGTAGTTCTCCGGGCAAGTGGAACTGTCGTCTTCTCCTCCTGGCGCGGGGTCTCCCATGAATACTCCCAGCTTCCTTGTCAGGTCGTCATTTTTATCCACTAATACAACGATTTCCTCCATATAATCCTCGCGAGTAGCCTTGAGTTCTTCCTCCAGTTCCGTGATCCTTGTCATTGCCTGCTTCAAATCTGTCAGGCCTGCACACATCTGGTTCTCCTGGCGTCGAATGTGTTGGTTTAACTCCTGGATGAAAGCTGCAATCGATCTATCCTTCCTGGTGCTGATCATCTCCCATTGCTCATCTCGGCGCCCACAAATCTGGTAGATAGTATCCTTGAGATCATTGTGGTAAACTTCTCCAATGCGTCCCATGGTAATTTGGGCTGCCATACTCTTTCCTAGACTCCAGGTTGGTGCATCAAAGGAAAACTCTATGGGATCAATGACTGGCGTAAACGTCCTTCCTGGAACTTGAACTTGAATCATCCAGCGCTCCTCTTGTGGTAAGGTGGCGTTGTAAGTCCCTGTGAAGCTTGGTATTCCAATGTTCAGCTATCTAGTGACTTCCTTCAAGTGACGTCCAAAAGGGGTGTCTTCATCCGGTAGCGTATACTTGAACCTTGCATCCGCCATCCTAAAGAGTAGAAAATGGGGAGAAGTTAGAAATGAGAAGAGAGTAGTGCTCTAGGACTTTAGCTTAGTGGTCGTGTCCTACAATCAGCGTGTACTCTGATACCATCTTGTAGCGACCAGACCTCAAACAGTCTGATCTCTGTGCATCCATGTCATCCCAGGATCTGTAATGCTGACACGCACAGTACTTGAAGGATTTATAATAGAGTAGCAATCACACTTATTACATCGAATGTCTCAAAAGAGAACTTATTACAAAATAATATGGCTTAAGGCCATCTAATACGATAACAGCGGAAGGCTTGGAAGATAAAGCGAGTCCATCAACTCCAACGGCATCACTGAGTGAAAGACCACGACCTAAGGCACCTTACTTGTTGTCTGAAAAGTCTGCAACATGATACGTTGCAGCCCAAAAACGTGCCAGCACATGGAATATGCTGGCAATATAACACCAAAAAGTAATAAACAGAATAATGCTATCAGTACATACATATATGGCTGATGGAGGCTGTATGGTTAATATGTTTTGCGAAAAGCCAATATTTCCCTACAACAAAGGAATAAATTTTATTTAACTATCATCATGGTTGTTAAACATTGAGAATGGTAAACCCCATCTCAATCCCAATTAAAAGTAATTAATAACCCAATCAAATTTTATAATTAAGAGTGATGTGATCCACATGATAATCCAAGAACCAGATACTCAAGACGTCCATAACCGGGGACACGGCTAACCATGATTAGTTCGTACACTCTGCAGAGGTTTGCGCACTTTTCCCCACAAGACTCGATCTCCTCCGTTGGATTTCTCGCACTACATGGTGTTTGGGAAACGGATGACCGAGACACAATCTTTCAGAAGCGTTAACTCTTTACTCTGGATAGACAGTACCACCTACATCCCCTACATCTACTAGCCTACCACTCAAAGAGGTCACACAACATACTCAACTATGCCAGAGCCCATAATGGCTTGTGGCTGCACACGGAAGTTTCTAACATGAATAATCTCATGATCCCTTTGAGCACAGGTGGCAGTCCATAGGAGAATCACACGGTACCCCGGGATTTCCAAAAATACAGGCAATCACTGGGTTCCCCAGGTGCCTCAATCCACCCAGATGTGTATTAATATTGCCACCTTAAGTTAACCATTACTTAATAATACTCACATCTGTCCTGAATACTCTCAAACCCAAACCACGTCTACGAGCATAGCATAGAAATATAAGCAACGTAGAAGTAACTCCCATAGGTTTGATAATAAACAGGTGAATAGGTAATACCTCATCTACTTCCCAAACCCACAATTTAAATTAGATCCTAACAATGCAATTGTTTGTGGATTGATCTAATGCAATAAAACTGGGTAGTAAAAAGGTATGATCAAAGTGTTACTTGCCTTGCTGATGATCCGCGAAACCTAAAGACTCGTAGTAGCACGCTTCGCACTCCGGGTACTCTATTGCAAACAAACAAACATACAATAAGCAATCAAGCAACAACGCATGGGTAAAACTCAAATAAAATATCTAACAAAAAAGTTCAACTTAAGAACTCCGGTTTGCAAAAACAATCAAATCAAACGAAACAATGAAACTCAAACTGTGAAAGAAACAAGCTTCATTTACTAATCTGGACCAAAGTTAATTTTTATAGTAGAAAAAACTTGTTTAAGTTGGTCAAACAGAAAGAGGGGTTCGAGATGAAACTCCAGGCGCTTGAATCGCCTGATTCCGATAAACGAGCGAAAAGTTAAACTTAAACGAAAATCAGATCAGAAATCGCGATCGAAAATAATCACGGAAAATCCGAGAAAAAGAAAAACTGACGAACAGACTAACGAACGATCATTCGTTATCTGCGGCTAACGGACAAAAACCTTTCATTAAAACGAACGTACGGACAAACATCCGCTAAATAACTAAACCAAAAAAAAGCGAACTAAAACTAAAAAAAATGGATCCAGGTTTTTCAAAAAAAAACACATTGGTTTTCTCGCGAAAACCGAGGCGGCGGCGGCTACCTCTGGCGGCGGGCGGAACAATGGCAATGGCGGCTCCGGGTTTGGTCGGGCGGCGGAGGGCTCGGACGGGCGCGGCAATGGGCGGCAACGGCGGCGGCGGCGGATCGAGGCGGGCTAGGGTTTATGGGTGGGCATGCGGCGGCTTATAAAGCCCCCCCCCCCCACGAGCGGAGTCCCGGGCGGATAAGTCCCAAGTTCGGTTTCTTTTTTTCAATTATTCCGCATAGAAAAACGAATAAAAGAAATACTAAACGGACTCCAAAAATCCTGAAATTAATTTTACCTGTCCTCTAAAAATCTACCGGACAAGGTGAACATTTATTTGGGACTCTAATGCAATTTTATAAAACGCATACTTTTCCTAATTCAAATAAACTAGCGATAAAACTCCGAATAAAAATCTTATTTGATTTTAATATTAAATCTCCAATATTTGTTTATTTTGAGGAAGTCATTTTATCCTGTTTCTTTTTATTTTTATAAAAGAAATATTTATGAAGAGAAAATAATTAAAATCAAATGATCCTCTTTTCAAAATTCGAGAAAACTCAAATATGAAAATAATGAAATTCCCAACTCTCTCCGTGGGTCCTTGAGTTGCGTAGAATTTCTAGGATCAAGCCAAAAAGCAATAAAATATGATATGCAATTGATGATCTATTGTATAACATTCCAAATTGAAAATTTGGGATGTTACAGGACTGACTATAGTAAGGTAGCGCTTTCAAGTATTTGTGGATTATAGGGACTTTAGGAGATCACATGGAACACCGTAGACATCGGATTTGTAGAATTAATGGATTGTGTAGTGATCGATGGAAGTTAATTAATGGGCTTTTGGAGTTGATTCATAGGAAGGAAACAAGATCTTGGAGTGGTATACGACGTGTTTCCTTAGGATAGAGATGCATTATCTTAGACTTTGGAAGAATAGGGTGAGCACTTGGATTGTCGTGTTTTATTCTAGCTTGGAAGCTTGTATGCTCTACCCATGAATTTTCAGGGGTAGCCATACATATGAGTTCGGGGATCCTAGACATATATGATTTTGTTAGACCTCCTCTCGGGAGCCATGAGGATATGAATCACATGAGTGATGATTGGAGTTGACCTATACGAAATGATGCTTTTAGCGGTATAAGGTGATCTGTTTGGAGGACTAGATATAATAATTGGCATCTCAGGAATTGTGCTCAAGGATAAGATGATAAACGTTCACTCGCACCCTAGAATCCTTGAAACCCTTATGCCCTACCAAGCTACAACATGGTCAGATCATGACCTTGGGGTCTTGACTCTAGATCGAGAACACCTTGGCCCACACTCAACCGTTACCACCACCAATGCCCAAGGCTACCGTATGTACCCCGTGAACAGAAACTTCATGGAATACTTGGTCACGTTGGTTGTCACTTTTACTTGGTGACCTACTCGTCTAACTGAAGATGGAAGAAGAATCGTTCAGCTGGTTAGGAAACATTTGAAGACCGCCATGCCAAGGAGGAAGAACTATGCCAACCACCACCGTCAAGGAGTGAACTTTCTCGTCGAAGACTAGGTGTATCTGCAAGCCACCTCTCTCAAAGGAACCAAGCATTTCCATGTCAAAGGGAAGCTTACACCAAGATTTATCGCCCCTGTCCAAGATCACTGCAAGATGAAGAATAGACGGCTACCAGCTAGAGTTACCACATGAATCACCCACTGTGCACAACATTTTTCCACACAACACCACTCCGAAAATGTTTCTAACTCCCTAACTAGCCCGGTCTCTACAAGGACATCGATCACCGAGCCATTGACCTCCAGCCCAATATGACTGCAATCTGGATCAAGCAAGATGTCATACATGAAGACACGCCATCGAGTACTTCAAGGTTCATTGGAGGACCACTCGGAAGCACAAGTAGTATGAGGACGTAAAGACTACCCCAGATCCAGTTTTCGTATTCCTTTCCACACTTAGTTTGGGAATCTCGGGGACGAGATTCTTGTAATGGGGGTAGGTCTGTCACACCTTGATTTTCATGCCACAACACTTAAGCTAATAAATCATGATAAAGTGTGGTTTGACAGAAACTTTTGCATTATTTGGCTTTTATTTGGAGTTGGTTTTCTCTCTGTGCTTTTCAAGTGCTATTTAAAGTCAACACAACTCCACCTTCTATACTTCATCTCTTTGCCCCAAACTTCTGCCCAATGATCATGCCATGTGTATAGAGCAATATAGGTTTTTCGTACAAAATAATTTGGCCAAATAGTATTTTCAAATATTAGTTTTCCAAAACCCCCTGAATTGAGGTTTGCACTACAAGTACTTGATTTTGGGTATGAAAAATATTTCAAAGAGTATGTTTGAAACGTTTAGATATAGGACTCCCATAAACCACAAAAATATAATTTTAAAAAGTAATTTTCCTATTTTATTTAAAGGCTTTTTCTTTAGGCCAGAAATGGTCTTTAATAGGTTAAAATTATTTAAAAGCTTCAAAATATTTGAGAAAAATCATGGAAACTCAGTGGACATATATTTTCCATATATAAGAGTTTCAACATATGGTCATGTTCAAAATATTGGACAAAACCTCCTAAAAACCATTTCTGCCCATTTCAAGGATTTGAAATATTTCTACAGGAAATATTTTCATAAAAATCCAAGGAAAATCCAGCAAGTCACAAATGCATATTGTGATCACCTTGCAAAGCCTCATCTAAATTAAGGTCATGTTGATTCACCAAAATGCCCCAAAACCCTCCCTGATCAGAATCAAATTTGAACAACTTTGTACTACCAACTTTCTCTCCTTGACCCCAACTGTTGTGAGCATGTTCACATGACCACTCTCTATCTACAGCGGCCCACTCCCCCGCAACCCGCTGTACCCTCTACTTGAACATGGTGCTTTATGCTTCATATTATTATTCAATGATGTGTTGCCATCCTATGATGTGTGAGTAGATTTTCGTTGTCCCATCGATGGTTGATGAATTGCTATGATTGATTTAATTTTCTTGTGGTTATGTTGCTATCCTTTGGTGCCCATCATATGAGTGCGTGCGTGGATCACACCATAGGGTTAGTTGTATGTTGATAGGACTATGTATTGGAGGGCAAGAGTGACAGAAGCTTCAACCTAGCATAGAAATTGATGCATACGGGATTGAAAGGGGACCAATATAACTTAATACTATGGTTGGTGTCGGTGTCAAAACCGGCGGATCTCGGGTAGGGGGTCCCGAATTGTGCGTCTAGGCGGATGGTAACAGGAGACAAGGGACACGATGTTTTTACCCAGGTTCGGGCCCTCTCGATGGAGGTAAAACCCTACTCCTGCTTGATTAATATTGATGATATGGGTAGTACAAGAGTAGATATACCACGAGATCAGAGAGGCTAAACCCTAGAAGCTAGCCTATGGTATGATTGTTTTTCATCCTACGGACTAAAACCCTCCGGTTTATATAGGCACCGAATAGGGTTAGGGTTACACAAAGTCGGTTACAATGGTAGGAAATCTACATATCCGTATCTCCAAGCTTGCCTTCCACGCCAAGGAAAGTCCCATCCGGACACGGACGAAGTCTTCAATCTTGTATCTTCATAGTCCAGGAGTCCGGCCAAAGGCTATAGTCCGGCTATCCGGACACCCCTAATCAGGACTCCCTCGGTGGCCCCTTAACCAGGCTTCAATGACGACGAGTCCGGGCGCATATTGTCTTCGGCATTGCAAGGCGGGTTCCTCCTCGAATACTTCATAGAAGATTTTGAACACAAGGATAGTGTCCGGCTCGCAAAATAAGTTCCACATACCACCGTAGAGAGAATAATATTTACACAAGTTCAATCTGTGGCGTATTCCATGGCGTGACATCACACCATGGCCAAGCCTTTATTGAATCGTTTTACTATCCCACCTCAAAGACATTTAGCGAGGCGGTTTCCTTGTACGTCTTGTCAAAGCAGAGATCGTGTCCCCTTATTCCGGGATTCTCATCAATACGGGCGTGGGTAACCCAACCGCACCATTGATTATGGCGCTTGGGAGATAAGCGAGTTTTATCAGGCCGGTGGGGACGCATAGCTTTGTCCGTCCATATAAGGGGATAAGGATCCACCTTTTCACACGCCTTCTTCCTCCTTTGCTTATCCATTTCACAAGACTCGAGCTCCAGCGCCCAAGTCCGCACATCCCACCTCAGCCTTCTCCAACTATGTCCGGAGCGGGAGGCAAGTGGATGGCCTCCTCCGTCACGGAGGGGCACATCAAAAAGCTGCGGAAGGTCGGATACTTGTCCGACGACATCGCGCATCGGCTCCCCAAAAAGGGGCAGCTCATCCCCACCCCCAGGCCCCATGAGAGGGTGGTGTTCCTCCCCCACTTCCTCCGCGGACTAGGGTTTCCACTTCACCCATTTGTGCAGGGGCTCATGTTCTACTACGGCCTAGATTTCCATGATCTGGCCCCGAATTTCATCCTCAACATCTCGGCGTTCATCGTCGTGTGCGAGGCCTTCCTCTGCATCCAGCCCCACATCGGCTTATGGCTGAAGACCTTCAATGTCAAGCCGAAGGTAGTGGGCAACCGCCAAGCGGAATGCGGAGGTGCCATGGTGGGCAAGATGGCCAACGTCCTATGGCTCGAGGGCTCCTTCGTGGAGACCATAAAGGGGTGGCAATCGGGGTGGTTCTATATCACCGAGCCGCGTGACTCCAAATGGGCGGCGGCCCCCGAATTCCGATCTGGCTTCCCTACACGGCTCACCTCATGGAAATAGACGGGCCTGACGTGGGGTAATTTGGAAGAGCTGACCGGACTCCAAACCTGCGTTCGAAACCTGGTGGACAAGAAGCTCAAGCTTGTCAACGTAGTCCAGGTTATGCTCATCCGCCGGATCCTCCCATGCCAAAGACGGGCCTTCAACTTGTGGGAGTTTGATCCGGCCTGCACCGAATTTGAGCCGGCTCTTCGACACTACGTACGAAGATGCCTGGAAGGTTCTGTTCAAGGGCGCCGAGGCTCCCGCATCCGCTACCAAAGATCGCGGATTCAGCTCGCGGCATCAAGCCAGCGAGGTAAGCTATTTTACCGTTTACGGGACTCTCTCTTTTTCATAGTTTGACTCTATGCGGGATCTAAAACTCCCTTGCCTTTGACAGGACTGGCGGAAGACGTTCGGACAGGTTAACTGTCCAACTCCCTTGCCGAAGACTCCAGCGGACGCCCGTTTGGCCAGGCTGCTGGTTCCGGCACCTTACGTGGTGCCGGAGAAGAAGGCCACGGAACTCGGAGGAGTTCCGGCGCCAGGCGGTGTCGGACTCGTCGTCTGATGACTCCGAGACGGACTCCTCCCATGAAGACGAGGAGGAGGAAAAAGAGGCCTCTCCCCCAGCGGGGGGAGAGAAGAAAAGGAAGGCTGCCCCGACTGGGGAGGCCGGAGGGTCCAAGAAGGGAAGGACCCTCCCTCTGGACTACACAGCCAACGCCGACGACGGCGGAGAGGGGTGGCCAACAAGGACCAATCCCCTGGCGAGATCGTAAGTGTCCGGACACCAGAATAACTCATGGCGTTCCATTTGTCGCACATCATCTTCTAACACCGAATATAACCATGCAGCCCGCCCAAGGACGGGCTCAACGATTCATCGAGCGGCTCCCTGGATTCGTCGGAGGTGAATAGCACCTCACTTCCGACCGCCTCGTCTCCTCCCGCCGCGGATGACGCCGGGGTGGAGTCCCAAAGGGCCCAGCCAGAGGAGGTGGCCTGAGGCGCCGCAAGGCGACCTCCCAAACTCCGGGCGCAAAGGGTAAAACCCGAAGGGCTTCAAGTCCGCCTGTGCGGACTCAAACCGAACCTTCAAGTGGTTACGGAGTCCGTGACGACCCCTTCGTAAGAAGGGCAAGACCGCGACGCCGGTGACCTCTGTCCAACCGAAGGCACCGGATGATTTGATGGAGGCGCTTAAAGGCGCTTCCATCGACGAGGAGCACCGCACTGTTATGAGTGTGGTGCTCCAGAAAGTTCAGTCCGCCAAGGGCGGGCTGACTGAAGCCTGTGCCAGCCTTCTAACAGGCTTTGAGGTATGTATTTGAGATATATAAAAATATTACCGCATAGGCGGTAGCCACGATGCTCGGTTTGGTGTTCGGAAATAAAAAGCGGGCGAGGATCTAAAAAGATATCTGTGAGAGTCTAACATAAGTATGTCAATATGGGAATGCAGGCTGCGCTTGATCTCTGCCAAGACCGGCTGCGGAGGTTGATGCATTGAAGCAGAGCCTCGAGCAGTCCGAGAACGAGCTCGGACTTGCCAAAAAGCAGCTCGAGGATAAAGAAGGTAAGTAATACCTTATGGGAGTATTTAAAAGATGTGGTTGCAAAAGATGACAGGAATAACGTGAATACTGCAGGGGCCACGAATGAGGTGGCGACCCTGAAGGAAGCGGTGTCCAAGGCCGAAAGCAATGCGGCCGCGGAGCGCACCGAGCGAGGGAAGCAGGAGGCGCGGGTGGCGGAGGTGCGGCAAGAGCTCCAGGCTCTCGTGGAAAAACACGAGAGTTTGGAGCGTGACTCAAAGACTCAAGAGTCCGAGCTCGCCTCGGCTCTTGAGAGCGCCAAGGCCGCTAAGGCCGAAGCCCAAAAAGCCCTCGAGGAGATTGAGGCGATGAAGAAGATAGCGGCGGGTAAGGCATTCTATATGCAAAGCAAGCATGCGAAAGTGAATTATCTATTACTTACCCGAATCCGGAGCTCTCCAGGAGCATTCGCAGATCTGCCCTGCAGTGTGGTTGATGCTGCTGCATTCTACCGAGCCGAGGAGGGAAGCTCGACGGAGAAGGTGTTACGGTCTCGATATCTTTGAGCACGGACACCAGTGCCCTTAAGCGACCAGTTGAAGCAGCTGGTCGAGCTCCATAAGGTGGCCGAACAGGCCATGAAAGGCCTCATAGTTCGGATGTGGCCTAAGGAAGCCATGCCTGGGAGCTGCTTCGGGCTGGTGAGGCGGCTGGTGGACGCCTGTCCATGGGTTGAAGTCATCAAGCGCTCCGTCTGCATCAAAGGTGCCCGTAGGGCCCTTGCCCTTGCTAAGGTGCACTGGGGCAAGATGGACGCTGAGAAGCTTGTGACGGACGGACCACCACCGAAGAAGGAGCATCGCAAGCCTGAAATGTATTATGAGGGCGTCCTGAAGGGTGCCTGCCTTATAGCGGATGAATGCTCCAAAGATATAATTTTTGAGTAGACTCGCATTTGTTATCCTATACGCTGAAAACTTGTTCATATGCGCTAAGCAACACTTTTGAATTTAAAATATTACCTTCTGTGCGGCCGTGTATTAAATTTGAGAGATGGCGAGTCGTCGGCTTCAGCCCCTTGCCACGAGTCTTTGGGGTGTTCGGGATAAACTTGAGCGCTCTTGTTCCCATTCTTGGGTCCTTCGAGGAGGCGCTCAACGCAACGAACAAGGCAACCGGACTATAATGCTTGAACACTCTCACTTAGCCATAGAATTCTATAATTTTAAATTTTGGCGAAGCCCCTAGTATTCGGAAGACCGAGTTCGGGGCGGTATCCACGCCTAGGCCGGACAATGCCGACTCCTCGCTCTAAGCGGCATAAGTCTTTAGGGACTCGAAAACCTCTCGAACAGCGACCGGCTCTCGCCCTATCATGACGGTCAGTTTTAGCTTTCTCCACTGAGGTGCTTCACCCAGCTCAACCGGGCACAATCGCAGTTGGTTCTCCCAGCTACCTTAGCCGATATAACGGAACATAAGGTACCAAAACATGGGAGCCGGGAAAACCCAACTATTGACCCAAGACATGATTCGGAGCTGATGCATATAATGCTCTAAGTTCGGGGTGCCGCACTTGTGAAAGTGTTCGGACTTATCACACCATATTGTGGGGTACTTAAGCCCCTGGTGTATTGCCCGTACAAAAGTGTACGATTGCACAATATACAGAAAAAAGGGAATTCAATAATAGGCAGAAGCTATATCTTGTTTATTCAAAAGGGCTGCAGTAAGAACATAATGATACAAATAATGCTATAAGCAAGGGACGGGACTTTTTAACATGTCCCCCTCCAGGGGTAAGCCGCGGGATGGTGTGTAAAATAGATATATTGCTCGTAATAGAGACCACCTGGACACTCGACGTAGCTTTATGCTTCCCTGGCTGTTGCATCGTGTGTTCGGCGATTCTAATGCCGGACATGGCTTCGTGAGAACGGAGTCCTGAAAGTAAAAAGAAACGAGAAAAGAATGACACAATCGGGAGCCCCTAGTGCGGTTGAGCCACATTCTGGGCATGCCGTGGTCGTGCTCCTTCCCCTATGCCCATGGTATTTCCAGAGTGTAATTATGTACGCGTAGTACTGGTTTCGCAATTTCGCGAGGGCTGGGGCTTGGGCCACATTGCTACGCGTGCTCGGAACGTGCCAGGCGGTCTTGTTCTAGGTTACTTCGAGCGCGCTTGACGGTGTCCGGTCGTTTAATAGCCGGACTCGAGAATTGCCTTGAGAGGCTGCTTTGTACTTCCGCCGCGAGGGCCGCCGTATGCTCCTCCATCCGGAGAGAGCGTTCAGTGTTTCCATTGACCGTAATGACTCCTCGAGGACCCGGAATCTTGAGCTTGAGATATGCGTAGTGCGGCACCGCATTGAACTTTGCAAATGCGGTTCGTCCGGCAAAGGCGTGATAGTCGTGAACGGGACTATGTCGAAGATTAACTCCTCGCTTCGGAAGTTATCCGGGGATCCGAAGACCACTTCAAGTGTAACTGAGCCTGTACAGTTGGCCTCTACACCTGGTATGATGCCTTTAAAGTCGTCTTTGTGGGTTTAATCCTTGATGGGTCTATGCCCATTTTGCGACCTTGTATCCCGATAAAGCGTGTTCAGGCTGCCGCCTGGCCCATTAGGACTAGTGAGGTGAAATCCGTCAATGATTGGGTCTAGAACCAATGCGGCAAATCCGCCATGGCGGATGCTAGTGGGGTGGTCCCTTCGATCAAAAGTGATCGGGCAGGAAGGCCACGAGTTGAACTTTGGGGCGACTGGCTCCATCGCATATACGTCCCTTAGTGCACGCTTCCGCTCCCTTTTGGGTATGTGGGTTGCGTATATATCATGTTCACCGTCCGCACTTGCGAAGGAAGCCCTTCTGTCCTCTATTGTTCGGCGGCCGGGGCTCCTCCTCGTCATCGCTATGCAGCCCCTTGTCATTGTTTTCGGCATTTAACTTTCCTGCCTGCTTGAACACCCAGCAATACCTGTTGGTGTGATTGGCTGGCTTTTCGTGGGTGCCATGAATCTGGCACGAGCGATCGAGTATTCGGTCCAAATTGGACGGGCCCGGAGTGTTTCTTTTAAATGGCTTTTTCCGCTGACCCGGTTTAGAGCCTCTGAATCCGGCATTGACTGCCGTATCCTCAGCATTATCACCGTTAATGCGGCGCTTGTGCTTGTTGCAACGCGACCTGCCATTGTTGTCCTTGTTATCCGGTGCCGTGGCTCTTGGTCATGTTGTTGCTCTGAGCTAGCCAGCTGTCCTCTCCAGCATAAAAGCGGGTCATGAGTGTTGTGAGGGCTGCCATGGATTTCGCTTTTCCTGTCCTAGGTGCCGGGCAAGCCACTCATCGCGGATGTTGTGTTTGAAGGCTGCAAGGGCCTCGACATCCAGGACAATCGACGATTTGATTTTTCTTGGTTAGGAACCGTGTCCAGAATTGTCCGGCGATTCCTCTGGCTGCTGAATTATGTGGCTTAGGTCATCGGCGATCGGTGGTCGCACATATGTGCCCTGGAAATTTTCGAGGAATGCGGCTTCCAGGTCTTCCCAACAACCAATTGACTCTGCTGGCAAGCTGTTAAGCCAATGTCGGGCTTGTCCTTTAAGCTTGAGTGGGAGGTATTTGATGGCGTGTAGATCATCACCGCAGGCCATGTGGATGTGAAGGAGATAGTCCTCGATCCAACCGCATGATCTGTTGTGGCATCGTATGATTCAATGTTTACGGGTTTGAAACCCTCAGGGATTTGATGATCCATCACCTCATCTGTGAAGCATAGTAGGTGTGCGGCGCCTCTGTATTGGCCTATATCACGATGTAGCTCAAATGAGCTTTGTCTACTATGTTTGGCCCGGCCGGAGTTGCCATATCCGGCGTGACGGTTATCATTACGTGTCGTGGGGCGCCCACGTGATCCGTAGACCGATCTTGTTTGCCTTGCCTTGTCCTCCAATATATCTCGCAGGTCTGGCGCATTTCCCCATGCCTTTGTATTCTTTGAGCGGCGCCGGGGTGCGGCTTGAGTTGAGGGCCGAGAGGCTTCTCTGTCGCGGCCACGAGGTGGCCGGTCAGCCATATCATGCACTGGTGATGTAGGTTTGGGTGCTTCCTCCTCTAATTGGGGTAGCAGCCTGCGTTTTGGGTAGCTCTTGGAGGGGCGCTCGAGTTCATACTCTTCGGCTGCAAGGACTTGATCCATCATCGTCAGCTAGCAAGTCTTGGTCAGCTCTAAGCTGTTGCTGCTTTTCTTGAGGCTGCTTGCCGTGGCCATGAGCCTGCGTTTGAAACGCTCTTGTTCGATGGGATCCTCGGGCACGATGAATTCGTCGTCGTCGAGGCTTGCCTCGTCTTCGGAGGGAGGCATGTAATTATCATCCTCTACCTCTCTTTCTGCTGCTCTCTTGTGAGGGCTGGCTTCACCATCCTCCTGCTATTTGAATCATCTTTGGAGGGGGTTATCTTCGCACTTGTCCGGGTGTTATTGTCTCCGTGCGGAATCACCGCTTTCTTTGTGGCGGTATTTAGAGCGGCGCCGCTGACGCCGGCGCTTAGGCTGTTTCTTGGAGGGGTCATCCTCCGCTATTCCATCGCCATTCCCATATTTTGGGATGTCCACCATGTATATGTCGTATGACGAGATGGCCTTCCAGTGTCCTGTGGGCGCTGGTTCTTGGTCGTCTCCTGCATCGTCGTCCATACCGTCGATGTCTTTGGAGTCGAAGTCGAGCATGTCGGTTAAATCATCGACAGTGGCTACGAAGTGGGTGGTGGGTGGGCTTTGAATTTCTTCGTCGTCCGCATCCCAACCTTCCTGACCATAATCCGTCCAGGGCTCTCCTGATAGAGAGAGAGAGAGAGACTTTTGTGAATTCAGGATGTCGCCAAAGGGCGAGTGCTGAAAGATGTCCGCGGCGGTGAATTCCATGACCGGCGCCCAATCGGATTCGATTGGCGGGGGCGCGGAAGGCTCGGAGTCCAGAGAGGAGTCCGGCACCTTGGAGTCATGAGCTTCGCAAAGGACAGGGTAGGTGTACGGCTCAATTGCCGTAGAGATCGCAGCCCCCGAGGCGGTGTCCAGCCACCCGTCCTCGATCGGCGCAGTCGGCTCCGAGCTAAAGGTCGGAGCGGACACTGGTGCGGCCTCCAGGACACTGTTCGGCGGCAGAGCTAGATCATGCCCCTCGTGACAGTGCGGCACGCTTGGCTGTGGCTCGAACCCGTCAAAGATCAAGTCTCCGCGGACATCAGCCGTGTAGTTCAAACTTCCAAATCTGACCTGGTGGCCAGGGGCGTAGCTTTCAATCTGCTCCAGATGGCCAAGCGAATTGGCCCGCAGTGCAAAGCCGCCGAATATGAAGATCTGTCCGGGGAGAAAAGTCTCACCACAGGCGCATCGTTGTTGATGATCGGAGGATCTATCGGGCCTAAGGATGACGATAGAGGAACTCTCAATGAAAGCACCAATGTCGGTGTCAAAACCGGCGGATCTCGGGTAGGGGGTCCCGAACTGTGCGTCTAGGCGGATGGTAACAGGAGACAAGGGACACGAAGTTTTTACCCAGGTTCGGGCCCTCTCGATGGAGGTAAAACCCTACTCCTGCTTGATTAATATTGATGATATGGGTAGTACAAGAGTAGACGTACCACGAGATCAGAGAGGCTAAACCCTAGAAGCTAGCCTATGGTATGATTGTTTTAGATCCACGGACTAAAACCCTCCGGTTTATATAGGCACCGAATAGGGTTAGGGTTACACAGAGTCGGTTACAATGGTAGGAAATCTACATATCCGTATCGCCAAGCTTGCCTTCCACGCCAAGGAAAGTCCCATCCGGACACGGGACGAAGTCTTCAATCTTGTATCTTCATAGTCCAGGAGTCCGGCCAAAGGCTATAGTCCGGCTATCCGAACACCCCCTAATCCAGGACTCCCTCAGTTGGGTTTTACCTTAATGAACGTTAGTATGCGGATGCTTGCTAATAGTTCCAATCATAAGTGCATAGAATTCCAAGTCAGGGATGACATGCTAGTAGTGGCCTCTCCCACATAAAACTTGCTATCGGTCTAGTAAACTAGTCAATTGCTTAGGGAAAATTTCGCAACTCCTACCACCACTTTTCCGCACTCGCTATATTTACTTTTTTGTTTTTTATCTAAACAGCCCCTAGTTTTTATTTACAGGCTCTTTATATTCATGCTTACCTATCCAAAAACACCTACAAAGTACTTCTAGTTTTATACTTGTTTTAGGTAAAGCGAACGTTAAGCATGCGTAGAGTTGTATCGGTGGTCGATAGAACCTGAGGGAATATTTGTTCTACCTTTAGCTCCTCATTGGGTTTGACACTCTTACTTATCGAAAGAGGCTACAACTGATGCCCTATACTTGTGGATTATCAAGACCTTTTTCAGGCGCCGTTGCCGGGGAGTCATAGCGTGGGGTGAATATTCTCGTGTGTGCTTGTTTGCTTTATCACTAAGTAATTTTTATTTGATGTTCTTAGTTGTTCTTTATCTTTAGTTACGGATATAGAACACGAAATATCAAAAAAATTAGGTGTACTTGCTACTCATGGAGATGGGGAACCTCCTAAAACCCTCGATGCTGGTTATGTGAAAGATATTATGTACTACTTTGATAATCCTGAGAAAACCCCATTCAACTATGTAATGGGAGACATGTTGGATCAACGCGAATACTTTAGGGATTATCGCTTGTCTCAGAAAGGGAAACTATTATGGGATCAAATTCATATATTGAAGTGGTATGCTAGGCAACTATGTTGAGATATGATTATACTTGTTGCTCTAGGATGAAGGCTCCACACCTTCCCTTTTCATGTAAATTTAATGATAATGAAACCTTGGCTTCTTATGTTAAAGGTATATATGATTACTGTGATGTGGAACAAATAGAAGAATTTGTTACTTTTATGGGTGCTTATGAAATAGAATCTGTATTTAAAGAATGTGAAAATCTTTATGATGATGTTTATAGACCTGAAAATTTAGCTATCCTTAAATATTGCTATGAGAATTATGAATACAATGCCGATATTGATGCATTTATTGAGAAAGTCTCCGCTGTCCCAGAAGAGACTAATTTTTTGCAGGAGTCTATGGAAGAAGAAATTGATGAAACTGTGAGCTCATTGGATGAAAAAGATGAGGAGGAGAGCGAAGAACAAAAGGAGGAAGAGCGGATTGATCACCCGTGCCCACCTTCTAATGAGATTAACCCTTCAACTCATACATTGTTTAATTTCCATTCGTACTTACCGAAGGATGAATGCTATGATGATTATTATGATCCCATTGATTCTTTTGAAATATCCCTTTTTGACAATGCTTGCTATGACTGTGGCCAAGATGCCAATATGAATTATGCTTATGGAGATGAACTTGCTATAGTTCCTTATGTTAAACATGAAATTGTTGCTATTGCACCCACACATGATAGTCCTATTATCTTTTTGAATTCTCCCAACTACACTATATCGGAGAAGTTTGCACTTATTAAGGATTATATTGATGGGTTGCCTTTTATCGTTGCACATGATGATTTTGATGAATATAATATGCATGTGCTTGCTGCTCCTACTTGAAATTATTATGAGAGAGGAACTATATCTCCACCTCTCTATGTTTCCAACATGAAAAAATTGCAAGAAATTGTTTATACTATGCATTGGCCTTTACTATGTGTGCATGAATTGTTCTTTTATGACATGCCGATGCATAGGAAGAGAGTTAGACTTTGTCATTGCTTGATATATGTTGCCTTGTGCTCACTACTAAATCACAAATCATTGTTAATTAAAATTGGCTTTGATATACCTTGGGATCCGGGTGGATTCACTACTTGAGCACTATATGCCTAGCTTAATGGCTTTAAAGAAAGCGCTGCCAGGGGGACAACCCGGATGTTTAAGAGAGTCATTTATTTCTGTTGTGTGCTTTTATAAAGTTTAAAAACAAAAAATAAAGAGGGTAACCCAAAATTTTCAAAAAGAAAAGTGAAAGTGAGATAGACAAGCATTGTGAAAGTGGGGGACGTCCTTGAACTTTGTTCATGCCCATGGAAACGTTGTGAATCTTGATTACAGAAACTTTTCAACAAAAATAATTATCCCCTTGTAAAATTCCATTGCATTATAAAAATAATGTGCCAAGGTTTGCCTTTAGGATGTTTACAATGCTTGTTGGTTTGTGCGGTGCAGGACAGAAACTTTGGCTGTAGTGCGCGATTTTACATTTATTACTGGAACGTCAAACGGTTCTCAAACTTTTTGCAATGTCTTTCTATACAAATTGTCATTTTTCCTAATTTTGGAAGAATTTTCCAAGTATCAGAAGTATGGTGAATGTTCATATTATTACGGACTGTTCTGTTTTAGACAGATTCTGTTTTTGATGCATAGTTTGCTTGTTTTGATGAAACTATCAATTCCTATCAGTGGATTAAGACATGGAGAAGTTATATTACAGTAGACACAATGCAAAAATAAAATATGAATTGGTTTGCAACAGTACTTAGAGTAGTGATTTTCCTTATTATACTAACGGATCTTACCGAGTTTTCTGTTGAAGTTTTGTGTGGATGAAGTGTTCGATGATCTAGAAGGTCTCGGTGTGAGAAGAAGGAAGAGAGGCAAGAGCTCAAGCTTGGGGATGCCCGAGGCACCCCAAGTAAATATTCAAGGAGACTCAAGCGTCTAAGCTTGGGAATGCCCCGGAAGGCATCCCATCTTTCTTTAACAAGTATCAATATGTTCTTGGATTCGTTTCGTTCATGCGATATGTGCAAATCTTGGAGCGTCTTTTGCATTTAGTTTTCACTTTTCTTTTATGCACCATGCTGGTATGAGATAGTCCTTGGTTGATTTATAGAATGCTCATTGCAGTTCACTTATATGTTTTGAGTATGGCTTTATTGAATGCTTCATGTGCTTCACTTATATCATTTGAAGTTTGGGTTGCCTGTTTCTCTTCACATAGAAAACCGCCATTTGTAGAATGATCTTTTGCTTCACTTATATTTGTTAGAGTGTGGGCATATCTTTTGTAGAAAGAATTAAACTCTCTTGCTTCTCTTATATCTATTTAGAGAGATGACAGGAACTGGTCATTCACATGGTTAGTCATAAAATCCTACATAAAACTTGTAGATCACTGAATATGATATGTTTGATTCCTTGCAATAGTTTTGCGATATAAAGATGGTGATATTAGAGTTATGCTAGTGGGTAGTTGTGGATTGTAGAAATACTTGTGTTGAAGTTTGTGATTCCCGTAGCATGCATGTATGGTGAACCGTTATGTGATGAACTCGGAGCATGATTTATTTATTGATTATCTTCCTTATGAGTGGCGGTCGGGGACGAGCGATGGTCTTTTCCTACCAATCTATCCCCCTAGGAGCATGCGGGTAGTACTTTGTTTCGATGACTAATAGATTTTTGCAATAAGTATATGAGTTCTTTATGACTAATGTTGAGTCCATGGATTATATGCACTCTCACCCTTCCATCATTGCTAGCCTCTTCGGTACCGTGCATTGCCCTTTCTCACTCGAGAGTTGGTGCAAACTTCGCCGGTGCATCCAAACTCCATGGTACGATACGCTCTATCACACATAAACCTCCTTATATCTTCCTCAAAACAACCACCATACCTACCTATCATGGCATTTCCATAGCCATTCCGAGATATATTGCCATGCAACTTCCATCATCATCATATACATGACTTGAGCATTTATTGTCATATTGCTTTGCATGATCGTAAGATAGCTAGCATGATGTTTTCATGGCTTGTCCGTTTTTTGATGTCATTGCTACGCTAGATCATTGCACATCCTGGTACACCGCCAGAGGCATTCATATAGAGTCATATCTTTGTTCTAGATATCGAGTTGTAATATTGAGTTGTAATTAAATAAAAGTGTGATGATCATCATTATTAGAGCATTGCCCCAGTGAGGAAAGGATGATGGAGACTATGATTCCCCCACAAGTCGGGATGAGCTCCGGACTTTATCAAAAAATAGAAGAGGCCAAAGAAGCCCAAATAAAAAAAAGGAGGCCAAATAAGCCCACCAAAAAAATAAAAAAAATAAAAAAGAGAAAAAGAGAGAAGGGGCAATGTTACTATCCTTTTACCACACTTGTGCTTCAGAGTAGCACCATGTTCTTCATATAGAGAGTCTCTTGAGTTATCACTTTCATATACTAGTGGGAATTTTCATTATAGAACTTGGCTTGTATATTCCAACGATGGGTTTCTCAAATGCCCTAGGTCTTTATGAGCAAGCAAGTTGGATGCACACCCACTTAGTTTCAGTTTGAGCTTTCATATACTTATAGCTCTAGTGCATCCGTTGCATGGCAATCCCTATTCCTCACATTGACATCAATTGATGGGCATCTCCATAGCCCGTTGATTAGAAGCATCGATGTGAGACTTTCTCCTTTTTGTCTTCTCCACACAACCTCCACCATCATATTCTATTCCACCTGTATTGCTATGCCCATTTCTCACGCTCATGTATTGCGTGAAAGTTGAAAAGGTTGGAGAACATCAAAAGTATGAAACAATTGCTTGGCTTGTCATCGGGGTTGTGCAAGATGTGAATATTTTGTGTGGTGAAGATGGAGCATAGCCAGACCATATGATTTTGTAGGGATAACTTTCTTTGGCCATGTTATTTTGAAAAGACATGATTGCTTTATTAGTCGGCTTGAAGTATTGTTGTTTTTATGTCAAATGATAGATTATTGCTCGTGTCTTAATATTCATGCCATGATTTGATACATGATCAAGATTATGCTAGGTAGCATTCCACATCAAAAAATATCTTTTTTATCATTTACCTACTCGAGGACGAGCATGAATTAAGCTTGGGGATGACGATACATCATCGTCGTATCTATAATCTTTGATTGTTCCATGCCAATATTATACAACTTACATATACTTTTTGGCAACTTTTTATACTATTTTTGGGACTAACATATTGATCCAGTGCCCAGTGCCAGTTCCTGTTTGTTGCGTGTTTTATGTTTCGCAGAAAACCCATATCAAACGGAGTCCAAACGGGATAAAAATGGACTGAGAATATCTTTGGAATATTTGGAGAATATGGGAAGAAGAATGAACGTGAGACGGTGCCCGAGGTGGCCACGAGGCAGGGGGGCGCGCCTGCCCCCTGGGCGTGCCCCTGACCCTCGTGGGCCCCTCATAAGGCGGTTGCTGCTATTCTTTTGCCGCAAGAAAGCTAATTTCTGGAGAAAATTTTGGGCGAAGGTTTCAATCCAATCGGAGTTACGGATCTCCACATATATATATATATATATATATATATATATATATATATATATATATATATATATATATATATATATATATATACACGAAACGGTGAAAGGGCAGAGCCGGAGAACGCAGAAACAGAGAGAGACAGAGAGACAGATCCAATCTCGGAGGGGCTCTCGCCCCTCCCATGCCATGGAGGCCAAGGACCAGAGGGGAAACCCTTCTCCCATCTAGGGAGGAGGTCAAGGAAGAAGAAGAAGAAGGGGCCCCCTCTCCCCTTCTCTTCCGGTGGCGCCGGAATGCTGCCGTGGCCACCATCATCATCACTGCGATCTACACCATCACCTCCGCCATCTTCACCAACATCTCCATCACCTTCCCCCCTCTATCTACAGCGGTCCACTCTCCCGCAACCTGTTGTACCCTCTACTTGAACATGGTGCTTTATGCTTCATATTATTATCCAATGATGTGTTGCCATCCTATGATGTCTGAGTAGATTTTCGTTGTCCTATCGGTGGTTGATGAATTGCTATGATTGATTTAATTTGCTTGTGGTTATGTTGCTATCCTTTGGTGCCCATCATATGAGCTGGCATGGATCACACCATAGGGTTAGTTGTATGTTGATAGGACTATGTATTGGAGGGCAAGTGTGACAGAAGCTTCAACCTAGCATAGAAATTGATGCATACGGGATTGAAGGGGGGCCAATATAACTTAATGCTATGGTTGGGTTTTACCTTAATGAACGTTAGTAGTTGCGGATGCTTGCTAATAGTTCCAATCATAAGTGCATATAATTCCAGGTCAGGGATGACATGCTAGCAGTGGCCTCTCCCACATAAAACTTGCTATCGATCTAGTAAACTAGTCAATTGCTTAGGGACAATTTCGCAACTCCTACCACCACTTTTCCACACTCGCTATATTTACTTTATTGTGTTTGTATCTAAACAGCCCCTAGTTTTTATTTACGTGCTCTTTAAATTCCTGCTTACCTATCCAAAAACACCTAGAAAGTACTTCTAGTTTCATACTTGTTTTAGGTAAAGCGAACATTAAGCGTGCGTAGAGTTGTATCGGTGGTCGATAGAACTTGAGGGAATATTTGTTCTACATTTAGCTGCTCGTTGGGTTCGACACTCTTACTTATCGAAAGAGGCTACAATTGATCCCCTATACTTGTGGGTTATCACCTGACATGACCTTCGCAGGGCCCGAGGAGTGGCCCCTTACCTCGTGAGGACCCCAGTGGAGCATGGGGATTGCACAATTGGGGGCTCGTCGGTGTCGTCATCATCGACGAAGCCGCGGAGAAGCTCGCTCCATGATTGGTGGGAGATCTCTGCCATGTCATCCTCGGTTGCCTCGGAGTCCTCCTTGCCCTCTTTGCCGACACTGTCACCGAAGGACACCAACACCAGGGAGTTGGGGTGCTCAGAAGATGCAAGCCCCAGCTCATCGAAGATGGGCATGGAGGCGATCAATGCCCCCCTGTCAGCACGGCGGTACAGCAGGGCGTAGGCCTCTGGGAGGTCCCCTGGCTCATCCTCGAGCAGGGTGTTCATGGCCTTGTCCAGCTCCTCGCCCGTCAAGCTTCCCGAGCGCAGCTTTATGCCATCCTTTGTGCCCAAGAGCTCCCACATGGGGCGCATGTGCGAATGGAGCGGAGCCAGGTGCTGCCTCAGGAACTCCTTCACGAGTATGCCCCCCCCATCAGCGCATGGGTATCCATGTCTGAGGTCATCTTCCTCAGGATAGGCGCCGCCCGGGGGTCAGAGAACTTCTCATGGCTCCACCTCTTGAGCCATTTGGGCAGCGCGGTTGGTAGATCCAGCTGCTCGTTGAGGCCCTTGGTATCCACGAAGACCCAGTGGTGCCAGAAGTTTTCCACCTTCTTCCCGTCCCTCATGAGCATGTTGTTCTTATCGACCGCGATGAAGGACACGCAGCCGGAGCGTTGGGTCGGATCATGCAGCCGTAGGGAGAAGAAATGTCCGAGGAGTGACACGGAGGGCCTCATGCCCACGAAGGCCTCGCAGTAGAAGGCAAAGATGGACAGGAGGAGGATGGAGATGCGCTGAAAATGCAGGGCCTGGACCTGGTAGTAGTCAAGGACGTCAGTGAAGAACTCGGAAAGAGGGGGCATGAGCCCCGCGAAGATGCTGTGGAGGAACAAGGGGTAAACTGTGTGCGCCAGAGTCCACTGCTCGGGGGAGCTGGCCCAGATTACGGTCTGCTTCCACTCGTTCTCGTCCCTCGCCGTGTATAGGAGCACGAGGGTAAGGTGCCCCTCCTTGGTGATGGAGGACGCGTTGAGTGCAGGTGCAAGAGTGGAGGAAGAGCTTGCGGCTTGCATCACGGGCTGCGACTTCTTGGGAGCCATCAGCGAAGTCACCTATGTCGATGTTGGAAAAGGAAGGGGAAGCCGGGCTCGATTTGATCTGGAGAGGTCCTTGGCAGAGGAAAGGGAATCTGAGGTGAGGCAACAAGGAGTAATGATGGCCTAGCGGGGTGAGCCATTCATTTGTCACTCCGGACAGTTGCCGAGGCAGCATGGGGAAGCGGAGGTGCCCACGCCCTGCCGAGCGCCACGCGTTAGCCTGGCCCACGGCGCTTCACCCTTGCCCCTTTGGCTTCGCCTCGAAGCTAGCACGAGAGCGCATTGGGCTCGGGGGCTACTACCGGTGTTCTGGGAATCAGGGTACCCAGACTTGCCTACCTGCAGCCCATGGCATGGCTCCTTCGACGGCCTGGTACGACCCGTCTGCAAGACCGCCAAGTGAAGACCCTCGCGAGGGGCCAAGCCTCGCGAGGCGGACGACACCAAGACCTCCCAAGGAGCGAAGATTTTTATGCAGGTACCTAGCGTTGTGAGGGTACAATGACGTGAGCCACGACGACTAAGGCAGGCGGGCGCCAGCGGGCACATAGGAGGCAGTTTCCTCTTTGGTTCTAAGGAGGCAAGGACAGGCATGGGTTCCCGAGGAATCTGGCAAAGGTTTCCATTCCGGTGCAACAAGACCAAGACCACCAGCACGGCAGGACGGACGTCATCGCCGAGCCAACCGCTGCGTCACGACCAGAAGCTTTGCAGGCAAATACCACCTTTCATTAGGATAAGATGTACTACTTGTCCCCTTTCAAATTGGCCACTATGGGATCCCTTCCCACCAAAGTTTTGGGGGAAGAGGACCAAGGCCACTATAAAAATATAGGTTAGCCACCACCATAGTGCGGGATCGGATCCAACCTTTTCCACCCTCACCAGAGCAGCCCTCGTGAGGTTGTACATCCGCTATACTAGTTCATCATCAGCCACTCGTGAGGCCAATCCACCACAAAGCAGGAGTAGGGTCTTACACTGCAAGGTGGCCCGTATTGGGTAAACTGCCGTGTTCATCTTCTTCCTTGCTCACGCAAATCGAGCTAGGCTGTGGGGCAACAAGTTGGTAGGCTTGAGAGGTTGAGTTCTTCACACACGCCCCAGAGTTCGAACCTTCTTGGGTCTGTGGAGCCATGAATCCAACAGCTTGGTGCTGTCGGGTTGGAGGCCTACTGTCCATGCACAAGTCAGGGGAAACATACCCCCTATTTGTGTACACTGACAGAAGCCCCCGGGCCTGAGCCATATGTGTCAACGACCACATTGGGTTAGGCCCCAAACAGTGCAGGGACACGTGTCAAGGAAGTGCTGGGCGCGCAGCGGTTTGTTATGATGACCAGTCAACTCAACGTCCACTCCATGTACTTACCGCAGGTCGTGGGGTCATGGGATTCTAGTAGTTAATGTAAAACGGTAAATTCCTGAGAGAAAGTTGTCACGGGATATCCGCGGCCACCTATGGGACCGGGTGGTACCTTGCTGGTTCGGCGGGGGGACATCGCGTTGCACAAAGAGCAGATCAGCGCACGGCAGCACGACAGAGAGCATGCAAGCAATTTACCCAGGTTCGGGCCGCCGCGAGGCATAAGACACTACTCCTACTTTGGTGTATTGATGATAGAATGAGTGTGGTGGTGCATAGTACACTTGCCCGGCAGGGTTTGCCTCGGTGCCGTAGCGACTACGCGCATATGGTGGCTTGGGTTCATCAACTTTCCAACCTTCTAACCCCTCCTACGAGTGTCATGGGCCTTCCTTTATAGATTAAGGGGTCACCACAGTGGCAAAGTGGTCATTATCCGCTGATATGATAGCAAATATTGCTATCATACCTAACTTTGCAGGATGACAGGGTGCATTAAATGATCCGCTTAGTGTCACATCACTGGTTGCCCGAGAAGGCATGTCGGGCTATCTGGCCAGCTCCGCGCCTATTCCCTTGACACGTCGCAGGACGGGTATCATCTGTGGGTTTCTTCTATAGGAAATGGCCGCCAGGTGGCGAATATCTGCCACTTAATCATCTTGCGGCTTGACATCGTATTGATTGACGACGTGGGTCATGCTTGAGTGGTTGGCGGGGTGGTTCAACCCCCGCGAGCCTCGGCAGGCTCTGCCGGGATCCTTGGTTGCTTGCTTCTGGTGGTGGCCTTCCCCTTGCCGGGCTCGCCTGCCCGACAAGGGAGGCCCTTCTCTTGCCGATATCTTGCTCCTCTGGCTTGATCTTGGTCTCTCTAAGCTGCGTGTTTGTTCTTCAAATCTCTTGGCTCTTCAATCTCTGGCTTGAGCTAGTGCTTTAGTCTTGATCTTGTGCCTGCGCACAGTTGGGCAACAGACCCAAGGTTTGTTGCACCGACAAAAGTAGCGAAGAACTATCCCCCCACGTTCGTTCCCCATAAAAGAGAAAACACGAAAGGCGTTGCTCATTCACATTCGTTTCACCCTCCATCGTCTTCCTCCTCAAGCCAAGTGACTGCCCCTGCGCCCACACTCGCCTCCAACACCCCATTGGGTCTTCCACCCTATCCACAATCCCGAAGGATGGGACAGAAATCCCCCACCGCAAGGGGGAAGCAGGTGACCACCGCGAAGGAGGCGGCAGCGGAGGGGAAGAAGAAGAGAGCGGCGGAGTTGGACAGGAAGCAGTGAGAAGATATGGTCTTCTTCCCGTCGAGCTTGGACAGCAACGCCTTAGTCGCAAGGTGTGCTTACATGTGGGGGAGGGATGTCCCAAAAGGGCATGGTGCGCCCGTGGTCTTGCCGGAGGGGAAAGAGGATCCACCAAATTCCTACCGCTCCTTCTGCGCATACTTTCTCTATGGCCTCAGCCCACCTTTCCTAGATTTATTTGAGGCGATGATGGTGGTGTACGTATTCCATCTTTTGGATTTCACACCAAATGCGATGGCGTGCATTGCGATTTTTGCTCATTTGTGCGAGAACGTCATCGGAGTCGCCCCCAATGTGGATCTGTTCAGGCTCTTCTTCGTCCCGCGGGTTGAAGACAAGACTCACTGCTCAGGGAATATAAGTTGGATCCCCTGGGGCAAGATGAATGTATGGGATTACCTTCCTAGTCAGCAGCGCGGTAGGTGGGAAGAATGCAGGGCATACTGGTGCTTGATTCAGGACATGGATGCTCCAGAGTACTGTCGAGCATGGACGGAGTGCATCGCGCGTGGCAGCTACTGTTGGAAGCCAGCCCTTATCGACGACAGGCTTCGCCGGTGCTGAACAGGATCGATCGTTCAAAGCTCCCGAGCTAACCATCGAACAGGTGGGGACTGATTTCCTCCGACGCTGCATCACGCCTGTAAGTGCATCTAGTGCCACCCCTAGTTGGTTTTGGAGTATTGATGACAAACCTGGTTGAGGGACTAATGTTTTTGTGAGAATTGCAGGATAACACAGGTAGTAGTCCCTCCTTGATTCGGTTTACCTACCGGAGATGACCCCTAAAAATGTGTGAAGACATTGAAGACAATGGTGGTCTATGAAGATATTCACATTGAAGACTATGACACGAGAAGACATTGAGTGAAGACTATGGAGCGCGAAGACTTAGTTATTTCGTTGTTTCCTTTTCTTCTTTGTTCAGTCATAGGAAACACCGCACTGTTAAGTGGGGTCCAAGTGAACAAAGTCGAGTGATCAAGTGATGCTCAAACCAAATCCTATGTCTTCGAAATAAGACAATGAGAGCAAATCTTATCACAGAAATGGATAAGTCAGCTTTACTTGTAGCCCAAGTCAAGCCGCCAAGGCGTTTGAAATCCGACCGTTGCGACACGTGTCAGTTCCTTAGTGACCCAGGGTCATTTCAGAGAAATCCGGTCGGGTTGCCCAGTGGCTATAAATAGCCCACCCCCTACACCATAAATTGGTGGCTGCTCAGGGTTAGTGCATGACTTTTGTCGTTTGAGAGCAACCCACCTCCGAAGCTTTTGAGAGAGAGAAATCCTTGCGTGATCTCGCATCACTGAAGTCTTTCTGTCCGCGTGATCTGGAGACTTGTTAGACTTGAGGACTGTGAATCCTCCAGCCGGTTAGGCGTCGCGTTCTGAGCATCCAAGAGCCATTGTGGATTGCCGGTGAACGAAATCTGTGAAGGTTTGGAAGTCTACCTTGAAGACTTACCAAAGTAATTGGGCGAGGACTGTGTGTCCTTAGCTCAAGGGGAATAAGGTGAAGACGCGGTCTTCTGAGTTGAATCTCAGCCTCCTTAACCAGACGTACAGTTGTCACAGCAACTGGAACTGGTCCAACAAATCATGTGTCCTTCTGAAGCCACTGGTTCTATCTCTTACTCCTCCTTACTTACAGTTTGTCTTCGTGAAGTCATTGCCTGCTCGTATTATCTGTTTGACTTCACTGTGTGACTATCTGTTCTGATTGGCTTCATACTATCTTCCATCCTGATCTTTACTACCTAGCTGCTATTAGTCTTCATGCTTTCACTCCATTGAATACTTGACTATGGCTTGTCTAGTGTAGTCTACCTTCCGCTGCATTAGAATAGTGTTGTTTATACTGTCTGTCTTCGAAACTCCCATGTTTTGAAGACTTCCACAAAAATCGCCTATTCACCCCTCCTCTAGTCGATAACTAGCCCTTTCAATTGGTATCAGAGCAAGGTGCTCCCTTGTTCTGTGTGATTCGGTTTAACCACCTGGAGTTTAGCTATGTCGACTGCAGGGATAATCAAAGTCTCCGTTGCGTGCCCCATCTTCGATGGCACTGAATATCCCTACTGGAAGAATAGGATGCGCATGCATCTTGAAGCCATTGATGTCGATCTATGGTATGTCGTCAAGAACGGCGTTCCCAAGACTGGTGAAGGTGTCACCCCTGCTGATTTCAAGAAGTTCATTCAACTGGACTCTACTGCCAAGAACATCATCTGTGGTCACCTTACCAAAGGACAGTATGGCCGTGTGAGTGCTCTAGAAACGTCGAAGCTAGTCTGGAACTGGCTATCCAAGGTCAATGAAGGTGTCTCAACTCAGCGAGATCAACGTATCAGTACTCTCCGCAACCTCTTCAACCGCTTCAAGAGACACAACAACGAGAATGTCCATCTCACATTTGATCGCCTCACTGATATCACAAATGAGCTCCAAGCACTCGGCGCCACTGAGATCACGAAGCATGAGATAGTGAAGACACTACTGAGATCTCTTGACATCTCATTTGACACCTTAGCCCTAATGATACAAGAACGCCCTGATTTCAAGAATCTCGATCCGTCTGACATACTTGAGAGGCTCAACACACATGAGTACCAAATATCGAGAAACGAGATATCTATGGCCCCAACTATGGCCGAACTCGAGCTTTGAAGGCAAAGGATGTTGCTTCCTCATCTGAAGAAGAATCTGACTGCAGTTCTGGTGATCCTGAAGACATTGGAAAGGAGCTTGTTATGCTTGTGAAAAAGTTCCCAAAATTCACCAAGAAGAAAGGCTTCAGAAAGTCTTCACGATCCAGCTCAAGAAATGGTGAAGCTTCTGCCTATGATCACAAGAAGAGAACCTGTCACAAGTGCAAGAAACCTGGTCACTACATCTCTGAGTGTCCATAGTGGGACAATGAGAAGAAGAAGAAGAAGAAGAAGAAGAAGAAGAAGAAGAAGAAGAACAAAGAATATGATTCTGATGACAAGAAGAAGAAGAAATCCTCAAAGTCTTCTTCCAAGTCTTCTTCCAGATCTTCATCACACAATAAGAGATCATCTGGCAAGGCCCATGCTTTTGTTGGCAAGGAGATGGATTCAGAAGAGGAGTCTGCTTCAGAGGAGGCGGAGGTGGAGTCTGAGGGGGAGTCTGACTCGGGTGTTCCGAGTCTGGCCCTAGCTACTGCCTACGTCGCCAAGTCCATCTTCAACACCGAAGACAATGGCTCCGTCACCAACACTGATGATAATGACGAGGACGACTCGCCTCCCACCTACTGCTTCATGGCACGTGGTGCCAATGTAAAATCACGCGACGCTTACTTTCAAACATCAAGTGAAGATGACTCGATTGTGAATCCAAACCCAGCTACAAAACACTTGCTAAAATTGCAACCGAACAATGTAAAGCTATGGAACATACTCAAAAACTGTTAGACAAAAGTGATGACCTGTTGGACGCAGAAATGACCCGTTCTCAGTCCTTAGTTGAAGACATAAAAAATCTTCATGCTAAGTACCAGGAACTTGAAAGTCGTCATGAACACTCACAACCACTCATGAAAAGCTCTCCTATGATTATCTTCAAAGGAAGCAAGAGCTTGAGAAATTGAGAGCGGCTCATGAAGATCTTCAAAAAGAGAATGAGTCACTTCGCGCTCAACAGATCAGTTCCGCTCAGGAATGATTTGAACCACCATGTCTAAAATGCCTTGAGCGCTACGTCTGTTGCTGAATGTTCTACTGCTGCTACTGTTGCAATATCATCAACTGCTAATGTGGTGACTAACCCCTCTACAGAGGATACCACTACTATTGCTGATGAAAATGCTAGGTTGAAGACATTGCTTGAAACAGGGATGTACAAAGGTCTCCAAGGGCATCAGACACTGTGCGATGTCCTCAAAAAGTAGATTCTGAACTGAAACCCTAGGAAAGAGGGTGTTGAGTTCGAGAGGAAAATGAATGTTGATGGCTCCTACTGGAAGCCTGAGCAGTACCCCAAAACCACATGGGTTGCTGCAAAGAGACCTTCAGTGGATCCATCCACCTTATCTGGCTTCACCTGTGCTAACCCTATTATCATTGATGAATCCTTTGATGCAAACTATAAACTGTTTAAGAATCAGAATGGTGAAGTGTTTGCCAGGTATATTGGTACTAACTACAGGAACGGGCCACCTATGAAGAAGATCTAGGTTCCCAAAAGTTGGCTTGAGAATCTTCCTGTGAATGTCATCATGACACCACCTGGGAAGAAGATAAATCCCAGATCAAAGGCTTCATATGACCCAAAGGCTTCATATAGACAGAGGACTCACCTGAGTCACCCTAACGCCAATGTTTTACAGGGAAACCATACTCAGACTTATGAATATGAGCGTGTGTCTTCAAACCGCTATGTTCATAGAACTAAGAACTTTTCTACTTATTCATATGAGTATTGTTCTTCTCCTGCAAGGCTATTTGCTAGGGCTCCAAAGCCAAAGTTCTCAGATGTTGCACTTAGACTCATTGCTTCTAAGCCACCCCTGAAGATGTGGGTGGTTAAGAAGAATTAACTTTCTTTTGCAGGGAAAGGTCTCCAGCCGGAAATCAAAGGCGTCTGATGCTATTGCTGGGGACCTAAAACATCTTGTAGGGTGCAAGATCAAATACCCAAATGGTATTACTATGTATTTTGTTCCTGAATCGTTTGCCAAACATCCTATCAGTCCTAATCTTAATCTGAGCTTTGATAATCCTCTTGCTCGTCAAATGTTTATGCTTCACAATACTCTTGGTGAAGCCTATCCCCCTAACTGTACTATAGGGTATGACACCTCATGCTTCAGAATGGATTATGGATAGCGGATGCACTAATCATATGACTGGTGATCGAAGTCTTCTCATGGACTCAACCTTACGTTCATCAGACAAAAGTCACATCACATTTGCTGACACTAGTAAAAGCAAGGTATTGGGTCTAGGTAGAGTTGCAATCTCAAAGGATCAACACATGGATAAAGTGATGCTTGTTGAATCCCTTGGTTTCAACTTAATGTCTGTCTCAATGCTTTGTGACTTAAACATGATTGTGCTATTTGGAAAACATTGATGCCTTGTACTAATGGAATCTGACAAGTCTCTAGTCTTTGAAGGGTATCGAAAAGACAATCTATATATGGTAGATTTCTCAGCAGGACCACAGATGGCCGTATGTCTTCTAGCAAAGGCTTCAGAATGCTGGCTCTGGCATCGAAGGCTAGGGCATGCTAGCATGAAGAACTTGCACACTCTCGCGAAGAAGAAGCATGTCGTGGGCATCGAAGGCGTCAAGTTCAAGAAGGACCATCTATGTGGCGCCTGCGAAGCTGGAAAGATGACTAGGGCCAAGCATCCCTCAAAGACAATCATGACTACATCTCAACCCTTCGAGCTGCTTCACATGGATCTATTCGGCCCTACTCACTACTCTACTCTCAATGCTACTGCTTGCCTCTATGGCTTCGTAACTGTTGATGATTACTCTAGATATACTTGGGTACATATAATCCTCTACAAGACTGAAGTGCAGGATGTCTTCAGACGCTTTGCCAATCGTTCCATGATGAACTACGGCGTCAAGATCAAGCACATCAGAAGCGACAACGGCACTGAGTTCAAGAACTCTAGCCTCGACCTCTATCTGGATACACTTGGCATCACACATGAGTTCTCTGCTCCTTATACACCTCAGCAGAATGGCATCGCCGAGCGCAAGAACATAACTCTCATTGAGATGGCCCGAACGATGCTTGATGAGTACAAGACTCCACGGAAGTTCTGGCCTGAAGCCATTAACACTGCCTACCACATCATTAACCGCATTTACCTTCACAAGCTTCCGAAGAAAACATCCTATGAGCTCCTAACTGAGTCTTCAACCTCTTTCACTATAAAGTGGTTGAAACTGTGGATGTGCGGTTCGATGAAACTAACAGCTCACAAAGAGAGCACCTGCCAAATGTGCTAGATGAAGTACCTCCAAGTGAATCTATCAAGCAGATGGGAATTGGAGATATCATACCCTCTGAGAATCAATCTGAAGAGGAGCTTGTCATTTCTGCACATAATCAACTCAAGACAATGCTCAGTCTGAAGACAATCCCCCAAATGATGACATTGATCAGCAAGAGCAAAATCTTCGTCCTGCTCATCCTCGTGTTGCAAATGAAGTTCAGATTGAGAAGATAATTGACAGCTTGAATGCACCTGGTCCACTCACTCATTCAAAAGCAACTCAAAGAGCAACACAGCTAACCAACTTCTGTGGGCATTTTGCATTGGTCTCAATCTCTGAACCCAAGAAAGTTGATGAAGCCTTCATGGAACCTGAATGGATTCAAGCTATGCAAGAAGAGCTTCAACAGTTCGAGCTGAATAATGTGTGGGAATTGGTCAAGCGTCCTGTCCTTGGAAGCACAATATCATTGGCACCAAATGGATATATCGCAACAAGCAAGATGAGCATGGTCAAGTTGTCAGAAGCAAGGCTCGTCTCGTTGCACAAGGTTACACTCAAGTGGAAGGAATTGACTTCGATGAAACATTTGCTCCGGTGGCAAGACTTGAAGCCATTCGCATCTTGCTAGCCTATGCAAATCATCACAACATTCTTCTGTATCAAATGGATGTGAAAAGTGCTTTTCTCGATGGAAAGATAGAAGAAGAAGTATATGTAGCACAACCTCCAGGCTTTGAAGATCCAAAACATCCTGATATGGTATACAAGCTCAACAAGGCACAGTATGGCCTCAAACAAGCCCCTTGTGCTTGGTATGACACACTCAAAGACTTCCTGAAGAGAAAAGGCTTGAAACCTGGTTCACTAGATCCTACACTCTTCACGAAGACATATGATGGTGAACTATTTGTGTGCCAAATCTATGTGGATGACATTATCTTCGGCTGCACCAACAAGAAATACAGTGATGAATTTGGTCACATGATGCAAGAGCAACATCAAATGTCCATGATGGCGAGCTGAAGTTCTTTCTGGGTCTCCAAATCCGTCAACAACATAGCGGCATCTTCATATCTCAAGAAAAATACCTCAAAGATTGCCTGAAGAAGTTTGGAATGCAAGACTGCAAAGGATACACGATGCCAATGCCAACCAAAAGTCATCTGGGTCCCGATGACAATGGTAAAGAGTTCGATCAAAAGGTATATCGTTCTATGATTGGTTCATTGCTTTACTTATGTGCATCTAGGCCAGATATAATGCTTAGTGTTTGCATGTGTGCCCGATTCCAAGCGGCACCAAAGGAATCGCATCACTTAGTTGTGAAGCGAATTCTTCGATATTTGGCTTACACCCCAACACTAGGATTATGGTATCCAAAGGGCTCAGAGTTTGATCTAGTTGGATTCTCATATGCTGATTATCTTTGGTGACAAGGTTGATCGCAAGTCCACATCGGGCACATGTCACTTTCGGACGATCTCTTGTGCATTGGTCTTCAAAGAAGCATAACTGTGTATCTCTCTCTACTGCTGAATCTGAATACATTGTTGCTGGATCCTGCTATGCTCAGCTTCTCTGGATGAAGCAAACTCTCAAAGACTATGGTATCCATCTGAAGAATGTGCCTCTCTATTGCGATAACGAGAGTGCCATCAAGATTGCCAACAACCCAGTTCAGCACTCGAAGACAAAGCACATTGAAATTCGTCATCACTTTCTCAGAGATCATGTTATAAAGGAAGATATTGACATCATTCACGTCAAGACAGAAGAACAGTTGGCTGATATCTTCACAAAGCCCTTGGATGAGAAATGGTTTTGCAAGTTGCGGTGTGAGATAAATATCTTGGAATCCTCAAATGTCCTGTGAATGGACACACATCCTAACACTTATGCATTTTAATGACTTAGATGTGCAACACAGGAAGTAATGTATATATTCAATCACTGAAGACATACACTCTAAGTGTGAATATATTAATGCGGAATTTGACTTCAGAGCGCCACGATAATTGTGCGCCGTGTCTGGGTCTAATACTTCCTATACGGTGGGTAACGCCACCACCAAACTTTTGTTTGAAGTGTTTCTATTGGCGTTATGTTTGCATAGTTCATCCTTGGCTCATATTCAAGATTATCTTCAATTGGTTCAATTGGACTAGTACTATATATATTTATCTGCGTTTTGTCCTCTACAACATTCACTTATAGATATGACTTCATATTGAATCTTTTGAACTAAGTGAATGTGATCGGACCCTAACCTATTGATACGTCTCCAACGTATCTATAATTTTTGATTGTTCCATGCTATTATATTACCCTTTTTGGATGTTTATGGGCTTTATTTCACACATTGATATCATTTTTGGGACTAACCTACTAACCGGAGGCCCAGCCCATATTCTTTGTTTTATTATGCATTTCGATTATTTCGAGGAAAAGGAATATCAAACGGAGTCCAAATCTGAATGAAACCTTCGGCAGCGTGATTTTTGGAAGAATATGATCCGGAGACATGGAGTTCACGTCAGAAGATCCTCGAGGCCTCCACGAGATAGGGCGCCCCCCTACTGGGCGCGCCCCCCTGTCTCGTGGGCCCCTCGAGCACCTCCCGACCGACTTCTTTCGCCTATATATGCCTACGTACCCTAAAAACATTGAATATCAAGATAGATCGGGAGTTCCGCCGTCGCAAGCCTCTGTAGCCACCAAAAACCTCTCGGGAGCCCGTTCCGGCACCCTGCCGGAGGGGGAACCCATCACCGGTGGCCATCTTCATCATCCCGGCGCTCTCCATGACGAGAGGAGGGAGTAGTTCACCCTCGGGCTGAGGGTATGTACCGATAGCTATGTGTTTGATCTCTCTCTCGTGTTCTCTCTCGTGTTCCCTCTATGGCACAATCTTGATGTATCCCGAGCTTTGCTATTATAGTTGGATCTTATGATGTTTCTCCCCCTCTACTCTCTTGTGATGAATTGAGTTTCCCCTTTGAAGTTATCTTATCGGATTGAGTCTTTTATGAGAACACTTGATGTATGTCTTGCCGTGTTTACCTGTGGTGACAATGGGATATCATGTGCCACTTGATGTATGTTTTGGTGACCAACTTCCGGGTTCCGCCTATGAACCTATGAATAGGGGTTGGCACATGTTCTTGACTCTCCGGTAGAAACTTTGGGGCACTCTTTGAAGTACTTTGTGTTGGTTGGATGAATCTGAGATTGTGTGATGCATATCGTATAATCATGCCCACGGATACTTGAGGTGACAATGGAGTATCTAGGTGACATTAGGGTTTTGATTGATTTGTGTCTTAAGGTGTTATTCTAGTACGAACTCTTTTATAGATTGATCCGAAAGAATAACTTTGAGGTGATTTCGTACCCTAACATAATCTCCATGTTTGTTCTCTGCTATTAGTGGCTTTGGAGTGGCTCTTTGTTGCATGTTGAGGGCTTGTTATATGATCTATCTATGTTATTATTGTTGAGAGAACTTGCACTAGTGAAAGTATGAACCCTAGGCCTTGTTTCCTAGCATTGCAATACCGTTTACGCTCACTTTTATCAGTAGTTACCTTGCTGTTTTTATTATTTCAGATTACAAATACTCTTATCTACCGTCCATATTGCACTTGTATCACCATCTCTTCACGAACCAAAGGTGCACCTATATAATTTACCATTGTATTGGGTGTGTTGGGGACACAAGAGACTCTTTGTTATTTGGTTGCAGGGTTGTTTGAGAGAGACCATCTTCATCCTACGCCTCCTATGGATTGATAAACCTTAGGTCATCCACTTGAGGGAAATTTGCTACTGTCCTACAAACCTGTGCACTTGTAGGCCCAACAACGTCTACAAGAAGAAGGTTGTGTTGTAGACATCAAGCTCGTTTCTGGCGCCGTTGCCGGGGAGGTTAGTTCTTGAAGGTATATCTTTAGATCTTGCAATCGAATCTTTTTGTTTCTTGTTTTAGCACTAATTAGTTTATAAAAGAAAACTACAAAAAAATGGAATTGAGTTTGTCTCATACGCTTCATCTTTTTAATATCTTTCGTGAGTATGATGGAAAAGAAAATTGTGCTCAATTGCTAGAAGAAGAATGCATTAAAATGCTTGGTACTAAATCTTTGAATGATGAGCATGATTGCAATGTTTTTAGTATGAACTCTTTTAATATCCATAGTACTAATGATGATTGCACTAGTTTTGATGAAAATGTCTCCTATAAGCATGTTGATTTTTGTGGAGTAGATTGGATTTGCATGGACACACCAAATAGAGAAAATAGATATTGCAAGAGCCATAAGTATTTCAAAACTAAAGGTTTGCAAGAAAGTCTTGATGAGTGTGCTAGAAGATTCAATATTTTTCGCTCCTTGTGAACTTTGCAATGAACGTGGTCATTTAAATCTCCAATGCAAATTGTTTTATGATCGAATCGTGTCCAAAAATTGTGATAGCTTGATTACCCTTGGGCATCATAAAGAGCTTAGTCTTCTTTTGGGGTATGAAGAAAAGAAACGATATAGCGAGGGTATTCCAAAATTTAATCTTGATAGATTTCTTGATTTTGATCTAGAGGATATTTATATGTTTTGTGTGGAGAATTGCATTGAAAATCCTTATATTGCCAATTACATAAAGAAAAGAAAGCAAATAGAAGATGATGAGAATACTAATGAAAGGGAAGAGACTTCCCAATATCCTCCTATTATTTCTTATGATGAATCAGGTAATGAGGAGGAGCTTTCTATTCAACCAATCTCATCAATAAGGAGCTCAAAGAGGAAGGTTGAACCTACACATAATGTGAAGAATAAAAAGAAAAGAAGGAGCAACAAAGGTAGAAAGGTATCCCTCCCAAATTATGTTGCCCCTACTACTCATTGTGATGATGATAATTGCTTTACTATTGGTGCTATCTATATTTTTAATGATGAGAGTGATTATGCTTATGATATGAAAGAGCCCAAGCATGGGGAAGCTATGTTTGATGAGGATGAAATATTTGAGAATATATTTGCTGAAATTAATTTTTGTCCCAAGATTGGGGATGCTATGTTTAATGAAGATGATATTTTTAGCACCCCAAGTTTTGATATGCAAAGTTGTTATGATGATAGCATGCCTCCTACCTATGATGATTATATTGATGAAAGTGGGTTCGGAAGAATGTCAACTTTAGAAAGTAGTGATCCCACTATTTTGGAGGATGTTGAATTTTATTGTGATGAATATGAAAGTGGATTTGGAAGAGTGTCAACTTTATTTAGTGATTCCACTATCTTGGGAGAGGTTTCAATCGATTATGATGAGAACGAAGTTGCTACTTATGATGATTATTGTGATGAAACTTATGCTATAAAAAGTAGTGATGATTATATTTATCTTGTCATGATTATGATTACCCTTTTTCTGAACATTACTCTTTTAATGTGGAAACAATTTTTAGTGTTCCAGTCTCTTATGATACTCCCACTATTCCGAATGAGAAGAATTTTGCTTATGTGGAGAGTAGTAAATTTTCTATGCTAGTAGATCATGAAAATAATGCTTTAGGTGCTGGTTATATTGTTGAATTAATTCATGATGTTACTGAAAATTATTATCATGGAGGTATATATGCTTGTGGGAATTGCAATAATATCAAGTTTCCTCTCTATATGCTTAAAGTTTTGAAGTTATGCTTGTTTTGCCTTCCTATGCTTGTTGATTATTGTTCCCATAAGTTGTTTGCTCACAAAATCCCTATGCGTAGGAATTGGGTTAGACTTAAATTTGCTAGCCATATTCTTCATGATGCTCTTTTTATGTTTCAATTCTTATCTTTTATGTGAGCATCATTGAAATCATCATGCCTAGCTAGGGGCGTTAAACGATAGCGCTTGTTGGAAGGCAACCCAATTTTATTTTAGTTTCTTACTTTTTGGTTCTGTTTAGGAATAAATAATCCATCTAGCCTCTGTTTAGATGTGGTTTTTGTGTTTTAATTAGTGTTTGTGCCAAGTAGAACCTTTGGGAAGACTTGGGTGAAGTCTTTATGATCATCTTTGTAAAAAGCGAAACTTTAGCTCACAAGATTAGCTAGAACGTTTCTTTGGAGAGTGATATTTAGTTGATTCTTTTGCAGATGATTACTAGACAAATCAGGTCCACCAATTTATTTTAGAATTTTTTGAGTTCCAGAAGTTTGCGTTAGTTATGATTACTACTGCATTACATTTTTTGATGATTATGTTTTCATTGTGTTGTTTGCTTATTTTGATGACTCTATGGCTAGTAAAATAGTTCATAAACCATAGAGAAGTTGGAATACAGTAGGTTTAACACCAATATAAATAAAGAATGAGTTCATTACAGTACCTTGAAGTGGTGTTTTGTTTTCTTTTGCTAACGGAGCTCACGAGTTTTCTCGTTAAGTTTTGTGTTGTGAAGTTTCCAAGTTTTGGGTAAAGATTCGATGGACTATGGAATAAGGAGTGGCAAGAGCCTAAGCTTGGGGATGCTCAAGGCACCCCAAGGTAATATTCAAGGATAACCAAGATCCTAAGCTTGGGGATGCCCCGGAAGGCATCCCTCTTTAAATCTTCGTTCATCGGTAACTTTACTTGGAGCTATATTTTTATTCACCACATGATATGTGTTTTGCTTGGAGCATCATGTCATTTTCTTTAGCTTTGCTTGCTGTTTGAATAAAATAGCAAGATCTGTAATTATTAAATGGGAGAGTCTTCACATAGTTGTATAATTGTTCGACTACTCATTGATCTTCACTTATATCTTTCGGAGTAGTTTGTCATTTGCTCTAGTGCTTCACTTATATATTTTAGAGCACGGCAGTGGTTTTATTTTGTAGAAATTAATGAACTCTCATGCTTCACTTATATTATTTTGAGAGTCTTAAACAGCATGGTAATTTGAACGAAAACTTTCATAGGAGTTGAATTGGATGCTATGATCAATTTGATACTTGATAATTGTTTTGAGATATGGAGGTAGTGATATTAAAGTCATGCTAGTTGGGTGATTATGAATTTAAAGAATGCTTGTGTTGAAGTTAGCAAGTCCCATAGCATGCACGTATGGTTAAAGTTGTGTAACAAATTTGAAACATGAAGTGTTCCTGGCTTGTGCATCCTTATGAGTGGCGGTCGGGGACGAGCGATGGTGTTTTCCTACCAACCTATCCCCCTAGGAGCATGCGCGTAATACTTTGCTTTGATAACTTGTAGATTTTTGCAATAAGTATATGAGTTCTTCATGACTAATGTTGATTCCATGGATTATACGCACTCTTACCCTTCCACCATTGCTAGCCTCTCTAATACCGCGCACCTTTCGCCGGTATCATACACCCACCATATACCTTCCTCAAAACAGCCACCATACCTACCTATCATGGCATTTCCATAGCCATTCCGAGGTATATTGCCATGCAACTTTCCACCGTTCCGTTTATTATGACACGCTTCATCATTGTCATATTTCTTTGCATGATCATGTAGTTGGCATTGTATTTTTGGCAAAGCCACCGTTCATAATTCTTTCATACATGTCACTCATTAGTCATTGCACATCCCGGTACACCGCCGGAGGCATTCATATAGAGTCATATTTTTTTCTAAGAATCGAGTTGTAATTGTTGAGTTGTAAGAAAATAAAAGTGTGATGATCATCATTTTTAGAGCATTGTCCCAAGTGAGGAAAGGATGATGGAGACCATGATTCCCCCACAAGTCGGGATGAGACTCCGGGCGAAAAATAATAATAATAAGAGAAAAAAAGAGGCCATAAAAAAAGAGAAAAGGCCCAAAAAAATTAAAAATTAAAAAAATGAGAGAAAAAGAGAGAAGGGACAATGTTACTATCTCTTTTTCCACACTTGTGCTTCAAAGTAGCACCTTGTTCTTCATGTAGAGAGTCTCATATATTGTGCTTCAAAGTAGCACCATGTTTTTCATATAGTGAGTCTCATAAGTTGTCTTTTTCATACTAGTGGGAATTTTTCATTATAGAACTTGGCTTGTATATACCTACGATGGGCTTCCTCAAATGCCCTAGGTCTTCGTGAGCAAGCAAGTTGGATGCACACCCACTAGTTTTCTTTTGTTGAGCATTCATTTATAGCTCTAGTGCATCCGTTGCATGGCAATCCTTACTCCTCATGTTGACATCAATTGATGGGCATCTCCATAGCCCGTTGATTATCCTCGTCAATGTGAGACTTTCTCCTTTTTGTCTTCTCCACACAATCCCCATAATCATATTCTATTCCACCCATAGTGCTATATCCATGGCTCACGCTCATGTATTGCGTGAAGGTTGAAAAAGTTTGAGATTATTTAAGTATGAAACAATTGCTTGGCTTGTCATCAGGGGTATAGAAGTTGGGAACATCTTTGTGTGATGAAAATGAAGCATAGCCTAACTATATGGTTTTGTAGGGATGAACTTTCTTTTGCCATGTTATTTTGAGAAGACATGATTACTTTGATTAGTATGCTTGAAGTGTTACTATTTCTTATGTCAATATGAACTTTTATTTTGTATTCATTTGGATCTGAACATTCATGCCACAATAAAGAAAATTACATTATGACTTATGCTAGGTAGCATTCCACATAAAAAATTTCTTTTTTATCATTTACCTACTCGAGGACGAGCAGGAATTAAGCTTGGGGATGCTTCATATATCTCCAACGTATCTATATTTTTTTATTGTTCCATGCTATTATATTACCCTTTTTGGATGTATATGGGCTTTATTTCACACATTTATATCATTTTTGGGACTAACCTACTAACCGGAGGCCCAGCCCATATTGTTGTTTTATTGCCTGTTTCAGTATTTCGAGGAAAAGGAATATCAAATGGAGTCCAAACAGAATGAAACCTTCGGCAGCGTGATTTTTTGGAAGAATATGATCCGGGAGACTTGGAGTTCACGTCAGAAGATCCTCGAGGAGGCCACGAGATAGGAGGGCGCGCCACCCTACTGGGCGCGCCCCCCTGTCTCGTGGGCCCCTCGAGCACCTCCCGACCGACTTCTTTCGCCTATATATGCCTACGTACCCTAAAAACATCGAATATCAAGATAGATCTGGAGTTCCGCCGCCGGAAGCCTCTGTAGCCACCAAAAACCTCTCGGGAGCCCGTTAGGCACCTGCCGAGGGAGGAACCCATCACCGGTGGCCATCTTCATCATCCCGGCGCTATCCATGACGAGGAGGGAGTAGTTCACCCTCGGGGCTGAGGGTATGTACCAGTAGCTATGTGTTTGATCTCTCTCTCTCTCTCTCATGTTCTCTCTCGTGTTCCCTCTATGGCACGATCTTGATGTATTCCGAGCTTTGCTATTATAGTTGGATCTTATGATGTTTCTCCCCCTCTACTCTCTTGTGATGAATTGAGTTTCCCCTTTGAAGTTATCTTATCGGATTGAGTCTTTTATGAGAACACTTGATGTATGTCTTGCCGTGTTTATATATGGTGACAATGGGATATCATGTGCCACTTGATGTATGTTTTTGTGACCAACTTGCGGGTTCCGCCCATGAACCTATGCATAGGGGTTGGCACACGTTCTTGACTCTCCGGTAGAAACTTTGGGGCACTCTTTGAAGTACTTTGTGTTGGTTGGATGAATCAGAGATTGTGTGATGCATATCGTATAATCATGCCCACGGATACTTGAGGTGACAATGGAGTATCTAGGTGACATTAGGGTTTTGATTGGTTTGTGTCTTAAGGTGTTATTCTAGTACGAACTCTTTTATAGATTGATCCGAAAGAATAACTTTGAGGTGGTTTCGTACCCTACCATAATCTCTACGTTTGTTCTCCGCTATTAGTGGCTTTGGAGTGACTCTTTGTTGCATGTTGAGGGCTTGTTATATGATCTATCTATGTTATTATTGTTGAGAGAACTTGCACTAGTGAAAGTATGAACCCTAGGCCTTGTTTCCTAGCATTGCAATACCGTTTACGCTCACTTTTATCATTAGTTACCTTGCTGTTTTTATTATTTCAGATTACAAATACTCTTATCTACCGTCCATATTGCACTTGTATCACCATCTCTTCACCGAACTAGTGCACCTATACAATTTACCATTGTATTGGGTGTGTTGAGACAGAAGAGACTCTTTGTTATTTGGTTGCGGGGTTGTTTGAGAGAGACCATCTTCATCCTATGCCTCCTACGGATTGATAAACCTTAGGTCATCCACTTGACGGAAATTTGCTACTGTCCTACAAACCTGTGCACTTGCAAGCCCAACAACGTCTACAAGAAGAAGGTTGTGTAGTAGACATCACCTATCTATGCTTCTACCTCAACTCTATCTGTCCAAGTCATATGCATTCTATTGAAAACTATCGATTGTCTTCACTGAGACCTTGTCAGCTGAAGTCAATCTGACAAACATTTATATCTGTTTTTAATGCTTTATCCTATTTGCCTGAAACCCGGAGAATTCAGAACGACCACCCCGACAATCCTGGCGTGCGTGGGAACATGGAACAACTCCCAAGGTGTTGCATGTTTGCCACGTGTCCGTCACATGTGAACCGCCATGGGCACCTGCGTAATTGCGTTGTGCCGTCTCTGTCCTTATAAATACCCGTCACGTCTCGGTCAAAAATTCTTCTTCCTCCTCGCCACCTCTCGCAAACCCTAGCGCCTCCGCTAGCTCTCGACGACGCCGACGACGAAGCGCTTAGCTGCCGCGACTTCTTCGACGCCGTCCTCACGCCGGCCGCGGACCTCGTCCTCTCCGCCGTCGCCGTAGGTGTCTTCCGTCGCCAAGTTAGGGCACGGGAGATCGAACTGCTCGGCCTCTTCCTTCGCTCCGTCTAGCAGTTCTTCGTGTGGTAATTAAATTTTACTTTTTACCGTTTTTTCGATCTGATAGATTCATCCGTCTTAACCAAAAGTGGTTTCTAGATCTCCAAACTTGAATCTATCTCATTCTGCATCTCATATTCTACCTAGTCTATTCACTTATGCTTCTTTACAAGTTAGATTCCTCACTTGTACTTATTCTTGGATTTGTACAACTCTGGAACCAACTCTCATCAAATAAGTGAATGTCTTCGCATTATGAGGTCAATGTCTTCAAACTGATTTATCTTCAAAATCTTACGAGAATGCATATGACCTCTTCCCCTTCCCTCGCACCTCTAATGCTTTATCACGGTACATGTCCGTGGGAGAATCCCTTGGTTCTCATAGTCTGCATTCGTTTGCAGAATTCTTGCAGAGTCACATAAATTCACCTGAAGCTAGTTCTTGTCTGACCATCTGTCTGAAGCCATTGCACGTACTGAAGCCCTTCAGTTTAAACTTCATGGCAACTGAGAAGTCAGCACGAAAGGGAGGTAGACAGCGCCGTGGTAACACTTCCAAGGATTTGCCTCCAGATTTGCACGAGCTGTACAAAGCAGACCACGAGGAAACCTATACGGCCGCAAGAATCGAATCCGATTGGATTCAAGATATTAAGCAGAAGAATGGTTCAAATACCGCTTAAATCCTTTGAAGAATATGGAGAAGAATGCCATCAAGGGACCACAGGGAGATATTGTGTACAAAAATCTTCAACCCCGGTCCCTTCACGAATCCATCCAACGAGAATTCTATCCGTGCATGATTCGCGGACCGCAGCCAGAGAACGCTGATCCTTATTCTCTGCTGTGGTGCCGTGAGGACCATCTGTTCAAGCGCAACTACCAGTTTGCCAAAGACTCAGCTGCAAAGAACAAGAAGGCTCTAGGGCTTGACTTCAACCATGGTCCTTCCTCACCTTGGGACGATGGCACCCGTGAAGCCAATGAGAACAGGATCGACCCCTTCTACAACCTTGTTGGCCTCATCACCCACATTGCTGTCCAAGGTGCCAAGGTGGATCATTCTGATGATGGTGCTGACACTGATGAAGCTCCAGCTCCTCCTCCAAAGCCGCAGAAGCAAAAGAAGACTAAAGCTTCAAAGTCATCTGCTGCTCCAAAAGCTTGGCGAGTGAAGCCATTGGCAACTGCCCCTCCTGCTCCCAGTAACACCTCTGAAGATCTCTCTCGCATCTCTAAGAAGCATGATAAGCCACAGAACAAACCTGTTCAGCGACACAGTCAAGCACTGACACCTGCTGCCGTTCTGAGGAACGAATCTGAAGCCATTGATTTGTCTTCAGATGAAGAATTTGGCAATGATGCTCTCGAGCAGTTGATCAAGAGCAAGCAAGAGGCTGAGAGCTTCAATGATCTGCCCCTCTTCGATGTGAACATCTTGCACAATTTCATTGATGAATGGTTCGACAATCAAGATCTCAGCTTTGATAATCTTCAACTCCCTATTGGCATCAGCATCTCCTTTCAAGGCGCCATTGCTCTGGTAGCTGGCTCGTCAATTGTCGAACTAAAGCACAAGATTGATTTTGAGAAGGAACAGTTCAAGAAGCATGTGGCCAAGCTGAGTGTGGCTGATGTCCAGAAATTCAAGGTGATGCTCAATGACCTCAAGGAGGTGTTTCGAAAGAAACGTGAGGAAGCCAAAGGCTCAAGAGAGCGCATGAAAACTCTAGCTGCAAAGTGTGTTCAGGCTTACAACGAAGCTCAAAAGCGCAAGGCTCTTAGGCGTCCTGGCATTGACCCCAAGATGGCTGCCAAGCAGAAGAAGAAGCATACTACGGCCCGGACTGAAGCACCACGGCGGGAAGAACCTCATATTGTCTTCCCAGCCAGCATGACAGGCTCGAAGCCTAAGGTCTCCACAGTGGCTTCAGATCAGCAGAAAACCAAGGCAGCTGAAGCCGAAGCCAGAAAGCGCAAAATCAAGCGCACTACTGATGATGCACCACCCCCCAAGAAGAGAAAAACTAAGAAGAGAGATCGGGCTGCTCCCACAGAGCCCCTTATAGTTGAACCCATTGCTTTCGCTCACCCTAACCCTGACAATCAAGAGCGTCGGTTGATAGTCCATGAGTGCAGTTCCACAGGCTCACGAGGCTCAAGAAGTTCCGATCGTTGACCCCATCGCGACTGAAGACATTGGTCCTCACGACAATGTAGAAGATGATGAAGTCCTTCCTCAAATTGAGCGCCCAACGGTATCATCGCCTGTTCTCATGAACAACGAGCTCATTAGCATTGGTCGTCCTTTGACGCCAATCTCTCAAGATGCCTCATGGGCCGATCGTCCCCAACCAGCAACTCCAAGTCAAGATTCACCAAGCACTCCCCGTCCTCCACCAGCGCAAGCCACCAGTCCGTTGGTGAATGATGATAATTACATGGAGACAACACCTTCGCCAAAGGCGTCGCCCGTGTTTCTACGGCCGCAAAGGTCTCAAGCCCTCTGTCTCCATGACCACCATCACGAAGGAGACTCAAACCAGGCAGCTCGGTGGCACGTCAAGTGTTCCTTGAAGATAATCCTTCGTGACGGTTCCCTCGTCTGAAGCAAATGTTCTTTGAAGACAATCCGCTGCATCATCGGTAGAAGAAAGACAAGAAGAAGAGCATGTTGCTACTCCCCCTACCACCCACGAAGTTGTTCTCGAGGAGAACGTATCTATGCCTGACCCTCCAGCTCCTCAAGTGGATGTTGAGAATCCTGAGGCGGCCACCAACAACACCTCTGAAGCCAATGACGTTGTCATGACTGAAGACAATGTGGCGCCTGCAGTGAACACTGTACTTGAAGCCACTATTGCTCCAACAACGAATGTGCAGCCTGACGCCTCTGCTGATGCCACTGCTCCTGTTTCGCCACCAAGGCCCCACACCATTGAGCATGCATTCTACCAAGGCAAGCATGTTCCTGTCAGATGACCCATTCTGGTTCCTCCGCCTGCTCCTGGACCACAATTTGACTATCATGTGGAGCACAGGCCTCTGGTTCAGAAGCCAAAACCAAGGCTGCCAAGGTTCCCAGGAACTGCATAGGCACCAGGCTCATTCAATATCAACGACTTCATTACACACAACACCTTCTTCAATACCGGCAAGAACCCATATTCCAAGCCAAGAATATCATCAGATCGGTTCTGGAGCTATCAGCAGCGCAACTACTACTCATGTATTCTATACAATTAGGAGCGCATATTTCCTCATATGCGTTTGGACACTGAAGCCATTGCTGGTCTGCCCTGCCTAGAAGAAGCCCTAGACTGCTTTCGTGATGCCGGCCTTCTGCAGTTTGTCACCGACAAGGAACATTGGAATGAAGAGCTTCTCCTGCAATTCTATGCAACCCTCCACATTCGCGGCTACAACAGGGATACAACGACATGGGTCCTTGAGTGGATGACGGCAACGCGTTCATCATGAAGCCAAAGCATTTGATCTCATTGAGCTTACCGGCCTCCCCACTCGAGCGAACTGTATGAACCTGGTTGTCGACTTCATCGCGATGCATTGGAGAGCCTCTTCCGTGGCCGTGAGCCCAACATGAGCCAGATGCTTAGTATGATGAAGCCACTGCCCCAAGATGCTGAGTATCCCAAGGAATTCCTTGTTGAATACCTAGAGTATTCGTCCCGCACTATCTATCATATCATTAGGCGAACTCTATGGCCCATCAAAGGGCATTCCTCCTCAGCAAAGCTTGAAGGTGCATTGAAGACATTGGTCTTCTACATTCTAAATGGCAAAAGCTTCAATACTCAAGATTTCTTCATTCGCCAGTTTGCTGCATCTGGGTCTGGCATTTTTGGTCTAAAATTCTATGCTCCTTGGATTATGCGTCTAATCAAGCTCCACTCTGCCATTTACTATCAGCCCTCTGCTTGTAACCATCTCATATTTTTATCAGAGGTTGATATGTCCATTGAAGCCATTTACCCAGAGCCTGCCAAGGAAGCACTATATCTTCACAATATAGATCGTCAGAGCTTTTCCCAGCATGTTGAAAGTGTTCAGGTTGCTTCTCGTGTTTATCCAGTGGCCGGCAACACTAAATCGATGCGAACCGAAGCCGAATGCACCATTGCTCCAAGGCCTCGGAAGCGCTCTCGTGTGCTCAATGACCGAGAGCTTCTCGTGGCCTTGCATCAAAAGCACGACAAGCATCACTACTGGATGAAGCGTCAAATGCAAAGCCTCTTGGTGGATGTCAATCGCATTCGCAATCTTGCCACCAAGAATGCCTTTGTCACCCATGAAACCTGTCGGAGGTCTTGGAAGAGTCGACATTGCTAAGTCTTTGAAGGTGATCTTCAAGACGATGGCTTCACTGAGAGATTCAAGTTCGACTCCACTCCTCCCAGGAATGCTATCTTACATCGAACCCCGTCTCTTGAAGACTCAGAGTACTCCTCCTCCACAACAACTGTGAATGCCAGAGTCTTGGATTATGCAGATGATGCTACCTCACCACCTCCACCCTCAGCGCGTGTCGACACTGCACCAAGTTCCTCTGCACCACCAAACCTCAATGACGACCCTGCTGCTTCACCATCTCCTCATGGAAATGAGTAGAACCTATGTCTTCAAACCTTTTTGGTCCTTACTGACAAAAGGGGGAGAAGCATTAGGTTGATAGTCTTCAAGCAGGTCCTGATGGGTGGTTGATATACTTTTTGCCTAGTTCTTACAACTCTCGTTTTGCTACATTTGGTTCTTTGAGTTGTAACACTTGAACTTGATGGCCGTCTGCTGCTTTTTCTGGTATTATGTGTGATGCGATGATAAATCCCGCATGAACTCATTCCGTAGATGTCCATTTTTCATTATGCATATCATTATTCCTGTGTATCGGTTCATGCATGATGTATTGTCTTCATATGGTGAAGAAGATCTCCACAAGTACAACATGCCATGTGCATTTGCATTCCAACGCAAAACAAATATATGCACGTCTTCAGGGGGAGCCTTTTTGCCATCTATGAAGACAATATCTTAATCCTTACAATTTCACATACTTTTATCCCGTTGAAAACTTCAACCAGTTTTTCATCAATCACCACAACGGGGGAGATTGTAAGTGCATCTAGTGCCACCCCTAGTTGGTTTTGGAGTATTGACGACAAACCTGGCTGAGGGACTAATGTGTTTGTGAGAATTGCAGGATAACACAGGTAGTAGTCCCTCCATGATTCGATTTACCTACCAGAGATGACCCCTAAAAATGTGTGAAGACATTGAAGACAATGGTGGTCTGTGAAGATATTCACATTGAAGAATATGACACGAGAAGACATTGAGTGAAGACTATAGAGCGCGAAGACTTAGTTGTTTCATTGTTTCCTTTTCTTATTTGTTGAGTCATAGGAACCACCGCACTGTTAAGTGGGGTCCAAGTGAACAAAGTCAGAGTGACTGAAGTGATGCTCAAACCAAATCCTATGTCTTCGAGCAAAAACAATGAGAGAAAATCTTATCCTGTGTCGGATAAGTCAGCTTTACTTGTAGCCCAAGTCAAGCTGCCGTGTGCGTTTGAAATCTGACCTATGCGACACGTGTCAGTTCCTTAGTGACCCAGGGTCATTTCGGAGAAATCCGGTCGGGTTGCCCAGTGGCTATAAATAGCCCACTCCCTACACCATAAATTGTTGGCTGCTCAGAGTTAATGCACAGCTTTTGTCGTTTGAGAGCAACCCACCTCCGAAGCTTTTGAGAGAGAGAAATCCTTGCGAGGACAAAGCCCAAACCACCCAGAGCCCAAAGAGTGTTTGGCATCACTGAAGTCTTTCTGTCCGCGTGATCTGAAGACTTGTTACACTTGAGGACTGTGAATCCTCCAGCCGGTTAGGCGTCGCGTTCTGAGCATCCAAGAGCCATTGTGGATTGCCGGTGAACGAAGTCTGTGAAGGTTTGGAAGTCTACCTTGAAGACTTACCAGAGTAATTGGGTGAGGACTGTGTGTCCTTAGCTCAAGGGGAATAAGGTGAAGACGCGGTCTTCTGAGTTGAATCTCAGCCTCCCTAACCAGATGTATAGTTGTCACAGCAACTGGAACTGCTCCAATAAATCTTGTATCCTTCTGAAGCCACTGGTTCTATCTCTTACTCCACTTTACTTATAGTTTGTCTTCGTGAAGTCATTGCATGCTTGTATTATCTGTTTGACTTCACTGTGTGACTATCTGTTCTGATTGGCTTCATACTATCTTCCATCCTTATCTTTACTACCTAGCTACTATTAGTCTTCATGCTTTCACTCCATTGAATAATTGACTATGGCTTGTCTAGTGTAGTCTACCTTCCGCTGCATTAGAATAGTGTTGTTTATATTGTCTGTCTTCGAAACTCCCATGTTTTGAAGACTTCCATAAAAATCGCCTATTCACCCCCCCCCCTCTAGTCGATAACTATCCCTTTCAATGCCGCTGCGGAAAAGGGACAGGTTCGCCTAGCGGTATGGAGATGCTGCAGACAGGATGCGCCTATATCCATGCCTCACCAATAATTTATCGATTTATGGCCAAGGCTTGCTGTGCGAACAGCTATTCGGCAGCCTTAGGCTATTCAACTTGCCCACAACGGTTGCCCTGCTGAATGTCAACTCTGTCCTGGACCAGATTTTGAAATGGATACGTGACTGCAACGCTTATGGAGTTGAGGCCGATTGAGAACTACCCGAGCTTGTTGCAGAGATTGAGTGGGTTTGAACCTGGAAGAAAGGGCTTCCAGGGTGGAGGACAACATGTTCAAGCGCACCTCCATGATAGAAGCAGAGTTCATCAGGAGGCAGATTGAGGAGGACAAGGCGCTTTGAGCTACTGGGAAGGCAAGGCCCATAGGAGAGGAGGAGGCTGAAGATGAAGGCTCTTCCCATGGCAGGAGGAAGGGGCACACCGCAGAGGAGTCTGCCGGGGTTGAAGCCCTTTATGTCGTGGTAGCAGAAGCCCAAGAAGGGGATGCGACCGAGGAGATGGAGCAGCCCAAGGAGGAGTGGCTCGCAATGGCCCCTCAAGCCCCAGAACCAGACTTGGAACAGTTCCCTCATAGGTAGGCTAGCCGGGGAGCAGCAGCCCATGTTCCTGCGCCCGTCACCAAGAGGGTGAAGAAGATCGCCTTTAAGGGCGGTAGGCCAGATGTGGCGCGCCACCATTCCTCTCACCTTTCTGAGGACAAGACCCCTCCCGCCAAGCGGTCACAGGGGTCGACCCCAGCTCCCAATCAAGCTCGAGCTCCTCATGTAGCTCATCCTCGCCGGAGCACCCGGCCCCTCGATGAGCGATCCCACCACCTATGGAGTTCGCGACCCCACCACCTATGCTCATTGATTTAGAGTAAGGAAAACACTATCTTTCCTTGTCGAAGCATCATGCACTTCTTGGTTTGCTGATCCAAACTTGTTTGTTGTCTTTGATAGAGACGAGAAGAAACCCTCATCCACCTGGCCAAACGATCCGAGCAAGTGGAGTCGTCGAGGCTTTCGGAGGGCGCGGGCTTGCAGGGAGGTAGAACGAATGATCCAGCGTTAAGCCCCCAGCCCAGCCCCTGGCACGAAGGTATGGGACAGGTTTCCCCCACTAGGGGAGGCGTGGAAGAGCATGTCTCTATGTCCTGCCAAGGAAGCGAGGGAGATCGTCCAGAGTGAGGCCCTCCATGAGGGGACCACCCTGCCTAATGTTCAAGCCGAGAAATCCCCGGGAAGGGCCTCCACCGAAGGATCGGCCCATGCCGATGTTATGGTTAGTGAGGAAGGGAGCGGGGGTCATGCCATGGCAACTGATGTTGTCGGGTGAACCAACGTCCTCCCACGGCAGACATCTCTGGCTAATTCGCTTGCCCTCCGACTTTTGTTGTTTGCATTATTTTGCCTCTCAAGTCTCTGGATCACCAACGTATATTATCTCTTTGTCTTGCATGTCGCTCTTGCTTGCAATTCCATTGGCCGAGGAACCAGAGCTGTTGGAAGAAGTGGCCAACATTGGCAAGGACGCTTCCGAAGAGGCTGCCAAGATTGATACCGCGGAAAGCCAGGAACATATTGCCGGGGATATCCAAGAGGCCCAAAGGAAGCAGAGAAGATCCCTAGTAGCGTGCTAGGGTCGAAGGTAGTGGTTGAAGAGAAAGTTCCTCTTCAAACTATGAGCCCTCCTCCCCAGTTTGGCACCTCGATCGCGGCCCTACAGCCATATTCGAGCAAGCTGGCGTTGGTTCTTGCCCAACCTGGACTCGGAGCCCCTGGCTCATCCAGGGCAGTAATTGCAGACCTTGATGAAGAGATCCAGCGCATCATGGCACCGCTATTCCAGCAAGCTGAAGAGGCTGATGATTCGGTCAGTGTAGCCATGGACTTGTCCTTGCTGGAGTCTGTGGCAATAGGCATCAAGGATATGCAGAGCAGATACAACCTAAAGTGGTAGGCGATCAAGGAGCAGCGCAACTCTGCCTGTCTCATGGATCAAAAACTGAGGGGCAAAGGTAGTGAACTGTGCAAGTGGCACAACAAACAGTTCAAACCCTTCTGCGACAACATGAGTTATAACCATGGCGAAAGAGGATGCCACCACCCGGGAAGTCCGTTTGGCGGAGCGCGAGATGCTTCTAAACGCCAAGGATAAAAGACATGTCTTCCCGGGAAGGGAGCGTCTAGGCCACACTCCGCAACAAGGACGGAGAACTGGAGGCGCTTGTCCAGTAGCGCACCAAGGATCTGGAGGATAGGCACAAGGCGGCTGTCGGCGTTCTGGGAACGAGGGTCCCCAGACTTGCCTGCCTGCGGCCCATGGCATGGCTCCTCTAGCGGCCTAGTACGACCCATCTTCACCAGCAAACACTCAAGACCCTCGCGAGGGGCCAAGCCTCGCGAGGCGGACGACGCAAGACCTCCTCAGGAGCAGCCTCACTAGGCTGGCTCACGAGGAGCGAAGAGATCAAGGCAAGGGGCACCTCGTGAGGTTCCCGTGACATGAGACATGACGACCAAGGCCACGTGGGCACCAGCGGGCACAGAGTACTCGTTTCCTCTTTGGTGCTAAAGGAACAGGCGCACGCGAGGAGTCCCGAGGCATCAGGAAAAGGTTTCCATATCGGTGCAAGGAGACCAAGGCCAGCTGGACGGCAGGACGGAGGTCATCACGGAGCCCACGACATCGTCACCACCATAGCCTTTGGCAGGAGAAGACCACCTTTTGTCAGGATAGCTTGTACTAGTTGTCCCCCTTCAAATTGGCGTTGTGGGATCCCTTCCCGCCTAATTTTTTGGGAAGAGTACAAGGGCCTCTATAAATAGGACTAGCCACCACCGTAGAAAGGGACTCATCTTGGATCAGATCCATTCCATCCACACACGCACCAGCTCACCGAGCTCTAGAACACCTCTCCTCAGGAGGTTGTTCTTCCTTTGTACTTGTTCATCCTCAGCCTACAAGGCAATCCACCACACCACACTGGAGTAGGGTATTACACCACATCGGTGGTCTGAACCAGTATAAACTCTTGTGTCCCTTGTTCCTTGGGTTCGACGAGCTAGGCCTTGAGATCGCGGTGAGTGTGTGAGCTTGGGGGAGAGAGATCTTCATGCGCACCCCAGAGTTTGAACCTTAAGGGTTTTGGAACCCGTGATCCCACATTTGGCACAGGAAGTTATTGCCTTGAACAAGGAGGTATTCGCCTAGGAACCGAGGCAGCTGGTGGGGGTCGTGAGGGGGGTAATCGAGCATCACTTAAGGGTGTGCCCCAATGTGCGCCCTGTGAAGCAGAAGGCGCGGCGACAGTCCACGGAGAAGCAGTCCTTCATCGTCCAGGAAACTCACAAGCTGGAGGCAGCAGGTGTCATTCGCGAGGTCCGGTACCCGGAGTGGCTTGCGAACCCTGTCGTTGTGCCAAAGAAAGGCGGGAAGGAACGCATGTGTGTCGACTTCGCCAACCTCAATAAGGACTGTCCCCAACACCCGTTCCCGCTTCCGAGCATCGACCAGATCGTCGACTCCACCGCCGAGTGCGACCTGCTGTGTTTCCTGCACGTGTTCTCTGTCGGATTTCGGGTTTCGGCAAAACCCTTAAGGTTCGAACTCTGGGGTGCGCACGAAGATCTCTCCCTCCCCGTAGCTCGCTCACTCACCACGATCTCAAAGCTCAGCACGTCGAACTCGAAGAACAAGGGACACAAGAGTTTATACTGGTTCGGGCCACCGATGTGGTGTAATACCCTACTCCAGTGTGGTGTGGTGGATTTCCTTGTAGGATGAGGATGAACAAGTACAAGGGAAGAACAACCTCCTGAGGAGAGGTGTTCTTGAGCTCGATGAGCTTGTGTGGTCGAGGGTGGTCTGAATGATCCGTCCCGGATTCGTTGCCTCCTATGGTGGTGGCTAGTCCTATTTATAGAGGCCCGGGTCCTCTCCCCAAATGTTAGGTGTGAAGGGATCCCACAATGGCCAATTTGAAGGGGGACAACTAGTACAAGCTATCCTGACAAAAGGTGGTCTTCGCCTGCTAAAGGCTCTGGTGGTGACGCCGACGTGGGCTCCGCAATGACCTCCGTCCTGCCGTCCTGCTGGTCTTGGTCTTGTTGCACCGATATGGAAACCTTTGCCTGATGCCTCGGGACTCCTCGCCTGCGCTTGCTCCTTTAGCACCAAAGAGGAAATCAGTACTCTGCGCCCGCTGGCACCCGCCTGGCCTTGGTCGTCATGGCTCACATCACGGGTACCTCATGAGTTGCCCCTCGCCTTGATCTCTCCGCTCCTCGCGAGCTAGCCTAGTGAGGCCGCCCCTGAGGAGGTCTTGTGTCGTCCGCCTCACGAGGCTTGGCCCCTCGCGAGGGTCTTGGGTGTTTGCTCGTGAAGTTGGGCCGTACCAGGCCGCTAGAGGAGCCACGCCGTGGGCCGCAGGCAGGCGAGTTTGGGGACCCACATTCCCAGAAAGCTGACAGTAGCCCCCGAGCCCAAGGCGCGCTTGGACTTGGCTTCGAGGCGAAGCCAAGGGGCAAGTGCGGAGTGCCACGGGCCCCAACTGCCTACAACCTTGATTGACGCGTGGCGATTGACGGGACATGGGCGGCTCCGCTTCCCCATGCTGCCTCGGTAACTACCCGACTGACAATAGGTTGGGCGGGCTGTGCTGCCTTCATTGCTTTCCTTCGTCCTGCTCCAGATTCCCTTTCTTGCTCCTCGCTTCCAAAGGTTATATATCCTCCCAGATCCTCCTTCAAGCCCAACAAATCTCGGGTTGCTCCTCCGCCATCCTGGTACGAGCCGCCGCTCAATGCGCCGAGCGTCTCAGAGAAGAACCTTGCCGCCATGCTCCTGATGACGGCGCAGGGCGATGAGAAGAGGAAGACTGCGCTCCGGGCTGGCTCCGCCGAGCTGGAGGCCTCAAGCAGCACCTTCTACCCCTTCTTCAGGAGCAGCATTGTCGTGGGGTTGGTTTCCCCCTTCCCCGACTTCATCTTCTCCGTCCACAGCCATTACAAGATTCACGCCCTCCATCTTCATCAACTCCATCCTCCTCCTGTCGATCTTCGCCTTCTATTGCGAGGCGTACGTCAGAGTGATGCCGTCCGTGGCACTGCTGCGCCACTTCTTCTTCCTCCGGATCAATGAGGGCCACCGCTCGGGGTGCGTCAACTTTGTGGAGGCCAACAAGACCAACGCGATCTCGAAGGCCGGGAAGAAGGCCGAGGGCTTCAGGAGCAAGTGGGTCCTAATGGACGCCAAGTGCTCTCACCCTCGGCTGGTACTGCCGATGGAGATGCCCGTGTCCCATGACGGGTGGTTCCGCGCGAAGCTCACCGACCCTCGGGCGGAGTCGGTGCTCGAGAGTATGACCGCCGACCTGAAGCGTGGCGACCCAAGGGCGGCGAAGCTGAAGGGAGCCATGATCGTCAAGGAGTTCATGGAATAGCGCGTGGCTCCCCTCCAGGCATGCGCGCGCCCCTTGTGGAAGCTTTGGGACAAAGGGGACGACCTCCGCCTTTGTCCGGGGGCCCTGTCTGATGAGGAGCTGGGCACGGCCCTCCGCTCCTTGGTTGGGGAAGACCAGGGGTACCCGCCGGACAGCTTTGTTCCCTTGTACCGTCGCCCAGATGGGGCAAAGATTGCTGACGCCATGCCTGTCTTTGATGGGCGTGGTCTTGTGCCGCCGGCTCCCTCTGAGGCCCCAGTGGCGACGGTCTCGGTGGTGGTGTCCTCCAACGATTCCGGCTAGGGCGAAGAGCAGGACTCGGCGGCCACCCTGGAGGGGTCTGGGGAGACCTCCCCTCCGCGCAAGGCCGACCTCCTCCGCGCCTTCCCTGATGATGACGCTGCCGGTGACCACCCATTGAGGGAAGTCCTGCCCCCTGCTGGGGTCACTACGAGGTCCAGGGTCTCCCCCTCGGGGAAGCCGACGTCCGGTGTCCCGACGAAGAGCAGATCGTCGCTGATCTCTCAGGGTGATGCCCCTGCTTCACCGCTGCCCGGGGCCACCACGGCCTCGCAGACTCCTGGGGAACGCGCGCCTGCGCCCCAGGCCGCGAGGCCCCTAAGCTCCGCACTTCTGAAGAGGCGCCGGGACTACACGGCCATGGACTAGTGAGTTTCCTGCCCTGACCTTGCCATTGTTCCTGCTTCCGTCGCGGCTTCCTGATGCTTCCTTGTTGATCTTCTAGGCCGAAGTCGTCATCGAAGAATAAGAAGGAAGGGGAGGCCACACCCTCGGGGCCCCAGCAGCCTGGCACGGTCGCGCCTCCTCTGGCACAGAAGGGCGGCGATGGCGCCCGCCCCTCTCCGGCCCGGGCTTCCTCGCGAGGCTCGGAGGAGCGTTCCCAGGAGAGGGCGACCGCCAAGGCCTCGTTAGCTCCTGAGGCGCTCGTCCCCAGCCCGCCGGCCAAGGCCCCGCAGGCTCCGAAGCTCCTGGCCTCTTCTTCCACTGCCGTCAACCTGCAGGTCTTGGCGACGATGCTGCCTTCTCCTTCCGTCCACTGCCAGTCCGCGATCCTTCCGCCTCGCCTGATGCCCTGGAGCACGCCCTTTCCGCGCTGGCCCGGCTGCGGGGTGATCTTCAAGGCGCCGACCGTCGCCTAGTGGCCGTGCGCCTGGAGCTTATCTCTGGCTGGTTGCACTCTGATGCATCCATCCGGGAGGCGCTGAGCCAGGCCGTGGCGGCTTCCGAGAAGGACAAGTAGGCCGCTGCCCAAGCCGTAGCTGCCCACGAGGTGGCGCTGAAGGACGCCGGGGTTGCCCAGGATCGCTGCCGTTCGCTGGAGGCCGAGCTGGAGACCATGCGCAACGAGCGTGCGGCCGAGGATCGAGGCCGCCAGGCGGAGGAGGAGAAGATGAAGGCCCAAGAGGACGCCGTCAAGGGTGGCGACCTTGTTGGAAGCGATTAGCGGCGCGAGCCATGGGCCTTGAGCAGTGGAGAAGCTAGAGCAGGAGATGAAGGCAGAGAAGGCCGAGCTGGAAGCCAAAACAAAGGTCCTGGCTGAGGACCACATGGCCTTTAAGTCCCTTGAGGAGAAGTCCCGCGTGGCGCTGCGGGCACTCTACGAGAAGGGCTTGGAGGAGCCGCTGGCAACAGACGACGAGGGCCCCACCCAGCTGCTCCCTCATCTGGCCACGGTGCTTGAGGACGTCGTGGACGGGATCGGCCCCTTGGTGGAGGGGGAAGCCTGCGTGCTCTCCTCTGCTGCATTGACGCACGTCTTCAGCCACCTCCATCTTCGCGATCCTGACGCCGACCTTGACGAGCTGCTCGAGCCCGTGGACGACAAGCGTTGCACAGCTACTGCCGAAGCCGTGAAGATCCAGGTGGAGGCCTTGCTGAAGAAGTTCCGCGCCTTCGACCCTGCGCCCTCAACCGGTGATGCCGCAGAACCTGCAACTCTGACGGGCGGCACAAGCGAGGGCAATGTCGCCGTTGAAGGGGCACCCCTTGCAATTGACGGCGGTGTCCAGGGATGATGAGATGGCTTGCTGGAGACTCCTTTCCTGCTTTGCTTCTGCAGCATGCACCATGCCTCGTGGAGGCATTTAAACTTGTGTTTGGTATTTGAAGAACAGCATGTCTTGTAATATTTGTTTGAGATTCCGCGATTTCCTTCTCATTTGCTTGGTGTTCTGCATCAGCAGGGCCCGACCCCTCGCATACCTCAGCCGCTGTTGGATCGTCCGAATTGCTAGGATGATACCAAGGGGTGAGGGGCTACGTGGCCAGTTAGGCTCCTGAGTCGCGATGCTCAGGAGTCCCCCTTGCCAGCACCGGCTACGAGAAAGGAGATGTGGGAGTAGGCCTAGTGTTCTACGTTGGTGGGGCCCGACCCCGCGCGTACCTTAGACGCCGTTGGATCGTCTGGATCACCAGGACGAGACCAAGGGGTGAGGGGCTACGTGGCTAGTTACGCTCCTGAGTCGCGATGCTCAAGAGTCCCCCTTGACGCGCAAATGACCTTCATACCTTGACTCCGCTCGGGAGGGCGCGTGACGACCAGGTCCGAGGGACCTGGTAGGGCGTCATGCGCTTGGGCATGACCCGAGCGCAGCCCCCTCACGCGGCTCTCCCGAGGGTAAAGCGTTGCGGTGAGGCTGGACACTGAGCCGGGTGGCTCCCTGAGGTTGGTACGGCCATGGGGCCACCCTCAGTTGTTTATCACCAGCGCGGAGCGTAGCGCTTCCACACTTGCACGGGCATAGCCGCTCCTCGACCGTGTCGACTGCCAGCATGGAGCATGGTGCTTCCACTGGTGCGTGGGTGAGGGCTCCCTCTGAGTGGAGCCCCACCCTGACACGTGGCTTGCACGGCAGGGCTAGACGAGGAGTGTCTGGGCACTTGTGAGCCAGAACGGGACTCACAAGGCCCTACCTCAAGGCGGGTTGCACCTGGTCTTGACTCCTGATGGCTGCAACGGTCCTGCGAGATGGTTAGGCAACCTGCGCCGGGCAAATCTCTTGAGGCGATCACATGAGAAGGCCAGACACCAACGACCCCAGGAGGTGACGTGAGCGGGGCCGGCCCGCCAGACAGAGCTTAGTCGTTGGGTTTATCGATGCTGCAGGGATGGACCCGAGCACGGACGTCGTGCCTTGTCTTCTCATGCGAAGAATCCTGAAGAAAGACGACCGGCGCGCGGCTCCCGTGGTGGCGAGGCATCGGGTCGCGTGCCCTAGCCTGTCCACCCATGATTACCTTTGTCGGATTTTGGGTTCCGGCAAAACCCTTGAGGTTCGAACACTAGGGTGCGCACGAAGATCTCTCTGTCCCTAGATCGCTCTCGCAACAATCGCAAGGCCTAGCTCGATGAACCAAGTGAACAGGAGACACGAGAGTTTATACTGGTTCGGGCCACCGATGTGGTGTAATACCCTACTCCAGTGTGGTGTGGTGGATTGCCTCTTGGGCTCGGGATGAATAGTTACAAGGGAAGAACAGCCTCCCGAGGAGAGATGCTCTTCTGCTTGGTGAGCTTGTGTGTGGCTATGGATGGAATGGCTCCGATCCAAGATGATCTCAACATCAGCTCCAGATCGGCTCCCGATCAGCTCCAGATCAGCACCCCATCCGCTCCCTATCGTGGTGCCTAGTCCTATTTATAGAGGCCCTGGTCCTCTCCCCAAATATTGAGCGGGAAGGGATCCAACAACGGCCAAATTCGAAGGGAGACAACTAGTACAAGTTATCCTGACTAAAGGTGGTCTTCGCCTGCCAAAGGCTCTGGTGGTGACGCCGTCTTGGGCTCCACAGTGACCTCCATCCTGTCGTCCTGCTGGTCTTGGTCTCATTGCTCCAATATGGAAACCTTTGCCTGATGCCTCGGGACTCCTCATCTGCGCTTGCCTCTTTAGCACCAAAGAGGAAATGAGGACATTGTGCGCACTGGCGCCCTCCTGGCTCTAGTCCTCATGGCTTGCATCATAGAAACCTCACGAGGTGTCCCTCGCCTTGATCTCTCCGCTCCTCGTGAGCCGGCCTGGTGAGGCCGCCCCTGAGGAGGTCTTGTGTCGTCCGCCTCGTGAGGGTCTTGAGTGTTTGCTGGTGAAGATGGGTCGTACAGGGCCACTGGTGGAGCCATGCTGTGGGCCGCACCCAGACAAGTCTGGGGACCCCCGTTCCCAGGACGCCGACAGTAGCCCCCGGGCCCAAGGCACTGATACGTCTCCAATGTATCTATAATTTTTGATTGCTCCATGCTATATTATCTTCTGTTTTGGACATTATTGGGCTTTAATATTCACTTTTATATTAGTTTTGGGACTAACCTATTAACCGGAGGCCCAGCCCAGAATCGTTGTTTTTGGCCTATTTCAGAGTTTCGCGGAAAAAGAATATCAAACGGAGTCCAAACGGAATGAAACCTTCGGGAATGTGATTTTCGGAACGAACATGATCCAGAGGACTTGGACCCTACATCAAGAAATCAAACAGGAAGCCACGAGGTAGGGGACGCGCCTACCCCCCTGGGCGCGTCCTCCACCCTCGTGGGCCCCATGTTGCTCCACCGGCGTACTCCTTCCTCCTATATATACCTACGTATCCCCAAACGATCAGATACGGAGCCAAAACCTAATTCCACCGCCGCAACCTTCTGTACCCACGAGATCCCATCTTGGGGCATGTTCCGGAGCTCCGCCGGAGGGGGCATCGATCATGGAGGGCTTCTACATCAACACCATAGCCTCTCCGATGAAGTGTGAGTAGTTTACTTCAGACCTTCGGGTCCATAGTTATTAGCTAGATGGCTTCCTCTCTCTTTTTGGATCTCAATACAATGTTTTCCCCCTCTCTCGTGGAGGTCTATTCGATGTAATCTTCTTTTGCGGTGTGTTTGTTGAGACCGATGAATTGTGGGTTTATGATCAAGTTTATCTATGAACAATATTTGAATCTTCTGAATTCTTTTATGTATGATTGGTTATCTTTGCAAGTCTCTTCGAATTATAAGTTTGGTTTGGCCTACTAGATTGATCTTTCTTGCAATGGGAGAAGTGCTTAGCTTTGGGTTCAACCTTGCGGTGTCCTTTCCCGATGTGATGAGGGCAGCAAGGCACGTATTGTATTGTTGCCATCGAGGATAGCAAGATGGGTTTTTTTATCATATTGCATGAATTTATCCCTCTACATCATGTCATCTTGCTTAAAGCGTTACTCTGTTCTTATGCATGCTGGATAGCGGTTGATGTGTGGAGTAATAGTAGTAGATGCAGGCAGGAGTCGGTCTACTTGTCTCGGATGTGATGCCTATATACATGATCATACCTAGATATTCTCATAACTATGCTCAATTCTGTCAATTGCTCAACAGTAATTTTTTCACCCACCGTAAAATACTTATGCTCTTGAGAGAAGCCATTAGTGAAACCTATGGCCCCCTGGTCTATTTTCCATCATATTAATCTTCCAACACTTAGTTATTTCCGTTGCTTTTATTTTACTTTGCATATTTATCATAAAAATACCAAAAATATTATCTTATCATATCTATCAGATCTCACTCTCGTAAGTGACCGTGTAGGGATTGACAACCCCTTATCGCGTTGGTTGTGAGGATTTATTTGTTTGTGTAGGTGCGAGGGACTCGCGCGTAGCCTCCTACTGGATTGATATCTTGGTTCTCAAAAACTGAGGGAAATACTTACGTTACTTTGTTGCATCACCCTTTCCGCTTCAAGGGAAAACCAACGCTTGATGCTCAAGAGGTAGCAAGAAGGATTTCGGCGCCATTGCCGGGGAGGTCTCACATAAAGTCAACATACCAAGTACCCATCACAAACCCTTATCTCCCGCATTACATTATTTGCCATTTGCCTCTCGTTTTCCTCTCCCCCACTTCACCCTTGCCGTTTTATTCGCCCTCTCTTTTTCGTTAGCCTCTTTTCCATTTGCTTGCCTTGTCGTCATGGCTAGTCCTTTATCTTCTCCGTTGTCTCCCAAAAATGAAGTTCTCAATTTTAAACAAAGGGAGGGAGAAAATCTATAAGACGCTTGGTATATAATTTGCAATGCTCAAAATAGATCTACCATGAAGCAATCTACTTCTGTTCTTCTCCACAATTTTTATTTAGGCGCTACTCCTTGGTATAGATATATCCTTGATACCATTACCGGAGGGAATTTCTTGGGTAGCCATACTTTTGATTCTTATAATGCTATGATAGATTTGTTTGGCTCACCACCTCTTTTGGTTAATGGAACTTTGTTAACTTTGGAGCATGTAATGCAAAGACTTGAAACTATTGAAAATAAAGTTGCTACCATAGAGTTAATTGAAAATCTGGATAAAAAGATCCACAACCAAATTACCCAATATGGATCTAAAGTAGGAGTCACTTTGAAAAATATTAAGGAGAAGGAACCCATAGTTAATGAAAGAATAAATCAAGATTCCACTAGAATCGATAAACTTGAGGGTATCATTACCAACTTGGGAACCACTTTTTTCTTCCGTAAAGAATACTCCAAGTCCTCCAACTAAAATTGCCAAGATTATGTATGTTCCTAAAAGTAAGGGTAAATCCTCTAGTAAGGAAACTGCGGATCTCAAATCTATAAGTATTCATCCCAATCTTTTCGCTGTCATTAAGGAACCATTTGCTACAAATGAATTTTTCGATCTTGTGCCTAAAAGTTTGATAATTAATAAAAAGAAAGAAACTCCTAAGGATGATAGATGTCTCATTGAAGAATTGCCTACCAAAGATGGCAATACCTAGATCTATCCTTGCTTTTATGCCTACCTAGGGGCGTTAAACGATAGCGCTTGTTGGGAGGCAACCCAATTTTATTTTTAGTTTTTTTTTTTGCTTTTTGCTTCTGTTTAGGAATAAATATTTGATCTAGCCTCTGGTTAGATGTGTTTTTATGTTTTAATTAGTGTTTGTGCCAAGTTAAACCTATAGGATCTTCTTGGATGATAGTTATTTGATCTTGCTGTAAATTCCAGAAACTTTCTGTTCACGAAAATAATTGTTAAAAATGACCAGAACGTGATAAAATATTGATTCCAATTGCTGCTGATCAATAAAAATATTATCTAGGTCGTCCTATTTTGGCTGATTTTTTGGAGTTCCAGAAGTTTGCGTTAGTTACAAATTACTACAGACTGTTCTGTTTTTTACAGATTCTGTTTTTCGTGTGTTGTTTGCTTATTTTGATGAATCTATGGCTAGTAAAAGAGTTTGTAAACCATAGAGAAGTTGGAATATAGTAGGTTTAACACCAATATAAACAAAGAATGAGTTCATTACAGTACCTTGAAGTGGTCTTCACGAGATTTTCTGTTAAGTTTTGTGTTGTGAAGTTTTCAAGTTTTGGGTGAAAGATTTGATGGATTATGGAACAAGGAGTGGCAAGATACTAAGCTTGGGTATGCCCATGGCACCCCCAAGATAATATAAGGACACCAAAAAGCCAAAGCTTGGGGATTCCCCGGAAGGCATCCCCTCTTTCATCTACTTCCATCGGTAACTTTACTTGGAGCTATATTTTTATTCACCACATGATATGTGTTTTGCTTGGAGCGTCTTGTATGATTTGAGTCTTTGCGTTTTATTTTACCACAATCATCCTTGTTGTACACACCTTTTGAGAGATAGACACATGATTCGGGAATTATTAGAATACTCTATGTGCTTCACTTATATCTTTTGAGTTATATAGTTTTGCTCTAGTACTTCACGTATATCTTTTAGAGCACGGTGGTGGATTTGTTTTATAGAAACTTTTGATCTCTCATGCTTCATTTATATTAGTTTGAGAGTCTTAAATAACATGGTAATTTGCTTAAATAATCCTAATATGCTAGGTATTCAATATTAGTAAAAACTTACTTATGAGTGTGTTGAATACTAAGAGAAGTTTGATGCTTGATGATTGTTTCGAGATATGGAGGTAGTGATATTAAAGTTGTGCTAGTTGAGTAGTTGTGAATTTGAGAAATACTTGTGTTGAAGTTTGCAAGTCCCGTAGCATGCACGTATGGTAAGCGTTATGTAACAAATTTGAAACATGAGGTGTTCTTTGATTGTCCTCCTTATGAGTGGCGGTCGGGGAAGCGATGGTCTTTTCCTACCAATCTATCCCCCTAGGAGCATCTTGGCGTAGTGCTTGGTTTTTGATGACTTGTAGATTTTTGCAATAAGTATGTGAGTTCTTTATGACTAATGTTGACTCCATGGATTATCGCACTCTCACCTTTCCACCATTGTTAGCCTCTTGATGCCGTGCATTGCCCTTTCTCACATTGAGAGTTGGTGCAAACTTGGCGGTGCATCCAAACCCCGTGATATGATACGATCTTTCACACATAAACCTCCTTATATCTTCCTCAAAACAGCCACCATACCTACCTACTATGGCATTTCCATAGCCATTCTGAGATATATTGCCATGCAACTTTCCACCATTCCGTTTATCATGACACGTTCATCATTGTCATATTGCTTTGCATGATCATGTAGTTGACATAGTATTTGTGGCAAAGCCACTGTTCATAATTCTTTCATACATGTCACTCTTGGTTCATTGCATATCCCGGTACACCACCGGAGGCATTCATATAGAATCATACTTTGTTCTAGTATCGAGTTGTAATCATTGAGTTGTAAATAAATAGAAGTGTGATGATCATTGTTTTCTAGAGCATTGTCCCAAGTGAGGAATAAAAAAAGAAAAAAAGAGAAAGGCCATAAAAAAGAGAAGGCCCCAAAAAAATAGAGAGAGAGAAAAAGAGAGAAAGGACAATGTTACTATCTTTTACCACACTTGTGCTTCAAAGTAGCACCATAATCTTCATGATAGAGAGTCTCTTGTTTTGTCACTTTCATATACTAGTGTGAATTTTTCATTATAGAACTTGGCTTGTATATTCCAACAATGGGCCACCTCAAGTGCCCTAGGTCTTCGTGAGCAAGCAAGTTGGATGCACACCCACTTAGTTTCTTTTGTTGAGCTTTCATATATTTATAGCTCTAGTGCATCCGTTGCATGGCAATCCCTACTCCTTGCATTAACATCAATCGATGGGCATCTCCATAGCTCATTGATTAGCCTCATTGATGTGAGACTTTCTCCTTTTTTTTCTTCTCCACATAACCCCCATCATCATATTCTATTCCACCCATAGTGCTATATCCATGGCTCACGCTCATGTATTGCGTGAAGGTTGAAAAAGTTTGAGATTACTAAAGTATGAAACAATTGCTTGGCCTGTCATCGGGGTTGTGCATGATGAGAGCATTGTTGTATGAAGAAAATGGAGCATGACTCAACTATATGATTTTGTAGGGATGAACTTTCTTTGGCCATGTTATTTTGAGAGGACATAATTGCTTAGTTAGTATGCTTGAAGTATTATTATTTTTATGTCAATATTGAACTTTTATCTTGAATCTTTCGGATCTGAATATTCATACCACAATTAAGAAGAATTACATAGAAATTATGCCAAGTAGCATTCCACATCAAAAATTCTGTTTGTATCATTTACCTACTCGAGGACGAGCAGGAATTAAGCTTGGGAATGCTTGATACGTCTCCAACGTATCTATAATTTTTGATTGCTCCATGCTATATTATCTTCTGTTTTGGACATTATTGGGCTTTATTATTCACTTTTATATTATTTTTGGAACTAACCTATTCACCGGAGGCCCAGCCCAGAATTGTTGTTTTTTTGCCTATTTTAGAGTTTCGCAGAAAAAGAATATCAAACGGAGTCCACACGGAATGAAACCTTCGGGAACGTGATTTTCGGAACGAACATGATCCAGAGGACTTGGACCCTACGTCAAGAAATCAAACAGGAAGCCACGAGGTAGGGGGCGCCCTCCACCCTAGTGGGCCCCACGTTGCTCCACCGACGTACTCCTTCCTCCTATATGTACCTACGCATTCTGCATTTATCGACACGGAGCCAAAAACCTAATTCCACCGCCGCAACCTTCTGTACCCACGAGATCCCATCTTGGGGCCTGTTTCGGAGCTCCGCCGGAGGAGGCATCGATCCCGGAGGGCTTCTACATCAACACCATAGCCTCTCTGATGAAGTGTGAGTAGTTTACCTCAGACCTTCGGGTCCATAGTTATTAGCTAGATGGCTTCCTCTCTCTTTTTGGATTTCAATACAATGTTCTCCCCCTCTCTCGTGGAGATCTATTTGATGTAATCTTCTTTTGCAGTGTGTTTGTTGAGACTGATGAATTGTGGGTTTATGATCAGTTTATCTATGAACAATATTTGAATCTTCTGAATTCTTTTATGTATGATTGGTTATCTTTGCAAGTCTCTTCGAATTATCAGTTTGGTTTGGCCTACTAGATTGATCTTTCTTGCAATGGGAGAAGTGCTTAGCTTTGGGTTCAATCTTGCGGTGCCCTTTCCCGATGTGATAGGGGCAGCAAGGCACGTATTGTATTGTTGCTATCGAGGATAACAAGATGGGGTTTTTATCATATTGCATGAATTTATCCCTCTACATCATGTCATCTTGCTTAAAGTGTTACTCTGTTCTTATGAACTTAATACTCTAGATGCATCTTTGGATAGCGGTCGATGCGTGGAGTAATAGTAGTAGATGCACGGTAGAGTCGGTCTACTTGTCTCGGACGTGATGCCTATATACATGATCATACCTAGATATTATCATAACTATGCTCAATTCTGTCAATTGCTGAACAGTAATTTGTTCACCCACCGTAAAATACTTATGCTCTTGAGAGAACCCACTAGTGAAACCTATGGCCCCCGGGTCTATTTTCCATCATATTAATCTTCCAACACTTAGTTATTTCCGTTGCTTTTATTTTACTTTTCATATCTATCATAAAAGTACCAAAAATATTATCTTATCATATCTATCATATCTCACTCTCGTAAGTGACCATGTAGGGATTGACAACCCCTTATCGCGTTGGTTGCGAGGATTTATTTGTTTGTGTAGTGCGAGGGACTCGCGCGTAGCCTTGATATGTCTCCAACGTATCTATAATTTTTGATTGTTCCATGCTATTATATTATCCATCTTGGATGTTTATGGGCTTTCTTAAGAATTTTTATATCACTTTTGGGACTAACCTATTAACCCAGAGCCCAGTGCCAGTTCCTGTTTTTTCCCTTGTTTCAGTGTTTCGAAGAAAAGGAATATCAAACGGAGTCGAAACGGAATGAAACCTTCTGGAGAAGTTATTTTTGGAAGGAAAGCAACCCGGGAGAATTGGAGTCCACGTCAAGGAAGCTTCGAGGAAGCCACGAGGTAGGGGGCGCACCCACCCCCTAGGGCGCGCCCTCCACCCTCGTGGGCCCCTCATGGCTCCCCTGACGTACTTCTTCCTCCTATATATACCCATATACCCTAAAAACTTCGAGGAACAGAATAGATCGGGAGTTCCGCCGCCGCAAACCTCTGTAGCCACCAAAAACCTCTCGGGACCCTGTTCCGGCACCCTGCTAGGGGGGGAACCCTCACCGGTGGCCATCTTCATCATCCCGGCGCTCTCCATGACAAGGAGGGAGTAGTTCACCCTCGGGGCTGAGGGTATGTACCAGTAGCTATGTGTTTGATCTCTCTCTCTCTCTCTCTCTCTCTCTCTCGTGTTCTTGATTTGGCACGATCTTGATGTATCTCTAGCTTTGCTATTATAGTTGGATCTTATGTTTCTTCTCCCCCTCTACTCTGTTGTAATGGATTGAGTTTTCCCTTTGAAGTAATCTTATCGGATTGAGTTTTTAATGATTTGAGAACACTTGATGTACGTCTTGCCGTGCGTATCTGTGGTGACAATGGGATATCACATGATTCACTTGATGTATGTTTTGGTGATCAACTTGCGGGTTCCGCCCATGAACTTATGCATATGGGTTGGCACACATTTTTGTCTTGATTCTCCGGTAGAAACTTTGGGGCACTCTTTGAGGTTCTATGTGTTGGTTGAATAGATGAATTTGAGATCGTGTGATGCATATTGTATAATCATACCCACGGGTACTTGAGGTGACATTGGAGTATCTAGGTGACATTAGGGTTTTGGTTGATTTGTATCTTAAGGTGTTATTCTAGTACGAACTCTAGGGCTGTTTGTGACACTTATAGGAATAGCCCAACGAATTGATTGGAAAGAATAACTTTGAGGTGGTTTCATACCCTACCATAATCTCTTCGTTTTTTCTCCGCTATTAGTGACTTTGGAGTGACTCTTTGTTTCATGTTGAGGGATAGTTATATGATCCAATTATGTTATTATTGTTGAGAGAACTTGCACTAGTGAAAGTATGAACCCTAGGCCTTGTTTCAACGCATTGCAATACCGTTTACGCTCACTTTTACCATTAGTTACCTTGCTGTTTTTATATTTTCAGATTACAAAAACCTATATCTACCATCCATATTGCACTTGTATCACCATCTCTTTGCCGAACTAGTGCACCTATACAATTTACCGTTGTATTGGGTGTGTTGGGGACACAAGTGACTCTTTGTTATTTGGTTGCAGGGTTGTTTGAGAGAGACCATCTTCATCCTACGCCTCCCATGGATTTATAAACCTTAGGTCATCCACTTGAGGGAAATTTGCTACTGTCCTACAAACCTCTGCACTTGGAGGCCCAACAACGTCTACAAGAAGAAGGTTGTGTAGTAGACATCAAGCCTCCTACTGGATTGATACCTTGGTTCTCAAAAACTGAGGGAAATACTTATGCTACTTTGCTGCATCACCCTTTCCTCCTCAAGGGAAAACCAACGCAGTGCTCAAGAGGTAGCAGGCACGCTCGGACTTGGCTTCGAGGCGAAGCCAAGGGGCAAGTGCGGAGCGCCGCGGGCCCCAACAGCCTGTGGCCCCGCATGACGCGTGGCGTTTGATTGGACGTGGGCTTTGTCGGTGTCAAAACTGGCGGATCTCGGGTAGGGGGTCCCGAACTGTGCGTCTAGGCGGATGGTAATAGGAGACAAGGGACACGATGTTTTTACCCAGGTTCGGGCCCTCTCGATGGAGGTAAAACCCTACTCCTGCTTGATTAATATTGATGATATGGGTAGTACAAGAGTAGATCTACCACGAGATCAGAGAGGCTAAACCCTAGAAGCTAGCCTATGGTATGATTGTTGTTCGTCCTACGGACTAAAACCCTCCGGTTTATATAGGAACCGAATAGGGTTAAGGTTACATAGAGTCGGTTACAATGGTAGGAAATCTACATATCCGTATCGCCAAGCTTGCCTTCCACGCCAAGGAAAGTCCCATCCGGACATGGGACAAAGTCTTCAATCTTGTATCATCATAGTCCAGGAGTCCGGCCAAAGGCTATAGTCCGGCTATCCAGACACCCCTAATCCGGGACTCCCTCGGTAGCCTGAACCAGGCTTCAATGACGACGAGTCCGGCGCGCATATTGTCTTCGGCATTGCAAGGCGGGTTCCTCCTCCGAATACTTCATAGAAGATTTTGAACACAAGGATAGTGTCCGGTTGTGCAAAATAAGTTCCACATACCACCATAGAGGGAATAATATTTACACAAGTTCAATCTGCTGACGTATTCCGCAGCGTGACATCACACCACGGCCAAGCCTTTATTCGAATCGTTTTCTTGTCCCACCTCGGTAGCGTTTAGCGAGGCGGTTTCCTTGGCACGTCTTGTCAAAGCAGAGATCGTGTCCCCTTATTCCGGGATTCTCATCAATACGGCGTGGGTAACCCGCCGCGCCATTGATTACTGGCGCTTGGGAGATAAGCGAGTTTTATCGGGCCGGTGGGGGCGCATAGCTTTGTCCGTCCATATAAGGGGATAAGGATCCACCTTTTCACACACGCCTTCTTCCTCCTTTTCTTATCCATTTCGCACTTTTCGAGCTCCAGCGCCCAAGTCCGCACATCCCACCTCAACCTTCTCCAACTATGTCCGGAGCGGGAGGCAAGTGGATGGCCTCCTCCGTCACGGAGGGGCACATCAAAAAGCTGCGGAAGGCCGGATACTTGTCTGATGACATCGCGCATCGGCTCCCCAACAAGGGGCAGCTCATCCCCACCCCCAGGCCCCATGAGAGGGTGGTGTTCCTCCCCCACTTCCTCCGCGGACTAGGGTTTCCACTTCACCCTTTTTTCCGGGGGCTCATGTTCTACTACGGCCTAGATTTCGATGATCTGGCCCAATTTCATCCTCAACATCTCGGCGTTTATTGTCGGTATGCGAGGCCTTCCTCTGCATCCAGCCCCACTTGACTTATGGCTGAAGACCTTCAATGTCAAGCCGAAGGTAGTGGGCGGCTGCCAAGCGGAGTGTGGAGGTGCCATGGTGGGCAAGATGGCCAACGTCCTATGGCTCGAGGGCTCCTTCGTGGAGACCATAAAGGGGTGGCAATCGGGGTGGTTCTACATCACCGAGCCACGCGACTCTCAATGGGCGGCGGCTCCCGAATTTCGATCTGGCTTCCCTACAAGGCTCACCTCATGGAAAGAGACGGGCCTGACGTGGGGTAATTTGGAAGAGCTAACCGGACTCCAAACCTGCGTCCAAGAGCACAGTGGACAAGAAACTCAAGCTTGTCAACATAATCCGGTGATGCTCATCCGTCGGATTCTCCCATGCCAACAACGGGCCTTCAACTTGTGGGAGTTTGATGCAGCACAGCACCAAACCTTGAGCGGCTCTTGACACTATGTAAGAAGATGCCTCGAAGGTGCTGTTCAAGGGCGCCGAAGCTCCCGCATCCGCTACCGAAGATCGCGGATTCAGCTCGCAGCATCAAGCCAACAAGGTAAGTTATTTTACCCTTTACGGGACTCTTTTTTCATAGTTTAACTCTATGCGGGATCTAAAACTCCCTCACCTTTGACAGGACTGGCTGAAGACGTCCGGATAGGTTAACTGTCCGGCTCCCTTGCCAGAAGACCCAGCGGACGCCAGCTTGATGGGGCTGCTGGTTCCGGCACCTTACGTAGTGCCGGAGAAGAAGGCCACGGGAACTCGGAGGAGTTCCCGGCGCCAGGTGTTGTCGGACTCATCGTCCGATGACTCCGAGGCGGACTCCTCCCACGAAGGCGAGGAGGAGGAAAAGAGGCCTCTCCCCAGTGAGAGAGAGAAGAAAAGGAAGGCCGCCCCAACTGGGGAGGCCGGAGGGTCCAAGAAGGGAAGGACCCTCACTTCGGACTGCTTCGCCAACGCCGACGACGGCGGAGAGGGGTGCCCACCAAGGACCAAGCCCCTGGCGAGATTGTAAGTGTCCGGACACCAGAATAACTCATGGCATTCCATTTGTCGCACAACATCTTTTAACGCCGAATATAACCATGCAGCCCGCCCAAGGACGGGCTCGACGATTCTTCGGCTCCTCGATTCGTCGGAGGTGAATAACACCTCACTTCCGACCGCCTCGTCTCCTCTCGCCGCGGATGACGCCGGGGTGGAGTCCCAAAAGGGGCCCAGCCAGGAGGAGGTGGCCCTGAAGGCACCGCAAGGCGACCTCCCGGACTTCGGGCCAAAGGGGATAAAACCCCGAAGGGCTTCAAGTCCGGCCCTGTGCCGGACTCCGTACCGGAACCTTCAGTGGTTCCGGAGTCCGATAGGCGACCCCTTTGTAAGAAGGGCAAGACTACGACGCCGGTGACCTCCGTCCAACCGGAGGCGCCGGATGATTTGATGGAGGCGCTTAACAGCGCTTCTATCAACGAGGAGCACCGCACTGTTATGAGTGTGGTGATCCGAAGAAGTTCGATCCGCCAAGAGCGGGCTGGTCAAGCTTGTGCCAGCCTTCTAACAGGCTTTGAGGTATGTATTTAAGATATATAAAAATATTACCGCATAGGCGGTAGCCCACGATGCTCGGTTTGGTGTTCGGAAAGAAAAAGCCGATCGAGGATCTAAAAAGATATCTGCAGGAGTCTAACATAAGTATGTCAATATGGGAATGCACGAGCTCTGCTTGACCTCTGCCGCCCGATCATGGAGGTTGATGCATTGAAACAGAGCCTCGAGCAGTCCGAGAACGAGCTCGGACTTGCCAAAAATCAGCTCGAGAATAAAGAAGGTAAGTAATACCTTATGGGAGTATTTAAAAGGTGTGGTTGCAAAATATGACAGGAATAACGTGAATACTGCAGGGGCCACGAACGAGGTGGCGACCCTGAAGGAAGCGGTGTCCAAGGCCGAAAGCAATGCGGCCGCGGAGCGCACCGAGCGAGAGAAGCAGGAGGCGCGGATGGCGGAGGTGCGGCAAGAGCTCCAGGCTCTCGTGGAAAAAGACGAGAGTTTGGAGCGTGACTCAAAGACTCGAGTGTCCGAGCTTGCCTCGGCCCTTGAGAGCGCCAAGGCCGCTAAGGCCGAAGCCCAAAAAGCCCTCCAGGAGATTGAGGCGATGAAGAAGATAGCGGCGGGTAAGGCATTCTATATGCAAAGCAAGCATGTGAAAGTGAATTATCTGTTACTTACCTGAATCCGGAGCTCTCCAGGAGCATTCACAGATCTGCCCCGCAGTGTGGCTGATGCTGCCGCATTCTACCGAGGCGAGGAGGGAAGCTCGACGGAGAAGGTGTTCTGGTCTCAATATGCTAAGGCCGGACACCCGGTGCCCTTAAGCGACCAGTTGAAGCAGCTGGTCGAGCTCCATAAGGTGGCCGAACAGGCCATGAAAGGCCTCATAGTTTGGTCGTGGCCTAAGGAAGCCATGCCTGGGAGCTACTTCGGGCTGGTGAAGCGGCTGGTGGACGCCTGTCCATGGGTTGAAGTCATCAAGCGCTCCGTCTGCATCGAAGGTGCCCGTAGGGCCCTTGCCCTTGCTAAGGTGCACTGGGGCAAGATGGACGCTGAGAAGCTTGTGACGGACAGACCACCACCGAAGAAGGAGCATCGCAAGCCTGAAATGTATTATGAGGGCGTCCTGAAGGGTGCCTGCCTTATAGCGGATGAATCCTCCAAAGAAATAATTTTTGAGTAGACTCGCATTTGTTATCATGTACGCTGAAAACTTGTTCATGTGCGCTAAGCAACACTTTTGAATTAAAAATATTACCTTCTGTGCGGTCGTGTATTAAATTAGAGAGATGGCGAGTCGTCGGCTTCAGCCCCCATGCCACGAGTGCTGGGGTGTTCGGGATAAACTTGAGCGCTCTTGTTCCCATTCTTGGGTCCTTGAGGGAGGCGCTCAGCACTTAACAAGGCAACCGGACTATAATGCTTGAACACTCTCACTTAGCCATAGAATTCTATAATTTTAAATTTCGTGAAGCCCCTAGTATTCGGAAGACCGAGTTCGGGCGCTATCACGCCTAGGCCGGATAACGCCGACTCCTCGCTCTAAGCGGCATAAGTCTTTAGGGACTCGAAAACCTCTCGAACAGCGACCGGCTCTCGCCCTATCATGACGGTCAGTTTTAGCTTTCTCCACTAAGGTGCTTAACCCAGCTCAACCGGGGCACAATCGCAGTGGTTCTCCCAGCGCTACATTAGCCGATATAACGGAACATAAGGTACCAAAACATGGGAGCCGGGCAAACCCAACTATTGACCCAAGACATGATTCGGAGCCGATGCATGTAATGCTATAAGTTCAGGGTGCCGCACTTGTGAAAGTGTTCGGACTTATCACACCATATTGTGGGGTACTTAAGCCCACAGTGTATTGCCGTACCAAAGTGTACGGTTGCACAATGTCATAAATGAACATAAATATATATAGAAAAAAGGGATTTCCATAATAGGCAGAAGCTGTATATTGTTTATTCAAAAGGGCTGCGATGAAGCGAGCGATCAAATAGTGCGATAAGCAAGGAATTTGGACTTTTAACATGTCCCCCTCCAGGGGTAAGCCGCGGGATGGTGTGTAAAACAGATATATTGCTCGTAATAGAGACCACCTGGACACTCGACGTAGCTTTATGCTTCCCTGGCTGTTGCATCGTGTGTTTGGCGATTCTAATGCTGGATAGGGCTTTGTGAGAATGGAGTCCTGAAAGTAAAAAGAAAAAAGAAAAGAATGACACAATCGGGAGCACCTGGTGCTGTTGAGCCGCATTCTGGGCATGCCGTGGTCGTGCCCCTTCCCCTATGCCCATGGTATTTCCAGAGCGTAATTATGTACGCGTAGTACTGGTTCAGCAATTTCGCGAGGGCTGGGGCTTGGCGCGTGCTATGCATGCTCGGAACGTGCCAGGCGGTCTTGTTGTAGGTTACTCCGGGCGCGCTTGACGGTGTCCGGTCGTTTAATAGCTGGACTCGTGAATTGCCTTGAGAGGTTGCTTTGTACTTCCGCCGTGAGGGCCGCCGTATGCTCCTCCGCCCGGAGAGAGCGTTCGGTGTTTCCATTGACCGTAATGACTCCTCGAGGACCTGGCATCTTGAGCTTGAGATATGCGTAGTGTGGAACCGCATTGAACTCTGCAAATGCGGTTCGTCCGAAGCGATCGCGTGATAGCCGCTGCGGAGCGGGACTATGTCGAAGATTAACTCCTCGCCGGAAGTTATCCGGGATCCGAAGACCACTTCAAGTGTAACCGAGCCTGCAGTTGGCCTCTACACCTGGTATGACGCCTTTAAAGGTCGTCTTTGTGGGTTTAATCCTTGATGGGTCTATGCCCATTTTGCAGACCGCATCCTGATAAAGCAGGTTCAGGCTGCTGCCGCCATCCATTAGGACTCTAGTAAGGTGAAATCCGTCAATGATTGGGTCTAGAACCAATGCGGCGAATCCGCCATGGCGGATGCTAGTGGGGTGGTCCCTTCGATCAAAAGTGATCGGGCAGGAAGACCACGGGTTGAACTTTGGGGAGACTGGCTCCATCGCATATACGTCCCTTAGTGCACGCTTCGCTCCCTTTTGGTATGTGGGTTGCGTATATCATGTTCACCGTCCGCACTTGCGGGGGAAGCCCTCATCCTCTATTGTTCGGCGGCCGGGCTCCTCCTCGTCATCGCTATGCTGCCCCTTGTCATTGTTTTGACATTTAACTTGCTCGCTGCTTGAACACCCAACAATCCATGTTGGTGTGATTGGTAACTTTTAAAGTGCCATGAATCTGGCATGAGCGATCGAGTATTCGGTCCAAATTGGGCCCGGAGTATTTCTTTTAAATGGCTTTTTCCGCTGACCGGGTTTAGAGCCTCTGAATCCGGCATTGACTGCCATATCCTCAGCATTAGCACCGTTAATGCGGCGCTTGTGCTTGTTGCAACGCGACCTGCCATTGCTGTCCTTGGTATCCGAATTACCAGGGCTCTTGGTCATGTTGTTACTACGAGCTAGCCAGCTGTCCTCTCCAGCATAAAAGCGGGTCATGAGTGTTGTGAGGGCTGTCATGGATTTCGGCTTTTCTGTCCTAGGTGCGGGCAAGCCACTCATCGTGGATGTTGTGTTTGAAGGCTGCAAGGGCCTCGGCATCCGGACAATCGGCGATTTGATTTTTTCTTGGTTAGGAACCGTGTCGAGAATTGTCGACCGATTCCTCTGGCTGCTGAATTATGTGGCTTAGGTCATCGGCGTCGGTGGTCGCATATATGTGCCCTGAAATTGTCGAGGAATGCGGCTTCCAGGTCTTCCCAACAACCAATTGACTCTGGCGGCAAGCAGTTAAGCCAATGCTGGCTGGTCCTTTAAGCTTGAGTGGGAGGTATTTGATGGCGTGTAGATCATCCTGCGGGCCATGTGGATGTGAAGGAGATAGTCCTCGATCAAAGCTGCAGGATCTGTTGTGCCATCGTATGATTCAATGTTTACGGGTTTGAAACCCTCGGTGATTTGATGATCCATCACCTCATCTGTGAAGCATAGTGGGTGTCTTGGCGCCTACGCATTGGGCTATATCACGACGCAGCTCAAATGAGCTTTGTCTCGTGTGTTCGCCCGGCGGAAGTTGCCATATTCGGCGTGGCGGTTGTAAATCACGTGTCGTAGAAGCGCCCATGCGATCCGTAGATCGATCTTGTTTGCCTTGCCTTGTCCTCCAATATATCTCGCAGTGCAGGCGCATTTCCCAGCGCCTTTGTATTTTTGAGCGGCTAGGGGTGCGGCTTGAGTTGAGGGCCGAGAGGCTTCTGCATCGCGGACCACGAGGTGGCCGGTCAGCCATATCATGCGCTGGTGATGTAGGTTTGGGTGCTTCCTCCTCTAATCGGGGTAACAGCCTGCGTTTTGGGTAGCTCTTGGAGGGGCGCTCAAGTTCATACTCTTCGGCCGCAAGGACTTCAGTCCATCTGTCAGCTAGCAAGTCTTGGTCAGCTCTAAGTTGTTGCTGCTTTTTCTTGAGGCTGCTTGCCGTGGCCATGAGCATGCGTTTGAAACGCTCTTGTTCGACGGGATCCTCGGGCACGACGAATTCGTCGTCGTCGAGGCTTGCCTCATCTTCCGAGGGAGGCATGTAATTATCGTCCTCTACCTCTCTATCTGCCGCTCTCTCGTGAGGGCTGGCTTCTCCATCCTCCTACGCTGAATCAAGCTGGAGGGGGTTATCTTCGGCACTGTCCGGGGTGTTATTGTCTCCCGTGCCGGAATCACCGTTTTTGCTGTGGCGGGATTTAGAGCGGCGCCGCTGACGCCGACGCTTAGGCTGTTTCTTGGAGGGGTCATCCTCCGCTGTTCCATCGCCATTCCCATCTTTTGGGATGTCCACCATGTATATGTCGTATGACGAGGTGGCCTTCCAGTTCCCTCGTGGGCGCTGGTTCTTGGTAAATCTCTGCATCGTCGTCCATACCGTCGATGTCTTCGGTCGAGGTCGAGCATGTCGGTTAAATCATCGACAGTGGCTATGAAGTGGGTGGTGGGTGGGCTTTGAATTTCTTCGTCGTCCGCATCCCAACCTTTCTGACCATAATCCGGCCAGGGCTCTCCTGATAGAGAGAGAGAGAGATTTAGTGAATTCAGGATGTCGCCAAAGGGCGAGTGCTGAAAGATGTCCACGGTAGTGAATTCCATGACCGGCACCCAACCGGATTTGATTGGCGGGGGCGCGGAAGGCTCGACGTCCGGAGAGGAGTCCGGCACCTTGGAGTCACGAGCTTCGCAAAGGACGGGGTAGGTGTACAGCTCAATCGCCGTAGAGATCGCAGCCCCCGAGGCGGTGTCCAGCCACCCGTCCTCGATCGGCCCAGTCGGCTCCGAGCTAAAGGTTGGAGCGGACACTGGTGCGGCCTCTAGGACATGTTGTTGGCAGAGCTAGATCATGCCCCTCGTGGCGGTCTTGGCGTGCTTGGCTGTGGCTCGAACTCGTCGAAGATCAAGTCTCCGCAGACGTCGGCCGTGTAGTTCAAACTTCCAAATCTGACCTGGTGGCTGTGGGGCGTAGCTTTCAATCTGCTCCGGATGGCCAAGCGAATTGGCCCTTGAAGCAAAGCCGCCAAACACAAAGATCTGTCCGGGAGAAAAGTCTCACCACAGGCGCATCGTTGTTCATGGTCGGAGGAGCCATCGGGCCTAAGGATGACGCATACGCAGGAACTCTCAATGAAAGCACCAATGTCGGTGTCAAAACCGGCGGATCTCGGGTAGGGGGTATTGAACTATGCGTCTAGGCGGATGGTAACAGGAGACAAGGGACACGATGTTTTTACCCAGGTTCTGGCCCTCTCGATGGAGGTAAAACCCTACTCCTGCTTGATTAATATTGATGATATGGGTAGTACAAGAGTAGATCTACCACAAGATCAGAGAGGCTAAACCCTAGAAGCTACCCTATGGTATGATTGTTGTTCATCCTATGGACTAAGACCCTCCGGTTTATATAGGCACCGAATAGGGTTAGGGTTACACAGAGTCGGTTACAATGGTAGGAAATCTACATATACGTATCGCCAAGCTTGCCTTCCACGCCAAGGAAAGTCCCATCCGGACACGGGACGAAGTCTTCAATCTTGTATCTTCATAGTCCAGGAGTCCGGCCAAAGGCTATAGTCCGGCTATCCGGACACCCCCTAATCCAGGACTCCCTCAGGCATCTCCGCTTCCCCACACTGCCTTGGCAACTGCCCGACTTGACTAGTCCCTACTGCATGCAGAGAAAAATCATCATTACCTGTGATTGTGGGGATCGCTGGTTGGCCTTCTCCTGCTATAAATGAGGAGGGGGCGTAGCCCCCGTCGCCCATCTCTTCCTGCTCCGCTTGCTTCTTCTTCCTCGCTTCATTGCTAGTAGCGATTCCCATGGCGCCTATTCGGAGGTTCTCGGCTGTAGAGAAGGGAAAAAACCCCCGCGACGAGCCCGAGCCACTTCTGCGGAAGAAGATGATGAGCCACCGCCGCGACATGATCGTGAGGCGGAGGTGTCGAGGCCTTGGTACAAGCGGCCTCCTCCCGGGTACCCACTGCCTTTGGATGCCCAAGCTGAGGGCTCCGGAGGAAGAGGCGACGAGCGCCACCGCCCGCGCAGGGGCGGTGGTCGCCGCGCCGCGTGACTCACGCCATCGCCCGAGAGTCCACACCGCGGACTCCTCGCGCGAACTCGTGATGTGGGCGGTGATGCCTCCGCGCAACTGGATCCGCTTCCCGCAGTTCTTCTCCGCCGAGATGCCGCCGAGGGGCCCCCTTGAGCTTTGGCTGCTGCACGCCGACTGCGATGCCCCGGCGACTGGAGCTGAGGTGGAAGCCGTTTCCCCGGGCAAGATCTTCATGACTCGCAGCTAGGGCGAGGTTGCCCGGGTTTGCTGCGCGGAAGGCACCCTCACCATCCACTTCAAGTACGACGGCGCCTCCATGATGTTCTTCAAGGTCTTCGATGCGGAAGGCCGCCGCTTGGAGTGCTGCCCTGGAGAGGGTCGTTGGGACGGCGCAGCAGCCAGCGCCGAGCTTGCCGCTGGCTTCGCCGGCGGCTCTTCCAGCAGCAGCGGTGGCGCTTGGGAGTCCAGCGATTCTCCCGAGCCCTACGAGACCCCGGAGACGAGCGACGACAGCTACATGCCCCGAGCTCTCGCCGGGCCCGGAGCAAGGCATCAGCATCCCGTTGTCGCCGTCGCTGATCTGGATGGGGTTGGCACCGGCCTCCCGTGGCCCACTGTTGATGATGGTGTCGGTTGCGCTGGCGCGTGTAGATATAGCTCCTAGGAACTCCCTTCTTTTTTGTTCCCTGCGAGGAATCGAAATGGACCCCGTGGGGGCGTGTAAAGGATCTGTAATGCCTTCTGTTCATATTATCCTTATTATGAAATTTTGCGAGCGCATGTCTTGTTTCAGCTCGATCTGCCCTTTCTATCCCCATGGCAGCTTGGTGCTCTACGCCGACAGGTCCCGGTCCCCAGGCAGGCTGCAGCCATCGCTGGTATGCCAGGTCCTGATGCCATGGTCAAGGCCAGGATGTGAGCAGCCCAAGGTCCAGTAAGAGCTCCTGAGGCGCAATGCTCAAGAGGTCCCCTTTAGCGCTCAAGCAACCACCGAGGGGCAGGAAAGGGTGGCGACGTTGCTGTAATAAGGCTTCCACATGTGAGGATCCTATGCTGTAGCGCTGGGTCGATCCAGGCGCGAGACTTATCTTGGCATTCCTGAGCTGGTTCCTTGTGTTGCGCCAGACTTGTGCGTCGACCGCTGTTGGGTAGCTAGGTTAGGCCCGTGCGAGCCTCCCCCTCTTCCCCACGCTCTTCTGTGTGCTCTGCGTTCTCAGGCCCCGGCCCTCGAGCCAGCTCAGCTGTCGCTGGTATGCCAGGTCGCGATGCCGTGGTCAAGGCCAGGGGGTGAGGGATGGAGATCCAGTAAGAGCTCCCGAGTCGCGATGCTAAGGAGCCCCCCTTTTAACGCGCAAGTGAATCGCATGGGAGAAGAAGGAGCCCGTGGTACTGCCTGCTGTCATCCTCAGGAGGTTCCTACAGGTTAGCGCAAGGAGGGACACAGATTGCCATGATGATTGCCGGTCTGCCCCAGGTTGCGCCGCAAGAAGATGAAGGCACTGAGGGCCTGGTGAGGTGACGTGCGCGGGGCATGCCGCGAGCCAGAGCTCGGCCACTCAGATTTATCGATGTTGCAGGGACGGACCCGAGCACAAGCGCCATGCCAGCATGTGTAGCTCCCGTGGTGGGTGACAAACAAGCATGTGATAACCATAGATAGATTATGCAAGAAAATCAAACTAGCTTAGGTAAATGCAAGAACGATACACGCCACTGGGTTGGACCCGAGTGGCTTGGGGATGATGTAGCCTGAGGGGCGCCCCAAGTGGAGTAAGCTAAAGACGTAAAAGGATACATGCCGCAGGGACAGGCCCACGCGGCCTGGGAATGATGCATCCCGGGGGGCGCTCCCAGCTAAGTAAACTTGGAAAATGTCACCTGGTTCCGTTGTCGAAGGGATGGTAGCTGAAGACATGTAGCGAAGGGGTTGCTCCTCACGAGCCACCGGGACCATGAGCTTCGGGATGCCCTGAGGGTCCAGGCGGCTCCTCGAGGACCGTCTCCATCTCCGCCAGGACTGCATGATGCTTGGCATCCTGACCCGCCAGGATGCTCTGCAGGTTGCACTGGAAGGCGACTGCCACGCTCGGCAGGCCGAATGGCATGTGAACATAGTTGTGAGGTGGGCCCTCAAAGCGTACCACGCGCGAAGGCCAAAAGGGCTCCTGAGATGCGGCCCTGTTGAGCCCTGGGATGTCGACGCAAACGCGCAGCCCGCCATCCTCGCCTGGATGGGTAGCTGCGCCAGGTGGGTGGCGCTTGCCGCGCATGGCTCTTGCATCCTGCAGCTCCTGAGTCGCCTTGGTGATGAACTCCTGAGCGTCGGGTGCTCCTCGCCCGGTATCCTCCTGAGGGAAACGTGCCGCAATGCACGCCTCCACGTGGTGTCCGAGCGCCTCCCTCATGATGTTGGCTAGGTCCAAGGCCCTCCCGAAGTGAGCCCCCGAGCCCTGCCCGAGGAGGGCACCGGGCGCGCCTTCCTATGCGACAGAGGGAGGCGCCCTAGGCGCGGGCACCGATCCTGATGTCGCACCGCTAGAGGTGCCGCTCCCCTGTGGCCCTGTGCGGAGTAGCTGCTTCTTCTTCTTGGGGACAGCCTCAGGAGGGTACTGCACACCATTGTTGTCGGGGTCTTCGATCATTGCGGCTTGGAAGGCGCGCTCGAGGGAGCACACTGCATCTCTTTCTTCGCAGGGGACGGTGATGATCCCGCCTCTTCCTGGCATCTTGAGGACGTTGTAGCCATGGTGGGTCACCACCATGAACTTGGCCAGGGCCGGATACCTGAGGATGGCATCATACGGCAGGCGGATGTGGGCGACGTCAAAGTCGATGAGCTCGGTGCGGTAGTTGTCACGCTGTCCGAAGGTGACAGGGAGGCGGACCTGCCCTATCAGGGTGGTGGAGCCGCCGGTCACTCCTGAGAAGGGCTTGGTAGGCTGAAGTTGATCGTATGGCACTTGGAGGCTGTCGAACATCTTGACGGACAGGACGTTAAGCCTTGTGCCACCGTCGATGATGGTCTTGGTGACTTGCACATTGCTGATGACGGGTGAGCAGAGCATCGGGAGGGCGCCAGCGGTGGCGCCGCACTTAAGCTGGTCCGTCGACCTGAAGGTGATGGCGCACTTGGACCACCTGAGCGGGCGCGTGGCCTCAAGCCTGGGAAGGGCTGCGTTCACCTCGCGAGCAAACTGCTTGAAAATGCGCTGAGAGGCTGGGTCTTGAGCTCCGCCCAAGATGCAGGCGATGGCGCGTGGTTCCTGGAAGCCCCCAGCCCCCTCGTCCTGATGGTGGTCGTCGTTCCTTCTTGGCGGTGGTGGCAGCGGAGGAAGACCAGCATTGCCCTGAGTGCGGTCCTCGCGAGGTTGGTCCCTCGAGGCGCCCTCACGAGGCTGGTCCTGCCAGCGTTCCTCGCGAGGCCGGTCGTGCCACCTCCTCCGCCTCGTCCTCCTCCTCGGCCATAGCCCCCGTCGTTGCGCTCGGGGCGTCGACCGAGGCGTCCATCTTGAATGGCCCTGAGCTCTTGACAGTCATTGGTGTTGTGGCTGTGTACATTGTGGAAGGCGAAGAACAGCCGGCTGCTCTTGGACGACTCGGGATGGTCCCGGCCGCCCTTCGTATCCGGCTCAGCTGCAAGCACGGCCACTCCCTTGCCATTCACATCCTTGGCCTTGGTTTTCTTCTCCTCCAGGTCGGTAGCCGGGAGCTCGAGGAGGGAAAGGCGCCCTTCCTCAGCTCTTGCGCACTTGAGCGCCAGGTTGAACAGCTCCAAAGTCATGCAGAGTTCCTCGTGGATGGCGAGCTCCTCCTTCATCTTGACGTCACGGACGCCATCGGAAAATGCGGAGATGATGGCCTCATCCGTCACCTTGGGGATGTTGAGACGAACGCTGTTGAAGCGCTGGATGTACTTCTGCAGGGTCTCTCCTGGCTGCTGCTTGATGTGGCGCAGGTCACCCGTGGTCGTACGGCGGTCGCGAGTGCCCTGGAAGTTGGCGACGAAGCGGTCACGCATCTCGTCCCAGGAGGAGATCGAACCCGAGGGCAAGTTCAGGAGCCACGAGCGAGCGCCATCCTTGAGAGCCATGGGGAACCAGTTCGCCATGACTTTTTCGTCGCCGTTGGCCGCCTCGATGCTCAGCTCGTAGAGCTGCAAGAATTCCATGGGGTCGGGGGTGCTGTCATAGCGAGGAGGCAGGTCCGGCTTGAACTTGCCCGGCCAGGCGGCGCTACGCAGCTCAGGAGTGAAGGTGCGGCAGCCTGCTCTGGCCACTAGGGCCCTTTGCTGATGCGGAGCCTGCCCTTGATGCCCGCGCACCGCCGCCGCAGGCGGCACGCGGTCTTGTCGCGGTGGTGCTGGGAGCGCGGGCGCATTCTCTTGCGGTCGGGGAACTTCTTGGCAGCTTCCTTCTTCTCGCGGGCGCCCGACGCGGGGGGTCGCACCGGGGGGCCGCGCGCCTTGGCGCCAGACCACCGTCTTGGTGCAAAGGTGGTGGGGGCGCTCCATGAGCCACGTCACCCGCAGTTGGCGGAGGGCGAGGTAGCAAGAGGGACGACGCGGGGGAGCCCCCTGCGGCGCTGACGAGCTCGGCGATGCGGTCGAGCCAGTCCTCATAGAGGTCGTCGACCGGGCGGTAGCGTAGGAGCTCGCGTGCCATGAGCAACACGGCCTGCGCATCCGTGGGAGCGCGATGAGCGTGAGACGACGAGCCGGCTGGGGTTAGCGACGCAGTGGTGGTGCGATCGTCCCGCCACACCGAGGGGGGCAGCGAGGATGCTTGCTTCTCGTTTCCCGCCGGGCCGGTGGCGGCGTTGGCAGCGGGCGGCGGAGAACGACGGGGAGGCCCTCCAATAGGAGCGGTCTCAGCGACGCGTGCGGCAAGGGCGGCCCGACGCTCAGCGCGGGCTCGACGAGCGTCTGCCATGAACGAGACGAAGCGATGGGACACGGATCGGCGGAAGGAAAGCTTCGGCGCACCCCTACCTGGCGTGCCAAATGTCGGATTTCGGGTTCCGGCAAAACCCTTGATGTTTGAACACTAGGGTGCGCACGAAGATCTCTCTATCCCTAGATCGCTCTCGCAACAATCGCAAGGCCTAGCTCGACGAACCTAGAGAACAGGAGACACGAGAGTTTATACTGGTTCGGGCCACCGATGTGGTGTAATACCCTACTCCAGTGTGGTGTGGTGGATTGCCTCTTGGGCTGAGGATGAATAGTTACAAGGGAAGAACAGCCTCCTGAGGAGAGGTGCTCTTGTGCTTGGTGAGCTTGTGTGTGGCTATGGATGGAATGGCTCCGATCCAAGATGATCTCAAGATCAGCTCCAGATCGGCTCCCGATCAGCTCCCCGGCCGCTCCCTATGGTGGTGGCTAGTCCTATTTATAGAGGACCTGGTCCTCTCCCCAAATATTGAGCGGGAAGGGATCCAACAATGGCCAAATACGAAGGGAGACAACTAGTACAAGTTATCCTGACTAAAGGTGTTCTTTGCCTGCCAAAGGCTCCGGTGGTGACATTGTCTTGGGCTCCACGGTGACCTTCATCCTGTCGTCCTGCTGGTCTTCGTCTCGTTGCAGTGATATGGAAACCTTTGCCTGATGCCTCGGGACTCCTCGCTTGCGCTTGCCTCTTTAGCACCAAAGAGGAAACAAGGACACTTCGCGTGCTGGCGCCGGCCTGGCGCCCGCCTGGCTCCAGTCGTCATGGCTTGCGTCACAGAAACCTCGCGAGGTGTCCCTCGCCTTGATCTCTCCGCTGCTCGCGAGCCGGCTTGGTGAGGCCTCCCCTGAGGAGGTCTTGCATCGTCCGCCTCGCAAGGCTTGGCCCCTCGCGAGGGTCTTGAGTGTTTGCTTGTGAAGATGAGTCGTACAGGGCCGTTGGTGGAGCCACGCTATGGGCCGCAGGCAGGCAAGTCTGGGGACCCCCGTTCCCAGGACGCCGACAGCCTCATGCGAGAACAAGGCACCAAGGTCCACGGGAGGTGATGTACATGGGAGCGGGCCCGAGAGCCACAACTCAGCCTTTTGGGTTTGGTGACGCTGCAGGGACGGACCCGGGCACAGACGTCGTGCCCGTCCCTCATAATGAGGTGGTCGTGGGTAGGCTTGCTAGGGCGTGTGACATTCATGGCATCAAAGCGTTGGGCAAGCAGGCGGTAATCATAGGTAAATCATGCGAGGGAACAAGCTAGCTCAGATAGATGCAATAACGATACATGCCACTGGGACGGACCCGAGCGGCCTGGCGATGATGCAGCCCGAGGGGCGCCCCCGACAGAGTAAGCTAAGGATGCAAAAAGGATACATGCCGCAGGGACAGGCCCGTGCGACCTGGGAATCGTGTAGCCCGAGGGGCGCTCCCAGCTGAGTAAACTTGGAAAATGTCACCTGGTACCGTCATCGAAGGAGGGTTGAGGTAGCCGAAGGTGCGCGATGAAGGAGTCGCTCCTCATGAGCCGCCAGGTCCCTGAGCCTCGGGAGGTTATGGGGGGCCGGGAGGGTCTTCGAGGACCGTCGCCATCTTCGCCCGGACTGCGTGATGCCTGGCTTCCTGAGCAGACAGGACACTACGCAATTGGCGCTGGAAGGCGGCCGCCACGTTCGGCAAGCCAAAAGGCATGCGGACGTAGATGTGGGGTGGACCCTTGCAACGCCCAACGCGCGATGGCCAGAAGCGCTCCTAAGACGCGGCCCTGTTGAGCCCTGGAATGTCGATGCAGATGTGCAACCCGCCGTCCTCGCCAGGATGGGGAGCTGCGCCAGGTGAGCGGCGGTCGCCGCGCATGGTCCTTGCTTCTTGGAGTTCCTGGGTGGCCTTGATGATGAACTCCTGAGCACCGGGTGCTCCTCGCCCAATGCCCTCTTGAGGGAACCGTGCCGCAAAGCACGCCTCCACGTGGTGCCCGAGCGCCTCCCTCGTGATGTTGGCTAGGTCTGAGGCCCTCCAGAAGAGAGCCCCTGAGCCTCGCCCATGGAGGGCACCGGGCACTCCTTCCTACGCGAGGGAGGGAGGCGCCCCAGGTGCGGACGCTTATCCTGAGGCGGCGCTGCTAGATACGCTGCTCTCTTGAGGCCCTGTGCGGAGTAGTTGCTTCTTCTTCTTGGGGATGGCCTCACGAGGGTACATGATGCCCTTGTTGTCGGGGTCTTCGATTGTTGTGGCTTGGAAGGCGTGCTCCATGGAGCACACCGCATCTCTTTCTGCGCAGGGGACTGTGATGATTCCGCCGCTTCCTGACCTCTTGAGGACGTTGTAGCCATGGTGGGTCACTGCCATGAACTTGGCTAATGCTGGATACCCAAGGATGGCGTTGTACGGCAGACGGATGTGGGCGACGTTAAAGTCGATGAGCTCGGTGCGGTAGTTGTCGCGCTGACCGAAGGTGACAGGGAGACGGACCTGCCCTATCGGCATGGTAGAGCCGTCGATCACTCCTGAGAAGGGTTTGGTAGGCTGTAGCTGATCGTATGGTACTTGGAGGCTATCGAATGTCTCGACGGACAGGACATTGAGCCCTGCGCCGCCATCGATGAGGGTCTTGGTGACTTGGACGTTGCTGATGATGGGCGAGCAAAGCATCGGGAGGGCGCCGGCAGTCGCCGCGCACTTGAGCTAGTCCGACGAGCTGAAGGTGATGGCGCAATTGGACCACCTTAGCGGGTGCGTGGCCTCGAGCCTAGGAAGGGCCATGTTCACCTCGCGAGCAAACTGCTTGAAGACGCTATTTGGGATCTTTGGGGCTGAGCTCTGCCCAAGATGCTGGCTATAGCGCGCGGTTCCTAGAAGCCCCCAGCCCCCTCGTCCTGATGGTGGTTGTCTTACCTTCTTGGCGGTGGCGGCAATGGAGGGAGACCAGTGTTGCCGTGAGGGCGGTCCTCACGCGGCTGGTCCCTCATGGTGCCCTCACGAGGTTGGTCCTGCCAGCAGTCCTCATGAGGTCGGTCGCGCCACTCATGGAGGGGTTCGCGGTCGTCCTAGTGTCCCCCACCTTGTCCTCCTTCTTGGTCGTAGCCCCGGTCGTTGCGCTCGGGGCGTTGACCGAAGCGTCCATCTCGGATGGCCCTGAGCTCTTGACAATCATTGGTGTTGTGGCTGTGTATGTTGTGGAAGGCGCAGAACGGATGGCTGCTCTTGGACAACTCGGGGAGGTCCCAGCCGCGCTTCGTGTCTGGCTCCGCCACGAGCACGGCCACCCCCTTGCGCTTCACGTCCTTGGCCTTGGCTTTCTTCTCCTCTGGGTCGGCAGCAGGGAGCTCGAGGAGGGAAAGGCACCCTTCCTCAGCTCTTGCACACTTGGTCGCCATGTTGAACATCTCTAGAGCCGTGCATGGCTCCTCGTGTATGGCGAGCTCCTCCTTCATCTTGACATCGCGGATGCCATCGAAAAACGCTGAAATGATGGCCTCGTCTGTCACCTTGGGGATCTTCAGGCGAATGCTGTTGAAGCACTGGATGTACTTCTGTAAGGTTTCTCCTGGCTGCTGCTTGATGCGGCACATGTCACCCGCGGCCGGAGGGCGGACGCGAGTGACCTGGAAGTTGGCGAAAAAGCGTTCGCGCATCTCACCCCCGGAAGAGATCGACCCCGGGGGCAAGTTCAGGAGCCACTAGCAAGCACCATCCTTGAGAGCCAAGGGGAACCAGTTCGCCATGACTTTCTCATCTCCGTTGGCCGCCTGATGCTCAACTCGTAGAGCTGCAAGAATTCTGCAGGGTCGGGGGTGCCGTTGTAGCGAGGAGGCAGGTCTGGCTTGAACTTGCCTGGCCAGACAATGCTACACAGCTCTGGAGTGAAGGCGCGGTAACCTGATGTGGCTACCGGGGCCCTTTGTAGAGGCAGAGCCTGCTCTTGATGTTCATGCACCGCCACCGCAGGCGGCACGTGGTCTTGTCATGGTGGCGCCGGGATCGCGGGAGGGTTTTCTTGCGGCCGGGGAACTTCTTCGCAGCTTCCTTCTTCACGCGCGGGCGCCCGGCGCAATGGGTCACGCCGAGGGGCTGTGCGCCCTGGCGCCGTCTTGGTGCGGAGGTGGCGGAGGCGCTCCATGGGCTGCTCACCCGCGGCTGGAGGAGGGTGAGGTAGCGAGAGAGACGGGACAGGTGAGCCCCCGACGCCGCTGACGAGCTCGACGATGCAGTCCAGCCAGTCCTCGTAGAGGTCGTCGACCGGGTGGTAGCGCAGGAGCTCGCGTGCCATGAGCAGCGCGGCCTACGCGTCCGGGGGTGCGCGACGTGCGTGGGACGATGAGCCAGCCGGAGTCAACGACGAGGTAGCTGTGCGGCCGTCCCGCCGCACCGAGGGGTGCAGCGAAGATGCTTGATGCTCGTTTCCCGCCGGGCCGGTGGCGGCGTTGGCGGCGGATCATGGAGAACGACGGGGAGGCCCGCCGACAGGGGCCGTCTGAGCGACGCGGGTGGCCAGAGCGGCCCAGTGCTCGGTGCGAGCTCGACGCGCGTCTGCCATGGACATGGTGGAGCGGTGGAGCGTGGATCAACGAAAGGAAAGCTCTGGTGCACCCCTACCTGGCGCGCCAAATGTCGGATATCGGATTCCGGCAAAACCCTTAAGGTTCGAACTCTAGGGTGCGCACGAAGATCTCTACATCCCCCTAGCTCGCTCACTCACCATGATCTCAAAGCTCAGCACGTCGAACTCGAAGAACAAGGGACACAAGAGTTTATACTGGTTCGGGCCACCGATGTAGTGTAATACGCTATTCCAGTGTGGTGTGGTGGATTGCCTTGTAGGCTGAGGATGAACAAGTACAAGGGAAGAACAGCCTCCAGAGGAGAGATGTTCCTGAGCTCGGTGAGCTTGTGTGATTGAGGGTGGTCTGAATGATCCGTCCCGAATCCGTTGCCTCCTATGGTGGTGGCTAGTCCTATTTATAGAGGCCCCGGTCCTCTCCCCAAATGTTAGGCGGGAAAGGATCCCACAACGGCCAATTTGAAGGGGGGCAACTAGTACAAGCTATCCTGACAAAAGGTGGTCTTCGCCTGCTAAAGGCTCTGGTGGTGACGCCGACGTGGGCTCCGTGATGACCTCCATCCTGCCGTCCTGCTGGTCTTGGTCTCGTTGCACCGATATGGAAACCTTTGCCTCATGCCTTGGGACTCCTCGCCTGCGCTTGCTCCTTTAACACCAAAGAGGAAACCAGTAGTGTGCGCCCGCTGGCGCCCGCCTGGCGCCCGCCTAGCCTTGGTCGTCATGGATCACGTCACAGGAACCTCACGAGGTGCCCCTCACCTTGATCTCTCCACTCCTCGTGAGCCAGCCTAGTGAGGCCGCCCCTGAGGAGGTCTTGTGTCGCCCGCCTCGCGAGGCTTGGCCCCTCGCGAGGGTCTTGGGTGTTTGCTGGAAAGTTTGGCCGTACCAGGACGCTAGAGGAGCCACGCCATGGGCCGCAGGCAGGTGAGTCTGGGGACCCCCGTTCCCATAACGCCGACATTCTCGGGCTACCACCAGATCAAGATGGTCGTGGAGGATGTGGAAAAGACCGCCTTCTTGACCCCATGCGAGGTGTACTGCTACACATGCATCCCGTTCAGACTGCGCAACGCTGGGGCGACCTTCCAGCGGCTGATGCACATCGCCCTAGGTCAGCAGCTCGGGAGAAACACTGAGGCCTATGTCGACGACATTGTGGTAAAATCTCGGGAGGCGAGAACCCTGATTCAGGACCTGGTGGAGACCTTCACTAGCCTATGCCAAGTGGATTTGTGGCTCAACCTGGAGAAGTGCGTGTTTGCTGTCCCCTCCGGCAAGCCACTGGGTTTCCTCGTGTCTCACAGGGGGATCGAGGCTAACCCCGAGAAGGTCAATGCAATAGAAGACATGAGCCCGCCGCAAACTCTCAAGGAAATGCAGACGCTTGCAGGTTGCGTGACCTTGTTGGGGCGTTTCATCTCCAAGTTGGGGGAGAGCGCCCTGCCATTCTTCAAGCTGATGAAGAAGAAGGGCCCGTTCGAATGGACCCCGGAGGCCGACACGGCGTTTCAAGACCTCAAGAGATACCTGACCAGCCCTCCGATGATGGTGGCGCCCCGTCCCCTCGAGCCCCTGGTGCTTTACCTAGCCGCCACTCCCCACTCCGCCAGCGCGGCACTGGTGGCGGTTCGGAAGAGCGCCAGGCCAAGAATCCGTCGCACCATGCCGCACTGTCGGCCGGGGCGACGCAGCACCAAGACGGCGCCGCAAGGGCTGCAACGACGACGGCGAATGGTCAGATCCAGCAAGACGGTGCCCCCGGTCCCGCGGGGGCACCAACAGATGACCAGGCTCGTGAGGTCCCATCACCTCAGGAAACGCGCCAACCCCGGCAATCGCGGGCTCCACCGACGCTCCCGCCCTCGTCGAGCACCCAGTATACTTCGTCAGCACAGTGCTACAAGACGCAAGAGCGCGGTATCCCATGCAAGAGAAGCTCCTGCTCGCACTCTTAGTGGCCTCACGCAAGCTGCGCCATTACTTCCAAGGCCACCCAATCAAGGTCGTCTCAGCTTACCCACTGGAGAGGGTGCTCCGGAGCCCTAATGCCGTGGGAAGGGTCGCCGAGTGGAACATCGAGCTTCAGGCCTTTCAGCTCGAGTTTAGCACAACCAGGGTCATCAAAGGAGCCGCCCTCGCCAACTTTGTGGCCAAATGGACCGACGCCTCGGAACCCGAAGTTGGCCAGAGCCGATCCCTCTCGCCGGGAAGTGAAGCACCAGATGGTTGGGTCATGTATTTCGAGCCGTGCTCATCTCGCCCACCCAAGACAAGCTCTATTGTGTTGTGCAGCTCTGCTTCCAGCGGGGCGAGAAAGTCTCCAACAACATTGCAGAGTACGAGGGGTTGATCGCCGGCATCAAGGTAGCGGCGGCCTTGGGAGTGAAGCGCCTCACCATCAAGGGCGACTCCCAGCTCCGCGTCAACTTCTCTAACAAGGTGTATGAGCCAAGAGACGAGCACATGGAAGCATACCTCGTGGAGGTCCGCAAGATGGAGAAGCAATTCTTGGGCCTGGGACTGCAGCATGTACCACGCGGCACCAACAAAGAGGTCGATGAGATCGCCAAGAGGGCGTCGAAGTGCCAGCCCCAAGAACCCAGCGTCTTCAAGGAGCGACTCTTCAAGCCTTCGGCGGCTCCCCCTACCGCTGAACTCATACCGCCTCAGGAGGAGCTCCTCGCGCCACCAACGTCAGGGGCCCCCACCTGTGGCCCGACTTCGGGGGCTCGCCTGCTCCTGGCGCTCGAGCCCCAGGAGGGGTGCTGGACCGAAGAGTTCAGGGCATACTTGGTGTGGGGGACATTGCTAGAGAAGGAGGAGGATGCGGAGCGTGTGGCCCGGCAAGCCACGACATACTGCATCCAAGATGGTGAGCTCTACAGAAAATGGCCGAATGATGTTTCCTTACGTTGTATCTCCAGGAAGCAGAGTGGCAAGTTGTTAGCTGACATACACGGTGGAGATTGTGGGCACCACTCGTCATCATGCACCCTTGTTGGCAAGGCGTTCCGCGGCGGGTTCTACTGGCCCACGACACTCACTGACGCAGCCGAGCTAGTGAAATCCTGCAAGGCTTTCCAATTCCACACCAAGCAGACCCACTAGCCGGCCAGGGCCTCTGGACTATCCCGCTCTCATGGTCGTTCGCGGTCTAGGGGCTGGATATCCTAGGCCTATTGCCTCAGGAACCTGGGGGCTACCGCTACCTCTACGTCGCCATCGACAAGTTCACCAAATGGGCGGAGGTCGAGGCCGTCCGCACCATCCCAGCCGGGTCCGCAGTTAAGTTCATCAAGGGCCTCATGAGCCGGTTTGGGGTCCCTAACCGCATCATCACCGACAACAGCTCGTAGTTCACTATCAATCTCTTCAAGACATATTGTGGTAACCTTGGAACGCGGATATGCTACGCCTCAGTAGCACACCCCAGGAGCAATGGCCAGGCCAAGCGCGCCAACGCGGAGGTCCTGAGAGGCCTCAAGACCAGAACTTTCAAGAAGAAGCTCGAGGCCTGTGGTAGGGGATGGCACGACGGGCTCCAGTCCGTGTTGTGGTCCATCTGCACCACTGCCACCAAACCAAAAGGCGAGACCCCGTTCTTCCTCGTCTACGGATCTGGAGCAGTCCTCCCTCACGAGGTCAAGCATCGCTCCGCGCGGGTCCTGGCGTTCGACGAAGCACATCAGGACGCCATGCAGGGGAGGGACCTCGTGCTGGGGGAGGAACGCTGCCGCCAAGCGTCGCTCCGGGCGGCAAGGTACCAACAGGCGCTGCGAAGGTATCACTGCCGCAGCGTCCGCTCCAGGACGCTCGAGGTGGGAGATCTCGTCCTAAGGCGGGTGCTCTCCTGGGAAGGGCTGCATTAGCTCTAACCCATGTGGGAAGGCCCGTTTAGGATTGCCCACGTCTCCAGGCCTGGCGCCGTGCGCCTGGAGACGCAGGACGGGATCCCCATCCAGAACGCCTGGAACATCCAGCAGCTTCGGAAGTTCTACCAATGAAGCAAGGCCCAGTGCCTCTGAAGGTCTCCGCTCGTGACACTCTCACATAATAATGAGTGGGGTTGTACACGCCCCGGAGTCTCCGGAGTGCCGCCCTCAAGCCTCGGGGGCTCCCTCCCACGTCCTAGTGGCAACACTTAGCTCAGTGCTAGTGAGAAGACTAGACTAAGTGCCTGCTACGTCTTAAGCTTGCGTTGGTTTTCCCCAAAGAGGAGAGGATGATGCAGCAGAGTAGCGTAAGTATTTCCCTCAGTTTTAGAGAGCCAAGGTATCAATCCAGTAGGAGGCCACATGCAAGTCCCTCGTACCTACACAAAGCAAATAACTCCTCGCAACCAACACGAATAGGGGTTGTCAATCCCTTCACGGTCACTTACGAGAGTGAGATCTGATAGAGATGATAGATAATATTTTTGGTATATTTGTTATAAAGATGAAAAGTAAAATAAATGGCAAAGCAAAAAAGCAAAGCAATAATAAAGTGTAGGAAGATTAATATGATGAAAATAGACCCGGGGGCCATAGATTTCACTAGTGGCTTCTCTCAAGAGCATAAGTATTTTACGGTGGGTGAACGAATTATTGTTGAGCAATTGACAGAATTGAGCATAGTTATGAGAGTATCTAGGTATGATCATGTATATAGGCATCACGTCCGAGACAAGGAGACCAACTCCTGCCTTGCATCTACTACTATTACTCCACTCATCGACCGCTATCCGGCATGCATCTAGAGTATTAAGTTAATGAAAATGAGTAACGCATGTAAGCAAGATGACATGATGTAGAGGAATAAATTCATGCAATATGATAAATACCCCATCTTGTTATCCTCGATGACAACAATACAATACGTGCCTTGCAACCCTTTACATCCTTTGGGTAAGGACAGGTAAGATTGAACCCAAAGCTAAGCACTTCTCCCATTGCAAGAACTACCAATCTAGTTGGCCAAACCAAACGGATAATTCGAAGAGACTTGCAAAGATAACTCAATCATACATAAAAGAATTCAGAGAAGATTCAAATATTTATCATAGACAATCTTGATCATAAACCCACAATTCATCGGTCTCAACAAACACACCGCAAAAAGAAGATTACATTGAATAGATCTCCACGAGAGAGGGGGGAATATTGTATTGAGATCCAAAAAGAGAGAAGAAGCCATCTAGCTACTAACTATGGACCCGAGGGTCTGAGGTAAACTACTCACACTTCATCGGAGAGGCTATGATGATGATGTAGAAGCCCTCTATGGTGGAATCCCCTTCCGGCGGAGCTCCGGAACAGGCCCCAAGATGAGATCTCGTGGATACAGAAAGTTGCGGCGGTGGAATTAGGTTTTTGGCTCCGTATCTGATCTGTTGGGTGTACGTAGGTATATATAGGAGGAAGGAGTACGTCGGTGGAGCTTCGAGGGGCCCACAAGGCAGGGGGCATGCCCTAGGGGGGGTGCCCTCCACCCTCGTGGACGCCTCGTGGCTTTCTTGACGGAGGGTCCAAGTCTACTGGGTCTTATCTGATGAGAAAATCACGTTCCCGAAGATTTCATTCCGTTTGGACTCCGTTTGATATTCCTTTTCTTCGAAACACTGAAATAGGCAAAAAACAACAATTCTGGGCTGGGCCTCCGGTTAATAGGTTAGTCCCAAAAGTAATATAAAAGTGAAAAATAAAGCCCAATATAGTCCAAAACAATAGATAATATAGCATGGAGTAATAAAAAATTATGGATACGTTGGAGACGTATCAGTGCCGGACGCGGTTGTTCATTTGCTTTCCGTAGTTGGCTTGCCCCTCTTTAATGGAAATTTGAATTATGGTGTTTCTCGTCGGCTTGTTTCGATTCCCTTTTCTCTCTGTTTCTTCCCTCGGTTCTCTGTTTTGACTGGCACTCTCCCTCGCACACCTCGCGAGGGGACTGGACAGGTGCGCGCGTAAGCGCTTCCCCTGGTCTTCACGAGGCACCCTCGTTCGAGCTCACAACTGGTGCACCCCTCTGCCGCTCTTTTAAGTCCGTGCCTCACGGGCACCGCGATGTGGTGCGCTGGGCCATGAACGTCCATGCGTGGGGCCCTGAGCAAGGAAGAATAAGGGCTTCTTAACGAATTTTTTGCATTATCTCGACGCCCCCCCCCCCCCGAGTCCGCAATAGGGAGGTCTCATCAGGTGCTGGGAGATGCGCGCCTCACGATGTGCTGGGAGATGCACGCCTCACGAGGTGGAAACTACTTCAGACACACCGAGCTAAGTTATCCTTACATACCTACGTAAAGCACTGATGTCACAGCACAACTCAGAAGTGATAAACATAGCAAAAGGCAGGGAAAGTGTTACGGTTCATCATCCACCCCCGCGGGGCCCCATACTTGTTTCTTACGATGCAGGAAGGAAAGAAAGAAAAATAGGCAAAAGCGGCTCCTACGGCCGCGGCTACTCCCGAGAATCAGCTCCTGGCGCTCCCCTAAACTCAGCCAGAGCCCTCCCCGCGCTTCACTGGGGCGCGACAACGGGATGACCCACCACCATCCTCGGAGCGCGCGGCGACGGGGCGGTTGGTCGTAGCCACCGCTGCTGGAGCTTTCGTCGGAGATGAAGCCGCCATTGCTGGACGAGCCACGGCCATCACCGAGGGAGAGCTCGCCCTCGTCCTTGTTGCGGCCGTCGCCAAGGCAGAGCACTTCGTCACCGTCGTTGTCTTCAGGGCAGCACCCAGCGCGACGACCATTCTCCCCAAACACCCTCACGAAGAGGGTCGCGGCACCGTCGCACATGAAGTGGAGGGTGCACCGCCTGTCCAGGCCGCGTGCACGGGCAAACGTCTGCTAGCCGCGGGGCCAGGGCTATGTTGCCCGCGACGGAGATCTCCACCGCGACCCATGAGGCCTTGCTGCAGCAGGTGTCCGCCTGCAGCCAGAGGCCGCCGAGACCCGAAGCCGACAGCTCACCGGCAAAGAAGCGCGGAAGCTGGAGCCAGGTTTCGGTCGGGTTCTCCGACCACACAATGAACTTCGGCATCACCTCCGCCGAGTGGAAGCGTGGCCGGGGAGGCCTAGCAACCATGGCGCGCCTCCCCTCATTGACGGGACCGCCATGCCCCAAGCGGCTTCCGCCGGGCGGAGAAGCGCCGCCTCGGCCGCCCGGAGCAACACCGGACCCCGAAGAGACTCGAGCCCGCCCACGAGGAACCACGGCGGGGGTCGCAGCGTGCTTGCGAGGGTGGTCGCGCCCCCTCTTGGGCGGGGGAGAGCCGGGCCCCTCTTGGCGAGCCTTCCCTTTCTCCGTGGCTGAGAACCTTTTCATTGGCGCCATGGGTGTCACTGTAAGCAGTGAAGCAAGGAAGAAGAAGCAAGAGGAACGAAGGAAGAGATGGGCGACGGGGGCTCCGCCCCCCTTCCCATTTATAGCAAGAGGAGGCAAACTAACGGCCTCCACGATCGCAGGTAATGATGGCTTTTCTGCATGCACCAAGGACTCATCTAGTCGGGCAGTTGCCGAGGCAGCATGGGAAAGCGGAGACACCCACGTCCCGTCAGTCGCCACATGTCAATCAAGGCCGCAGGTGGTTGGGGCCCGTGGCGCCCCGCACTTGCCCCTTGGCTTCGCGTCGAAGCCAAGTCCGAGCGCGCCTTAGGCCCGGGGGCTACTGTCGGCGTTCTGGGAACGGGGGTCCCCAGATATTCCTGCCTGCGGCCCACGGCGTGGCTCCTCTAGCGGCTTGGTATAGCCCATCTTCACCAGCAAACACTCAAGACCCTTGCGAGGGGCCAAGCCTCGCGAGGCGGACGATGCAAGACCTCCTTAGGGGCAGCCTCACTAGGTTGGCTCGCGAGGAGCGAAGAGATCAAGGCAAGGGGCACCTCGTGAGGTTCCCGTGACGTGAGCAATGACGACCAAAGCCAGGTGAGCACCAACGGGCGCAGAGTACTCGTTTCCTCTTTGGTGCTAAAGGAGCAGGCGCAGGCGTGGAGTCCCGAGGCATCAGGCAAAGGTTTTCATATCGGTGCAGCGAGACCAAGACCAGCAGGACGGTAGGACGGAGGTCATCACGGAGCCCACGACGTCGTCACCACTAGAGTCTTTGGCAGGCGAAGACCACCTTTTGTCAGGATAGCTTGTACTAGTTGTCCCCCTTCAAATTGGCCGTTGTGGGATCCCTTCCCGCCTAAACATCTGGGAAGAGGCCCAGGGCCTTTATAAATAGGACTAGCCACCACCGTAGAAAGGGACTCATCTTGGATCAGATCCATTCCATCCACACATGCACCAGCTCACCGAGCTCTAGAACACCTCTCCTCAGGAGGTTGTTCTTCCTTTGTACTTGTTCATCCTCAGCCTACAAGGCAATCCACCACACCACACTGGAGTAGGGTATTACACCACATCGGTGGCCCAAACCAGTATAAACTCTTGTGTCCATTGTTCCTTGGGTTCGACGAGCTAGGCCTTGAGATCGCAGTGAGTGTGTGAGCTTGGGGGAGAGATATCTTCATGAGCACCCAGAGTTTGAACCTTAAGGGTTTTGCCGGAACCCGTGATCCGACAGCGGCCCTTGACACGCTCACCCATGACTCTGCTGCCCAGCTGAAGAAGACCGCTGATGATCTTGCCGCTTCATCCATAGCCAAGGCTGATCTCGATCAATTGGTGGCCAAACTGATAGAGGACCTTGACGGGAGCACCAAGGAAGTCATGGCTCTCAAGGAGTAAGTGCAGAAGGCGGAGATTCTTCTGAAGTAGGTGCAATCGCAACTTTCCTCCAAGAGCCAGGACCTTGACACCGCCAATTGCACTATTACTGACATGAAGGCAAGACTTGGCACCTTGGAAAGAGGAATCGAGTCTGCCGTAGCTCATGATAAGCCGCTGATGAAGGACTTGGACAATGCAAGAATCCTCCAAAAGGACGCAGAGGACAAACTAGCAAACCAAGTTGAGCAACGTGACCTCTGGATCAAGAGTCTGGTTGATACTGCCGAGCGCCTCTTTGCCAAGATCTCATCAACGGATATGAAGAGCTGGCCCTTCTCATGCAACGGACGTGAGGTTCCAAGCGTCAGGCTAGCGCTCTTCTTCGAAGGCTTGGTCGAAGGGCTGAAGACATCCAAGGAATAAAGAGTTGCTTGTTTTGCAAACGAGTCCCCAAAGCTTGCCCGTGATGCCTACTTCATGGTCTTGAGCAACCTCGCCTATCGCCATCCAGACCTTAACCTTGCCGATGGCTTCAGGCGGCTGCTGATAGGTGCCGATGTTTCTGCAGCCGAGGAGAAGGCTGGTCCCTTTGCCAACAAGGTTCTCTCCATCTGAAGGGTCCTATAAGGCCGCCAAGCACAGCCTTGAATCATTCTTGTCGTCGTGGTGCCCTGTAATAAAACATTATGCATGTCTCATGTTTAGGCCCTGTAATGTTTCTATGTTTAGGCCCTGTAATGTTTATGTTCTTGCTTCTGTTGAACTGATGTTTAATCAGATTTAAGTGCATGCTATCCCTCTTGTGTTTTACCCATGGATGTTCGTATGGTTAGCTTCTTTCTGCGTGTTTTTGGTGCCCTCCAGTAACATGTTGCCGCGATTGTTTTGAGGAGCGGGTCATTAGCATTCAGTTGGCGAGGACATGCCCCGACAGGTTTTCCTTAGGAGTCTTTGACGCTGTCGCCCACTTCATTGAGTAGGCTCGAAACAAAGCGGGGGCGCAGACAAGTAAAGCATGGTGCCATCACACAAAAGATTTAACCATGCAAAAAACTTGGTTGTTCGAGGGATAAGCAAATGCAAACTTTGGATAAAAAGTTAGTGAGCAAGTTGACTTAGCTTTTGCTCAAGTTTCCCACATTTTGCTGGACGTGCTTCCGATATCTCCCTCCTTAGTGGCAGTCGGTCATCACGTCCGTATATCTTGAGGGGATAGTGTTTGCGTATCTGCCTCAGGTCTGTAAAAAAACAATGGAAAAATGCGCAAGAAGAAAACTTGGCAGTTTATCAGTTACACGTCCACCCTCGGTAAGGGCCGGCGGGGATAACAGAACACTTGCAGGTGATAACGCATGGTGACAAGGAAGGGTCATCTACTTCCTCCTCCTCCTTACACTACTAAAGATACCACGGTGGCGGGCATAAAGCTCACGCTGGCGCAGATGGCCCTGCCGGAGCATCCTTGTCGGGGCGTCATTCAATGGATTCGCACCAGCGTTTCACTCAGGATTTTCCCTTGGTGGGGTAAATGCTGGTCCGAGTACCTCGTTGGCTTATCGACATTGATGATGCTACCCCCGCATAGCTCGACCATCGATGAGCGAAAGTGGAAGAGGAGGAGACCATATACCATATTTCCTGCTTGCCCCAGCGGTTCTCTCACACACCGGGTATGTCCGGCGGGAACTCGCAAGAAGGACGGCATCGCTGCACGCCTCCCTTCTCCCATTGGATAGGGGCAGCATGGTGGCCACGCCACCCAAGCCGTCCAGCGTCGCCGCATTGCCACCACCTTCCGTTCCCGCCACTGCCACGGCTGCGGCGGAGATGGGCGACATGACCTGGGTAGGACAGGACGAGGGAGTGATATTACCTTTCTATTCCGAAGCCATTGATGGAGGGAGCACGACGCTGATGACGGTGCAGCTTGACGCGCTGTTCACAACCTCGGTTTCACGCAAGCGCCACCCCCTACCTAGTGCGCCAAAGATGTTGTGGTGGAACACGATCACCTATGGGGCCATCAGCCCCTTGTGGTTTGACAAGGGGAAGGGCACGTTGCACAAAGAGTAGAAGCCATGGAACATCACGACAGAGGTGACGCTGGTGCTTTTTTACCCAGGTTTGGGCCACTGAGAATTGTAAAACCCTACTCCTGATTTGGTGGATTGAAGGGAGGACCGTAGTGGACACGCAACGCTTAAGCCCGGCAAGGTCGCCTCAGGGAGGGCGGCTATGCGCGTATGAGTGTACAAGGGTCTGAATCCTCTTTTAGGTTGCCATGGCCCTACTTTCATAGGCTAAGGGGTTACCAAAGTGGCAAATCAGTCATTCTCAACTGATTAGATAGCCAACAATGCTATCATAACTAACTCTAGGAGTTAAGACATAGTGCATTAAATGCACTGCTAGGTGTCACCCTGAGGATGCAGCCCGGCAAGCCTGCCGCGCCGCTTAACCATCTTCTACCTGTCTGCATGACACACCTCTGGACGGGTGTCATATAGGGGGAATCTCCCTTCCAAATGGCTTCCACGTGCCAAATGATTGCCACATAATCACTTGGGGGCTCGACACCACACTGATAAGTGACTTGCGTCGCTATGCGGTGGAGCGGTGGAGTGTTGGCGGGGAGATTGGCACTTGGCAGCCCCGGCAAGCCTGCCGGGGAAATCTTGGGACTTGTTCTTGGTGAGGCCTCAACCTGACCAGGCTCGCCTGCCCGGTAAGGGGGGGTATTTCCTTGTTCTCTTGGCTTTCCTTGGTCTTCTTGATCCGCCCTTTGATTCCTCAAAGAGCTATCTCTCTGGCTTGGTCCCTTCTTGGGAGCTTGGTGCTGCCGGGTTGGAGGCCTACTATTCGTGCACAAGTCAGGGGAAACATACACCCCTGTTTGTGTACCCCGACACGAGGGCCATCAAACACAGATCCCGCCAGGATCCTTGGTAGCAGGCCTTCGCCAAGACGCCACCGCTCCACCTCATCACACGTCGAATGCTAATCAATGCGGTGTCGAGCTCTCAATTGGAAAGGGGGATCCTGTCAGCCACGTGGCAACATGCTGGAGAAGATATTAGATTTATTGACACCTGTACAGATGGCGTTTCACGCTAATAAGGAGAAGATGGATAAGCGGTGCAGCAGGCTTGCCGGACATCAACCTCATGACAGAGGCAAAGGTGTCCCATCTTTCGATGAGATGGTGATTATCGTTTCAGAGGAGTAGACTTTGACGATCTGACTATGAACGTGCGAGGACGTCGCGCCTTAGCAATCGCTAAACCAACTCCGAGAGGTTATTGACCACGCCGGAGCATGATCAACCTGACCACGAAGGTCTATTTCCTGCAAGCAAGCGAAGAACAAGCAAGAAATTAAGATTACAATCTGGATATTGCAAATATAAGATGAAAGCTTTATTGATCAAGGTGGGGTTCTCTGACATCTTGGTCTGGTCGTTGAACACAAACGAAGTACACGAAGTTGCAGCTATGGCGAACTTTTAATTTAAACAAAACCCAAAGTCTAAACGGTGCCCTAAGGGTCATATATATGGAGGAGGAGGGGTGAATTTCGTGGCCCTTGGAGGAGGGGTCCGAAACCAACCCTATCTTTTGTTTCCCCACACATACGGACTCCAAAAACAGCCTATACTCAAGTATTTCGAAACTACATGGGCCTGGCCCAGTAATAAGGCGATGCAACACCTATAATAGCCTCTGGACGAAATTTAAGAAGTGGCATCTTGTATATTTCGTCCAAGCCTTCATGCACTCATTATGGTGGCTTCAAAGTCCTAAAATCATCACTTGAAACTTGATTCTTGTTCCCCTTGCGCATGCCATCATCTCCATGCTTGAACTTGCTCCAAGGTTCATCTTTCTTGTCCAAGCTAGGCCCTTCATTTTAAGAAAAACAAATGTATCCAATTTAGGCAGCATCATATTCTCATGAACATTAGAATCTTTACAAGAAACGAAATTACCTGGTAATTCAATTGGCGTGCGCGAGCTCTAGTAATTGGTCCACTATGTATAGCAGCAGGGGTTGTGGATGTAACAATCGTATTGATGTTGTCATCACCTCAGCATTACATCTAGCAGGTGCATTTAATGCACTTTGTCCGAACTGCCAGAGTTAGCTATGATCGCAATGTTAGCTATCTAATCATACCAAAAATGATTATTTTGCCACTATGGTCGACCCTTAATCTATAAAAGGAGGCCCGAGGCAACCTAGCAAAGGGTTTGAACTTTAGATCCCACAACACTTGTACGCACGCGCTGGTCTTCCTGAGGCACCCTTGTCGGGCTTGAGAACGTTGTGCCTTCGTGTTCCTCCAGATCAATCCACCACAGCAGGAGTAGGGTTTTACGCTGCAAAGCGGCCCGGACCTGGGTAAAAGATACTTGTCCATCACCATGCTGCCCTGCCATTTATGCTCTTGGTGCAATGTGACCGTCCCCTTGCCGAACCACAAAGGGGCACTCCTGCCCCATAGGTGATCGTGCTTCCACACCGACATCTCTGGCACGCCAGGTAGGGGGCGTCGCTTGCACAAACCTGAAGCTGTAGCCAGTGCGTCGATCTTCATCACCATCTACTCCGCCGATGGCTCCCATGAGGAAGAGCGGCACGATGGCAGAACCATCCACTTCAAAAGCTCCACTCCCCGCGGTTGCAGGCACCGCAAGCATCGCCGCGGCGGCTGGTGGCAGATGTTGTGGGCGGTGCTACCAACGGTGATGGTGCGGCCGTCGTCCCCGCCGCAACTGGAACAGGAGTCGGGACCGCTAGAACGGCCCTGCTCCCCCAACCATCTAGTGAGCATGATCATGCTGGTGCAGGCCAAGGTGACGCCCAGCTTCCTCCTCCCCGCCGAACCAGTGAGCGAAAACAGCGTAGTGTCGACGCCCATTCTGGTGCGAGCCAAGATCCATTTGCCGCACCGACCAGAGGGGCGACATCAAGCCATGCGCTTTGCCCCGCGCCGGGAGAGCGCGACAAAACCCGAGTGGCGCCATCGATCCGCAAGACCGCGTCCTCATGGGAAAGCCCAACTGATCAAGAGCCTGACCATCAAGAATAGCTTCGGCCGCGCCAGACTGCCCTGGTGATTGGTCCAAGAAGGCAAGAGCACAACAAAGGTGCTTCCGCTCGTCCAGAAATCGAGTGGTGTCACGCTCTGCGTCCCACACCATGTCTGGAACGGTGGCCGAAGCAATGGCGAGGGCTCGGCTATTGCTAAACCTTCCCTCGGCAGCCCCCGCTAGTGACCAAGTTGAGAGGACTACACACACGGTGGAGTCCCCTCCTCGATAGCCCACCCAAGGGCAACCACGGCGAGCTGAGCATACCCAAGACGTCGATGATCCTGAAGAGGCATCGATGGCCTCATCTGACCCATGACTCCAACTAGATCAACACCAAGTGTTGAGAGACAGGAGGAAGGAAGACGCCCGCGTCACCATTGAGCGGTGTTGCCAGGCACGCCGTCAATCACACATGCATAATGGACCCGGTGTTGACGAACCCGTGCCAAGTGTTGGCTGGTACTTGCCTTATGAGATAGGGTGCCTAGCCTTCACTCGTGAGCCGCGACAAGTCCAGTGGAGATCCTCTCGCACCTTCAAACCTGACCTGCGGGAGAAGTATGATGGAAAACTGAACCCGACAGAGTTTATCTATATGATCACTGTTCAAGCTGCCAGGGGAAGAGATGAGAAAGTGCTTGCCTATTACTTCTCGTCAGCTCTCAAGCCTAATGTGAGGTCTTGACTGATGCACTTGCTGTAGGATTCCATTTCCTCCTGGGCAGACCTGTGCAACGAGTTCGTTGGCACCTTCATAGGTGGTCATCAAGAATCGGGGCGACCCAGGACGTGGAAGACCTTCTACAAAAAGAAGGGGAAAGTTTGCGCAAGTATTTTCAAAGGTTCAGCCGAGTATACCGCAACATCCCGAAGATACACCTGGCAGCTGTGATTGCCGCATTCCACATGAATGTGCACTATCGCAGGATGCGGACCAAGATGAATGTTCGGTTGCCCAAAAGTATCAATGAACTTTACACGTTGGCGGACAAGTGCGCTCGTGCTGAAGAAGGGAGAAGACATCCACGGGGGAGGTTGGTGTCGAAGTTGAATCATAAGACGACAACTGCGCTGCCACCCCCAGGAAGAGGAACAGAAAGTGCAATAAGAAGCATACGGAGAAAGCAGTAATGGCCGTTGAGAGCTCCTGTGATCTCAGTGTCGGCAACAAAGCAAAGACTAAGACGCCCGGCTAGGAGGCTGCTACTTGCGCTGAGTGCCGGGTGGCAGCGGCTGCTGAGAAAACCAGAAAATCTGTCGGCCCATACTGCAAGATCCATAGGACCAAGGGTCATGATCTCCAAGATTGCAAGCAAGTTGAGCGGTTGGTTGAGAAGTAGAAGGCTGAATATGAAATGAGAGATAAGGAGAGAGGCCAGAATGGCGCTGGCTGGTAAGGCCATGGTGACCGCAATGTTCATCGCGGCAAAGTCGATCAGCAAACACTACTAGGGAAAACCTTATACGTAGAACCTTAGCAGCAGCGCAGGATAAAACGAGGCTCTATTTGATAGAGGCGAGGGTGTCCCGATGTTTCGATGAGATAGCTATCGTTTTCTGTGGGATTCGACCTTGACGATCCGACTACGAACGTGTAAGACGTCGCGCCTTAGCAATCGCTAAACCAACTTCCGAGGGGTTATTGACCACGCCGGAGCACGATCAACCTTACCACGAGGGTCTATTTCCTGCAAGCAAACAAAGAACAAGCAAGAAACTAAGATTGCACTCTGGATATTGCGAATATAAGATGAAAGCTTTATTGATCAAGGTGGGGTTCTATGACGTCTTTGTCTTGTTGTTGAACACAAACGAAGTACGCGAAGTTGCAGCTATGGCGAACTTTTAATCTAAATAAAACCCAAAGTCTAAATGATGCCCTAAGGGTTGTATATATGGAGGAAGAGGGGGGGATTTCGCGACCCTTGAAGGAGGGGTCCGAAACCAACCCTAACTCTTGTTTCCCCACACATACGGACTCTAAAAATAGTATATAATCAAGTACTTCAAAATTACATGGGCCGGGCCCAATAATAAGGTGACACAACACCTAGAATAGCCTCTGGACAAAAAATATGAAGTTTCATCTTGTATATTTCGTCCAAGGCTTCATGCACTCAATATGGTGGCTTCGAAGTCCTAAAATCATCACTTGTAACTCCATTCTTGTTCCCCTGGCGCATGCCATCATCTCCATGCTTGGTCTGGCTCCAATGTTCATCCCTCTTATCCATGCCAGGCCCTTCATTTGTAAGCAGAAAAATGTATCCAATTTAGGCAGCACCATATTCTCATGTACATTCGAATCATTACCAATAAATGAAAGTACCTGATAATTTAATTGGCGTGCGCGAGCTCTAGTAATTGGTCCAGTATATGTAGCAGTGGGGGCTGTGGGTGTAACAATGGTATTGATGTCCTCATCATTCTCCCCTTCTTGAAATGAAGTCGTCCTCGACGGAAGCTCATCTTCCTCACCCAAATAAGGTTCAAATCTGCAGTGTTAAAAGTGGGACTAACCCGAAAATATGTAGGCAACTCAAGTTTATATGCATTATCATTTAGTTTCTCTAACACCTTAAAAGGACCATCAACACGTGGCATTAGCTTAGACTTGCGCAAATCAGGAAATCTATCCTTAGGAAAATGTAACCAAACAAGATCTCCAGGTGCAAACACAACATGTTTTCTACCCTTATCTCCAGCGAGTTTATATTTAGCATTCACACGCTCAATGTTTTCCTTAGTTAACTCATGCATTTTTAAGATCAATTCAGCATGTTGTTTAGCGTCAAAATTAACCTTCTCTAGAGATGGAAGAGGCAACAAATCAATGGGTGCACGAGGTAGGAAACCATACACAATTTCAAAAGGGCACATCTTAGTAGTAGAATGCAATGAACGATTATAAGCAAATCCAATATGAGGCAAGCATCCTTCCCACATTTTCTTATTATTCTTCAAAACGGTTGTAAACATAGTAGACAGTGTTCTATTGACTACTTCAGTTTGTCCATCAGTTTGGGGGAGACAGGTAGTACTAAAAAGCAGTTTAGTCCCCAACTTAGCCCATAAGAATCTCCAAAACTGGCTAAGAAATTTAGTATCACGATCTGAAACAATAGTATTTGGCACACCATGCACGCGAATAATTTCATGAAAGAACAAATCAACAACATTAGCAGCATCATTACTTTTATGACATGGTATGAAGTGTGCCATTTTCAGAAATCTATCCATGACAACAAATATGCTATCCTCCCCTTCTTTGTTTGAGGTAAACCTAAAACAAAGTCCATACATATATCCTCCCATGGAACACTAGGTACAGGCAAAGGCATATATAAACCATGAGGATTGAGTCGTGACTTAGCTTTTTGACATGTAGTGCAGCGAGCAACAAAACGCTCAACATCATGTCTCATCATTGGCCAAAACAAATGTGTAGCAAGTACGTCCTCCGTCTTCTTGACGCCAAAGTGTCCCATTAATCCTCCTCCATGCGCCTCCTGCAACAACAAAATACGAATGGAGCTAGCTGGAATGCATAGCTTGTTAGCATGAAACACAAATCCATCGTTAACGACGAACTTGTTCCATGTTCTCCCTTCTTTACAATTCTGCAATACATCTTTTAATTCAGCATCATGCACATGTTGATATTTTATTGTCTCCAAACCAAATATTTTGAAGTCAAGTTGTGAAAGCATAGTATAATGACGAGACAATGCATCAACAATAACATTCTCTTTACCCTTATTGTGTTTAATGACACAAGGGAAAGTCTCGATGAATTCAACCCATTTAGCATGTGTACAGTTTAGTTTGCTTAACTTTTAATGTGTTTCAAAGATTCATGATTAGAATGTATAACAAATTCTTTGGGCCATAAATAATGTTGCCATGTAACTAAGGTCCAAACAAGAGCATATAATTCTTTATCATAAGTAGAATAGTTCAGACTAGGCCCACTCAATTTTTCAAAAAAGTATGCAACAGGTTTGCCATCTTGTAATAACACACCCCCTAATCCAATTCCACTAGCATCACATTCAAGCTCAAAATTCTTACTCCCTCCATTTTTATATACAAGGCCATAAACTCAAATTACAGGTACCAAGGTAAAATTTAATACATGTTTTGCAGCCCAACATTTTTTTCCTGTTTACTGGAATCATTAATACACTGCATGCATGCAACAAAACTGAATGGAGGAAGAAATTAAGTGTCATTATGACTACACGCATGCAATTATTAAACAAGTTGCTAGTAGGCGGAAAGATCACTAATTTTTGCCTCAATTACAGTTGGTGGCTTTGTATAGATGCAAAAGGTATATTTCATAGTGGCCTTGTATAAGTAAATGGAGGGAGTATTAAAATCAGGAAGTTGGAGTAAAGGAGCATGTGTCAACTTATCTTTCAATACCGTGAAGGCTTCTTCCTATGCGGTACCCCAAACAAAAGGCACATCCTTCTTTGTAAGCTCATTGAGAGGTGCAACCATGGTGCTGAAATCTCTCACAAAACGCCTATAGAAACCAGCGAGTCCAAGGAAACTCCTCACTTGTGTGACTGTTTTGGGTTGCGGCCAACTCTCAATCGTTTCAATCTTGGCTTTATCAACTTCAATTCCCTGTGGAGTAACAACATAGCCAAGAAAAGATACTCGGTCGGTGCAAAAGGTGCGCTTCCCAAGATTAACAAACGTGCATCACGTAGACCAATAAAAACAACACGTAAATGTTCCTCCAAAGATTTGCTATAAATCAGTATATCATCAAAATAGACTACCACAAATCGTCATATGAAAGCACGTAAAACTTCATTCATTAATATCATGAAAGTACTAGGTGCATTAGTTAACCCAAAAGGCATGACTAACCACTCATATAAACCAAACTTAGTTTTAAATGCCGATTTTGATTCATCTCCCAATTTCATACAAATTTGATGGTATCCACTACGCAAATCAACTTTGGAGAATATTGTAGAGCCACTCAATTCATCAAGCATATCATCTAGCCTAGGAATAGGATGACGATAACGAATAGTAATATTATTAATGCTTCTACAATCAACACCCATACACGATGTACCATCCTTTTTCGGCACAAATTTTCAACACACATAACAACGATGCAACTGCAAATTCAACAAAGCAAAATACTGAAAAGAATACGTAAAGGCTCAGACTGGTTCGGATATGATGAACTAACCCTAAATTTTTTGTGGCTTTTTCGTGGACTATATGTATGAAGAACAGACTCGATCTAAACTACAAAAAACTGGAAAATCTCACCGAGCAACCTGGAAATATGATACCACTTGATAGAGGTGAGGGTGTCCCCATGTTTGATGAGATAGCTATCGTTTTCTGTGGGAGTCGACCTTGACGATCCGACTACGAACGTGCGAGACGTCACGCCTTAGCAATCGCTAAACCAACTTCCAAGGGGTTATTGCCACGCCGGAGCACGATCAACCTGACCACGAGGGTCTATTTACTGCAAGGAAACGAAGAACAAGCAAGAAACAAAGATTGCAATCTGGATATTGCGAATATAAGATGAAAGCTTTATTGATCAAGGTGGGGTTCTGTGACATCTTTGTCTGGTCGTTGAACACAAATGAAGTACGCGAAGTTGCAGCTATGGCGAAGTTTTAATATAAACAAAATCCAAAGTCTAAACAATGCCCTAAGGGCTGTATATATGGAGGGAGAGGGGGGAATTTCGTGGCCCTTGAAGGAGGGGCCTGAAACCAACCCTAACTCTTGTTTCCCCACACATACGGACTATAAAAACAACCTATAATCAAGTACATCGAAATTACATGGGTCGGGCCCAATAATAAGGTGACGCATCACCTAGAATAGCCTCTGGACGAAAAATATGAAGTGGCATCTTGTATATTTCTTCCAAGGCTTCATGCACTCATTATGGTGGCTTCAAAGTCCTGAAATCATCACTTGTAACTCCGTTCTTGTTCCTCTTGTGCATTCCATCATCTCCATGCTTAGTCTGGCTCCAGTGTTCATCTCTCTTATCCATGCCAGGCTCTTCATTTATAGTAAAAACAAATGTATCCAATTTAGGAAGCATCATATTCTCATGAACATTAGAATCATTACCAAGAAACGAAAGTACCTGACAATTTAATTGGCGTGCGGCGAGCTCTAGTAATTGGTCCAGTATATGTAGCAGTAGGGGCTGTGGGTGTAACAATGGTATGGATGTCCTCATCATTATTTCTACTTAGCCGTAGCGCGTGGCCATAACAGGCGCTACTGCTATCGACTTAGTAGTAACGCGGCAACAAAAAAGGGCGTTGCTACTAGGTTTAGGAGTAGCGCGCCTCAGATAACCGCGCTACTGCTAACTGAATAGGAGTAGCGCGTTTTTGGGTACGGCGCTACGGCTAAGTTCGAACCTGACCACATGGCGGGCTCCACTTAGTAGTAGCACCTCTCCCTGGGGCCTGCTACTGCTATCTTTTTAAGAGCTGCGATTTTTACTCCCCAACGCTACTGCAAAACCGTAACCACCACCTTTGTCCTCCCCCTCCCCCATCCTCTCTTCCTTCACTTTACCCTAGCTCCCACCTCCTCTCTCCCTCACTTTGCTTCTTTCTCACTACTTCTCCCCCATTACTCTCTTTCTTCTACCTCCCTTTCTCTCTCTTTATTGCTCCTACCTAACTACACCACCTCCATTAATTCATCTCCTTTCTCTTTTTCCTTCCGCCTCCACTAGTTGAACTCATCTGCTTCCCAAAGTAGCTAGGTAGGTATAGCATTTAGTGAAGTGACCTATGTACCTCCCTAACTAGATCTAGCCATGTCAAGAAGTAAGCTTTGTCCACTTTCGATCATTCCCTAGGTGTGTGGCGACACCAATCAACATCATCATCACCGTGCTCGATCTCGAGATAGGTGATTAAAAATTTGTGCTTTTGCAAGAATGGGAATATGTGTATGTGTGCGATATGACATAATCGGGCGATATGATGGAAATTGTGTGTGGCATGAGTTGCGCCGAATTGTGCTTGAGTGGCCTATGTTTTGCCGAAATGTCGATTCATTTCCATTTCGGCGAATTTCGGGCAAACTCTATATGTCCTATTTTTAGGAAGGTCATGCCGAATTTTTCTATAACTTTGATGCATGCATGCATTTTTATAATCAATTTGTTTATTGTTACCGTGCAGGCATTCATAAGGGTCAGTAGAATGATGGTAGAAAGGTGGTTGTGGTCGGCGGTGCAGGACATGAATGAAAGTAACTGAACAGGGATTTTATGCCCGTGTCGAAGATGCAAAGGAGGAGTTTGGCTCGACCCCTATGAGGATGGTCGTGTGATGGCGCACTTGCTCATGACTGGTTTCATGGATGGCTATTCTCGATGGATAATTGAAGATGATGATGATGATGATGATGATGAGGACGATGATGGGGCAGGCAATGACGACACGGGGCAAGACGAAGAGATGACCGATAATGGCGGCAGAGAAGGGGCAGACATGGTGACAGGGAAGAGGCCGGACATGGCGGCGGAGAAGAGGACGGACATGGTGGCGGAGAAAATGTGGACTCCACGCTGCAGAGTTCGTTGCTACTAAGTTCAATTGTGCGGGACCCTCATGTTCAAGAACTTCTTCGCAAGGAGACGAGTAATGACAAAGCTGCTTATAGAGAGGAGGCCAAGCTGCAGCAACTAGTGGTAGACTCGAACACTCCATTGTATGATGTTTGCGATCCCAAGGTGACCCGCTTGAGTTTCACGCTCGAACTTCTAAAGACGAAGGCTAAAAACAAATGAAACAAGATGAGCTTCTGAAGTACCTAAAGGATGTTCTTCCCGTGGGAAATCTATGTCCTACTAGTGTGGATGAGGCCAAGAAGATCGTGTGCCCTCTTGATTTGCTACCTGTTAGATACCATGCATGCATCAACAATTGCATAAATTATCGGAAGGAGCACGTGGAAAAAACCAGTTGTCTGGTGTGCAATGCTTCTCGATACAAGAAGGCCGGGAAGAAATCTCCCCAGGAAGTTGTATGGTACTTACCAATCACTCCTCGTATGCAATGTTATTTTGTAGATCCCAAGGAAGCAAAGCTCATGCGTTGTACGCAGAGAGGACAAAGCCGGCGATGGAGATGATCCGAAGCTGAGACACCTCGTGGATGGAAGCTACTGGAGAGCGTTCAACGACGAATATCGATATTTCACACGTGATGCAAGGAACATCATGCTTGGCACGTATACCGATGGCATGAATCCGTTTGGCAACCAGAACACCAACCATAGCACATGGCCCGTGTTTGTATGGATGTACAACATCCCCCCTGGTTGTGCATGAAGTCGAAGTACATACACATGACCATGATGATTCAAGGGCCGAAACAACCGGGAAATAATATTAGTCTGTATATAGTGCTACTTCAAGAGGAGTTAGACACGTTATGGAAAACACCAGCCAAGACATGGGACGCCAGCAAAGGCGAGTATTTCTATATGGGAGCCGCGCTGATCACGACGGTGCACTACTATCTCGGTTACAGATATGTCGCAGGCCAGGTGTGCCACGGATATTGCGGATGCACGCGGTTTATGGATGATACGACGTCTCACCAGCTAATGTCAATGAAAGATGGCGGGTCTGGGAAAATCATGTACATTGGGCATCAAAGATGGCTCGAGAAGGACGACCCGTGGAGAAACTATGGAGATCTATTCAATGGTGAGGCTGAGCACCGAGGACCTCCACGTAAGCGAAGCGGTGCCGAAATCGATGAGCTTTTGAAAAATTGGGAACAGTGACACGCGCCGGGAAAGATGATGAAAAAGGCGTTGGAGCCGCTGCTGAAGGTATGGAAGGTGAGGTCTGTTTTCTAGGTCTTGGAGTACTAGCACAAACTCGACACGCCTCATTGCCTTGATCAAATGCATATCTGTAAGAATGTCCTTGAGAGATTTCTTGCAACACTGATGAACATGCAAGATAAGACCAAGGATGGGTCAAAGGCAAGAAGATACTTGCAAGATTTGAATATCAGGGCAGATCTGCACATGCCGCCACGTAAAAAGTCAGAGGAGACAGAGGCGGAGACCGAGGCGTGGGATAAGAAAAGAAAAAAAGTGAAGGAAGAGGATTATTGCCCACCTTGTTGATTCACCTTAAGTCCGTCTGAGATCGATCAATTCTTAAAGTGCCTTACCGGAATCAAAGTTAGTTCCGGTTAGTGTGTGAAGATAAGCAAATTTCTAGACACGAAGAAGAAAAGGCTCAGTGGGATGAAGTCCCATGACTGTCATGTGATGATGACGCAGATACTACCTGTTGCCCTTAGAGGGAGAATGGACAAACACTTCCGTGACACGCTTATTGGTCTCTGCGACTTTTTCAACGTCATCTCTCGAAAGTCGATCAGTGTGAAGCAGCTCCGACGGCCCTAGGAAGGGATCATTGTGATACTAAATGAGCTTGAGATGTACTTCCCGCCCGCGTTCTTTGACGTCATGGTGCATCTATGTGTCCATATTGTGGACGACATAATAGACCTGGGGCTGTCATTTCTGCACAACATGATGCCGTTCGAGAGGATGAATGGGTGCATCAAAGGATTCGTTCGTAACATGTCCCGTTCGGATGGAAGCATCGTCCATGGCTATCTGACACAAGAGTGCATCTCTTTCCGCGAGAATTATCTATATGGCAGAGACCGGCCTGGTGTTGGTTTGCCCGTTAAGAAGCACGTTGTGAGGCTCGAAGGAGAAGGTCACTCCAACGGTCACAAGGAACTGCATGTGGCCTACTCGGATCGATGCAACGACTTTGACAGAGCAAACTTAGTAGTGCTACAACACCTAGACGAGGTAGATCCTTTCGTGACACTACACAAAGAAACCATCGCAATGAAGTATCATGACCGGGGGCTATGCAGGACGGACGCTGAAGTTACTAGAGAGCACAACTCCGCTTTCCTGCATTGGTTCAAAAATCATATTCTTGCTAATCCCCTAGAAGAGGGGTCTAAGGACAGATTGCTCATATACGCCTTAGCACATGGCCCCTCGGCCAACCTCGCGATCTATCATGCATACGGTATCAACGGATACACGTTCTACACGGAGGCCAAAGATATGAACAGTGATTTTCAGAACTCAGGGGTGACGATGGAATGCATGACCGGCAGCGACAATGCGCTACTAAGAGATTGTACGGAAGGGTCGAGGAGATCTGGGAGCTTGACTACTATGTACTGCACAGCGCGACGATGTTCCGTGTCAGACGGGCTAAGAATGACGAAAGAGAAAACCGGTATTTCACTACCATGAACCAAACGCCAAGAGCTCCACCGTGAACACCATTGCAAAAAAAGAACCATGGGTACACGCTAAGCACGTGACACAGTGCTGCTTCATAACCGACTCGAGCAATCCCAGCTGTGTTGTCGTGAGGAGATACAAAAGGAACATCATTGAAATGGATGGAGTCGCCAACAAGGAAGACTGCGACCAATACGGCAACCTGATGAGGGAAGATGACGATGACGATGAAGTATACGTCAAAATAAGAATCAATACTACATTACCTAAGAAAGATTGTACTCCATGGAAAAGGAAAAGTCACAATGAGGGGCTCAATTATTCATCAACGAACAAGAAGGAAAAGAAGCTCACCCAAAAACGAAAACGTTGACGATGAGAAACAGTTATCAGTCAAATGATGTAATATATATGTTCTTATTTTGTGTACACACTTAACCATTATGCATGGGTCAAATGATATAATATATATGTTCCTATTTTGTATACACACTTAACCTTCAAATGATGCAATATATATCGCCTTAGTTATATACATTGTATCACCTTCCGTTCGTTCCTGCTCTCGGAAAAAAGGGAAAGGGAAAAAAAGAAGAAAGAAAAGGAAAAGAAAATAAAGGAAAGGAAAATAGAAGAAATAAACAGGAAAAAAAAGAAGAGTAGTACCTCTGGTTGAAGAAAAGTGCTATAGCTACTGCTGATAGCAGTAGCGCATTTCTGGCAACGCGTTATAGCAACGTTAGATAGCAATAGCGCTTTTTCCTAAAATGTGCTATAGCTACCTTAGCTAAGTGCATTTTTCATAAACGCGCTACTGCTATGTTGACATAACCCACCCGCGGGCTTCCCTCCTCTGCTTCCTCCCCCAAATCCCCACTCTCTCTTCTCCCCCGTCATCGCCGCTGGATCCCGTGCCCTCGCTGTGCCCCTGCCCTCGCTGCGCGCCTGCCTCGAGTGCCGCCGGAGCCCTGCCCTCGCCCTCGCCGGAGTCACTGCCTCCTCCTCCTCGACCTCGCACGAGCACATCCCTCACCCTCGCCGGAGTTGCCGTCTCCCCCAACCCCACCTCGCCTCTGATATGCATCGGTGCCGCTGTCTCCTCGGACCCCATCTATGTCTCTGCCCTCTATAAGCACTCTCCCCTCCCCTCTTCTCTAGTCTCTACACTCACTCTCTCTCTGTTAGTATGAACCCTAGCTATTTAGTGCTAGTTAGTATGAATTAGTATGAACCCTAGGCTATTTTTAGTGCTAGTTAGTTTATTAGAATTAGTATGAACCCTAGTTATTTACGTAGTATGAACCCTAGTTAAAAAAACCATAGGACAGATTGGTGGCTATTTTTTAGTGGTAGTTAGTATGAACCCTAGGTTTCAAACTATTGCTATTTTTCATTAAAGCAATTGTTGCTATTAAAAAAATAGAATTAGTATGAACCCTATAGTTAATTAGTTGGTATGAACCCTAGTTAAAAGAAACAGAATTAGTATGGGTTGAATGAGTTCTAGGTATTTTAGGTGTTTTAGGTGTAGTTAATAGAATTCTAGGTATATGATTTTTTTAGTTAAATAAATTGTTGCTATTTAAATATAAAATAGAATTGATTAACCCTAGGTGAATTAGTATGAACCCTTGGACATATTAGGTAGTATGAACCCTAGGTTTTCAAACTAGGACATAAATTTAGCTAGGTTTCAAATTTGGACAGAAATTTACGTAGGCTGAATTTAGTTTCAAATATTGTGAAGAAAAAGGACTTCCTGCATTTTCTTCAAGTTCTATATTTTTCTTGCTGTTATATGCAAATTTGAAGTGGACAGCTGATATGTGGACATGTGATGTTTGGAATTTGGACATGTGATGTTTGGAAAATGATGCTTATTCGCAGGGTAAATGATCCGAGTGGCCTACGTTTCACAGGAATGTTGATTCATTTCATTTCCGGTGAATTTTAGGCGCTCGATATGTCCACTTTTATCAAAGGTCATGCTAAAATTTCCCCTGAATTTTCGAATGACTTGTGCTAGAAAGTAGGCATATCGAGTGCCGGGATTTGCTCGGAAACGATATTCTGGCAAACCATGGACCTTTTTTATGTCATTAATGATTTTTATTATAGTTTAAGAATTAAACAAGGAGACTTAATCATAGGAAACATGTCGAACAACGAAGAAAAGGGGCCTTGTGACCACGATGCAGACGAGATAGATTGTGAGGGTGAACTACAATACCTCAACTTTTTGTCTGCTAAGCACACTCAAGGTTTGCAGGGCAGCCTCGATGATGGTAATGACACCGACATCGACACCGACGGCGCTGACACCGATGGCGGCGTCGAGACCGGCAGGGTTGGTACCGGCGGGGAAGATACCGGCAGGGAAGGTACTGCCACCGAAGCCGCTACCTAAAAGAAGAAGCAGAAGAAGTAGAGGATACGAAAACCTAACAAACTCGGCATTGGACGACTAGTGACCAGAAAGATGGCCCTGATACGTCTCCAACGTATCTATAATTTTTGATTGCTCCATGCTATATTATCTACTGTTTTGGGCAATATTGGGCTTTATTATCCACTTTTATATTATTTTTGGGACTAACCTATTAACCGGAGGCCCAGCCTGTAATTGCTGTTTTTGCCTATTTCAGTGTTTCGAAGAAAAGGAATATCAAACGGAGTCAAAACGGAACGAAATCAACCGGAGAAGTTATTTTTGGAAGAAAAGCTACCGGATGGACTTGGACCCCACGTCAAGGAAGGAACGAGGAAGCCACGAGGGTGGGGGGCGCGCACACCCCCCTAAGGCGCGCCCCCTGCCTCGTGGGGCCCTCGTGGCTCCCCTTGCGTGCTTCTTCCGCCTATATAACTCCACGTACCCTAAAACTTCCAGAACAGAGATTAGATCGGGAGTTCCGCCACCGCAAAACCTCCGGAGCCACCAAAAACCAATCGGGACCCTGTTCCGGCACCCTGCCGGAGGGGGGAACCCTCACCGGTGGCCATCTTCATCATCCCGGCGCTCTCCATGACGAGGTGTGTGTTGTTCACCCTCGGGGGTGAGTGTTTGTACCAGTAGCTATGTGTTTTATCTCTCTCTCTCTCTCTCTCTCTCTCTCTCTCTCTCTCTCTCGTGTTCTTGATTTGGCACGATCTTGATGTATCGCGAGCTTTGCTATCATAGTTGGATCTTATGTATCTTCTCCCCCTCTACTCTTTTGTAATGGATTGAGTTTTCCCCTTGAAGTAATCTTATCAGATTGAGTCTTTAAAGATTTGAGAACACTTGATGTATGTCTTGCCGTGCGTATCTGTGGTGATAATGGGATATCATTTGATTCACTTGATGTTTGTTTTGGTGATCAACTTGCGGGTTCCGCCCATGAACCTATGCATAGGGGTTGGCACACGTTTTCGTCGTGATTCTCCGGTAGAAACTTTGGGGCACTCTTTGAGGTTCTATGTGTTGGTTTGAATAGATGAATTGAGATTGTGTGATGCATATCGTATAATCATGCCCACATATACTTGAGGTGACACTGGAGTATCTAGGTGACATTAGGGTTTTGGTTGATTTGTGTCTTAAAGTGTTATTCTAGTACGAACTCTAGGGCTGTTTGTGACACTTATAGGAATAACCCAACGGATTGATTGGAAAGAATAACTTTGAGGTGGTTTCGTACCCTACCGTAATCTCTTCGTTTGTTCTCCACTATTAGTGACTTTGGAGTGACTCTTTGTTGCATGTTGAGGGATAGTTATATGATCCAGTTATGTTATTGTTGTTGAGAGAACTTGCACTAGTGAAAGTATGAACCCTAGGCCTTGTTTCCTAGCATTGCAATACCGTTTACGCTCACTTTTACCACTTGTTACCTTGCTGTTTTTATACTTTCAGATTACAAAAACCTATATCTACCATCCATATTGCACTTGTATCATCATCTCTTCGCCGAACTAGTGCACCTATACAATTTACCATTGTATTGGGTGTGTTGGGGACACAAGAGACTCTTTGTTATTTGGTTGCAGGGTTGCTTGAGAGAGACCATCTTCATCCCACGCCTCCCACGGATTGATAAACCTTAGGTCATCCACTTGAGGGAAATTTGCTACTGTCCTACAAACCTCTGCACTTGGAGGCCCAACAACGTCTACAAGAAGAAGGTTGCGTAGTAGACATCAAGCTCTTTTCCGCGCCGTTCTTTGGGGAGGTAAGTGCTTGAAGGTATATCTTTAGATCTTGCAATCGAATCTTTTTGTTTCTTGTTTTATCACTAGTTTAGTTTATAAAAGAAAACTACAAAAAAAATGGAATTGAGTTTGTCTCATACGCTTCATCTTTTTAATATCTTCCGTGAGTATGATGGAAAGGAAAATTGTGCCAAAGTTTTAGAAGAAGAATGCATTAAAATGTTTGGCACTAAATCTTTGAATGATGAGCATGATTGCAATGTTGTTAGTATGAACTCCTTGAATATCCATGATGCTAATGATATGCAAAGCCACAAGCTTGGGGAAGCTATGTTTGATGAAGATGATATTTTTTGTCCCCCAAGCTTCGATGAGCAAATTTACTATGATGAAAGCATGCCACCTATCTATGATGATTATTGTGATGACACGTATGCTAGACAGAATAATGATAACCATGAAACTTGTCATCTTGATCTTAATTTTCAATCACATGATAGTTATTTTGTTGAGTTTGCTCCCACTATTGTTGATGAGAATAAATTTGCTTATGTGGAGAGTGGTAATTTTTCTATGCTTGTAGATCATGAAAAGAATGCTTTAGGTGCTGGTTATATTGTTGAATTCATTCATGATGCTACTGAAAATTATTATGAGGTAGGAATATATGCTTGTAGGAATTGCAATAATATCAAGTTTCCTCTCTATGTGCTTAAAGTTTTGAAGTTATGCTTGTTTTACCTTCCTATGCAAGTTGATTCTTGTTCCCATAAGTTGTTTGCTCACAAAATCCCTATGCATAGGAAGTGGGTTAGACTTAAATGTGCTAGTTATATTCTTCATGATGGTCTCTTTATGTTTCAATTCCTATCTTTTATGTGAGCATCATTGAAATCATCATGCCTAGCTAGGGGCGTTAAACGATAGCGCTTGTTGGGAGGCAACCCAATTTTATTTTAGTTTCTTGTTTTTTGGTTCTGTTTAGGAATAAATAATCCATATACCTTCTGTTTAGATGTGGTTTTAGATTTTAATTAGTGTTTGTGCCAAGTTAAACCTATAGGATCTTCTTGGATGATAGTTATTTGATCTTGCTGTAATTTCCAGAAACTTTTGGTTCACGAAAACAATTGTTAAAAATCACCAGAAGGTGACAAAATAGTGATTCCAATTGATTCTGATCAATAAACAAATTTCCTAGGTCTTCCTATTTTTTCTGAATTTTTGGAGTTCTAGAAGTTTGCGTTAGTTACAGATTACTACAGACTGTTCTGTTTTTGACAGATTCTGTTTTCATTGTGTTGCTTGCTTATTTTGATGAATCTATGGCTAGTAAAATTGTTTATAAACCATAGAGAAGTTGTAATACAGTAAGTTTAACACCAATATAAAAAAAGAATGAGTTCATTACAGTACCATGAAGTGGTGTTTTGTTTTCTTTCGCTAGCGGAGCTTACGAGTTTTCTGTTAAGTTTTGTGTTGTGAAGTTTTCAAGTTTTGGGTAAAGATTCGATGGACTATGGAATAAGGAGTGGCAAGAGCCTAAGCTTGGGGATGCCCAAGGCACCCCAAGGTAATATTCAAGGACAACCAAGACCCTAAGCTTGGGGATGCCCCAGGTGGCATCCCCTCTTTCATCTTCGTTTATCGGTAACTTTACTTGGAGCTATATTTTTATTCACCACATGATATGTGTTTTGCTTGGAGCGTCATTTTATTTTCTTTAGCTTTGCTTGCTGTTTGAATAAAGTATCAAGATCTGAAATTCTTAAATGTTAGAGAGTCTTCACATAGTTGTATAATTATTCGATGACTCATTGATCTTCACTTATATCTTTCGGAGTAGTTTGTCATTTGCTCTAGTACTTCACTTATATCTTTTAGAGCACAATGGTGGTTTTATTTTGAAGAAATAGATGAAATATCATGCTTCACTTAGATTATTTTGATAGTCTTAAATAGCATGGTAATTTTCTTAAATAATCCTAATATGCTAATCATAAAAGATCTGTAAGAATTCTTATGTGTGTGTTGAATACTAAGAAAAGTTTGATGCTTGATAATTGTTTTGAGATATGGAGGTAATAATATCAAAGTCGTGCTAGTTGAGTAGTTGTGAATTTGAGAAATGCTTGTGTTGAAGTTTGCAAGTCCCGTAGCATGCACGTATGGTAAACGTTATGTAACAAATTTGAAACATGAGGTGTTATTTGATTGTCCTCCTTATGAGTGGCGGTCGGGGACGAGCGATGGTCTTTTCCTACCAATCTATCCCCCTAGGAGCATGCACGTAGTGCTTTGGTTTTAGATGGCTTGTAGATTTTTGCAATAAGTATGTGAGTTCTTTATGACTAATGTTGATTCCATGGATTATACGCACTCTCACCCTTCCATCATTGCTAGCCTCTTCGGTACCGTGCATTGCCCTTTCTCACATTGTGAGTTGGTGCAAACTTCGCCGGTGCATCCAAACCCCGTGATATGATACGCTCTTTCACACATAAACCTCCTTATATCTTCCTCAAAACAGCCACCATACCTACCTATTATGGCATTTCCATAGCCATTCCGAGATATATTGCCATGCAACTTTCCACCATACCGTTCATCATGACACATTCGTCATTGTCATATTGCTTAGCATGATCATGTAGTTGACATTGTATTTGTGGCAAAGCCACCATTCATAATTCTTTCATACATGTCACTCTTGATTCATTGCATATCCCGGTACACCGCCAGAGGCATTCATATAGAGTCATACTTTGTTCTAGTATCAAGTTGTAATCATTGAGTTGTAAATAAATAGAAGTGTGATGATCATCATTTTCTAGAGCATTGTCCCAAAAAAAAGAGAGGAAGGCCAAAAAAAGAAGAAAAAAGAAGGCCCAAAAAAAGAGAAATAAAAAGGGGCAATGTTACTATCTCTTTTTCCACACTTGTGCTTCAAAGTAGCACCATGTTCTTCATATAGCGAGTCTCGTATATTGTGCTTCAAAGTAGCACCATGTTTTTCATATAGAGAGTTTCATATGTTGTCACTTTCATATACTAGTGGGAATTTTTCATTATAGAACTTGGCTTGTATATTCCAACGATGGGCTTCCTCAAGTGCCCTAGGTCTTCGTGAGCAAGCAAGTTGGATGCACACCCACTTAGTTTCTTCTGTTGAGCTTTCATACATTTATAGCTCTAGTGCATCCCTTGCATGGCAATCCCTACTCCTTGCATTAACATCAATTGATGTGCATTTCCATAGCCCGTTGATTAGCCTCGTTGATGTAAGATATTCTCCTTTTTTGTCTTCTCCACATAACCCCCATCATTATATTCTATTCCACCCATAGTGCTATATCCATGGCTCACGCTCATGTATTGCGTGAAGGTTTATAAAGTTTGAGATTATTAAAGTATGAAACAATTGGTTGGCTTGTCATCGGGTTGTGCATGATGAGAGCATTCTTGTGTGTGAAAATGGAGCATGACTAAACTATATGATTTTGTAGGGATGAACTTTCTTTGGCCATGTTATTTTGAGAAGACATAATTGCTTACTTAGTATGCTTGAAGTATTATTATTCTTATGTCAATATGAACTTTTGTCTTGAATCTTTCGGATCGGAATATTCATATCACAATTAAGAAGAATTACAATGAAATTATGCCAACTAGCATTGCACATCAAAAATTAACTTTTTTATAATTGACCTACTCGAGGACGAGCAGGAATTAAGCTTGGGGATGCTTGATACGTCTCCAACGTATCTATAATTTTTTTATTGCTCCATGCTATATTATCTACTGTTTCGGGCAATATTGGGCTTTATTATCCACTTTTATATTATTTTTGGGACTAACCTATTAACCGGAGGCCCAGCCAATGCTGTTTTTTTTTTTTGCCTATTTCAAAGGTTTTGAAAAAAGTAATATCAAACGGAGTCAAAATGGAACGAAATCAACTGGAGAAGTTATTTTTGGAAGGAAAGCTACCGGATGGACTTGGACCCCACTTCAAGGAAGGAACGAGGAAGCCACGAGGGTGGGGGTGCACCCACCCCCCTAGGGCGCGCCCCCTGCCTCGTGGGGCCCTCGTGGCTCCCCTGACGTGCTTCTTGCGCCTATATAACTCAACCTACCCTAAAACTTCCAGAACGGAGATTAGATCGGGAGTTCTGCCACTGCAAAACCTCCAGAGCCACCAAAAACTAATCGGGACCCTGTTGCGGCACCCTGTCGGAGGGGAGAACCCTCACTGGTGGCCATCTTCATCATCCTGACGCTCTCCATGACGAGGAGGGAGTAGTTCACCCTCGGGGCTGAGGGTATGTACCAGTAGCTATGCGTTTGATCTCTCTCTCTCGTGTTCTTGATTTGTCATGATGTTGATGTATCGCGAGCTTTGCTATTATGGTTGGATCTTATGTTTCTTCTCCCTCTCTACTCTCTTGTAATGGATTGAGTTTTCCCCTTGAAGTAATCTTATCGGATTGAGTCTTTAAAGATTTGAGAACACTTGATGTATGTCTTGCCGTGCGTATCTGTGGTGACAAAGGGATATCACGTGATTCACTTGATGTATGTTATGGTGATCAACTTGCGGGTTCCGCCCACTAACCTATGCATAGGGGTTGGCACACGTTTTCGTCGTGATTCTCTGGTAGAAACTTTGGGGCACTCTTTGAGGTTCTATGTGTTGGTTTGAATAGATGAATTGAGATTGTGTGATGCATATCGTATAATCATGCCCACGGATACTTGAGGTGACATTGGAGTATCTAGGTGACATTAGGGTTTTGGTTGATTTGTGTCTTAAGGTGTTATTCTAGTACGAACTCTAGGGCTGTTTGTGACACTTATAGGAATAGCCCAACGGATCGATTGGAAAGAATAACTTTGAGGTGGTTTTGTACCCTACCGTAATCTCTTCGTTTGTTCTCCACTATTAGTGACTTTGGAGTGACTCTTTGTTGCATGTTGAGGGATAGTTATATGATCCAGTTATGTTATTATTGTTGAGAGAACTTGCACTAGTGAAAGTATGAACCCTAGGCCTTGTTTCCTAGCATTGCAATACCGTTTACGCTCACTTTTACCACTTGTTACCTTGCTGTTTTTATATTTTCAGATTACAAAAACCTATATCTACCATCCATATTGCACTTGTATCATCATCTCTTCACGAACTAGTGCACCTATACAATTTACCATTCTATTGGGTGTGTTGGGGACACAAGAGACTCTTTGTTATTTGGTTGCGGGTTGCTTGAGAGAGACCATCTTCATCCTACGCCTCCCACGGATTGATAAACCTTAGGTCATCCACTTGAGGGAAATTTGCTACTGTCCTACAAACCTCTGCACTTGGAGGCCCAACAACGTCTACAAGAAGAAGGTTGCATAGTAGGCCCCTGGCAAGTTTGAGCCATTAGAGCCGGAAGAACCTCGCAAGTGCTATTGGAACCAAGTCGGATGCATCCTATGGGAATGCGCGAGCATCAATAATGATGACTTAAGGGGTAAAGAACATTTGAGGCACTTGCTCCTGACGAAGTTGCACACGATATTCAAGTTCCCCGACCGGGATGATGACATAGAACACCCGTGGGATGATCCGAAGATGAAAATGATTAACAATCACGACATGGTCAAGTTCAGCAATGATTTGGCTTCCTGGAAAGGGAGGGTGAAACGAGCTATTGAGGGTGAGGAACCCCTGTCCATGTTTCTGAAGGAAAATCTGACACTTGCGGAAGCGGAGTTCGAAAAGTTCAAGGACACTTGTGCTACCAAGGCATCCAAGGCTAAGGATGCGAAATTCAAGAGCCTTAGCAAAGGAACATGGGGAACCAACGCCTCGGAAGCCGTGGCTACCTTCGCAAAAGGCCCATATGGAGCCGCAAGTCTCCCATACCCCTTCATAAAGTTAACCAACCCCTTGGAGCGGGACTTCATCAGGGCCCGCTGCAAGTGGGACAAGGAAAAGAAGGTTTTTTATATGGACCCGAACATGAGGAAATTGATTAGAATACTGGTAATTATTCTTTTACCACCTTACATTTAGCTTCTAATCATGTCAACTACACATTCATAAATGGTTCACGTTCCTTCTACAGGACAAGCAACACAAGCTTGCAGCCGAAAGCCAGTCATCATCGATGAGGCCCAAGCGGGACACCCCACTCAGCCGGGCCTTGAACAAACTTAAGGGACTCGCTTTGGATCAGCGGCCGCAATATGGACGTGTGCACAGTGCCGGAGACGGTGCCACATGGAAGGCCATTTACAACAAGGGCTCGGAGGCCAAGAAGCAGAAAAATAAGTTCAGTCAGGTGGACATCAATGAGAAGGTGAAGCTTGCGTTTGATAAAAAAGCAGTTGAGGACGCGAGAAAAGCAGCTGAGTAGAAAAGGGAGTTGCTATAGCAGGCAGTCGCTGCAGCTGAGATGCCTGCAGAAATGATTTCGCTACTAACTTGACCCGGCTATCATCAACTGGACGAAGGAAAATCCAAACAAGACGGTAGATGATTTCCCCATGCCCAGCTTCGTTGGGAGCAACTCGATGAACAACACAACCTTACCATCACCTGCTCACACAACCGCGCCTGCTCCCGCATCCGCACCCGCTCATAGCAGCCTGTCCTTAGTCTCTGGCATGCTAGGCGGGCCTTCGTCTTTGTCTGAGCTCGAAGCCCTCATGGTAATTACATGTCGCACCAACATATATGTAGAATATTCTGTTTTCGTTGCCTTTCGGATGTTTGACGCCGCAGACATATCTTTGCAAGCCGACAAAACCCTATGCACCATACTCTACTTGATCAAAGGACAGAAGGTGGACGTGGGAAAGGCGGTGATAACAAAGCCCTTGGAACTCACGTTCCATGGCCAGCCGATGCCCGGTGGGCACTTCAGGGTTACCTTTGTTGAGTGTGAAATCGGGGCACGAGGATTTGCCTCCTCCTATACGGTTAGGAGGAGAGGATGACGAGACCCCGTCGCGGCTTGGAAACTGCAAGGGTTGGGTGCTGCTATGGCCGAACAATCTTCTTCGTCTAGAGCCGGCCGAGAGCACACCAATAACAATACATCAGCAAGCAGGTATGAACACCACCACCTCGCCTACACAATTACCAGCGCCTGTAGTGTTGTGTGAGAGCAGCAGACGACGCAAGTAATGGGTCTAGTAGTGGCTGATGTAATCACCCTCGTAGAACAAAGAATGGATTATGAGATGGACGAGTATGCCCCTCTTCGGTTCCTCAATACAGACGCCTATGACGATGACCTAGAACTGATGAGTCAGCCATATGACGACTCGGGCTATCAGCATGCTGATGAGGAGATAGATGATCTGCCCAGGCAGGCACGTCCTAGCAGGGTTGATTGCAAGAAGTCTCTCTTCATGCAATCCTCGCAGGGCACGCCTGAAGATGCCGCCTCAACACAGACTCAACTAGCCGAGGGTCGTATAGTGCTTAGCCCAACAACACTGGGGCGGGGGTTAAGGAAGGGTTTGGAAGGTCAGCCCAAGAAAAAGGAGAGGAGGAGACCGGCGAAGAAAGGCTCTGCTCCCTATAAACAAGCCAGAAGGTGGAGCGGGACGGGCTGAAGGACCAGACCCAGAAGCTGGCCAAGGAGAAGGACACGCTCAATGGTACCTTGGCGGAGGCGCAGGGCGCAGTCCTCGGCAAGGCCGAGCAGCTCTCCAAGGCCAGCGACTCCATCAAAGTCCTAAAGCTGAAGCTGGAGGGCCTCGAGGAGATGCTCTCAGAGGCCAAGGCTCGGGAGGAGAACCTGTCCAAGGATCTGGAGGCCGAGAAGCTGCAGCGGAAGAACGAAGCCGCCAACCACAAGGATTTTGTGGAGGGCGAGAATCGCTGGATTAGCCTCCTCGAGGACGTCGCCGGCAGGATCACCATGCAGCTGGCCACCATGGGTATGCCAAACGTGACGTACGCCTCGGATCGCAGCACGACCTCCAACGCCAGGCTGACCCTATTCTTCGAGGGTGTCCTTGGAGCCCTGGAGCATTTCTGCTCCACCAGGGCAACTTTCCTGGCCAATGAGGCCCGGAGGCTTTGCCGGGGTGCCATGACCAAGGTTCTCACCAAGGTGGCATACAGGAATCCCAACCTTGACTTTGACGCTGCGCTGGAGAGCTAGCCGTAGGATGTGGACCTCGCACCGCTCATGAACGACGAGCCCGGCCATCACCGCATCGATGGAATCCAGAGGGTAGAGGGCCAGCGCCGGGACTAGGCACCCCGTTTCTTTTCGTTGCTGCAGGTTCACAACCAAAACAATATTTATCTTTAGTTAGAACTGCGGCAATAAGTGATGTAATATAACTCTGTAGCACTTTTGATATTATGCATGTTACTTTCCTGTTCAATCCCCCCCTTTGCATGTTCACCCTACGCTAATCGGGTAGGCTTGCCGGTGCGTAAACCCAGGGCGGCTCCACGGGGACGGATCACCAATGGCCTACCGGGTGTGCTTGCTGCCAGGCGAACCACCTTACCGCTCTCAACGCGGCCGCTCGAACTGTTGAGCTTGACTCGAGTCAGAATCGAGAGCGTTGCCAATTGCGGAAGGCTACCGTGTCGTTCTTGACGCGTCCTCTTAAGCTGTTGAGCGGACTCGAAACAGAGTAAGGGCGTTGCCAATAGCGGAATTGCCCCATTGCGTGTAGGTTTTCCATACAAAGGACGAGATCTCCGAGGGGAATAACCTTATATAAAAAGGAATGCTTAAAATTCGGCATGACTTAGCTTTTCTGTCATCGCACGGGCGTCCACCACGTCTGCATACAACGCCGTCAGGCTTGGTCGTCTCCCTCCTTGGGACGATGACCACGATGGAGCCGCTACTCCGATCAGACCAGATTTCCACATCTGCGCGCCCCTACCTGGCGCGCCAAAGATGTCGGTGGGAAACGACACCTATGGGATCACTGGATCCCTTCTACGGTTGGCGGGCGCGAGGTTGTGGAAAGAGCAGGTATGACAGGAAGCACACGGATCGTTTACCCAGGTTCGGGCCGCGAGGATGCGTAATACTCTAGTCTTGCTTTGGTGGATGTATTGAGTGTTATTGTGTTCTTGAGCTAGCTACGGGGTGTAACTTGCCCTAAAGAGCCGAATCCCTCTCCTGGTCGCCTCATGCCTCCTTTTATAGGCAAAAGGGGTCGCCACAGTGGCATACAGGAGGTGGAAAGGTCTATAGTGCGCGAGCTTATCTCCCGGCGTTACAGGACAAAGTGCATTAAATGCGCCACTTAGGCGTCCATTAGCTTTATCGGGGATGGGAACGAGGCTCGTCCCGTCCGTCGCCGCCCCGCCTTGCATCGACACGCGCCCGGGCCAGCAAAGCGTGCGGTGCCATGTAGGCAGGCAGGCTACTGAGGTGGCGCGGTGGTGGAGCCTTCATGAAGATCTGCATGCCACCACGCAGGTGCTTGCTAAGTTGGTGTAGAGGCCGCCCGTCGCCATGCAGGTGCCTGCCCAGCTGGTTGAGCTAGCAGCTACTTGGGAACGGCGGTGGAGTCTTGGCTGGCGCGGGCCTGGCTGTGGACCCGCCAATGCCCTCGACATGGGTCTTGCCAGGGGCCCGGCAAGGGTCTTGCCGTAGCGTTGCAGTCGTCCCCAGCAAGGCGCTTGCCGGGGGTCTTGTGGTTTTCCTCGGCTAGGATCCCACCGAAGGTCGTCGTCTTCTGGTTCTCATCTGGCCTCATGTATTCATGATCTTGACAAAGATCTGCATGCCACCACGGAGGTGCCTACCGTTCCCTGGTTCCAACATAGCTGTTGACGGCGTCCGGAACCCCTAGGCTCAAGGGTGGCTCGCTCCGCTAGTGTTGGGTGAGCTGCCCCGACAAGGCTCTTGCCGGGGCTGCTGATGCTGCCCCGGCAAGGGTCTTGCCGGGGGAACCTGCTTCGGCCCTCTGCTCTTTGGGTTCTTGGTCTTGGCGTTGTCTTGTTTGTCTTGGGCTTCGGCTTCTCTCCGACTTCCCTCCTCTGCCCTGCTAAGTGTGGCCGTGGCGCGCGGCTCTGACTGCCCGTGCACAAGTAAAGGGGTCAAAAGAAGAGCCCCTACTTTTGTACACCAACAACCAGTGTATGTTTATTTTTAGTATCTGGTCTAGCAATTCTAACAGCTTCGTCACGGAAGTAAATAACATGCCCATCAATATTATCGGCCAAGAGATATTTAACCATAGCAATACTAGGTTCAAGTTTAATTTGCTCAGGGGGTGTAGGTGTTCTAGTGTTACTCTTATGAATCACAGTTGAAGCTTTAGCATGATCCTTTATTCTAACAGGGAAAGGTGGTTTCTCAATATAAGCAGTAGGAACAACAGGATCAACATTATAAGTGATAGTCTTTTCTTCAACTTTAGTAGGTGCAACTACTTTTACTTCAATGGGAGGATTATATTTAAACCACTTCTCCTTAGGGAGATCAACATGAGTAGCAAAGGATTCACAGAAAGAAGCTACTACCTCAGAATCAAGTCCATATTTAGTGCTAAATTCACGGAAAACATCGGTATCCATAAAAGATTTAACACAATCAAATTTAGGAGTTATACCTAACTCCTTACCATCGTCGAGGTCCCAATCTTCAGAGTTGCGTTTAATTCTTTCCACTAAATCCGATTTGAATTCAATAGTCTTCATCATAAAAGAACCAGTACAAGAAGTATCGAGCATGGAGAGATTATTGAGAGAAAGTCGAGCATAAATTTTTTGAATAATAATTTCTTTTGAGAGCTCATGATTGGGGCATGAATATAACATTGACTTAAGCCTCCCCCAAGCTTGAGCGATGCTTTCTCCTTCGCGAGGCCAAACATTATATATATATATAATTGCGATCACGATGAACAAGATGCATAGGATAAAACTTCTGATGAAATTCCAATTTCAATCGGTTGTAGTTCCATGATCCAATATCATCACATAGCCTAAACCATGTAAATGCCTTTCCGTTCAAAGATAAAGGGAAGACCTTCTTCTTGATAACATCCTCGGGCAAACCAGCAAGCTTAAATAATCCACAAACTTCCTCCGCATAGATTAGGTGCAAATCGGGATGTAATGTTCCATCACCTGTGAAAGGATTAGCTAGCAGTTTCTCTATCATACCCGAAGGAATTTCAAAGTAAAGATTTTCAGTAGGTTGAGGAGAAACTCTTTGCTCTACTGGTCGGGGTGAAGATACCCCAAACAAGCCCCTCAAAGGATTATGTTCCATAGTAACAAGTGACAGTAAATTTCAGCACACTATATAAATCTTTCCTTACAAAATTCCACCTACCAAAGGCGCTTCACTCCCCGGCAACGGTGCCAGAAAAGATTATTGATGACCCACAAGTATAGGGGATCTATCATAGTTCTTTTGATAAGTAAGAGTGTCGAACCCAACGGGGAGCAAAAGGAAATGACAAGCGGTTTTCAGCAAGGTATTCTCTGCAAGCACTCAAATTATCGGTAACAGATAGTTTGTGATAAGGTAATTTGTAACGAGTAACAAGTAATGAAAGTAAATAAGGTGCAGCAAGATGGCCCAATCCTTTTTGTAGCAAAGGACAAGCTGGACAAGCTCTTATATGAAGGAAAACGCTCCCAAGGGCACATGGGAATTATCGTCAAGCTAGTTTTCATCACGCTCATATGATTCGCGTTCGTTACTTTGATAATTTTGTATGTGGGTGGACCGGTGCTTGGGTACTGCCCTTTCTTTGACAAGCATCCCACTTATTATTAACCCCTCTTGCAAGCATCCGCAACTACAAAAGAAGTATTAAGGTAAACCTAACCATAGCATGAAACATATGGATCCAAATCAGCCCCTTACGAAGCAACTCATAAACTAGGGTTTAAGCTTCTGTCACTCTAGCAAACCCATCGTCTACTTATTACTTCCCAATGCCTTCCTCTAGGCCCAAACAATGGTGAAGTGTCATGTAGTCGACATTCACATAACACCACTAGAGGAGAGACAACATACATCTCATCAAAATATCGAACGAATACCAAATTCACATGACTACTTATAGCAAGACTTCTCCCATGTCCTCAGGAACAAACGTAACTACTCACAAATCATATTAATGTTCATAATCAGAGGGATATTAATATGCATAAAGGATCTGAACATATGATCTTCCACCAAATAAACCAACTAGCATCAAATACAAGGAGTAATCAACACTACTAGCAACCCACAGGTACCAATCTGAGGTTTTGGGACAAAGATTGGATACAAGAGATGAACTAGGGATTTAGAGGAGATGGTGCTGGTGAAGATGTTGATGGAGATTGACCCCCTCCCGCTGAGCGCATCGTTGGTGATGACAATGGCGATGATTTCCCCCTCCCGGAGGAATGTTTCCCCAGCGGAACAGTTCCGCCGGAGCCCTAGATTGGTTCCGCCAAGGTTTCACCTCGTGGCGGCGGTGTTTCATCCCGAAAGCTTGCTTATGATTTTTTAGGGTAAAAAACTTCATATAGCAGAAGATGGACACCGGAGGCCTGCCAGGGGGCCCACGAGACAGGGGGCGCGCCCAGCGGTGTAGGGCGCACCCCCCCCACCCTCGTGGCCAGGGGTGGGGCCCCTCTGGTTGATTCTTTCTCCAGTATTTTTTATATATTCCAAAACGTGCCTCCGTGAAGTTTCAGGACTTTTGGAGTTGTGCAGAATAGGTCTCTAATATTTGCTCCTTTTCCAAGAATTCCAAATTACTGGCATTCTCCCTCTTCATGTAAACCTTGTAAAATAAGAGAGAAAAGGCATAAGTATTGTGGCATAATGTGTAATAACAGCCCATAATGCAATAAATATCGATATAAAAGCATGATGCAAATGGACGTATCACACACGGCCTCCAACACCCCTGTGCGCATGGGCTATACAGAACCGCGACATCGATACCAAGGATGCAGCTTCTTCAACAAGATTGGCACCTTTCCCAAGTGACTTCAAGGCATCTTCGCCTTCGGAAGTACGGCATCTTCGCCTACTCCACGAGCTCAAGTCCACTACCTCCACGAGCTACTTTGACTTCGCCAATGATGATGAGATTCCATTCTTTAGGACTCATGAACCCAAAGAGTACCTCGAGTGGGAGTGCAAGATGGACGACTACCTCAAGCTACACCAAGTCCCCTCCGAAGATCAAGTGAAGTGTGCCAAAAGTACCTTCCACGACTACACATCGACATGGTGGCTTCACACACCTTCTAAGAGCTTAAACCTAAGATGGCCCAAGATGAAGAACACAATGCGGTGAGAATTTGTGTCTTTGACCTACACGGGACATCTTCTTCGCCAACTGGAGAACACCATACAAGGATCCAAGTCCCTCGGCGAGTACTTCAAGAACATGAAGAAAGCCTTGCGATGAGCCGATGTGGATGCCCCCATTTGGATGAAGTTCTACTTCATGATGGGATTGAACAACAACATCGCCAAGACTCTCTTCACCAACAACTACGAGTCCCTCGACGACATGTACTTTGGTGCTCTCAAGGCGGAGCAAGAACTCATGAAAGCCAAGTCTACTCGACCCCAAGCACACTTTGAGACGACCAAGCTCCAAGACGACGAGCATGAGGCTAGTAACACAGAGTTGTCCAAGCCCGACGAGCTACAAGATGATGCTCCAAAATTCAACTTCACCACGATTCCTCTTTGTGGCATTGATGATGCCGAGTCTACCAAGACTCTTTTTCAAGACGACGCGGCGAAGACTATGACTACAGAGCAACTCAAGGACCAAGATTTAGAGGCGAGCGACACGGTGATGAGCAAGGACGATGCTTCCATCTTTGGAGGCGAGAATGATAATGTGCCATCTTCGGCCTTCATCCATGGCGACGACTATGAGATGGTTGAGCATGGGATTTTTCCTTTGACCGAGGAGGCGTATGGTGATGAGTTGAGTGACATATGCCACCATGTTGAGAGTGAGAGTGACTTCACCACTAGCCCTATATATGATGAGCCGCCCCAATTCCCATGTGAGGAGAGCCACCACCACCACTTGAGTGATTTGAGTGACTCCACCATATGTGACATTGAGTGAGCCTACCTTGAGGGAGTGAGTGAGCCACCACCACATAGAGAGAGTGAGGTAGTTGATAGGTCTTGTGAGGCCATTTTGATTTCTAACAACTTAACCTCTACCTCTATTGTGTCTTCTCATTTGGTGCTAGGTCCCATATATGATGATGCATCGATCCTCAATGACTTCATCTTTCCTTTCGACAAGACGGTGGCCATGGTGGACTATGATGCACCCCCCACATGGTTCCATCACGATGATGAAGTTGACCATGATTTGGTCTTTGCCACCTCACCTACACCACATGAGTGGAATGAGAAAGGTACCATAGGTGAAGGTGATGCTCTTGTCCCACTAGTTGACATTGTAGACATTGATTGCTTGCATGATGTTGATCAACCTATTACCATGATTCATGCTAGTATGATTTCCCCATGTAATGATTTACCCATTTATGATGAGTTTGATGATTGCCATGTGGAGTCTATTAGTTGTGATGCCATTTTACATAGGATTTCTTGTGATAATTCTCTCGGTCATTCATGTTTGTCAATCCCCTTGACTTGTCATATGCTATGCATGAGATCACCCATATGTCACATTTGCAATCTCATCGTAGTGACTATGCATATGCCATTAAAATAAACCCAATTTGCACATATGGCATAGATGACAAGCCCATGGTGAGGGAGTCCTGGACTAAGGGGTCCTCGGGCGTCCAGCCTGTTAGTCATGGGCCGGACTGATGGGCTGTGAAGACATGAAGACCAAAGACTGCACCCGTGTCTAGATCGGACTCTCCTTGGCGTGGAAGGCAAGCTTGGCGACCGAATATGTAGATTCCTTTCTTTGTAACCGACCTTGTGTAACCCTAGATCCTCCCGGTGTCTATATAAGCCGGAGGAGTTAGTCCGGAAAGGACAGATACTCATTGCCATAGTCATACAGGCTAGAGTTCTAGGGTTTAGCCATTACGATCTCGTGGTAGATAACCTCTTGTAATACTCATATCCATCAAGATCAATCAAGCAGGAAGTAGGGTATTACCTCCATAGAGAGGGGCCGAACCTGGGTAAGCATCGTGTCCCCTGTCTCCTGTTACCATCGACCTTAGACGCACAGTTTGGGACCCCCTACCCGAGATCCGCCGGTTTTGACACCGACATTGGTGCTTTCATTGAGAGTTCCACTGTGCCGTCGATGACAGGATCGATGACTCGCCTTGTCCTTAAAGACAATATCACCGTCGGAGGAGAAATGGCCCCAGGCCAAACCCTCTGGCTGGGCGGCTTTACCATGACCGCCCGCTCGGCCGTTAAGCCGACGATTACCTCTCGGGCCAACGAAAATCCCCTTCAAATCGACTCCAAACACTCCAAGTAGATGGATCCGGCGGAGTTTTCGTCTTTAAATGAGCTCCACTAGTAGAAAAAGGGTCTAATGTGAAACTCATTAGTCCCGGTTTGTAATTGAACCGGCACTAATGTGACCATTAGTGCCGGTTCCAACAGCCAGGCGGGCGGTGCTCATTAGTACCGGTTCGTGGCGAACCTTTAGTACCAATTTGTGCCACGAACTAGTACTAAAGAGGTGTGGCCTTTAGTATGGGTTGGTGGCTCCAACCGGTACTAAAGGGGGGGGGGTCTTTAGTACCAGTTGGAGCCACCAACCGGTACTAAAGGTGGTGGCCTTTAGTACGGTTTGGTGGCTCCAACCGATACTAAAGACCCCCCCCCCCTTTAGTGCCGGTTGGAGCCACCAACCGGTACTAAAGGTGGTGCATTGCCACCCGCAGTGCACAATGTTTAGTCCCACCTCGCTAGTTGAGAGGAGCTCCCACCGGTTTATAAGCCCCGCGGCGGCTACCGTGTCGAGCTCCTCTCTAAGCAGACCTTTGTGGGCCTATTGCGGGTCTTCTTCCCTGTGGGGCCTACTGGGCCGTACGGGCCTGCATCCTGGCCCAACTAGAGATTGGGTTTCTAGTCGTATGCAGGTTGTGCCAGCCCAATAGGCGGGCTGTTTTTGCTTTATTTCAAAAATAAAAATAAAAAAAATCCTTACCAACCGGGACTAAAGGTCCCACAGACCACGGCGCGCCTCGTGCCACGTGGTGGGCCTTTGGTCCCGGTTCATGTTGAACCGGGACTAAAGGGGGGGGGGACCTTTAGTTCCCACTCTTTAGTGCCGGTTCCAGAACCGGTACTAAAGGTCCTTACGAACCGGTACTAAAAGTCATTTTTCTACTAGTGCTCCTTGATCGCATCACCTCCCTGGGAATCGCCACAGATTACGATCGGATCGGACTTAAACCCGACCAAAGAGAAATCAAATCTCCACCGGTCACCCACCAGATAGCGGTAGTCGAGGAGCATGACGGCGAATCTTCCCCTATACTGAAGACGGACTACATCCGGATTGCGGACCCTGCAGAGCCGGATACCCACCAGTAAAAGGAGGTGACTGGCCTTCCGAACATAGAATCGGACGGCAGGCCTAAGCAACCAGACGATACTTCAAAGCCCGGACTGTTAAGTCTGGAAAACCTTCAAACTCCCGATCATCGATCGGGTCAGGGTCCGGATCCAATTCCACCCACCCACCCAGACATAAGCGCTCTCATGAGCATACAATAGCAGTCTCGGGAAATGGTCCACCACTTCTGGGCCAGATTCCTCCTTGTCAAGGACAAGGTTCAAGATTGCCACGACGAGGATGCAATATCAGCATTCTGCAACAACTGCACGAATGAAGGAATCCTCAACGTCATTAATCGCCGCCGAATACTACACTTCGCTGACCTGGCAACTATCGTACAGAAGTACAACACAATGGAAAACGCCTGGAAAGACCAGACAGCTTATCGGGAGCCACCGGTCCCAACTCAACCACTGGTCCGGGCGAAAAGGGCGCATCTTCGGGACACGCCCAGTCCAATAGCCAAGAAATATAAACCCATTACGTGGCACGGAACCGTTCTGGAGGGAATTCTTGATGGCCCATGCAAAATACACACAACACCGGACACCATACCAACCCACAGCCTTACAGCATGTTGGATACTCCGGCAGGTAGCCAAGAGCAGCGAGGGCATCCTTACCAAAAACACCCTGGAGAAACACCCTCCAGAAGACGAAGACCCCAGAGTATTGACGGTCTTCGAGACATTCGCTTCAAGCAATTAGAGCAAAAGGGCAATCCGCAACCTCGCCGAAGTCTATCAAATCGCCGCGATAAACCCTTGGAACGACACGGCTATAACCTTTAATGCCGGGGACGATCCAAAATACAGGACAGTCCGAGCACCAGCCGCATTAGTCCTCAGTCCCATCGTGGATGGCTTTCGACTCACCAAGGTCCTCATGGATGGCGGCAGCAGACTAAACCTCATCTACGAGGATACACTCCATAAGATGGAAATAAACAGCAGCCGCATCGAGCAAAGCAGCACGACCTTCCGAGGAATCATTCCTAGTCGGGAGGCGCGGTGTACAGGAAAAATCACACTTGACGTGGTATTCGGCACCCCGGAGAATTATCGGTCCAAAGAAATAACCTTCCAAGTGGCTCCTTTCAGCAGTGGGTACCACGCCCTATTAGGGCGAGATGATTTTACACGCTTCCAAGTTGTACCTCATTACGGTTACATGAAGCTTAAAATGCCCGGACCAAACGGCATAATCACTCTTGTCAGCGATCCGGACATAGCACTCCGCGCCGAAAACAAAACCGCATCCCTGGCCCTTGAGGCATTATCTGAAGCCCTCGCGGGCGAAGAATTAACCGCACTGCGCTCCATGGTGGATAGGGACGATGTGATCTTAGACAAACGACCCAAATCCACCTCCTTCAAACTGGCAGAAGAAATAGTCAAATTTTAGGTCCACCCAATGGACCCCAAGAAGACAGCATCTATTGGAGCACAACTAGACACAACAGTCGACGCCACACTACGGGATTTCCTTCGCGGAAACTGGGATATATTCGCCTGACACCCTTCTGATATGCCTGGAATCCCACGTAAACTGGCTGAGCATAGTCTCAATATATTAAAGGGATATAAACCAGTCAAACAAGCACTGCGGCGCTTTTCCGAACCCAAACGGCAAGCCATGGGGGAGGAGTTAGCCAAGCTAATTGAGGCTGGATTCATTAGAGAAATAAAACATCTAGACTGGATGGCAAACTTGGTGATGGTACCAAAGAAGGACAAATCCTGGCGCCTGTGCGTCAATTTCAAAGACCTCAACAAGGCTTGCCCAAGGATCCCTTCCCTCTCCCCCGCATCGATCAAATCATCGATGCTACCGCAGGACATGACTCACTGTGTTTCCTTGATGCATATTCCGGATACCATCAAATCAAAATGAAGGAGCCCGATCAAGCTGCAACAACATTCATTACCCCATATGGGCCATTCTGCTTCAACACCATGCCCTTTGGGCTTAAGAACGACGGCGCCACATACCAACGCATGATTCAAACATGCCTGGAGAAACAGATCGGCAAGACAGTTGAAGCTTATGTCGACGACGTCGTCATCAAAACCAGGCACGTCGAGACACTAATAGACGATTTACGTCTCACATTCGACAACCTCCGCGCATATGACATTAAGCTCAATCCGGAAAAGTGCGTTTTCGGCGTCCCCGCTGGAAAACTGCTGGGCTTCATCATTTCCAACAGAGGAATTGAAGCAAATCCAGCCAAAATCTGAGCTCTGTCACAATTGGCTACGCCAACAGACCTTAAACAAGTCCAAAAACTCGCGGGTTGCGTGGCAGATCTAAGCCGCTTTATCTCCAAATTGGGAGAAAAGGCACTGCCACTCTATCGCCTTCTACGATGAACCGATCACTTCGAGTGGACGGACGCGGCAACAACCAGACTGAAGGAAATAAAAACACTTCTTGCGAGCAACCCAATCCTGGCTGCGCCAAACGTCGGTGAACCGATGTTATTATACATATCGGCAACATATCAGGTGGTGAGCGTCGTGCTCATCGTTGAACGAGAACAGGACGGACACAAATTTCCACTTCAGAAGCCAGTATACTACGTATCCACTGTCCTCACACCATGCAAATCCCGGTACCCCCATTATCAAAAGATAGCATACGCTGTCTTCATGGCATCCCGAAAGCTCCGTCACTACTTCCAGGAGTGCTCGATCACGGTGGCTTCCGAAGTACCACTCAATGACATTATAAACAACCGCGATGCCACGGGCCGGATTGCCAAATGGGCCATTGAGCTCCTCCCATTCGATATTACATACAAACCACGTCGAGCTATTAAATCCCAAGTACTGGCTGACTTCGTCACCGAATGGACAAAGGCCGAACTCCCAAAAGAGTATGGCACATATTCCAATTGGGTTATGTATTTGGATGGCTCCAAAATGCTGGCAGGGCTAGGAGCGGGCGTCGCTTTAATGTCCCCTACTGGAGACGTTGTTCAGTACGTACTCCAAATACTATATACAGACTCCAACAACGCAGTCGAATATGAGGCCTTGTTGCATGGTCTCCGGATGGCTGTCTCCATGGGCGCCTAGAAGTGCGCGGAGACTCAAACTTGGCAATATCTCAAATAAATGGAGATTTCGATGCCAAAGACCCAAAGATGGCGGCTTATCGTAATGTCGTCCTAAAAATGTTGGCTCGGTTCGAGGGGCTCGAGTTCCACATGTGGCCCATGAAAGTAATCAAGCGGCGGACATTCTCGCTCGTATTGGCGCCAAGCGCGACCCCGTCCCACCTAATATATTTCTGGAAAGGCTTTTCAAGCAATCCGTGGTGTGGCAGGGGGAAAGCGGCAACACTAGTCCGAATCCGAGCACAAGCCCAGAGGCTGAACACACAAATATCATCGGTGGCTCCGCCACCGAAATAACACCGTCGGCCCATCTCATTATGGCAGTCATTGCCCCATGGACCGAATCTTTCTTAGCTTACCTCAATAGGAAAGAACTTCCTGAGGATCAGAATGAGGTCCGCCGCATTGTTCGGCATTCGAAGGCCTACAAGGTTCACGACAGAGAGCTCTATAAGAAAAGCGCTACCGGAGTCCTTCAAAGGTGTATCTCCAAGGACAAGGGGCGACAGCTCCTGGCTGAAATTCATGCCGGTCTCGGCGGGCACCACGCTGCAGCTCGAGCCCTTGTTATCAAGGCCTTCCGTATAGGATTCTACTGGCTGACGGCCCGAGCAGATGCACAGGACCTTGTCCAACGTTGCGTCGGATGCCAACTCTTGGCCAACCGAAGCCAAATGCCCCCCACCGCCCTACAAACAATCCCCGTCACTTGGCCTTTTGCGGTCTGGGGATTGGATAAGGTTGGACCCCTTAAAGGACGAAGCCATAAGAAAAAATATCTGCTGGTCATGGTGGATAAATTTACCAAGTGGATAGAGGCTAAACCAGTTAAAACGGCCGAATTCGGGCCGGTGATAGAATTCATATCCAGCGTTGTACACCGTTATGGTGTTCTGCACAGTATCATCACTGATAATGGCTCCAACTTCATAGCCGATGAAGTGAAAACCTGGTGCGCCAATCTGGGCATCAAGCTCGATTACGCCTCTATCTATCACCCACAAACAAATGGTCAAGTCGAAAGAGCCGATGGTCTCATTATGAGCGGCATCAAGCCTAGACTAGTGCGGTCTTTGAAGGAATCAGACAAGCATTGGGTTGAGGAGCTCGACTCCGTACTCTGGGGGCTGCGGACCACGCCCAATCGCACTACCGAATACATAACTTTTTTCATGGTGTATGGCGCAGAGGCAGTGCTGCCCTGCGACATTATTCATGACTCACCTCGAGTGCGCATGTACGAAGAGAGAGAGGCCGAGCTTGATCGGCAGGATAGCTTAGATGCCCTAGAGGAGGAGCACGATGTCGCAAAAGCCCGTTTCGCATTTTATCAACAGCAGGCTCGCAGGTATCAAAGCAGAGAAGTGCGGGCCAAAGCTTACAACGTCGGCGAACTCATTCTACGCCTGCCGGAGAAGAAAAAGGACAAACTCAAGCCCAAGTGGGAGGGTCCCTTCATCATTGACGAAGTTCTCACCGGAGGGGCGTACCGCTTGCATGATGCGTCAGACAATCGACTAGAGCCGAATCCCTGGAACGCGGCAAGACTCCGAAGATTCTATGCCTAGCGCTGAACTCTTTGTTCGTCTCCTTCCTCTTATTGTTTTCATCAGTTTTTTCTCTCTTTTCATTTTTTCTCTTTAGCCTTAAAGGCTTCTGTGCGGTTAGACCGTGCACCCCCGACGCATACATCTTCAAGTATGTACGTCTATCATACCTGGGGGCTTCTTGGACAGAAGATTGCTATTCTTGTTTTCCGAGCATAAAGCTCATCACATATGCGTTTTCTCCCATATGTACCTTTTCTTGGCCATTATATGCATCGATATGACATAAGTTTTGGCCAAGCTGGGTTGCCTGGCTCCTGTTCTTATGCCCTATGTTCTTGTTAGTTTGGTTAGGGCATATAAGGGAGCACCCCTGCGATTGTTACTGCCGGGTCATCCGGATGTGTACCTCAGACTGGGTGAAGCCGAAAGCTAGCGTTCTTAAGGGAATACTCGGTCGGCGAACTAAAGATGTTTCTGCACTCGCTCCATTATGAACCCCCAGAAGTTATACACACTTTGATTTTTTCATCACAGTCCGGACATGCACATAGATGCATGCACACCTAGGGAAAGGAACCCTTAATGGAATTATTCTCTCTGGAAGATGTTTCTTACAACTTCAATGTAATATAACATAACTAGCCGGATACAACTTGTCTGTTCAAGCACCTATGACCCCTACGCCTGGTTTCCACGCATACCCCGGTTTATTTTGCCGTCAGGTATTCGGAAACACTGCGCACCTTCGGGTCGAGAGATCGAAGCGAAAAGGTCGGCCATGACAATTGTTTTACAATCCAGCTAGAAGGAAAAATACATAATCACTTAGGACTTAAACATTTCCTCCTCTATACCGTCCAACAGGCGGTCTAATTTACAATCCCGTTGGGAGTATCTAGCAGCCACCTCTACTTGGCCATATACTAAACTAACAGGAATTTTTTCCCCATTAGACCCTAGCGGTCCAACCCGGGGCATGTGATTTGGATCCAGCTTGGTATATCGTGTTTTTACCATGGCCCAGGCCTCTCGCGCACCCTCTCGGCAAGCCGATATCTTTCATAGTCGGATACGCCTCCGCGCTCCGTTGAACAGCTCTACAAGCTTCTCCATACTCCCTGGAGGGGAGTCGGATGGCCATAAGGCCTTGGATACACTCCGCATTGCCTGCCGAGCTTACTCGTGCAACTGCGACAACCCTTGCAGGAGATCACTTGATGATCCGGACACCTCCTCTTCGGGACGGCCTATCAACATACCTGCAATCACAGCTATATCAGCTACTTTTACCTCCAAACCGTTATAAGATCAATTTCGGCATGTACTGAATATGCCGCCTCGCAGCCTTTTGTTCTCCTTCACGGCGTCAGCTAGCTGGGCTCGTACATCTTTCAGTTCTTCGCCCAGTTTGGTGTTTGAATCTTGGAGTTTGTTTTTCTCCTCTCTGACTCAGGCCAGATACGCTATGCGGCGTGTAGTCTTTTTGCCTCTTTCTCTCCCGCTTGAGCGGTTTTCAACTTCTCTTCCAGTTGACCTGATGATCCTATTATGAGATAAGCAACAGTATTAGCACAGCTACTGTATAATTTTTATTCCTCGATGGAGGGGATCCTTACCAGAAGATGCCTTCTTGGACTCTTTCAGTTCGGCGGTAGAAGCATTTAGCTGTGTCCGACACTGCTCCGGCTCTTGAGCTAGCAGGTTGTTCCTCTCTATCAGAACCTGGTTATACATCGATCTTTAAATCACATGTGCCAACTCCTTTCAGTCTCGGGGGCTACTAGCACATGCGTGTCCTTTTCGGACAAAATAAATCTTACCCGCACATCCGTTAAATTCTCCTTTGTGGCTCTGCTAAGCCCATCTAGGGCAGCTCGGATGTATGCGTCAACCGAGCTGAATGCATCAAACGCCTCTTTCGAACAGCGGGGGTCTCGTAAAATGGTCCTCCAGCGCCGATGATTCATGGCGCTCTCCACTTCCGAATTGGTGACGGCCATATTTTCCGAGCCCTCGGCCGAGGGACAGTTCGGCGTGATACGTCTCCGTCGTATCTACTTTTCCAAACACTTTTGCCCTTGTTTTGGACTCTAACTTGCATGATTTGAATGGAACAAACCTGGACTAACACTGTTTTCAGCAGAATTGCCATGGTGTTATTTTTGTGCAGAAACAAAAGTTCTCGGAATGACCTGAAACTTCAAGGAGATTATTTTTGGAAATAATAAAAAATACTAGCAAAAGAATCAAGGCCAGGGGGCCCACACCCTGTCCACGAGGGTGGGAGGCGCGCCCCCTGCCTTGTGGGCCCCTGGAGCTCCATCGACCTCAACTCCAACTCTATATATTCACGTTCGGGGAGAAAAAACCAGAGAGAAAGATTCATCGCGTTTTACGATACGGAGCCGCCGCCAAGCCCTAAACTCTCTCGGGAGGGCTGATCTGGAGTCCGTTCGGGGCTCCGGAGAGGGGAATCCGTCGCCATCGTCATCATCAACCATCCTCCATCACCAATTTCATGATGCTCACCGACGTGCATGAGTAATTCCATCATAGGCTTGCTGGACGGTGATGGGTTGGATGAGATTTATCATGTAATCGAGTTAGTTTTGTTAGGGTTTGATCCCTAGTATCCACTATGTTCTGAGATTGATGTTGCTATGACTTTGCTATGCTTAATGCTTGTCACTAGGGCCCGAGTGCCATGATTTCAGATCTGAACCTATTATGTTTTCATGAATATATGTGAGTTCTTGATCCTATCTTGCAAGTCTATAGTCACCTACTATGTGTTATGATCCGGCAACCCCAAGTGACAATAATCGGGACCACTCCCGGTGATGACCATAGTTTGAGGAGTTCATGTATTCACTATGTGTTAATGCTTTGGTCCGGTACTCTATTAAAAGGAGGCCTTAATATCCCTTAGTTTCCAATTGGACCCTGCTGCCACGGGAGGGTAGGACAAAAGATGCCATGCAAGTTCTTTTCCATAAGCACGTATGACTATATTCGGAATACATGCCTACATTACATTGATGAATTGGAGCTAGTTTGGGTCACCCTATGTTATAATTGTTGCATGAATAATTATCGGCATAATTCTCCATCACCGATCCAATGCCTACGAGCTTTTTACATATTGTTCTTCGCTTATTTACTTTTCCATTGTCACTTTTACAATCACTACAAAACCCAAAAATATTACTTTTGCTACCGTTATCACTACTATCATACTACTTTGCTACTAAATACTTTGCTGCAGATATTAAGTTATCCAGGTGTGGTTGAATTGACAAGTCAACTGCTAATACTTGAGAATATTCTTTGGCTCCCCTTGTGTCGAATCAATAAATTTGGGTTGAATACTCTACCCTCGAAAACTGTTGCGATCCCCTATACTTGTGGGCTATCAAGACTATTTTCTGTTGCCGTTGCGAGGGAGCATAGCTCTATTATTTGAGTCACTTGGGATTTATATCTGCTGGTCACTATGAAGAACTTGAAAGACGAGAAAACCAAAATTTATCCCTCAACTACGAGGGGAGGTAAGGAACTGCCATCTAGCTCTGCACTTGATTCACCGTCTATTTTGAGTAAGCTTGCGACACCTAAACCTGCTTCTGCTATTAATTATGATATGTCGCATTTTATTGATGATGCCACTTCTGCTATGCATGATACTTATGATGAAACTACTTCTATACTTGATACTACTGTGCCAATTGGTGAATTTCTTGATGAACAACTTGCTAGGGCTAGAAAGAATGAAATTATTGAAACTGGTAATATTGATGAAAGCGATGATGAAGATTCTGCCCCTAGATATGAATTGCCTGTTGTGCCTGAGGGTTATGTTATGGATGAAGAAATTGCTAGATACTTTCTTGCCTGCAATGATAGAAGTGATCTTAAGAAATTATTAGCTCAGCTGAAACAAAAATCTCTGAATGCTAGAATGAAATATGATCCCGCTTATGCTAGTTCACCTATCTTTGTTACAGATAAGGATTATGAATTCTCTGTCAAACCACGATATAATTACTTTGGTTGAATCTGATCCTTTTTATGGCTATGAATCTGAAACTGTTGTGGCACATCTTACTAAATTAAATGCTATAGCCACCCTGTTCACTAATGATGAGAAAACTCGCTACTGTTATATCCTTAAAATATTTCCGTTCTCATTAAAGGGTGATGCTAAGATATGGTTTAATTCTCTTGATCCTGGTCGTGTGCGTAGTCCCCAGGACATGATTTATTACTTCTCTGCTAAATATTTCCCGCTCATAAGAAACAAGCTGCTTTAAGGAAATATATAATTTTGTGCAAATTGAAGAAGAGAGTCTCCCACAAGCTTGGGGAGGCTTCTCCAATTACTTAATGCTTTGCTTGATCATCCTCTCAAGAAAAATGAAATACTTGATATCTTTTATAATGGACTAACCAATGCTTCCAGAGACCACCTGGATAGTTGTGCTGGTTGTGTTTTCAGGGAAAGAACAGCTGATGAAGCTGAAATTATATTGAATAATATGTTGACAAATGGAAATAATTGGACACTTCCTGAACCAACTCCTAAGCCAACTCCGAAGAAAAGAGGTGTTCTATTTCTCGGTCCTGAAGATATGCAAGAAGCAAAGAAATCTATGAAAGAAAAAGGTATAAAAGCTGGAGACGTTAAGAATTTACCTCCTGTCGTGGAATTGTCATGGCAGATGTCCTCTTGCAAGGACTTAGTCGTGGAGCCATCGCAACTGGGAAGCTTAAAGGGGTTAATCGGGACAAAGGACACGATAGATTTATACTAGTTCGGCCCCTTACGGTGAAGGTAAGGCCTACGTCTAGTTGGGTTGGTATTGCTTGATGTTTCGATGACCAGGGAGCGAGATACGCTATGCCCGGTTCTCGGTGAGTTGTTTCTTGCCCTAAGCCGCCAGCGGGTCGTCCCGTTATATACATGGGTTGACGTCCTGCGGCTTACAGAGTCCCGGCCGGCTCATAAACAGTGTCCGACTCGGTGACTAGTTAAATCTACCTTATGATACAAGTCATGTCATCATGGCGATTTATCACTATGGGCCTTAAGCCGCCTGTGGGCCTTAGCCCCTTTATTGAACCGCCATCTTCGTGCTTGGTCTTGGGCTTCTTTCTGATGAGTCTTATTTGCGTAAGCCGGCCCCTCCTGGGCGGCTTACACAAATAGTTATATCCCCAACATTAGGCCCCAGATTGATTTGAACCGGTTCACGTCAATCTTAAAATTCCTTAAGAAATAAACCTTCAGCCTTCTGCCTGTGCAAAGGTTTTTAACCTACCATGACGTCATCTTCTGGATCCGGTTTAACCCACCGTGACGTCATCTTTACTTAAATTCATATTTTCCTCCGCCATATCGTCCAACGGATCTTTGCTTTTATTAACCGTTCCGGAAACCGAGGCGTCGGGGCCGCTGGATAATGATGTTTGGTCTCCTCGTTTCTCGCGCCGTCTTAGTCGGTCTTCCCTTATAAATAGGCACGACCTAGGTCTTCCATTCTCCCCCCTTTCGGTCATCCTCTTCCTCTCGCTGTGTCTCTGCTACTCGAGCTCCGCCACCGCCGCCACCGTCGAGCTCCTCGTCTTCTACAACTCAGGCCGCTGCATCAACCTGACTTAATCAGAGAAACGCGACGAAACCCTGCAGCAGCTCCGCATTCGTAAGCCCTTTTCCTTTCCTACGTTTAGATCTGCATCGCAGCCTCACGAAGTTAAATCGGTGTTCATCACCGCCGTTAAAATCCTTGATATTTTTCCTTTCCCGTGCTCCTTTTTGATCTTTAGACAGCTAGAACTACTGCGGTGGCTGTTCCGCATCCATCTTGAATAGAAACAGATCTCATTTCCCTTGTTTAAAGGCCTCCTTCGAGTGTATGAACTTCTCTGTACTGGTTTTAGGTCTAGAAATTTTTCTTTTTCAGAGCAATTGTTTGATCCAAAATAATAGCTGAAACTTGTGGAACTTGTTTTTTCCACACTTAGCCAAAAATCTGCACCCGTTGACTCTGTTCAACTACGATAGTCCATATAGCCAGTTTTAAGAAAATGACACTGTTTGGTCAACCTTGCTTGCTTCCGGCAACTTAAGAAAATTTAACTACCTTTGATACTTGTAGCGGCTTAAATACCACTAAATAATTACTCATATATCATTAGGCCCCTTCTTAAGCTGCCGTTTTGAATAAACTCACGATGTTCTCCTCTGGGTTATAAATTGAACCGGAAATTTTTTCTTTTGTCATAGGTTTCAATTTGCCTAATGGCTCCCAAGGCTCCCAAACCTCCGGTGACACAGAATCGGGTCAAGTCCGTCGTTACAGAAAGCACTTTGTCTGATTTTGTGAAATCCGGCCATCTGCCCAAGAAAGAGATCATGTCTTATCGTGCTCCCCGTTAGAGGAGAAGCCTCAACCCAAGGAGGGGGAGGTGCTCGTGTTTACCGATCACATGAACCGGGGCTTCGCTCCACCCGGTTCAAAATTCTTCAGGGATGTTTTGCATTTTTTTGATCTCAGACCTCAAGACATCGGGACCAATTCCGTGTCAAATATTTGCAACTTCCAAGTCTTCTGCGAGGTGTACCTTGGAGAAGAACCCAACTTACTTTTATTCAGAGATTTGTTTTACTTAAACCGGTAGAACGAATGCGCCAACGGGCCCAGTCCGGAACTTGGTGGCATCTCGATTCAGCGCCGGAGAGACTGCCTTTTTCCTTATGCTGAACTGTCGAGTCATCGAAAGGATTGGAATCAGACGTGGTTTTACTGTCAGGACACTTCTCCAGCTGAGGAAAATCCGCTCGGCTTCCGCTACCGCGCCTTTGAGTCCAACCACCCGCCATCGGATAAAATGATCTGTTGAACGTCGCCACTTGCTCCCACCATTAGTAAAATCAAAGCTCTTTTGGGAAATGGCTGAGATGGCATTGACTGGTCCGAGTCTGGTAAGCTTGGCGAGTGATTCCGTTAAGCCGCCGCCTCGGCAATGTGCACCTACTCAAAGTAGAAGAATGACCCACTGCGTCATAGTCCCGACGACTTACCAGATGATGTGGTGGAGGCTACGACCCAGACATTGTTGAAAGAGGGCACAGTGACTAGTAATGCCTTTGGCTTACTTCCCTTCTGCAAGAAGAACCCGGCCCCTGCAGTAAGTCATCAATCTCAAAAATTACTCCTTACTGTGTTATACCTTGCTTTTAATCATAACCCCTTATCATTTTTCACAGGCCGATGACAACTTCTGGAAGGTCAAGTATGACCATGAGGTGGCCAAACAAGCCAGAGCGGCAAAAAGAGCCAAAAGGAAAGCCGCCAAGACTGGAACTTCGAAGAAGAGGAAGCAAAGCGCTTCAGATATGTTTAAACTTGATGATACTGATGATGATGAGGAAGAGGTAACTTTTAACTCCCTTGACTCTTTATCATCATCTTACTGACATTAAATCTTTTCAGGAAGACACGGGGAACAGCCAAGCCGTCGAGGAAGAGGTAACTATAATCTCTTCCGACTCCGAGCCCCTGCCGCGTCGGAAAATTCGAAGAGTAACCCGGAAAGTAAAAATTTCACATCCTTTGGCTTACCAAGATCCTCAATTTCTTTTGAAGCAACAGCAATTTGAAAGCCGGAGGCAGACCCAGACCAGCAAGGATATAGAGCTCTCCTACGGCTTACTTGACGTAATCAGGAAGCATCGGACTGAGGTTATCTCCGATTTGCGTTCTGTTTTCCCTTTGGCGGGTTTAATTCCTCAACCTCTCAATTCATCCGATTCCAATTATCAGGATACCTCTCCTTCCTCCGGCGAATCTATGCAATCTAACATGCCGGCTTTCAAAACTGCCCCTGGTAATGTAATTATGTTCACCTTATGCTTTACCTTACTCATGTTTTTGTACTCATCCTTCTGCCTTTGTCCACAGCATGCAAGTGAAACCCAGTAAGAGGGCAAAAAAGAGTAAGCCGTCCCAAGACCCGGTCGTGACTAAACCGGAGCTTGGCACGGCTGCTCCTGACAGTTCTACCCATCAGCCGCCGCCTGAACCAGCCTATGACATTCCAGCACCAACCTCTGATCCACCCGTCGAAAATACTCTCAATAGCTCTGATAACCCGGAAGCTCCTAGCCCGGCCAAGACAATTGATCCGGAAGTTGAGATTCTGAAGACTCAGTTTGTTGAGCCGGGCTAGCCCACTGTCCTTGCCAAGTGCTCTGCCAAGGAGGAGCTTCTGGAACGCCGAAAGGTCAAGCTAGACATTGCTGACTATACTCATTTGAGTATTGGAGAGATAGTCTCTGGCTATATCAATCAAGTACATAACAGCCGTGACCTGGAAATTGACATGGTGAAGCAAATACAGCAAAAATATGAGGTATAACTTATGCTACTTTTCTTAATCATACTTACTGTATCAGCCCCCAAGTCTATTGCTTATGAATAAATATGTTGTAGACTTAGAAAACTGCTTAGCACTGCTTTGTCCGGTTTAGAAAGAAGATATTTAACCCGGTTGTAACATGATACCTTGAACTTGCGATACACATTAGCCCCCAAGTGTCAAGTACCTTTGCTTGCAAAGTGCTTGGGACTTAATTTCCATGAACCGGCATTGTAAGTTTAAAATTCTTCAGCATACATTAGCCCCCAAGTGTCAAGTATCTTTGCTTGCAAAGTACTTGGGACTTAACATTATCTTACCATGATTCTGACTGTAACCTGGCACCAATGCAGGCCACCATAAGTCAATTTGAGTCGGAGATTGCTGACCTGAAGAACCGCCTGGCAGCTCAAGAACTTGAAATTCAAAAGGCCAACTCCAAATTTGAACTCAACGTCTCTGAACAAGAGAAGTTGAAGAAGAATTTTGACGCGGAGAAGAAAATCTGGGCTGATGAGAAGGCCTCTCTAGTGACCCGGGTCGAGACAGCAGAAACATCACTTGCAGAAGCAACACCCGAGCTGTCCGGCTTAAAGCGCCAGATATCTCAAATGGTCACAGCAATCTTCGGTAAGTTACTATATATAACCTCAGATATTGCAATCCTTCCTTTGATGACTATTTTAATTGTTATCTCCGTCTCACCTTATGTTTATGAACGCAGGCCCCAGGAGCACAAACCTCAAGCAGAACATGTTGATCAAGCTGAAGGCAGTTTATACTCTGGTGGAACAGCTCTACACCGGGTCACAACGTGCTTTGGCCGTTGTAGCTTTATCAAATGACGTTCCTCACCTCCTGCAAGACGTGCTGAAGCGGCTTGCTGTGTTACCTCAGCGGATCCAAGAACTGAGACGGGCATCTGCCAGAGCCGGTGCTATAGCCGCATTGAGCCGGGCCAAGGCGTGGCTTCCAGAGTTAGACCCGGTAGACATTGCTCTTGGGTATCCCAGCTTGAAGGAAGACGGCTCTTTATTCAACGATGCAGACTTCACTGCCTGTGTGAAAGTCATACGTCCTATCGCTACTCTTATTGGGAACGATACTGACCTTACCAAGTATCAGCCGGGCTATGACAGTGAGAACCGGAGAATCCCAACGCCTCACTATAATGAAATCAACCTGATCCCTCCAACTCGTAAGCATACCTTTGCCCCTGAAGTCGACCCAGCCGGTTTAATAGAGGATGAAGTTGATTTTGAAGCCTTGAGTGGCATTGACTGGGCCTCGTCAACCTTCCGGGGCCAGGCAGCCCGGCGGAGAGGCGGAGAAGGATAACCTGGAATCTTCAAGCCAACCAAAGGAGTGAACTGCCATGCGTTTATGACTGCAAAAACAATGCTTCATTATTCAGACTCGGGGAGTCTTGTAATAGGGTAGAAAAAACCTCTCGATTTTTGTCATGCCTTCGCGCATGTTTATGGCGCTTAATACTTTCGTAAGCCGCCATCGATATTCCTTGATGTTAAAAATTTGCTTGCCTTATCCTGCATATAAAACAAGCAGAATTCCCTTGGCGACTTATCGCATCGGGGGTCGCATAAGGTATTGATAACCCGGAGTGCGAACCAAAACATCATATAAAGGCCGGTTATGACTATATTTGTTAAACATAATCACAATAGCATACCTGCGATCCTTTTGGTAATCATGAGGGTAAGTTTAACTCCTGAAAGTTGGCACATATGATGTTCACCTGGCCCTTAACAACTGAAGTGACCAATATTAAACCGGTGGAACAAGAACCCCATAGTAATTTCGAGAAGGCCTCACGATAGTCAAACATTTACACTTACAAAGTATGATGAATAATAAAATTTAAAGGCCTCTGATTCGAATACGATCAGTGAACCGTTCCAAAGGGGTTAAGCTAAGATTCGGATACAATCATATAGCCCCATGGCTTTGGCGATGCCGATCAAGTGGGTATCGACAGCTATGTTCTCTTTGGTTGAATACGACCTATGTTTGAACATGAATCCCCAAGTGACCATAAGAGTTGTTTAATGACGCTGATTCGAATACGATCCACATCAGACCCAAAGGGGTTAAGCTATGATTCAAATATGATCAAGAAGCCCCCAAGTGGGTTTGGCAGTATGCCGATCAAGTGGGTATCGACAGCTATGTTCTCTTTGGTTCAAATACGACCTATGTTTGAACAGGAAGCCCCCAAGTGATCATGTCTAGATTCAGATATGATCATAAGCCGGACCAAAGGGAAAGCCGGATTCAGACATGATCCGCTCCCTGTTGGTTGTTTCCACCACCTGATAAAGAAGACATGTAAACCTTTGAGAGTGAAAAGAATAGAGGTCCTGCTTTATTGCTTCAAATAACATATACATCGTCAAAATATATACATCTTGAGAGCCGGTGGCTCAAGTATAGTAAGGCCGAAGATGGGCGATATTCCACGGCCGGCGGGTTTCCTCCTCTGACTTACGTGAGTCTTTGTGCTCTCGAACATCGATAAGGTAGTATGACCCGTTGTTCAGATTCTTGCTGACCACAAAGGGTCCTTCCCAAGGAGGATAGCTTGTGCATATCGATCGATCCGAGATGAGCCGGAGCACTAAGTCGCCTTCCTGAAAGGTTCTCCTTCTAACCCGGCGGCTGTGATAGCGGCGCAGGTCTTGCTGGTAAATCGCCGAGCGGGCTATTGCCAAGTCTCGCTCCTCATCCAACAAGTCGAGTGCATCCTGACAAGCTTTTTCGTGATCATCCTCAACGTAAGCCGCCACGCGAGGTGAGTCATGTCGGATGTCACTTGGCAGGACTGCCTCTGCTCCGTACACCATGAAGAAAGGTGTGTAAGCTGTAGACCTGTTAGGCGTAGTGTTGATACTCCACAGTACAGAGGGTATGATGTAGGGCGGAGCCCTAGTCGGAGATCTTTCACGTTTGGAGAGGATCCTACGAGGAGAACACGACGAACAAGCGGAAGAACACAAGGAAAAACACACAAGAGGAACACTAAACCGACAAGTATCAATCACACAAGGGCTAGATCACCGAACACATAAGGTAGCACAAGATTCAAAATCAACAAAGGAAAGATACATGAGTAGCCGTTCTTCTCTGTGAGGAGGTCTTGATGGGGTCCACCCTAGAAGGGGTCTTGAATCCTCTTGGAAGGATCTTCTCCGAGGAGGCGCGATCTCCGAGGAGAAGGTAACCAAGTGGATGAGCAAAGCTCTCACACAAATATGAGCTAATCCTTTGCTAACCCTAACTAGGAGGAGGAGGAGGTCTATTTATAGTCTTAGTGTAAATAGGGGCGAAGTGAATGGGTACAAGGGCTCCAGCCCGCGGTCCCGATCACACATGTGTCGGACGTCCGGAAGGCGTCGGACGTCCGGGGCTTCGGGACGGTCCGGACGTCCGGAGGCTGTCGGGCGTCCGTAAATCCGGCTCGGGTGCTGGTCGTTTGGTCGTCCGGAGACTTCGGTCTTCCGTAGATTTTGCTCTGATCGGGGTGCGTCGGACGTCCGGAGGTGGCCGGTCGTTCATAGCTTTGGCTCTGGATGCCAGGTACCGGACGTCCGGAAAGCTCGGTCGTCCGTATCCTGGGACTCGTCGGACGTCCGGGCACGGTCGGTCGTCCAACGCCTGTAGCTTCCGCAGCAGCTCTTCTTCTTCTTCATCACGCTTGGGTCCTCGCCGTCTTGGCTATTGTATGTAGCTGTACCGTGGCTCTCCTCCATACACCTAATCACACACAGAGTTTCCGAATGAGGTAGTAGCCATGTCTCGTGAGTAGGAAGAGGGAGTTCGGAGAGGAGCGAGTTCACCTTATCTTCAATAGCCTTAGCTCGAGCTCGAGTCATGGGTCCACGTGGTGTTGAGGAAGATGTAGATGCGTCCATGGGGATGAGTGAGGATGCTCGCATCATCTCCCCCTTGAGAGAGATCCGACCTCGGATCAAAAGCTTCATCGCCATGGTATGGTGCGAGGTCCTTGACGTTGAAGATGTCGCTCATATTGTACTTGTCTCGAGGTAGGTCGATCTTGTAGGCGTTGTCTTGTAGCACGCTAGCACCTTGAAAGGTCCATCGGCTCGAGGAAGAAGCTTAGACTTGCGTTCTTTGGGGAAGCGGTCCTTGCGAAGGTGTAGCCATACTAGATAACCAATGTTGAAGACCATGGGTTGCTTGTTGACGTTGAGCTTGGTCGCTAGTCGTTGTACTTGGCGCTCGATGGTTTGTCTTGTATCCTCATGCATCTTCTTGATGTAGCTTGCTCATGCACTCACATCCATGTTGGTGCGCTCTTGTAGAGGAAGAGGTAGAATGTCCAATGGGGACAACGGGTTGAAGCCGTGAAGCGACCTCGAAGGGGACTTGCCGGTAGTCGAATGTCTTGCACGGTTGTAGGCATACTCGATGATGGGTAGACATGCTTCCCACTCCTTGATGTTCTTCTTGATCAAGACACGAAGTAGAGTGGATAGTGTGCGGTTCGTCACCTCCGTTTGGCCGTCGGTTTGAGGATGATATGCGGATGAGAACAAGAGCTTGATTCCGAGCTTGGCGCATAGGGTCTTCCAAAAGTAACTCAAGAACTTGACGTCACGATCGGAGACAATTGTCTTTGGTACTCCATGGGGTCGCAATATTTCCCTAGAAAAGAGATTTGCAATGTGTGAAGCATCGTCTATCTTGTTGCAAGGAATGAAATGTGCCATCTGAGAAAATCTATCCACAACAACAAACACGGAATCCTTTCCATTTTGAGTTCTAGGCAAACCAAGTACAAAATCCATGCTAATGTCTTCCCAAGGTTGATAAGGAATAGGAAGAGGCATGTAAACACCATGAGATTGAGCTTTAGACTTAGCTTTGCGACATGTAGAGCATCGGTTGGTGAAGCGTGAGACGTCAGCGGAACATCTTGGGCCAAAACTAGTTCTTGGAGGCGTGGCGAATGTCTTGTCGCGTCCAAAGTGTCCCATGAGTCCGCCTCCATGAGCCTCTTGCAAAAGGAGCAAGCGAAGAGAAGACTAGGGAATGCATAGTTTGTTAGCTCTCATAAGATAACCATCCTTGATGTAATATTGTTCCCAAGAAGTATGCGTGAAACACTTAGCATAAGGAATAGCAAAAGATGGGTCGTTAGCATACAATTCTTTTATGTGCTCAAAGCCAATAACATTCAACTCAAGTTTAGTGACAAGCGTGCATATGCGTGAAAGGGCATCGGCAACTACATTTTCTTTACCCTTAATGTACTTGATCACATAGGGAAAAGATTCAATAAATTCACTCCATTTGGCATGACGCTTGTTCAACTTAGTTTGACCTTTTAAGTACTTAAGCGTTTCATGATCAGTATGGATGACAAACTCATGCGGTCTAAGGTAATGTTCCCAAACATGTAGCACACGCACTAAAGCATAGAATTCTTTGTCATAGATGGGATAGTTAAGTTGAGCACCGGATAATTTTTCACTAAAATATGCAATGGCTCGTTTTTCTTGCATCAAAACTCCGCCAATTCCGGTACCACTTGCATCACAATGAACCTCAAAAGTTTTGTCAAAATTAGGCAAAGCAAGAATCAGAGCATGAGTAAGCAAAGACTTGAGCTCATCAAAAGCGGTGGATCGCAAAGTTCCCCAAACAAAAGGAGTATTCTTCTTACTCAAAGCATGCAAAGGAGCGGCAATTATGCTAAAATCTTTCACAAAGCGACGATAAAAACCCGCAAGACCAAGAAAGGTACGCACTTATTGCAAATTGGTGGGTTGGGGCCAAGTTTTAATTGCTTCAATTTTAGATTCATCAACATGGACACCCTTTGAGGATACAACAAAACCCAAGAAAACCACTTTGTCAACACCAAATGTGCATTTTTTCATGTTTGCATAAAGACTTTCCTTTTGAAGGGTTTGCAAAACAGTCCTAACATGATCAAGATACTCTTTCATGGTTTTGCTAAACACAAGAATATCGTCGAAGTAAACCACAACAAAGACTCCAATATAAGGCCGAAGGACATAATGCATGAGACGCACAAAAGTGCAAGGGAGCTTCCGATAAACCCATAGGCATGACTAACCACTCATATAAACCAAATTTGGTTTTGAAAGCAGTTTTCCATTCATCACCCTCTTGTATGCGGATTTGATAATAGCCACTTTTAAGATCAATTTTTGAGAAAAAGTTGGCTCCACTAAGTTCATCAAGCATATCATCTAAGCGAGGAATGGGATGCCTATAATGACGGTGATAGCATTTATAGGTCTACAATCGGAACACAAGCGGAAACTTCCATCGGGCTTAGGCACAAGTATAACGGGAACGGCACACGGGCTTAGGCTTTCACGTACATGACCGTTGTCGATGAGTTGTTGTACTTGCCGTTGAATCTCCTTGGTTTCTTCGGAATTGACTCGGTATGGAGCTTTGTTTGGGAGAGATGCTCCGGGGATGAGGTCGATTCGATGCTCAATGCCTCGAAGAGGAGGTAGACCCGGAGGTAGCTCATTGGGGAAGACATCTTGGAATTCCTGCAAAAGAGATTTAAACACTAAAGGTAGCTCATGAGAGGTGTTAGTTGTTGGCTCTCCATCCTTGCACACAAGGACAAAGTGCATCACTCTAGATGGGTTCTCACACACTTCTCTCATCTCACTTTTGGTGGCAAATAGGATGAGGTTTTTTCTCTCTAGGCGAAGAGGCGCTCAAGTTTGGCTTGTGGCTCTCACTCACTTTTTGGTGGATCACTTTCTCACTCTTGTCTCTATGATGGGTGGCTTGCTTGTCGGCTATCACTTGACTAGGAGACATAGGTCGTAGCACATATTCCTTCCCTTTCATCTTGAAGCTATAGTGATTGGTGCGCCCGTTGTGGAAGAAACCACGGTCGAATTGCCATGGTCGACCAAGAAGGAGGTGGCAAACCGTCATTGGGACCACATCACATTCCAAAGTGTCCTCATATGCACCAATTTTGAAGGAGACTTGGACCGTATGTTCAACTCGTATAGTGCGGAGTCACTTAGCCATTGAACCTTGTAGGGATTCGGTGCTTCCTCTTGACCAATTGAAGCTTGGAGCATAGTTCTTCACTTGCCAAGTTGTGACAACTACCTCCATCGATGATGACCTTGACGGACCTTCCGTTGATGCCGGCCTTTGTGTGGAAGATGTGGCATCTTTGGTCGTCTTCTTGTTGATGTTGAAGAGTCAAGACCTTGGAGACAACGAGAGCGGGGCTCGAATCCTCATCACAAAAGACTTGGTCATCTTCATATTATATAACTCTCAGGTGCATGGCCACTTGCTCAAGAGCTTCCATCTCCTCATCACTCATTGAGTCATAGGTGTAAATAAATCGTTGAGGATCATGGTGCGCTTGTTGGTGCATTCGTGGGACTTGTGGCCTCGGCCGCTGCAAGTGAAACACTTGAAGGAGCTTGTCTTGATGGTCTCATCGGTCGGAGTAGATGACGAAGCACGCGGCTTGAAGTTGCTTGTAGTAGGAGGAGGAGGACTTGAACTTGTCGAATTTTTCTTGTAACTCGACTTGTCGTCGTTATTTGTAGAAGGTTTGGTTGATGTAGATGTTGGAGGAGGTCTTGAAGCTTGGTTGTTAGAGAAGCCGTAGGTCTTGGACGAGTACTTGGCGTACTTGAAGTCATCTTGCACTTGACGTTCCGCCTTTGTAGCTTGATGCACGAGCTCAATGAGGGTGGAGTATGGTTGGAAGTTGGCGATCTTCTTGATGGGATGATTGAGTCCATTCAAGAAACGTGCCATAGTTTGCTCATCATCTTCCTTCACATTGGCTCGAATCATGGCTATCTCCATTTCCTTGTAGTATTCTTCAACACTCTTTGTTCCTTGCTTGAGGAGTTGGAGTTTCTTGAAGAGGTCGCGGTTGTAGTAGGTTGGCACAAAACGTGCTCTCATGACATATTTCATTTGAGCCCAAGTGGTGATTGGAGGTTCACCTCTTGCTTGTCGCCTCTCAAGGATTTGTTCCCACCATATGATCACATAGTCTTGGAACTCAAGTGATGCCATAGCCATCTTCTTCTCTTCCTCATAGTTGTGCAAACGAAAGATTTTGTCGACCTTCAATGCCCATGAGAGGTACTCTTCGGGGTCATTGCTTCCATTGAACTTGGGCATTGTGAATTTGAGCTTTCCATAGCGTTGCTCTTCATTGTGTTGTTGGCGATGGTGATGATGACGCCCTTGACGTGGATTGCAATCGTCTTCATGTTGCTCTTGGCGTGGAGGAAGACCATGATCAACTTGCTCTTGTTAAACTTGAGGTTGAGGTGGAGCTTGACGAGCTTGTGGAGGATCTTGAGGAACTTGACGTTGTACATGGGGTTGGTAGTTCCTCTCTTGGATTTCTTCTCGAAGGGCTTCCTCTTGATTTCGCCGTTCACGATTGCGGTTGGCGATAGCTCGACTTGATTCTTGAAGGGCACGTTGCGCCTCAAGAGCTTGCACTTCACGTTGTTGTCGTTGAAGACGTTGCACCTCGGTGTCTTGTTCTTATTGGTGTAGACGCGCTCGTTCTTCCTCTTGGTGTCGTAGTCGTTGTCGTTCTTGAGCTTGGGCAAAAGAGGCTTGGTTTGATTGAGGACGAGGGACTTGCTCATCGACTTGCTCTTGTGAATGATTCTCATGTAGCGGGTTGCGAGATGCATGACGGTCTTGACGCGCGGCTCGTCGAAGAGTGTTTGATGACGGTGTACTTGAGTCATAGAAGGTGTCGTCGGAGTGTCGACTCGAGCGGCTCCGTCTTGAGGATGCAGAAGTGGAATGATGTCGGTTCCTCATCAAGGCGTGGATTTCGTCCATTCTTGCATCATTCTCTTGCTTGTGAGCGTCGAACTTGTTGTCGAAGTAGTCTCTTGTACGTTGCTCGGAGAGTCGCAAGTCGGTGGCGAGGTTGTCCATGCGGTCGCTCATTGCTTGTTGCTCTTGGTGCAACGCTTCGTTGTGCACCAAAGAGGTGGCTCTTGGTGACGTATGAAGACATGTCGTCGTCTTGCTCGATGAAGAGTGGGTTTGTAGAAGTACTTGGCCTATCCATCATTCCAAGCAAAAATATGTGAGTGGTAGAAGGAGAAGAACTTTTACCAATGTACCTTTGACCGATGTTGATGATGAATCAACATCACTCAAATGCGGACAATGAAATAGCACTATTGGTACCAATCCTTGTCGGTTCTCACACCTACACAAATAATAGCTTATGGTGGAGCTTGGTGAGGATGGTGGCACAAAATTTGATGCAATTGTAAGTGAGCGTCAATAATGTTGGAAAAGGTTCACAAATTTGCAAATGCAACAAGTAGACCAAGCAAATAATGGTACACGGAAACACACACGCAAATATATAAGTGGGATTGTGCAAACCAAAAGTGAGCTAAAATGTGGAATCCACGAAAATGTTCTTGTTGCACAATACTAGAGAGACGCTAGCACGATTGCACAAAAGGCGGATACGAAACTTGTGCACAACCTACTAGGCAAAAATGCAACTATCTCTATCCCACGTATGCTATATGTATGGCATTTCGGTGCTATGATCCAAGATGATCCAATATGACAATCTTAATGTAATATGATGCTATGGTTCTTGCTCATAAGCTCTTTGCTTAAAAGCTTGGGTGGCTCTTTCACTTTTGAGCTCTTTTCTCATGGAAAACTTGACGAACCAAGGTAGCAATTGTGTATGCTATGACAACTTTGTGACACACAAATGGATCCCAAGATATGCACCACGGTGGTATGGTATGTATGCTATGGAGTATGATCACTAATGTGCACAAGTCACGTTGCCGGCAATACTCAATGGCTAGTCTCGATGGGTAAGCTAGCAAAAGTAAGGCCATGTGGGTATCAATGCAATTGCAAGGTATGACAAAGATGTCGACGATGTTACCGTCCTTGGCGATGATGTGACCCTTGTGAAGATGAGTCGAGGTGATGATGAAGTCGAACCGTACCTAGATAGCCAAAACACAATAGGACACGGGAACCACAACTCAAAATCTCAAGGACCAAAATGTTGCAAAATTGTCATAGGATGTATTGGGGAGGATGGTGGTGTATGTGGTTTTGGACGATGTGGTGGAAGGTGGGGTGGTGGTGGTGGTTAAACCGAAGAATTTCAGTTTCGTCAGGGTTTCACGGATGTCCGGTTTTTCCGGTCGTCCGGCCGTCGGATGTCCGGCAGGGTCTGGTTGTCCGTAAATTTGAATCAGGACAGGGGTTCTGGTCGTCCGGAAAGGTCGGACGTCCGGTGGTCGGGGTCAACTCTAGATGAACAGGGGCGGTTTTAAGGTGGAAGAAGGCAGAGAGGTCGAATTTGAGCGGATTGATGGATGGAAAAGGGTGGGGAGGGAGGGGAAAGCTAGATCCACTCGTAGCAACACAAATCCATGGACCAAATCCAACAAAATCTCAACTCACCAACAAATTACAAAGAAATTTGGGGCTATTTTTGGTGGGGAATTTTCGGATTTAGGACAAAAACAACAAAATCAAGCTAGAAAACACGGGGTAGGGGCTCCAAAAACGTGATCAACGTGGCTCATGATACCAAGATGATGTAGGGCGGAGCCCTAGTCGGAGATCTTTCACGTTTGGAGAGGATCCTACGAGGAGAACACGACGAACAAGCGGAAGAATACAAGGAAAAACACACAAGAGGAACACTAAACCGACAAGTATAGATCACACAAGGGCTAGATCACCGAACACATAAGGTAGCATAAGATTCAAAATCAACAAAGGAAAGATACACTAGTAGCCGTTCTTCTCCGTGAGGAGGTCTTGATGGGTTACACACTAGTGGGGGACTTGAATCCTCTTGGAAGGATCTTCTCCGAGGAGGCGCGATCTTCGAGGAGAAGGTAACCAAGTGGATGAGCAAAGCTCTCACACAAATATGAGCTAATCCTTTGCTAACCCTAACTAGGAGGAGGAGGAGGTCTATTTATAGTCTTAGTGGAAATGGGGGCGAAGTGAATGGGTACAAGGGCTCCAGCCCGCGGTCGCGGTCACACAGGTGTCGGACGTCCGGAAGGCGTCGGACGTCCGGGGCTTCGGGACGGTCCGGACGTCCGGAGGCTGTCGGGCGTCCGTAAATCCGGCTCGGGTGCTGGTCGTTTGATCGTCCGGAGACTTCGATCTTCCTAGATTTGGCTCTGATCGGGGTGCGTCGGACGTCCGGAGGTGGTCGGTCGTCCGTAGCTTTGGCTCTAGATGCCAGGTACCGGACGCCCGGAAAGCTCGGTCGTTTGTATCCTGGGACTCGTCGGACGTCCGGGCGCGGTCGGTCGTCCGACGCCTGTAGCTTCCACAGCAGCTCTTCTTCTTCTTCCTCACGCTTGGGGTCCTTGCCATCTTGGCTCTGGTATGTAGCTGTACCATGGCTCTCCTCCATACACCTGATCACACACAGAGTTTCCGAATGAGGTAGTAGCCATGTCTCGTGAGTAGGAAGAGGGAGTTTGAAGAGGAGCGAGTTCACCTTATCTTCAATAGCCTTAGCTCGAGCTCGAGTCATGTGTCCACGTGGTGTTGAGGAAGATGTAGGTGCGTCCATGGGGATGAGTGAGGGATGCTCCGCATCAGGGTAGCTCCTCCACCCAACAACCCGGGGTCCGCTGTAAGGGGACCAAGAGCCGGGGTTTGATACCCTTCAGGATCTCCTGATTAGCTCTTTCTGCTTGACCATTGGATTGAGGATGAGCAATAGCCGAAACATCAAGCCGGATATGTTCTCGTTGACAGAACTCTTCCGTGGCACCGTTGGAGAGATTAGTGCCATTATCAGTTATGATGCTGTGTGGAAAACCAAAACGAAAGATCACCTTTTTCATGAACTAAACCGTCATGGCTGCATCACACTTGCTGACCGGCTCTGCCTCAACCCACTTTGTAAACTTATCCACTGCCACCAGGAGGTGTGTCTTTTTATCCTTAGACCTCTTGAAATGTCCAACCATGTCAAGCCCCCAGACTGCGAACAGCCAAATAATTGGAATCATCCTCAACTCTTGAGCCGGCACATAAGCTCGTCGTGAGAATTTTTGACATCCGTCACATTTGCTGACCAGATCCTCCGCATCAGCATGAGCCGTCAGCCAATAGAAACCATGACGGAAAGCCTTGGCCACAAGAGATTTTGAGTCGGCATGATGACCACAATCTCCTTCATGGATCTCACGAAGTATCTCCTAACCCTCCGCAGGCGACACACAACGTTGGAACGCCCCAGTGACACTGCGGTGATGTAACTCGCCATGAACAATCGTCATAGATTTGTACCGCCTGATGATTTGTCTCGCCAAAGCCTCATCCTCAGGCAACTCTCCCCGGGTCATATAGGCCAAATATGGCCTTTGTCAATCCGGGATGACGTGAAGGCTGGCACCGGTGTGCCTCCGGATGCAGCATCGCTAGTTCTTCCTCTGTAGGTACCTTGACAGAAGGATTATGCAAAACATCAAGAAAGGTGTTAGGCGGCACCGGCTTACGATGAGATCCCAGCCGGCTTAAAGCATCAGCCGCTTCATTCTTCCTTCGATCAATGTGCTCCACTTGATAACCTTTGAAGTGCCCAGCCACAGCATCAACTTCATGACGGTAAGCCGACATAAGGATCCTTGGAATCCCACTTGTCTGACACCTGTTGAGCCACAAGATCCGAGTCACCCAAACACCTTACCCGGCTCAAATTCATCTCTTTGGCCATCCAGAGACCATGGAGTAAGGCCTCATACTCAGATGCATTGTTAGTACAAGGAAACATAAGCCGGAGCACATAACAAAATTTGTCACCCCGGGGGGAAGTTAAAACGACTCCAGCCCCCGAGCCTTCCAACTACCTAGACCCATCAAAGTGAATAGTCCAATATGTGTTGTATCGCTTCTCCTCAGGTGCCTGTAACTCTGTCCAATCATTGATAAAGTCCACCAAGGCTTGAGACTTAATAGCGGTACATGGCATGTACTTCAAACCATGAGGCCCAAGCTCAATGGCCCACTTGGCGACTCGTCCTGTGGCTTCCCTGTTCTGGATGATGTCTCCCCAGGGGCGAGAACTTACTACAGTTATAGGATGACCTTGGAAATCTTGCTTGACTTCCGACTTGCCATAAACACTCCGTAAACAAGTTTACGCCAATGTGGATACCTTTGCTTAGACTCAATGAGCACCTCATCGATGTAGTAAACCGTCATTGAACCGGATGCTCCTTGCCAGCCTCCTTTCGCTCCACCACGATGGCAACACTGACGGCTCGTGAGTTAGCAGCCACATATAACAGCAACATCTCTTTATCAATGGGAGCCGCAAGGACCGGTGGCTTAGACAACTATCTCTTTAAATCTTCAAAGGCAGTATTAGCAGCATCACTCCAGACAAAAGTGTCTGTTTTCTTCATCATCTGATACAATAGTAGGGCCTTCTCACCTAACCGGCTTATGAACCGGCTTAAAGCAGCAACACGACCCGCCAGTCGCTGGACATCATTCATGCACGCCGGTTAGCCAAAGAAGTAATTGCCTTGATCTTCTCTGGATTAGCTTCAATTCCTCTGTTTGAGACCAGAAAACCCAAAAGCTTACCTGCTGATACACCAAATACACACTTGGCCAGGTTAAGCATCATCTTATAAACCCGGAGATTATCAAAGGTCTCTTTCAAATATGATATTAAGGTTTCCTTCTCTCTGGACTTCACCATGATGTCATCCACATAAGCGTGAACATTGCGCCCAATTTGATCGTGGAGACAGTTCTGTACACATCACTGATAAGTCGCCTGAGCACTCTTGAGCCCAAATGACATAGATACATAGCAGAAGGCTCCAAACGAAGTGATGAAAGCCGTCTTCTCCTGGTCCTTAACTGCCATTTTGATCTGATGATAACCAGAGTAAGCATCCAAAAACTCAACGCCGCAACCCGCCGTAGCATCAATGATTTGATCAATACGGGGAGAGCAAAGGATCAACGGACAAGCCTTATTTAAGTCCGTGTAATCCACACACATCCGCCAGGTGCCGTTCTTCTTGAGCACAAGCACCGGGTTAGCCAACCACTCCGGGTGAAAAACTTCAACAATAAACCCAGCCGCTAAAAGTCGGGCGACTTCCTCTCTAATAGCCTTCCGTCTCTCTTCGTTGAACCGTCGAAGAAACTGCCTGACCGGCTTATACTTCAGATCAATATTGAGAGTGTGCTCAGCGAGTTCTCTCGGTACACCCGGCATGTCAGAAGGTTTCCATGCGAAGATGTCCGGTACTCACGGATGAACTCGATGAGCGTGCTTTCCTATTTAGGATCCAAATTGGCACTGATACTGAACTGTTTAGACGAATCGCCTGGAGTGAAATCAACAAGCTTGGTTTCAGCGGCCGCCTTAAACTTCATCGCCGGGTCATGCTCGGTGGTTGGCTTCTTTAGAGAGGTCATATCCGCCGGGTCAACATTGTCTTGATAAAACTTCAGCTCCTCTGCTGCACAAACAGACTCAACATAAGCCGCGTCACCCTCCTCACATTCCAGGGCTACCTTTCGACTTCCATGCACGGTGATGGTGCCCTTGTGACCCGGCATCTTAAGCTGCAGATAAACATAACATGGCTGTGCCATGAACTTGGCATAAGCCAGCCGACCAAACAGAGCATGATATGGACTCCTGATTTTGACCACCTCAAAGGTTAATTTCTCAGCTCTAGAATCATACTCATCTCCAAAGGCCACTTCCAGTTCAATCTTGCCAACTGGGTAAGCCGACTTACCAGGCACCACCCCATGAAAAACAGTGTTGGACGTCTTCAAATCCTTATCAGTCAATCCCATGCGTCGAAAGGTCTCATAATAGAGGATATTGATGTTGCTACCTCCGTCCATGAGTACTTTAGTGAATTTATATCCACCAACCTGAGGTGCTACCACCAAGGCTAATTGACCCGGATTATCAACCCGGAGGGGATGATCTTCCACTCCATACAATGGGCTGTTACGACCACCTCAAATAACGAGGAACCGCCATGGCTCAATAGAATTCACGGCCCTCTTATGAACCTTCAGTCACGTTTGCACAAGTTAGTGGTGAACACGTGATATCGCCCACTATTCACCGCTTCGGGTGGCTTTGATAACCCGATTGCTGTTCTTTATTATCCCCTTGAGCGCATCGTTGTTGATTATAATCGCCTTGATGTCCTCGAAAGAACTTGAACCGCCACCCGCCATGAAAGCCGCCGCTCTGAGCCCGCCGACCGCGATTGCCATCAAACGTGTTGGAATTCTTAAAAGCTTTCATGATCGCGCAATCTTTCCATAAGTGGGTGGCGGTCGTTCCCGGTGCCGTGTCTCGCAAGGCTCATTGAGTAGCTGCTCAAGAGATGGGCTTGACCCGCCAGATCAAGGCGGTCTGCCCTCACGTCTCGATTGTTACCACTGCATTAGCGTTGGCTACAAACTCCGGGTTACCCTCAGCCTTACGCTTATTGCCTCCTTGATTCATCGGGTTATGCTGCTGACCCTTTCCATTGCCGTTCTTCTTTCTCTTCCCTGTCTTTTCCTCATCAGACGCGGGATCCTTGGTACTATTAGAGTCGGCGTATTTGACTAAAGCTGCCACCAGCGTACCCATATCATTGCAAACACGCTTAAGGCGCCCCAGTTTCTGTCTCAGCGGCTCAAAGCGGCAGTTCTTCTCCAACATGAGGACTGCAGAGCTGGCATCCATCTTGTCAGACGAATGTATTATCTCCTTGACCCGGCGTACCCAATGAGTCGTGGATTCACCCTCCTCCTGCTTACAATTTGTCAAGTCCACAATCAACATAGACTGCTTGCAAGTGTCATTGAAGTTCTGGGTGAAACGGGCCTTTAGCTCTGCCCATGAACTAATGGAGTTGGGTGGCAAGCCCTTTAACCAAGACCGGGCTGTTCCATCTAACATCATGGTGAAGTACTTAGCCATTGCTGCATCGCTGACCTCCAACAGCTCCATGGCCATCTCATAACTTTCAATCCACACTCCAGGCTGTAAGTCGGCCGTATAATTCGGCACCTTCCGAGGTCCCTTGAAGCCCTTGGGAAACCGTACATTACGTAGAGCCGGCACTAAACAAGGAACACCATCGGTTCTGGTAGCCACTCCCGCCTCAACCGAAGTCACCGGATAATCTGGAAAGTCCTGATGAGCCGTTTGTTGAGCCCGCTTGAGCCGCCCGCTAAATCCTCTGGCGACTTCGGTCTGCCGGGTTATGACCACCAAGGCGGAATTCTGGCGCTGGGCGTTGCTTGACAAAGCTTCGACTCCATGTACTGCTTTGAACTCAGACTCCGGTTCGGACGAGCCGGAGCTAACCAAGGCGGAGGAGTTGAATGAATCATGTCCCGGCTGTAGGAATAAGTCTCTTGCTGAGCCAAAGCTGTCTGGACGAGGTCTCTGATCCTTTGGGTTTCCACTGTTGTTGGATCGTCACCGTCCACCGGGAGAGCCGCCAAACATGCTGATGTTGCGATCAAGTTCTCCATGGGGTTGGAAAAGTGACCCGGCGGTATCGGTACGTAACGGGGCAGTGCCATGTTCCCATGAAGAGGTGCCATCTCGCGAGGCTGAGCCGGCCCTCCTGTTCCGGCTGTCATAAGTTCATTTGCATCTGGCGGGTTACTTGGGCCCGCTCCGGGTGTAGCGAAAAGATTCCGAGGATCATAAACCGGAGGTAAACGAGATTGGGTTTTCTGATGCCTCCTCCTCATCACCTCGTTAGATGCGTTCAGGCTCATCGTAAGCTGGAAGGCTTATTGATCAGCTATTGTGCCCGTGCATCCAAAGCCGCCCGTTCTGTGGCTAACCTGGTGTCCTCAACTGCCAAGGCCTCCTTAGCCCGAGCTATCTCCTCACGCACCCGTGCCACCTCCACGTTATGCTCATCTTGATTCACAGGGATGACTGTGGTGGTTAACAGGGCCGTCAGCTTATCCATGAGATCCATCAAGACTGAGCCGGTGGGCGCCTCAGGCCTCTGCCCGGCCGCTCCTGACCCAGACGTTATTGTTGTTGCAGCCGCTGAGTTTTGACCGGGTTGAGTACCAGCCATGAAAACTCCTGCCCAGCTTGGCGGCTCATAGGGGTCCGGAATACTAGAGCCGTCGGAACAGCCCCTAAGCCCGCCATCCTGTAACAGATACAACAAATCTGTTGAATCGGCGGACGAGTCACCGTCGGAGAGGACGGCCGTCTCACCACCATCTATAGATCTTTCAGAAAGTTCTCCTCCGTGGATGCAACCCATGAAGGCACGCTTCACGACGGGTTGAGCTCGGTTGGGTCTCACACGCTGAGCCGTTTCGACGAGGTCGGTGCAGCAGTCCGGCTCAGGGCCCGACTCACCAATCCGGCCGATAAATACGTGGATTCTGCCAAAGGGGACCCGGTACCCGTACTCAATTGAGCCGGCGTCGGGGCCCCAGACTTCGTCGTCGTAGATCTTGCCGCGATGACTCTTGGTCATCTGGCCCACTGCGTATCCCTTGAGCCCTTAGAAGCTGCACTTCAAGAACTCAAATCCACCGTGCGCTGGCCCCAAGGTGGGCGCCAACTGTCGTGGAATTGTCATGGCAGATGTCCTCTTGCAAGGACTTAGTCGTGGAGCCATCGCAACTGGGAAGCTTAAAGGGGTTAATCGGGACAAAGGACACGATAGATTTATACTAGTTCGGCCCCTTACGGTGAAGGTAAGGCCTACGTCTAGTTGGGTTGGTATTGCTTGATGTTTCGATGACCAGGGAGCGAGATACACTATGCCCGGTTCTCGATGAGTTGTTTCTTGCCCTAAGCCGCCAGCGGGTCGTCCCCTTATATACATGGGTTGACGTCCTGCGGCTTATAGAGTCCCGGCCGGCTCATAAACAGTGTCCGGCTCGGTGACTAGTTAAATCTACCTTATGATACAAGTCATGTCATCATGGCGATTTATCACTAAGGGCCTTAAGCCGCCTGTGGGCCTTAGACCCTTTATTGAACCGCCATCTTCATGCTTGGTCTTGGGCTTCTTTCTGATGAGTCTTATTTGTGTAACCCGGCCCCTCCTGGGCGGCTTACACAAATAGTTATATCCCCAACACCTCCTGTTGAAGAAATACATGGTCTTAATTTACCGCTTGTTGAAGAAACACATGGTCATGATAACCCGACACAGGTAGTAAAGGTAAATTCTCTCTATAGATATGATAAAGCTGAAATCCCTCCTACTAAGCTTGCTAGCCAATGTTGGGATGAGTTTGATAATTTTATAGTTAAGCAAGAAAACTTCGATGCGTATTTTGGTAGAGAATTAAAACGCAATGCTTATATGATTGAACACTTGAGTGATTATATGTCTAGAGTTAAAGTTGAACTTAAACTCATTAGTAAACATGCTTCTATGGTTCCACTCAAGTAGAGCAAGTGATTAAAGCTCAGAATGATTTGCTCAATAAATTGAATAGTAAGAATAATGACTTTGTTGTTAGAGTTGCAACTAGAGGGGGTAAAATGACTCAGGAACCTTTGTATCCTCAGGGCCACCCTAAGAGAATTGAGCGGGATTCTTAGAGAAATAATATGGATGCACCTAGTCCTACTAAAAAGAAGAAAAAGAAAAATGATAGGACTTTGCATGCTTCTAGTGAACCTGTTGTTGACACACCTGAGAATCCCAATGATATTTCTATTTTTGATGCTGAAACACAATCTGGTAATGAACATGAACCTAGTGATAATGTTAATAAAGATGTTCATGTTGATGCTCAACCTAGCAATGATAATGATGTAGAAATTGAACCTGTTGTTGATCTTGATAACCCACAATCAAAGAATCAACGATATGATAAGAGAGACTTTGTTGCTAGGAAGCATGGTAAAGAAACAGAGCCAAGGGTTCAGAAACCCATGCCTTTTCCTCCCAAACCATCCAAGAAAAAGGATGATGAGGATTTTGAGCGCTTTGCTGAAATGATTAGACCTATCTTTTATGCGTGTCGTTTGGTGATATGCTCAAAATGAATCCTTATGCTAAGTACATGAATGAAATTGTTACAAATAAGAGAAAGATACCTGAAGCTGAAATTTCCACCATGCTTGCTAATTATACTTTTAAGGGTGGAATACCTAAGAAACTTGGAGATCCAGGAGTACCAACTATACAATGCTCCATTAAAAGAAACTATGTTAAAACTGCTTTATGTGACCTTGGAGCCGGTGTTAGTGTTATGACTCTCTCTTTATATCGTAGACTTGATTTGAATAAGTTGACACCTACTGAAATATCTTTGCAAATGGTCGATAAATCAACTGCTATACCTGTCGGTATTTGTGAGGATGTGCCTGTTGTGGTTGCAAACGTTACTATTTTAACGGACTTTGTTATTCTTGATATTCCCAAGGACGATAGTATGTCTATCATTCTTGGAAGACCCTTTTTGAGTACTACAGGGGCTGTTATTGATTGCAACAAAGGCAATGTCACTTTTCATGTTAATGGCAATGAGCATACGGTACACTTTCTGAGGAAACAACCTCAAGTCCATAGTATAAACTCTATTGGAAAAATTCCATTGATTATTTTTGGAGGTTTTGAATTTCCTCTTCCTACTATCAAGAAGAAATATGATATTCGTATTATTGGGAACGTGCATATCCCCGTTGAGGTAACATTGTGTTATTCGAAATTTCTCTGGTTTCATCCAATTCGGAATGAGTTTATTAGCAAGACTTGATCAACCTTGTTAGTGGATTCCTTTTGATGAGCATGAGATGGATGAAGTTAGAAAGCACAACCTTCTGTACCCTCCATTTACTTTCTGTTATTTAGATTAAATAAAGTAAAACTAGTATTTTCTGTCAGTTTTTTGAATTATCCATGCAATAAAAAATACCCCAAAAATGAAAGTTCTCCAAATGCCCCGAAATTGAAATATGATTTTTTTTCTAGAATATTTGAGAATATTTGGCACTGAGAACACATCAGGGGGAGCTGGCACCTGGCCACGAGGGTCCAGGGCGCGCCCACCCCCCTGGGCGCGCCCCCCTGTCTCATGGGCCCATGGTGGCTCCCCTCCACTTATTCCAGCCACCACAAACTCCTTCTTCCTCCCAAAAAAATCACCAACCAGCTCAAGCACGCATTCTAGCTCATTTTACTGCGATTTTCGATCTCCTTGCTCAAAGCTCCACTCACAAAACTGCTTTGGGAGACTGTTCCTTGGTATGTGACTCATCCAATGGTCCAATTAGCTTTTGTTCTAGTGCTTTATTCATTGCAAATTTTTGCTGCCTAGGTGACCCTGTTCTTGAGCTTGCATGTCAAATTTATATGGTCCCAAGTAGTTCTATTGCATGATATAGTCTGTAGGCACTTGTGGGAGTAGTTGCTATCAATTTTGGTTGAGTTTGGTTCACTTTTATTTGAAGTTACTAAAATTTTCAGAAATTTTTCAGAGGAAGAAATATGTTTAGGAAAATGTACCAAGGTGGTCCTTCAAGGAAGCAAGGGCCCAGAGGCCACTTGTACGCGATGCGGACGATGAACCACCAAGGGAAGCTCAAGTGCGGGCTTGTGAATGGACTTCAGAGGACTTTATGGATCGAGCAGGAATCAAGGAAGAATTTAACGCATAGGTGCGTAACGCTGATCTTTTGAGCTTTGAGGCAGATAAGTGCCGCCAGTACCACTATCTCACTGATCCTTTATGAGAAGGTTTGAATTTTCATCATCACGCAATTCTCAAATTGTCCTGTTTGATCTTTATGAAAATTCTTATACTATGGACTTAGAGGATTTTAGCACTGCTTGTAAACTCAAGCAATGGGGTAGTCCTAGTGAACCTCGCAAATCTGAATTTAGAGATTTTCTTGCTAGTATAACTGTGGGGGAGTCTAGAGATATAACACAAGCTACCATAGGGAGCATTCATTTTCCTGCTATACATTATTTTGCTCTCTTCATAGATAGGTGCATAAATGCTAAGGATGAAGCATGTCACATGTGTGTCCCTGATCTCAGTGTTCTCAGGAGTGCTGTATTACGAGATAAACATTATAATTTTGGAGCCATTGTTGCTCGTAGGTTGCATAATAATAGAATTAATGGAGATTTCTTTGGTGGAATTTATGCAACCCGTCTAGCTAATTTTCTTGGTATACCCATACGTGAGTATGATATCGAGTTGCCTCCTGTTTATTTAGATTATGAGGCTATGGTTCGTCATCATTTTGTTGAGAGGAACGATCAGTTCCTCCTGTACCGACTAATCTTTGACAGACAACGCACCTATCATGTCGCTCTCCCTGCTCCTACTTTCTTTGACTTTCAGGCAAAGGGGAGATATGTCATAACCAGGGAGGAGGTGAACGAGTACGAGAGGAGGGCTGAGACAGCCGCCTCCAAGATGCAGCCCACGATGCAATAGCCGACGCGTCTCAGTACGACCCCAGTTACAACTTCGGATATCCGCCAGGCCAGCCGTGGCAATAGACCAACTTTGGCCAAAAGCCTAAGCTTGGGTGAGTACGTATTTCTCACCGACATTACATTCATGTTCACACACTCATTGCTAGTTGTCGGTGCTCATACTTTTTCACTGTAATATCCATGCTAGTTTTTTTTCTTTTTATGCTTTCTTCTTGTGTGTTTGAAAAACTTTAAGAAAACCAAAAAAAATTAGTAGTAGCTTTTAGCTAGTTTACTTTCTTGCCTGTAGTAGTAATAATTAAAAGAAAACCCAAAAAGATTTCTCGTTCTTCTTTTGCTTGTTGGGAGCTTTCCCGTGTAAATAGTTTTATTTCTTTTCTTTTCTTTGGGTTTCGATAGGAGAAGACCAAAATGAAATTGTTGAAGTGGCTCTTATATGCATTATTCTTGATTTAACCCAGAGCCCATATTACCTTGTCTTCTCCCTTGAATTGAATGCCTGCAGATTCCAGCTTAGTCCAATGCACGTGCACTATTATTATTATTCACATCGTTCGAACGTGCAAGTGAAAGGCAATTATGACGATACATGATGAACTGATTGAGATGAGAGAAGCTGGTATGAACTCGACCTCTCTTGTTTTTGTAAATATGATTAGTTCATCGTTCCTGATTCAGCCTATTATGAATAAACATGTTTGCAATAACAATTAGAGATTATAGTTGCTTATGCCATGCTTAATTAGCTAGGAGTTTATAATAGTTTATCTTACGTGCCAACATGCTATTAAAATGATTGTGATGTGGTATAGTAGGGTGGTATCCTCCTTTGAATGATTCGGTGACTCGACTTGGCACATGTTCACACATGTAGTTGAAACAAAATCAACATAGCCTCCACGATATTTATGTTCATGGTGGATTATATCCTACTCATGCTTGCACTCAACGTTTATTAATTTTAATGCATGTTCATGACTGTTGTCGCTCTCTAGTTGGTCGCTTCCCAGTCTCTTTCTAACCTTCACTTGTACTAAGCGGGAACACTGCTTGTGCATCCAATTCCTTAAACCCCAAAGTTATTCCATATGAGTCCACTATACCTTCCTATATGCGGTATCTACCTGCCGTTCCAAGTAAATTTGTATGTGCCAAACTCCAAACCTTCAAATGAAATTATGTTTTGTATGCTCGAATAGCTCATGTCAACTAGGGATGTCTGTATCTTCCATGCTAGGAGAGTTATTCTCAAGAGGAGTGGACTCCGCTCCTCACTCACGAGAAAATGGCTGGTCACCGGGATGCCCAATCCCATGCTTTATGCAAATCAAATCAAAATAATTGCAAACAAAACTCCCCCAGGATTGTTGTTAGTTTGAGGCACCCGTTATTTTGGACAGGCCATGGATTGATGCTTGTTGGTGGAGGGGGAGTATAAACTTTAACATTCTGTTTGGGAACCGCCTATAATGTGTGTAGCATGGAAGATATCGCCATCTCTCGGTTGTTATGTTGACAATGAAAGTATGCCGCTCAAAATATTATTTATCTCTGCTTTAAAATTGAGCTCTGGCACCTCTACAAATCCCTGCTTCCCTCTGTGAAGAGCCTCTCTATTTACTTTTATGTTGAGTCATCATCCTCTTATTAAAAAGCACCAGCTGGAGAGCACCGTTGTCATTTGCATCCATTACTATTAATTTATATTGGGTATGACTATGACTGGATCTCTTTTACCATGAATTACAATGTCTAGTCAGTCCTTGATCTTTAAAGGTGCTCTGCATTTATGTTTTGCGGTCTCGGAAAGGGCTAGCGAGATACCATCTTGTTCTATCCTATTATGATTGTTTTGAGGAAGTGTTGTCATCCGAGATTTACTATTATTGCTCGCTAGTTGATTATGCCATTGATATGAGTAAACATGAGACCTAAGTGTTATTGATAATATGGTTAGTTCATAATCTTTGCTGAAAACTTGAATGCTGGCTATACATATTTACAACAACAAGAGCAAACAGAGTTTGTAAAAGTTTTTCTTTATCACTTTCAGTTTATAAACTGAATTGCTTGACTACAAGCAAAGGTTTAAGCTTGGGGGAGTTGATATGTCTCCGTCGTAACTACTTTTCCAAACACTTTTGCCCTTGTTTTGGACTCTAACTTGCATGATTTGAATGGAACAAACCTGGACTAACACTGTTTTCAGCAGAATTGCCATGGTGTTATTTTTGTGCAGAAACAAAAGTTCTCAAAATGACCTGAAACTTCACGGAGATTATTTTTGGAAATAATAAAAAATACTGGCGAAAGAATCAAGGCCAGGGGGCCCACACCCTGTCCACAAGGGTGGGAGGCGCGCCTGCCCCCCTGGGCGCACCCCCTGCCAAAGGCCCCCCTGGAACTCCACCGACCTCAACTCCAACTCTATATATTCACGTTCGGGCAGGAAAAAAACCAGAGAGAAAGATGCATCGCGCTTTACGATATAGAGCCGCCGCCAAGCCCTAAACTCTCTCGGGAGGGCTGATCTGGAGTCCGTTCGGGGCTTCGGAGAGGGGAATCTGTCGCCATCGTCATCATCAACCATCCTCCATCACCATTTTCATGATGCTCACCGTCATGCGTGAGTAATTCCATCATAGGCTTGCTGGACGGTGATGGGTTGGATGAGATTTATCATGTAATCGAGTTAGTTTAGGGTTTGATCCCTAGTATCCACTATGTTCTGAGATTGATGTTGCGATGACTTTGCTATGCTTAATGCTTGTCACTAGGGCCCGAGTGCCATGATTTCAGATCTGAACCTATTATGTTTTCATGAATATATGTGAGTTCTTGATCCTATCTTGCAAGTCTATAGTCACCTACTATGTGTTATGATCCGGCAACCCCAAAGTGACAATAATAGGGACCACTCCCGGTGATGACCATAGTTTGAGGAGTTCATGTATTCACTATGTGTTAATGCTTTGGTCCGGTACTCTACTAAAAGGAGGCCTTAATATCCCTTGGTTTCCAATTGGACCCCGCTGCCACGGGAGGGTAGGACAAAAGATGTCATGCAAGTTCTTTTCCATAAGCACGTATGACTATATTCGGAATACATGACTACATCACATTGATGAATTGGAGCTAGTTCTGTGTCACCCTATGTTATAACTGTTGCATGAATAATCGCATCCGGCATAATTCTCCATCACCGATCCAATGCCTACGAGCTTTTCACATATTGTTCTTCGCTTATTTACTTTTCCGCTGCTACTGTTACAGTCACTACAAAACCCAAAAATATTACTTTTGCTACCGTTATCACTACTATCATACTACTTTGCTACTAAATACTTTGCTGCAGATATTAAGTTATCCAGGTGTGGTTGAATTGACAACTCAACTCCTAATACTTGAGAATATGTTTTGGCTCCCCTTGTGTCGAATCAATAAATTTGGGTTGAATAATCTACCCTCAAAAATTGTTGTGATCCCCTATACTTGTGGGTTATCACGGCGTCACTCCCATATCGGCCCCACCCCCTCGGCTGGGGCTGGATCCTCTTTGGGAGTATTCTTGCCGGACCCGGACACGATCCGGCCGGACTCTTTCCCGTCTGGATGAACATGGAAGTCACAGTTGGATGCGACTATTAAAAAACATATTTGCAAAATTGTCGAGGATATACCCCGCGGTGTGACCCGGCCGGATGTATGACCCGGCTGGATCTTGGCGATTCACTGGTAACCCGCCCGATCTTGGCGACTCATTAGTAATCCGGCGGGCGGGTCAGACGGACGACAAGGCCCAAGGCCCAGTAGGCCGATTCTTATGATGGTGGGCCGGCTTAAGAGGAAAGGCATAAGGAATATTCTCCTACAAAGGAAGCAAGACTAGAACTCCACTTGTAATAGAGTAATCCTAATCCTACTAGCACTACTCATGTAACCCGCCCCTTCAACATATATAAGGAGGGGCAGGGCACCCCAAGGGGGACAAGAAACAATCTCTAGGGCTAGACACAACTAAAGGGGAGCCGACTTATGCGGTGTCTCCCTGATGAGCGTAATGAGATCTAGCCACAAACAGCATGTAGGCTATTACCGGATGATGTTTCCCGGGGCCCGAAGCTGTCTAAATCCTTGTCTTGTGTGTTGATCCGTCCCGCATCTCTCGTCCCGATCAACCCCTCTCAAGTTACCACATAGATGCGTTGTCCTCACGACTAAGTCCTCACACGAGGACATCTGCCATGACATTTCCACGACAGTTGGCGCCCACCATGGGGCCTGCACACGATGGTGATGAGTTCTTGGAGGGAGCTTTTCAGGGATCGTGAAGCCCGCGATTGATCGGATGAAAAAAGCGCCACAGAAAGCATGCAGGATAACCCGGCATGCCTCGGACAGAGCCGGTAAATTCATTGTTTTGTGACCAGTATCATGGTTAACCTCGGAGCTGGTAGTGCGAAGAGAGATTTAGGGTGCGCGCGTGGTTGCATGCGACCAGGCAATCCGTCTGGATCGATTTTCGCTGCGCTGTTCTACAAAGTCGCCGAGACCAACAGGAAGATTCCCTTTGCACCGTTGCAGAAATCCACCGAAGACGTCTCGTTTTCCGGATCGGAAGTAAACGTCGCTGCAGCCGTGCACGGATAGTCAAGAAAATATGGCCACGTCTTGCCATCTACGGACAAATACTCAAGATCCCAATTGTTGCTGCTACTGATACACGATCAAATCAGAAAACTCTCCCAAAGGAATCATCCATATTTTGTGACATGCAGACCGGGTCAAATCCAAGGAAACATCATATACTACTTCAAATAGTAGTACGTTACTACTAGTATGGATTTCGTGAAGCTACTGTTTTGTTCTTCAATTTTTACGGCCACTCAAAAAGCTACCAGTTCCAGGCGAACAAACTGACTAGGATGGTACATTGTACGGGCAGAGTCCAGGTAACGTTTCCATCGATTGGATTAAGACAGAATAGGAAAAAGAAGGCCACGACTTGGAGGAAGACACGGACAAGCAAACCGCACTGACCAAGACGAGGACACGGACGGGTGGTTGAACTCGGACTCTGCATCTTCGTCGTCCCGCCTCCGCCGTCGCGGCGGCGCCTCACCGGCGTGCCCCTGCTGTCAAGCCGCCACCGTTGGTCGCCTGTGTCCCAGCTTTGGCCCGCTGAACCACCTTGGCTGCTCCAACGCGCTGGCTTCAGCCACGCTTCAAGCCGCCGACCACCACGAGCCTCCTGTGCTCCGCCGGACTCCGCCTCTGAATCCATGGCCTCGAGCGGACCCCCTTGTTCCGCTTCATTGAGCCGCTGGCTGCTGTCGTCACCGCAGCCTGCCGCCATGGTCAACCACCCCGGACTTTTCTGCCACCACGGGTCACGAGTCGCCGAGCGTTTCCGCCTCGAATCCGACCTGAGTCGCCGTCGTCCTTGTTGCCAAGACGCCCAAGTCTCGATTCCGAGCCGCCACCCGTCCGAGCGCGCCTCGCCTCCTTCTGCTGGTTTCTGCCATGACCTTGAGCCGCCGCTTCTGAGCGGCCCGCCTTCCGCCTCTGCCAAGAATCGCTGCGGCCTCGAGCCCAGCCTTGCGTCGCCTCTGCTGATCCAAAGTTGATATTTGTCGGAAGGTTGAGGACTGGATGAATGCTCGTGTGAAATGAGATCTGACAGAGAATCTCACGCTGAAGATAAATGCTCAGTTTGCTAGTGAGCATCATTACTTTTAAGGGATTGGTAAACTTTGCTTAAAAGAAGACAGACTATCAAGCACAATTTTCAAGTTGGAAACAATACGTTCAGAGTATTACGGCAAATTTGTTGATGGAACAGAGAGCATGGTTAAATTCTGTTCCTCGCAAAAATATCATCCGTCGTCCGAACAATCAGTTGATATATATCCGTTTAAGTTTATTATCATACATTGTTTTTTGTCAAAGAACAATTACTCTGGTTTGCGATGTTTTTGATGCAGGACAATTGTTCACTACATCAACATGACGTGGTTGACTCGCCCGTTTGCGCGGCTTACCGCACCTGCGATTGACTCGCCCGTCCGCGCTGGCTTACAACGCCGCGACCGACTCATTATGTCTGTACCGCCTCTGATGCTACTGTCGTCTTTACCATCTGTCTCTCGCGGCCTGGTCTATATCAATATACCGGGCCACACCTGTCTGCATGAGCTGTTTATTGAGTATGAGCAAGTCACTGCTTGGGTAGCCCGGTTTTCTTCCAACAAATTGGAGGCAAATTATCATGTATTTTCAGCCGCCGTCTGCACTAGATGACTCAATGGGCAGGCGCACAAGTCGCCGCCACTACAGTTTGGTTAACTTCAAACAGCCGGTTGGAATGAACCATTGGCCGAGTTGCTGACACGGCTCATACGGGGTCATTTATAACCTACCGCAGGCACCTCAACATTCTGTGGATTCACATCGCGCTATCAACGCTAATGATATAGACCTTCTGCTATGGTCAAGTATAGAGAATCTCAAGACAACTCCTCGAGTCGTCTTAAGACTCGGGGGCTACAATGACATGATCACTTGGGCAAAATTGGCCAGTATCAGCGAATCAAGAACTCCGGGTCATTGGAGGCAAAAATAACCCTGCCCCGGAGACTACTGCTATATTTAAAAGGCCGTCAGAAAAATTTCCGGCTCAAAATGAAGCAATTCCAGTTTAAAATCCGGCTCAAGGGAAATCTGTTTTCTCACAAAAGCTTTGAAGTTCTCAATATCCGGTTCATGTTCCGATTCAAAAATAATTAATCTCTCGCAAGTTCGAGTTCTCAGAAAAATTAAAGGTTGCCAAAGAGAACTTGTTGCCATGATGCGCGGTTCAAACAAGGGTATCCTGCCTTATGGCTTATCTTATTATGGTCACTTGGGGGCTTCCTGCTCATCGAGCATAGTTGTCGGTACCCTCTTGATCGGCGCAATGCCAAAAGTCATATGTCACTTGGGGGCTTCCTGTTCGAACATAGGTCGTATTCGAACCAAAGACAACATAGTTGTCGGTACCCTCTTGATCGGCGCAATGCCAAGCCCACTAGGGGGCTTCTTGATCGTATTCGAATCATAGCTTAACCCCTTTTGGGTCTGACTTTGATCGTATTCGAATCAAAGTCGTTAAAAAACTCTCAAGGTCATTTGGGGGCTTCCTGTTCAAACATAGGTCGTATTCGAACCAAAGAGAACATAGTTGTCGGTACCCTCTTGATCGGCGCAACGCCAAAACCACTAGGGGGCTTCATGATCGTATTCGAATCCTAGCTTAACCCCTTTTGGTCCGGTTTACTGATTGTATTCGAATCAGAAGCCTCATTTTTTCTCTGTTTGGCTTAAGTTTTTTGAAAACAGTCTTTTGGGTTTGTCTTGAGACTTTTTGTTCATATCTGAAGCATATATGTGGTTTCGATTAACCCAGCTTGACTTTGGATGATAAGTCGCCATCATATGACAATCATAAACCTTTGGAAGTTTTGGCTTCTAAAGACTGGGTTATCACCCTTACTGCACAGGTATCCTAAACCGCAGTATGATTCAATATCGCAGGAACCGGTTTTCCAAACCGGATTATATTATTCAAATCTTTAATAAAGCCAACATGGCTGGATTTTTATTATGGTTATCAATAGCCAATATTATGGTGGAGGTCTTCAAAGTCGCTTCAGCGCAATGGTTATTATTTTATTAATGGACATGATTTATTTTTATAGTGGAGGGAATAGTCCCAAGTCGCTGCAGGCTTACGACCCGACACTTGGGGGCTACATTATTCAAATTGAGATTACATCAAATATGCAAGTCCCATGTCACTGCCAGCATGCACCATGACACTTGGAGGCTAATGCAAAGTCATTTTATGCTCACTTTATTGAAGACCCGACTCATCACATTATAATGAGCTGGCCCTTGGGGGCTACCAATTGCTCCTGTTAAAAATTCAAGGTACACAAGTTAAATCCATTATATTGAAGGGTTCATTGCTCAGTTGGTAAAGCACAAAGCTCTTAACCTTATGGACGTCGGTTCGAGCCACATGGTGGGGGTTACATAATATAATGTTATTTTCAATGAAGTATATATAAAGTCCCTGCTCATTATTGCATAATGACCCGGCCCTTGGGGGCTACACTGGTTGAAGTTTTTATGCGTATAGGGCAATTACAAGTCCCAGGCTGTTGCAAGCATGACAACCCGGCACTTGGGGGCTACATATATGGAATATTCAGTTTTTACTAGTGGTGAGATGAACAAACACAGATTTCTTCAAAGTGGTTATTTATATTGAAGTAAGCCTTAAGTCATCACTTTGCTCGCGCTCAAGACTTGGGGGCTACGGTGTATGAGGCATATAAAGGGAGAAATATTTTCAAATTCTTAGTTTTGAGCAAACCATATTGACCCGGCGTCACCAATCATTATGACACGGTGTCTGCAACAATCATAACCCGGCATCATCAATAATCATGAACCAGTATTGGCAACAATCATGAACCGGCGTTGGCAACAATCATGACGCGGAATTATCAGTTTTTATAACCCGGCCATTTTGGAAATCATAGCCCGGCAAGTTCTACATTTTCAAGCCGTCTGAATATCAGTTGAATATTTGAAGACCAATATTCTTGTCAAGTCAGAGCATTAAAGGACGAATCAAATGGATTCTTTATTTACAATATTTCTTCTACAAGCAAATTGATTATGAAGCTGGTCTATTGACCCGGATTTTCTAGAAGGAGGAAATGACAAGGACTTACGGATGATTAGATGCCGGCTTACAAGAATCTTTAACCTGGAGCACAACCTATCAAATTCGTTCTTGTGTTTATGTTGCAGATCAGTTTAACATGGATAAATCCAAATTAAACTGGGGCTAATGACGGGGATATACCCCGCGGTGTGACCCGGCTGGATCTTGGCGATTCACTGGTAACCCGCCCGATCTTGGCGACTCATTAGTAATCCGGCGGGCGAGTCAGACGGACGACAAGGCCCAAGGCCCAGTAGGCCGGTTCGTATGATGGTGGGCCGGCTTAAGAGGAAAGGCATAAGGAATATTCTCCTACAAAGGAAGCAAGACTAGAACTCCACTTGTAATAGAGTAATCCTAATCCTACTAGGACTACTCATGTAACCCACCCCTTCAACATATATAAGGAGGGGCAGGGCACCCCAAGGGGGACAAGAAACAATCTCTAGGGCTAGACACAACTAAAGGGGAGCTGGCTTATGCGGCATCTCCCTGATGAGCGTAATGAGATCTAGCCACAAACAGCATGTAGGCTATTACCGGATGATGTTTCCCGGGGCCCGAAGTTGTCTAAATCCTTGTCTTGTGTGTTGATCCGTCCTGCGTCTCTCGTCCCGATCAACCCCTCTCAAGTTACCACATAGATGCGTTGGCCTCACGACTAAGTCCTCACACTAGGACATCTGCCGTGACGTTTCCACAACAAAACCCATACCTCTTTAACGAGGGCCCGACCGTGTCTTGGCCTGCCTTCCTCTTCGAAGGCTTGCCCGGTGCGGGAGCCGCTCTCTTTGGAGTCGCTCCTGGAGTAGCACGGTATGTCGAACGCCTCCCCTTCGAAGCACGAGACAGTGCGGTGGGTGAGGCGGAACGAGGGGATCCTTCGGGGAAGATGTCTCCTGACTACTTACGTGTGAAGCGGGGAGAAGACCAGGGTAATCGGCGATGATGGCCACTTCGGTGCCGTTGTAGCTCGCCTACTAAAACACGCCATTCTCCAGCACCACAAATATATCCGGATCCTCTTCGAATCCGGGGTCAAGGTCCTGATTGTGGTCATCGGGCTGCGGGGCGGGGCTGTAAAGCCCCTCAGAAGTCTTTCGCCAGTGCTGTTATAAATGGGCGGGTTAATAAAGCTCAGGGAGAGGAATGAGTGGAGCAAAAAAGTTGGGGGCTCATCCAGCTAGGAGGATTGTACAAGGAATATCCTTCTCTGTGTGTGATGCGCAGGAACTCCTCTTCCTCACCCTTGAATAGTTCGGCCAATATTTTGGCTAGGGCGGCGGGGGTGTCTGGACCTTTCCTGACGCAGCGGGAGGCGTCGTCTTCCCCATTGTAATTCCACATGGGAATTCCTCTGTATTGGAGTGGCTGAACTCCCCGTACTATGGAGGTCGCCATCACTTAAACTATCGTATACACGGACTGGGCAAGCGTCTTGATCTTGCTCAGGAGTTGGCGAACTTCCGCACTATCTTCCTCCTCGGGGCTTCGAGGGCGCCAAATTGTGGCGCTTCTTCAGAGGAACACTCGCAAACTCGGGGAGACCTCTCCAGACTGGATCTGGAAGTACGACGTCATCTATGTAGAACCACTCGGAGGTCCACTCTTCGGAAGCTTTCTCCGGTGTGTCGGATAGGTATCCGGTCTCAGCAATACGCCATATTTCGGCCCCGCCCACTTCGAATATCGATCCCTTGTGGTTGCGCGGGACAAGGCAAAACAACTTTCTCCACAGATCAAAATGGGCCTCACAACCTAGGAATAGTTCGCATAAAGCGACATAACCCGCAATGTGCAGGATGGAGGCTGAGGTAAAATTGTGCAGCTGGAGGCCATAATACTCCAGAAGCCCTCGGAGGAATGGGTGAATGGGAAATCCCACACCCCTCAGTAGATAGGGGACGAAGCACACTCGTTCCCCCGCGGATGCATTGGGAAAATCCTCCACCTGGGTCTTGTCGTTGAAGGAATCCAACCCTGCCCGAAGAGGGACCAGATCTGCAGCAGGGAGAAACCCCCGCGTTTGCAGCTTCTCCAGCTGGCTATGAGATAAGGAACACCTCTCCTACTCGCCTTTCTCTGGGCCGGAACGGGAGGAGGAGCGGGGGATGCTATCCATGTTGGAATGGTCTTTCCTAGCAATCTCTGAGGATTCTCTCCGCGTGGTGCCGAATGGGTCTGAGATCCAATCCCTTTAAACAAACGCTCTTCCTTGCATGGTCGGGGTGTTATTTGCAAAAAATACCCTGACCGTCCGCATTCACCCGACACGTGGAAGCTGAAGACATAGATGCACAGAAGCCGAGGGGTGCTGCATTGAATAATAAGCCGAATACATTAATTGGAAGTCGTCAGAGGAGGAATCCGCCTTGCAATGCCGAAGACAATCTGCTCGCCGAACACCTCGTCATTGAAGCCCGGTTCGGGGGCTACTGAGGGAGTCCTGGACTAAGGGGTCCTCGGGCGTCCGGCCTGTTAATCATGGGCCGGACTGATGGGCTATGAAGACATGAAGATCAAGATCGCACCTGGTATGCGGATGGGACTCTCCTTGGCGTGGAAGGCAAGCTTGGCGACCGGATATATAGATTCCTTTCTTTGTAACCGACCTTGTGTAACCCTAGATCCTCCCAGTGTCTATATAAACCGGAGGACTTAGTCCGGAAAGTACAGATACTCATTACCATAGTCATACAGGCTAGACTTCTAGGGTTTAGCCATTACGATCTCATGGTAGATCAACTCTTGTAATACTCATATCCATCAAGATCAATCAAGCAAGAAGTAGGGTATTACCTCCATAGAGAGGGACCGAACCTGGGTAAACATCGTGTCCCCTGTCTCCTATTACCATCGACCTTAGACGCACAGTTCGGGACCCCCTACCCGAGATCCGCCGGTTTTGACACCGACGCATGGTTATTGGCATTTGTTTTTCTTGTGATGATATTGATATGCTCCATTTGCATCATTTATCTCATATACCATGCCAATACCGCCTAGCTTCGAACAAGCATTGTTTGCCATGTTATAAATTTTCTCCATATTGTGCTTCCGCTATTGCACATGAGGAGACCCCCATAGTTTCCTAATACATTTTAGGAGATTTTGATCCATTCCATCCATTGCATGATCCTCATACTTGTGTGCACAATATGCTTCCCATGAATGGTGTGCCATATCATTGCATGATCAATTTGTGTCCCCATCATGTTATACATAACAACTATTCTTTCATGATGGATGACATGTTATTATACCATGCATCAAATTTCTTTGAGCGATGTTTATGTTGTGCTACACGCACACATGCACATCATGATGGATGATGTGTACAATTACCACATGCTTCCTCCTCAACCTTGCAATCCCATGAGTTGACGAAACGAGCTCTAGAGAGCAATGATGATTTGGGATCTCGTGGCTTGTCCTTACCACCACTCCCTTCACGCAAACACTACGCGCATTTCTTCTACATGGCCCTCACATGGTGATGGGTTATTGTCCATTATGTCTCATTTGCCCATATTGCCATGTTCACTTTGCAAGATATGCTCATTTCTATGCCCTTGCCATGCATTTGTGACCCATGCTTTGCATCTCACATGACACTTGATTCTAGTACTTGTATATGTATTTTGCAAGCTTGGTGGAGATATTGCTTGTTATTGCCATGTTCCTTTAATGGATTCCTCTAGTATGTTGCATCTTTGAGCTACTAGTTTGCATGCTATGATTTCTATGCTTGCCTATGTTGCATCATCGATGATTCATACTTGCTCTTTTCATGCGGTTGATGGCATCCAGTTCCATGCTTTGCACATGATTGCTATTACATGTCGTCATATGTCTCCATATGTTGCCTCTCTCAGGCTAGATGATTTGTCATGTACTGAGTGCAACAATGCTTTTAGTCTTACTAATGAGATTGCCCACATAGCTTTCTCGCATATGTTTGGAGCTTTTGACATATTTCTTATGAAGCATGCTTGTCTTCCTTCTTTGCACCATATACCTAGTGTCATGAATATAGCCATTGTTGCATCATATTATTTGTGCACTTTTGCTACTAATGGTCATGTGCAAGAGAAGAGAACCATCATGATGGCTGATGTGTTCATCTACCATGTGCATACATTCTTTGCTTTCATTTGTGTATGTATAGGATACTTGGACTTTGTGTCAACTTCCATGTCACGTGAGTTGACAATCCGAGCTCTTGAGAGTGAACCACCTTCTACCACGACGAGTCTACATCACACTTGCTTGTACTTAGGCATTGTGAAGGACGCACGAGGACATGCTTTTGAGGTGATATCCTTCTCTTTCGAGAAACACAAAACCATGATCATGGATATTATGGATCATACTACTTGTGTTGCTTGCACCATGAAACTTCTTGTTCATCTTGGACCACTTGATTGCGCACATGTTAGAGATATTGCTTCGACTTGTCATTTTCACATTTCCATGCCTCATTATATATGCCTTGTGTGTTGCATCCAGTTCTTGGATAACCTGCTCCTCTCATATGCTTGGTTGCAACAATGTCATTTCTTCACATATACGCCATGTCCCATTGATTGCGACATGCTTACATTTATTGCCTCACACATGATGAACAATTGATCTTTCTATTGTGTTGAGTGCCACTAGATTTTCACTACACCCTATGCACATTATGCTTGGATTGACTTGCCCCGTGTGTTTAGACATTTCATCTTCTTTGGTGTTGTGAATTTATCATATGCCTACCATAGACCTTTCATTGATAGCTTTGTGCATGCTTGTTATGCCCTTGAGGTAGATGCTTACTCTCTTGTCACACATCTTTGCAGCTCTACCTCCCATTTGCATCCTTGTTTCCATGATGACCTTGATTGTGCTCAACTTATATGCTTAATTCCATGCCACACTTGTTTGCCAAACCATATGCTATGCTTGATGAAGACATTTGTTGGGTGAATCACCTCTTGAATGCTTGGTTTTGCACTAACGCTAACCACATTTGTTTTTCCAAGTGTTTGTTATCTTTGCTCCTTTTGAAGGAACCACACGATGGTGCGACATTGGAGAGTGCCCATTTCGATCTTCATGATGAAGAACGCTTGGTGATCGTCCACTTCTACACGGCGACAACATCTCTTTCCCATGGTGATTTGGATTTTGATCCGAGGATGGATCTTTCCCAAGGGGAAGGGGATGATGCTGAGCATCCTACGAACTTCACCATGTCAAGATTCTGTTTGGCAAGTGACACCTACCACATCTACTTCACATACATAAAGGTGAATCATCTCCTTTACACATGTTCACTTGTGCCCTTCGAGGATGGTATACTACTTGGCCCCTTTCTCATGTGCATACATAGGTGTGAGCGGAGCTACACATTCACCGAGGAGGAGTCCAAGCTCAAGTGAACAACTACACCATCCAAGAGGGAAGCCTGGAAGCGGAGAAGGAACCGCCAAGAAAGAAGGCAGCAGCTCCCAGGCGACCCCTTGCGCACGGGCCTCCCCAACCCCGTGCCCACGGGCCTCCCAGGTTGCATGGTCCTGAAGACCCCGTGCACACGGGCGTGTACCACGCCCACGGTACCCCCGTGTCCACGGGCCTCACTGACTCCGTTCTCACGGGCTAAGTGTGTTAGGTCGCTGGATACCCCATGCGCACGAGCTCCACTTAACCCATGCACACAGGGCCCCCTGTGTGTAGCTGCGGGCTTTGCCCATGTAATGTCCATTTCGCCCCTTCTTACCCCTTCATCACCTATGTCTATATATACTCCTCCATCTCCTCCATTTACACTTAACTAAGAATAGATCTAGACATTAGAGCTTAGCTCATGTACCTCCCCTTTTGGGATTCCACTTGAGAGAGAGAAGATCCCTAGTGGATATGAAGACCCCATCTAGGGAAGGATCTATCTAGATCATCAAGACCTCATCTCCCTCATAGGATTTGGGATGAAATCTACCATGTATCTTGTTTGCCTTTGATTGTTCTTGTACCTTGTGAATCGCATGTGTTTGTTGGTCTAGTGGATGTGTTATTGGACTTGTTCTTGAGTGTTCCTCTTGTGATTTCCCCTCTTGTTCTTCATTTTCTTCACGTTCTTCGTGGATCCCCCTCCAATTCGTGAAAGATCTCCACTTAGGGTCTCCACCCTACAACACCCTCGAAGATCATCCATCTTCATTACCCCCTTGTGTACGCGATGATTCACTATTCTTGACTATGGTGAAGCCCAAGGAACTGTTAGCAGATCGTCGATAGCCAGAGTTGGTCGATTGTCAGAACCTTGTGAAAAGAGACACCATGCCGTCAATGAATTGAACTGAAGCAACACTCAAGGGAAGAAGCATAGCAAGAATATCACCCTCACATCCACATATGATCTAGATCGCAACCTGCATCTACTCATAGAACCGTTCATGATGCCACTGTTGGGAATGTAGTAGAAAACAAAACAAAAATCGGCCTATGATCACCCAGGAATAATATGAAGATGCAAAACGGGTCGTAATCAATGATCTTTACCGAATCTGGGAGTGCATCGGAAGTAGACGAGTCGGTGTAGATCGTACTTGGAGTCCCTCGAACATCGATGATGATCCTGTGAACGTCCCACGAATGATCCCTCGAACGGAAGACCGATACCACTGCCTCTCTACTTGGTTGCAAGCGTACGGTCTTCACGGTCTGGCAGCGCTTCGCCGTCCAGAGCTAATCGTTGCCAGACAATTAGAGGGAGGAGATTAGAACCACATGGGGCTTCTAATTATGAGGATTGAAGGTGGCTAGGGCTGGCTCTAATTAGTCAACTAGGACCAACTAGAACATGCACTAGATCAACTAGAGGAGGCTCCAAAACTTGTGTTTTCTATTGGGAACCAAACCTCCACTATATATAGGTGAAAGGGGAGGAGGGCTACCACCAAGGAGGGAAACCCTCCTTGGGACATCCAACCAAGGGGAGGAGGAGTAGAACTCCTCCCCTTGTCCAATTTGGGTGGCCCCCGCAAGGAAAGGGGGTGCCTTCCCACTTGGGCCCTAGTGGGCCCAAGTCGCCTTTCACCACTTGGCATTTTTAGGCCCATTGATATTAAATTAAATATATATTTGTTCTAAAAAATTTCAGAGCATCATATATATAATTTAACATCCCCGGAAACATTTTCCACCTATATATATCGGTAATACCCGTATTACCCGATATTCACCGAAACCCTTCCGGTGACCCCGAAACACTTCCGGAACCTCTCGGAACTATTCTGGATATTAATGAAACAATTCCACAAATATATTATCATCACTCCCTTCCTACTAACACTCAGTAGATCATGATTACCTTAAGCTTGTGACCTCGTAGGTTCGGTAACCATAGACATGAACGAAACCCCTTCGATTCAATGACCGATAGCAGAACCATGGATATCCATATCAATCCCTATGATTATAGGAATGACATTCGAGTGAACCTTTGGTTATCATGTGATGTTCCCTTTGCTTCGCGATACTTTACAAAACCCGATGTTCATCCGTATCCTCCAGAGTCATCACCATGCTCACTGTACCGTTGCTCCTGTTACTAGTTTTGTTCTTCTTTCTCGTTGACGTGTTCCGGCATCCCCGTGACGTAGTCACCTGTATCTGGCCAGACGATGATGATGCCATCACACTGAGAGGGCCCTAAGAATATCTCTCCATCATTGGAGTAGCCAATCCCACTCTCCAGTTGTCCGGTCACTTGTCAAAATTTCCGGTGAGCCTGAAAGTTGTCATTATGATCACCTTGTTACAAATGACGTTTGAGCAACCCCAAAGCCCATCGTATAGTAGGAAGTGACTGATACACTCTCATGGTCTGAGGAACTAAAACACATGGTGACACTCCGTCTTATAACAGATGATTTTAGATGATGTAATCACATAGTATAACAAACAAGTATTGGGTCGATTCAACATGATCGTCCTTCTAACATCATACCCTCAATGTTGTTGTAGGACTACCGTTACACTTAACGATATCCATAGATCCAAAAAACGTGATCACCAACAACACTTGAGCCGGTCTTAGAGGCAAGACTGGGAACCTATTGTTTACCATTTATCATTTCACATGTGCATATGAGTTTTCCATTGAATCGCATATTCCAGGAACATAGCAGTTATAACATGGAATATAAACTCTTAACTATGAATAATGGAAACATAATAATACAATATTACTACCTATAGGGCATATTTCCAACAAAAATGGGTCTACCAAGGATAATCAACATGTTGTCGTCCTCGAGCATGTCAAGTATAACAAAGTATGTCAAGATAGTAACATTTGCAACTATAACAGGCACATCCTCACAAATACCGATAGGTATGGCAGTTGATTTATCAGCCAATTGCAAAGATATTTTTGGTAGGTATGATTTTATTCAAATTAAGTCTTCTAGATAAATAGAAAGGCATAACACTAACACCGGCTCTCAGATCACATAAAGCAGTTTTGAAATAACTATTTAATGGGGCCTGGTATAGTGGGTATTCCTGGATCTCCTAGCTTCTTAGGTACTCCACCCTTAAATGAATAATTTGCAAGTATGGCGGAAATTTCAGCTTCAGGTATCTTTCTTTTATTAGTGACAATATCTTTCATACTTAGCATCTGGAGGCATTTTCAAAATATCAGTTAAGCGAGTGCGCAAAAAGACGGGTCTAAGCATTTCAACAAAGTGCTCAAAGTGCTCTTCATCCTTGTTTTTTTGGAGGCTTAGTAGCAAAAGGCATGGGTTTCTGAACCCATGGTTCTCTTTCTTTAGCATGTTTTCTAGCAATGAAATCTCTTTTATCATATCTTTTGTTTTTAGGAGGTGGGTTATCAAGACCAACATCACGTTCTGTTTCTACATCATTATCAGGTTCTTTATCATTATCTGGTTGAGCATCAACATGAACATCATTATTATCATTATCACTAGCTGGATGTTCATTACCAGATTGTGCCCCAGCATCAGAAAAAGAAACATCATTATGATTCCCGGAAGGTTTTTCTACCACAGGTTCACTAGAAGCATGCACAGTTCTATCATTTTTCTTTTTCTTCTTAGATGAATTACGTGCATCAATATTAATTCTATGAGAATGTTTGCTCAATTCTTTTAGGATGACCTTCACGATAAAGTGGTTCCTGAGTCATTCTACCTCCTCTAGTCATTACTAACAGCATGATCATTCATTTTATTATTCATCTCATTAAGAACTCATTTTATGACTTAGCAACTTGGTCTAACTGAGTATGAACCATGGATGCATGTTTACCTAAACCTTTAACATCATTAGCAATTCTAAACATCAAGTCACTCAAGCGAACGTTCATGATAGCATTTCGTTTCAATTGATTCTTAACATACATATTGAAGTGTTCTTTCTTAACAATGTAATTATCAAATTCATCCAGGCATTGACTAGCAGATTTACTATAAAGGTATATCAGCTTCATTGAATCTATAAAGAGAATTTACCTCTACTACCTGTATCGGGGTATCGAGTCCATGTATTTCTTCAATAGGTGGTACCTTTTTAATATCTTCAACTCTAATACCCTTTTCTTTCATAGATTTTTTTGCATCTTGCATATCTTCTGGACTGAGGAATAGGATACCTTTCTTCTTCGCATTTGGTTTAGGTGGTAGTTCAGGAAGTGTCCAATCATTTTCATTTCTGAATATATTGTTCAATAGTTCTTCAGGCTTTTCAACAGTTCGTTCCCTGAAAACACAACCGACATAACTATCTAGGTAGTCCCTAGAAGCATCGGTTAGTCCATTATAAAAGATATCAAGTATTTCATCTTTCTTAAGAGGATGATCAGGCAAAGCATTAAGTAACTAGAGAAGCCTCCCCCAAGCTTGAGGGAGATTCTCTTCTTCAATTTGCACAAAGTTAAATATTTCCTGTAAGGCAGCTTGTTTCTTATGAGCAGGAAAATATTTTCCAGAGAAGCAATATATCATAACCTAGGGACTACGCACACAACCATAAGCAAGAGTATTAAACCATTTCTTAGCATGGCCCTTTAATGAGAAAGGAAACAACTTAAGGATATAGTAATAGCGAATTTTTTTCCTCATGAGAAAATAGTTGGCTATATCATTTAATTTAGTAAGATGTGCCACAACAGTTTCAGTTTCATAACCATGAAAAGGATCAGATTCAACCAAGGTAATTAACTCAGGATCAACAAAGAATTCATAATCCTTATCAGTAACAAAGATAGGAGAAGTAGCAAACTTAGGATCATATTTCATTCTCCCCATCATAGATTTTCCTTTTAGCTTACTCAATAGTTTCTTAACATTATCTCTATCATTACAAGCAAGAAATTCTCTAGCTATCTCCCCATCCATAACATAATCCTCAGGTATCTTAGGCATTTCAGTTCTAGGAGAGCTAGGCCTAATAGGAGAATCATAATTTTCATCAGTTTCAATAGTTTCAAGTTCTTTAGCTTAGGAAGTTGTTCATCAAGAAATTCACCTAGTGGCACCGTTTCATTAAGCAAAGTACTAGCATCATCAATAACATCTTTCAAAGCAGAAGTAGCATCATCAATAACTTGTGACATATCAGATTGTATAGCAGGTGCTGGTGTAGCAAGCCTACTAAAAATAGAAGGTGAATCAAGTGCAAAGTGTGATAGCAGTTCCTTACCTCCCCTCGTTTTAGAGGGTACAATCTTGGTTGTAGTGTCTTTCAGATTCTTCATAGTGATCAAAAGATATAATTCCCAAGTGACTCAACAAATAGAGTTATGCTCCCCAACAACCACGCTAGAAAAAGTTCATGATAACCCACAAGTATAGGAGATCGCAATAGTTTTTAGGGTAGTATTTCACCCAAATTTATTGATTCAACACAAGGGGAGTCAAAGAATATTTGCAAGTATTAGTAGTTGAGTTGTCAATTCAACTACACCTAGAGAACTAAATATCTGCAGCAAAATGTTAAGTAGCAAAGTAGTATGATAGTTTTGATAACAGTAGTAACAATAGCAATAGTAACGGTAATAGTAACAATAGCAGTTTTATAGTGATTGTAACAGTAGCAACAACAAAAATAACTTAGCAAAGATCAATATGCAAAAAGCTAGACATTGGATCAGTGATGGATATTTGTGTTGGATTATATTCATCATATAACAGTCACAACCTAGAGCGATGCACAATAGCTCCAATTCATTAATGTAATGTAGGCATGTATTCCGTATATAGTCATATGTGCTTACAATAAGAACTTTCATGACATCTTTTGTCCTGCCCTCCTATGGCAGTGGGGTCCATAAGGAAATCTAAGGGATATTAAGGCCTCCTTTTAATATAGAACTGGAACAAAGCATTAAAATATAGTGAATATATGAACTCCTCAAACTACGGTAATCACCGGAAAGAATCCCAATTATTGTCACTTTGGGGTATGCGGATCATAACACGTAGTGACTTGCAAGATCGGATCAAGAACGCAAATATATTCATGAAAACATAAAGGGTTTAGATCTGAAATCATGGCACTCGGACCTTAGTGAAAAGTATTAAGTATAGCAAAGTCATGTCAACATCAACCTCGGAACATATTGGATACTAGGGATCAAGTCCTAACAAATTGACTCGATTACATGACAAATCTCATCCAACCCCATCACCGTTCAGCAAGCCTACGAAGAAATTACTCGCTCCCGGTGATGAGCATCATGAAATTGGTGATGAAGAAGGGTTGGTGATGATCGGACTAGAGATCTGCCCTCCCGATGAAGAATAGGAGGTGGCGGTGGCTCCGTATCGTAAAACGCAATGAAAATTCTTCTCTTATTTTTTTCTCGGGGGAAAGGAATTTATAGGCTTGAGATTGGTGTCAGTGGAGCCACGTGGGCCCCACAAGGTAATAGGGTGCGCCCAGGGGGTGGGCGCACCCTGTTGCCTTGTGGGCAACTATTGGCCCCCTTCAGTGGATCTTCGCTCCAGTATTTTTTATTATTCCATAAAAAGTCTCCAAAAAAATTCGTGCGATTTCGAGAACTTCTATTTCTGCACAAAAATAACATCATGGTAGTTCAGCTGAAAATACCGCCAGCCCGGGTTAGTTTCATTCAAATCGTGCAAATTAGAGTCCAAAACAAGAGCAAAAGTGTCTGGAAAAGTAGATACAATGGAGACATATCAATGTTAGTGACTGGAGAACTCTGTTAATCGCTACTTCATCCGAAAGAATAACTCTCAACTGATGTAAGTGGTTGAGGAACCCAGACATTTTGAGTACATGCTCACTAACGGAGTTGTTCTCCTCTATCTTGCATCTAAAGAACTTGTCGGAGGTGCCATACCTCTCAACTCGGCCGTGAGCCTGAAATATCAATTTCAGCTCCTAGAACATCTCATATGCTCTATGGTGCTCAAAACGTCTTTGGAGCCCCAGTTCTAAGCCGTAAAGCATAGCACATTGAACTATCGTCTAAGTGTAACATGATCCAAATCAACTACCCATGTCCGATCATCATGTGAGATGGGGTAGTCATCAATGGTAAACATCTCCATGTTGATCATATCTACTATATGACTCATGTTCGACCTTTCGGTCCTCCGTATTCTGAGGCCATGTCTCTACATGCTAGGCTTGTCAAGTTTAACCCAAGTATTTTGCATGTGTAAAACTAACTTACACCCGTTGCATACGAACGTAGAGTCTATCGCACCTGATCATCACAAGATGCTTCGAAACGATGAACTTTCGCAATAGTGCATACTTAGGGAGAACACATTTTATCTTGAAATAAAGTGAAGGGGTCATCTTATAATTCTACCATTGTCCTAAGAAAAATAAGATGCATGAAAGATAAACATCACATGCAATCAATATGTGACATGATATGGTCATTATCATCTTGTGCTTTTGATCTCCATCTTCAAAGCACTGGCATGATCTCCATCTTCACCAGCATGGCACTATGATCTTCGTCATCATGATCTCCATTATCATGATGTCATGTGGTTGTCTCCGCCAACTATTGCTTCAACGACTATTGCTAACTCATAGCGATAAAGTAAAGCAATTACATAACATTTAAATATTGGCAAGTCATACAATAAATTAAATACAACCATATGGCTCCTGCCGGTTGCCGTACTCATCCACATGCAAGTCATGAACCTATTACAAAAGATGATCATCTTATACATCAACATATATCACATAACGTTTTGGCCATACCATATCACAACATGCCTTACCGTAAACCAGCTTGTAGGGTGACATACCCATTGGGTTTTTGCAAGCGGTGCGATAGGTCCAAACTGTTTCATTCAACTTCCTTGCCCAGTCTTTCCTGGACTTTGCACCGTCTTCTGTAATATTGTCTTTATTTCTCGATTTGAGAGTTCAACTTGACACGGACATATGTGCTTAGTATACACTTAAGAGCATCTCCAGCCACGCCCCCAACAACCCCCCACCAGGCCATTTTAGCGCGGCCTAAAATCGGCCTAATCGCGCCAGAGCTGTTTTTCTGGTTTGGGTTAAAATCGCACCGCGGACCCAGCCGAACCGGTCTTATTTGGGCGCCTATGGCGCTTGGGAAACTATTTGTGCGCTTGAACAGGAATGGGCCAGAGTCGAGAGACACGCCGCTTCGTCGTCCTCATCGCCTCGGTTCCCGCAGGAATCAATGCCAAGGTTGCCGCTCTGCTGTGCCGGTCAGCCTTCCATTGTTGCCCCACGGGCGGCGCAGAGAAGGCGCCACGACACGCATCCCGCCCGCTCCCGCCACGCGGCACCCGGCGGGCAGCTTCTCACCGCGCCGCTTCGGATATAAAAGCCGACCTCCCCGCTGGTGAACGCCACAGTCGCCACAACTCGCCACCTATCTCGCCTAGTCTCGCCAGAGAAGCCACTCTCCCCTTCTTCCCCCGCCGACGAGCAATGGCTGAGCGTTACCCAGGCGACGCCGCGGCGGCGAATGGCTTCGGCCGACGCCATCTGCGCGAGGACGAGGCGCGCCACGAGGCCGACTACCCGGTGCCCCCAGACATGCGGGTGCCGGGCTCGTGGAGGCTGAGCGTCGGCGGCGTCCTGGTTCCCCCGATGCCCATCGGGGCTGAACGGCGCGCCGAGATCGCGCGCATCCATTCGTCGCTGTCGAAGGCGCAGCGGAACGAGCCGAGGTACGCCGCCGACAGCCTCACGCTGTGGACGATGTACTTCGACCGCCGCCACACCGACCAAGTCGCCTCCGCAAACAGCGCCATCCCCCGCGGCCGCCTCAATGCCGACGGGAGGCGCGAATGGTGGGGCGTGCCCGGCCGCACCCTCGAAGCCGTCCTCGACCACATCAAGACCGGCAACACGATGCGCCTCGAGTACCCGGCGCCCCCGTCCTTCTCTCGTCGTCGGGTTCCGGTTCGCTCTCCTCCGGGTCACTGGCGCTCTGCCCCGTCAAGCCGGAGCCGCAGGAGACGCCGCTTGGGCGTCGCACCCGCAGCGGCGCCCTCGTCATCAACGAGGGTGGCCGCCCCTTCCCTCGATCCCTCCATCTCGTCTGGCCGAAGACCGAGCCGGGGTTGCTCCCCGTCAAGAAGGAGCACGCGGAGATGGCCGCCGCCGACGAGACCGTCCTCAAGTGGGAGAAGGCGGACTATGTCTACGAGCAGGTGGAGCGCCAGCACCGGTCCTATGAGGAGATCAAAGCTCGGCGCCGCGGACGCAACGAGGGCGTCGTCGTCGTCCTCGATAGTGACGACGACGAGGACGCGCCCGGGCCGTCCAACCCCCTGCGCGTCATCGGCGACCCTGGTCAAGGGTGCAGCAAGGACGACGGCGGCTCCGGTGGGACGCAGGGCGACGACGATGACGACGGCGGCAGCTACTACACCCGGTTCTACAGGCTCCTCAGCATGTAAAAGGCGGGCAACGGCAGCGGCGTAGTAGGCGTAGTTGTTTTCTGTTTTTTTTGTACAAATTTAAATGAAATCGCCGAGTTTGTGCCGTGTTCGTACAAATTTGAATCAAATCGCCGAGTTTGTGCCGTGTTTCCGTCGATTTGGGGGCGACCTGGGAGCGGCAACTGGAAACACAATCACCCCCGCGTCAAAATTAAACGCCGGTTCAGCCCCAGACGGCGCTTTTTCGGCGTCCTGAGGGCCGAACGGCTGGAGATGCTCTAAGTGGCTTGCCATCCTCCAGCAGAGTCTGCCATCCAGCGTCCATCGAACAGCTTTCTATTCTTGCACCGTAGATTCAGATTCTATCCTAGTCGTTCCCGTTTCAAGTACTTGTTGCAGGTTTAAACCTTTGTAATCCATAGATCGACGTGTGTTGACAGAAACAAAAATGTTAATTCATAACTGTATGGTAATACGTGTCTTATTTATATCATATAAGTATCATAGAACAAGTCATGTAACCGACCTAACAAAACTGAAAGAAAGCTAGCCTTTGCACAAAGGAACAACAACCCAGAAGTAAAATTACAATCAAGATTGAAGAAATCTCTGAACTTGACACCAACGTCCGTCACCTGCCTCTGGAACCATCACAACAGCCACCAAAGAAAAAAATAACGAATCACCTTCACACCCGAGCTTGTAGCGGCTCCATCGCTGATATGCAGCTTTGCGGACCTCCAAGGTGGCTCACCAAAGGCAAAACCATAACCGTTGAACGAATCGCACCGAGGCAACACCGGACACGCCATCGAACTCCGGATCGCACCCCCACACAACTAGAACGCCGGAGGAGAAAACCACATCTCGCCATCCACGAACCGCGAACCCAAAGACACGATCCACCATCTTCCAGGATGCCGATGCAGACCACAATCTGCATCCGCTCCTGGACTACCTCCCAAGCTCCGCGCCGGCGCCGGAGCAAACGCCGTCGCAACGACGGAGCCCGAGGACACAGGTCCACCACAAGGATGTCGCGCCGCCACGCCATCTTTGCTTGAACAGACTGATTTCTAAATCCATCCCCAACCATATGACCGATCGCCTCGTTGGAGTAGGATCCAAAGAAACTTTATTCAACGCCGCAATCGCCGCCGCCGAAGCCAAGACGATGAATGGCCGAAAATCCTAATCTACGAAAGAAAAAACGATCCACACGCGTGGATCCGGCGACCCCCCTCATCACTGACGACCGAGGCCGCCGGCGGAGGGGAGCCGCCGGACGGCGGTGGGGGGAAGACTCCTGGCGGCGAGGTCGCCTTTTCTTTCCTCTGGCGGAAGAAAGAAAAGCGAGTTAATTCATAACTGTAGCAAATCTTGGTACAGCTAGTTTTTCGCTGCTCTACGTACCACGCGCGGTGCATGCGCTGCTGAAGGAACTGTCTCCCCGCCGGACGTTAGGATTCTGTGCGCACGCTATCTTAGATTTTCCCATTAATCTTTCAGCAGTTCTTTTTTTTACAGTAATCTTTCAGCAATTCGTTACGTTATATTCTCACTTGTAGGGTGCTGATACGAGTTATTTCAGCAATTCAGCAATTTGGTTTGGTTTGATTATTATTATTCTTGGAAGATATTCAGTGAGAGCAGATATGGAACCGCTCGGCAAGGGATGCATGATATTTCAATGTTTCCGATCTTAAAAATTAAATTGCTCACCAAAATTTATTGATTCCTTTCATTTGACCTACACTATTATAAGGGGTGGCTAGGTAAATGGTACAAGTAATGGATTCTCAAAAACAAAACTAAATCTGAAAGAAAAATACTTTGTGCAGACAAACAGTTCACCAATTGCCTACAGGCACCAGATAATCCATCAAACACTTCACCTTTTTCTTGCCTCTCAGTTTCCGAAATGCACCCGATTCGATCTGCCGAATCCTCTCCCTGCTGACACCCATGATGTTGCCAATCTCCTGCAAAGTTCTTATCCTACCATCATCGATTCCAAACCTAAGCTTGACAACTTGTCTCTCACGTGGGCTCAGAGTATCCAGTGCCTGATGCACATCTTTCTTCATTGACATTCTATTCAGCATTTCTTCAGCTGTCTCGGCGCTGGGATCAGCTGTGACCTCCTGAAAATGGGAGCACGTTCTTGTTTGAGTTCTATATACAGCAAGCACGGGTGAGATACAAAATACAAACGAGACAGCACCTGGTAAGTCATGTCTGTGCTTCCAATTTTGCTATCAAGGGATACACTATACTTCGGGAGGTTCACTGCTGCTTCGACACGTTTGACTGGCATACCAGTGTCCACTGCTATTTCCTCATTAGAGGGCCGCCTTTTAAGTTTACGGCGAAGTCGTTTTGTGCACTCCTTCACACGATAACTTGCCTCAACCATGTGAGCCTGGTAATCAGAATAAACCAGTGTAAGAAATATTGCAGCTAAGAGAACCAGCATTGATAAAATACAAGTATCAAATACAAATTGGCATTCATTCCTACCGTCTGGTATCCATGCCAACTGTCTGGTAAGTTGAAGCAAATGAACTGAGACGGTCTCGGAGAATCATACACAAATCGTAGTAAACCGGAATCATCAATTAACAGAGAATATTAAAAGAGAAAGTCAACAGGAGTAATATTGCAGTAATGTGCAATGTCTTTTCACTATATGAAAAGAAAAAAGACAACACTGACTGCCAAAAGTACCAAAGACGTCTGACCCAAGTAATACCCGTAATCATCGTATGAATCATTCTTTCTCCTGCTCCCACGACCTAAGCGACAGGCGGTAGCCGGTCTACCGTACTCCCTCCCCGGTGAGACTATAGGGCTTCGGTCCGGTGGTGGTGGTAGGGTTACGAAAAAAATTAGGGTTTGTCTCCGATCGGATGTGATGAGACGATGGCATCATTGTCAGCATGGATAAGGTCTCCACGCCTCGCTGTCATTCTGGCGGTTCTTCTTTGTGGCATGTGGGAGAGTAGAACCAGATCTGCTTCTTTTGCTTTTCTTCTGCAGTTTTGTCTCAGTTGTGCTGTCCTGCGGAGTGGAGAACGTAGTTGTGCATCTTGGTCCTCCAGCTCCAATTCTGACCTTTTAAAAAAAAATAGCTCCAGTTCTGACCGACGAAGGTTGGCTAGCCTTGGCCTCAGCAGGGAGCGTGTGAGATTTGTGTTCCCCGACTCTATGGGCCAGGGCCTGGGGCATTCTACAGGCCGTTTCCGGTGTGTTCTTCTCCAGGTCGGTGATTTGCTGCGCAGATCGCGGCCGACGGCGTCTTCTAGTCTACATCAACGACTTCCCGGCCGTTGCTTATACAAGCTTGTGGGCTTCAACAAGTTTGCTCCATTGAGACAGAAGCCCAGAGGCGGCAACGAACTTTGCTTAAGGCGCGCGGCCGATGGATGCAGGAGGAAGAAGACTTTGGCAACCCCAGGGACCTGGATGGATATTTCAATTTCTGGAAAGGTGCTTTTGTAAGGGTCTGTTCAACTTAATATGTGGCCTTTGGCCTTTCCGGAAAAAAAAACCGTCAACTGTACCATGTGTCTCATTGCACCAAGAAACTAGCATCAATGCGTTATGCTACAAAATAAATAGTTATCTCGCATTTGCACATAGACTAGCAGTTTCACCAATTTGAATGGGTTCACTCATACTGCAGAATCTCAGAAATTGTCTAACTTAATTCAGCTTGCACTCATGCATGATAGTATTATTAGGCACCAAGTCACAATCAGTATGACCACAGCAGCCAGCAGGTGGGTACACAGAATAGTGCAACAAAACATAAAATAACTAAAAGGACAAGGATGGCCAACATACTGGTAAGCGAAATATCTGGGTTTGCTCAGAGACAGATTTTCGCATAGCTTGTTTGATCCACCAGTGAGAATATGTAGAGAACCGAAAACCCTTTGATGCATCAAACTTTTCAGCACCTCTTATAAGGCCCTGCATTCCTTCCTGTAATGAAGACCTAGAAATAAAATATCCATGCTAAATACAGCATAGAAGTAACCATACTTATTAACCACAACAGCTAAAGAAAAGTCCATGTACCTGAATAAGATCATAAAGCTCCAACCCTGGACCTTCAAATTCTCTGGCAATAGAGATTACAAGTCGCACATTAGATGTTACCATTCTGTTTTTGCAATGAATACCATGATCAAGACGTTTCCGCAAAGTGTTCTCATCAGTTCCAGCTGCAGCTGCCCACTGTGGGAAGGTTGGTTGACCACCATTGTACTCTGCAAGCTCACCTTGAATTGCCTCCAGCTTCAAGAGATCCTGCACCAATTCAAGGTAATGTTGCATATTTAGCTCCAAAACTGGCTCTAAATGAAAAGAACAATACTACATCCACGTAAGCACTCAACCTCACGAGGATTTCGATTACTAGGTCCAGCAATATCTCGAGTACAAGCAACGCGGCATTGGTGTTCGTCGAGCTCTCGCCTAAACCCACGCATCTCTCCTTTGCTCTCGGTTTCTGGCCAGCAGTTTCACCACCGCCACCTACTCTCCAGCGCACACACGCACTTAGTTCACCAGGTTGTGCACCAGCTCAGATGGTGCGTTGCTCCATTGAACGAGAACTTAAACAAGAGAATTGGCACTGCGGCGAAGAACTCATTGCCGAAGCACCTTTCCAGGGACCAGCAAATGAGCATCAGGTGAAGGCAACTGAGGTAATACTTGATAGTCCAGCTTTAGAACTTGCGGAGCAAGGAAACCTGAAAACAGGATAAACTTTGGTTGACGCTGGCAGGGCTAGCCAATAGGCCACTTCGCTGACGCTCTCGAGCACCTCAAAGGGACCAAAGAACTTGAAAACCAATTTGTAATTTGCTCAGGGAGCGACAGAGGCCTAAATATAGGGTTGGAGCTTCAAGAAGACCTCATCACCAACAGCAAAAAATCTATCAATGTGATGTTTGTTGGCCTGGCTCTTCATCCGCTGCTATGCGCGCAAGAGGTGCTGACCAACCGAGTCCATAATGAGGAGGAAACGTTCAAGCCACTGCTGAAGATCAGGAATAACAATGGTGTCATCAGGAGCAATGCCGAAGTGTCGCGGATGATGCCCATAGATGACCTCAAAGGGGGTTTTGCCCATTGCAGAGTGCAATTGCTATTTTACCAAAATTCACAAAGAGGGGGCGACTGAGACCAACCAACGAGTTGGATGGGCACTGACACAACAACGGAGATAACCCTCCACATGTTGATTTACACACTCTGTTTGACCATCTGGTTAGAGGTAGCGAGGCAGGATCATACGTAGCAGGTGCGAGTGCATTGAAACAACTCTTTCCAAAAGGCAGTGGTAAAGATGCGATCACGTTCAGAGACAATAGAAGAGGCATAGCATACAATTTGTAAATCATGTCGAGAAAGGCATCAGCGAGAGGTAGAGTAGTAAAAGGGTGATGCAAGGAAATAAAATAGCCATATTTGGACAGCTTGTCAATAACAATCAGGATATAGTCGAAACAACCCAAAGCTGGCAAACTTCGATGAAGTCAATAGTCAGGTCGTGCCCATGTACGTGAACCTATAAGGTCGCGCACTTAAGGGGGCAGAAACCCACTCAGATGAGACCCGGGTGGACCATTCGGACTCAGGTTAGTCCACAAGGGCAAGGGGAAGACTACCAACTCTGGCGAGGGCCTATCATCACACTCTGGCGGGGGTGGTTCAGCCCCTCACCCTGCTGCTCTCGCACCAGCGCCCTGGACCGGCATGGTCCACGCTTGGCCCATGCCCTGGCGGCCCCATGCTCCTGGTGCAGGCATCCTCGTCCCGTGCCCCGGGGGCTCCACTCTGTTCCCCAGCATGGCGGTGCACCATGGGGTCGTCCATCGGCGCTCAGCTCGGCTCCACCTATTGTCTGGCACACCAGCCGTGCTCCTGCCCACCCCCTCTACGGTGCGGTGGCTGGCGGATCCCCCAATGCCACCCATCCGACTTGGGACCAGACAGCCCTCATCCACGCCTTGAACAGTATGAGAGTGCAGCAAGGTCAGGCTTCCTCGCCAAGCACGGAGTGGTACCTCGATACTGGAGCTTCCACTCACATGGCGTCCTTGTCTGATACTCCCTCCGTCCCAAAATTCTTGTCTTAGATTTGTCTAACTACGGATGTATCAAGTCGATACATCCGTATCTAGACAAATCTAAGACAAGAATTTTGGGACTGAGGGAGTATAATCTCTTCATGTCATCCTTGCTACTCTTCCCGCATTGTAGTTGGCAATGGTTCCTCGCTAGCAGTCACACACACTAGCTACCACAACATCCCGACAAAAACCAACGCCCTCTCCCTTCATAATGTTTTAGTCTCACCTAATCTAATCAAAATATCCGTACCAGCCAAAGCCCCAGCTTGTGACAACCCCATTAATGTTGAATTTGATGATCATGGACTATCTGTTAAGGATCAAAGAATGAAGGTGGTGACCCTCCGATGTGATTCTCCTGACGATCTTTACCCACTGGAACCCACGACCGAGCCTCAACGTCATCACACCTCACCACCGTCTCCAGCGACACCTGGCATTGTCGACTCGGCACCCTGTCGATGATGCCCTCGATCAAACCCTCCGACGCTCATCTCTCGCCATCACCGAGAGCTCCTGCCCGACATGCCACGCATGGCAATCAGGGAAGAGTGTTAGGTTACCTTTTAGTTCATCGGATAATGTCTCTTATTTTCAATTTCAGCTCTCCGGTTTTCAATACTACCGTTATCGTTGATGATCACAGTCACTTTGTATGGACTTCCCCCTTGCGACAAAAATCTGATGTTCTCCCATCCTACGCACGTCCATCTCCCTTGTACAAAACCACTTCAACCTCTCTATTCTCATAATCCAATCTAACAATGCGCGTGAATACGAAAATCTCGCCGCCCGCACCCGTTTTTCATCCCTCGACATTCTTCTTTGCATGTCATGCCCGTACACATCGCCACAAATTGGTTGTGTCGAACGATCTCTTCGCACACTCAATGACATCACCCACTCCCTACTCATCAACGCAGCCATGCCCTACCCGTACTGGGCTGAGGCCCTACAGACCGTCACCTTCCTGCTTAATCGACACCCATGCCGTCCATGCCGCGACCAAACACCCTTCTTCCTTCTCTATGGCATTCACCCAGACTACACTGCCCTACGAGTATTTGGCTGCCTCTATTAACCTAATCTCCGCCACCAACACGCAAACTAGCACCAGTCACCCCATGTGTACTCCTTGGTTATTCCCAAGATCACAAAAATCGAGCCCACCGACCATGTCATCCTCTCTCGCCACGTTGTCTTCGAAGAAACACAATATCCGTTCAGCACGACACCACCAGACCCCACCCCTGACCTCCTCGAGCTCACCAATCCACCACAGTCCCTCAGCGGCAGCGCATTAATCACCCCCGCCCCGCCGCCCCAACATCTCCCACCCCACCCAATTCTCCTGCCATGGCAGCCGAGAGCCCACCCAACCAAACTCCTGCCATGGCAGCCAAATCCCCAGCCGCCAGCCCCACATACAGAAAACCCCTGCCATGGCAGCCAACCCCCTCCCCCCCCCCCCCCTTCACCCGCCAGCCCACACACCCAAATCCCTGCCATGGCAACCGAATCTCCTGCCATGGCAGCAAACCAGGAAACCTGCAAAGCCCTTCACCCAACCATGTGATCTCTGATTCACCGGCCACACCAGCCCCACCCCTTCCTTCCCCAATTTCGGCACCTCATCGTCATGTCCCGCCTATCCCCACCCACACCATGACCGCACGCGGCCAGGTTCCTACTCAACAAAAAATACGATCTATCTCTCACCGCCACCACAGACCCCTCAACGTCCCCATTTCCCAAAACCGTGTGCTGCTTTGCATGATCCCCATTGGCTATCTGCTGTGCAGATTGAGTACAAGGCTCTGATCAAAACCAGAACCGGACATGGAGCCTTGTTCCCTGGCCCGATGCAGCCAATATCGTTACCGGCAAATGGTTGTTCTGCCAGAAGTTCAAGACCGATGGCATCTTGGAGAGGTTCAAAGCGCGCTGGGTTGTGCGCAGCTTCCCTCAGCGTCCGGGCGTTTACTTCAATGAGACATTCTCGCCGGTCGTCAAGGCGGCCACCATTCACGTTATGTTATACATTGCTGCTTCGCGCCAATGGCATGTACACCAAATGGACTTCAACAATGCGTTGCTACATAGACATCTCTCCGAGCGCGTCTACTTCCAACAGCCGTCCGCCTTCGTCGACGACACCCACCCCGACCATGTCTGCCTCCTCGACAAGTCTCTAGACCTAAAATAAGCGCCACACGCCTGGTTCGCTCGGTTCGCCGCGTTCGTCCACAACATCGGCTCACAGTCGAATCCCTCGCTGTTTGTCTTGCACAATAGCTCAGGAACCGCCTATCTTCTACTCTACGTCAACGACATATTCCTCCCTGCCTCTACTACAACTCTTCTTCACCATCTCCAACAACAGCTGTTCATCGAATTCTTGATGAAGGATGTCAGACCGCTACACTACTTCCTCGGCATTGCATGACGTAAAACAAAGCCGGCTTCTTCCTGTCCCAGCGCACCTACCACCGAGGTGCTTCTGGACCATGCCAACATGCAGGACTGCAAGCCCGTGTCCACGTCGGTCTGACACACACTCCAAGCTCTCTGCATCTGACGGCGCTCCGGTACCGACGCCTCCGAGTACCGCAGCCTCGCCAGCACCCTCCAATACACGACGATGAAGCGCCCCGACATAGCCTATGTCGTCCAGCAATGTTGCCTCGTCATGCACGACCCTCACACCACTCACCTTGCTCTCTGAAGCGGATTGCACACTATCTACGCGGGACAACCACTCATGGTCTGCATCTACACCGCTCGGCATCCTTCGACCTGGTGGCCTACTTCGACGCTGACTGGGCCGGCTGGTCGAACACACGACGATCCACCTTCGGCACGTCATATTCCTCGGCGACTCCCTGGTATCCTGGTCCAGCAAACACCAGGCCACGGTCTGCCTTTCAAGCGCGGAGGCAGAGTACCGCATTGTCACAAATACGGTGGCTGAGTGTTGCTGGCTCAGACAACTTCTCGGCAAACTTCACGTTCCCCTGCCCAAGGCCACCGTCGTCCAAGGCCACCGTCGTCTTCTGTGATAGCATTTCCTCGGTGTATATAGCTGCAAATCCCATCAATCACCGACGGTCGAAGCACGTCCAGTTCGACATACACTTCGTCCAGGAAGAGGTAGACCTCGGCAAGCTCGCGTCTTTGCATGTCCCTATGAAGCAGCAATTCGACGGCGCCCGACAATGGGTCTTCCGATCTTTGGCGTTTCAGATTTCGGTCCAGCTTACGCATCCGGCTACCGGATGCTTCAGCTGCAGAGTGTTAGCAAACCTCCTCCCTCCCTCTCCCACTCTCTTTGTTGCACATGTACTATATATCTTGAATAGATGAGCAGCACCCAAGGTACATTGTGTTCTCTCGTCACATGTCTCCAATGTTAGGTGTGCTTTCAGAGTTACACCCAAGGTACATTGTGTTCTCTCGTCACACGTCTCCAATGTTCGGTGTGTGCTTTCAGAGTTACTGATGGCTGATTTGTTCTCGATGGGCCAGACTAGAGCACAACACGGTTTTTCCTCTCCAAGCTCAGGTGTTGTTGATTCACCATGAGTATGGGAGCGGTGTTAGAGTTGTATATATTAGCCGTGTAATAGTCCCATTATGTAAGGGATTTTCTGCATGTTGTATCACACATGTATTTGTATACATACTGGCCTATGGCCTCATAGGAATACAAGTTGTTATTTCCCTAACAACAAATCCAATAGTTCATACAAATTAATTGTAAAACGGTAGCCTCACCTGAATACCATTCGAGAGCTCAACCTCTTCCTTTGCTGTAAGAAGTTTTCGGCCAGTCATCTTCCATAAGGAACCTAAAGGATTCATGGTCGATGGACCCTTGGATCGCTTCTTCTTCGATGACGCTGCTAGTTTTGGGGAACTACGGACTATTGTAGCTGCCTTCATTGTTGCTCTTGTTCTCCGAGCTCTTCTCTCGGATTGACGTGCAGACTTAACAGCTATGTTATCAGCGTCCTGTGTATCATCATCTAGTTCTGCTTCATCACTCGGAATGCCATATGGTTCACCATCACTATATTCATTTGCCCTGCTCGATAACATTTCTGTGCGAAGGATTTCTTTCGCCAAGTAATTTTCCACTTCCCCTTTTTTTCTGAACACGGGCTGGGAACTACTCTTCTGTACCATGTGAACAACTTCTTGGGCAGCTTCAGCTGCTGCTCTTGCAAGGGCAACTGCCTCTGCAGCTGCAGCAGTTACAACAGCCTCTTTGTTCAGAACTGTTTCTGATGCCAGAGTTGACTCAAAATTTCTCTGTTGAAATTTTTACAAGATAAACGAATGAAAAGCATGATCTGACATAACTAGTAAGAGTTGCTAATGCTACAAGTCCTATAATTAGTGCCAGATTACAGTATTTGAAAGTAAATTAACAATCCTGACAGTAGAAGTAGCTACAGACGCGTGCATACGTAATGTGAAATACAATCTACCTGTAGGGATATAATATGCTATTTCAAATCAAATTCCACCAAGAGTATCATTACTCCATGTCCATCACATTCGTTGACCATAATAGGCCAACTGATTAGCTCACATTCTCACTCAGAAACAACTTAGTGCAAGTGAACAACAACATTCGGCCAATCACGCCCACTCCTAGCTCAACCAAACCTTCTTTATCAGTTGAATGTAAAACGCAATGCAAAAAACAACCGAGCAGACTACGTCACCTGGAGAACCGGCGCCGAGTCCGGAGACGAGTAAACGAGGTGGAGCGGCCCACCAGCCGCGTGGTCAGCGTCGACGACTGCTGCAGCAGCAGAAGTGACAGCGCACTGGACACGGAAGGGGCGGCGGCCGGAGCACCTGCCTGAGTTGGAGGATGAGGACGACGAGGAAGGGTGCTGGTACGCGTGGGTGGTGGAGAACGAAGACGGGGCCCACTTGAAGTGCGGCGCCAGACACGCCATTGTGCAGCCCGGGCTGATCGAGAGCTCACCTCGGGTCGGTGATCTCCGCGGTAGGGAGGAAGCGGGGGGACGGAGGTGGAGAGACAAGGCGACGGCGCGGATGGATTCTGGGATTTGTTTGGTCTCTTCGGATAAGGGCAAAGTGATCAGGTCGGCTGAGGCGCGCTCCACGATATCACAGAGGCTGACCAAACTTAGTTTCAGCAAAAAAGAAAAAAATAACTCTAAATTATTATTATTATTGAAATTCCTTTTTTCGATAAAGGAAATATATTACGAAGATATCAATTACACGCAGCCTCTGCACCAACAAGACATCGAAAGACATCAAAGATGCACACATCCAAGGACAAAAATTAAAAAAGAAAAGAAATATAAAAACAAAGACCCCGTCGCAGTGATGAAACACTCACAACAGCAACACTATAACCACCACCAAAGACAACACCCAGATTACATAAGAGGTTCTCCAAAAGCGATGCCTCCAAGAAGCAAACAATGCACAAGCGTTGTCGTCGCCCGATCAAGGATCTTGAGTTTTCACCCTGGAGAGAGTCGGAGATTCAAAAACAATGCCTTCGCAAGACCATTGTCAGGTACAACCAATGAAGGCCAGACCTTGGGCTTTCACCCTGGAGAACACGGCTTGGTGCTCGAAGCACCCCCAAAAATGTTGTCCACCTGTGTTGCCGCCCCCTCCTGCAAAGGTCGTCGCTGCAAGTCTTCAACACCCGACACACAGGAAAAAACCTGTGTCGTCATTCTTCAATGCAACCAAAACTCCTCTCTGCCGTTACAAGTTTTCAGTCACAGCCACCATAACTTTCTTCACCACTGTCAACGTCATCGAAATCTATACTTAGACATGTCCCATGGCACTGGCAAGGCAGCGAAGCTTCGCGCCATGCCCTCATGAAGCCTCTCTAGCCAAAGACAAGGGCACGTCCGACCGGATCAATTCGGATCTAGATAACCAGTGGTGCCATGTGCCGAAGGCTGAGATCTCCGAGCAAAAGACCGGAACCCGTCGGTCTCCAGATCGAAGAGGCCAGCATGAAGCAGATCAAAATTTTGGAGCATGAAGAACAACAGGGCCAACCACTGCAGGACTTCCTCGATCGGCCGGGCGGGCAAAGGCCGCCGCCAACCCAGGCGAGAGCCGCCACCGCGACCAGCCCTCCACAGCTGGGACGAAGAATCGAAGACCGGTCGCCTCCAAGCTCTGCCCAGTGCCGCCGCGCCCCCGCTCGGGATCGCTGGCCCGCACCGAGCCCCCACGTGCGGAGAAGAGAGAGGGCCCCGCCGCCACCAACACCAGCCAGGCTTTGCCGGGCGGCGTGGACCGGCAGCGGCGAGGGTAGAGAACGAAGGAGGGGGCGCTGCTCCGGCCGCGATTGGATAACCTCCCGTGACACGCTCGCCAGGCGCGTCGCGGGAGCGATCCATTTTTCACGCTCGCGTGACGGGAGCCACCCTCTTGTTACTTGTTAGGAGTGACGGGCAGACAGGCAAAATACAACAGTTGTTCAATAAAACCATTTTAAAGGTATTTGGATCAAATTAATGTGTTCTTCAAATTAATCCAGTTTGTGAGCTAGTTCAAATTCATGTGTGCTTCAAATTAATCCAGTTTGTGAGCTAGTTCAGACCTAGAGATCGAGGTACCTTACAATTGGTATCGAAGACAACAAGTCCTAGAGATTCCGTGACAACGCCATGGTACTCGATGGCAAGAACGGCGGCGAGCAGAAGCCATGGAGAAGTTATCGGTTGAGGGCAGTAGCGTGTATGAACTTCTTCAAGTGGAGTTCGCCAACGATTTGGACCATAAGTTCAAGGATCATGGTGAGTTACTTCTCACATCCATGGGCAGGTTATTGGAGACGAACACTGGCCTCATCGCGACTTGACGTTGTTCGGGAGGAGGTAGCGCTTGCCGTCGAGCAAATCTGAACAAGGAGAGCTCGCCCTCTGGAGATGGTTCTTCCTCATCGCGGAATGTTGGGAACGGTAGCAACAACGCTATCGTCGACACCCTTGCCTTCGACCCCAACCACTCGGAAAGACACATAATGTTTATGTCCCTCCTCCAGTTGGAGGTGCGCATGAATCAATTCCGTCCCCATTTTTTCATTCGCATGACCTGCCTGGTGCGGATACTGCTGATAATTCCACTTTTGGTTTGCGTCTGGATGTTCCTCCTTGCGATGGCACTAATCTGTGTCTCTGACAACCTTGATGTGACTATGAATTCCGCCTCTGGAGCACACCTAGTTATCATCGGATTTCACTTGCTACAACACAGTTTCAAATAGCAACATCACGTTGGTTGGAGTCTGCTCAGCACCATCTATCGCAGGCGACATTGATGAGTCCAATTTATGTGATGATTTTGATAGTTTTCTTGTGCCTACATGGTAGGTTTTATGGTCACGCACCTCCTTTTGTTGATAACCCCCAGGTAACGCTTTTTGGACCATTTAGCACTTTATGGAAGGAATCCCAGGAAATGGCAGTGGAATATTGTATATAATGTGATAATCACCTACCATATAAGAATCAAGCAAGGTGTAAGTGCATCTAGTGCCCCTTAGTGATTTTGGTGTATTGAAGACTTATAGGTTAAGGGACTAATGCGTTTGTGAGTGTACACAGGTCTATAAGTCTATGAGGAGTTTGATATTTACAGAGAAAGTCGACCCTAAAAATGAAGTTCTGAAGACTTTGATATTACGAAGACTTTGAAAGTGAAGAAATTGGTGTGACCTTGAAGACTTGGTATTCATTTGAGGAACATGAAGCGTGAAGACTTTTGTTTTCGTAGTTTCCTTTTCTCTTTCTTGAGTCATAGGAAACACCGTCTTTGTTAAAGGGGGTCGAGGAAATACTAAGGAAAATTTTCCATGTGATGCTCAACTCAAAATCCTACACCTACCAATCCTTCGAGTGAAGCCTTTGGAAATCTCATACAGTTCAATCACTTTCTTCAAAGATGTGAGACGAAGTTCTTACGTCGCCGAGGAATTTGTTCTGACCGAGGAGTTAGGAATTCGCCAAAGGGGATTGCCTACACAAAGGAGGAACATGATACCCACGAGGAATTTGAGAGTCAAATTTCGACGTTCTTGTCTTGCGCCAGCTGTCCCAAAATATCTTATCCACCTAACGGCCATATCATTGAAGGGCATTTATGTCTTATCATGTCGGGCTGCTCCCTAGGCTATAAATAGCCGCCCCCTACAACCACTAGCTGGTTGGATGCTCCGAGAGAACTTGACACTTGTCATTTGAGAGCAACCCATCCTCCGAGGACTTTGAGCGAAAATCATCGAGTGAGGAAAACCCAAAACCAAACCCCTACAAACCGAAAGTGATTGAGCATCATCAAGAGATTGATCCTGCGTGGATCCGACGCTTGTTACCTTTGAAGATTGTGCTTCTTCCAGACGGTTAGGCGTCATGGTCTAGAGCATCCAAGAGGAATTGTGGATCTCCGGTGACCGAAGTCATGAAGGTTTGGAAGTCGCTCAAGACTTACCACGAGTCATTGACGAGGTCTGTGTGACCTTAGTTCAAGGAGAATACGGTGAGGACTTGGTGTCTGAGCTGCGTGCTTTCGGCCGGGTGTCCGGACTGTGTGTCCTCGAGTTTAAATACTCACCGCTCCAACCAGACGTATAACCGAGACAACAGTTGAACCGGGTCTACCAAATCATTGTCTTCACCAACCTAACTGGTTCTATTTCCTCAACTCTTTCATTTCCTCATTCTTGTGTTGAGTGTTCGTTCATATCTCATGTTTGAAGAATTTGGTGAAGACTTTCTCAATTTCCTCAGTTCAATTTCTTGATCTGCTTTGTCTTCATCTTGTGTTATCCTGTGTTTACGCTTTTACGTACTCTTTGATTGTCTTCATTTCATCATGATGACCATGCCCGCATTCTCTTATGCTTACTCGAGTACTTATTCATTGCAAGTAGTTCTTCACTTGAATTTCCTCACCGTCAAATTCCTCATTGAAGAATTCATAAAATCGCCTATTCACCCTCTAGTCGATATAACGCACTTTCAATTGGTATCAGAGTCCCTTGTTCTGTGTGATTTTGGTTTAACCACCTGGAGTTTTAGTTATGTCGACCGCAGGTATGATCAAGGTCTCAGCTGGGTGTCCTACCTTTGATGGGACTGACTACCCCTACTGGGAACAAGATGCGAATGCATCTTGAGGCAATTGACAACGATCTCTGGTATGTTGTGGACAATGGTGTTCCCTCTGTCTCACCCTCACTGAACGCTGCTAATGTGAAGACATTCAAGCAACTCGATTCTCAAGCGAAGAATATCATATGTGGCCATCTGAGTAAAGGACAGTATGGAAGAGTGGGTGCTTTGGAAACTGCTAAGCTTATTTGGGATAGGCTGTCCAAAGTAAATGAAGGAGTCTCAACTCAGCGTGACTCCCGAGTTGATGTTCTTCGGAATCTCTTCAACCGCTTCAAAAGACTCGACAATGAAAATGTTCAACAAACCTTCGATCGCCTCACTGACATTTCAAATGAGCTTCAAGCACTTGGTGCCACTGACATCACCGACCATGAGGTGGTGAAGAAATTGTTGAGATCGCTTGATTCCTCATTTGACACTCTGGCACTGATGATACAAGAGCGTGCTGACTACAAGTCACTTGATCCAAATTGATATCCTCGAGAGGCTAAATACTCATGAGTTCCAAATTTTGCTTAAAAGAGAGATCTCTATGGTTCTAGCTATGGAAAATCACGTGCCTCAAGACCAAGGTGTATCGAATCTGATTGTGAAGACTCGGTAGTAGCCTTGGAGATCTCAAGAATTGAGCAGGAGCTAGCACGCCGTGAAGAAATTCCGAAGTTCTCAAGACGTGGTCGCTTTGGAAAATCCTCAAGGAGCAGTGATTCCTCATCCAGTGACTATAAGAGAAGGCTTTGCCACAAATGCAAGAAACCTGGTCACTACATTCAAGATTGTCCTCGGTGGGAAAAGGAATTAAAGAAGAATAAATACAAGGATTACAGTTCTGATGACGCTAAGAAGAAGAAGAAATCATCGAAATCTTCATCATCAAAATCCTCAAAGTCTTCTTCTCACAAGAAGAGCAGCTCCAAGAAGGCTCGGGCATTCAATGGCAAGGAAATGGACTCGTCTGAATCGAGGAACATGAGGAAGAGGAGGCATCAAAAGAATCCGAGTCCGGTGTGGCGAGTCTAGCTCTCGCCATCGATTTCACAAGAAGTCCATCTTCTACTCAAGAAAATGATCTCACCAACAAAGCCGATGAAGATAGTGATGACTACGCCCCACCTATTGCTTCATGGCAAAGGGTGCCAAGGTACTCAAATATACCTCCTCACGAATCTAGTGAAAATGAATCGATGAAGATCTCAAGCCCAGCTACTCAAAACTTGCTAAGATTGCTGTAAAACAACAAAGGGCTTTTGAAAAGGTTCAAAACATGCTAGACAAAAGTGATGATATGTTGGGTGAAGAAATGGATCGCACTAAAGCCCTCGATCGAAAATCTTGAGACTTGATCTAGGTTTGACGACCTTCAAGGTCATCATAACACTCTCTTGTCTGATCATGAGAAACTTTCTTATGAATTTCTTCAAATAAAGCAAGATCTTGAGAAGCTAAGAGTGAGTTATGAAGATCTTCAGAAGGAGCGCGATTCATTACTTGCTCAACAAATCAGTGCTTCCCAGGAAGAATTTGTTCCTCCATGCTCAAAGTGCATTGAACGTGAGTCTGCTAATTCTTCACCTGAATGTTCAAATGCTTCAACTGTTACAAATTCTTCACCTGCCTCTGCTATCACTAATTCCTCATCTGAGGACATTGCTAGTATCACTGACGATGCAGGTGAAGGAATTGTACATGATGAGCATGTACAAAAGCCTCAAAGGGCATCAGACTCTTTGTGATGTGCTTAAAAGCAGATCCTCAACAGGAACCCTAGGAAAGAGGGTATTGCCTTTGAGAGGAAACTCAATCTTGATGGAACATATTGGAAGCCCGAAAGGTACCCCAAAACCTCATGGGTTGCTGCAAAGGGACCTCGATTGATCCATCTAACTTATCCGCTTTTACATGTGAATCTCTTCATTCTTCCGATGAGTCATTTGACTCCAACTATAAACTGTTCAAAAATCAGAATGGTGAAGTATTTGCTAGATATGTTGGCACTAATCTGCAGGAACGGTTCCCCTATGAAGAAAATCTGGGTTCCCAAGAAGTGCCTTGAAAGTCTTGATTGAATGTCCTCATGACACCACCTGTGAAGAATAGGAACCCCAGATCAAACTCTTCATATGGACCAAATTCTTCATATGGATCCAAGTCCTCATACGGACCAAATTCCTCACGTGGATCAAATTCCTCAAAGGATCAAAGTCCTCACATGATTATCATCGTGCTAACAACTTTGTTTCGCAGGGTAGAGCTAAGGGCTATGAATATGTGCATTATTCTTCAAACCAATATGTTCATAAGTCCTCGAAGAATTTCTCTGCTTATTCATATGCTTACCCTAACCCCTCTTATGTGAAACGAAATGGATTGGCCTCTATGCCACCATTCTCATATGGAGCTCGTAGAGTGATGAACTCTTTGCCACCCCTTGAGATGTGGGTGGTGAAGAAAAGAACTAATCTCTTCTGCAGGGTCAGGTCTCCGCACGTGCTTTAACGTCTGAAGAATTTTCTCGAGGCGACAAAAATGCTCGAAAGGACGACGCTTAATCATGAAGAAATGAACTTTCATTTCACATGTCCTCATACTGCTTATACATTATCGCTTGATGAAATTCATCTGATGAAATTGATATCATATTCTTCACTGATGAAGTATATGAGATCGTAAGTTGCACTAATTCATCTGCAGGATGATCAACCCAAAGCAAATGAGTGGGTCCTCGATAGTGGATGCACAAATCACATGACTGGTGACAAGAATCTATTGATGGATGCTCCCTTATCACCGTCACATCTCAAGCATATCATCTTTGGCCGACAAAGGCAAAAGTCGTATTGGGTCTTGGTAAGGTTGCGATCTCTAAGGACATACACATGGACAAAGTCATGCTTGTTGAGTCCTTCGGATACAACCTCATGTCGATCTCAATGCTTTGTGATCTTGATATGGTTGTTGTCTTTGGCAAGTATCGTTGTGTTGTGATCATGGAAGTCGACAATTCCAAAGTCTTGAAGGCTTTAGGAGAGGAGACTTGTATATTGTTGATTTCTCTACAGACCACAACCAGCCGTGTGTCTACTTGCAAAAGCTTGAGTATTTGGCTATGGCATCGACGACTTGGTCACGCAGAGGCATGAGGAATTTGCACACGCCATGCGAAGAAGAAGCATGTCATTGGCATTGAGAATGTCAAATTCCTCAAGGATCACTTGTGTGGAGCCCGTGAAGTCGGAAAATGACCAAGGCCAAGCATCCAAATGAAGACTATCATGACCACTACTCGTCCATTGAATTGCTTCACATGGACCTCTTTGGTCCTAACCATTAATCAGCCAGTCACTAATGATGCATCTCTATATGGCTTTGTTATTGTTGATGATTACTCTCGTTACACATGGGTACACATTGTTACTTACAAACATGAAGTGCAGGAAGTCTTCAAACGATTTTCCTCGAGGGCTTCAACCAACTTTGGTGTGAAGGTCGGGCACATCAGAGTGACAATGGAACCGAAGTTCAAGAATTCGGTCTTGATGACTATCTTGATGAACTTGGTATTACTCATGAGTTATCTGCTCCCTATACTCCTCGTGAGAATGGCGTCGTGGAGCGCAAGAATGTAACTCTTGTTGAGATGGCTCGCACCATGCTTGATGAATACAAAACGCCTCGTGCTTTTTGGATTGATGCAATTGATACTGCGTGCCACATCATCAACATAGTATATCTTCACAAATTCTTCAAGAAGACCGCCTATGAACTCCTCAACGACAAGAAACCCAATGTGAGTTATTTCAAAGTCTTGATTGCTAAATGCCGGATTAGAGATCCTCATCACAATTCTAAATTTGCACCGAAAGCACATGAAGGTTTTATGCTTGGTTATGGAAAGGACTCGCACACCTACAGAGTCTTCAACATCGCTCTTCACAAGATTATTGATACTGTAGATGTGCGGTTTGATGAAACTAATGGCTCGCAAAGAGAGCACCTACCTTCTGTGTTAGATGAACCAGCACCTGTCTATCAAGTTCAAGGCGACTGAGGATGTCATCCCTCTTGAAGAATCTCTTTGAAGAATTCATTCCCAGACGCCAAGAACGCCGGTGATGCACCAAGATAATGTCAAGAAAATGCTGATCAAATTCCTCGACGACAACCAGCTCATCCTCGCGTTGCAAAAGAAGTGCAAGTTGACAAGATCATCAATGACATTGAAGCGCCAGGTCCTCTCACACGCACAAAAGCTTCACATTTATCTAACTTTTGTGGGCACTATACTTTTGTCTCTATCACAGAGCCCACTAAGGTAGATGAAGCATTTCTGGAGCCTGAGTGGATTTAGGCAATGCAAGAAGAATTACATCGATTCGAGCTCAACAATGTCCGGGCGGCCAAACGTCCAGATCCTCGCAAGCATAATATCATTGGCACAAAGTGGATCTACCGCAACAAGCAAGATGAAAATGGCCTCGTGGTGAGGAATAAGGCACGACTTGTAGCTCAAGGCTACACACAGGTTGAAGGAATTGATTTCGATGAAACTTCAAGACTGTTGTTAGACTTGAGGCTATTCAAGATATTACTTGCTTATGCTAACCATCATAATATCACTTTATATCAAATGGATGTGAAAAGTGCATTCCTCAATGGTAAGCTTGAGGAAGAAGTATATGTTGCTCAACCCCTGTGTTTTGAAGATCCAAAGAATCCCGACAAAGTCTTGAGACTCAACAAGGCCCTCTATGGTCTCAAACAGGCCCTACAGGCGTGGTATGATACATTGAAGGAATTCTTCGTGAAGAATGGCTTCACACCGGTTCACTCGACCCTACTCTCTTTACTAAATCATATGATGGTGAACTGTTTGTGTGCCAAATATATGTTGATGATATTATCTTTATTGTCTTGACCAGCGTTATAGTGATGAGTTTGCCTATATGATGAGTGAACAATATCAAATGTCTATGATGGGAGAATTGAAATTCTTCTTAGGTCTTCAAATTAAATCAACAACACAATGGCATATTCATATCTCAGGAGAAATACCTCAAATATGTCCTGAAGAAATTCGCATGCAAGATTGCAAAGGCGTCAAAATTCCTATGCCCACAAATGGCCATCTATGCAATCGATGAAAATGGTATTGACTTGATCACAAGGTATAACGCTCCATGATTGGTTCTTTATTGTACTTATGTGCATCTAGGCCAGATATAATGCTTAGTGTTTGCATGTGTGCCCGATTTCAAGCTACAATCAAGGAATCACACCATAAGGTCATGAAGCATATTCTTCGATATCTAGCTCACACACCAACACTAGGATTATGGTACCACAAGGGCTCAACTTTTGATCTCATTGGAAATTACGACTCACGACTATCTTTGGTGATCGTGTGGACCGCAAGTCAACATCCGGTACTTGTCATTTCCTCGGACGATCTTTGGTCCATTGGTCCTCGAAGAAACAGAATCGCGTATCACCGCTTCATCGCAGGTTTGAATACATTGTCACCGGCTCTTGTTGTGCTCAATTGTCGTGGATGAAGCAAACTCTCAAGGACTACGACATCAACGTGAAGAATGTGCCTCTCTCTTTGTGACAATGAGAGTGCCATAAAGATTACTCACAACCCAGTTCAAAGACTCAAGACAAAGCACATTCAGATTCGTCATCATTTTCTTCGTGATCATGTGTTGAAGGGCGACATCTCCATCGCAAAGCATGTGGAGACCAAGAACAACTAGCCGATATCTTCACAAAGCCCTTGGATCAGAAGAGATTTAGCAAGTTGCGGTGTGAGCTAAATATCTTAGAATCTTCGAATGTTCTTTGAAAAGGACACACATCCAGACACTTATGCAAAACTGAAGACTTAGATGTGCAACACATGAAGAAAGCGTTTTCTTCAATCAATGAAGAATAACACTCTAAGTGTGAAGAAATTAATGAAGAATTTGATTCTCAGAACCCTACAACAATTGTACGCGGTGCCTGAAATCATCATTCTTATATGGTGGGTCACGCCACCACCAAAGTTGAAAATCTTCAATTTGAGTTTTTCCTCAGTTTTGAAAAACTTCAGTTTTTCAAATTCTTCAACTTTGCAAAATCTTCACTGTTTCCGATGTCTTTCTTCATTGACTATATATATATATATATATATATATATATATATATATATATATATATGGGTTTATGTCCACTACAACATTCACTTATGGCTATTTCTTCAAGTTGCTTTTTCTGCTAAGTGAATGTGATCGGAACCTTCCCCCTCTATGCTATACTCAACCCAAGCTATTCACAAATTCTTCAGGTGCGTTCTATTTGAAACTCGTTCAAAATCTTCACTGTGTCCTTGTCAGCTGAAGAAATTGCGAACGAAACTTTTAACTTATCTTATCAAAATTTTCGGCTTTGCCGCTCAAACCGTTCCGCATCCCACGATAAACTTATCTATTCACCCATGATCTAACACAATCTCCACTTTTCAGTACGTGGGTGACACATGTCAAGCGAATGAGAAGGGTCAGGGGCACGTTCGTCCAAAATCTTTGGACGAACAGTTTTTCACCGTGGCTATATACACCCCCTCTCCCTTTCCTCACTTCCTTTACTCCGCTCGACCGCTCTCTCTCTCGCTCGAGCTTCTCAGACCCTAGCGCCGCCTCTACTCCATCGTCGCCGATGAGGAAGAGCTTCACTGCCTCGACCTCGTCGCCGTCGTACTCGCGCCGACCGCGGAAATCTTCACTCCACAGCTGCCGTAGCTGTCTTCCTCCGCCGAGTTAGGGCGTGGGAGATCTGAATCATTTAACTTCTAATCTACACTTCTCGATTCGTCGTGTTCTTCGATTCGGTAATTAAAAGTTACTTTTATTACTCGCTTTGATTCTCAAACCTTCACGAAAATCTTCAAAGGTGTTTATTCTTCAAATCTTCACACATATGAACACCTCAAACGAAATATGCTCTTGATTCGTTCTCTAAGCAATGATTTTTCTTCAAGATTCCTCAATTGTGTGGATCCTCGATCTATACAACTCTGGAACCTAAGACAAAGATCGCTTAGTGAAATTCTTCAAGGCTCATCTGGTCAAATTCCTCAAACTAGTTTTTTTTTAAAACCTTCGAGAACGCATATGACCTCTCCAAATTCCTCGCAACTACACTCTGTTCTCACGGTACTCATGTCCGCAATTCTTTGAATCACTAGGTTCTCATCAACTTAACTCATTTGCAGCGTTCCTCGAAGAAAAGTTGCATACTTCTTGAGAGAATTCGATTGTTCAAATTCCTCACCAAGAATATGGCGAAGGAAAGAAGCAACGAGAAAGGAGGAAAGAGGCCTGAGGTCATGACTGCGTTTGAGATTCCTGAGGACATCTATGTTGATTATTGCACACCTGATGAAGCCAAGTTTGGCAAAGAAAACAAAAATCAGAGCAAGGTGCGCATTCAAAGGATTGAAAGGAGATGGGCAAGGGAATGGAGGGAGTACAGATATGTTACTCCAAAGTACATGAAGAAATCCGCACTGAATCCTCCATGCCCAAGAGCTCCATTGGCACCTGGCCAAGAAGTCAATTCCCCACCAAAGATCAAGCGTGGTGAGGACTTTCTGAAGAATGGGCCAAGCGCCAAGCCAAGTTGGCGAGACAAGCCAATGAGGCGGTGAGGAAATTTAATGAGGACTCTGCATCACGCCGCCATCGAGGTCATTTGTCAAGCCAAGAAAATCTATGGCAAAGAAGCCCAGACACAAGCCAAGTGCTTCACCACCGTGCCCTCACGGCCAATTTCCTCAAAGAATGCCCTCACGGCAAATTCCTCATGCTGCTCCTGCTCCTCCCAAATCCTCGGCTCCTACAAAGTCCTCAGTGATTCCGACAAAGTCCTCAAAGACTGTGCATCCGCCACGTACAAAGGACTGCAGGCATATCCATTGCCTCTGGTGTCTCAGCAAGTTCCTCAGCTGCACCAAATTCTTCATCAGGCCCAACTCTGCTGAAGACTAAGGCAACAGCTCGACGAGGTCCTCGGCCAAGTCCCAAGAAGAAACAGGTCGCCTTCCAAGAGCCACCTGAAGATGATGAGGCTGATGATGATGAACTTGCGGAAATCATCAGAGATAGGCAAGTAAGGTCCGCTAGAGCCAAAGGCACACTGCAGCTCTTTGTTGGATCCAAGAGCGATCCTAGACTACATTGATCTCTCGCACAAGGACCCAAACACTCCTATGCACGACTTCAAGTTGACACTTGGCCAAAGTCACATCTTGACTCATTTCATCCAAGAGGAGAAATGGAAATTTGATAAGGCCAGAGAGATCAAGAAATCGCAGATGTAAAAGAGAAAGCTGGCGAAGAAAAATGTTGTCAAGATGACAATCAAGAACTTGTCAAGATGCGGTGACATCAAAGCCCTCGGCGACAAATTTGACTCATATTATGCTGATTGGCAAGGAGCCAAAGTCGATTAAATCAACCTGACGAAGAAGTTCACAAATGTTGCAGCCCCAATGCAACAAGAAATTCCTCAAGCTGAAGCTTCTGCTCCGCCTGCTGAAGAACATGCCAGCACCGCTGATGAAGTTCAAGCTTCTGAAGAAAATGCTAGTTCCAGGGCTGATGACTCCATTCCACCATTGAAGAAATTGCTGTGGCATCCACTAGTGGTGCGCTGAAGAAGCTGAAGAAGTCAGGCAATCAGATCGGGCCATACCGAGGAAATTCAACCAGATTCCTCGGCTCCTCCTGCGCCTACACCAACTCCAATCCTTCCATCTCGCATCGATGTGAAGAAGACCAAGGCTGCAGAGCGAGTTCTTTGTGAAGAAAAGGAAAGCATCACCGCTTCAAATTCTTCACCAAGAAAATGAAGCCTATGACAAGCTCTTTTGAAAATCCAATCGATCTTTGTTCCAATTTCCTCCATTCCATCAAAGGACCTTGTTCCTTTTGGTGAAGATTATGAGATCCCAAGCGGATCCGATGAAGAAAATCATTATGTTGCTTCATCGAGCAGATTGATGAAGAAATTGAAGTGGAAGCAATCCCTTCAACCCCAATCATTTCCTCGCCTATGCCTCGGTTCACGGTGAAGACCAAGAGGCTGGTGTTGAGGAAATTGAAGAAGATGTGGATACCGGAAGCACAACGCCGTTGATTAACGATGACTTTTGGGAAAGTCAACATCCAAATTCTCCACTCTTCACCCCAATCCAGCAGATTCCTCGGTCCCTGCTCCAACAGTTCAAATGGGCTCAAGAAACTCATCCCACTTCATCTCGTACATGAAGAAATTCCAGCCACTAGCGCCGATGAACCTCTTCTTGATCCTCGATCGCACATGAAGAGGAACCAGAAATTCCTCACTGAAGAACACGAGATTGCGATTCCAGGTCGTGACGCAACTCATCGACACTCCTTGCCAAAGCCAAAGAATCCATTCTCAACAAAGCAAAAGTTCAAGGCTGAAGATTTCTTCGGCGAGCACGTATTCTTCGCGATTACAATCCATATGATTACGCTCGCGCATAAGGAAGAGGCGTTTACGCACCGCTAGTCAAGCCAATTTCTATTCCTCGGTGTTGTTCAACAAAGACAAAGTCTTCGATCATGCACATATTCCTCGTGTGGACATGGAATCTCCGCTAGGCTTCGAGCCGGTCCTCGGTGTTCTTCACGATGCGGGACTTCAATTTCTGCACTAACATACGTGATTGGAATGAAGAACTCATTCTTCAATTCTATGCGATCTTGCACATCACCGGAGACGTCAAGATGTGAACTCATGGGTGTTGGATGGATGTCCGAAAATACTCACTACAAGGCACCAAAGAATCGAATTGCTTCGTGTCCTTCCTCTCAGTCCTCCCCTTGACGGTGCTCATTGCATCTACAACGAACCTGAGGTTTCAAATCATTACATGCAAGTGCTGATGAAGCCTTTGAAGCTGTGGCAGCCCCACTTAACCAAATTCCTCGTCAAGGAATTATCAGATGTGCCTCGACTGTCTATCGCATTCGACGAAGACAATGAGTCCTATCAAAGGCCACGACTCAAATGATGAAGAAGTCGTTGGCATCATGAAGAATATGCTTTTCAATATCATTCATGGCGTTCCGTCAACTTCCATGATTTCTTCACGAGGACTCTGGCGAACATTGCTATGTCACCATTTGATTTGAAGCCTTATGCGCCTTTGGATTATGAGGTTCATCAGGGCAAGGTCTTCACTCAATTACAAGGTCGATACTCTGAACCACTGCAGCTACTTGCCTCCAATTTAAGTCCTCAAACGGACATTTTCCTCAGCTGATGACAAGGGCAAGGCAACTGCTGTGATAGATGAAGGCATTCGTCCATTGGATGGTCAATTTCGCAAAGTTGCATCCTACTCCACCAATGATGACTCGCCACACACGACTCGCCGCCAACAACTCGCCAAGCAAAATCCTCAAGCCACAACACCTGTGGTGATGATCGATCGTGAGTTACTCCTCGGTCTTCATCGGAAGGTTGATCGCAATCATAAATGGGTCAAGCGCCGGTTTGGTTCAATTCTTCACAACATGACCTCTACACACAATGCAGTGAAGAAAAACCAATACTACCTCCATGAAACCTTCAACCGCACCTGGGCTGTTCTATCTCATGTCTATAGCGTAGAAGAACTGAAGACAATGGGTCTCAAGGAAGAATTTGACTGGTCTGCACCTCCATCGAAGAAATACAAGAAGGTCAAGGTTCCTTCCTTGGTAGCTAGCTCCTATTCTTCATAGCGCGACACTGATGAAAATGAAGACTTGGATGACACTGCGGCAGGCCCTACTACGACAACCGACCCCGACAACGCTGGCGCTCCTTCATCAACTTGAAATTCTTCAGGGGCTTTAGTCCTCAGTTTCGATCCTTTTGGTCATTCGATGACAAAGGGGGAGAAAGTTGAGTTAGTCTTCAAGCGGGTCTATTTTTACGCCCATATACAACAATTTTTTGCTAAGTTACAACTCTCGTTCTTCTGAAACTTTTATTGGATCGAGTTGTAATCTTAAACCCGATGGTGCTCTGATACTTTTGATGTGTTCCTCTGCATGCTTATTCCTCATTATATGTTAATACACGCATGCTGAATTATATCAGTCACCATATTTCATTATGCATTTCAAATTCTTTATATTATATGTAAAATGCGTGTATGAATTACAAGATATAGGGGGAGATCTCCATGATTCAACTCTTCAAATGTGCAATGCTTCAAAAGCAAAATTCCTCACTATGCACATCTTCAGGGGGAGTTCTTCTATATCTTGCAATCAAATTCCTCAATGTCGGTATTTACACTTCATATGTTTATCCCCGTTGAAATCTTAACCTATATTGTCATCAATCACCAAAAAGGGGGAGATTGTAAGTGCATCTAGTGCCCCTTAGTGATTTTGGTGTATTGAAGACTTATAGGTTAAGGGACTAATGCGTTTGTGAGTGTACACAGGTCTATAAGTCTATGAGGAGTTTGATATTTACAGAGAAAGTCGACCCTAAAATGAAGTTCTTCGATCAAGACTTTGATATTCGAAGACTTTCTCAAGACTTTGAAAGTGAAGAAATTGGTGTGACCTTGAAGACTTGGTATTCATTTGAGGAACATGAAGCGTGAAGACTTTTGTTTTCGTAGTTTCCTTTTCTCTTTCTTGAGTCATAGGAAACACCGCATCGTTAAAGGGGTCGAGGAAATACTAAGGAAAAATTTCCATGTGATGCTCAACTCAAAATCCTACACCTACCAATCCCTTCGAGTGAAGCCTTTGGAAATCTCATACAGTTCAGTCACTTTCTTGATGTGAGACGAAGTTCTTACAGTCACGAGGAATTTGTTCTGACCGAGGAGTTAGGAATTCGCCAGGCGGATTGCCTACGATGAGGAACATGATACCCACGAGGAATTTGAGAGTCAAATTTCCTACCGTTCTTGTCTTGCTTGTTGTCCCAAAATATCTTATCCACCTAACGGTCATATCATTGAAGGGCATTTATGTCTTATCATGTCGGGCTGCTCCCTAGGCTATAAATAGCCGCCTACAACCACTAGCTGGCTGGCTGCCCGAGAGAACTTGACACTTGTCATTTGAGAGCAACCCATCCTCCGAGGACTTTAAGCGAAAATCATAGAGTGAGGAAAACCCAAAACCAAACCCTACAAACCCAAAGTGATTGAGCATCATCAAGAGATTGATCCTGCGTGGATCCGACGCTTGTTACCTTTGAAGACTGTGCTTCTTCCAGACGGTTAGGCATCATGGTCTAGAGCATCCAAGAGGAATTGTCGATCGCCGAGTGACCGAGTCTGTGAAGGTTTGGAAGTCGCCTGAAGACTTACCACGAGTGATTGGACGAGGTCTGTGTGACCTTAGTTCAAGGAGAATACGGTGAGGACTTGGTTTCCTGAGCTGCGTGCTCAGCGACTGGGTGTCCGGGAGTGTGTGTCCTCGAGTTTAAATACTCACCGCTCCAACCAGACGTACAACCGAGACAACAGTTGGAACTGGTCTACTAAATCATTGTCTTCACCAACCTAATCGGTTCTATTTCCTCAACTCTTTCATTTCCTCATTCTTGTGTTGAGTGTTCGTTCATATCTGTGTTTGAAGACTTTGATCAAGACTTTCTCAATTTCCTCAGTTCAATTTCTTCACCGCTTTGTCTTCATCATGTGTTATCCTGTGTTTACGCTTCGTACTCTTTGATTGTCTTCATTTCATCATGATGACCATGCCCGCATTCTCTTATGCTTACTTCTGAGTACTTATTCCGCTGCAAGTAGTTCTTCACTTAGGAATTTCCTCACCGTCAATTTCCTCATTGAAGAATTCATAAAAATCGCCTATTCACCCCCCCTCTAGTCGATATAACACACTTCCACAAGGAGGCCAAAGGAGGAGCCGTCGTGGCCCTTCTAGAGCAAAAGAAGGCGTTCCATATGAGCATGACTGCTCGTATGGGTGGTTCTATGAGGTGTCAGCGCCACCGCCTCATCGACTACTTTCACCCCGTGAAATCGGATCAGGGATCAGACGCCCAGAGACACAGAAACTCGTCCAGAAGACAGAACCCTAGCCTCTGGAGATCATCCAGAGGAGGGATTGGCAACGAGAAGAGGGTCATCTTCATCACCAAGCATAAGGAGGGTACACCATCATCACCACTGTCATCGTCATCAACATCATCACCATTGTCATCGTCATCATCATCCACATTCTTATCATTACACTAGTACAGCGAGGTGCTATACAAATAGTTTTTAACCCCTTTCCGCGACGGCATTTGGAACCGTCACCAAGTGAGTGTGGGCGATAGGGGGGTCCTTCCCACATGACCTAGAAACCGTCGGGGATATGCCCTCTGGCCCACACACTCGGCAAAATGAGGTCGTGTGCGACCGGCGAGCGGTCAAATACGGAAATACGTATAGTAGAGCTCAAAAGAATACAATTATACAGGCGAAATCATTTCCGGTCTCAAGTACATCCCACACAGTTAGTCACCGCTAAACGTTTATGTTTGTATATACATCCCACACAGTCACTCCAAGGAAAACATTTTCTGTTCGCAAGTACATCACACACAATTTTCCCCGTTAAATCGTTTGTGATGGCGTTTCCATTGCACACGGTATTAACAATTTTATCATGTGCGTTATTGAATGCATCACACACGGTGCATAGAAGAAACTTAGTGTCAAGGGCTATCCATCACACACAGTTTTTATTTGGTAAACATTTGCGCCAGGTGGCCTAACACAAACAGTTTTCAAGAGGATGTCGTGTGTGATTGTTCATTAATCTAACACGGTTTATTCCTAGAAACTGTGCGTTATTGAATGCATCGCACACAGTGTTTTCCCAATAACCGTTTGCAATAGAAAAACCCAATTAGCAGGCTAATTATATAATTATTAATAATCCATTTATTAATCTAATTGACATTTCATATTAAGCACACAATATATTTCATTTTCATAATTGAAAAACATCAGAGTACAAAATAATATAGCTTCAAAGACTCGGCTACCCCATTACACAACAACACCAGGACCAAGTTTCACACGCAACATCTATAACCTTTCAAAATTAGCATCATAGACGGTACATAGACAGATGTATCTCATCTGGAAAACTATGAGGCAGAAGGCGAATATTGAGCCTTCATTGATGTTGAAGGTCTTTGTAACTTTAGGCCAGTGCCTGTGGATGATTGACCGTCCATCCTTCGTCCTCTTCAGGAACACTTCAATATTGAACCGTGGGTGTTGTATGAATACCTTCCTCGCCTCTTGACCATACAGGTGGTTTGAGAGGTAATCATCCGTGAACTGCTTTGGAAAGGCCTGAAAACAAGGATGTGCATAAATATCTTCTCTATATTGGAAATGGGGCAAAGGAATAAAAACCATCCTGTAGTGAACTGATGTCTTCTTCATTGTGCAGACAAAGATCTTGTTGTTTTTTGTCGCTAATTTCTTTATCCTAACAATCTTTCTGAGTTTCATGACTTGACTGATATTCATGGACAACTCATTTCTCCATATGCAAAAAGGGTCGAACAGTGGGTCAAACCTCTCACAGCAGGACCTACAGGTGCAAGACCAAATTGTGAAAAACCTAAATATTAGAATGGTTCCTGCAATTGCACAATAATGTGATATTAGACAACAGACCATGCAGGTGCTAACCTCAATTGTAAACCTCAGTGCTTCCCATTGTTTCCCTGCAACACATATAAGGTAGGTAGTCATCAGGTTAAGTAAGGGTTCGCATGCTATCAGTAAAATATGTTGATGACAAATAAGCACATTGCAGATTCATCAGATTAATTCAAGCCACATGGAAAACCCATTTATCCAAACCAAGCATGATTAAGAACTAGGAAATATAGCACTTGTATATGTTTCTCATGTATTAAGTGCAGCCAAATTCGATTTATTCCTCACATGCACAACATTACAAAATTCTACCCACGACAATTGGACATCGCATTGCAGAATTGAACCAAGCAGTTAACTAAACACCACAACAAATGAACCAAACATTAACTGAGCACCACATTGCACAATATAACATACTCCTATTAGAAGGTCAGACAGTTAACCAAACCAAGCATGCTTAACAACTTGGAAATATAGCAATTGTATTTGTTTCTCATGTATTTAGTACAACCAAATTCGATTTATTTCTCACATGGTATATAATAACAGAATGCAGCCACAACAATTGGACATCGCATTGCAGAATTGAACTAAACACCACAACACAAATGAACCAAACGTTAACTAAGCACCACGTTGCACAATGTATAACCAAACCAAGCATGGTTGACAACTTGTAAATATAGCAATTGTATTCGTTTCTCATGTATTTTGTAAAGATAAATTCGATTTATTTCTCACATGGAAGATAATACAAAATTGCAGCCTGAAGAATTGAACATCACATTTGCAGAATTGAACCAAACAGTTAACTAAGGACGACAACTAATTAACAAAACAGTTAATAAGTGAGCACCACACTGCAGGACATATAGAATATATACACTAGAGTAACAGATTGCATGGTAAAGTTAGATAGCACAATTCATTAGAATTTGTGAAGGAAAGGCAGGAGTAGCACACGCAATGGGTAAACCGAGCATGCTTAACCGGCGTAGCTAGCAAATGGCAAGGTGTCCTCCAAGATCTGGGGGTCGGCATGAATGGAAGCCATTGCAACCTCATCCGCACGTGCGACCGCGATTTGCTTCTCCACTGCCAAATGCTCCTTGAGATCCTGGCTATACTGCGTGCACCATCGCTTAAGGCGGCGCTTATTTGGTGGAGGGGTCAGTGATTTGGGTGGAAGGTGTCGTGCTCGCGCCGGTGGTCGGGGCATGTGGGATGTGGAAGGAGGAGGAGGATGGGGGTCGGGTGTGGATTACCTGCTCAGATAGGCGAGCCGAAAGCAAGGTGGAAGAAGGGTCGCCGAGGGAGAGGCGGCCACAAAGAAGGAGTGAAGGATTCAACTTGGAAAGGAAGGCAGAAACAGGGAAATGTGGCTTTTGGTAAGGGGAGGGGCGGGAGGTAGATATTTCATGAAGCCAAAATTTGGAATCGCTTCAGCGAAAAAACTGGTGCGCAAAGTGTCATCAGACACGGTCCCTTATTCAGAACAGTGTAGGATATGTGAACATCACAAACGATTCAGATAGCTTAACCCGTGTGTAATGAGTTTTAACGTAAAAAATTTTGGTTCAAATTTCCTTGGTTACAGTGGTCATCCACGTCATTGCATAATTTGGGTACACAAAGGAGACTGCAGCACACCCACACTTCTTAATCGAGCAAGTTCGGCAATTAAACAGAGCTAGCTGACCTAAACATTACTCTAATAAATTAAAGACCGACGCTCTTAATTAAACAAAACAAAGAGTACTAGTACTACGGCAGGTGCTCGTCGATCTCCGTCGTTGCCTCCATGTCCAGCTCGCGCCCGACGGTCTCCTGGGGAAGGGGCTCCATGGCATCAATCACACCATACTCCGCAAGCATCTCGCCATCCGCGTCCGCCATATCTTTGGAATAGACCGCCACGAGCTGGGCGTGGGCGGCCGTGATCTGGGCTTTGGAGGGCTCCGTCGTGGCAAGGTATGCCGCGCAGGAACGGACGGCTGCTCGAACTCTCTCGATGATTGCCAACTCTTCAGCTGTGGTTGCCGACCGTTGTCGGAGAAGCATCCTTTGATTTGTGCGGTGACCACCACGAGCTGGGCGTGGACGGCCTCAACATGGGCGTGGGCGGCCTCCATCAGGGCTAAGGCCACCGCTGCAGAACGGACAGCTGTTGTGCCGCTCTCGCCAGTTGCTATCCCCGAGGCAAATGCTGCTGTCGCCGCCTGAGAAGCAACAACGGCCGTTTGGGCTGCCTTGGCCACCCGGACGCAGACTGCGGTCACCCTCACGAAGCTTGTTAGCACGCGCCTGGCGGTTGCGGTGATAGAGGCAAAGGTGTCCCAATGTTTCGATGAGATAGCAATCGTTTTCTGTGAGAGTCGACTTTGACGATCCGACTACGAATGTGCGAAGACGTCGCGCCTTAGCAATCGCTAAACCAACTTCCGAGGGGTTATTGACCACGCCGGAGCATGATCAACTCGACCACGAGGGTCTATTTCCTGCGAGCAAATGAAGAACAAGCAAGAAACCGAGATTGCAATCTGGATATTGCGAATAAAAGAGGAAAGCTTTATTAATGAAGGTGGGGTTACTGTGGACGCCTTAGTGCAGTCGTTGAACACAAATGAAGTATGTGAAGTTGCAGCTATGGCGAACTTCTGATCTAAAAAAAACCCAAAGTCTAAACGGTGCCCTAAGGGCTGTATATATGGAGGAAGAGGGGGGAATTTCGTGGCCCTTGGGGACGGGGTCCGAAACCAACCCTATCTCTTGTTTCCCCACACATACGGACTCTAAAAACAACCTATACTTATGTATTTCGAAATTACATGGGCCTGGCCCAATAATAAGGTGACGCAACACCTAGAATAGCCTCTGGACGAAATTTATGAAGTGGCATCTTGTATATTTCGTCCAAGGCTTCATTCACTCCTTATGGTGGCTTTAAAGTCCTGAAATCATCACTTGTAACTCCGTTCTTGTTCCCCTTGCGCATGCCATCAACTCCATGCTTATTCTTGCTCCAATGTTCATCCTTCTCCAAGCTAGGCCCTTCATTTGTAAGCAAAACAAATGTATCCAATTTAGGCAAAGATCATATTCTCATGAACATTAGAATCATTACCAAGAAATGAAAGTACCTGGTAATTTAATTGGCATGCGCGAGCTCTAGTAATTGGTCCATTATATGTAACAGTAGGGGATGTGGGTGTAACAATGGTATTGATGTCCTCATCATCCTCTCCTTCTTGAAATGAAGTCGTCCTCGACGGAAGCTCATCTTCCTCACCCAAATAAGGCTTCAAATCTGCAATGTTAAAAGTGGGACTAACCCCAAAATCTACAGGCAGCTCAAGTTTATATGCATTATCATTTATTTTCTCTAACACCTTAAATGGACCATCAGCACGTGGCATTAGCTTTGATTTGTGCAAATTAGGAAACCTATCCTTACGCACATGTACCCAAACAAGATCTCCAGGTGCAAAGACAACATGTTTTCTACCCTTATCTCCAGCAAGTTTATATTTAGCATTCATACGCTCAATGTTGTCCTTAGTTAACTCATGCATTTTTAAGATCAATTTAGCACGTTGTTTAGCATCAAAATTAACCTTCTCCGAAGATGGAAGAGGCAACAAATCAATGGGTGCATGAGGTAGGAAACCATACACAATTTCAAAAGGGCACATCTTAGTAGTAGAATGCAATGAACGATTATAAGCAAATTCAATATGAGGCAAGCATTCTTCCCACATTTTCTTATTATTCTTCAAAACAGCCCTAAGCATAGTAGACAATGTTCTATTGACTACTTCAGTTTGTCCATCCGTTTGGGGGTGACAAGTAGTACTAAAAGCAGTTTAGTCCCCAACTTAGCCCATAAACATCTCCAAAAGTGGCTAAGAAATTTAGTATCACGATCTGAAACAATAGTATTTGGCACACCATGCAAGTGAATAATTTCACGAAAGAACAAATCAGCAACATTAACAACATCATCGCTTTTATGACATGGTATAAAGTGTGCCATTTTCGAGAATCTATCCACGACAACAAATATGTTATCCCTCCCCTTCTTTGTTCGAGGTAAACCTAAAACAAAGTCCATAGATATATCTTCCCAAGGAACACTAGGTACAGTGCAAAGGCATATATAAACCATGAGGATTGAGTCGTGACTTAGCTTTTTGACATGTAGTGCAGCGAGCAACAAAACGCTCAACATCCGTCCTCATCTTTGGCCAAAAGAAATGTGTAGCAAGTACGTCCTCCGTCTTCTTCACGCCAAAGTGTCCCATTAATCCTCCTCCATGCGCCTCCTGCAACAACAAAAGACGAACAGAGGTAGCAGGAATGCATAGCTTGTTAGCACGGAACACAAAACCATCATTAATAATGAACTAGTTCCATGTTCTTCCTTCTTTACAATTCTGCATTACATCTTTAAAATCAGCATCATGCACATATTGATCTTTGATGGTCTCCAAACCAAATATTTTGAAGTCAAGTTGTGAAAGCATAGTATAGCGACGAGACAAAGCATCAGCAATAACATTTTCTTTACCCTTCTTGTGTTTAATGACATAAGGGAAAGTCTGAATGAATTCAACCCATTTAGCATGTCTATGCTTCAGTTTAGCTTGACTTTTAATATGTTTCAAAGATTCATGATCAGAATGTATAACAAATTCTTTGGGCCATAAATAATGTTGCCATGTCTCTAAAGTCCGAACAAGAGCATATAATTCTTTATCATAAGTAGACAAAGTCAGAATAGGCCCACTCAATATTTCGTAAAAGTATGCAACAGGTTTGCCATCTTGTAATAACACACCTCCTAATCCAATTCCACTAGCATCACATTCAAGCTCAAAAGTCTTATTAAAGTCGGGAAGTTGGAGTAAAGGAGCATGTGTCAACTTATCTTTCAATACCGTGAAGGCTTCTTCACATGCGGTACCCCAAACAAAAGGCACATCCTTCTTTATAAGCTCATTGAGAGGTGCAGCAATGGTGCTAAAATCTCTCACAAAACGCCTATAGAAACCAGCAAGTCCAAGAAAACTCCTCACTTGTGTGACCATTTTGGGCTGTGGCCAACTCTCAATAGCTTCAATCTTGGCTTTATCAACTTCAATTCCCTGTGGAGTAACAACATAGCCAAGAAAAGATACTCGGTCGGTGCAAAAGGTGCACTTCCCAAGGTTACCAAACAAACGTGCATCACGTAGAGCATTAAAAACAACACGTAAATGTTCCAAATGTTCTTCCAAAGATTTGCTATAAATCAGTATATCATCAAAATAGACAACCTCAAATCGTCCAATGAAAGCACGTAAAACTTCGTTCATTAGTCTCATGAAAGTACTAGGTGCATTAGTTAACCCAAAAGGCATGACTAACCACTCATATAAAGCAAACTTAGTTTTAAATGCTGTTTTCCATTCATCTCCCAATTTCATACGAATTTGATGGTATCCACTACGCAAATCAACTTTGGAGAATATTGTAGAGCCACTCAATTCATCAAGCATATCATCTAGCTTAGGAATAGGATGACGATAACGAATAGTAATATTATTAATGCCTCTACAATCAACACACATACACGACGTACCATCCTTTTTAGGCACTAGTATAATAGGAACAACACAAGGACTAAGAGATTCGCGTATATAACCTTTTTTTCGAGCAGCCCTGATTGACTCATAATCTCCTTCGTCTCCTCCGGATTGGTACGGTATGGTGCACAGTTGGGTAGCGATGCACCGGAATTAAGTCAATTTGATGCTCAATCCCTCGAATAGGTGGTAATCGGTGGCACGTCTTGTGGGAAGACGTCACGAACTCCCCGCAAAATGTTAGTGACAGTAGGGGCAAAGAGGAAGGCACGTCCTCGAATGAAAATAATGCCTCTTTGCACACAAAAGCATAGCAAACAGATTTGCTAGAATCTAGCTCATCAATATCAGATTTGGTGGCAAGTAAACATGCACTTTTCAATTTAATTTCAGAAGCAACACTAGATGGTTTATTATTAGGCTTCATTTGTTGCTCAAATTCTTTTGCCACAATATGATTTTCACTCTTATTTTTCTCCTGTTTTGCTTTATTAGCTCTATTAATATCATCTTTCAAAATGGAATCGGAGTCATAGGAAGCAAAGTAATATTTTTATCCTTATGAACAAGAGTATACTGATTGTTTCTACCATGGTGTACATAATTTTTATCAAATTGCCATGGTCTACCAAGTAATAAGGAACATGCTTGCATAGGTACCACATCACAATCAACATAATCAGCATATGTAGAGATACTAAAATGCACACGAATAGTACGTGTTACCTTAACCTTGCCGCTGTTGTTGAACCATTGGATGTAATAAGGATGTGGATGTGGTCTTGTGGTGAGAGATAGCTTCTCCACCATCTCCATGCTAGCCAAGTTGTTGCAGCTCCCTCCATCTATGATGACGTGAATAGAACGTTCCTTCACAACTCCCTTTGTATGGAACAAATTATGCCTCGATTTTGCTCAGCTTGTGTAACCTGCACACTCAAAACACGTTGAGCAACTAAACATTCATACTGTCGGCATCTTGGCAGCCATGTATTGCGTCTCATGATCGTAATCATCTCCATCGTGTTCTTCATGTGTAATAAGAGCCAAAGTCTCCTCATCATAGTCACTAGCGGACTCATACCCACCATCCTCAGTAACAATTATCACACGCTTAGATGGGCATTCTCTCGCATAATGACCTCCACCCTTGCAACATCGACAAATAATATCATGTGTTTGCCCTGTTGATGCCATGTGTAAGGGCATATTTATCCCTTAGGTGTTTTGGTGATTGATGACAATGCTTTTGCAGACTAATCATGTGCCTTGAGTTTCTCAGATGCTTCATCTCTAGGTATGAGACGATTCGGTGCCCCTCGGAATCTATTGAAGATGGTGTTGTTCTACGTTTCTCTTTGGTGGATTTGAGTCGTAGGAGAGCCGTACTATCAAGAGGGGGTCCGCGTCGGAAAGGTTTGGGTGGAATCAACATGTACTCATGTCCTACCTTTCCTTGCACTTTGGAGCGTCTTTCCATTATCCTAGTTGTGAATAATCAGACGGCTACTGCTGTACTTGCGGTAGTACTGCTCTACGGAGCGGTAGTACCGCAAGCACCTGCGGTAGTACCGCTGGGGGTCACGGTAGTACCGCTCCCCTGGAGCCTTAGTACCGCAACTCCCAGGCCTAGTGCTGCTCCAGTACGGTAGTAGGAGCGGATGTAATTTTTTACATCCGCGCTGTCACAGCCCTAGAGCTTGCTTGTAACTAGTGGCATTGCATCCATGCATCATGTTTAATTTTCATGAAATTGGAAATGGGGATTGCCTAAACCCTAGCATTAAAGGAATTCAAATAGGCTCAACCAAAAATATTTTTCGGTGATTTCAAATGGCTTTAGAAAATGTTCATCATTTACGGAAAAATGCTTTAAACCGTAAACCGAGGTGCTGCACATTTTTCTTGTCATATTTGGTCACCGGATTAATTCATAAAGTATTTGCATTTGGGCATTTAATGCTAATAAATAATTTAAATGCTCAAATAATCCCAAGCTGAAATGTTTCTTTGTAGGATATATTTCCAACAAAGTGGTCATGAGCGATGGCATGAATTTTGGGATTGATTTAGTATTTTTAATAAAGCCCAACGATTCTGAGAATAATAGAAAACAGGATTAGATAGAAATAGGAGAGAGAGAGAAGCCACTTGGGGCTGCCACTGGCAGCCCACTTACTCGCCCAGCCTCCTCCACTGGCCCAGCCCACACAGCAAGTGCTCGTCGCCTACCTCCGCCAAGAGGGCAGCGGAGGGACACTGGCAGACGCCCGAGCTCGCCACGCCTCCTCCTTGCTACTTTGCCTCACTTGAAGGGCCTCGAAACCCCTCCTCGGCGCCGCTCTGGACCCCTGGACCCTGCTTCTCCCTCGCTCTCTGGTTCCTCTCCCTTCCTCGCTCTCTCCGAACACACGCCCGTCGCCGCCGCCACCACTGACCCACAGGCCCTCCCTCGCCCATCCAACATGCCCTAGAGACCCGTCGTGCCTCCCTCGTCCTTCCCGACGGCTCACGCGACCGGAGAAGCCCCGAGGCGCCGCCCCGCCGCTTTTCCCCTTCTCGGACCCTGCCGCCGTCGATGGGTCGTCGAACTCCGGACGCCCCCGAGCTCGCTGACCATCTCTACGCGACCCATGTGAGCCTCCGGTTGATTCCCCTCTCTTCCCCGCGTCATTTTCGCCTCGTCGCCGCCGCCGCCATTGAAGCCGAAGCTCACCTCCGCGCGTCGTCAAATGCGCGCTTGCTCAGTGACCATTTGGTCCCGGCTAGCGCCCATCGCACTCACCGCATCACGTAGGCCACCACTAGCGCCTCAGCCCGCTTGCTCGTGCACCGCAGCGTCGAGCCCGAGCTCGCCAGAAACTCCGGCTGACCGCCTTAGGTCGTCGCCGGCGCCGATTCGACCGCCCGAGCTCAGCAAACTCCACCAAGAGCTGCGGCTCGTTCCCAGCTCCACCTAGATGCCTTCCATGACCCATTTGGTTGCCGGAACGGCTAAAATCACTTTCCGCCGCGTCGCTGGCGGCTAAACGCAGCCGAAATGATTTTGACTTTGACCACGGGTGGGCCTGGTTGACTCTCCTGAGTCAATGACAGGTGGGGCCCAGCCCTGTTAACTATTTAGGATTAGTTTTAATTAATTTTTAGTTAAACTAATTACACTAACATGCGGGACCCACTGTCAGGTTTGACCCGGACCATGTCCCGTTGACCACTGACGTCACACTGACGTCAGGCTGACGCAATAATACCTTTTCTGGATTTATTATAACTCAGGAAATTTCAGAAAATATTCTAAACTTCCAAAATTCATAGTAATTCAACCGTAGCTCAGATTGAAATAATTTATATATGAAAAATGATCAGAAAAATATGAAGAATCTGTTTATGCCATGACCATGCATGTTTGAACAAGTTAACCTCACTGAATAGGACAAATTATGATTAGGGCAATTTATGAAATAACATTTGGAGTTGGAATTTGTTCTTGTTTGAGGTCCACTTCAATTAACTTGGCTAGATATTGCATTAGGTGAATTCAGTACCTTAACATGACATGTCATTCATGTGAATGTGCATTGCATTGATTGTGTTCTCTCTTGTTTGCGGTAATTGTCCCTCTCGGTGAGCTGACGCATCGACGATGAATTCGATGACACCAATGAAGAACTATATTATCTTCAAGTGCTGTGCAAGCAAAACCCCTTGTTCATTCCGATATAATCCCACTCTCTTGCTCCTCGCTCTCTTTTACTGCATTAGGACAACAACGATTCATCTATTACCCGCTGCGGTAGCTGAACCCCTTTATCCTCTGCATGACTGTCATTCCACAAGAATTAGATGAAACCCACTAGCATGAGTAGGAGTTGCTTGAGCCATGTTGTGCCTACTCATTCATGCTTGTTTTCCATGCCTGCTACTGCTTAGAGTTGAGTCAGGTCTGATTCATCGGGGATGAATCGGAGGTGTGTGAACATGTCCTACTGTGTGTGTGAGCTAAGTGTGTGAACACGATTTGGTAAAGGTAGCTGTCATGGAATTGTCACGGCAGATGTCCTTAGTGTCAGGACTTAGTCGTGAGGCCAACGCATCTATGTGGTAGCTTGAGAGGGGTTGAGCGGAATCGAGAGGCATAACACAAGATAGGGATTTAGACAGCTTGGGCCCCGGGAAACATCATCCGGTAAAAACCCTACATGCTGTTTGAGGCTAGGTCTCATTGTCATCACGAGGGAGTCGCCGTAAACCGGCTCTCCTCTTTGTGTCTAGCCCTAAGATTGTTTCTTCTTGCTTGTAGCCTCTCCCCTTTGGGGAGCCCTGCCCCTCCTTATATAAGTTGAAGGGGCGGGTTACATGTGGAGTCCTACTAGGATTAGGACAAACCTATCTCTAATACAAACCGGATACAAGTCCAGGTCTTAACTCCTTGTAAGACAAATATTCCTTATGCCTTTCCTTATAAACCGCCCACCGTAGTTGAACCGGCCTTCATGAACCGCCGGGCCACTGGTCTTGTCGCTCCTCGACCCGCTGCGGATTACCAATGAACCGTAAACCGCCAGTCGCCAGTGAACCGCCAAGTGCGGTGGTTCTTGAGTAAATCGCCAAGTCCGCCGGGTTATACTTCCGGCCGGTTTACGCCACGGGTATATCCTCGACATTAGCCCCAGTTTAATTTGGATTTATCCATGTTAAACTGATCACGTGAAATAAACACAAGAAGAAACTTGATGATTATGCTCCGGGTTAAAAATTCTTGTAAACCAAAGATTCCGATCATCCTTAAATCCTTGTCATTTCCTCCTTCTAGAAAATCCGGGTCAACAAGCCAGCTTCATACTCAATTTGTCGACATTGATTTCTCCCAGAAAATTTGTGAAGAATAATCCACTTGAGTCGGCCTTCAATGCTCATCATTGTCGGGTTATAAAAACTGATAATTCCGGATCATGATTATTGATGATGCCGGGTTGCAGACACGGTCGCAATGATTGGTGACGCCGGGTCAATCCGGTTTTCTCAAAACAGAGACTTTGAAAATAGTTCTTCGATAATAATATAATACCTGTAGCTCCCAAATCTTGAGTAGAACAAAGTGATGGCTTAAGACTTGATTCAATATAAATCGCCACTTAAGAAGAAATCCATGTTGTTCATCCCAAATACTTAGTAAAAACTGAATACTCCATATTACGTAGCCCCCAAGTGTCGGGTTGTCATGCTTGCGACAACACAGGACTTGTAATTGTCTTACTCATAAAAACTTCAACCAGTGTAGCCTCCAAGGACCAGGTCATTATGCAATAATGAGTTGGGATTTGGATTGTTGACAGGAGCAATTGGTAGCCCCCAAGGGCCGACTCATTATAATATGATGAGTCGGGTCTTCAATAATATGAGCAAAAAATTACTTTGCATTAGCCCCCAAGTGTCATGGTGCATGCTTGCAGCGACATGATACTTGCATATTTGATATAATCTCAACTTAAATAATGTAGCCCCCAAGTGTCGAGTCGTAAGCTCAAGAAGAACTCGGGACTATTCCTCCATTGTAGAATAAATCATACCCATTGATGAAATAATAGCCATTCTTATTTGAGCGACTTTGAAAACCTCAATCATAATATTGGTTATTGATAACCATAATAAAAATCTAGCCATGTTGGCTATTCAATATAATATAATCTGGTATGAAAAACCTTATTCATTTAATATCATAATGAAAAATCAGCCAAGTTTGGCTAGTTGAATAATATAACCCAATGATTTATAAGCGCATGATTCCAATGGCGCAATCCAAATATGTACTGGCGACTTATAGTCCAAAACCAGGCCGGGTTAACAAACACCGGATAATTTCTCATCATATCTTTGGCGACTTATCGTCTTAAAGCCAGCCGGTTTAATAAACACCGGATAATTTATCATCATGCTTTATTCAACCTGTCTCGCATACAACAAGTTTAAAGTGTCTTGGCGGTTTACCACGGACGGGTCATAATGCCCAACATATAACCCAGGTTTATAACCAAGGCTGCACTTAAGAATAATCAATGAAATATATCATACCGTGACATTGAATCACATCATTGGTTTACCAACTTTTTGTAGTAAGGGTGATAACCCCAATCTTGAGTAATGATAACTCCTTTCATACCGTGTTGGTTTATGATAAAACCGCATCGGGTTGTGATAAACACCGGTTTAACCATATATATCTTTGGCGACTCGTAGTCAAACCATACCGGCGGATAGTCTCCGGATTATGATTTGATCATGTCTTGACAATTTGTAATTGAAAGTCAAGCCGGGTTAATGAACACTGGTTTACTCCATAACAAGATGGTAACATAAAATCAAACCGGGCAGATAGTCTCCGGATTAAGATTTGACCGTGTTCCGCCATTTTGTAATTGACAGTCGAACCGGATTAACAATGTTATCGGTTTAAAAAAAACGCAACAAAAATCAAATAACAGTTATGAAAAAAATGTATGGAAGCAAAGGCAATGATAAAACATTTTGCAAAAAGAGGCTTTACTGAGCCGATCAGATGGTGTTACCATGGTCGGACATGACCAAGCTCCCAATAAGGTGTAGCTATGGTTCAAGTCAGCCAGGTCCCCAACTGAAACCGTGGCATTATGCCGATCAAGTGGCGTGGCAATGGTTCGGGTTCGACCAAGCCCCAAGTGACTCTATGGCCTTAGGCCGATCAAGAGGCGTGTTGGTTCAGACTTGACCATGTCCCCAAGTGATCCGGTGGCTTTCGCCTATCAAAAGGTGTTGCATTGGTTGGGACACGACCAAGCCCCAAGTGATATCGTGGCACTAGGTCGATCAAGAGGCGTGGCTATGGTTCGGATATGACCAAGCCCCCAAGTGACCAATAATATGATAAGCCAATAAGGCATGATACCCATGTTTGGACCGCGCATCATGGCAGCAAGTCCTCTTCGGCACCCTTTAACTTTATGCAAGAGATAAATCCTTCTTGAACCGGATTTTGAACCGGATATTGAGAGCTTCAAAGCTTTGTGGGAGACATCTTTCCCTTGAACCGGATTTTAAACGGAATCTTCATTTTCACCGGAAATTTTCGACAGCCTTTAAACTCGAACTTACGAGAAGTTAATTCCTTTTTGAACCGGACATTTTTAAACCGGATTTGAGAGCTTCGGAGCTTTGCGGGAGAACAAATTTATCTTGAACCGGATTGTAAACCGGATCCTTTCTGATGACCCGGAACTTCTTCATTGAACTGGGATTTTGTAACTGTTATATGCTGTCTAAACCGGAAATTTTCTGACGGCATTTAAATTTTCATCCATATGGTAATAGCCTCCGGGACCGGGTTATCTTTCCCTCCAACGTCCTGGGGTTCTTGACTTCACTGAAAACCGGCAACATTTGTTGATTCATATTACTGTAGCCCCCGAGTCTCAAGGTGACTCGAGGAGTTGACTTGAGATTCTCCATATTTGACCGTGATATAAACCGGCATAACTTGTATATCATTGGTGTTGATAGCACGATGTGAATCCACGAAGGTTGAGGTGACTGCGGCGGGTTATAAATGATCCCGTATGAACCGTGTCAGCAACTCGGCCAATGGTTCCTTCCAACTGGTGATTTGAAGTTAACCAAAACTGTAGTGGCGGCGACTTGTGCACCTGCCTATTGAGCCATCCAGTGCAAACGGCGGTTGATGATAATTTGCCTCCAATTTGAAAGAAAACCGGGCTACCCAAGCTGTGACTTGCTCATACCCAATAAACAGCTCATGCGCATGAGTGCGGCCCGGTGTGTTGATGTAGACCAGACCGCGAGGCAGACGGTAAAAACAACCGCAGCATCAAAGGCAACATAGACGAAGTCGGCCCGCGGTGCTTTGTCGCTAGTGCGGACAAGCAAGTTGTCCTCCTCGTTGTAAGCCGGCGCGAACGTGTGAACCGGACGCGAGAGCGGACGGGCGAGTCGTCCGTGGTGTTGTAAACCGGTGCAGACGCGCAAATCAATCACAAGCGCAGTCCCAGCTAGTTGATGTAGACCGGACCATACGGACGACAGCTTGTAAAAGGCCCACTCATCGGGTAATATGTTACGGACTATCGCCGGGCGAAATATTGTCAACCGTGCTCCATACCCATGGTATAAATCATATTTGTAGTGAATGATTGTCCTGTATATAAAAATACACAGATCAAAGTAATTGTTCTTTGACAAAAAATAATATGTGCTAATAAAATATACTTTAGATGGATAGCACCTGATTCGTTTAAACCGAAATAACCCGCCATGAAGTTGATGATCACTAGGTGAAACTGAAATCATTCACGGGTGAACCGGCCGCAGTGGTAAATGGCCCAGTGCGGATGGCGACCCGCCGTGGCGTTTGCAAGACGGCGTTGACAACAAGTCAGCCGCATGCGCGGTCGGATGTAAACCGAACAGCGGGGTGACGACTTGCACGCGTATCCGTTGAGCAACATGACACGGACGAATGCCGGTGCAGAGTTATCTTTGGTGCGCGTTCCATATCCGATGTATACACCTTTGTCTGAATGACTATCCTGCGTAAAAATAATGCGTGACAAAATAATTGTTCTCACAAATTAATATGTCCGTTAAAACAGATTGGACGAATATCACACGATGTTTGAACCAGGGATGATCTGGTCATGTCGCTATAAACGGTAATCCATTGTCCCTTTTTTGTGGGACAAAAGATGACTTGTGCGTCGTCCGTGGGACGCACATGGGCGAAGTTGGTTGGTAGTGCGGTTGCTTGTTTCACCAGCGGGATCGTGGCGCCGAGGTGAGGTAACAAAGCGACGCTGCGTCGGCCATGGCAGAAACCGCTGCGGTGATAGAGTGGCCAGGTCAACTCAGGCGGTCGACCCAATTGTGGTGGCCTTGGATGTAGTACGTAGCACTCATGGTGACTAGTATGGTGACTCCGTAAGATGTGCTAGTATGGTGAGTTGGTGACTAGTCTTTTGGATTTGTTGGATGCATGCAGATGTAGCACTATGGTCTTCCCGTGAGTTGTGTTTTAGATTCCCTGCGTCATTGTTTATACGGTGTGCGGAACCGGCCCGGGCGATGACTTCGTAAAAGGCTGCTAGATTCCCGTAAAGTGCTCCAACATTGATCTCCTGGTCTCGTTGTTTGTTTCCTCTTTCTAAGGCAATTTGACTTACTTTTGGTGGTTGATGTACGAGTCCGTCTCGGGACTTGCTTTTTCCAACCACAACTGGATAGGAGCGGCTCGCGGTTTGACAACGGCCACTTTAATGGACAAACGACTGCTGCCTTGGTGGCTTGCACACGATGGAAAATCCTGTTAATCCGAACTTCTAGCGATGTCAATGGCGCCCAAAATCAATCGGCTTCAGATCAACAGATCGCCAGGGCACCAGTAGCTGCGTAAAGATGGAACCCTAATTTTTCTTTAAACTACGAATCTCACAAATCTGAAATCTGGTCCGATGGACTTGATGTTTATGCAGATCTTTTCAGACCGGCTCTTCTTTGCCCAGATAATTGCGAGCTTCTCGATCCCTGGGGAAGATCCTCCAAGAACTCAACACCACTGCAAGCGCAGCCCCACGGTGGGCGCCAACTGTCGTGGAATTGTCACGGCAGATGTCCTTAGTGTTAGGACTTAGTCGTGAGGCCAACACATCTATGTGGTAGCTTGAGAGGGGTTGAGCGGAATCGAGAGACGCAACACAAGACAGGGATTTAGACAGCTTCGGGCCCCGGGAAACATCATCGGTAAAAACCCTACATGCTTGTTTGAGGCTAGGTCTCATTATCATCACGAGGGAGTCGCCAGAACCGGCTCTCCTCTTTGTGTCTAGCCCTAAGATTGTTTCTTCTTGCTTGTAGCCTCTCCCTTTGGGGAGCCCTGCCTCCTTATATAAGTTGAAGGCGGGTTACATGTGGAGTCCTACTAGGATTAGGACAAACCTATCTCTAATACAAACCGGATACAAGTCCGGTCTTAACTCCTTGTAAGACAAATATTCCTTATGCCTTTCCTTATAAACCGCCCACCGTAGTTGAACCGGCCTTCATGAACCGCCACCGGGCCACCGGTCTTGTCCCTCCTCGACCCGCTGCCGGATTACCAATGAACCGTAAACTGCCAGGTCGCCAGTGAACCGCCAAGTGCCAGCGGGTTCTTCAGGTAAACTGCCAAGTCCGGCCGGGTTATACTTCCGACCGGTTTACGCCACGGGGTATATCCCCGACAGTAGCGGTGAGAGGCCATGTAGGAGTACATGGTGGGTTGTCTCATTGAAGCCGTCCTCAGGAACTGAGTTCTGTGTTTGTGATCCATGAAATAGTTACTACCACACATTGGGATCCTTAATTGACTCTCTCGACTTCTTAATCACTCTTGTCCTCAGTCCGGGAGTTGCAAGTAGTTTCTGGTGTTTGTAGCATCTTTGGGGGCCGCCGCATAGCGCTGACCATAGGGGTGGGTTGTGTTGCGGTAGGCACGCGGCCCGGTGTACCGATTCGCCCGTTTGGTGTCTCGGGAACCCTGCACACATCGTTCGGGGCCCTTAGTGGAAACCTCAGCCGGACTCCCTGCGGATGGAACACGAATAGGCGATAAACCTGGACTCGGGACTCGTGTGTTTAGGTAGGATGTGGCCGACACCCACGTTGGGCTTCCGCTTGAATGTTGCCGAGTACATGTCGTGTAAACGGCGGTAAGTGGTGAGAGCGTGTGTGAAGAAGTACACCCCTGCAGGGTTAATATGATCTATTCGAATAGCCGTGTCCACGGTAAAGGACTTCTGGGTTGCCTATATCAGTTCATAGACAAGTGAAAGTGGATACTCTAAAATACGCAAGATAAGCGTGAGTGCTATGGATGGCGTTCTCGTAGGGAGACGGGAGCGGGTCCATAGTGGTGTATTTGATATGGTGAATATGTGGACTCGTGTGCGCCACCTCAAAAGAGTTACTTGCAGTCGTAGTTCAGGATAGCCACCGAGTCAAAGCTGGCTTGCTGCAGTCAAACTCCACCACCCCCTTTGATAATGATGCATATGTAGTTAGTTCTGATGTAAGTCTTGCTGAGTACAATTGTACTCACGTTTGCCTATTTTATGTTTTTGCAGAGAGACGTCAGTCTCGCTAGTAGTTCCGCTTGGACTTCGACGTTTAGCTTGTTACCTCAGCTACGATCTTGTGCCTCGGCAGGATCGGGTAGATAGTCAGGCTTCGCAGCCTTTTTCATTTTATAGTTATGCGTACTTTCGAGACATGTTTAGCTTCCGCTTGTGCTTTGACTTGTATGCTCGAGTGTTGGGTCATGAAACCCATGTTTGTAATATCTCGCTCCTCGGAGCCTAATGAATAAATATTTGAGTCAGAGAGTTATGTTGTGATGCCATGTTGTATTTGCACATATTGAGCATATTGTGTGTATGTTTGAAATGCTTGGTATGTGTGGGATCCGACAATCTAGTTGTTTATCCTTGGCAGCCTCTCATATGGGGAAATGTAGTCTCGTGCTTGAGCGATAGTAGTCCGCTACAGCCCAGTTCACCGAGTCCTCGCTAGCCCAAAGACTACCGCTTGGACACTTGATCGGGCATTCGCTTTCACTTCGTTCTTATGTCCGTTCTTCGGGAAATGTCACGCGGTGATATTCGAGTCCCGCTTAGCTCACATGTACCGGATACCGGAGTCCTCATAGCCAGTGCTACAACCCGAATTCATACGTTGATGACCGATATGCTCGATGTGATTCATGTATGCATGTCCCCATGGGTTAGCGCCGCTTTGGGTTCACGACTAGCCATGTCGGCCCGGGTTCTCTGTCATATGGATGCTAGTGACACTATCATATACGTGAGCCAAAAGGCGCAAACGGTCCCGGGCCATGGTAAGGCGACACCCTGGGAATACCGTGCGTGAGGCCGCAAAGTGATATGAGGTGTTACCGCCAGGTCGATGTGACGTGGAATCGGGTCCCGACAGCGTTGGTATCGAGCCTGATTGCTCAGAGGATTACCAAGCCAAACTGGTCAAAGTTGTGTCTAGAAATGCTTTAGTTATGTAAGGGAATTGATTTTGGAAGGGAACGTAAGGCTCTTTTTACTCCTTATACCTCATGGCCTTCTGATCTGAGTCAACCTCTTCTCTTCTACGGGGGTTAAGAACTAGGCCTTCTCATCTATCTATCAGGATGACGTGTTACTAATCCATAGACCTTTAAGATTGTTGGTTTTAATCCCCAGTTCAGTTCCTACTATTTCTGTATGACAACTGTTGATCTCGGAACCTTGAGATGATGTTGTTAAGTGATCATGCCACCATTTTTGCAGGATGTCTCAAATCATCTTGAGCATTTACAACCGTTATGCTGTCCGAGTCATCCCAGGTCTCTAAATAGTCTGGTGCATTTGCAAATCCTTTCCTTCCGTTCCCGGTGCCCTTTTGGTCAGAATAAGCACACTAATCGGTAGGTTGAGGTACTTTGTTGCCTCGACATATATGTTGGAGTTATTATTATGACCCTAGGTGTTTAGGAAGTCACCTAGCAAATTAGCAATGCTTTTGTATCCCCAGTGTGATGATTCTGGCCATTATTCTTGAAAGCATCCCGTGATGTTATTAGTTAGTAGGCATTCTATTTCTGGGTTCTTGAACCCGAGATTCACCCTATCTCATGTTGTTAGTATTTTCTAGTTCCTTTAGGATATTAGCAACCTTTGTGATAATCCTCGAGGTCCGTGGTATTTCCTTCTTCCAAATGCCATGAATTATTTATGGCAGAAGTTCTTTTTGAACCAAAAGATCACAACCAAAGTGCTCTTGAGGAGTTCTATATTCATAATTGTGAATCTGCCAATTCTACCTCTCTGCATGGGTTATCCGGGAGAAATGTTGAGCTTTGCTCGATATACTAATCCATGCCTCCACAACTCGAAAAGTTATATGTTCCTCGATGTTGTTCCTCCTTAGTTGTATTCCGATCCCCGTCTATCAGTTGATAGTCAGGAGTAGTCGCGCTTTCGTCCTCATCGATGCCCATTTTTTCTTGTGGTCCGTCAAGCCATTCTATTCCGGAATGACTAGGAGAAACAAACTCCAGTACCTCATCCATTTCTAGGATTGGGTCAAAGTAGTTGTATCCCGCAGATCAAAATGGCAATTCAGCTTTGTTCTGTTCTACCTTGGAGTATTACCCCTTTATGTCAGAATTGACATGAGAACTGCACCAACTCTCATGAATTTTTGACGTAGTGATACTTCTCACCATCATCATTCATTCCTCGGTCCCGTGTTGATGTAACCGGATTGCCGACAAGTGAATTGTGATGTGTGAAATCAATACTCCGAGCAACTCGTTGCTTGGTAGCTAATGGACAATATTCTCATTCTTAGCGTGTTGGTTATTCAATCATCATCCTAAGAGTGATCGTGCTACCTAATCCTTATTTCCGATGCACTCTCCGAACAATGAGTTAGGATTATTCAATCCCTTGCTTATTGTTCATATCATCTTGCCCTGAAAAGCAAGGTTGTTCTCGAGCTTAGTAACATATCGGTGGTTTGTGATTTTCCGAATATCTTCTCGGAAGTATTACCGTGTTGTCCCCGACTATTATGTTGAGCTCGTGATCAAGTTGGTTTCTTGTGAACCACCCTTTCTCCAAGAATCTGTGTTGGATACCCCGAGCTAGTTGGTTAAGCCAAACAACAACTTGGAGAGTTGGAGGATAAAAGCTTGCATTCGACTTAGTTCGTTCCAAAGGGATATTCTTGTGTAGTGTATGTTGAAGAAAGATGATATCTTCATCGATTGGTCCCTGTGATCGATTCTTTGGACCTATTGTCTTATCAATCTTTTGACTTGAGTATGGGCTATTATTAAGTCAAATCAGAACCAACGATGTTCGTAATGTTGTCTTACTCGTGGTTGATCCCTCGAGCATACCCCATTACATATTTTGGTCCGACCCGATTGCTATCACCGTGTTCACATGATGGTGGAAGTCCAAAGGATATGGAAATCTGATGAGTTGTTGTTGAGCCCATCGCCAGCATTTTGTCTCCCCATGAGTCATGTTGAACATCAACCTAGTGTTGGAAATTTGTGTAAGCATTTCTTCGTGTTTTGTTCATGGAGCATATGTTTGGATGAAAGTAGTGACTTCCTCTAATTCATGTGCATCTGATGCAAGTTGCCGCCGTGAATTCGAGAAAGCTTGTTTTGTTTCCTCTGGAATCATCCCAAGTTAGTCATGCACGTGCGAAGTGCCCTATGGTTTGATAGGTTGGCCGCCTCCACTCCATATGTGTTCCTAGCACACCAAGCCACTGATTGATTTGTTCAAGGAGAAGAAGTTCCTTCTTAAGACCACGACTTATACAAGGACTTCTATATCCTCGATGATGGTTCCCCACCTGAGCTCGGTAGTGTTTTGTTGTAAGACTACCATGTGGTCATGCTTGTCTGGGACAACGTGTTCACATGTGTGTAGCAGAACCAGCTCATGTTTTGGAGCTTACTACCATAGTGCATCTCCCGAGAATCTCGCAACATCATCTCGTCGAATTATGTTGCGACCTTTCCTTTCGGACATGCCGAGTCCAAGTATCCTATCACCAATCGGATCTGAATCTCAGGCAGATATGATGACTGGAACATTTCAACAGTTGCATTTCGTTCCCAGCTTGCACCGTCCTTGTGCCATTTCACTATGGGCTGCCTTCTTAGTAATTCTTGTCCAGGTTCATCTTCAAAGGTGGACTTACCAAGGGTTCCCTCCACCTCCAATGATAAGCAAAATCATCCATTGCGTTGTCTTCAACAAGGTAGTCCACATCATCCATTCTAGTCCGGGTATGTCATTCCTTCAAACTCTTTCAACGATAAATTGTAGATTGCCTTAGGCTGGTATAAAGAGTTCCAATGATTTATGGATCAAAAGTAATTCTTTTTGCCACTTAAGGGAATAGTTCTTTGCGTCACTTTTCCTAAGGTGCCCCGTTTTGGAATCATGGCAACTTCCCTCGCTATTTTGAAACACCCGTAAAATTGTTTCCTCCGTCCTTACTGATGCATGTCTTACCTCTCCGCTCCAGAAATGTTTTACGCCTCATTCCATGAGTTGATCTTGGATCATTAAGATGATCCTAAACTGTTTGAACCCCAAGAAGATCGATTCTTCTAAATTCCCCCTTTTCTTCTCGTTGTCATGTTGGATGTAGTTCTCAAAGCAAAGACGCCAAGATCAATATGAAGCAATGAGTCAACATCTTGAGAAGGACAGTTGGATCGTGAAGATCATGTTAGCTTGTGACCCCTTTGACTTGTTACCTCACGTCTTGAATCTCGGGGTGAGATTCTTGTTTAGTGGGGGTGAGTTGTCACAGCCCTAGAGCTTGCTTGTAACTAGTGGCATTGCATCCATGCATCATGTTTAATTTTCATGAAATTGGAAATGGGGATTGCCTAAACCCTAGCATTAAAGGAATTCAAATAGGCTCAACCAAAAATATTTTTCAGTGATTTCAAATGGCTTTAGAAAATGTTCATCATTTCTGGAAAAATGCTTTAAACCAGAACCAGAGGTGGTGCACATTTTTCTTGTCATATTTGGTCACTTGATTAATTCATAAAGTATTTGCATTTGGGCATTTAATGCTAATAAATAATTTAAATGCTCAAATAATCCCAAACTGAAATGTTTACTGTAGGATATATTTCCAACAGTGGTCATGAGCAGTGGCATGAATTTTGGGATTGATTTAGTATTTTTAATAAAGCCCAATAGTTACTGAATAATAGAAAACAGGATTAAATAGAAATAGGAGAGAGAGAGAAGCCACTTGGGCCATTACACTGCAGCCCACTTACTGCCCAGCTCCTCCACTGCCCAGCCCACACGGCAAGTGCCAGTCGTCGCCTACCTCTGCCAGTAGGCAGCGGAGGGACACGGCGCACGCGCCCGAGCTCGCCACGCCTCCTCCCTGCTCGCCTGCCTCTCCGAAGGGCCTCGAAGCCCCTCCTCGGCGCCGCTCTGGAACCCCTGGACCCCTCTGCTTCTCCCTCGCTCTCTGGTTCCCTCTCCTTCCTGGCTCTCTCCCGAACACACGCCCGTCGCCGCCTGCCACCACCATGCCACAGGCCCTCCCTCGCCCATCCAACATGCCCTAGAGACCCGCCGTGCCTCCCTCGTCCTCCCCGATGGCTCACGCGACCGGAGAAGCCCCGAGGCGCCGCCCCGCTGCTTTTCCCCTTCTCAGACCCGCCGGTCGCCGTCGCCCGATTCGTCGAAATCCGGACGCCCCCGAGCTCGCTGACCATCTCTACGCGACCCATGTGAGCCTCCGGTCGATTCCCCTCTCTTCCCCGCGTCATTTTCGCCTCGTAGCCTCCGCCGCCATTGAAGCCGAAGCTCACCTCCGCTGGCTCGCCGGGCGCTGCTCGGTGACCATTTGGTCCCGACTAGCGCCCATCGCACTCACCGCATCACGTAGGCCACCACTAGCGCCTCGGCCCGCTTGCTCGTGCACCGCAGCGTTGAGCCCGAGCTTCGCTTGAGCTCCGTGGCCGCTTAGGTCGTCGCCGCGCCGATTCCGACCGCCCGTGCTCAACCGACTCCACCAAGAGCTGCGGCTCGTTCAGCTCCACCTAGATGCCTTCCGGCCCATTTGGTTGCGGGAACGCCAAAATCACTTCGCTTGGCGTCGCTCGCCCGGCGGCTAAACGCCGCAATGACTTTGACTTTGACCACGGGTGGGCCTGGTTGACTCTCTGAGTCAATGACGGTGGGGCCCAGCCTGTTAACTATTTAGGATTAGTTTTAATTAATTTTAGTTAAACTAATTACATCGACACTGGGACCCACTGTCAGGTTTGACCCGGACCATGTCCCGTTGACCACTGACGTCACACTGACGTCAGGCTGACGCAGTAATACCTTTTCTGGATTTATTATAACTCAGGAAATTTCAGAAAATATTCTAAACTTCTAAAATTAATAGTAATTCAACTGTAGCTCAGATTGAAATAATTTATATATGAAAAATGATCAGAAAAATATGAAGAATCTGTTTATGCCATGACCATGCATGTTTGAACAAGTTAACCTCACTGAATAGGACAAATGATGATTAGGGCAATTTATGAAATAACATTTGGAGTTGGAATTTGTTCTTGTTTGAGTTCCACTTCAATTAACTTGGCTAGATATTGCATTAGGTGAATTCAGTACCTTAACATGACATGTCATTCATGTGAATGTGCATTGCATTGATTGTGTTCTCTCTTGTTTGCCGGTAATTGTCCCCTCTCAGTAGACGACGTACCGACGATGAATTCGATGACACCAATGAAGAACTATATTATCTTTGAAGTGCTGTGCAAGCAAAACCCCTTGTTCATTCCGATATAATCCCACTCTCTCGCTCCTGCTCTATTTTACTGCATTAGGACAACAACGATTCATCTGTTACCTGCTGCGGTAGCTGAACCCCTTTATCCTCTTGCATGACTGTCATTCCACAAGAATTAGATGAAACCCACTAGCATGAGTAGGAGTTGCTTGAGCCATGTTGTGCCTACTCATTCATGCTTGTTTGTCATGCCTCTACATCGCTTAGAGTTGAGTCAGTCCGATTCATCGGGGATGAATAGGAGGTGTGTGAACATGTCCTCACTGTGTGTGTGAGCTAAGTGTGTGAACACGATTTGGTAAAGGTAGCGGTGAGAGGCCATGTAGGAGTACATGGTGGGTTGTCTCATTGAAGCCGTCCTCAGAACTGAGTTACGTGTTTGTGATCCATGAAACAGTTACTACCACACATTGGGATCCTTAATTGACTCTCTCGGCTTCTTAACCACTCTTGTCCTCGGTCAAGGAGTTGCAAGTAGTTTCAGTGTTTGTAGCATCTTTGGGGCCGCATACGCAACGCTGACCATAGGGGTGGGTTGTGTTGCGGTAGGCACGTGGCCCGGTGTACCGATTCACCCGTTTGGTGTCTCGGGAACCCTGCACACATCGTTCGGGGCTGTTAGTGGAAACCTCGGTCGGACTCCCTCCGGATGGAACCCGAATAGGCGATAAACCTGGACTCGGGACTCGTGTGTTTAGGTAGGCCGTGGCCGACATCCACGTAGGGCTTCCGCTTGAAGGTTGCCGAGTACATGTCGTGTAAACGGCGGTAAGTGGTGAGAGCGTGTGTGAAGAAGTACACCCCTGCAGGGTTAATATGATCTATTCGAATAGCCGTGTCCACGGTAAAGGACTTCTGGGTTGCCTATAACCGTTCATAGACAAGTGAAAGTGGATACTCTAAAATACGCAAGATAAGCGTGAGTGCTATGGATGGTGTTCTCGTAGGGAGGCAGGAGCGGGTCCATAGTGGTGTATTTGATATGGTGAATATGTGGACTCGTAGCGCCACCTCAAAAGAGTTACTTGCGATCGTAGTTCGGGATAGCCACCGAGTCAAAGCTGGCTTGCTGTGATCAAACTCCACCACCCCTTTTGATAATGATGCATATGTAGTTAGTTACGATGTAAGTCTTCTTGAGTACAATTGTACTCACGTTTGCCTATTTTATGTTTCTGCAGAGAGACGTCGGTCTCGCTAGTAGTTCCGCTTGGACTTGACGTTTAGCTTGTTACCTCATTTCACGATCTTGTGCCTCGGCGAGATCGGGTAGATAGTCGAAGCCGCAGCCTTTTTCATTTTATAGTTATGCGTACTCGGACATGTTTAGCTTCCGCTTGTGCTTTGACTTGTATGTTTCGAGCGTTGGGTCATGAGACCCATGTTTGTAATATCTCGCTCCTCGGAGCCTAATGAATAAATATTTGAGTCGTAGAGTTATGTTGTGATGCCATGTTGTATTTGCACATATTGAGCATATTGTGTGTATGTTTGAAATGCTTGGTATGTGTGGGATCCGACAATCTAGTTGTTTATCCTTGGCAGCCTCTCATATGGGGAAATGTAGTCTCGTGCTTCGGAGCGATAGTAGTCCGCTACAGCCCGGTTCACCGGAGTCCTGCTAGCCCAACACTACTGCTTTGGACACTGACCGGCCGACATGTGTTTCACTTCGTTCCTTATGTCCGTCTCCTTCGGGAAATGTCACGCGGTGATATTCGAGTCCCGCCTAGCCTGCTACAGCCCGGGATACCGGAGTCCTGTTAGCGCAGTTGCTACAGCCCAATTCATACGTTGATGACCGACATGCTCGATGTGATTCATGTATGCCTGTCCCCATGGGTTAGCGCCGCTTTGGGTTCACGACTAGCCATGTCGGCCCGGGTTCTCTGTCATATGGATGCTAGCGACACTATCATATACGTGAGCCAAAAGGCGCAAACGGTCCCGGGCCATGGTAAGGCGACACCCGTGGGAATACCGTGCGTGAGGCCGCAAAGTGATATGAGGTGTTACCGGCTAGGTCGATGTGACGTGGAATCGGGGTCCTGACACGCGCCCACACGGTAGTACCACACGTCATGCACGGTAGTACCGCGGGAGGCCACGGTAGTACCGCTCCCCCGAGCCGTAGTACCGCGGGCCCTCATACACGTACTTGCCATGGTAGTAGGAGCGGATGTAATTTTACATCCGGCGCCTCAACGGTAGTACCGCACCTCGTCTTGTGATAGTACCGCGTCGGGTTTTACCTTTGTTTCTTTTTAGCGGAAGTAGGCACATATGTATTTTATTTCATCCGCGCTCTTCAGAGGGTGGCTTACTCGCTTGCGGTAGTACCGTAAGGGGGAGCGGTAGTACCGCGCGAGCGGTAGTACTGCGCTTAGTCAGGCTAGTCCCGGCCTCTGCTGCTGCCGCGGAAGTAGTGGTCCTCCATGGTAGTACCGCATGGCCTTGCGGTAGTACCGCGCTTCTGGAGTGGTAGTACCGCGTGTCGCAGGCTGAACTTGAGGATAACGGTTGGATCTATTCCACGACTATAAAAGGGGTGTCTCCTACCTCTAGTTGACTACCTCTTCCATCTCTAAGCTCCCTTGTTGCTCCAAGCTCCATTTTGGCCCGATCTCTCTCCCTAGCCAATCAAACTTGTTGATTTGCTCGGGATTGGGTGACAAGGGCCGATCTACACTTCCACCAAGAGACATTTGATTCCCCCCTCTTATCCCTTGCGGATCTTGTTACTCTTGGGTGTTTGAGCACCCTAGACGGTTGAGGTCACCATGGAGCCATATTCCATTGTGGTGAAGCTTCGTGGTGTCGTTGGGAGCCTCCAATTAAGTTGTGGAGATTGCCCCAACCTTGTTTGTAAAGGTTCGGTTGCCACCTTCAAGGGCACCAATAGTGGAATCACGACATCTCGCATTGTGTGAGGGCGTGAGGAGAATACGGTGGCCCTAGTGGCTTCTTGGGGAGCATTGTGCCTCCGCACCGCTCTAACGGAGACGTACTTCCCCTCAAAAGGAAGGAACTTCGGTAACACATCCTCGTCTCCACCGGCTCCACTCTTGGTTATCCTATCTCTTTACTTGTGCAAGCTTATTTGTGTTTCTATCTTTGCTTGCTCGTGTGCATGTGTTGATTGCATCATATAGGTTGTCCACCTAGTTGCATATCTAGACAACTTACTTTGTTGAAAAGTTTAATTTGGTCAAGAAAAGCTAAAAATTGTTAGTTTCCTATTCACCCCCCTCTAGTCAACTATATCGATCCTTTCAATTGGTATCACAGCCTCATCTCTTTTTAAGGACTTTACCGTCCGAAGAGTATGGTTGATGTCATAGATGATGTGGGAGAGCACTCCGGTGCGAATCCGATATCATCTACGGGAGATGGGGGTAACTCGATCTCTCGTGAGGAATTCAATGTGGCGTTGGACACATTGAAAACCTCCATGACGATCGAGGTCAAGGACATGTTTAAGGAATTCCTAGAAGGGCTTAAACTTTCCACTGCACCCGTGAAAGTGGGTGATCCCGCCAACACGGGGACGGATGCTAACTCCGATAAGGGGGAAGCTACTAGTGAGAAAGCCCCATCGTCTAGTGGTAACCTCCTCCATGTGCAACCTCCTCCCGTTTATGGTGGACCGATTCCTTCTACTCATTTGAATCATGCCGGTCCACCTCCTAAGATTGATAAAAAGGAGGATTTTGATTCTTGGGTTTATCATTTTAAGCGTCATTTAAATCATGTGAACACTAACCTTTGGAGAATCATTGAAGAAGGTTTCTGTCAAGATGACCCGAGCAACTTCTCTCCTAGAGAAGTCGTGGACCATCAATTCAATGAGAATGCTCTCTTCATCATCCAAGAAGCAATCCTTCCCGAAGACCTCCCTCACCTCCGGCCCTACTCCCTTGCCAAAGATGCTTGGCACAAGGTGGTTTCCCTTTATCGAGGAAGCACAAGCATTCAACGTTCCAACTATGAAGTGGTGTAAGATGAAGCCGATGAGTTTGCAATGAAAGAAGATGAAGAACCTCGTGAGCTCTATCGGAGAGTTACCAAGCTCGCGGTCTCCCTCCGGGATCATGGAAGTAAGGACACGGATGACAACTGGATCAAGCGCAAATTCCTCAAGGCAATGATGCCCTACCACAAAGCCATGTCCTCCGTCATCCGTCAAAGGCCGGACTTCCACACCCTGTCCTCAAGTGATGTGTTGGATGAGTTTGTGGCTATGAGCATATTGGACAAGACCGCCGACAATGCGGTGCTTCGCTCCCAAAGAGCAAATAAGCCCAACCTCGCTTTGAAGGCCAAGGTTTGTGTCAAATAAGAAGGAGAGGAGGAAGAAGAAGAGAGCAACCTCGAAGATACGAAGTATGACTATCATGAACACATGGCCCTTGCTTCAAGGCAATTTTGGAGCAAGAAGAACTCAAGGCCCAACTTCAACAAGAGCAACTCAAGTGGGGCAAAGGGCAAGCAACAGCAGTGAGGACTTGCTTCAATTGTGGCAATGTGAGTCACTTTGTTGCGGAGTGCCCATATGAGAAGAGGGAAGACAATGGTGGCAAGCTCATCCGTAAGGACAAGGCCAAGTCTTTCCCCAACAAGAGCAACTTCACCAAGAAGGCTCCTCACAAAGCTTTGGTGGTTCAAGAAGAGTACAATGAGGATGATGATGATGATGAAGATGGTGAGTCGGTTGCCATGGCCTCCGTTGCCATTGCGACGACTCCTCGGGTGTCTCTCTTCGACTCACCTAATGAAAGCATCACCGCCAAGTGCCTCATGGCTAAAGCCACCAACAAGGTAACCCCCAACATCAAAACTACCATCATCAATCATTCTTCTTTGAAGGATTGCATTGATGAACATGAGGGGACTAATGTGGAGGAGAGCAAGTTTGAGACCTTTATGGGTAAACTCAAGGGCAAATCCAAGAAGCACTTCGTTGCTCTCTTGGAACAACTTGGTGAAGCCAATGACATGATCGAGGCTCATGAAGAAACCATCTCTAAGATGGAAGGGCATAGTCGTGACTATGCCGATGAGATTTCGGATCTTTCCAATGCTCTTGAGGAAGAGCGTGGTCTTCGTTTGGCTCTTGAGGAGTCATACAACGATGATCATGCTAAATTAAAGAAAGATCTTGATCATGCTCTTGTTGTGTCTCGTGTGCTAAGCTCCGAGAAGGCAAAACTTGGAGTTGATCTTGCTAGACTCAACGAGGAGTTTAACATTCTCGACAAGGCTCACAAAGTCTTGAAGGGTGCTCATGCTAGTCTCAAAGAGTCTCATGATCAACTCCAAGTGAAGCTAACCAAGGAGAAAGCCACCTTTCCTCATATGGTATTGATTGATAATGCAAATGCTACTAACCCTTGTTGTAAGCATGTGCATCTTGTTGAGGAGAATGCTAAGTTGAAGGAGCAACTTGAAAAAGGCCTTGTCACATGCATACAAGGTGAGAAGAACCTTAACGACCTTTTGAGTAATCAAAAGGAAGTTGTGGCCAAGGAGGGGATTGGGTTCGCACCCAAGCCCAAGAACAAGAATAATAATGACAAGACCAAGCAACCTCCTCCTCTCAAGCAAACTTTTGTGAGGGAGGGAGAGGGTGCTTTCAAGAAGAAGAAGAACCATTCAAAGGGTGGCAATGCCAAGAAGGGCAACGCCACCCCTCCGAACATAGCCGGCGACTTTAATCCTTCTTATGTGTTATGCCGCGCTAGTGATGGGCATGTTTATGCAAAACTTGTTGGTTCTCCTCATGAATACATTGAATTGTCTATTTGGGTTCCTAAGACCCTTGTTACTAACATCAAAGGACCCATTACAAAATGGTTACCTAAAACCAAGCAATGATCGGGTGAAGGAGTTTGCTACCTGTGGGGGCTCATGGCTGCTCGATAGTGGAGCTACAAATCATATGACCGGAAGCAAGGAATTGGTGGTGGACGTGCACAAGATTCCTTTTATGCCCACCAATGTCGAGTGGGGTGATGCCTCGTCTTATAAGGTATTGGGACTTGGCAAGGTTGTCATTTCTCATGATCTCACGATCGAGAAGGTCATGCTTGTTGTGTCCCTTGCATTCAATTTACTTTCCGTTCGTTAACTCGCAATCATGGGCTTTGCCACTTTCTTTGATATTGATTCCGTGGCCCTCTTGTGGAGCAAGACTCTTAAAGTAGCCTTTGTTGGGCATGTCTAGAACGATCTATATGCGGTCAACTTTTCGGAGCAACCCACTAAAACCGCGACATGCCTAATGGCTAAAGTTGACGTGGGATGGCTTTGGCATCGCCGTTTAGCCCATGTCAATATGAGATCTTTGCAAAGTCTTCTCAAGGGGGACCATGTCCGTGGACTAAAAATGTTAGTTTTGCCAAAGACCGTGCTTGCAGTGCTTGTATTGAAGGAAAGCTTCATGAGAAGGCTCACCCTCCCACGACCATCATCTACTCAAAGAGACCCTTGGAGCTCCTCCACATGGATCTCTTTGGGCCACCGTCATTTGATAGTCTTGGAGGTAGAAAGTATTGCTTGGTGATTGTGGATGACTATTCAAGATACACTTGGGTATACTTCTTCAAGAGGAAGAGTGAGACTCAACAAACCGTCATCGACTTTGCAAATGAAGCTCAACGTCAACATAATGCAAAGATCTTGACAATAAGAAGTGACAACGGCACCGAGTTCAAGAACTACACCTTGGATGAGTTTCTTAGTGACGAGGGGATCAAGCATCAATATTCTGCACCATATACCCCTCAACAAAATGGTGTTGTGGAGAGGAAGAACCGGACGTTGATGGATGCGGCAAGGACCATGATGGCGGAGTTCAAGTCTCCATACAACTTTTGGTCCGAAGCCATCAACACCGCATGTCATGCATCCAATCGGCTCTATCTCCGCAAAGGCTTGAACAAGACTCCTTATGAGATACTCACCGGCAACAAGCCCAATCTCAAGTACTTCCAGGTGTTCGGGTGTAAGTGTTTCATTCTCAAGAAAGGTGTTCGTTTGTCTAAATTTGAAGCTAGAGCTCATGAGGGCATATTTGTTGGTTATGCTACAAACTCTCATGCTTACCGTGTCCTCAATAAATCCACGGGACTTATTGAGGAGACGTGTAACGTGGAGTTTGATGAGAATAACGGCTCCCAAGTGGAGCAAAGTGGCACTTGCGATGTAGGTGATGAAATTGCTCCTCAAGCCATAAGAAGAATGGGTGTTGGTTTTATCCTACCCATTGAGGAAACCCTTGTGGCCGAAGGAGAAGGACAATGCTCCACTCAAGTGGAGCCATCACCAGCCCAAGGCCCACACGCTTCCGAAGAACAAAGTGAAGGCCCTCAACCTCATGAACAAGACGAAGGGCAAGATCATGCTCAAGACGATGGTGACACACCAAATGATGCTCAAGGTCAAGTTCTCTCCCCCGAGCATGCTCAAGATCAAGAACATGCTCAAGATGGCGCTCAAGATGATCAAGTGACCCCTCCTCATCTCACCTCCGAGGAGGAATTAGAGCGTCGTGCCGCCAAGATTGCGTCCAAACTCACCACCAAAGGCCATCTCATGGAGAATGTGGTTGGAAGCCTAAGAAAAGGGGTAAGCACTTTCGTAGACAATTGGCAAACTATTGTGAACATCACGCGTTTGTCTCTTGTGTTGAACCCCAAAAGGTCTATGAGGCGCTCGAAGACTCGGATTGGCTCAATGCCATGCATGAGGAACTCAACAACTTCGAGTACAACAAGGTGTGGAGATTGGTGCCAAGGCCATCGGAACCACAACATCATTGGAACCAAGTGGATCTTCAAGAACAAGCAAGATGCTCATGGGAACATCATTCGCAACAATGCAAGATTGGTAGCACAAGGCTACTCCCAACTCGAGGGTATCGACTACGGTGAAACCTTTGCTCCCATTGCTCGCCTTGAATCCATTCATTTGTTGATTGCTTATGCTTCCCATCACAACTTTAAGTTGCAACAAATGGATGTGAAAAGTGCTTTTCTTAATGGTCCTATTAATGAGTTGGTCTATGTCAAGCAACCCCCCGGGTTCGAGGACCCCTACTTCCCGGATCATGTGTATCAACTTGATAAGGCACTCTATGGCCTTAAACATGCCCCACGTGCGTGGTATGACCACCTTACCGAGTTGTTACAAGATCGTGGATTTGAGGTGGGGCAAATCGATCCCACTCTTTTTACTAAGAAGGTCAATGGGGAGTTGTTTGTATGCCAACTATATGTTGATGATATTATCTTTGGTTCCCCTAACAAAGCTTTCAATGAGGAATTTGCCGCTCTCATGACCTCCAAGTTCAAGATGTCTTCTATGGGAGAGTTGAAGTTCTTCCTTGGTTTTGATATCAAACAAAGAAGAGAAGGAACCTTCATCAACCAAGCCAAATACACTCAAGACATGCTCAAAATATTCAAGCTAAGTGATGTCAAGCCGGCTACTACACCAATGCCTACCAAGTGCCAACTTGACATTGATCCCAATGGTAAAGCGGTGGATCAAAAGGTGTATCGCTCCATGATTGGCTCCTTGCTTTACCTTTGTGCATCTAGACCGGATATCATGTTAAGTGTGGGAATGTGTGCACGGTTTCAAGCCGCATCAAGGAAAGTCACTATGTGGCGGTCAGCGAATCTTTCGATATTTGGCTCATACCCCAAACTTTGGCTTATGGTACCCAAGAGGGGCAAACTTCAAGCTTGAAGGATTTATGGATTCCGATTGGGCGGGAGACAAAGTGGATAGGAAGTCCACCTCCGGAGGGTGCCAATTTCTTGGTTGCTCTTTGGTAAGTTGGTCTTCCAAGAAGCAAAGTTGTGTGTCTCTCTCGTCCACCAAAGCGGAATATGTGGCGGCCGGTAGTTGTTGTGCTCAACTCCTATGGATGAGGCAAACTTTAAAGGAGTACGGTGTCATTTGTGACAAAGTGCCTCTTTGGTCTGATAATGAAAGTGCCATCAAGATTTCTCTCAACCCGGTGCAACACTTCAAGACGAAGCACATTGAGATTCGGTATCACTTCATCCGGAATCACATTAGGCGAGGGGAGATCGAGCTCAAGTATGTCAACACTCATGATAACCTTGCAGATATTTTCACGAAGCCCTTGGATGAAGCAAGATTTCATGAGTTAAGGCATGAGCTAAATATCATTGATTTGAGCAATGTGACTTGAACTCGTGCACCCCCACCACACTCAACTTGTTGTCTAGTTTAGGTGTAGGCATGGACATAGGGGGAGTGTTGTTCTCTCAATGAACTCTCCCTCCCCCATCATGCATAAATAGATCAACTCTTTCACATTAGCCATTTTTGATGGTACTTGTGCTTCAAAGACGAGTTTTGGTCATGGGCCCAAGGATAATTCTTCGCGGTGCCATACCATCTAACTCAAACATAGGTGGCTTCGGCCACCGCCCTCTCCTTTTGAGAGGTTTTGTTGCTTGGTGTTCTCTTGTTGTCTTTCTGCCTCTGGTTTGTGCGTGTTCTTGTGGTTTCCTTTGTGTGAAAAGTTTCCGTGCAAAGACCTTCTTCTTGTGTTGAAACCGGCTGTGTCTTGAGCTCGCGGTACTACAGCAGCCAACCACGGTACTACCGCTGCCAACCACGGTACTCATCAAGTGTGGGAGGGCAGTTATCGCCCCATGCGATAAAGTAATTTTTTTATTGCCGCTGGGTGAGCGGTACTACCGCTTCGGTGCGGTACTTCCTCGAGCGGTACTACCGCTGATGACATGCGGTACTATCGCCGGCTTGTGGCGTGGGGATAAGGAAGGCGGGGGAGTTCTAACTCCCCCATACCCATTCGCAGTTCCCCACGTCGTCTCTCTCTCTCCCACGCTCAAGATCGAAGCGGCGTTAAATGCCGGATCTCCTCCTCCGGCTGCCCTCCCGTGATTCCATATGGTGGGATCTTTCCCCACCACGTGCTCTTGCTATGGACCCAGGTTTTCCCCCAATCTTTCCTCGTTTTATTGAGTTCTTTGCCTCTAGGTTGTTGGGGGAGACTTGTGTGTTCTTGAGATTCTTAGGCTATTTCTTTGCAAGAGTAGGATGAAGGAGAGTAGCTGCGTGGGGATTATACTTGTATTTTTGTCTTGCGATAGATTTGATCCTTTGTAATCGTTGTTTCGCGGTTCTTTTCAGATTCGAATCGACGTTTGGATGCGACGCGATCTTGATACTACCGCCCGTCGGTATGGTACTACCGCTTAGCACGGTACTACCGCCCTCTGGCGGTACTACCGCGCTCATCGCTGACACTAAAATTTTATTAGCGCCCCAACCACGGTACTACCGTGACCTCGCCTGCAGTACTAAGCGCGACTTGGAGCAAGTACTAATATTTTAGTACCGCAGTAATCGGCAAGATACCGTGGCTCACATCTATTGCTTGCCAACTTTCACGTATATTTCCTATGTGTTTCTTGTGCTTTGCCGTTGTCTTTGCATTGATCCTCTTCGCGTTCGTTGGTGTTTTGCGTTTGTGTCTCAGGTGGTGGCTCTCGCCGTTCCAATCCCAGTCGTAACACTGGGTCCAAGCGTCTGCGCAACCCAGGTGAAGCACCAGAGGGCTCCTCTGCCCCCAAGCGCAATGTCAAGACATCAGCTAGCAAGTTCAAGGAGCCCGCCAAGGGCATGGATGAGATACCACAATCTGAGTACGTCTGTCTCGTGCAGCTTCACCCGTCGTGAACCCTCGTTCCTCTGTCGAGAGGTTGTGAGCTGTTTTGGAACAAGTAATGCACCAACATCTATCTGGATGTCATCAAAAACAAGCGAGAATACCTACGTGGATGTGAAATGGATTGACATGCATCACATGAGGAAGGACAAGTTCCGTGCCTACTTTGGAGAGGCTCTGGACTTGGTGGAGCAGTTTGGTATTGAGCATGTGATATCCTTTCACCTTGACTATGACCCCGAGCTTATCTGTCGGTTCTTTGCCTCGGTATACTTTCACTGGATGAGGAGCGGAGGATGACCTGGATGTCCAATGGTCAGAAGTCGATCGCTACACGGAAGGAGTTCATGGATTTGCTCCAGTGCACGATGACGGCTCGACACTCCGTGGGTGTTCGCCCCCATGCCAACTCTGAGTCTGCCAACAAGGACAAGCTTACACCATACTATGTTGAGAAGACGCTCCCAAGTGGCAAGATAGGGTTGGTGCTCAACTCTTTTCTGGATATCATGTATTGCATCTTCCGCAACTCCTTGTTCCCTCGCATTGGTGACAAGGACAAGGTTCATGCCTATATGGTGGATATGATGCTCATCTGCGAGGAGGCTCGTTTGTCTCAGACTCAGCCACTTGATGTCTCACACATCATGTGGTGTGAGCTTCGGTTTGCGGTGTTCAACCGCAAAGTGCCTATCTATGGGCCCTATCTGTTTCTGTTGATCTCGAAGACTTGGGAGAAGATGTTCCACGGTGAGGAGTTCCTTGCCCCGATTTGGATTCGCCATGATCCCATCTATCTGCGTGTCAAACCCAACTGGGCCAACACTACTACTCGTGCCGAGGCGTCTGCTGCTAGGGGTGCTGTTGATGAGGAGGATGCTGGCGCCGAGGATGTTCTTTGAGGGTCACGTCTTTGCTAGGCATTCCCAGAGCTCCTCTATGCCTTCGTGGGCCAAGAAGCTGAAGGACAAGATGAAGACTCTTTTCTGCATGCAAGCCAAGGGGCAGTACAAGACTCACGTGGCGTCCAAGGAGAGTCGTCGCCGGGACAGGAAGATCTTGCAGCTCTATGGTGAGGATGTGTCTGGCGGGTCTGAGGAGCGCATCACTCCAGAGGCCGAGTGGATGGAGAAGCAAGGCTACAGGTGGACTGATTCTGAGGAGGACGTCGAGGAGACCATCCCTGCTGCCGGGGAGTCCGACGGAGAGGGTTGGGACGAGTTCCCTGCTTGAGCCACCTCTTGTGTGTAGGTGTCCTCTCCGCCTTTTGGCGTCTCGATGCCAAAGGGGGAGGAGTGTAGGGATTCTTGAGTTTTGTGTCGTCTTCGGTGTGTCGGTGTGTTATTGCTTCCTCGTTTGAACCTCGTTTAGTTGCTTTGGGTTGCTTTACTGTATGGTGTAAGACATATGCACTCTATCTATCTTAGCGAGCTTGTGATATATTGTGCTACCTTTGTGCTATGCTCTGCTTAAATGTTATTTGTCATGCCTTTATCTCTAAAATATAGGGGGAGTGTTGATCCTAGTTTGTGTGCTATACAGTCCAAAGCATCTATATAGAGTGCACACATCTAGGGGGAGCCCGTCTATATTTTCCCTTGCTCAAAATTATCTTATCTTTGTGCAAATCCCGTATTGTCATCAATCCACCAAAAAGGGGGAGATTGTAAGGGCATATTTATCCCTTAGGTGTTTTGGTGATTGATGACAATGCTTTTGCGGACTAATCGTGTGCCTTGAGTTTCTCAGATGCTTCATCTCTAGGTACGAGACGATTCAGTGCCCCTCGGAATCTATTGAAGACAACGTTGTTCTATGTTTCTCTTTGGTGGATTTGAGTCGTAGGAGAGCCGTACTATTAAGAGGGGGTCCGTGTCGGAAAGGTTTGGGTGGAATCAACACGTACTCATGTCTTACCTTTCCTTGCACTTTGGAGCGTCTTTCCGTTATCCTAGTTGTGCATAATCGACTGACTCTGCTGTACTTGCAGAGTAATCTTGCTCACGGAGCGGTAGTACCGCAAGCACCTGCGGTAGTACCGCTGGGGGTCACGGTAGTACCGCTCCCCTGGAGCCTTAGTACCGCAACTCCCAGGCCTAGTGCTTCTCCGGTACGGTAGTAGGAGCGGATTTAGTTTTTTACATCCGCGCCCACACGATAGTACCGCACGTCATGCGCGGTAGTACCGCGGGAGGCCACGGTAGTACCGCTCCCCTGGAGCCGTAGTACCGTGGCCCTCATACCCAGTACCATTGCACCACGGTAGTAGGAGCGGATGTAATTTTTTACATCCGCGACTCAACGGTAGTACCGCACCTCGTGCACGGTAGTACCGCGTCGGGTTTTTGCACTGTTTCTTTTTCAGTGGAAGTAGGCACGGATGTATTTTATTTCATCCGCGCTCTTCGTAGGTTGTGGCTTACCTGCCTTTCGGTAGTACCGCAAGGGGGAGCGGTAGTACTGCCATGCGAGTAATCGCGCTTCGGTCGGCTAGTCCGGTCTCTGCTTCTTTGCGGAAGTACCGTGGTCCTCCACGGTAGTACCGCGTGGCCTTGCGGTAGTACCGCGCTTCTGGAGCGGTAGTACCGCGTGTCGCAGGCTGAACTTGAGGATAACGGTTGGATCTATTCCACGACTATAAAAGGGGTGTCTCCTACCTCTAGTTGACTACCTCTTCCATCTCTAAGCTCCATTGTTGCTCCAAGCTCCATTTTGGCCCGATCTCTCTCCCTAGCCAATCAAACTTGTTGATTTGCTCGGGATTGGGTGACAAGGGCCCGATCTACACTTCCACCAAGAGACATTTGATTCCCCCCACCTATCCCTTGCGGATCTTGTTACTCTTGGGTGTTTGAGCACCCTAGACGGTTGAGGTCACCGCGGAGCCATATTCCATTGTGGTGAAGCTTTGTGGTGTCGTTGGGAGCCTCCAATTAAGTTGTGGAGATTGCCCCAACCTTGTTTGTAAAGGTTCGGTTGCCGCCTTCAAGGGCACCAATAGTGGAATCACGACATCTCGCATTGTGTGAGGGCGTGAGGAGAATACGGTGGCCCTAGTGGCTTCTTGGGGAGCATTGTGCCTCCACACCGCTCTGACGGAGACATACTTCCCCTCAAAAGGAAGGAACTTCGGTAACACATCCTCGTCTCCACCGGCTCCACTCTTGGTTATCCCATCCCTTTACTTGTGCAAGCTTATTTGTGTTTCTATCTTTGCTTGCTCGTGTGCATGTGTTGATTGCATCATATAGGTTGTCCACCTAGTTGCATATCTAGACAACTTACTTTGTTGCAAAGTTTAATTTGGTCAAGAAAAGCTAAAAATTGTTAGTTGCCTATTCACCCCCCCTCTAGTCAACTATGTTGATCCTTTCACCATGGATGAAGAAGAGCTCTTTGCAGGCCCAAAAGGTGTGCTCTTGGCAGATAGTGGTGATTGTGCCTACTTTATTGTATCACGGTTGGAGGTGGCAGCCGACGGAGGTGCCGGTGTAGCAGAACGCGTGGAAGTAGATGATGCACGTGGTGTCCATGATGAAGGTCGACCTGCAGAAAAGTTAGTCCGCGCCAATGCACATCGATCCTGCACTTCACGCTACGCTTTACAAGCAAGATGGAATAATCGAGTGATATTATTATAATCCTTGTAGTCTAGAATGGTCTGAATCTCTCTATTTAATCCACCCGAGAAAACGTGCAAGCATAGCTTCATTCTCCTCAACAATACCACATCTAATCAAGCCAGTTTGTAATTCCTGATTATATTCTTCTACCGAATTTTTTCCTTGTCTTAAGTGCTGCAATTTTTGAAGTAATTCACGTTGATAATATGGTGGAACCCAACGAGTACGCATAGCAGTTTTCAAAGCAGCCCAAGTAGCTGGAACAGGATATAATCGACAATGTTCAGACCACCAAACACATGCAAAGCTAGTGAAAGCACAAACAGCAGCAGGAACACGTCTCTCCTCAGGATATTGTAAACATGTAAATCGTTGTTCAGCTTCTAACTCCCAAGTTAGATATATATCAGGAACATATCTACCCTCAAATGGTGGAATATTCAATTTCAGTTTAGGGAGATGGACATGATCTCGTACCTAAGGGGGAGCCCGAACATTGCCATTATTTGCATGTAGACGACCTTGTGGTTGTGGTGCTGGTGGTTGCATGTAGTTCTGATTGTCATCAACCTCAGCCTCGTAATCTCCCACATAATCATCCTCCTCCACATCAGCAGTAGGAGCCACAGAAGTATCAACAGCAGCACCAGCAGTTTGGCCAGGCTGAAGAGGGACACGGCTCGCTCGGCGGAGGGCTGTTTCCCGGCGTGGAGGTAGTCGGTGTTGTTGTTGTTGTTGTTGTTGCAGAGGTGCGGCAGGTGCAGCCGGTGGTGGTGGTAGAAAATGCGAAAGCAATTCAGCAAACTTGTTATCGAGCTTTGTTTCAAACGTCTTCTCCACGCCATCTATCTTCTCCATGGCCTCGTCAAATCTGTTTAGCACATCTTGCACCTGTCCACTCATCATTTCTTTGAAACTTATCATGAAGCTCCTTGTTCGTCATGTTCTCCCAGTCAGTCTCGTCGGCTTGTGATCCTGGCATGGTTAGCAACAATAGAAACACACAAGAATATGATCCTACAGACTACTAACAAGAGGTGGTGGTGGGTGTCACAAATCCGTCAAGAAAATCTCAAATTCTTACCAGTTCTTACCCAAAGAAGAAAGGTGATCGGCAACCGTTGTAGTCAAACTCTCAAAGCTTGGATAGAGTGATTACTAGGGAGAGTCAAACGCATGATGTAGATGTATGTGGAGCTGGGAAGGCTTTTAATATGGTAGCAAAAAGGGTCAGCAATAATCAATTCAGAGATGCAAAGTTGAATAAACGCTCAACGACGGTACTGTGCTGGTTCTAGGCTAGACCGTGCTAAAGACGCAAGCCTAGAACACTAACAAAATCACGGCGCTGCACGTAAACAAGGGAGGAGCACACTCTGAATTTTTTTCTCTTTTTTTCTATTTTTTGCACTTTTTTTGCTCCGCAACAATTTTTTTTTCGAAAAAGTATACAAATGGTCTAAAAACTGCCTAGCCAGAATTTTCCAGACTTAGTTTTTTTTGAAACTGGAACAATTTTTCTTCTGCGGATGGCTCGGATGTTGGGGAGTCCTACTCTATCACGACTCGGAGTATCGCATGATCTAGAAATCAAGAACAAAGCAACAATTATTGGACTCGGACTAGGACTCGTGGCGGAGATGAATCTGGTGGAAACTCGGACTGGTGGCGGATATTTGCAGGGCGATGGAACACAGACTGGCGGCGAATCTGTGATGGAGGAGGACTCGGATTAGCGTGATGGCGGTGGATATGTGGTATATGGTAGCGGCGATGACGATGGTGGTATATGGCAGCGGTGATGACGATGGTGGTATATGGAAGCGGTGATGATGATGATGCGGTGGTGATATATGGCAGCGGCGACGTGACAACCTGTGAACAGAACTCGAAACTGTAAAGGACTAGACGCTAAGACCAGCAACTTGACACGACGATGCAACCGCAAATTCAACAAAGCAAATACAGAAAATATTATGCAAAGGCTCAGATTGGTTCGGATAGGATGAACTAACCCTAATTTTTTTTGGCTTTTTCATGGACTGTAGGTATGAAAAACAGACTCGATCTAAACAATGAAAAACTGTAAAATCTCACCGAGCAACCTGAAAATCTCATACCACTTGATAGAGGCAAAGGTGTCCCGATGTTTCGATGAGATAAAAATCGTTTTCTCTGAGAGTCGACTTTGACGATCCGACTCATTAACGCGGCGAAGACGTCGCGCCTTTAGCAATCGCTAAACCAACTTCCGAGGGTTATTGACCATGCGAGCATGATCAACGACCACGAGGGTCAATTTCCTGCGAGCAAACGAAGAACAAGCAAGAAACTAAGATTGCAATCTGGATATTGCGAATAAAAGAGGAAAGCTTTATTAATGAAGGTGGGGTTCTGTGACGCCTTGGTCTGGTCGTTGAACACAAACGCAGTACGTGAAGTTGCAGCTATGGCAAACTTTTGATCTAAACAAAACCCAAAGTCTAAACGGTGCCCTAAGGGCTATGTATATGGAGGAAGAGGGGGGAATTTCGTGGCCCTTGGGGGAGGGGTCCGAAACCAACCCTATCTCTTGTTTCCCCACACATCTGCACTCTAAAACAGCCTATACTTATGCATTTCGAAATTACATGGGCCTGGCCCAATAATAAGGTGACGCAGCACCTAGAATAGCCTCTGGATGAAATTTATGAAGTGGCATCTTGTATATTTCGTCCAAGGCTTCATTCACTCCTTATGGTGGCTTCAAAGTCCTGAAATCATCACTTGTAACTCCGTTCTTGTTCCCCTTGCGCATGCCATCAACTCCATGCTTGTTCTTGCTCCAATGTTCATCCTTCTCCAAGCTAGGCCCTTCATTTGTAAGCAAAACAAATGTATCCAATTTAGGCAGCATCATATTCTCATGAACATTAGAATCATTACCAAGAAACGAAAGTACCTGGTAATTTAATTGGCGTGCGCGAGCTCTAGTAATTGGTCCATTATATGTAACAGTAGGGGCTATGGGTGTAACAATGGTATTGATGTCCTCATCATGCGGCCGCGCTCTCGCCGGAGTGGGCCGCCGAAGTTGCCCTCACGACGCAGGTCCACGTCCCCATCTTTCACCGGCGACGATTGAATAGTGAAATGATATTTGGGGAGTGAGCTAGTGTGCTTGACACGCCGGTTGTGGACTGTAGCCGACGCACCTTCTCGCGTAAGCCATAGGAGTACTATACACTGACGGTGCTCGAAGATATTTTGTGTTGCATCTCACGTGGTTGGTGATAATAAACTGTGTGTGATTTACTTGATTTTTCGTCTTGATTTGAACTACGTAATGGGGTCACAGCTGCAAATGATGGTGTTTGAATTGGTAGAACTTTTATCTGCAGTGAACATGCAACTATAGGTGCGTCGTCAAAAAAATTGGAACTATTCAGGGTTCGCTTGGACATTTTTATACATTAACTTGGTTTTGTAGGCATTTCAGGTGCATAATTAAAATTTGAACTACATGCACATGCTCCAGTGCATATAAACGGGTTGAAAAACCAAATCTGTGTCCTTGGTTGCATGCTTAGGTCCCATGCAAGAAATGGGAGTGAATGTCAAACACCCCGCCACCGTCACTCGGCCGCAAACATTGAGATACCTGGTTTTTAAATTCTAGTAAATCCAAAACTCGTCTGAAATTCATGAAACTTGGGATGCTATCATGGAGCGGCATCAACATGTCGTGGTAAAGTTTTTGTCCCATTTGGGGCAGGTTTGGGTATAAGCTTCTCACTAACCATAGCTTCTTACAACAAGCGTGATGGTTTTGGTAGGGAACATGCCACCGTTGGGGACGAAACGATATTCGTTGCCTCTTATTGCTTTCAAAAAAATTCCAGTGAACAACATGAGTGTTGTGTTTGATTTGGGAATTTTTTGGGGTTCGTTTGGATATTTTTATACATTAACTGGGTTTTCCAGGCATTTTATGTGCATAATTCAAATTTGAACTACATGCACATGCTCCAGTGCATATAAACTTGTTGAAAAATCAAATATGTGTCCTTGGTTGCATGCTTAGGTCCATGCAAGAAATGAGAATGAATTTCAAACACCCCGCCACCGTCACTCGGCCGCAAACATTGAGATACCTGGTTTTTAAATTCTAGTAAATCTTCTAAAATTCATGAAACTTGGCATGCTATCATGGAGCGGCATCAACATGCCATGGTAAAATTTTTTGTCCCATTTGGGGCAGGTTTGGGTATAAGCTTCTCACAAACCAGAGCTTCTCACAACAAGCGTGATGGTTTCGGTAGGGAACGTGCCACCTTTGGGGACGAAACGCTATCCGTTGCCTCTTATTGCTTTCAAAAAATTTCCAGTGTCAACATAGAACAACAGAAGTGTTGTGTTTGATTTTGGATTTTTTTGGGCTTCGTTTGGACATTTTTATACATTAACTGGGGTTTCCAGGCATTTTATGTGCATAATTCAAATTTGAACTACATGCACATGCTCCAGTGCATATAAACTGGTTGAAAAAACAAATATGTGTCCTTGGTTGCATGCTTAGGTCCCAAGCAAGAAATGGGAATGAATTTCAAACTCTAGGGCACCGTTGAATGCCGGCAAAACGTTGAGATACTCTTTTTTAAAAATTCTAGTAAATCCAAAACTCGTCTGAAATTCATGAAACTTGGCATGCTACCATGGAGTGGCACCCGACATTCTAGTAAACGTAGAGAAGGCACACTCGAATAACAGCCAACAAAGGCATTTTGAAACAAATAGCTGCCATTGTAACATCTCAAACGTTTTGAATAATTTAAATTGTGTGCGTTCTGTTAACCATTCACGTGACGCCACACCTCACTCTTTTAATGGCTAGGAGGTGCCGTGCGGACAGGTGCTTGACTAAACGAGAGGCGTGCGAGCTATACTCGAATGTGGAGGCTCACCGGGAAGCATGCAAGCTATACACCGCGCATGCTCACCGGGAAGCGAGCCCTTTGACTTCCATGGCTGCCCGCTTTGCTCGCATCCTCTACATTAATGGCGCCCAAGCCGTAGTTTAATACAGTTTTTAAATATAAAACACTCATCGCAAACATTTTAGTTAGAACACCCGTATGGAAATCCGTCAACTTCCCCACGAAGCCAAGGGAAAATGTCCCTAGCAGCATTTGTGCAGCTCTTGATCGCAAACGTTTTAGTTAGAACACCCGTATGCAAACTGACAGCTTCCCCAGGAAGCCAAGAGAAAATGTGCTGAGCAGGATTTCTGCAGCTCTTGATCGCAAACGTTTTAGATAGAGCACCCGTATGCAAAGTGAGAGCTATGGTCTTCCCCCATAAGTCGAGGGAAATTTGCAGCGCAGGATTTGTGCATCCCTTCAAAGCAAACGGTTGTTTTGGATGACCCGTGTGCAACCACGTACAAACAATTTGGTAAGATTTGCATTTGTCATATTGGGTATGTTGCCATTTGTCAAACTGGAAAGATTGACATTTGTTGATCTAGTAACATTGCCATTTTTCATTCCTTGTAACACCGGGATTTGTCAAAATATGCAGCTAAAAATCACTAGCACTATCTAATTTTTGCAACTAAAATTCAGTAATTAAGCATCAATTTCATTCATAGATTAAGCAGTAGTTCTTAATTTATACAAACAGTTCAACTCAACAGCTGAACCGACCAAACTTTTCCCCAATTGTTGCCAACCACGTACTGAAACTGCTAGTTCAACTATATATACTAGCTAATTTTAAGTACGTTGTACAGTTCCACCACACATCTATAGTCAGATGAACTGAACAAAATAGCCCCTAAATACTACTACTGCTGCGGAGGGGCTTTGTGCTACTTTCAGCAGCCTCTCCTCTGCCGAGCGCGCTCAGTAAGAGGCAGAGGAGGAGCAGGAGCTTACCGGTGAGCTGGACAAATGCAGTACGGTGCCTGTCGTTGCTGCGTGTTCAGCGACGCTCGCCAACTCGAAGGCCCATTACCGCTCCATACGATCCCTCTCAAAGCGGCCGGATTGCTCGTAGATCTCCTGATTCCTCATCTCTGCGTTGGCGTGTGCTACGGCCACAACTGCGGTAAGGCTCTTTGCGTGCTCGACGAGGCGCTCCTCCTCCTCCCGTAGGAACTCGATGTAGCGCACAAGGTCGCTGATGCATGTGCGGGCCTCCACCTCCGCCTCCCTCCTTCGGGCGGTGGTGGTGGAGCGGGTGATGATCCCGGCGGTCGACGGTGGGCTAGCAGCCACGACAGCCGACGATGGTGTGGCGGCCACGACCACCACCTCCCGCCTTTGGGCCGCGGTGGCGGAGCGGGTGATGGCCACGGTGGCCGGGAGTGGGGTGGCGACCACGGGCCACCTCCCGCCTTCGGGCCGCGACGGCGGAGCAGGAGATGGCCCTGGCTTTCGACGGTGGTGTGGCAGCAACGGCGGCTGGAAACAGCTGCCGACGGGCAGCGGAGGTAGAGCGTGTGGTGGGTGTTCCGCGCACACCCAACAGGGATGCCACGCGCACTAGACTACGCCGGGGACTGCACCGCCGCCGCGGTGTAGCCTCCCAGCTGGAGCCGTCCTCTGATGACGGCGGAGTGGCTGAGCGACGACGATGGACTGGTACCATTGGCGATAGTGGGAGAAGCAGACGAGATAAGCTACAGGGAGGGAGGGGAAAATGCGATGCAGGACTCGCCGGTCGTGAGGGTTTATATAGCCGGCCGGTAAGCATTGGGATTTTGGGGGATTTCACTGAGTCGGGAGGGAAGCTTGCGCGGGAACCTATGAGGTTGCGCGGGAATGGGCTCACCGATGATTCATTGGCGCCACTTCGAGCCACCGTTTGGCCAAAAGAACGCTCCCGCGCGCTCCGCAAGCTTGCGCTGTAAGCCGTCGGCAGCGGGGTGACAAGACATGCGAGAGGAGGACGAAAGGCCACATACACATACAATTAGTAAAAGAACATTTGTGATTTAATTACCTACTACCCCCATCCTGGTTTATAAGTATGATTTAACTAATAAAATACGAATGCATGTCGCCAAAGATTATATCGTTGGAGTCGTATTTGAACATAGTTTCCAGCTATACAATTTTTGTAACATGCAGTAACACTTTTTTGGTTAAATTTATGGTTATATACCAGCAAGCGTTTGCCCGCAAGACACATGCCTTATTCCATCACAAACAGCTTGGATGGATCAACTGTATGCCATGTATCGCACATACAACTCTAATCTGATTCGTGCTTGATGTCTCCGACATCGCTCGCATAGTTCGTCTTATTTGCCACCTATCACTGTGCCGGCCTCTGCTCGTGTCCCTCGGCAAGCTCTGCTCGCCGTTAGGCGCCGCGGCGCGCTCTGATCATGTCCGTCGGCGCGCTAGGCTTGTGGACACCTTTTCCTTGCGTGTTCAACTGCTATATGCACATATATATGGTTTCTCGCCAATGAGGCACGGAGCGCTCTGCTCGCGTCCCTCCGCGTGCGCTCTACCAGCGGTTGGGTGTGCGCACGGTCACGTTGGGGGCCCCATATGCATACGGTTGCACCGTGCGCGTTGCCACGCGATGCAGTTATGTGCGGCACGATGGAGTTACGCGCTGCAAATTTGAACTGCCATCAGGGCCTGCTGATATTCCTGGCCGTCCGGCTTCCCCTTTATTTCCAGCGGCCATTATAACCTTAGTCTCTTCAACCTTTCGATTGCGCCCCACAACACAACAAGCACACCCACAACGACACATAGAGAGGGGATGTCTAGCGGCGCTCCAATGGAGTTCGGCGAGCATAGAGTGAAGACCCACACGAGGGAGACGGATCTCTCGGTGGTGTACACCAGCCCGACCATGGTGGACGAATACATCAACAGCGTTGAGCAGTTGCTTGCTCGAGACAAGTACAAGGTTGTCGACATCGACGTCCAGTACACCGCCGGTCGTCCCGGCATAGATCAGAAGGTCGTCGTCGCCCAGTTGTGCGTGCGCCATCATGTCCTCATCTACCACTACTGCATGGCCACAGAGCCTTACGACCATTTCAACAGGTTTGTCAATAGCATCGACTACAAGTTCGCCACGGTGGAAACCAAAGATGATGTAAAAGCGCTCGGTGTTACGGGCTTGGCCTGCAAGAACCTTGTCGAAATCCATGACCACTACAGGGTCTGGGGCAGCATGAAGAAGGACTCCCTGGTCAAACTCGCCTCGGCCATCATCGACCCCTACTGCGAAAAGATGAAGCAGGATGCCCAGAGAACAAGTCTTGTATCCTAGCACTGGGCCTGGATGCGGCAACTGGATGAACGTCACCTCAGGTTCGCGGCCAAGAGCGTGTACACATGCTACGAGATGCACAGGCGGATCGTTGACATGAGGAAGTGCCTCGTTACCCAAATCGACGAGCCCGGATCGAGCCACAAGCAGAGCAAGCGTCACAAGAAGTAGATGATCAGATGATCGTTTATGCTAGTTAATCATTCATGTAATATATAGTTTACTTTATTGGTGTGTGGAAATGTCATGTGTGTAGTAGCCACCTATGTAATTATGCATGTAATAGTTTAATTTGGTGTGTGCAAATGCCATGGTTATAGTAGCCACCTATGTAAGTGGATGTTTAATTTGGTTATGCAACCATGTCCTTATAAGTGTGTATATAATGTTGTTGTTCTGTATGCAATCCCATCGCACAACACACACGTCTTATTAGCAAAGAACCGCTTTGTGTTATTATCGGTCTTCGCACACATTTATGATTACAGACCTATTTGCCGCATATCACACACATCTTGTTATATTGAACCGTTTCTGTTCACTTGTGTCAACATAAACAGTTCATCCAAGTGAACCGCATGCCGTATATTGCACACACCTTGATCTGGCTGGCCGTTTCTTTTGTGTTGCCTAATCACAAACAGTTCATCCGAGTGAACCGTATGCTGTATATCACACACACCTCCATCTGGCTGCCCGTTTCTTTTGTTCCTCCTCATCGCAAATAGTTAATTGAACTGAACCGTATGCCCTGCATCGCACACGCAACTAAAATCTGAACCATGTTTGATGCATCCTCCATCGCAAACGTTTTGCACCTTTTTTAACAGGTTTTTTACACCGCCGTTTGTGATTATTGCATCGCACACAGTTTCGTCGAAGGGTCTCTGATCGTAGTGTTGCGTTAGCAGCATCCTGCAGTAGTGTTATGACATCAGGAACCCTAGTGGATGATCTTGTGTGTTACTTGTATCATTCACTCATGTTTGCCATCACCCTCATCATTGTGACGCCCCCGATTCAATCGTACACTAATCATGCACGCAAACGTGTATGATCAAGATCAGGGACTCACGGGAAGATATCACAACACAACTATAAAAACATAAATAAGTCATACAAGCATCATAATACAAGCCAGGGGCCACGAGGGCTCGAATACAAGTGCTCGATCATAGATGAGTCAGCGGAAGCAACAATATCTGAAATGCATATAAGTAAACAAGTTTTCCTTAAGAAGGCTAGCACAAACTGGGATACATATCGAAAGAGGCACAAGCCTCCTGCCTGGGATCCTCCTAAACTACTCCTGGTCGTCGTCAGCGGCCTGCACATAGTAGTAGGCACCTCCGGTGTAGTAGAATTAAATGCGTCGACGGTGGCGTCGCTCTGGGCTCCAGCATCTGGTTGCGACAACCAGGTAGAAGGGAAAGGGGGGAAAATAGGGAGAAAAGCAACCGTGAGTACTCATCCAAAGTACTCGCAAGCAAGGATCTACACTACATATGCATGGGTATATGTGTAAAGGGGCCATATCGGTGGACTGAACTGCAAAATGGCAGAATAAGAGGGGGGTAGCTAATCCTGTCGAAGACTACTCTCCTGGCAGCCTCCATCTTGCAGCATGTAGAAGAGAGTAGATGGTAAGTTCACCAAGTAGCATCGTATAGCATAAATCCTACCTGGCGATCCTCTTCTCGTCGACCTGTGAGAGAGCGATCACCGGGTTGTATCTGGCACTTGGAAGGGTGTGTTTTATTAAGTATCCGGTTCTAGTTGTCATAAGGTCAAGGTACAACTCTGGGTCGTCCTTTACCGAGGGACACGGCTATTCGAATAGATAAACTTCCCTGCAGGGGTGCACCACATAACCCAACACGCTCGATCCGCTTTGGCCGGACACACTTTCTTGGGTCATGCCCGGCCTCGGAAGATCAACATGTCGCAGCCCTACCTAGGCACAACAGAGAGGTCAGCACGCCGGTCTAAATCCTATGGCGCAGGGGTCTGGGCCCATCGCCCTTTGGACACCTGCATGTTGCGTGGGCGGCCGGAAGCAAACCTAGCCCCCTTAATACAAGAGCAGGCTTACGGTCCAATCCGGCGCGCGCCGCTCAGTCCCTGACGTCACGAAGGCTTCGGCTGATACCACGACGTTGAGTGCCCATAACTGTTCCTGCGTAGTTGGTTAGTGCGTATAGGCCAGTGGCTAGACTCAGATTAAATACCAAGATCTCGTTAAGCGTGTTATTTTGAAGTAACCGCGAACGCCGACCAGGGCCAGGCCCACCTCTCACCTAGGCGGTCTCAACCTGTCTTGTCGCTCCGCCACAAAGATCCACCCAGAGGGCCGTCGGGACAAAGGTCCTTTCAGGCCCCAATCCGTGAATCACTCGCGGGTGCTCCACGAGCCGACCCGACTTTAGTCACCACATGTATCATGTATAAAGTATATTGTATAAACCCGTGATCACCTCCCAAGTGATCATGGCCCGATAGTATAGCATAGCAGACGGACAAGAATGTAGGGCCATAGATGGAATACTAGCATCCTATACTAAGCATGTAGGATTGCAGGTAAAGGTAACAACAGTAGTGGCAAAGACAGCCTATGCAGCAGAATAGGATTAACGGAAAGCAGTAACATGCAAGCAGTATAGAGAAGAATAGGCGATATCTGGTGATCAAGGGGGGGGGGGCTTGCCTGGAAGCTCAGCCGAGAAGGAGGGGTCGTCAACAACGTAGTCGATCGGGGCACTAGCATCGGCGCCAGTCTCGTAGTCTACCGAAGAGAAGAGGGGGAAGAAACAATGAATACAATGCAAACAGATGCATAGCGATGCATGACATGTCAAGTAACTGTGCTAGGAGTGCCCTAACGCTCTAGGAGGTGATACCGGCGAAGGGGGAAAACATCCGGGAAAGTAACCTCGGTGTTTCGCGTTTTCGAACAGGTGAACCGGAGGGGGAAAGTTGCGTGTTCGCTATGCTAGGGATGCGTGGCGGACGAACGGGCTGCGTATCCGGATTCGTCTCGTCGTTTTGAACAACTTTCATGTAGAAAACATTTTCATCTGAGCTACGGTTTATTTTATATGATTTTCTAAAGTTTTAATTATTTTTAGAATTTATTTAATTACTTTAAATCAACATTATCCAGAATAGTGTACGCTGACGTCAGCAGTCAACAAGGCGTTGACTGGTCAAACTGACGTGTGGGACCCACCTGTCATACTCTGTTTAGGTTAATTAGGGTTTAGCTAAACTAATTACTGTTTAACTAAACTAACAAATTAATTAGATTAATTAACTTAATTAATTCTAATTCACTAATTAATTATTAATTTTATTAATTCATTTTTCTTTTCATTTTTCATTTTTTTAAAACATTCTCGGGCTGGGCGCCGTTTGTCATAGGCCCGGGGGCCTTCTTGGCGTGCAGATTCTGAGCGATGGCCCTCGCAGTGCACCCGATGGCCTTGAGTCTTGATCTTGGCGTGAAGCCGCGACAACGAGGCGGCGGACCCGGCGGCGGCCACGACATGGCGAGGCCGGCCGCCCGATGGTGGCCAGGAGGAGACGGAGGAGGAGCGTCAGGCGGCCGGGCCAGGCTGGGAGCGGCCGCCGACAAGCGAGGAAGGCGCAGAGCCGTGGGCGCCTGCAGGCAGCGGTGGAGCGGCATCAACGGTGGTGGGCTCGGCGGCGGAGTTGCCATGAGGCTCGAGAAGCGCTTGGCAGCCGGGCGGTGGGGAGGCAGCGTGTGGGCGGCAGCGGAGAAGCGGGCGGCAAGGCGGAGGCCACACCTGGGCGGGCGTGAACCTTGAGCGGGAGGCTCAGTCGACCTCATGTGGCGCATGATCTTGTGGCCAGCAGGAGAAGCGATCTGATGGCCATGGCGCGGCGCCTTGGCCAGCGTCTGGCGTAAGCGTGGGCGAGGCGCATGTCTGTGGCCAGAGGCGGAAGGAGAAGGAGGGGGCCTCACAAGGGGTTGCAGGGCACATGCAGTGGGGTTGAGGAGGTCGACGGGGACGACGGCGATGGGGATGCAGTCCGGCGAGGTGGTCCTGCGAGGAGGAGAGCGGCAACACAGCGCCGGTCGGCGAGGATCGGCCTCGGTGCGGTTCGGTTCCAGGCGCGGCAGGGCGCACGAGCCCCGATCCGATCTGGATCGGGGGGGGGAGCGAGTCGGGGGGAGTGGGTGTGTGGGGGTGAGTTAGGTCACGGGGGTGAGGGGATATGGGGAGTGGGGGTGGCCGGCTGGCTGGTTGGGCAAGGTGGGCCGGCCGGGCGGCCCGGTGGCCTGCTAGCCGTGGCCCGGGGGTGTTTTCCTTTTCTTTTATTTATATTTTCTTTGTTTTGTTTTGTTTAGTTTTTATTTATTACTTTCCTTTACTGTTTTAATTTGTTTTAAAGTATTTAGACACTTTGTAAAAGCATGATTTCTTCACCATAAATATCTAGGCATTAATTGGCACACTCCGAACATTTTTGTTTTAATGTTTGAAAATTTTTGTTGTTTGACAAAAATTCAAATTTGAATTGGAATAGTTTTGATCCTATGCGAGATTAGTAACAGTAATCAAAGTGACGTGGCATCATTAGCGGAGAATTACTGTAGCTTAATTATCCGGGCGTCACAATCATTATGTTTGTGTTCATGTGTGAGTAGACCCCTAGTTCTCGGGGATATGGATGAACCTCTGGGATATATGATCTGAATCATTATTTTGGATACGAAATCCTTTATTGAATGCTTAGTTTAATAACTTCGTGAATGTTGTGAAGGGACCCAACTCAACATTATTGCCTTATGGCCACAAAGTATATCACTGTCATTGTAAAGGGGTAGGACGTGAAGGTAATTCAAGGTGATAGTAAAAGCCTTTACTCCTAACATTTGTAATTGATAGGGGAATTACGGAGAACCCTTAGAGAGGCTGCTTCCATGGGTTAAACCATTAATTATCATAGTTATAACCCTACAGGGGGAACTATGGTGGCACGAAGTATACTTTGAGTAGAACGTGTTTTGTACTCGGCTGGGCGACTGATAAGTCCATTTTGCATCATGTTTTCGTACTATTATTTATAATGTTTTATGCATAATAATGCTGTATGGAGTGATTCTAATGCCTTTTCTCTCGTAATATGCAAGGTTTACACAAAGGGGGAGAATGCCGGCAGCTGGAATTCTGGACATGAAAAAGGTACGTCAGAGTCACCTATTCCGCGCATCTCCAAATGAGCTGAAAATTTATGGAGAATTGTTTGGGAATATATGAAGAATATTGGAGCAAATAACTACTAGAGGGGGCCCACCAGGTGGGCACAACCCACCTGGGCACGCTAGGTAGCCCAGGCCCGCCCTGGTGGGTTGTGCCCTCCTCGGCCCACCTTCGGTGCCCCTCTTCTGGTATATAAGTCATTTTGACCTAGAAAAACAAGGGGAGGACTTTCGGGATGGAGCACCGTCGTTTCGAGGCAGAACTTGGGCAGGAGCACTTTTGCCCTCTGGCAGAGCGATTCCGCCGGGGGAACTTCCCTCCCGAAGGGGGAAATCATCATCATCGACATCATGATCACCAACAACCCTCTCATCTTTGGGAGGCCAATATTCATTAACATCTTCAACAACACCATCTCCTCTCAAACCTTAGTTCATCTCTTGCGTTTGATCTTTGTACCGAAACCTCAGATTGGTACTTGTGGGTGACTAGTAGTGTTGATTACATCTTGTAGTTCATTACTATATGGTTTATTTGATGGAAGATTATATGTTCAGATCCATTATGCTATTTAATACCCCTCTGATCTTGAGTATAATTACCAGTTTTGTTCTTGAGGTCACGGGAGAAGTCATGTTGCAAGTAATCATGTGAACTTGATATGTGTTTGATATTTTGATGATATGTATGTTTTGATTCCCTTAGTGGTGTCATGTGAACGTCGACTACATGGCACTTCACCATATTTGGGCCTAAGGGAATGCATTGTGGAGTAGTTATTAGATGATGGGTTGCTAGAGTGACAAAAGCTTAAACCCTAGTTTATGCGCTACTTCATAAGGGACCAATTTGGATCCAAAAGTTTAATGCTATGGTTAGATTTTATCTTAGTACTTTTCTCATAGTTGCGGATGCTTGCGAGGGGGTTAATCATAAGTAGGAGGCTTGTTCAAGTAGGAACAAAACCTAAGCACCGGTCCACCCACATATCAAATTATCAAAGTAGCGAATACGAATCAAACCAACATGGTGTAAGTGACTAGATGAAATTCCCGTGTACCCTCAGAACGCTTTGCTTATTATAAGAGACCGTTTTGTCCTGTCCTTTGCCACAAAAGGATTGGGCTACCTTTTTGCACTTTATTTACCATTACTGTTACTTGCTCGTTACAAATTATCTTGCTATCAAACTACCTGTTACCGACAATTTCAGTGCTTGCAGAAATTACCTAGTTGAAAACCACTTGTCATTTCCTTGTGCTCCTCATTGGGTTTGACACTCTTACTTATCGAAAGGAGTACCCCCTATACTTGTGGGTCATTAAGGCTCTTTTCTGGTGCTGTTGCCGTGGAGTGAAGCGCTCTTGGTAAGTGGAAATTGGTAAGGAAAAATTATTACTACGTGCTGAAATTTATTGTTACTTGTTACTATGGAGAACCATCCTTTGCGGGGTTTGTTCGGGGTATCTTCACCTCGACAGGAACCAAAATTAGTTTCCCCTCAACCTACTGCACCTACTGAAATATTGGTTATGAAATTCCTTCGGGTATGATAGAACAACTGCTAGCTAATCCTTATGCAGGAGATGGAACTGAACATCCTGATATGCACTTGATATATGTGGATGAAATTTGTGGATTATTTAAGCTTGCAGGTTTATCCGGAGATGAAACTAAGAAGAAGGTTTTCCCTTTATCTTTGAAGGTAAAATCATTGATATGGTATAGGTTATGCGATGATATTGGATCTTGGAATTGGAATCGATTGAAATTGGAATGTCATAAAAAAAATTATCCTATGCATCTAGTTCATCGTGATCGAAATTACATATATAATTTTTTGGCCCCGTGACGGAGAAAGTATCACTCTAACTTGGGGGAGGCTTAAGTCAATGTTATATTCATGCCCCAATCATGAGTTCTCAAGAGAAATTATTATCCAGAATTTTTGTGCTCGGCTTTCTCATGATGACTGATCCATGCTCGATACTTCTTGTACTGGTTCTTATATGAAGAAGACTATTGAATTCAGGTGGGATCTTTTAGAAAGAATTAAATGCAGCTCTGAAGATTGGGAACTCGACGAAGGTAAAGAGTCAGGTATTAAGCTTAAGTTTGATTGTGTTAAATCTTTTATGAATACCAATGCACTTAAAAAGTTTATCACTAAATATGGACTTGACTCTGAGATAGTAGCCTCTTTTTGTGAATCTTTTGCTACTCATGTTGATCTTCCTAAGGAGAAGTGGTTTAAATATCATCCCCCTATTAAAGAAGAAATTAAGGAACCAGTTGTGGTTAAAGATGAAACTATTATTTACAATGTTGATCTAGTTGTGCCTACTGCTTATATTGAAAAAACCACCTTTCCCTGTTAGGATAAAGGAACATGCTAAGGTTTCAACTATGGTTCGCAAAATTAAAATTAGAGCACCTAAACCTGCTGAACAAATCAAAGTAGAACCTAGTGTTGCTATGGTTGAAGAACCTAGTTGTGCCTACTGCTTATATTGAAAAAACACCTTTCCCTGTTAGGATAAAGGAACATGCTAAGGTTTCAACTGTGGTTCACAAAAGTAATATTAGAGCACCTAAACCTGCTGAACAAATCAAAGTATAACCTAGTGTTGCTATGGTTAAATATCTCCTAGTAGAAAACATAGACGGGCATGTTATTTATTTCTATGATGAAGCTGCTAGAATTGCCAAACCCGGCAAGAAAGATAAACATAGATCTGTTGTTGTCTCAGTCACAAGAGGAGATCATTCTTATCATGGTTTATGTGATTTAGGTGCTAGTGTGAGTGCTATTACTTTTACCTTATACCAAGAAATTATGAATGACATAGCACCCGCTGAAATAGAAGACATAGGTGTTACTATTAAACTTGCTAATAGAGACACCATCACACCACTTGGGATTGTTAGAGATGTTGAAGTCTTGTGTGGGAAAATAAAATATCCTACTGATTTTCTAGTTCTTGGTTCCCCACAAGATGACTTTTGTCCCATTATCTTTGGTAGACCTTTCTTGAACACTGTCAATGCTACTATAGATTGTCATAAACAAACTGTCAGTGTTAGCTTTGGTGATGAGTCTCATGAATTTAATTTCTCCAAGTTTAATAGACAACCTCATAAGAAAGAATTACCTAGTAAGTATGAAATAATTGGTCTTGCTTCTATTCTCGTGCCTCCTACTGATCCACTAGAACAATATTTACTAGGCCATAAAAATGATATGCATATGCATGAAATAAATGAAATAGATAATATTTTCTTTGAACAACGACCTCTGCTTAAACACAATTTGCCTATTGAAACTCTAGGAGGTCCTCCTCCACCTAAAGGTGATCCTGTGTTTGAATTAAAACAATTCCCTGACACTTCGGAATATGCTTATCTTGATGAGAAAAAGATATATCTTGTTATTATTAGTGCTAACCTTTCAGAACATGAAGAAGAAAGATTATTGAAAATTATGAAGAAGCACCGAGCTACTATTGGATATACTCTTGATGATCTTAAGGGCATTAGTCCCACTCTCTGTCAGCACAAGTTTAAAATGTCGCCTGATGCTAAACCCATTGTTGATCATCAACGACGTTTGAATCCTAAAATAAAAGAAGTGGTAAGAACTGAAATATTAAAACTTCTGGAAGCAGGTATAATATATCCCATAGCTGATAGTAGATGGGTAAGTCCCGTTCACTGTGTCCCCAAGAAGGGAGGTATTATTATTTTTCCTAATGATAAAAATGAACTTATTCCACAAAGAATTGTTACTTGCTATAGAATGGTAATTGATTTTAGAAAATTAAATAAAGCAACCAGAAAAGATCATTACCCTTTGCCTTTTATTGATCAAATGCTAGAAAGACTATCTAAGCACACACACTTTTGTTTTCTTGATGGATATTCTGGTTTTTCTCAAATACCTGTTTCACAACTTGATCAAGAGAAAACCACCTTTACTTGTCCTTTTGGAACTTATGCTTATAGACATATGCCTTTTGGTTTATGCAACACATGTGCTACCTTTCAAAGATGTATGCATGCTATATTCTCTGATTTTTATGAAAAGATTGTTGAGGTTTTCATGGATGATTTTTCCGTCTATGGAACTTCTTTTGATGATTGCTTAAGGAACCTTGATTGAGTTTTGCAGAGATGTGAGCAAACTAATCTTGTCTTGAATTGGGAAAAGTGCCACTTTATGGTTAATGAAGGTATTGTCTTGGGACATAAATTTTTGAACGAGGTATTTAGGTGGATAAAGCTAAAATTGATGCAATTGAGAAAATGTCATGTCCAAGAGATATTAAAGTTATTCATAGTTCTCTCGGTCATGCTGATTTCTATAGGAGGTTTATTAAAGACTTCTCTAAAATTTCTAGGCCTCTTACAAATCTTTTACAAAAGGATGTTCCATTTGTTTTTTATGATGATTGTGTAGAAGCCTTTGAAACACTTAAGAAAACCTTAACTTTTGCACCTATTGTTCAACCACCTGATTGGAACTTGCCTTATGAAATTATGTGTGCTGCTAGTGATTATGCTGTTGGTGCTGTTCTAGGACAAAGAGTCGATAAAAAAATAAATGTTATTCATTATGCTAGTAAAACTCTAGACAGTGCCCAAAGAAATTATGCTACTACTAAAAAGGAATTTTTAGCAATTGTGTTTGCTTGTGATAAATTCAGATCTTACATTATTGATTCAGAAGTAATTGTTCACACTGATCATCCTGCTATAAAATATCTTATGGAAAAGAAAGATGCTAAACCAAGACTCATTAGGTGGGTTCTCTTGCTACAATAATTTGATTTACATATCACTGATAGGATAGGAGCTGAGAATCCCATCGCTAACAACTGGTCTAGGTTAGAAAGTATTCTTGATGACCCACTACATATTGATGATAGTTTTCCTTATGAACAATTAGTTACAATAAATCTTTCTCATAACATTCCTTAGTATGCTGACTATGCTAATTATATTGTTGCTAAATATATACCACCTAGTTTCACCTATCAACAAAAGAAAAAATTCTTCTATGATTTAAGACATTACTTTTGGGCTGATCCACATCTTTATAGAGAAGGAGTAGATGGTATTATTAGACGTTGTGTACTTGAGCATGAATAGGAACAAATCCTACGGAAATGTCACTCTGAAGCTTATGGAGGACATCATGCGGGAGGCATAACTTCTCACAAGGTATTGCAATCTGGTTTTTACTGGCCTACTCTCTTCTAGGATCCCCATAAGTATGTTTTATCTTATGATGAATGCCAAAGATTGGTAATATTGGTAAGCGTCAGGAAATGCCTATGAATTATTCATTTGCTGTTGAACCATTGATGTTTGGGGTTTTGATTATATGGGACCTTTTCCTTCCCCTAATGGGTATACACATATTTTGGTTGCCGTTGATTATGTTACTAAGTGGGTAGAAGCTATTCCAACTAGTAGTGCTGATCATAACATTTCCATTAAAATGCTTAAAGAAGTTATTTTACCAAGGTTTGGAGTCCCTAGATATTTAATGACTGATGGTGGTTCACACTTTATCATGGTGCTTTCCGTAAAATGCTTGCTAAATATGATATTAACCATAGAATAGCATCACCCTATCATCCTCAATCTAGTGGTCAAGTTGAACTTAGCAATAGAGAAAAAAAGCTAATATTACAAAATACTGTAAATAGGTCCCGAAAGAATTTGTCTAAGAAATATTGGATGATGCACTTTGGGCCTACAGAACAATTTATAAAAATCCTATGGGTATGTCTCCTTATAAAATGGTTTATGGAGAAGCTTTTCATTTGCCTCTTGAGTTAGAACATAAAGCATATTGGGCAATTAAAGAACTCAACTATGATTTCAAACTTGCTGGTGAAAAGAGGTTATTTGATATTAGCTCACTAGATGAATGGAGAACCCAAGCTTATGAAAATGCCAAACTATTTAAAGAACAAGTTAAAAGATGGCATGACAGCGGGAATTTAAAGTCGGATAATATGTGATAGAGGCGAGGGGCCCGACCTTTCGATGAGATGATAACTATCGATTTGGTGGAGATGACTTTGACAATCCGACTACAAACGTGCAACGACGTTGCACCTTAGCAATCGCTAAACCAACTCCGAGAGGTTATTGACCATGCCGGAGCATGATCAACCTGATCACGAAGGTCTATTCCTGCAAGTAATCGAAGAACAAGCAAGAATATGATTAAGCAATCTGAATATTGCGAATATGGATGAAGTATTGATAATAGTCGAGTTTCATAAGCGGTCTTGGTCTGGTCGTTGGACACAAACGAAGTACACGAAGTTGCAGCGATGGCTAACTTTTAACTAAATAAAACCCCATCTAAACAGTGCTTTAAGGGCTATATTTATAGGGAAAAGAGAGGGAATTTCTTCCACCCTTGGCAAGGTGGGACTAAAATACCTCCTAAGTCATTTCCCCTACAATACAGACTCTAAACATAGATTACATGGGCCTGGCCCAAAATAAGGTGGTGCAACACCAATAATAAGCTATGGACGAAATTTATGAATGGCCATCTTGTATATTTCGTCCATCTTCTTGTATGTCATCATGGTGGCTTCAAAGTCCGCAAATCTCCAGTAGAAACTCCATTCTTGTTATCTTCACACGCACCTTCATCTCCGTACTTGATCATGCTCCAACATTCATCCTTCTTGTCCGTGCTAGGCCCTTCAATTGAAAGCAACACAAATGTATCTAAGTTAGGCATCATCATATTCTCATGAACAATAGAAACATTACCAAGAAACTGGCATATGTGAGCTCTAGCAATTGTCCCAAGAGGTAAAACAACAGTAGATATGGGTGTAACTGTGGTATCCATGTCCTCATCAATATGTTCTTTTGTACAACTCTTGTTTTAGATTCTTTGCAGGAAAACATCTCTCCAGATGGGAAGGACTATATATTATCGAGGAGGTTTATCGTTCTGGAGCTATCAAAATAAATTATGCCGAAGGTACTAACCTGAAGGTGGTTGATGGGCAAAGAATCAAACACTATATCTCAAGTATGCATATTAATGTTGAAACCAATATTACTCAAACCATGACATCAGAGGAACACATAAAAGAAACCTTCCGGAACACTCTAGAATCATGAAAAGAGAGGAGGTACGTGATACGGTAAGTAAATGGACTCCGAAAATCCACAAAAATATTTTCTGTCTGTTTTGGAATATTACAAAAATTAGGAAAATAAGAAACAACCAGGAAGGCAACCCTGGTGGGCATAAGACACCAGGGCACGCCTGGCAGCCAGGCGCGCCCAGGTGGGTTGTGCCCACCTCGGTTACCTTCCGTACTCCGTTTTTCTCCCGTTTGCTTGTCTCCCAAGATAAAAAAAAATCTTTATATACCCTCCGAACCTATTGACCACCATATCATGGAATCTTCTGGTCTTCTTTCTCGCTGTTTTCTGACAGATCTGAAAATATGTCATCTCAAGATTCAGAGGAGGATTGCCCAGTTTCTTAGCAACCTCTGGATAAAAATATCTTCAAGGACACCTATCCCTATATATGGTTCATAGATGAGGAGGATGAAGACGAACCAGTCCCTCCTCGTTTCAAGCTGGAAAGCAAGGATGCATTATGCAAGAGGATAATAAAGCTTGAGATAGAGAAAGTGGATCTCAGGGATACCAATTTTAGCCTCCGGCGCAAGCTTGACAAGCTCGCTACTACCTCATCACCACCACCACCATCACCTTCTTCACCACCAAAGGAGACTTGAGTTCATGGTATGGGCACTCCCCTTGGCTTGTGCCAAGCTTGGGGGAGGTGCCTGATATCGTATCACCACCACTATCTTTACCCTTATTTATATTAGTTCGATCTTTAGTTATCTTTTGATTTAGTTGAATAAAAGTTTAGTTCGATCTTTCTTCGAGTGTTTGCCTAATGATCTATCTATCTCTGTAATCGCGTGCGACATATATAATAAAGTTTAGTTTGAGTTTTGCTTTCTTTACTTTTATGTTCCAATAAAAAGAAAGGAAAATAAATGAAAAAGATCATATGCTAATCTGGTAAGTAATGACATGACATAAGGAAAAGTATAAGTGGTAAAATTTATTCGAGATTGACAAACAAGGCATTGGTCAATGATGCAATTCATGAAAGAATTAATAAGGGAAGAGAAGATTCACATGCAAATACACTATCTTGGACTTCTTTTATGATTGTGATCCCCCATCAAAATATTATATGCGAAAATTGTTGACGTTGGACAAGGAAGACAACGTAATGATTTATGTTTGTTCATATTCGCATACAAGTTATACTGTCATAGATCCTTTAATATGTGGTGCTTGCCCCTATCTTTGCTAGCCAAAAATTCTGCACTAATCCAAAAACCCTTAAACCCAAATCTTGTTTTGAGAGTCCACCATACCTACCTATTGGTTGAGTACGAACCTTCAAGTAGGTTGTCATCGGTGCAATAAGGCAATAAAAATTTCTTCTAAATGTGTTAGATCATTTAGTGTAAGAGAAAATTGAGCGTTGTATGAACTTGTGATGGCAAAATAATAAAAGTGACAGACTGTGTAATAAAGGTTGCTATCACAAGGGGCAATATAACATGACGTTCTTTTGCACAAAGAGATTGAGCATACAAACAAAAAGTGCATGGCAACCTCTACTTCCCTCTACGAAGGGTCTATCTTTTACTTTTATGTATTTACTTTTATGCATGAGTCAAAGTATTCTCCCTATTCCTTTTTATTTTCTCTTTGGCAAGCATCATGTGGTGAGGAAAGATCTAGGCACATATATCTAGTTGGATATGGGTGAGCATGAGTTATTATTGTTGACATCACCCTTGAGGTGAATACGTTGGGAGGCGAAAACTATAAGCCCCTATCTTTCTATGTGTCTAGTTGAAACTTTTTGCTCATGTGTATGCGGTGAGTGTTAGCAATCATAGAAGACTATATGATGGTTGAGTATGTGGACTTACCAAAATGATTCGATACGTTACCCTTCCCGAAAAGATGATGAATTGTAGTTATGAAGTTGACTGAGAACATAGTTTGTTGATTTTAATTGAGTTTTATGCTTTTACTTTGATGTTGTGATGAATTGTTACTTGTTCATGAGAAGTTATATGATGAAAGTTCTATGATAAATTTTTATGTTAAAGTTTGTTGCTGTAATAATAATATGCATGATGCTTCTATGTCCGTATTTTTTTTATCGACACCTCTCTCTCTCTAAGCAGGTGGACATGCTTTTTGGTTTCGGTCTCGCTTGAGGACAAGCAAGGTTTAAGCTTGGGGGAGTTGATACGTCAGTTTTGCATCATGTTTTTCTACTGTTATTTATAATGTTTTTATGCATAATAATGCTTTATGAAGTGATTCTAATGCATTTTCTCTCATAATATGCAAGGTTTACACAAAGAGGGACAATGCCGGCAGCTGGAATTCTGGACTTGAAAAAGCTACGTCAAAGTCCCTATTCTGCACATCTCCAAATGAGCTAAAAATTTACGGAGAATTGTTTTGGAATATATGAAGAATATTGGAGCAACTAACTACCAGAGGGGGCCCACCAGGTGGGCACAACCCACCTGGGCGCGCCAGGCAGCCCAGGCGCACCCTAGTGGGTTGTGCTCTCCTCGGGCCACCTCTGATGCCCCTCTTCTGATATATAAGTCATTTTGACGTAGAAAAAAAATAAGGGGAGGACTTTCAGGACGGAGTGCCGTGTAATGACCAAACCTCGAAGGATTTGAGTCTCTGTGCTTACCGTGCTAGTCCCTGGATCGAACTCGCTAGCACACATAGTATAGATGAATACCAGAATAACAAGTGCATCATTTATTACAACGTATGATCTAGAATGTATAAAATAAAACAATCTGCATAGCACTTGGCTAGCTTTATTCAATCAAACAATAGAAAGTAGAAGAAAATAATGATGAGCCCATCACAGCCCACTGGCGATGCTGAATGCAGACTCGTAACCCTAAAGGTACCTTACTCTTCGTCTAAATATCATGCAACATGAGACGTTGCAGCCATATAGGTCAATACTTTGAATGTATTGGTAAGTTACAGAGGAGTTATAATAAAGCAGACCTACATGTATATGCATAGTACAACAAAAGGAATGCTTGAGGGTTTATTTTGCAGAAAGCTGATTTTGTCCTCATAACTACCTAATAGTCCAATTTTTATTTAGTTCTTTTATTACTACAATTGTATACACAAGGTTGAGTTGGCAAGATCAACTCCAACCTACCCTTTATTAAGTTTTCCCACAAATATTATTAAGTGTCACATCTGTCAAGATCATCCAACAACTTTAATGGCATAGTGGCTCAAATTTGCCCATAACCGGGGGCACGGCTAATCATGATTAGTTTTTAATACTCTGCAGAGTTTTGCACACTTTACCCACTAGACTCAACCCAAAGATTGAGACGAAGTATTTCAGAAGTAGTCACCTCCACCCACCGGCGTGGTACACCTACTCATATCTTCATCTCGCTAGCTTACAGGCGAGGATCCCACAACCTACTCAACTAAGCCAGAGCCCATTTAGCTAGTGGTTGCGCATGGAAGCTACTAGTCACTAAGTCCGTCTGACCTTTTTGAGCCTGGGCGGCCGTCCACTTACATTCAGAGGGTATAAACCATGATGTTCTTGAAACCACCCTAGCAATACCACTTCCGCCCAGAGGTTAATTAAATCCTTAGTTACTACTCAAGTTGTTATATATATAATCCTCACATAAGCACAATGTATACACGAACCACCCCATCTACAAAGCCTAGCAAAACTACAACTACCACGATCTGCATTGACGGGAGATATCTCAACAATATAGCAAAACATATAGTACTCCTATACATGCATAAATTCATAGTGTGAAATATACTACATCCATAGAAAACAATATGTAAAGGATGATCAACATGTAACTTGCCTTGGTTATGGTTCAAAAAGTCACACTCCTGACAATAGCTCGCGTCGCACCCCGGACAATCTACACGTTCCACACAATCAACATATCAACCACCAAAATTCAAATAGAGCCAAAATAAAACCAATAGCAAGAAAATAATTTAAAAAAATTCAACAACAGCAGCATAACAACACCTAAAAAGCACTACGGTCACAATGCAAAAAGAATCCTAAAACTGACAAACAGTTTGAGAGCTATGGCCTCCGGAAGGTTTAGTTCAAATTCGAACGGATTTAAATTTGAAAAGTGCAAACATGTGAGATTTTGGTACTATGATAAAGTACTGGTTTTTGTGAGATCATAGGAAAAATAATTATCAAATTTGGATATAGAGACTAAAAGATATAGGTAGTGAAAGTTTAGGTGAAAATCTGAGAAAAACAAAGATAGCAGAAAACTCCTGCACCGTAGCGTTTACTGTAGCATTTCCCACGTGTTAGCGCGGGATTGGTCGACGGCTCCTGCGCACGTGTGCTCACTAGAACAGAGGAAAACGGCGGTGGCGGTTGGGCAGCGGTTGCGGCGCGTCTCCGGCGGGTCTCTGGCGAAGGCGAGATGGCAGGCGGATGCAGCGTCGAACGACGGTGGCGATGCTGGCTCGAACGGCAGTGGAGGCGTCCCCTATGGACGACGGCGAGGTGTGAATGGCAGCTATGTTCCGGCAGCGTCGGTTAGCTCGGGCGGCTTGCTCGGTTGCGTTTCCGGCAACAAAGGGATGTCAGAAAGCTCGTCGTGGAGGGGAAAAAAATGAAGAGAGCAAGTGGTGCGGTTGCGGTGTTCTTACGGCGACGGAAACAACCCGAGAAACGGTAGCGACCTGAGCTCCTCGGCGAGATCCGTAACCAGCGATGTGAGGCTCTGGCGGCGGGGGAAGGTCGAAACGGAGGCGTGCGAGGATGCAGGCGAACCCTACGAGCACTTAGGCGTCCGGGGGAGTCACGGGACTAACCAGGCGTCAGGTTGGACTCGGGCTCGCACTCGGGTGTGCGGCGCAACACGGCTGTGCGGTGTCTAGCTCGGTTGAGGGGACGAATAGGGGCGCGGGACCCGCTGTCAGCGGCTGGAGGCGAGGGGTGGGCTGGCGGCGGCATACTGCTTCGGGAGAAGTGGGATGGGCAAGGGGAGCTGGATGGGCCGCGACTAGCTTGCTGGGCCGTGGTGCAGCGCTGCGCTGTGCTGCGTGCTGCTTCCTCTTTGTTTTTCTTTTTAACAAAAACCACAACAGTTAAATAACTAAAATAAAACACCAGGATAAAGTCTAAATAAAAATATATAGACACACAGTAAAATAATACTACTAATATAAACTATAGGAACACTTATTCCTCATCTAATGCAAATTTGAAAACAGTTTTCATGCAATAGGCCAGATAAACAGCAAAAAAACACTAAAATGAAATATTTTGGAGATTATGGGAATACCAGAACATGTCAGATGAACTGGAAATAATATTCTGGACATTATGAACATTTTTAAAACAGGGGAGAAGTCATGTTATCTCCACTCCGATAAATTGCCTTTAGTTGCATAATGATTCAAATATTTCAGAAAAGCAACTAATGCAATAAAAAATATGAGATGCATATGAATGATCTATTAACATCCTAATTTAGGAAAATTGGGATATTACATGCTGCCGTCTTGAGGCAGAACTTGGGCAGGAGCACTTTTGCCCCCCGGCGGAGTGATTCCGCCTGGGGAACTTCCCTCCCGGAGGGGCAAATCATCGTCATAAAAATCACCAACAACCCTCTCATCTTTGTGAGGCCAACTTCATCACATCCTCAACAACACCATCTCCTACCAAACACTAGTTCATCTCTTATGTTCAATCTTTGTACCGGAACCTCAGATTGGTACTTGTGGGTGACTAGTAGTGTTGATTACATCTTGTAGTTGATTACTATATGGTTTATTTGGTGGAAGATTATATGTTCAGATCCATTATGCTATTTAATACCCCTCTGATCTTGAGTATGATTATTATTTGTGAGTAGTTACTTTTGTTCTTGAGGTCACAGGAGAAGTCATGTTGCAAGTAATCATGTGAACTTGATATGTGTTCGATATTTTGATGATATGTATGTTGTGATTCCCTTAGTGGTGTCATGTGAATTTCGACTACATGGCACTTTACCATATTCGGGACTAAGGGAATGCATTGTGGAGTAGTTATTAGATGATGGGTTGCTAGAGTGACAGAAGCTTAAACCCTAGTTTATGCCCTACTTCATAAGGGACCGATTTGGATGCAAAAGTTAAATGCTGGTTAGATTTTATCTTAATACTTTTATCATAGTTGCGGATGCTTGCGAAGGGATTAATCATAAGTAGGAGATTTGTTCAAGTAAGAACAACACCTAAGCACCGGTCCGCCCACATATCAAATTCTCAAAGTAGCAAACACGAATTCAAACCAACATGGTGAAAGTGACTAGATGATATTCCCGTGTACCCTCAAGAACACTTTGCTTATTATAAGAGACCGTTTTGGCATGTACTTTGCCACAAAATGATTGGGCTACCTTCTTGCACTTTATTTACCATTACCGTTACTTGCTCGTTACAAATTATCTTGCTATCAAACTACATGTTACCGACAATTTCAGTGCTTGGAGAAATTACCTTGCTGAAAATCACTTGTCATTTCCTTCTGCTCCTCGTTGGGTTTGACACTCTTACTTATCAAAAGGACTATGATTGATCCCGTATACTTGTGGGTCATCAGCGATGTGATGATAATTCAAGGTGACGGTAAAAGCCTTCACCCCTAATATTTACAATTAATAGGGGAATTACGGAGAACCCTTAGAGAGGCCGTGACCACTAGGTAAACCATTAATTATCATAGTTCTAACCCTATAGGAGAGACTATGGTGGTGGTGTGCGTGGCACGAAGTCTACTTCGAGTAGAACGTGATCTGTACCTGGCTCTACCTAGCATAACCGTCAAGAGTGGCTCAAGTATCCATACCATACCATGCCCATGCATAGGTTGCGTTAGAAACATACCATTGGGGTTTCTGGACACCCTGAGAATGCCTTAATCCTCTGCTATTCCATGAGTTATTCAAGCTATTTTTTTCTTATTACTTTTATGTTATTTACTTTAAAATCTTGCTTTGCAATTCAATCACAATTTATCTCTTCCCTCACTTTGTTTGAAGTCTATGATTATTTCCAGGCACAAATAATAATTCATTACAAGAGGCAAAAGTCTAATACATGCGCTCCATGTGGGATTGATACTCTTACTTCGAAAAGGCTACAACTAAACCCTGTGCACTTATAGGCTATCAAGCTTTTTCTGGCGCCGTTGCCGGGGAGCTGAGCGCTTTTGGGATTTGTTGTAGGGTGGAGACCCTAAGTGGAGATCTTTCACGAATTGGAGGGGGATCCATAAAGAACTCGAAGAACACGAAGAACAAGAGGGGAAATTACCAGAGGAACACTCAAGGACAAGTCCAATCACACATCCACCAGACTAACAAACACACAAGATCCACAAGGTACATGAACAATCAAAGGGAAATTGTTGGCACGCAAAATCGCCGTGCAACACCAAGATAATTGTCGTGCTTTCGTGACAACGAACGATTTCTTTACGAGCAAAACAACAAAGATTTCCCCGCTTATGTAGAGGAGAGACGACCGTTTTTCTGCCCAAAACGACAAAGATCAACCAAATCCTAGGCTGTTAGGGCATGGCAGGAAGTAACGACGGAAAATAGACGTACGTGAAAAAATAGTGTTGGTATTGATAGATAGATTATTGTTCTTTCAATCGGCCACGGCCTTACATATATATGACATGCTGGACTTGGCGTATAAGATTAAAACTCTGGACCTAAAACCGACTAGGACACGCCCTGGTTCAGTTTTTTACAATTTGCACTCGTGACCAAAATTAACATGTCATGTACAAATCTTCCTAGGCCTACAAGGAAAATTATAAAATATTCCGGCCATGTTGCTAATCATACTAGATAATCCACTGGCTCAAGTCTAACCATGTAGATATACTCTTGTATTCTACAAGGAAATAATAAAATACTTCGGTCACGTCGCTATCACACTGAATAATAACCATCATGTACTAAGCACACTTCTTCATCTAGTCCATGCAAACTCCATACTTTAGCTTAGCATGCGAGATTGGTTAGGGGACGTTCATGGCAGCAGTATGCTAGTTTAGCGCATCTCTGAAATTTGGTCAGCCTTATGTAGATAATTGTAATACTGAAGCTATGCATCAACTAATTAGTTGGATCAATGATAAAATTAATTTGGCCCATACTAACTAGCTAAATTACATTGGCAACACATGCCCCCTGTTTTTGGTACAATTGTATTGACCAAAAATATAATAGCAGTTACCGTAGAATGAAACTGATCACTTCGCCGACCATGTTACTACTCTAGGGGATGTCCAAAGATACATTGGCTAATTTCTTCTTAGGGCGATATGTTGAACAGTATATCGGCCATATGTGCTCAAGCCTCCTACCACATGCTAGGATAGTAGTTTTTCAAATATTTTCCATTGGGAGCTTTGGACAACTTCTCTCCCTGCAAAGATTGTACAAAATATGAATTTCCAAGAACAATATCTATGATTTCATACGGGCCTTCCCAACTCGGCGACCATTTGCCGAATTTCTTATCTTTAGTTCCAATAGGTAAAATCGTTTTCCACACTAAATCTCCTATTTGAAACGATTTCTCTCTCACCTTTTTATTATAAGCTTTGGCTACTCTTAATTTCTCCTTCTCGATTTCTCGCAAAGCTCTAAATCTCTCTTCTGAAATGTCATCTATCTTATCCATCATCAAATCATTATAATCTACAGCCGAAAAATCATTTTGTCTGGCCACTCTAAGAGCTTGTAAATTAATCTCTACAAGTAAGACCGCCTCCTGACCATATACTAGATCATACGGTGCTACTTGAGTTGCTCAGTGCTTACATATTCGATGAGCCCATAAAGCTTCCGAAAGTACCTCATGCCATCTTTCCGGATGCTCCTCAATTTTCTTTTTTATAAGCTTAATTAAAGTTTTATTGCTAGATTCGGCCTATCCGTTAGCTTGAGCATAATAAGGCGATGAATTTAACAATTTAATTCCTAAAGATTCGGCAAATTCACGAAATTGATGAGAAAAAAAGAAGCACCTTGATCAGTAGTTAAAGTTTGAGGAATACCGAATCTATGAAAAATATGCTCTAAAACAAAACTAATAACTTACTTATGAGTCATATTTTTCAAAGGCATTGCTTCAGTCCATTTAGTAAAAAAACATGTGGTAACTAGGACGAAGCGATGTCTTTTAGAAGATGAAGGATGTATTTCACCAATAAAATCTAAGCCCCATCCCCTAAATGGCCACGGCCTAATTATGAGATTTAACATAGACGTGGGCGCTAACTGTACATTACCAAAATTTTTACATGCCTCACAACCTTTATAGTACCGAAAACTATCCTCTAGCAAAGTCGGCCAATAAAACCCCACTCTTTTTAACAACCATCGTATTTTGTGAGCCGACTGATGTGTTCCACATATTCCTTCGTGCACTTCACCCATTGCTATTCTAGATTGATCAGAATCCAAGCAATCTAAAAATAACCCATCTATTGTTCGGCGATACAACTCGTCATTAAACAAAGTATATTTTAAAGCTTGTCACCGAATTTTCCTATATCTCTTTTGACTTGGATCCTTTAAATGATTAACTAGAGGAACTCTCCAGTCACTTAGTTCTAAATTATTTGCTAATTCAGTCATTTGTGACCCATAAACCGAATCTGCACTACATTGTGTAGTTAGTTGTTCAACTGTGCTTGGTCCAAGTGCACCCTGTGGCAAAGTATTAAACATGATTGACTCATTCCCTACATCAACATGCATCGTCTTTTTTAATATAAAAACTTTCCTCTACCAGTGTGATAACCGGATGCCTGCTGTGCTAAACCATTAGCTCTAGAATTTTCCTCTCTAGGTATACGATGGATGGTGAACGTATCTAGCACTACTGCAGAACCGGGCAATAGCACCGGTTCGTAAGGCCCTTTAGTGCCGGTTCCATAACCGGCACTAAAGTGTGGGCACTAAAGGCCCCCCCCCTTTAGTATCGGTTCAGCACGAACCGGTGCTAAAGGGAAACCACGTGTACGAGCCAGCTGTGGGGTGGAGTTTTTAGTACCAGTTGGTAAGACCAACCGTACTATAAGGTTTGGGGGTTTTAGTTTTATGCTTTCTTTTCATTTAATTTTGTGTTTCCATTTTAATTCTTTTTCGCTTTCTTTGGTATTTTACGATACTACACATTGTACACGTTATGCATATATATATATAAATAAATAAATATATATATATATAAATAGAATTTCTAGTAGAACCAATCATGCATATATATATATATCATCAATGTCTCACAAACCATCATATTAATTAATTCACACATACACACATGTATAGCTATATACAATTTCTCCTACATATGCATGTTGCCTTGAGCCAGTGGCATTAGCCTAATTGGTGCCTTGAACACGATGACAATTGGAAGTGGTTTTCATGGGGGCGGTAGCGGGTAATAGTATTCTCCCTTCGGATTTATGACCTGGTCGAGCAAAAATCCCGCTATTTCCTCTTGAAGTGCTTCTACGCGCTCCGTTTCTAGGAGCTTCTCCCGCACCTTTGTGAACTGTTAAGAAGGAGATCAATATGCATGTGTATTAGTTGTGTGACTAGATATCGATAATGGTGTAAAAATTGTGAATAGTGTTTTGACAAGCGTACCCATTCACATCTTGAGATCTGCTCCTTTCGGACGCCATCATGCGAATGTTCTCGCATAAGCGAGAATGCACACAGATCAGTCCCTGCGCTTTGCTTGAGGGCCTTTACGAGAATGGAATTTGATCAGGTAATAATTAATCAAGCATTATAATTAAAGAGATGGCAGCTAGCTAGCTAGCTAGTACTATAATTACTTACCTTGGGTGAAACCATTTAAGCTTTTGTTTCCATTCTCCTGGGTCACTGTTGATGAACCTTGCCCAAGCCACCTGCCCGACAAAGAAAATGAATAAAGGGGTTATTAAATAGTTCATATCATGAAAAATGACGAACTAAATAGGCCGAGATATATAGTTAATAATGATTGAAATTACACATTGACTATCCCAAACAAGATTTTATAGTCAGTTTTTGTTTGAGTAGTGAGTCCAGATTTCAAGCTGTTAAAGGCGTCAACTTTAATGATACACAAGACCCAGTGAAATCTGCATCCACACACGTTTGCATGTCTTAATTAAGCGGGCATATGTAAGCAAAAACATGTAGCTAGCTAGTAGGCAAAAACAGAGAATTTGTAGTACAAGACAGTGTGACTCACTAGAAGTTGTAAGGAAGTAGTATATCTTCATTGTATTTGAGGCGCTTCAAAGAACTCTAGCATGTTGTCCTCTACGGCCTTTTGATGATGTTGATTTATTTTCCATGTGTATTCATTAACGGTGTTTGGGTCAATGAACCCGATGCCAAAGCGTCCACCTTTTCTCATTTCATACATCTTCATCCTGCATATAATACCACGTAAAAGAATATAGTGAGGATAATTACAGGTAATGATTGATCAAAAGGATCACTACAGACTAGCTTGAGACTTAAATTACGAAAGAAATCACTTACAGACAATAGCAATCGACGATAGATTTGTCGAGTGCGTCTTGATTGTATAACTGAAGCATTTGAGAATACTCAGCGGACACATCTTTCTCATGGAAGTAATGCTCCTCCTTGACATTCACCATGAGGGACAATCGATCGGAAATCTTGGTAATGTTCATGTACCATTGATGCAATTCATACATTCTCGTTGGGAGGTTCTTGACCTTATGCAGCTCGACCAAAGGTTGGCCGGACATATTTCCGCTTTATTTCATCCTCTCTAAGCACATGCATGGGCTCGATCTCGAGGAGTTGTCCAACAGTGATTTTGAGAACTTCATTTTGCATTATATGGTCCTCCGTTATTACCACATTGCCCACCTCGGGAACTTAAACTGTTTGCCCACAATAATATTGGGCCAGCGTCTTTATCACGTGTTGTTGGCACAACAAGCGAGGGATCGATTGCGCCACTTGTTCTCCCAAATTGGGAATGGTTTTCCGCATTTTTGTGATTGCTTCTTGTTTGCTCGATCCCGAGCTCGCCTCCCACGTAGACGTGCTCGATTTAACTTCTGACGTGGCGCTCATAGTGCGTGTCAATAGGCTTGGGAGCTGGTGGTTGAGCCATACGAATGAAGTGGTCAATCGTTTCCTCAGGCACTTTCTCCCTTGGCGGCGGTGGCGGCTTCGGTGCAAAATGGGCTTCCACCTCGGACTTCGATATGGCTGCGATTTCCTCCTCGGACCTGTCATAAGACCTCGGCGGAAGAGGCGTGAGGCTTGGACCATATTTATATCGCTTGCCTCCGCTTTGTACTTCTGTACTACCTCGACCAGCCGCCACGCACCATAGCTGCGGGGTGTCTCTTCTGCGATTGCCGAGGCGGCGGAGACGCCGGGCCGACGGGCTGAGTTGGACGAGGAGGAGTGGCCGCTCAAGCTGTGCGGACTTGGAGGAGGAGTGGCCCGAGGTTGTGCCGGACTTGGAGGAGGTGGGCGTCTAACGCTGTGGCAAACTTGGAGGAGGAGGAGTGGCCCGACACTTTGCCGGGACTTGGAGGAGGAGTGGCGACACTTTGCTTGGGACTTGGTGGACTTGCAGGCGGAAGACTGGCGACTCGGTGTGAACTTCGACGAGGAGTCGGATGGCGGGTGTCGGTGGCCTTTGAAAGATGATGCAATCCTTTTTCCATAGGATGATACGATGGTTGGCGTCTCAGAAAGCGCTCGTCGTCACCTCCAGGAATGTCAAGCTCTAGCCCCGAATATGGGTGCACCACCTTGTCAACCATGACACGAGCATAGCCCTCTGGAATCGGGATGCAATGGTAGGTTGCTTTGGAGGTAACTGGAAAAGCAACGCCGTCCGCCACCTTCATGGATATGTTCTTCATTTTGACGTGTAGCTTTCATGACTAGTGTTCTCCGTGATGTCATCCACGGGGTATCTACCCAGCATTCCGTCGTCCGGGCGGAACCCACGCTGCTTCTCGGCATGGATGGGGCGGTGCTATCCAATGCTGGATCATTCGCTAGCTGCTGTAGCTGCTGAGACCCCCTTTGCTGGGTAAGTAAGTCGATCTGCTCCTGCTGCCGCTGGAATTTGACTACCAATTCCGCTTGACTTGCTTCTAGGCCTTGAAGGCGTTCATAGTCCCGCTTCCTCTGCTCCTCCTCCATCTTCCTCTTCTTCTCCTCCGCAATCTTCTTTCTCGCACGGGTTACGTAGTCGGTGTTCGGTCTGAAAACCCTCATACCACGGAATAGCGCCCTTGCCTCGTGTTCTTCCCGGTGTTCAGGATTTCCCGAGCACGCGTAAGCTCGTCGTTCTCTCTATTGGGCTGGAACACCCCGATCGTGCCTCTTCTATTGCAACAAGTATCGCATCGTCGGCTCCCTTGACTTGCCCTCGTCGAAACATTGCACTGTCTTGGGTCCAACTCCCCCATGCGCATAGAACCAAGTCCACGACCCTAGGGGCCAGCTCTTAGTAACCGGAGTGCTTTGCATCCTCTATCTCTTTCTCGGACTTATCCCACTTAGGCATTGCCACCGCATAGCCACCGCCCCTGACTTATGGAACTTATCCTTTTTTCGGCATTCTTCTTGTTTATTCTCGATCGTTCCTTAGCTAATTCTGAATCCTTGAATTTCACGAAATCGTCCCAATGAGCACGTTGGTTCTCTAGTGTTCCCTCGAATCTGGAGTCTTCCTTCCTCCCTTGACGTACTTGTCCCATTCACGATTCTTGTGGTTCTTGAATGCAAGCGCCATCTTCCTAAGAGCAGCGTCCTTGACTTTCTCGCACATCTACTTACGTGAAATGATCTGGTAGGGTGAAATGTTCCATGAGAGTATCCCAAAGCAGATCTTTTGATTCTTGTTGACAAAAGTAACATCCGGAAGTGGAGCAGCGTCTCTTTGCCTTTTGTCCTTTGTCTTTTCTTGGCTCTCTCCATTCTTGAAGGGAGATCGGAGTTGGTCCTTCACAAGAACTCCGCAGACCGACGAACGAACTTGTCCGCAATCTTCTTAGGCACTAATGGTTCGCCATTAGGTCCGACCGCCTCGATATTGTACTTTACGCCCTCCTTCAACTTTTTTTTCGGGCCTCGTTTCGTCCTTTTGCACGAAGATTTGCTCGATCCGGATGGCTGAAAGAACAAAGATCGATTCGTTAATATATCTTCAAGTCATTTAAAACATGTGATGATCACCAGATATCTGCTTATATAAATATATATACCTCGCCGGTCTTTGTTGTTTCAGGATCAACATGTTCTTCGTCATCGTCATAATCGTAGTTCATGACTTCATCAATTCGGTCGTCGCGATCGAATATCATATCACCCTCTCCGGTGTTGTTTAGAAATTCGAGCCGTCATAATCTTCTTCATTCGATCATCATCGGCCCGTATCATATCGAACATGGTGCATTTCTCCCTCTGTCGGTATTGTCTGCCATAGCTTTTATTTAACTAATTCAAAAGAAACATAAAACAATTTAGTATTCAAATTACATCGTCTCGAATTCTCGAATACTTTGTCTAGAATAATAGATACAATCTCGAATACATCGTCTCGAATAATATATAATATTGAATAGTACATCACTGGCTAGCTAATTAAAGATCGAATACTACAGAAGAATCTAGGACACTTTCGCGGTTCTGCGGCGCGGTGGACACCCAAAGAGAAGGAACCCTCACGGGATCATAGCTGAAGTGAGATCCACGAAGATCTTGCCGGTATTGGAGAACCTGCCGCCCTCTAACGCAACCATGTAGCGATGGGCGTTTCGTCCTCCTCCACGACACGGTGGCGTACCTCCTCCAGTGAGGTCGGGTCCCTCCGCACCGAAATGGCCCACGCGAACGCCACCAAACGAGATCAGGGTCGACGACGGGACCCGGGCCGGGTTCCTCATCAAGCGGCGCGCCCCTCCGAGCAGCACCTCCCGGTGCCGGCGTGAGCCCAGTCCGGACATGGGTCGGCTGGGCGTCGTCATGACGGGTCGGCAGCGAGGATGCGGGCAGTCATCGTCGAGAACAAATACTAGCTATATGCACGCATAAAAAGTAATATTTTTTTAATGATTGGATTTTGATAACTAAAATTTCTAACATTTCTACTATTTCAAAAATCTATATACTATTTCATACTAATTAAGCATCTAACACTAAAAACAGAAAACACAACTTCTATACATCCATTAAAAAACTGAAAAACAACATTATATAAAAAATTTCCATACTAATTAAACACTAATTATATCCATCTAACATGCATTCATACATATATAATAGTGAAAAAATAATAATATAAATAATCTAAACTAATTAAACATACAAAATACGTATATACTAATATATACATGCATTAATTCATACATATGTGTGTGTATGGGCTCGGGAGGGCGCCCATGGTGGCCGTCGGGGCGAGAGGGGTTAGAGGGGAGAGCTCACACGGGCGACGGCGATGACAGGCGACGGCCAGGGGCGGTGACGGGCCGGGGGGGCAACGCGGGGACGGCGCGACGAGGACAGGCCCGGGGCGGCGACGGAGACGAGGGCGGCGACGGGACGGGCGGCGACGGGGACGGGCGGCGACGGAGACGAGGGTCATGGGACGGGGCGGGCGACGGAGACAAGGGCGGGCGAGGGGACGGGGGCGGCAGTGACGGAGACGACGGAAACAGAGGAAGAAACAGAGGGGAATGAAAAATTGAAGTGTTGTATATATAGAAGGCACCTTTAGTACGGTTGGAGCCACCAACGGTACTAAAACCTGTTTAGCCAGCCAAGTGGCGGAAGCGACCCCTTTAGTACCGGGTGGTGGCACAAACCGTACTAAAGGCCCCTTTAGTACCGGTTGTGCCACGACCGGTACTAAAGGCCTCACACGCCACCCCAAAGTTTAGTCCCACCTCGCGGGCGAGGCAGCCAGACTGTTTATAAACCCGGCCGCGGCTACCACTTGAACTCCTCTCAGTATAGTAGGCTTGTGGGCCTAAACTCTGCGCTGCCTGTGAGTCTGCTTTGGGCCATTAAGGCCTGTTATTACACACATGTGGCCTATCAGGCCCACAGGGCAGCGCCCCAATTTTTTTTATAGTTTTTTTCTTTTCTGCTTTATTTTCTTCTATTTATTTTTGCGTAGTTCTTCTATAGTTTTTTCTTTTCTGTTATATTTATTTTCTTCTATTTATTTGTGAGTAGTTTTTCATCTAGTTTGCCAAAATTCAACATTTCGAGTTCATTTTGTAGTGATTTTCAATTTCACGGTCATTTTGTAAACGATTGAAAAATAGCAAATATAATTTTTTTCTTTTCTCGCTTTATTTTTCTTCTATTTATTTACGAGTAGTTTTTCTTTTCTACGCTATATTTATTTTCTTCTATTTATTTTTGAGTAGTTTTTTATATAGTTTTTTCTTTTCAGCTATAGTTTTTCTTTCTTTTACGCTATTTTTTCTTTCCTGCAAAACTTGATGGTCAAAGTGCGGAGTTATAACTTAAAAAAAGAAATGTCGACGTGCAATTGGTTTTTGCCATAACAGAAGAAGTCCGGAGTTGTAATAAGTTATTAAAAATAAAAAGAGGTGCAATGCTCGTTAATTTGCTTCAAGCCTTTGGAATAGTGTAAGGCGCCTTGCGCATAGCTGCAAGTGCGGTCTACCGTATTCTGAAGGCTTGAAGCCAACGTGAGCGTTGATCCTCTTCTTCATCGATATCTGCACTCGGGGCTTATAAACCGCTCCTAGTCCCTCTCACTTGGCGAGGTGGGACTAAAAACAGCTTACGTCTGGTTCATCCATGAACTGGTACTAAAGGTGCTCGTGGGGCCCCAGCCTTACGACACAACCTCATTAGTACCGGTTAGGTAGTGCGAGCAAACACTAAATGGTGATGGTGGGGCCATAGCGACGGAGGCTGACACGACCTCTTTAGGTACAAAAATTACAAACTTTCTCGTTAGTGCCCGTAGTTTTGAAATTTGAATAGTTTAAATTTTGAATTATTTGAAATTAGTGTGAATTTGTTTGCACATAAAATTTCTTCGCGTTTCAAATGCCAAAACACATAACTACCCTAACTATTACAGAGATTCTCCTCTCGGTGCGAAACACAGAAGAAAGTGATGATAGCTAGTGAAGCCGATCACATCCCAGATCTTTGGGTGTGAAACTTTTTCTTCACGTGTGTCCCTTTGCTACCGTAACCATGGAAAATCTTCATCATTTAACGGGATGCTCGGTCAATATTCACCGTGAATGGAGCAATTTCATCAAACTTTTCATAATCTTACGACTTGTCTATCTTGTCATCCACTCCCACGATGTTTCTCTTCCCGGAAAGAACTATGTGCCGCTTTGGCTCATCGTCACGATGCATTCGCTTCCTTATCTTTTCTTTTTCTTGGCTTGGTAGACATGTCCTTCACATAGAAAACCAGTGCCACATCATTGGCTAGGACGAATGGTTCGTCTGCATACGCAAGATTGTTGAGATTCACTGTTGTCATTCCGTACTGCGGGTCTTCCGTTACCCCGCCTTGTGTCATATTGATCCATTTGCACCGAAACAAAGGGACCTTCAAACCACGTACATATTCAAGTTCCCATATGTCCCGTATATAACCATAATATGTTTCCTTTCCGTCTTGGTTTACGCATCAAAGCGGACAACACTGTTTTGGTTGGTGCTCTTCTTATCTTGGGCGATCGTCGTGTAAAATGTATTACCATTTATCTCGTACCCTTTGAAAGTCATTATATTCGAAGATGGTAACTAGGACAGCAAGTACAGGTCATCTTCAATAGAGGTGTCATGCATGGTGCGTGTATGCGCAACCAGCTAGCGAAACTCTGGTTTGTTCACGTGTAATCCGGTCATCGACCGCTCCGGTGTTTGGAGCATAGCAAATTCTTGTGTTCATCCATATACGGAGCCACCAAGGGGAATTTCAGAGAACTGTGAGAATGTTCGTCCATACATATTATTTGTTCCCTCCTAGCATGCCTTTTCCATCGATCTGCCCTTATGCATGATTCGGGAACACCAATCGGCTTAAGGTCGAATAAAGTCAATACAAAACTCAATGACCTCCTCATTTTGATGGCCCTTGGAGATGCTTCCTTCGGCCTAGCACGGTTATGAACATATTTCTTTAAGACTCCATGAACCTCTCAAAGGGAACATATTGTGTAGAAATACAGGACCCAAAACGTTAATCTCTTCAAGATAGGTGAACTAGGGGCAGCGTCATGATGTTGAAGAAGGATGGTGGGAACACCAACTCGAAACCGACAAGACATTGCACCAAATCATTACGTAACCTTGGTATGATTTCTGGATCGATTACCTTCGAGAGATTGCATTGAGAAATGCACATAGCTTCACAATGGCTAATCGAGCGTTTTCGGTAGAAGCCCCTCAATGCAACCGGAAGCGGTTGCGTCATAATCACGTGGCGATCATGAGACTTTAGGTTCGGAACTTTTCTCTGCCATGTTTATTATTCCCTTTATATTCGACGAGAAGCGAGACGGTACCTTATCTTGGCGAGGCATTCAAAGAAGATTTCCTTCTCTTCTTTGGTAAGAGCGTAGCTTGCATGACCCTGATGTATGCCGTCTTCTCCGTGCATACGTTGCTGGTCCTCCGTGCCTCACGTGTATCTTTTGTCTTCCCATACACGCCCAAGAAGCCAAGCAGGGTCACGCAAAGATTCTTCGTCACGTGCATCACGTCGATTGCGGGCGGACCTCTAGGTCTTTCCAATATGGCAGGTCCCAAAATATAGATTTCTTCTTCCACATGGGTGCACGTCCGTCGGCGTCCTTTGGAACAGGTTGTCCGCCAGACCCTTTCCAAATATCACCTTCAAATCCTTGACCATATCATGTACATCAGCACCCGATGCGGTGGCGAGGCTTCGTCCGGTGATCCGCCTCACCTTTGAAATGCTTGCCTTTCTTTCTTACGGGATGCTGCTCGGAAGAAATCGGCGATGTCCTGTACACATTCTTCTTACAACTATTCAAATATATCTTTATCGGTATCATCCAAACAGTGCGTGCATCCTGGTATCCCTTGTTTGTCTGTCCCGAAGGTTACCGAGAGCAGGCCAATCATTGATGGTCATGAACAACAACGCCTTTAGGTCAAATTCTTCCCCATGTGCTCATCCCACGCACGTACACTGTTCCATTCCACAGTTGTAAGAGTTCTTCAACTAATGGCCTTAGGTACACATCAATGTCGTTGCCGGGTTGCTTAGGGCCTTGGATGAGCAACGGCATCATAATGAACTTCCGCTTCATGCACAACCAAGGAGGAAGGTTATACAAACATAGAGTCACAGTGCCAGGTGCTATGGTTGCTGCTACGCTCCCCAAAAGGATTAATGCCATCTGCGCTTAGACCAAACCATACGCTCCTTGCATCATCTGCAAACTCATTCCCGTACTTTCTTTTGATTTTTCTCCACTGCGGCCCGTCAGCTGGTACGCTCAACTTTCCGTCTTTCTTACGGTCTTCTCTGTGCCATCGCATCGCCTTGGCATGCTCTTTGTTTTGGAACAAACGTTTCAACCGTGGTATTATAGGAGAATACCACATCACCTTGGCAGGAATCTTCTTCTGGGCGCCGCTCGACATCACCATGCTCATCGCGGCTGATCTTATAGCGCAATGCACCACATACCGGCAAGCGTTCAAATCCTCGTACTCACCGCGGTAGAGGATGCAATCATTAGGGCATGCATGTATCTTACGCACCTCTAACCCTAGAGGGCGACAGCCTTCTTTGCTTCAGACGTACTCTCGGGCAATTCGTTGTCCTTTGGAAGCATATCCTTTATCATTACCAGCAACTTTCCAAATCCTTGTCGGATACACCATTCTACGCCTTCCATTGCAGCAATTCCGATGTGGTGCCCAGCTTTTTCTTGTCACCTACGCAATTCGGGTACACCAATTTTTGTGATCCTCTAACATGCGCTGCAACTTCTTCTTCTCCAAATCACTTGCTAGTTTCTCTTTGCATCGGCAATGGCCGACCTAGATCATCAACGGGCTCATCGATGCCTCTTCTTCGACTTCTTCCCGCATTGCCGCCCGACTTCTTCCGCATTACCGGCTCAGCTTCTTCCCCATTGTTGTATCATCGTATTCAGGGAACCCATGGCGGGATAGCTTGTCGTCGTCCTCTTCTTCTTCATTGTCTTCCATCATAACCCCTCTTTCTCCGTGCTTGGTCCAGACATTATAGTGGGGCATGAAACCGGACTCAAGCAGTGGGCGTGAATGGTTCTTGGCGTAGAGTAATTGCGACCATTCTTACAGCCAGCACATGGACAAGGCATAAAACCATCCGCCCGCTTGTTTGCCTCAGCCGCAAGCGTAAAAGTATGCACGCCCTCAACGAATCGGGGAGAGCATCGGTCATCGTACATCCATTGCGGCTCATCTTCATTACGCAACATGAATAGACCAAATTAATACAAGTTCATACATAAAGTTCATACAACACTTAAATGCAACAAACAAATAACTCTCTAGCTAAAGCATTTAAATGCAACAACAAATGCGATCAAGATCGCAACTAAGGTAACAATTGATCCAATAAAGACATAATGATACCAAGCCTCACTATCGATGGCATATTTTCTAATCTTTCTAATCTTCAAGCGCATTTTCTCCATCTTGATCTTGTGATCATCAATGACATCGGCAACATGCAACTCCAATTCCATCTTCTCCCCCTCAATTCTTTTCAATTTTTCTTTCAAGTACTCGTTTTCTCTTTCAACTAAATTTAACCTCTCGACAATAGGGTCGGTTGGAATTTTCGGTTCACATACCTCCTAGATAAAAATATCTATGTCAACTTGATGGGCATAATTTGTCATAAACACGAAATGCAACAAATAGTTTTAAAAGAGAATATACCACATCCGAATCATAACAAGGGCGAGGGCCGGCGGAGCGGATATCAAAACCATGGCACTATGTATAACAAACAACGTGCGGGTAAGATAATTATTATACGAGTAACTATATATCCAAATCACACAAACATCAATTTTTTATATAAAATTTCATGAACAAGAGGCTCACCACAAGGTGGTGCCGCTGACAGAGACAGTGCAGGCGATTGGCGGTGAATTCTGACAGAGATTTAGAAGGCACTAAGTAAACCACACCAACATATGTAAACTAAGTGTTATTTTGACCTCAAATTGCATATAAATCAAATACTACCAATATAATTCCTCCCAAATTACTAAAACCCACAATTAATCACTATATAAACCAATGCAAGAGCTAATCTAGCAATGAGAGATGAAAGGACAAAGTTGCTAACCTTGGTGATCATTTGAATGGATGAGGGCCTGCAAGTCTTGACAAATTTGGGGCAAATTTTGTGATGAACTTCGAGAGGAAGAAGGGAAGAACAGAGGAGAGGGAGAGGGAAAGGGGAAGAACAGTGCGGGTGGACGAAGGATTTATATAGGGCGACATTTAGTACCGGTTCGTGCCACGAACCGGTACTAAAAATCCGGAAGGGCCCCATTCGACAACATCCTGCCACCACTCTCATTAGTACCGGTACGTGGCACGAACCGGTGCTAAAGGTTTGCCACGAACCGGTACCAAAGAGCTCCTCCCGGCTAGCCATTGGAACCAGCACTAATGGCCACATTAGTGCCGGTTCTGTTACAAACCGGGACTAATGTGTCTCACATTTGACCCTTTTTCTACTAGTGTAGAGACTTAATTATGTCTAAACATCAGTCCAAATAACTATTTAATAACCCATCAAAACATTGAAATTCACCTTTAATTTGTTGTATTACCAGAAGCGAATCCCCAAAAGCATCTATATCCTTTACGCCCATATCAACCAAAGTTTGCAAACCAAACAACACTTCATACTCAGCTTGGTTATTAGTGCAAGGATATTCCAAATGGGCCGATGTATCATAAACAACATTATTAGGTGACACTAAAACATTACCAACGCCTTGTCCATCCCTACAAACCGATCCATAAAAGTAAAGCTTCCATGGGCATACACTAACATAATTAATATTTTCATCATCCTTAATCCTATGATCAACAATAAAATCGGCGATAACTTGACCCCTCATAGCATGCAACGATTCATATGTTAAATCATGTTCTATTAGTGCGTAAGCCCACTTTCCACTCCTACCACTAAGAATCGGTTGTTACAACATGTACTTAATGACGTCGGCCTGTCAAGCTATCACACATGTACTAGAAAGAAGATAAGGCCAAAATTTGGTACATGCATAATATAAAGATAAGCATAACTTTTCAATAAACACGTACTGACTTTTCGGCGTCGAGCAACCGACGGCTTAAGTATGCAATAATGTATTCTTTCCCGCTGTCCTCTTGAACCAGCACCGCACCGATCACCCTATCTTGTGCAGCAATGTACAACCTGAATGGTACACCGGACTTGGGCTCCCACAATATTGGAGGATTCGACAAGCATTGCTTTATATTATTGAAAGCATCTCGTTGCTCTGCCCCCAAGTAAATCCGGCCTCATTCTTTAGCCGAAGTAGAGGAACAAACGATTCAATTTTCCCTGCCAGGTAAGATATGAATCGTCTCAAGTAATTAATTTTTCCTAACAATTTTTGCACAGCCCTTTTACACGTGGGTTCCTCCAAATTTCTAACTGCATCCACTTTCTTAGGGTCAATCTCTACGCCATTTTCATGAATTATGAAGCCTAAAAACTTACCAGCTGACACGGCAAAAGCACATTTGAGTGGATTCATTTTTAATTCATACCGATGCATCCTTCCAAAAGCTACTTAAATCGGCTAAATGATGATCAAACCCATCCGATTTAACAACTATGTCATCAATATATATTTTTAGTACAATGCCTAAAATATCACGAAAAATTAAATTCATAGCTCGTTGGTATGTATTGCCGACATTTTTCAACCCAAATGTGATAACGACCCACTCAAATAAACCAACAAAACCCGGGCAACGAAAAGCTGTCTTAGACATATCTTGTTCTGCCATAAATATTTGATTATAACCCGCATTACCATCTAAAAGCTAATCACTTTATGTCCCGATGCATCATTAATAAGCATGTCGGCTATAGGCATATGATATTCATCTTTCGGAGTAGCCTTATTCAAATCTCTAAAATCAACACAGATTCTAATATTACCAGTATTTTTATTTTCCACGGGCACAATATTAGAAACCCAATCTGCATGTCTACATGGCCGAATAAACTTAGCTTTTATCAACCGATCAACTTCTTCTTTGATGTGGTCATACGAATTAGGATTGAAACTTCTACGAGGTTGTTTATGCAGCCTATAACCAGATTTAATAGGTAGTCTATGTTCTACTAAATCTCTACTCAAATCGGGCATCTCTGTTTAATTCCAAGCAAAGCAATCAACGAATTCTTTAAGTAATAGACATACCTTGCTTTTCTGATCGGCTTTCAAGCTAGCTTTGATAAATGTAGGTCCCGGAATACTTCCATCACCAATATCAATTTTTTCAAGTGGATCACACGATGAGAATCCTTGTCCAAGCTTTTCCATGTCATTAAAATCTTCAATTGTTTCATGCATATTGCTCTTTCCGGAACGATACTCCTCCGCGCGTCTTTGCAGCCACTTAATGCTATCGTCTTTATTCATCATTTGTATAGATAAATCATTAAGACGAACTACATTAGCCGGCTATGCATTTATAGGTACAAAACCATCTCTACCAATACTGATATAATCATAGTCAGAAAAATCCCCACCAGTTAAACATCGCACCTCACCATTTTGCCAATCAACCGACGCGTCCGTCAAAGCAATGCATGGAGAATTGTCGGCCTCAATCACCTCCACATCATCATTAACCCACCGAATTAAGCACTGATGTAAGGTAGAAGGGATGCAACAATTTGCATGAATCCAGTCGCGTCCCAAAAGAATATTATACTGGCCTTTGACATCAACAACAAAAAATGCAGTCGGCAATGTTTTGCTTCCGACTGTGAGCTCCATAGAAATAACACCCTAAGCCTCAGACAATTCCCCTGAGAACCCACTAAGTCCCATATTGGCCTTCATTAACTCGCTCTCTTTTCGGTTCAGTTTAGAAAATGCTGAAAAGGGCATAATATTAACACTCGCACTGCCATCAACAAGCATGCGACCAATAGGCTTACCATCAATGTGACCTCTGATAAATAATGGCTTCAGGTGCTGTCCATGCTTATCTGGTTTCTCAAATGTAGCATTCTTTGGGCCAAGAACAAGTTCAACAATTTCAGCCTCGGGCGCGCGGAATTCAGCACGCAACGCGAACACCATATTAACGTCCATATCAGTTGGTACATCTTTATCATTTTCTGAATTTTCTGCAATAATGGTTTCATCCGTATTTTTATTTCCTTCAGCTGTGATGCGCTTCTCCTTCCAAGTTTTTGTGGGTATCATTGGTTTATCTTGATTGAACCATTTATCGCGCTTCTTCTCAGCTATCTCTTCCTTTATTTCCAATGTCCGCAGTCATTGTACACGCCATTTCTGAGTGTGAGTAACTCCCTTTGGGGACCACTGAGGTGCTGGTTTAGTCCCTGGCGCGACAGACTTAATGTTGCTGCCCCTTGGTCCTTTCGCCTGTACTAACGTATTGTTCCTCCTGGGACGAATATATTGTCTTTAGCCGACAAACCTCCTTGCTGATCATATACTTTACTAGCATTAGAATTATGTCCGCGTACATTGCTGGAATCCCAACGTGTGCATGTGTTGCTGTTATATTTGAAATCCATTGGAGGCGAACTCTTGGACGTCCCTGGGCCACATGTTCCCTTAACTAAATCAACATACGAACTTGCCGATTTAGACTGTTGACTAGTGCGTGAAGATACAAGATATGCCTTATCTGATTGTGCATGCATGGTATGCTCAGAATTAGTTTCTTTCCCACATTGGTTAGATCGGTCAATTGGTTGCACCTTCACACCATTGTTTTCCTCTGTACCAATAATCTTCTTGGTGACCGATCTTATTGCACCATCATCGCTTGATTCTATATTTTGACAACACCTTCAGCCTGGTATTCAACAATTTCCAGACCATGAATAGCACTTAAATCATCTGAATTTCTTGTTGCTTTAGTTTCAACATGCTTGACCGGCACCCACACGCGCTTGTGACCACCCTTATAGTTTTTGTCATCTGCATTGCGTACCGGTGATCGACTTCCTCGAATCTCGATGGCAGTATGTGATCTAGCTTCCTCATTGAAGCGAGCCCTTTTCTCATGCATGTTTGGTCTGAACATAGACATCGGCGGGATCCATCTCGGCTGAAAATAACCTCCTGGCCCTGTAGGATATGGCGCCCAAGGATTAAACCCCCATGGAGGAAACTGCGGGTACAGAGGAGGTGCATAACCCCTATATGTTGGCTCCATTGCAAAATACAGATGTTGGTCATACACACTTCCTTGCCATTGCTCATGACCGCAAGGTCCAGAAGGAGATCTTGGATGCTTATTACCTCTGAGCCGATTAAACACTTTGCTGGTCTTGCGTGAGGTATATTTTTCCAACAACATGCTAACTGTCGGCTTTGGCCTTAGAGCGTGTTTTCTTCTGCCATTAACTTTCCATACTCCTAGTTCTGGATTTTTTGGTTTGATCATCCTTGGAGGAGCATTGTTATCAACAACATTTTTCTCTCTTGCAGATTCGGTCTGATCCGACCGAATAAGCATTTTTTACTCTCAAGCTCGACCACATTGATAGGAAAAGGGTCGCTATCGAGCTTCATATTAGAACCTTCTGTAAACTTCAATCGTCCTTCATTGATGGCCGATTGCACCTGTCGACGAAACACGTTACAATCATTAGTAGCATGAGAAAAAGAATTGTGCCACTTACAATAAGCTCTTCTACCCAAATCTTCTGGAGGTGGAAACATGACCCTCCCTCACTCTAATTAATTTATTTTGCAGTAACATATAAAAAATTCTATCACACTTGCTTACATCAAAAGTATATTTAATTTCATCTCTTCTAGCAGGTTTAGGTTTCAAAGCAGAACATGCAAAAGGTATTGACTTTGGCACTTGAACCCATTCAGCTACACATATTAACATCATCCTCACTAGCCGAATCACTATCATAATCTAAGGCATTAACCGCATGGTTATCTTTCTCTTTATTTCTATTATCTTTAAACTAGGTATATTGTTTAATTTCCTTAGCCTGGTTTTCCTGCGCCAAATCCTTCTGCAAAACTTGGTTAACATCTAAAAATTCTTGCCCTTCTAGTTTGTCCTTAATATGAGTGAGTAAACCCGAAAAGGCAAGATCGGCTAAGTCCTTTTCGGCTATGGTCAAGCCGAAACATTGGTTTTTGACATCCCTAAATCTTCTAATATAATCCTGAACATGCTCATTATATTTTTCCTAACCATAGTTAAATCTGAAAGCCAAAGTTCTGTTTCACCGCTATAAAAATACTCGTGATATTTTTGCTCCAATTGTGCCCATATTGAAACAGAATTATGAGCAAGCGATGTAAACCAAGTAAATGCAGTACCGGATAAAGATAATGGAAATAATTTTAATCTAAAAACATCTGATATGCCGACCTCGCTACATTGTGCTAAAAATTCTCCTACATGCTCAAAAGTAGTCTACCATCTCCCCCCGTGAATTTAAAAAAATCTGGAATTCTAAAACGACGAGGATATGGTGTCGAGTCAAAGTAATCAGGGTATGGTTTTTTATATGCACGTGCTCTACCCTTAGGTTCTAAACCAAATTCTCTAAGTATACTAGCAAGTTGATCTTTAAAATTATCATTGGGCTATAGAGAACTGGCTTGTGGAGCAGATGGAACACAAGCACGAGGCGGAAATTCCGGCAAAGAAATTGGAGCATGCGAAGTTTGCAACGGAGACCCAGTAAAATATGAATCAGGTACCAGCCCATACGGAACCCCGGTACTGACAGGCGGTAATGGTGGCGTACTATATGCCACTGTTCGATAACTAGGCTGTTGTATATTAGAATTAAACCCAAAACTTCGGTTATTGCTATTGTGATTTTCTGGAACCAAAGTCGAAACAATAGGAGCAGTAGTACTAGGAACAAAATTATTAGCCGAACTACCAACATAGTTCCGGCCATCCAGATTATTGTTTAAATGGACATGAGGCTGCATAGCATTAGCCGATGGACTAGGCGTATGTATATTACTTGGCAAATTGTTAAATCTGCTACTGTCTGGTGGCATCGGTCTTTTTCCAGAATACTCATCATTGACTCGCAGCACTAATGAGCGTACATGACCAGGTAGACAATTTTCAAGATCTTTATTAAACTGCACCTTAAATTCTTCAAGTCTATTAGCACTACTGGAATCTGGTAATTTGCCGTCTGCCAACTCTTTGCCGTCCGCTTCCACAAAGCGGACGACAAAGAATGGGCAGATGGCAAAAAGTCTATTTACCGTCCGCTTTTTCTTTGCCGTCCTCTGGCTGACGGCAAAGAGCTAGAAGGCAGACAACAAAGGGCCAGGTGGGCCCCAGAGGGCACGGCGTGGCTAGGTCAGCTTCTTTGCCGTATGCTTGGCTTTGTCGTCTGCCTTCTGGACCTTTGTCGTCCGCTGGCAGATGGCAAAGAAATGGCCCAACTAACGGCTGTCTCCTCCTCCTATGCTCGCTCTCTGTCTCTCTGGCCCCACCCCCTCTCTCTCCCCTCTCTCCCAACTCAACCGCGCCCGCGCCCCCAACTCAACCGCGTCGGCGCCCGCAACACCGCCGTCGAACACCGCCGCCGCTGCCGCCACCCGCCCATGACACCACCCGCCGCCCGGAGCCTGCGGCCCGTTACCACCACCGCCCGGCGCCCCCTCACTTTGGCCAGCACCGCCCGCCGCCTGTCGCCCGCCTCACCCCTTGGCACCACCCCGCCGCCGAACCCTGCGACCTCGTCGCCACCACCGCTCGGTGCCCCCTCGCCAGCGCCACCCGCCGCCGAAGCCTGTGACCCGTCGCCACCACCGCCGGCGCCCCTTCCACCCGTCCAGCACCCCTCCGCCGCCGAGCAACCCCACCGCCCGGCGCCCCTGGGCCTGCCGCAGGTGAGTCCCGGCCGCACCCCTCTTCTCCTCTTTTTTTGTTTTTTTTGTTTTTTTAGGTTAGATTACTTTCAGGTTAGTTTTAGATTTAGTTTAGTTTAGATTACTTTTAGTTTGGTTCTTAATTTAGTTTAGTTTAGATTACTTTTAGTTTGGTCTTAGGTTTAGTTTAGTTTTAGGTTTATGTTTAGTCATGAAAAAATAAGAATAATTAGAAGAAGTGGAGGAGAAGAAGAATAGCTAGGTTTAGGTGTAGTTTTTTCCTGTTTTGTTTTAGGTTAATTAGTGCTAGGTTTAAGAAGAGGAAAAAGGAGGAGGAGGAGGAGGAGAAGAAGAAGAAGAAGAAGAAGAAGAAGAAGAAGAAGAAGAAGAAGAAGAAGAAGAAGAAGAAGAAGAAGAAGAAGAAGAAGAAGAAGAAGAAGAAGAAGAAGAAGAAGAAGAAGAAGAAGACGAAGAAGAAGAAGAAGAAGAAGAAGAAGAAGAAGAAGAAGAAGAAGAAGAAGAAGAAGAAGAAGAAGAAGAAGAAGAAGAAGAAGAAGAAGAAGAAGAAGAAGAAGAAGAAGAAGAAGAAGAAGAAGAAGAAGAAGAAGAAGAAGAAGAAGAAGAAGAAGAAGAAGAAGAAGAAGAAGAAGAAGAAGAAGAAGAAGAAGAAGAAGAAGAAGAAGAAGAAGAAGAAGAAGAAGAAGAAGAAGAAGAAGAAGAAGAAGAAGAAGAAGAAGAAGAAGAAGAAGAAGAAGAAGAAGAAGAGGAGGAGGAGGAGGAGGAGGAGGAGGAGGAGAAGAAAGAAGAAGAAAAAGAAGAAGAAGAATAAGAAGAAAGAGAAGAGGAGGAGGAGGAGAAGAAGAAGAAGAAGAAGAAGAAGAAGAAGAAGAAGAAGAAGAAGAAGAAGAAGAAGAAGAAGAAGAAGAAGAAGAAGAAGAAGAAGAAGAAGAAGAAGAAGAAGAAGAAGAAGAAGAAGAAGAAGAAGAAGAAGAAGAAGAAGAAGAAGAAGAGGAGGAGGAGGAGGAGGAGAAGAAAGAAGAAGAAAAAGAAGAAGAAGAATAAGAAGAAAGAGAAGAGGAGGAGGAGAAGAAGAAGAAGAAGAAGAAGAAAGAGGAGAGGAGGAAAAGAAGAAGAAGAGAAGAAGAAAAGGAAAAAAGAGACCCGACCCCCGACACCCCGACACCTCGGCACGACACCCCGACCCCCGACCCCCGACACCCTGACACCACACCCCGAACCTGACCACCGACCAACCGACACCCTGACACCACACCCCGACCCACACCCCGACCTCGACACCTCGGGACAACACCCCGACAAACACCCCGACACCTCGGCACGACACCCCGACCCCGACCCCCGACACCCCGACACCCTGACACCACACCCGACCCCATATATATTTGTGCTGATCGGGTGTATTTTTATTATGATACACTTAAATTATATACATATTATTATGCTCATGACAGGTATCCAAATTTTTTATGTTGTACTAATTTCGTTTACTTTTTGTACATGATGGTGGGCAGGGGTCCAGAGCGCCCCAATCCTCCTGCGAGCGCTACTGGGAGGTGTCACATCCTAGCTAGTCCATGCATTAGAGTGTTGCATCATGTCTATTTTTCCAACAGAAACTTGAATTGGGGAAGACAGAACCCCCCAGCACCCCTCTGAACTCAACTAGGGTTTACTAAAAATAATTTAATGAACCTGAAACGCCCTTCTAAAAAGTTCACCCTCTTTGTCTTGGGTTAGTACCTATGGCAAAATTGGTGCACGTTTTTGTAGGTCAACAGAAGGCCATTGGATTAAATCATATGTACCTTGAGTTTGGGCATTTAAATTATATAAAATATCTCAAGTGCTCAAATAATCCCAAACTAAAATATTACATGCTGGATATATTCCAACTAAGGACCAGGTGCAGTTTGGTGAATTTTGGAGTTGCCTAGGTATTTTTAGAAATGCAACAAAGATACAGAAAATAGAAAAAAGCGAAAATGAAAAACTTTTACTGGCGCCACCTAACGGCCCAATTGTCGGCCAGCCGGGCTTGTGCTTGGCTTGGCCACCTTGAGCAGTGCTCGACGGCGAGCACAAAGATGTGTGCCACTGGCCGCCCGCCGCCGCTTCCCTCGCCGGTGCCGACGCGGACGCCCTCTCTCCACCCAGAGCTCGCAGACACCTTTCCTCCTCCCGGCTCCTCTCCTCGCCGCCCGCACCATGGCCGACGCTGTCGCGCCAGCGCCATCGCGGAAACCCGTGCTCTCCGACGACCTTGCGACGCGCCGTGTCCAGGCGCTTGACACCCTCCTCACCTTCGAGCAAGCCGAGCCCGGCGCCGCTTGCCTCGAGCCGTACCGACCTCGCCCGACACCGCCACCGCCGGAGATCCCCTTCGCCGTCGCCGCCGCACCACCTCGTCCCCGACCGTGTCGATTACACCAACGTGACGGCCGTGAGCTCAGCAACCCTCCCATCCTCTCCATTTGCTCTCTCGTGCACCGTAACGACCCCACGGAGCTTCACCGCACGCACCACCGCCGATCTCGTCGCCGACGTGCCTCCGGCCATCCACCGTCCACACCACGGTGTCTAACATGCTCACCGCGTCGCGTAGAGCCTAACGCCCCACTCCACGCGCCTCGCCGTGCCCCGTAGCCACGGGACCATCTTCACCCTACTCCGGCGACGGCCTAGCTCATCGCCGGCGACGTTCCGCCACCCCGACCTCAACCACCACCACCAAACGCCGCTTGTTCCGGCTACACGCAGATGGCCTCCGCCGTCCATTTGGGCCGGAGCGATGCTAACGCACTCTCGCCGCCGCGTATGGCCTCGCCGGCGACTAAACGCCGGCAGGCTTTGACCATTGACGTTGACCGGGTGGGCCCAAGTTGACTCCCCTGAGTCTATGGCAAGTGGGCCCCCCTGCTAATTAACTTAGTTAGTTTAAACTAATTCTAATTAGTTAAATTAAGTCTTGACATGCGGGACCCACTGGTCAGTTTGACCTGGGCGTCCCGTTGATCTCGACGTCACCTCGACGCAAAGGTCTTGATGCGATAATTGAATTACTTGGAATTATTACGATATAGGAAATTCCAGTAAATAGTTCAAACTTCAAAAATTCATAAGAATTAATCTGTAACTCCAAATGCAAAGATTTATATATGAAAAATGATCAGAAAAATCCATTCTATCCATTGGTAAAGGTTTCATGCATGATAGAACAAGGTAACCTTGCTGTTTAAGCAGATTAAGATAATGCACCTTTATGGCTATGTTAAATGAGCTAACATTTGAATCTTTGATTCAAATGAGTTCATCCCTTTCTGTTCTAGCTTGCATTAGGCCAACACACATTCATATTGCCATGTCATAGCATGCATCATATTGTTGCATATTGTCATGTGTTGTTTATGTTCGGTGTGTCTTTCGTGATAGGTTACGCCTCCGAGGATAACCCGAATATCCGTGCGAAGGGCGATATCCTAATACCACTACATCGTGCAAGCAACCCATTGATCATTCCGATACAAACCCATGTTCTCGCTTCTGCTCTTGTTTACTCCATTAAGACAACGCGATTCAAACTGTTGTGTGCTGCGGTAGCTGAACCCACTTCCTTTGCATGACCTGTCATTGCCACAGTAACTAGATGAAACCCACTAGTATTTGTAGGAGTTGATTGAGCCATGTTTGTGATTCCTACCATGCTATGCTTGCTATGCTTAGAGTTGTGTCAGGTCTGGCTCATCGGGATGATGAACTGGAGTGAAAGGTTGTGTCGGGTTCGAGTGTGAAAGTGTTGAACACGATTTGGTAAAGGTATCGATGAGAGGCCATGTAGGAGTACATGGTGGGTTGTTTCATTGAAGCCGTCCTAAGAACCCGAGATCTGTGTGTGTGATTTAAGACTTAGCTACTACCACGCATTGGGATCCTTAATTGACCCTCTCGACTTATTAACCACTCTTGTCCTCGGTCAGGAGTTGCAAGTAGTTTCGGTGTTTGTAGCATCTTTGAGGGCCGCCTGTGATCTTATTTTAGGGGTGGGCTGTGTTGCGGTAGGCACGTGGCCCGTGTACCGATTCGCCCGTTTGGTGTCTCGGGAACCCTGCACACATCGTTCGGGGCCGTTAGTGGAAACCTCGGCCGGACTCCCTGCGGATGGAACCCGAATAGGCGATAAACCTGGACTAGGGACTCGTGTGTTTAGTCACCGACACCCTCGCTGAGCTTCCGCTTGAAGGTTGCCGAGTACATGTCGTGTAGCGGCGATAAGTGGTGAGAGCGTGTGTGAAGAAGTACACCCCTGCAGGGTATAAAACTATTCGAATAGCGGCGTGCGCTTAAAGGACTACTTGGTCACCTATACGGTTCATAGACAAGTAAATGGATACTACTAAAAGCCTCAAGATAAGTGTGAGTATCATGGATGGCCCTCTCGTGGGTTGACGAGAGGATCCACGGTGGAGTATTGTGATGGTGATTAGTGGACTCGTGTGCGACAAATGCTTTTCAAGTGGTGTCACGTAGGATAGCTTAGCCAAGAGTCAAAGCTGGCTTGCTGCAATAACTCCACTACCTTCTTGAGAATGTGCATGTATAATAGGATTACATTGTAAGACTTCTTTGAGTACCACCGTACTCATGTTTGCTCAATTACTGTTTTGGGGCAACACACGCCCCCCTCCGATGGGTTTTATGTAGACCTTGATGTCGACAGTGAACTAGCCACCTGGTGGTGATCCAAGGCTTGTGAAGGGCCCTTTGTAGATAGAAGGGCTTCATCAAGCTTTCTTTCTTTTTAGAGTCTGTACTTAGACTAGTTTGCTTCCACATGTGCTTGTATGTTTGTATGACTTGAGTGTTGGGTCATGTGACCCCTATCTATATGGATATGTTATGTATGGCTCCTCGGAGCCTCTTAAATAAAGTACTTTGAGTCGTAGAGTTTTGTTGTGAAGCCATGTTGTATGTACTCATATCGGGCATATTGTGTGTATGATTGAAATGCTTGGTAAGAGTGGGATCAAACAATCTAGTTGTTTATCCTTGGCAGCCTCTCATATGGGGAAATGTAGTCTCGTGCTTACGGCGATAGTAGTCCGCTCTGCCAGTTCACCGAGTCCTGTTAGCCCAAAGACTACTGCTTTGGACACTTGATCGGGCGGCATGTGTTTCACTTCGTTCCTATGTCTGTCTTCGGGAAATGTCACGCGGTGATATTCGAGTCTGCCTTAGCCTGCTACACCGGGATACGAGTCCTGTTAGCCAGTGCTACAAATCCGAATTCATATGTTGATGACCGACATGCTCGATGTGATTCATGTATGCCTGTCCCCATGGGTTAGCGCCGCTTTGGGTTCACGACTAGCCATGTCGGCCTGGGTTCTCTGTCATGTGGACGCTAGCGACACTATCATATACGTGAGCCTAAAGTATAAGCGGTCTGGGCCATGGTAAGGCGACACCCGTGGGAATACCGTGCGTGAGGCCGCAAAGTGATATGAGGTGTTACCGGCTAGGTCAATGTGACTTGGAATCGGGGTCCTGACAGCGTTGGCATCAGAGCCGGACTGCCTGTAGGTTCGCTAAGCCAAATTGGTCGATGTCGAGTCTAGAAATGCTTTAGTTATATGTAGGGGAATTGATTGTGGGAGGGAACGTAAGGCTCTTTTACTCCTTTACCTTATGCCCTCTGATCTGAGTCATCGTCTTCTCATTCTACGTGGGTATAGGACTAGGCTCTCTTCTCTCTATCAGTTCACGTGTTACTAATCCGTAGTAACTTATAGGATTGTTGGTTCTGACCTCGATTCAGTTTCTACTACTTTTAGTATGCTATCAGTTGAACCAGAACCTTGATATGATGTTGTTGAGTGGTTTTGCAATCTGATTTTGATTGTCTCAAATCTGTTCTTGAGCATTTACAGATGTTATGCTGTCCGATTTTCCCTAGAAATTCTAATGTCTTTGCATTGTGGCTGTGCTTTCAGATGGCCACCCATCCCCAGAACCAAGTGGTTCGTCTGACCCGTTGCATTGATGTGTGTGGTCACACGGCCATGTTGGTTCGGGTGATGGTCGAGACCGGTTACTGATGGTATCCCGAATATACCGTCGAGGAGCAGTTTAGAGACTTTAATCAAAGCCAATATCGTACGGCAGTCGGGATATATCCATCTTATCCCGGAGCTACTTGAACCGCTCCAATCGTTCTTATGGACTTGGGATTACTATTGGGATGTCCGTGCAGGATGCAGCCTACTCGATGATGACTATTATTCGAGCCAGAACTGCCCTGCTGTGCAACACCGATTTCCGCTACATGCCAGCATCCCTCCCTGGGGCGCACGGGTACCTCCAGGCTATGTATAGTGACGCATCCCATGAGGATTCACTTCTCCGCACCACTACTGAGATGCTGGAAGACAAGGACCGAGAAAATCGGGCCTTACATATGGAGCTCTTTAACGCTCGTTCTGATCACTGGGCCACTCTGACTCGGTTTGCACCTGCCGTGCAAGCCGGATACATGGACATGAGGGACTTGTACCCTGTGCGGGCTGGTCTGCCAAATATTATGGAGTGGCGTGAGGTAGGCGGCATCACCCCTCCTCGTGGACCTCGTCTGTCGGTGTTTGTTGGACCACGGCCACATCCGAGTCCCTATGGTCCGCAAGCTCCACAGGACCGTCTGTTCCCGGATGATCATGTTCCGCTTCCAGGCTTGGGTGGTGACTTTTATGAGGACTACTACGGAGCTGTGTGAGTTAGTAGTAGTATCCCTAGTATTGTAATAGTTGTATTTCCACCGTCCTGCGTGACCTGTTGAATATGACTTAGTGTGTATCATTCCGGAAGTGTAGAAAAATAATGTATAGGAGTTTGGAATGCTTCCGATGAGATGTAACGCCTTTCACTGTAGTTGTACTCCATCGGGTTTGTACTAAACAATGAATGGTGTGTATGACCGTTGGTATATATATGGCAGTTTCTATATTACCATGTCATATGGATGAACATCCCTGCATTCCGTGTTATCCATTACATTCCGCACTTCCTTGCTAAATTTTGCCATCCTGGTCTAAACCGTTGTTTTGTTTCCTAGGATGGTCAACACCATAACAATCCTGCTGCTTCGGGCGAGGAGAAGCCAGCAGACTAGGAATGTAAATCTGCCTCAACCGCCTTCTTTGGCGAAGTTATGTTGGAGGCGTAACGCAACAAGCGTGAGACCAATCGCTTCTTTGGAGCGGATTGAGCGAGAATACGCACGCCACCAAGGAATGATCTGGTGTCACTCAATGACTTTGTCAAGCTGTATCCACGAAGTTCAAACATTCAATTGAGCCTCTCGATGCGGATGATCCGGCTTCGCAGCATCACCCACAAGCTACGTTTACGCCAATGTGGCTGAAGGCGATAAGGTTACTTTTCGCCTACCACCTCGAAGGCCCTGCTAGCCTTTGGTGGGAGAATTTCGAGGCTATGCGCCCGGTTGGCCAAATCACTACCGGCTGAGTTCGGTGCGGCTTTCCGTGAGCATCACATCCTGAAGGTCTCATGGATCGTAAGAGGGAAGAGTTACGCAACTTCACCCGGGTAGATCGACTGTGGATGCATACGGTCATGAGTTTGGAAATCTAGCACGTTATGCTCTGAAGAGGTTTCTACCGATGCCAAGAAGCAGGCAAGGTTCCGCAAGGGACATAGCCCCGAGCTTCGACGTGATCTTCTTGTGTACGAGTGCAGCTCCTTCCAGTAGTTAGTCAACAAGGCTATCGGTCTTTGGCCAGGACGGTCGACTTTGAAGCCTCACGCAAGCACTCCGTGACTTTGGTTCTTCATCCGCTCGATCTCGAAGCGCCGGGTGTGGATTCCAAGCACCGCTCTGCCACCCAGATTCACTCCGAGGCCATCCTTTGAGGCGCCTCGACCCAACCAGCAGTATGCACCGCCCAAGGCCTATGGTGGCCCCGCTGCTAATGCTGCTCCACGCCTCAATGTGATAACCTGTTTCAAGTGTGTAGAGACGGGTCACTACATCCGTGAGTGTCCCCGAACAACCCCGGTCGGATCGGAAAGTACATTGGCCGTGGTAAGCCCGGCGGGGAAGGTGCTTCACGCCAAACCAGCTGCCACTTTGCCGTGGGCCACGTCAACTATGTTTCAGGTGAGGAAACCCATGAGGATCCCAACGTTGTTCTCAGCACGCTCCTTGTTAATTGCCATCCGCAACTGTTCTTTGATCTTGGAGCATCTCATTCATTTATTTCGAGAGCTATGCTCGATTGCACAACACCACATTACGTGACATGCACACCTCCATGGAAATTCAGACTCCTAGTTCTAGATGGCAAACCTCTAGAATAAGTCATGGGAATGAAATCCTTGTCGTGATTAGTCTTCCTTGCATCCCTAATAGCTCTCAAGTCCTCGGACATAAACATCATCTTGGGTATGGACTGGATGTCAGCCCATTATGCTAAGATTGATTGCTCTACTAGAACTGTTCAACTCACCCATCCTTCGGGCAAGACAGTTAATGTTTCGACCCGAGTGTCTAAGCGTCAGCTCTACTCCTTAAATGCCAACCCCCTTCCAGACCTCGAAGATATTCCGGTAGTCCGTGATTTTCAGGATGTCTTTCGGAAGAAGCGCCGGTGTTCCACAGCGAGGGATGTTGAGTTCGTGATAAATCTTGTTCCAGGAACCGTCCCAATCTCTAGAAGACCTTATAAGATGGCACCCCTAGAACTAGCCGAGCTTAAGAAACAACTCGATGAGTCCTTGCAAAAGGGTTTCATCCGTCCTAGTTCATCCCCATGGGCTTGCCCGTCCTCTTCGTCAAGAAGAAGGATGGAACGGATCGGATGGTTGTAGATTACCGACACATCAACTTGGTCACTATCAAGAACAAGTATCCACTCCCGGGATCAACGATCTGTATGATCAGCTCATTTGGATCCTCGATCTTTTCAAGATAGATTTGAGGTTGGGCTACCATCAAATCAAAATCAAGAACTGGGACATTCCTAAAAGCGGCCTTTGTTACTCGTTATGGCCAATCTGAGTACACCGTTATGTCCTTCGGGTTAACCAATGCTCCAGCCACTTTCTCTCGGTTAATGAACTCGATCTTCATGGAGTATTTGGATAAATTAAGTAAGTGGTTTACCTCGATGATATACTCATCTACTCCAAGAATGAGGAAGAACATGCCGAACATTTAAGGCTAGTATTGATGAAACTTCGAGAGCATCGCCTTTATGCCAAATTCTCTAAGTGTGAGTTCTGGTTACCAGAAGTGACCTATCTAGGCCATGTAATCTCTGGTAAGGGCATTGCTGTCAATCTCGAGCGAGTTCAAGCCGTCCTTGACTGGACTCCACCTGAATCGGTCAAGCAAGTTCGGAGTTTCCTCGGTTTAGCGAGCTATTATTGCCGCTTCATCGAGAATTTCTCCAAGGTTGCTAAGCCTCTAACCGAACTCCTCAAGAAAGATAAAAAGTTCGAGTGGACCCCACGGTGCGAGTTCAGCTTTTCAGAGGGCGAAAAAGACGCCTGACATCTGCACCCGTACTTGTACCACCAGATTTCTCTAAGGACTTTGTTATCTATTGCGATGCCTCGCGACAAGGACTAGGTTGTATACTCATGCAAGATCGTCATGTGATTGCCTACGCTTCTCGACAGTTGCGTCCACATGAGGATAACTATCCCACACACGATCTAGAGCTTCCAGCAGTGGTCCATGCACTCAAAACCTAGCGACATTACCTTCTTGGTAATCGTTGCGAAATTTACAGTGATCACCAAAGTCTGAAATACATCTTCACCCAACCGGATTTGAATCTCAGGCAAAGACGTTGGGTCGAGTTGATTACAGATTACGACTTAGGAATATCTTACACCCTGTGCAAAGCTAATGTCATGGCTGACGCACTAAGTCGCAAAATCTTATTGTAACAATCTGATGTTACAACAAAGTCAACCATTTCTCCACGAGGAATTTCGTAAGCTTAACCTTCACCTTGTTCCTCGAGGATTCCTTTCCACCCTGGTGGCGAAACCTACCCTTACGGATCAAATCATAACCGCCCAGTGGTATGATAGAGGAATATCTTGGATCAAGGAGAACATTGCTAGCGGAGCTGCTAAGTGTTTCTCCATAGATGAGCGAGGTGTTGTCTTCTTTGAGAACCGCTTGGTGGTTCCCAAGAAACAACAGCTACTGACAACTGATCCTTAAGGAAGCTCATGAATCCTCTCACCATTCATCGTGGTAGTACTAAAATGTATCAAGACCTACGCCAGAGGTTTTGGTGGACTAGGATGAAGAGAGAAATCGCTCAATACATTGCTAATTGCGGCGATACGTAAATCGAGTTAAAGCGAGCATCAACGGCTCTGGCACCGTTCAACCTTTGGCTATTCCTGAATGGAAATGGGATAAAATCGGTATGGATTTCATTACCGGGTTTCCCAGGACCAAGAGAGGGAATAATGCTATCTTCGTTGTTGTCGATCGTCTTTCCTAAGTAGCCCACTTCCTACCCGTTCGTGAGAGTATAACCGCTAGCCAGCTAGCTGATTTGTACATCTCCTGAATAGTGTCTCTTCATGGTGTTCCATTGGAGATTAACTTCAGACCATGGAAGTCTCTTCACCTCTCGATTTTGGGAAAGTTTCCAAAATGCTATGGGAACTCGTCTCTCCTTTAGCACCGCCTTCCATCCTCAATCAAGTGGTCAAGTAGAACGAGTCAATCAAATTCTGGAGGATATGCTTCGAGCTTCTATCATCTCTTTTGGTATGAATTGGGAGAAATGCCTTCCATTCGCCGAGTTCGCTTATAACAATAGTTATCAAGCTAGCTTGGGCAAAGCTCCTTTCGAAGTTCTCTATGGACGGAAATGTCGAACGCCTCTTAACTGGTCAGAAACCGGGGAGAGACAACTCTTTGGCCCGGATATGATCCAGGAAGCAGAAGAGCAGGTTCGCGCTATTTGTGAGAAATTGAAAACAAACCAATCTCATCAAAAGAGCCAATATGAACGCAAGCATAAGCCTATGGCTTATGAAATTGGCGAGAAGGCTTACCTTCGGGTTACTCCTTTGAAGGGAACCCATCGATTCGGTATCAAAGGCAAGTTGGCTCCTCGTTACATTGGACCCTTTCGCATTCTTGCGAACGAGGAGAAGTTGCCTACCAATTGGAACTACCTCTGCATCTTTCGAGTCCATGATGTCTTCCACGTTTCCCAACTCAGGCGTTGCTTCTCGGATCCTATCTGTGGAGTGGACCATGAAACGCTTGATCTCCAAGATAACCTCACCTATCGAGAATACCCCGTTCGTATCCTTGATCAAGCTGAGCGTACCACTCGACGTCAGAATATCAAGTTTCTCAAGGTTCAATGGTCAAACCATTCCGAGCAAGAAGCAACTTGGGAAAGGGAGCATCGTCTTCGACTTGAGTATCCCACCTTCTTCGCGACGGATCCTAAATCTCGGGATGAGATTCTTTTGAGTGGGGGTGAGTTGTCACATCCTAGATAGTCCATGCATTAGAGTGTTGCATCATGTCTATTTTTTCATCAGAAACTTGAATTGGGGAAGACAGAACCACCAGCACCCCTCTGAACTCAACTAGGGTTTACTAAAAATAATTTCAATGAACCTGAAATGCCCTTCTAAAAAGTTCACCCTCTTTGTCTTGGGATAGTACCTATGGCAAAATTGGTGCACGTTTTTCTAGGTCAATGAAGGCCATTGGATTAAATCATATGTACCTTGAGTTTGGGCATTTAAATTATATAAAATATCTCAAATGCTCAAATAATCCCAAACTAAAATGTTCCATGCTTTGGATATATTCCAACTAAGGACCAGGTGCAGTTCGGTGAATTTTGGAGTTGCCTAGGTATTTTTAGAAATGCAACAAAGATACAGAAAATAGAAAAAGCAGAAAAATGAAAAACTTTTACTGGCGCCACCTAACGGCCCACTGCCCGGCCAGCCAGCCCGGCCAATGAAGCCGCTTGGCTTGGCCAGCAGTGCAGTGTGCTCGACGGCGAGCACATGCGTGCCATGCAGCTGGCGCCGGCCGCTTCCCTCGCCGAGCTGTCGACGCGGGACGCCCTCTCTCTCCACCCCCGAGCTCGCAGACACCTTTCCTCCTCCCCAGCTCCTCTCCCTCGCTCGCCCGCACCATGGCCGACGCCGTCGCGCCCGCGCCACCGTGAAACCCGTGCTCTCCGACGACCTTGCGACGCGCCGCCGTGTCCAGGCGCTTCGCCACCCTCCTCACCTTCGAGCAAGCCGAGCCCCGAGCGCTCGCTTGCCTCGGAGCCGCTGCACCGACCTCGCCCGACACCGCCACAGCCGGAGATCCCCTTCGCCGTCGCCGCCGCACCAGCTCGTCCCCGACTGCGTCGAGTACACCAACGTGACGGCCGTGAGCTCAGCAACCCTCCCATCCTCTCCGTTTGCTCTCTCGTGCACCGTAGCGACCCCACGGAGCTTCACCGCACGCACCACCACCGAGCTCGTCGCCGACGTGCCTCCGGCCATCCACCGTCCACACCACGGTGTCTAACATTCTCACCGCATCGCGTAGAGCCTAACGCCCCACTCCACGCGCCTCCCCGTGCCCCGTAGCCACGGGACCATCTTCACCCGACTCCGGCGACCGCCTAGCTCATTGCCGGCGACGTTTTCGGCCACCCCGACCTCAACCACCACCACCAAACACCGCGGCTTGTTCCCGGCTACCTTGAGATGGCCTCCGCCGTCCATTTGACGCCGAACATGCTAACGCACTCTCGCGCCGCCAGCGTCGCCTCGCCCGGCGACTAAACGCCGGCGAGGCTTTGACCGTGGCGTTGACCGGGTGGGCCCAAGTTGACTCCCCTGAGTCTATGGCAATTGGGCCCCCCTGCTAATTAACTTAGTTAGTTTAAACTAATTCTAATTAGTTAAATTAAGTCTTGACATCACGGGACCCAGTCGATTTGACACGGGCGTCCCGTTGATCTCTGACGTCACCCTGACGCAATGCTGACGTAGTAATTGAATTACTGGAATTATTCTGATATAGGAAATTCCAGAAAATAGTTCAAACTTCAAACATTCATAAGAATTAATGTGTAACTCCAAATGCAAAGATTTATATATGAAAAATGATCAGAAGTCTATCCATTGGTAAAGGTTTCATGCATGATAGAACAAGTTAACCTTGCTGTTTAAGCAGATTAATATAATGCACCTTTATGGCTATGTTAAATGAGCTAACATTTGAATCTTTGATTCAAATGAGTTCATCCTTTACATTCTAGCTTGCATTAGGCCAACAAACATTCATATTGCCATGTCATAGCATGCATCATATTGTTGCATATTGCCATGTGTTGTTTATGTTGGTGTGTCTTTCGTGATAGGTTACGCCTCGAGGATAACCCCGAATATCCGTCAAAGGCAGTATCCTAATACCACTACATTAGGCAAGCAACCCATTGATCATTCCGATACAAACCCATGTTCTCGCTTGCTCTTGTTTCTTGCATTAAGACAACGCGATTCAAACTGTTGTGTCTTGCGGTAGATGAATCCACTTCCTTTGCATGACCTGTCATTGCCACGGTAACTAGATGAAACCCACTAGTATGTGTAGGAGTTGATTGAGCCATGTTTGTGATTCCTACCATGCTATGCTTGCTATGCTTAGAGTTGTGTCGGTCTGGCTCATCGGGATGATGAACTGGAGTGAAAGGTTGTGTCGGGTTCGAGTGAAAGTGTTGAACACGTTTTGGTAAAGGTATCGATGAGAGGCCATGTAGGAGTACATGGTGGGTTGTTTCATTGAAGCCGTCCCTAAGAACTGAGATACGTGTGTGTGATTTAAGACTTAGCTACTACCATGCATTGGGATCCTTAATTGACCCTCTCGACTTATTAAGCACTCTTGTCCTCGGTCAGGGAGTTGCAAATAGTTTCGGTGTTTGTAGCATCTTTGGGGCCGCATAACGCTGACCTTAGGGGTGGGCTGTGTTGCGGTAGGCACGGTCTTGATGTACCGATTCGCCCGTTTGGTGTCTCGGGAACCCTGCACACATCGTTTGGGGCCGGTAGTGGAAACCTCGGCCAGAATCCCTGCGGATGGACCCCGAATAGGCCATAAACCTGGACTAGGGACTCGTGTGTGTTGGCAGGTCGTGGCCGACACCCTCATTGGGCTTCCGCTTGAAGGTTGAAGAGTACATGTCGTGTGGCGGCGATAATCGGTGAGCGTGTGTGAAGAAGTACACCCCTGCAGGGTATAAAACTATTCGAATAGCCGCGTCTGCGGTAAAGGACTACTTGGTCACTTATACAGTTCATAGACAAGTAAATGGATACTACTAAAAGCCTCAAGATAAGTGTGAGTACCGCGGATGGCCCTCTCGTGGATTGACGAGAGAGGATCCACGGTGGAGTATTGTGATGGTGATTAGTGGACTCGTGTGCGACAAATGCTTTTCAAGTGGTGTCACGTAGGATAGCTTAGCCAAGAGTCAAAGCTGGCTTAGTGCAATAACTCCACTACCTTCTTGAGAATGTGCATGTATAATAGGATTCTGTTGTAAGACTTGCTGAGTACCTCCGTACTCATGTTTGCTCAATTACTGTTTTCAGACGACAACACCGCCCCCTCCGATGGGTTTTATGTAGACCTTGATGTCGACGAGTGAACTAGCCACCCAGGTGGTGATCCAAGGCTTGTGAAGGGCCACTGTAGATAGAAGGGCTTCATCAAGCTTTCTTTCTTTTTAGAGTCTGTACTTAGACTAGTTTGCTTCCACATGTGCTTGTATGTTTGTATGACTTGAGTGTTGGGTCATGTGACCCCTATCTGTATGGATATGTTATGTATGGCTCCTCGGAGCCTCTTAAATAAAGTACTTTGAGTCGTAGAGTTTTGTTGTGAAGCCATGTTGTATGTACTCATATCGGGCATATTGTGTGTATGATTGAAATGCTTGGTGAGAGTGGGATCCGACAATCTAGTTGTTTATCCTTGGCAGCCTCTCATATGGGGAAATGTAGTCTCGTGCTTACGGCGATAGTAGTCCGCTTCTGACCGGTTCACCGGAGTCCTGTTAGCCCACTACTGCTTTGGACACTTGACTGGCGGCATGTGTTTCACGCCGTTCCTATATGTCATCCCTTCGGGAAATGTCACGCGGTGATATTCGAGTCTGCCTAGCCTGCTACAGCCGGGATACCGGAGTCCTGTTAGCCAGTGCTACGATCCGAATTCATACGTTGATGACCGACATGCTCGATGTGATTCATGTATGCCTATCCCCATGGGTTAAGCGCCGCTTTGGGTTCACGACTAGCCATGTTGGCGGGTTCTCTGTCATGTGGACGCTAGCGACACTATCATATACGTGAGCCAAAAGTATAAGCGGTCCGGGCCATGCTAAGGCGACACCCGTGTGAATACCGTGCGTGAGGCCGCAAAGTGATATGAGGTGTTACCGGCTAGGTCAATGTGACTTGGAATCGGGGTCCTAACAGGAGGGGTGGTTCCATTATTCCAGCCCAGCCCCTCCGGAGAGTGCTGCTAGACAGTATGCAGACAACTGCGGCGGGCGCTTCTTCTTCGGCTGGGAGAGGTCGGGGGAGGACGAAGAAGCCTTCTAGAGGTGGACGTGGCAGCGGGAGAGGTAGGAAGGCTGTTACGCCTTCCTCGCCGCCACCCTCAGCTGATTCACCCAACCACAAGAGTGCTCCGTCTGATGTGGACCCATCTCGGACTCCGGTCCATGAGCCTCCGGTTGCTGATCCTTCCCCCGACCAGACTCGGGTCGCCGATCCTTCGCCCCATGTGAGTCCGGTCCCAGAGTCTTTGTCTCAGAAGACTCCGGTCACGGGGTCTTTGTCCCAGAAGACTCCGGTCACGGGGTCTTCGTCCCTGAAGACTCGGTCCACGGGTCTTGACCTGAGACTCCGGAGGCTAGTGGCTCGGAGGATGGTAGCGAGGACACCTTTTCAGATGATAGCTACAGCGACGATGAGCTGGTTGAGAAGGGCAAGAAGGTCTACAAGCGTGGCTGTACAAAGCTCCCGCCCGTGCCGACGACCCCCGACCAGAGGTGGTTGATTGCGCCTAAAGGGTTGAAGTAAGTGCATTTACTATTTTTAACCTTTTGCCTTCATGTTCCTTCAAATTAATATCTAATGTGTTGTCCTTGTCATACTGCAGGGGCTGGGTATGCCCCCGTGGTTCCCGTAGGCCCAACCAGGTCCTTGGTGTGCTTTGCCGGCAGCACTTCCCTGGGTGGGTCACATTGCCCGGTGAGGGTCAGGTTCCATAGCTAGCACAGACCTTGGAGCTGTACTCGGTTGCCCCGGCCCCGCCGGAGGAGAGGGTCGAAGGTGTCTTGTGCGAGACGGTGGCCGACATTGTGTTCCGTCGGTTTTGGGTAATTTCTCCTTTACGGAATTAAAAATCAACACTACCTAGTGATTGTACTAATCAGTGTTGTCTTGTTTGATTGCAGACCTTCTACAGGGTTTCAGAGGGAGAGCAGGAGGCCGCGTGTATGGTTGTCGAAAACGAGTGCAAGCGCCTACTTCAGAACTTAAGGCACGAGGCTCGGGTGCAGGCCGTTCGAGACTACTACGCCTTGATGGGTATTAGGAGGGGCAAGCAGAAGTGTCGCGGCAAGTTTCTGAGTAAGGTGAAGTACATGCAGGTAATTACCTATTCTTAAGGCCTTGAACTTAGTTTTCTTGATTTGATTCATAGGCGTAGCGCTGAAATTTCTCTTGACTCACTTAGGTGCCCCGAGATGGTGTGTGGATAAGATGGACTGTTGGGAGGCGTTGGTGGATGCGTGGTGCTCTGCCCAATGGAAAGTTGAACACCAAAGGGCCAAGGATAAGCACGACCAAATGGAAGGTGTGCCACACCATCAAGGGAGCTCCAACCTGTTTGAGTCTGGGAGAAGCTGGGTATGTGGTTTGCTACATGATTCATGCAATTCATTCTTCATGCTAGATAGTTCATTTATGACATATTTAGCTCTAAAATGATATAATAACCTTAGATAGCTCTATAAAATGACTTAATATGCTTTAGTCAGTTAAAAATGGCATAACTACCTTCGATAGCTCAATAACGACCTAAACTAATCTTAGCTAGTTCATTCATGACATAATTAGCTCTAAAATGACATAATAACCTTAGATAGTTCTATAGAATGCCTAAATATGCTATACTTAGCTCTAAAATGACATAATAACCTTGGATAGCTCAATAATGACATAATTAGCATACTTTGGTAAAAAAAATGGCATAATAATCTTGGTTACCTCGAAAATGACCTAAACTTAGCTTATTTTCCTCGAAAATGACATACTAACCTTTCTTAGCTCCAAAATGACCTATTTACATAGCAATATCATTCTTCATGCTAGCTTGAGCCCTTAACTAATATTTTTTCCTCTCTCAAAGCGCACCACCACAAGAAGCTGTGCAGGTCTGTTCGACCTCTATGGCATGTCCCATATGGCCCCGTACAAGAAGGCCAAGCCATTCACAGTCTCGACCTAGATGATCCAGAGAGCTTCACCAACAAGATCTCCCACCACAAGCTTGTGAAGTACAGACACGAGGGGAAGGCGAGGAAAGGGGAGGACTTTAACCCGAGCCAGGATCCTTTTGATATAGAGATGGTGATGATATCTGGTGGCGGGAGGTCCCATGGCTCTCTAGCCATTGGTGATGGACTAATACGTTGTCCTAAGACTCTCCCGCAGATCAAGAAGCGCCTGAGTAGCTCTGATCCTGAGATAACGCCTCGTGCACGGCCCACGGAGATCGCCATGGCGGTTAGTTATACAGACTCTCTCACCTTTCCTCCATTACATTGCGTGTGCGTTCGTCCATGATTACGATGCTAACGAGGAGTGGTGTGTTGCAGGCTATTGTTGAGAAAGAGAGATTGAAGGTGAAGGAGCTTGTGGAGGAGGCAAAAAGGGAGGCACAAAAGGAGATGGAGGAGATGACGGCTAAGCTATTGGACGAGGAGAGGAACCGGAACGACAGCGCTAACAGGGCCCTATACAAGCTCATTGTGGTACGTTTCCCGTGCATATTAGCCCAATCATGCACGTAATGTTCGCATTACTATCTAATATGACTGACTCGTGAGAACCAAATATGCAGACCATGTGCGAGAAAAACGGTTAGGCCCCTCCGCCGATGCCCCAGATTGCTCCGGCGACCACGGTGAGTTTGATTTGAATGGTCCTTGCTTACTACTATTCACATGTCAGTTTGCGAACTTGCTAACGAGACATTATTGGAAATGATCTTTGGTGCAGCATGGCTCCCGACAAGCATCGACCACTCATACGCCAATGCGGAACCCCGACCGGTCGTTCACCTCAAATGCAGCCTGGCGCAGCCCGACCATTCCTACACCTCCGTGATAACGGTATTTTTCTTCTTATTTAGCGTGTTTAGTCCATTTATGACATAATTTAGCCTATTTAGTCCACAAATGACATAATAAGATGAAGAAAATCAAGGAAGAGGAAGGAAAGAAGGAATAGGAAGAAAAGAAGAAGAAGAAGAAGAAGAAGAAGAAGAAGAAGAAGAAGAAGAAGAAGAAGAAGAAGAAGAAGAAGAAGAAGAAGAAGAAGAAGAAGAAGAAGGGGAAGAAGAAGAAGAAGAGAAAACTAGAAGAAGAAGAAGAACAAGAAGATGGAGAAGAAGATCTTCTTCTTCTTCTCCTTCTTCTTCTTCTTCTTCTTCTAGTTTTCTTCTTCTTCTCCAAAATGAAGTTAGCTCTAAGTTATATCAAAATGGCATAATATGCTTAGTTAGGTCAAAAATGGCATAATTAGCTAGGTAAGCTCAAAAAATGGAAATTTTCTTCTTATTTAGCCTATTTAGTCCATTTATGACATAATTTAGCCTATTTAGTCCACAAATGACATAATAAGATGAAGAAAATCAAGGAAGAGGAAGAAAAGAAGGAATAGGTTCTTCTTCTTCTAGTCTTCTTCTCCTTCTTCTTCTTCTTCTTCTTCTTCTTCTTCTAGTTTTCTTCTTCTTCTTCTTCTCCAAAATGAATTTAGCTCTGTTATATAAAAAATGGCATAATTAGCTAGGTAAGCTCAAAAATGGAATTTTTCTTCTTATTTAGCATGTTTAGTCCATTTATGACATAATTTAACCTATTTAGTCCACAAATGACATAATAAGATGAATAAAATCAAGGAATAGGAAGAAAAGAAGAAAACTTCTTCTTCTTCTTCTAGTTTTCTTCTTCTTCTTCTCCAAAATGAAGTAAGCTCTAAGTTATAACTCATAATATGCTTAGTTATTTCAAAAATGGCATAATTAGCTAGGTAAGCTCAAAAATGGCATTTTTCTTCTTATTTAGCCTATTTAGTCCATTTATGTCATAATTTAGCCTATTTAGTCCACAAATGACATAATAAGATGAAGAAAATCCAGGAAGAGGAAGAAAAGAAGGAATAGGAAGAAAAGAAGAAGAAGAAAAAGAAGAAGAAGGAGTCCTTCTTCTAGTCTTCTTCTTCTTCTTCTTCTTCTTCTTCTTCTTCTTCTTCTTCTTGTAGTTTTCTTCTTCTTCTTCTTCTAGTTTTCTTCTTCTTCTCCAAAATGAAGTTAGCTCTAAGTTATATAAAAAATGGCATAATATGCTTAGTTCACTCAAAAATGGCACAATTAGCTAGGTTAGCTCCATTTACCTAAGTATGCTTACTTCTTCTTCTTCTTCATTTTCTTCTTCTTCTTCTGATTCTAGTCTTCTTCTTCTAACTTTCTTGTTTCCCATTTTGCAGATTTAATTCACTATATGAAAGCTTGCATGGATGGAGTGCTTGTTTCCCTTTTCTTTTTTTCGTTTGTATCGATAAAAATGTGGAACTTTGTTATATGGATGCATGCATGGAACAATGTGTTGGATGAACATTGTGATGCTACTGTAATATGTATGGATGGAACTCTGTTTCCTATTATGTATGTATGTTGTCATGGATGGAGCTATGTGTTGGATACATCATATGTTTGTTGTGCATGTGAAAAATATATATATGTATATCTGTGTGTGAATTCCTGTGAAATTAAATGGATTCCAATAAAAACAGGGGATATGTAGCCTGTTTGCCGTCTGCTAGCAGACGGCAAAGAGCTTCGCCGTCTGCTAGCAGACGGCAAAGAGGACACGTGGCAGCTACCTGTACAACCTGGGAACACTGGCTGCCTATTTGGTCACTTTGCCGTCTGCCAATGAACATTTATAGCTAACCGCATGGCAGCTTCGATAATGCCTAGCTGAGCTCTTTGCCGTCATCGGCGGACGGCAAAAACTGACTCTTGCCATCCCATCGGCAGACGGCAAAGAGCACCGTTAACCCCCTAACGGCACTCACACCACTACACTGCCGTCCTTTGTCTTTGCCGGCTGCTGGCCTCGGACGGCGGACGACAAAATCCTTTGCCGTCCGTTTCCAGGAAGCGGACGACAAAGAAGGCCTTTGCTGGCACGTGTTCAGATGGACAGTTTGCCGCCTGCTGGCGGACGACAAAGACGTTTGCCGTCCGTGATCCATGCCTTTGCTGTCCGCCATGGCAGACGGCAAAGAAGCCGATTCTAGTACTGTAGCTACTTCTTGAGTAATTGTACGCGCCGTATTTTCCATATCAGAACCACATTTACTAGCTACAGACACATCAATTAGATGAGCAATTTCTTCGGTTGAGTTTTTTTACCTGAGTGTTGAACGCGTCGGAAGTGCTCGGAACTACCTTTTTGACGACACCATTCCTCGTTTTCACGTATGCAGCCAACTTCAGCTTCAACCTCTCAATCTTCTCTTTCTCAAGCTCATCTTCAAGATCGCACCAATCATCTTCCGGCAGATCATCGAGTGTGACGGCGATGACGTTCTCCGGGTCGACGTCGCTCCCATTCTTGGACTCGGTACTCATTGTGTGCCTCTTCTTCTTCTCGTCCCCAGCGGAGTCGCCAATTGTGTTGGCACGCGAAATCGCCGCGCAACACCAAGATAATTGTCATGCTTTCGTGATGATGAACGATTGCTTTACGAGCAAAGCAACAAGGATTTTGTCGCTTTCGTAGAGGAGAGACCATCGTTTTTCAGCGCAAAACAACAAAGATCAACCAAACCCTAGGGCTGCTAGGGCTTGGCAGGAAGTAACGATGGAAAATAGATGTACATGAAAAATTAGTGTTTGTATTGATAGATCGATTGTTGTTCCTTCAATCAGCCACAGCCTTACATATATACGGCATGCTGGACTTGGCGTATTAGATTAAAACTCTGGAGCTAAAACCAACGAGGACACGCCCTGGTTTGGTTATTTACAATTTGCGCTAGTAGCCAAAATTAACATGTCACGTACAAATCTTCCTAGGCCTACAAGGAAAATTATAAAATATTCCGGCCATATCGCTAATCATACTAGATAATGCACTAGCTCAAGTTCTGACATTGTCACGTAGATATACTCTTGTATCTACAAGAAAATAATAAAATACTCCGGCCACGTCGCTATCACACCGAATAATAACCATCATGTACTAAGAACACTTCTTCATCTAGTCCATGCAAACTCCATACTTCATCTTAGCATGCGAGATTGTTTAGGAGAGTTCATGGCAGCAGTATGCTAGTTCAGCGCATCCCTGAAATCTGGTCAGCCTTATGTAGATAACTGCAATATTGAAGCTATGCATCAACTAATTAGTTGGATCAGTGATAAAATTAATTTGGCCCATACTAACTAGCCAAATTACATTGTCAACAGAAATAAGATACATGATAGAGTTCATCCCAAATCCAAACAAGGGGATGAGGTCTTGATGATCTAGATAGATCCTTCCTGCAAGGGGTCTTGAATCCCGAAGGATCTTCTCCAATGGAGGTCTTGAGCTCCAATGGAGTCTTCTCTCTCTCTCTCAATAGGAATCCCACAAGGTGAAGTACATGAGCTAAGCTCTAATGTCTAAATGGAAGAGGAAGTGTAGTATATATAGTCCTAGGGGATGAAGGGGTAAGTAGGGGCGTAATGGGCATTACATGGGCAGAGCCCGCAGCTGCACACATGCAGCTCCGTGTGCACGGGGTAAGTGGAGCCCATGTGAAAGGATCGAGGTGGACCTGGAGAGGGGTTGAATAGGTACAAATCCAAATTTTAATTGTTACTTAGCAATTTTAGGCAATAATGCGGAATGTGAGAGTGAGTCTAACAATTGCAAAGGTGATGCTAGTGCTAAGCAAGAGAGTGAATACAACAAGTATTTAGACAAACAAGCACGATCTAATGTAAGTACAAGCTAAGAGACAAGTAACCACAAGTAGGGAGCTAGAGTTAGGAATAACCACAACTCCAAGAGACGAGGATGTATGCCGAGGTTCATTTCCTCGGAGGGAAGCTACGTCACCATTTAGAGAGGTGGATGTTACCACAAAGGCACTCCAATGCCACGAAGGCTTACTAATGTTGGGTGAAACCCTAGGGGCCAATATTTCACGATTGGAGTGGATCCTACGAGGAACGCGATGGGAAACACTAGGTGAAAACGAGAGAAATCACTCAAACCAACAAGATTCAATTACACATGTGCTAGATCCTAGAAACACAAAGAGATACACGATACACGATTAACAAAGGACGATACAAGTAGCAAGTTCTTCTCCGTGAGGAGGTCTTGATGGTCTTCCCGTTACGGGTCTTGAATCCAAGGTGGATATTCTCCATACAGGCCGCGGTCTCTCTCGGTGGAGTAGATCCGGATTGATGTGCAAAGCTCTATCTCTCAAATGAGCTATCACTATGCTGACCCTAGAAAGATGGAGGAGGTGAATATATAGTCTAAGTGGACGAAGGGGTACATGGGCCTCGGCCCAACATGCTGTCAACACACAAGCGTCGGACGTCCAACAGCTAACAGTCGTCGGTGGCTCGCGAGGGTCCAGACGTCCGGTACTTGTCGGAAGTCCGACGGTTTGGCTCAGGATCGTTGGGTTCGTATTTCTGGCCGGCGTCGGACGTCCGGGCCGTCGGTCGTCCGGTGGTCTCCATACTTCCGACGTTTTGGTACTGTGATGGTGGTGCCGGTCGTCCGGACGCTGGAGCGTGTCGGTCGTCCGGTGGTCTCCATACTTCCGACGTTTTGGTACTGTGATGGTGGTGCCGGTCGTCCGGAGGCTGGAGGGTGTCGGTCGTCCGTCCGCTGGAGCATGCACAACCTGGAACTCGGCTGGCTGGCTAGAGCTGCCAGGCGTCGGACGTCCGACGAGTACTGGTCGTCCGGTGGATGTAGATTCCTGGTAGCTCTTCCTCTTGGTCATTATACTTGGTGTCCTTGCCGTCTTGGCCGTTGGGTGTAGTTGCTCTGTGTCGATCCTCTAGGTACCTGATCACACATAGTGTTTCCGCTTGAGGTAGTAGCCATGTCTCACATGTAGAAAGTGGTAGTTCGGAGAGGAGCGAGTTCACCTTAGTTTCGATAGCCTTTGCTCAAGCTCTTGTCATTGGTCCAAGTGATGTCGTGGGAGACGCAGGTAGGTCCATGGGGATGAACTTGGGATGCTCCGTATCATCACCCCCTTGGGAAAGATTCGACCTCGGATCGAAAGCTTCATCACCATGGTAGGGAGAGAGATCTTTGACATTGAAGACATCGCTCACATTGTACTTGTCACGCGGAGGTCGATCTTGTAAGCGTTGTTTTTGTAGCATGCTAGCACCTGAAGGGTCCGTCAGCTCGGGGGGTAGAAGCTTGGATTTGCGTTCGGTGGGGAATCGGTCCTTGCGAAGGTGTAGCCACACGGGATCTCCATTGTTGAATACATGGGTTGCTTGTTGATGTTGAGCTTGGTTACGAGTTGTTGTACTTGGCGCTCGATGGTGTGCCTTGTATCTTCATGCATCTTCTTGAGGTAGCTCACTCGTGCATCCGGGTCCTTGTTGATGCGCTCTTGAGGTCGAGGTAGAGTAAGAATGTCTAACGGGACAACGGGTTGAAGCCGTAGACGACCTCGAAGGGGACTTGCTGGTAGTTGAATGTCTTGCACAGTTGTAGGCATACTCGGCGATGCGTAGACACTCCTCCTACTCCTTGATGTTCTTCTTGATCAACACACATAGTAGAGTGGAGAGCGTCCAGTTCATGACCTCCGTTTGGCCATCGGTTTGTGGATGGTATGCCAAAGAGAACAAGAGCTTGATGCCGAGCTTGGCGCATAAGTTCTTCCAAAAGTAGCTCAAGAACTTGACATCGCGGTCCGAGATAATCGTGTTTGGTGCTCCATGTAGGCGCAAGATTTCCCTACAAAAAAGATTTGCAACATGTGAAGCATCGTCTGTCTTGTTGCATGGGATGAAATGAGCCATCTTAGAGAATCGGTCCATAACAAAAAACACGGAATCTTTTCTATTTCGAGTTCTAGGTAAACCAAGCACAAAGTCCATACCAATATCTTCCCATGGGTGATATGGAATAGGAAGTGGCATATAGAGACCAGGGGATTGAGCTTTTGACTTAGCTTTGCAACTTGTAGAGCATCGGTTGGTGAAGCGTGAGACGTCACAGAACATCTTTGGCCAAAAGTAGTTCTTGGAAAGCATGGCGAATGTCTTGTCGCGTCCGAAATGTCCCATAAGTCCTCCTCCATGATATTCTTGCAAAAGTAACAAACTAAGAAAAGACTCGGGGATACATAGTTTGTTAGCTCTCATAAGATAATCATCTTTGATGTAATAGCGTTCCCAAGACGTATGCATCAAACATTTGGCATAAGGAATAGCAAAAGTAGGATCATGCGCATATAAGTCTTTGATGTGCTCAAAACCAATGACATTCAATTCAAGTTGGGTAAGAAGCATGCATCTACGGGAAAGTGCATCAGCCACAACATTTTCCTTACCTTTGATGTACTTGTTGACATAAGGAAATGACTCAATGAATTCACTCCACTTAGCATGACACTTGTTCAACTTAGTTTAACCCTTAAGATACTTGAGTGTTTCATGATCTGTGTGAAGAATGAACTCATGAGGGCGGAGATAATGCTCCCAAACATACAAGACTCTCACTAAAGCATATAGCTCTATTTCATAGATGGGAAAATTGAGTTGCGCTCCGGAAAGTTTCTCACTAAAGTAAGTTATGGGGTGCTTCTCTTGCATTAACACACCTCGTAAGCCATAACTGCTAGCAAAAAAATGAATCTCAAATGGTTTATCAAAGTTGGGTAATGCAAGCAAAGGAGCATGTGCAATAAATTCTTAAGCTCATTAAATGCGATATCTTGGGATGGTCCCCAAACAAAAGGTGCATTTTTCTTACTCACAGCATGCAAAGGGGATGCAATAGTGCTAAAGTCCTTAACAAATCCACGATAGAAATCGGCTAAACCAAGAAAACTACGCACTTGTCGCAAGTTGGTTGGTTGAGGCCAAGTGTTAATAGCACTGATCTTAAATTCATCTACATGAACACCCTTGGAAGACACAACGAAACCCAAGAAAACGAGCTTATCAACACCAAAAAGTCATTTGTCCATATTAGCAAAAAGGCGCTCTTTTCTAAGAGTTTGCAACACGGTTCTAAGATGATGACATGATCTTTAAGAGATTTGCTAAAGATAAGAATATCGTCGAAGTAGACCACAACAAATACGCCAATATATGGGCGAAGAACAAAATGCATCACACGCATAGATGTGCCGGGTGCTTCGGATAAGCCCATTGGCATGACCAACCATTCATACAAGCCAAACTTGGTTTTGAAAGCGGTTTTCCATTCATCACCTTCTTAGATGCGTATTTGAAAGGATCAAGAAGAGGTGTCTAGAGGGGGGGTGATTAGACCCTCAAGAAGCAAAAGTAGCAGTTTTTAAGTTCTTCAAGTTGAGGTGGAGTTTTAGCACAAGTTTAAGCATTCACAATACATTTCAAACAAGCATGGCAAGAGTATGAGAAGGGAAAAGAGTAAAGCATGCTAATTGCAAGAATTAAAGGGATGGGATTGGAGTGTGCAAACGCAAAGAAGACATAGAGATTTTTGGCATGGTTCCGATAGGTGGTGCTATCGTACGTCCATGTTTATGGAGACTTCAACCCACGAAGGGTAACGGCTGCGCGAGTCCACGGAGGGCTTCACCCACGAAGGGTCCATGAATAAGCAACCTTGTCTATCCCACCATGGCCATCGCCCACGAAGGACTTGCCTCACTCGGGTAGATCTTCACAAAGTAGGCGATCTCCTTGCCCTTACAAACTCCTTGGTCCAACTCCACAATCTTGTCGGAGGCTCCCAAGTGACACCTAACCAATCTAGGAGACACCACTCCCCAAAAGGTAATAGATGGTGTGTTGATGATGAACTCCTTGCTCTTGTGCTTCAAATGATAGTCTCCCCAACACTCAACTCTGTCTCACATATTTAGCTATGGTGGAAAGATGATTTTAGTGGAAAGCAACTTGGGGAAGGCTAGAGATCAAGATTCTTGTGGTTGGATTGGAATGTCTTGGTCTCAACACATGAGTAGGTGGTGCTCTCTCAGAAAATGAGTAGTGAAAGTGTAGGAACGTTTTGATGGTTGTCTCTTGAATAGAGAAGGGGGTGGAGGGGTATATATAGCCTCCACAAAAATCCAACCGTTACACACAATTGACCCAACTCGGTCAGACCGAATAGAAGAACTCAGTGAGACCGATTCAGTTCAAACCGTGAACATTAGGAATCTCGATGGGACTGACATGATCAACTCGGTGGGACCGATGTGCTAGGGCTAGGGCAAAACCTCATCTTGGTTTGACCGATTGCATGAACTCGGTTAGACCGAATTCAGCAATGAGAAAACAAAGAGTTGGTCAGGCAAACTCGGTGTGACCGATTGCACATTTCGGTGAGACCGAAATATTACAACAGACAATAGAGAGATTGCAAGGCCATCTCGGTGGGACTGAGATCCGTATCGGTGAGGCCGAATTGTCTAGGGTTTCTGGCAGTGGCTATGTCAAAAGAACTCGGTGGCGCCGGATAGATTGAATCGGTAGGGCCAAGTTTGACTTTGGGTTTTGGATATATTTGGAAATGAGAAAGTGGCCGAGGGTTATGGAGCAATATCACTAAGCACTTTAAGCAAGTAGACCATTAAGCAACACCTCATCCCCTTTGAATAGTATTGGCTTTCCTATGGACTCAATGTGATCTTGGATCACTAAAATGAAAATGAAGAGTCTTGAGCCTTTTGCCAATCTTTATCCTTAGCATTTTGAAGGAGTTCCACATGCTCTTGTCCATGCCACAACATTGTTGAACTTTATAAAGTATACTAGATAAAGATATTAGTCCAACAAAAGATATGTTGTCATTAATTACCAAATCATCTTGGGAGCACTTATGCTTTCAATCTCCCCATTGTTGATAATTGATGACAACATACATCAAAGCTTTAGATAAAGACATGAAGAGTAACAAGTAAAGCTTTGGAAAGACATGTAACATGCATAGGCTCCCCCTACATGTATGCAATCATGTAAAGATAGTATGTAAGAGCGTGTGAATGCATAAGCATGTCAGAGCAAGCGATGTGTTACATGTATCTAGGCTATATGCATCAGAGCAAATGATGTGGATACAGGAAGTGTACCTTCATGTTCATGAGTCCTTCTTGTAAACAATATGTACATTAGCAAGATATCATCATGCACATGAGTGTGATGCATATACTTACCTTGTGGTCTTGAGCTAGCTTTGGAAGAGGTGAACTTGAGAAAACAGGGTTAGATAACACAAGAACACTCTAATTGAAGCAATTTCAGGAAACCACAAGAATACCAAGACTGGGATGACATGTAATGAGTGAGTACTTAGTACTCTATTTGGATATAGACATGTCCCCAAAGATTTAAAGATATGCAATGAGTTCCAAGAGATTTTCTTCCCTAGATATGGATTCTTTCTCCCCCTGAATATGATATTGGATAATGGGAGAAGGTAGGGTAAGAGAAAATCATAGCAAGAAAAATCAGAGCAAGAAAAATCAGAGCAAGAAATGGTACAAACAACCATACATTAACATGTCTTTCCCCTCTTAAAGACATGTGACTTCTCTCCTCTATTGTTAATAAGCATCTGGAGAAGCTAAGATGTGCTCTCTCTCCCATGTGATAAGCTTTATAATGCTCTCCCTCTCTCCCCCTTTGACATCAATTTACAAGAAGGGATCTTCTGGAGCATGAGTCAAATAGGTCTGTTCCTTGAGACACACTACAAAGCAGCATGTAGTTTAAGATGCGAGTAGAGGATAAGAATCATTGAGTGGAGCTGGATAAGAAATGCCATTTGCCATGGCAAAAAGTTTTCTTAGTAGTGAAATCGGTAACGCCGATCCGTGTTCATCGGTGACACCGAGTTGACAGTGTCAGGGATGATGCATATCGGTCAGACCAGGTTAGTCTATGTCGGTTGTACTGATGAACTATCTACAAGTAATCCTTGTAGTTCGGTCTAGCCGATAGGCATGAATCGGTGAGTCCGAGTTCAAGGTAGAGGAAAAAGTTTGTCAACTCAGCTCACTTGGCAATCGAAATCTCACAAGTATTTGCAAGGAATTAACTGAAGGATTTGCAATGAATTAGATGCAGAAAATATAGAGAAAAGCATACAAAAGGAAACGAAATCTAGATGAAGTTTTTTTTGATAAGGGGAATGCTACGTCTTGAGCTTGCGTTGGTTTTCCCCGAAGAGGAGAGGATGATGCAGCAAAGTAGCATAAGTGTTTCCCTCAGTTTTTGTGAACCAAGGTATCAATCCAGTAGGAGGCCACGCGCGAGTCCCTCGTACCTGCACAAATCAATAGCTCCTCGCAACCAACACGATTAGGGGTTGTCAATCCCTTCACGGTCACTTACGAGAGTGAGATCTGATAGAGATGATAGATAATATTTTTGGTATTTTTGATATATAGATGCAAAGTGAAAAGTAAAAGGCAAAGTAAAAGCAAATCAAGTATTAAAGTGATGGAGATTGATATGATGAGAATAGACCCGGGGGCCATAGGTTTCACTAGTGGCTTCTCTCAAGAGCATAAGTATTCTACGGTGGGTGAACAAATTACTGTTGAGCAATTGACAAAATTGAGCATAGTTATGAGTATATCTAGGTATGATCATGTATATAGGCATCACGTCCAAGACAAGTAGATCAAACGATTACGCATCTACTACTATTACTCCACTCATCGATCATCTGTCCAAAGATGCATCTAGAGTATTAAGTTAAAAACAGAGTAACGAATTAAGTAAGATGACATGATGTAGAGGAATAAATTCATGCAATATGATAAATACCCCATCTTGTTATTCTCGATGGCAACAATACAATACGAGCCTTGCAACCCTTTACATCCTTTGGGTAAGGACACATAAGATTGAACCCAAAGCTAAACACTTCTCCCATAGCAAGAACTACCAATCTAGTTGGCCAAACCAAACGGATAATTCGATGAGACTTGCAAAGATAACCAATCATAGATAAAAGAATTCAGAGAAGATTCAAATATTATTCATAGATAAGCTGGATCATAAACCCACAATTCATCCGTCTCAACAAACACACCGCAAAAAGAAGATTACATCGAATAGATCTCCACGAGAGAGGGGCAGAACATTGTATTGAGATCCAAAAAGAGAGAAGAAACCATCTAGCTACTAGCTATGGACCTGAAGGTCTGAAGTAAACTACTCACACTTCATCGGAGGGGCTATGGTCATGATGTAGAAGCCCTCCGTGGTGGATACCCCCTCCGGCGGAGCTCCGGAACATGCCCCAAGATGGGATCTCGTGGATACAAGAAGTTGCGGCGGTGGAATTAGGTTTTTGGCTCCGTATCTGATCGTTTGGGGGTACGTAGGTATATATAGGAGGAAGGAGTACGTCGGTGGAGCAACAGGGGGCCCACGAGGCAGGGGGGCACGCCCTAGGGGGGGCGCCCCCCACCCTCGTGACCGCCTCTCTCGTTCCTTGGAGTAGGGTTCAAGTCTCCTGGATCACGTTCGGTGAGAAAATCACGTTTTCATTCCGTTTGGACTCCGTTTGATATTCCGTTTCTTCGAAACACTGAAACAGGCAAAAAAAACCAGCAATTCTGGGTTGGGCCTCCGGTTAATAGGTTAGTCCCAAAAATAATATAAAAGTGGAAAATAAAGCCCAATATAGTCCAAAACAGTAGATAAAGTAGCATGGAGCAATCAAAAATTATAGATATGTTGGAGACGTATCAGGGAACAAACAAGAAAGAAACATATGCAAGAGCACAAAGAAGGAGAACGAAGAAACACTAGAGAACTTCATCTAGAGGAGGTCGGCGACAAAGTCACCTATGTTAGAGTATATTGACTGAGGAGTCTAGTGATAACACTTGATCATAGGTCATACTCATCGTTTAAGCTCAATACGGGGTTACCATTTTTCGTTTAAGCATTTTGATGTTTTCACATCTCGTTGAGTTGCTTTGACTCATGACTTGGGTCAAAACTTCTCTAAGGTGGAATAACATACCATGGGTGGTGGTGTTGATCTTGATCATGTAGTCGAACTTGTGTTGGATGCTCATAGTTGACGTAGTTCATCAAGAGTTGGGAGCACCACTTATAGTTTGAGTTCATCTTCCTACATGGGTTAGTCTTGCAAGAAAGAGCACTTGTGTACCCAAAATCACAATCATGAAACTTGATACCAAATCAAATTTGATACATAAAAATTGTCAAAGAATATTTTGAGTGGATTCATGCTTCCTTGTATTCAACAACCATATAGTAGAAACATGGTGATGTAGAGATTGCTCAAGATGTGAGTGACTTGCAATCTCATGGATTTGGGCTCATCCAAGTACCTACATGGGTTAGATAACATGCAAGGGTACAAGTATAGATCCAAGACATATGATCATCATTATAAGAGAAATATCAAGGATTAGTCAAAAAGGCTCATGCCTTGCATGTATCCAAATGGAGTTTCTACTCCAAGTTTGAGGCATCAATAATGTTCAATTCACCTCTCAAACGGCAAAATACTTTCTCATCAAGCGGTTTGGTGAATATATCCGCCAATTGCTTATCGGTTCGAACATGCTTAAGATTGATGTCTCCTTTAGCAACATGATCTCGAATGAAATGATGACGAACTTTAATATGCTTAATTCGAGAATGTTGCATGAGATTGTGAGCAATCTTAATATCACTTTCATTATCACAAAGCAGTGGAACACGTTTCACATATATCCCATAATCCTTAAGGGTTTGGGTCATCCAAAGTAAATGAGCACAACATGATCTGGTGGCAATGTAGTCCGCTTCGGCGGTGGATAAGGATACCAAGTTTTGTTTCTTGGAGGACCAAGATACAAGAGATCTACCAAGAAATTGAAAAGTACCCGAAGTGGAATTTCTATCAACCTTGTCACCGGCATAGTCCGAGTCGGAGTAGCCAACAAGATAAAAAGAATACCTCTTAGGATACCAAATGCCAAAGTTTGGTGTATGAATTAAGTATCTCACTATCCTTTTCACAGCCTTAAGATGACATTCTTTAGGGGCCGCTTGATATCATGCACACATGCACACACATAGCATAATATCGGGACGGGAGGCACATAGATATAACAATGATCCAATCATAGAGCGGTAAACCTTTTGGTCAACCGGTTTGCCATCCTTAGTCAAGTCAAGATGTCCACTAGTAGGCATGGGTGTTTTCATACCTTTGCTTTCTTGCATGTTGAACTTCTTGAATAAGTCCTTGGTATACTTTGTGTGGAAAACAAAGGTACCCTCCTTAGTTTGCTTGGTTTGCAAACCAAGAAAGAATTTGAGTTCACTCATCATAGACATCTCAAACTTCTCCGACATTAGCCTTCCAAACTTTTTACTAAAATGAGGGTTAGTTGAACCAAATATGATATCATCCACATAAATTTGGCACACAAATAATTCACCATTAAACCTTTTAGTAAAAAGTGTAGAATCTAATTTTCCAATCTCAAAGCCTTTTTCAATAAGGAACTTAGTAAAGCATTTATACCATGCTCTAGGAACTTGTTTAAAACCATAAAGAGCTTTGTGAAGTTTGTAAACATGATTAGGTTTCTTGGGATTAACAAAGCCAGGAGGTTTTTTAACATAGACTTGCTCCTCAATTTCACCATTTAGAAAAGCACTTTTAATGTCCATTTGGTATAAAGTGATATCATGGTGATTGGCATAAGCAAGTAAGATGCGTATGGACTCAAGTCTAGCAACGGGGGCATATGTCTCACCATAGTCCATACCCTTCGACTTGAGTGTAGCCTTGGGCGATGAAACATGCCTTGTTGCATACAACTTGTCCATCTTCATCTTGCTTATTCTGAAACACCCACTTGGTTCCAATGACATTTTGGTTGTCGTCCGGCTTTTCTACCAAAGTCCACACTTGATTCCTCTTGAAATTGTGTAGTTCTTCATGCATAGCCTTCACCCGATCCGGATCATCAAGAGCTTATTCAACCTTCATAGGTTCAATACTATAAATGAATGAGTAATGTTCACAACAGTTAGCCAAATGAGTTTTAGAGCGAGTTATTCTCCCAGTTTGAATATCACCAATGATTTGTTCAACGGGATGATCTCTTGAGACTCTTGCTCTAACTCGTGAGAGCTTTTATTTGGGTCGGGGTGGAACATCCTCTTCATTGTCTTATTCTTCCTCTTGTCTTTCTTCATTGTTGTTGGCGTTGTTGTTCTCTTACGAAGGTGGAGAAGGAGGTCGATGAGGTTCATCTTGTTGTACTTCCACGTTTTCTTCATCTTGACGTGTTCCACTTGTGGATGCCTCCAAGTCAACTTGTGGTTCACCTTGTTGTTGAGGCTTCCACTTGAACGGACGAGGTACTCTCCTTCACCTATGTTGGGCGAATCTTTCCAATAGACAAGTCTTGAATTGCTTCCGAGGGATCTTTATCTCCTACATCAATTGGCAATTGATCTACTTGCGAGCCGTTAGATTCATCAAACTTCACATCTACCGTCTCTTCAACCTTTCAGGTGAAATTGTTGTAGACACGGTAAGTGTGAGAGTTTGAGCCATAACCGAGTAGGAAACCTTCATGAGATTTAAGGGCATATTTCAAACGATGATGCTTTTCAAGAATATAGCACTTTGAGCTAAATACTCGAAAGTATCCAACTTGGTGTTTGTTATTGGTGAGAAGCTCGTATGCCGTCTTGCCGAGAAGCTTGTGAAGATATAGTCGATTTGTTGCATGACAAGTTGTCTCAACCGCTTCCGCCCAAAAGTGTTTTGGCGTCTTGTATTCATCAAGCTTCGTTCTTGCCATCTCAAAAGTGTCGGCTTCTTCCTCTCAACGACTCCATTTTGTTGAGGCGTGTACGTAGCTCAGAAATCATGTGAAATCCCTTCTTCGTCAAGAAAGGTATCCACATTTGCGTTCTTGAACTCTGTTTCGTTGTCGCTGCGGACCTTCTTGATCTTCACTTCAAATTGATTTTGGGCCTTCCTAGTGAAGTTCTTGAAGATCTTTTGCACCTGCGATTATCATCAAGGAAGAACACCCACGTAAATCTTGAAAATCGTCAACAATGACCAATCCGAACGAGTTACCACCAAGACTCTTGTAGGCGTTGGGACCAAAAAGATCCAGATGAAGTAGCTCGAGCGGTCTTCTCGTGGTCATAATGTTTTTCACGGGATGACTTCCTCCAACTTGTTTTCTTGCTTGACAAGCACTGCAAAGTCTATCCTTGTCAAATATAACATCTTTAACAACAAGGATATGATCACCTTTAGGAAGCTTATCAAGATTTCACATGCCCACATGACCTAACCTTCTATGCCACAACCAACCTTTATAAGATTTAGCAATTAAGCAAGTTCTAGGTTGAGCTCTTTTAGTGAAATCAACAATGTATAGATCACCTCTACGAATACCGGTAAAGACCATTTTATGATTATCTCTTTGAAACACTTGGCAATCTACTTCAGTGAATAGAACATTGAAACCCAAATCGTCTAGTCTAGATACGGAAAGTAAATTGTAGCCAAGAGATTCAATGAGCATAACATTTTGGATGGAGCTGTCATGTGAGATGGCCACCTTACCAAGGCCAACCACCTTACCTTTTGAGTTATCACCAAAAGTGACATACTTTCGGGGACCACCATTTTCATCAAGCTCTCGAAACATATCCTTGTCTCCAGTCATGTGATCGGTACATCCACTATCAAGAACCCATTCCTCTCCTCCGGTGTCGGTGCAACAAACCCTAGGTCTGTTGCCCAACTATGCACTGCACAAGATTAAGATTGACGCACCAGCTCAAGCCAGAGTGCTGGAGGATAAAGAGATTTGAAGAACCAACATGCGGCTCACAGAGACCAAGATCAAGCCAGAGGAGCAAGATATCGACAAGAGAAGGGCCTCCCTTGCCAGGCAGGCGAGCGCGACAAGGGGCGAGGCCACCACCAGAAGCAAGCAACCAAGACTCCCCGACAGAGCCCGCCGGGGCTTGCGGGGCAGAACCACCCTGCCAGCCACTCAAACGCGACTCACGTTGTCAATTAGTGCGGGGTCAAGCCGCGAGATGATTAAGTGGCAGCCATTTCCTACAAAAGAAACCCACAGATGACACCCATCCTGCACGTGTCAATGGAACATGTGCGGAGCTGGCAAGATAGCCCGGCAGGCCTTGCCGGGCAACCAGTGATATGACACTGAGCGGTGCATTAAATGCACCCTATCAGCCCGCAGAGTTAGGTATGATAGCACTGTTTGCTATCATATCAGTGGATAATGACCACTTTGCCACTATGGTGACCCCTTAATCTATAAAAGGAGGCCCATGGCACTCGTAGGAGGGGTTAGAGGGTTAGAAAGTTGATGAACCCAATCCACCATATGCGCGTAGTCGCTGCGGTCCCGAGGCAAACCTTGCCGGGCAAGTGTACTACGCATCGCCACACTCATTCCACCATCAATCCACCAAAGCAGGAGTAGGGTCTTATGCCTCGCGGCGGCCCGAACCTGGATAAATTGCTGGTGTGCTCTCTGTCGTGCTGTCGTGCGCTGATCTGCTCTTTGTGCAACGCGACGTGTCCCCGTCGAACAATCAAGGGACCACCCGGTCCCATAGGTGGCCGCGGATATCCCGCGACATCCGGCCATGTAACCATGAAGGTTAGCCATAAAACCAAAGTGTGTCATAGACTCATCAAGATCAAAATCACTATCATCATCCTCGTCATAATACCCATGTTCCGATATCGTCTTGTGATTGATCATCACCTAGAGAGAGTGATTCATTAGATTTACGACCATGACAATGTTCATCTTTGTGAATTCTAATGACTTGAGAGATGATGCTACTAATGACTCCAACATCTCCTTTGGCACGCATGAGGTCACGAAGCTCAAATAGACAATCACCAAATTTAGGATCACTAGGATTCATTTTATGAAAAGCAATGGACTTTTGAAGAATCTCATCTAGATTTTTCAAAGAATAGTTTGGAAAACGTTCCTCAAGATATCTCCATATAGTATAAGTACATTCACATGTAGGCAAGCATACAAGTAAATTTCTAGGCAATCCTCTAATGATAAGAATAGCTCTAAGATTGCGAGCCATGTCAAGATACTCATCGGGGCTAGGATGCAAGGGATCAATAGGAGGCGCACAAGGGCTAGTAATATACTTGTTCAAATTGTATTCATTGAAATCTCAAGCATCTCATTTTTCCAACCACTATAGAACTCCCCATCAAGAATAGGCACTCTACGTCTAATACTCCCAATCGTAGACTCATCCATTTTTCTCCAATGGTGATAAAACTAAAGCAATGGAGACCGTCGGTGTCAAAACCGGCAGATCTTGGGTAGGGGGTCCCGATATGTGCGTCATGGCTGATGATAACAGGAAGCAAGGGACACATATGTTTACCCAGGTTCGGGCCCTCTCGATGGAGGTAAAACCCTACTTCCTGCTTGATTAATATTGATGATATGGGTAGTACAAGAGTAGATCTACCACGAGATCGTAGAGGCTAAACCCTAAGAGCTAGCTTATGATGGTATGATTGTAATTGTGATCGACCTTCTAAGGACCAACCTCTCCGGTTTATATAGACACCGGAGAGGGCTAGGGTTTACATGGAGTCGGTTACAAGGAAGGAAATATAATATTCGGATCGCCAAGCTTGCCTTCCATGCCAAGGAAAGTCCCATCCGGACACGGGCGAAGTCTTGAGTCTTGTATCTTCACGCTTCAATAGTCCGGACGTTGTACACGATCGCTGTAGGATACCCCCTAATCCAGGACTCCCTCAGTAGCCCCTGAACCAGGCTTCAATGGCGATGAGTCCGGCGCGCAGTATTGTCTTCGGCATTGCAAGGAGGGTTCCTTCTTCGAATACTCCAAAGTACATGTTATGACGAATAGTGTCCGGCCTCCAATCAATGTTGTGCTCCTCGGCTTCAGTGCCTCAGTAATGACCATCTCCACGTGTCGAGCGAATGCGAGGAGTCGAGGCATTTTTGCATTTGCCACCCTCGATCCACCGGGCTAACCGTCTATTTGAAGGGACGGGGATTCTCAGATCCAAACCTCACTCTCCCTCCCAGGGCTAGCATCCAACAGAGAGCTCCGCGAAAAGCCATTCCAGCATGGCCGACCGTCGCAGCTCTTTCCGCCGCCCTTCTCGTTCCAAGTCGGGGATTGGGAGAGTGCTCGATTCCTCATAGCCGTTTGATAGAGTTACAAACCCAAGGGTTTCTCCCAACGGCGTTCATGGCCCCGTCCGAGCTAGAATAGCCACTTATGACGGAGGGGAACAAGTGAGGATCTCTAACCCATCTCCTGAGGAGCGTATATTCCTCATCCCACATCTGGCCGAGGCGTGGGGTTCCCTATCCACCCGTTTCTTCACGGGCTCACGGAGTTCTACGGCCTCGATTACACAATCTTACCCTGCCTCTATTCTGCACATAGCGGGTATGTTGCCCTTCTTGAGCTGTTTGTAGGCCGCGAACCACACTTCGGATTATGGAGGAAGCTGTTTCGCCTCGCCCCCGCACCTGTGGGGAGTCCCTATGTCAAGTGGGCGGGGCGAAGTATGGCGCATTGCCGAGACCGGATACTTGTCCGGCACTCATGAGAAGGCACCGAAAAACTGGCCTTGAGTGGTTCTATATAGGCAGCGTTCCCCTTCCGGATCCAATCCGGACGGGTCTCCCAAGTTCAGCAACACCCGCCAAAGGCACGCCTAAATTTGGCGCCCGGGCCCTCAAGAAGAGGACACAAGGAAATATACTCACGATGAGCAGGATAAAGCTACTGGCCAAATCCGGACTGACCATAGTTGAGGTCATGGCGATATGCATAAGGCGTGGAGTGCAACCGCTTCAATATCGGGGGAAGCCCATGTGGCACTTCAACGGGGAAGACGACGCCACCCGCTGCGGCCGTAAGGGTCCGGACTCCGCTGCCGCTTTGGCAAGGATACTGTCCGATTTGTACAAAGGGGAAGAGGAGGAATTCCTTCGCATCAAAACGCGGGACGGATTCTCCCTGTACAACCCCTAGCGTGGGTAAGTTGCCATTCTTTTCACTGCTTCACTTACTCAAGTGCTCCTCCTACTAAGATTTACAACGATGCTTCCGAACAAGAACTAAGGAGGGCAGTAGAAGGAATCTTCAGCCCCTCCCCGCAGCCGGAGGACCCCGGAAGGGCCCGAGATCCGGGGTTCAAAGAAGATCCGGATATTGCCGTGGAGCTCGTCAATGGGGTATTTTACCAAGCGAGCTGGGATGGCGCCCTAGTGGCCATTACGGCCGACTAGTTCCCCGACGGAGGATGCAAATATGCGTTCGGCCACGAACTCCGAATTGGAGAGCGCCATGAATCGCCGATGCCGGAGCGACGTGCTCCGGAACAACATATTTTCCGAAGAGGCTTTTAGTGCCTTCAATTCGGCGGACGCATACGTCCGAGCTGCTCGGGGCGGGCTTGCCCAAGCGACAAACCAGTATACCAAAGACATACGGGTAAGAAATTTTGATAAGTATGTATAGCAGTAGCCCCTGAGACTTGAAACGGTTGGAACAACAATTTTAAGGATCAATTTATGTACATGTCCTTGTAGAGAAGAATGAGCAATTGTCTCGGGAGCTGGAGGGATGCAAGGCCGAACTAAGGGCCGCAGTTGCCAAATTAGAGGAACCCAAAAAGCCCTCATCTGGTAACAATTGTCACAATTGTACGAAGATGCACCAGTTAGTAAATGGCTGATGTGACAAGTCTAACAGAAAATTCTGCAGACAATCCCGGGGTGAATCCGGAGGACGTAAGAGAGGACGCATCGCATCTCAAAAGGCAGCTGGAGGCTGGCGAGCGCATTCTTACGCGAGTTAGGCAGGAGAAAAACGATCTTCAAGATGCCAAAGTCCAGCTGGACGTGGAGTTAAAAGATCTCCGCGCTCAGCTGGCGGACTCCGTGAAGGAGAACAAGAGGCTTCAACGCGGCATTTACGATAAGTGCCTAGACGAACTGTAGTATAGTTTGGTGAGGAAGTATATTGAAAGAATTTTGCTTGCAGGAATGTTAACGGGTCGCCCTGAGGAGGAGATGCCCTCATCTGCAAGTGATTTACTGCAAGACCTTTTCAGAATCGCACGAGCGAGCTCGGCAAGTGATGCAGGTGTTGCTCGGGCTTTATGGCCATCAAGCTTGCTGCCGAATGGCATGGCGGAGCTTGTGAATATGCTTCAAGGAGCACGGTGCCAAAGCTTCCGACTGGAAGGTGTCCGCTTGCCGGCAAGGTGCAAGAGAAGCACAGGCTATGGTGAAGACGCGCTACACCAAGCTGGACTGAACCATATGGCGTAAGTAGGACCGGCGGGGCCCGATGGGCAAGAAATTCCCGTGAGTCCGGTGTATGACCAGGTAGCGTTAGCCGCTAAGTATTCTCAACAGGATTGTAAGCTAGATAGCACATTGGACGGTATAGAGGAGGAATATAGTCAGTCCAAGTGATCGTGTAATTTAATGGGCATGATTAGCCCCTAGCCGGATTAAAATCATTTGTCATGGCGGACCTTTTCGCTTCAGCCCCCGGATCCTATAGTCCGGGATGTGTCCGAATACCCACTCAGTTATACAAAACCGGGGTATGCGTGGAAACAAGGCATAGGGGTCATAAGTGCTTGAACAGACAAGTACCCAACTAGTTATGTTATATTACATGGATAGTAAGAAACATCTTCCAGGGAGAATTGTTCCGTTAGGGGTTCCTTTCCTGGTGCGCATGTGACGATCGCATGCCCGGACTATGACGATGGCACAAGATACAAGACTTCTGGGGATTTACGTGGTAATAAACGAACACATCTTTTGTTCACCGACCGAATATTCTCTTAAGGAAGCTAGCTTTCGGCTTCACCCAGTCTGAGGTACACATCCGGCTGAACCGGCAAGAATAATCGCAGAGAGGTGCTCCCCTTATGCCCTAGCCGAATTAACGGGAACGTAGGGCATAAACACAAGAGCCAGGCAACCCAGCTTGGCAACATCTTAAGTCATATCTATGCATATAATGGTGAAGAAAAGACACATATGGAAAAAGAATGCATATGTGAAGGGCGGAAAGCCATGTGAGTAATTATTTTTAGCTTCCGTATAGGAAGCCCCCAGGTATGCTTAGTGCGGCCAGAGTGATCCGGCAATCCGCACTGTATTGAATACTTTGTGTGAAAAAAGGTCGAGAAAGGGAAAAGGGGTGGAGCATAAGTAAAAGAGGGGAGTAGGGAGACGAACGCTGAGTTCGGCGTTAGGCGTAGAATATCCGGAGTCTGGCTGCGTTCCATGGGTTCGGCTCGAGTCTGTTGTCCAATGCATTGCGTAAGCGGTACGCTCCTCCGGTGAGAACTTTGTCGATGACGAAGGGGCCTTCCCACTTGGGTTTGAGCTTGTCCTTCTTCTTCTCCGGTAGGCGTAGAACGAGCTCACCAATATTGTAAGTTTTGGCCCGCACTTCTGTGCTTTGATATCGTCGAGCCTGCTGCTGATAGAATGCGGAACGGGCTTTTGCGACATCGCGCTCCTCCTCCAGGGCATCCAAGTTATCCTGCCGATCTAACTCGGCTTCCTTCTCTTCGTACATGCGTACGCGCGGCGAATCATGTATTATGTCGCAGGGTAGTACTGCTTCCGCACCGTACACCATAAAAATGGTGTATATCCGGTGGTGCGATTCGGTGTGGTCCGCAGCCCCCAGAGTACGGAGTCAAGCTCCTCCACCCAGTGCGTATCCGATTCTGTTAAAGACCGCACTAGTCTGGGTTTGATGCCGCTCATGATGAGACTGTTTGCCCGTTCGACCTGGCCGTTTGTTTGGGGTGGTAGAGCGGAAGCATAGTCGAGCTTAATGCCCATTTGCCGCGCAAGTTTTCACTTCATCGGCTATGAAATTTGAGCCATTTTCGGTGATGATGCTATGGGGGACACCGTATCGGTGTACGACCCCAGATATGAAGTCGATTACTGGTCCGGATTCAGCCGTTTTAACTGGCTTGGCTTCTATCCATTTGGTGAACTTGTCCACCATGACCAATAAGTATTTTTTCTTATGGCTTCCCCCTTTAAGGGGTCCAACCATATCCAGCCCCCAGACCGCAAACAGCCAAGTTATGGGGATTGTTTGGAGAGCGGTAGGGGGCATATGACTCTGATTGGCGAAGAGCAGGCAACCGACACAATGTTGGACAAGGTCCTTTGTATGCATTGGTCGTCGGCCAATAGAAGCTTTGTCGGAAGGCTTTCTTGACTAAGCGCCGAGCATGGCGTGGTGTCCGCCCAGTCCGGCATGGATTTCAGCCAAGAGTTGCCGCCCCTCCTCTTCGGAGATGCACCTTTGGAGCACTCCAGTTACGCTTTTCTTATGGAGTTACCCTTCGTGGACTTTGTAAGCTTTAGAACGCCGGACTATGCAGCGTGCTTCATTTTGGTCTTCGGGTAGCTCCTGCCTATTTAGGTAGGCCAAGAAAGGCTTGGTCTACGGGGCAATAACGGCCATGATTTCGTGGGCCGAGGATGTTATTTCGGTGGCAGAGCCTCCGATTGTGTCTGATGGTTCGATATCTAGGGGTGTGTTCAGGTCCGAGCTGGTATTGCCCGACTCCCCTTCCCGTACTACGGATGGCTTGAACAGCCTTTCCAGGAATATGTTAGGTGGGACAGGGTCGCGTTTGGCGCCGATGCGGGCGAGGACGTCCGCCGCTTGATTGTTTTCTCGAGCCACATGGTGGAACTCGAGCCCCTCGAACTGCGCTGACATTTTTAGGACGACATTACGGTAGGCCGCCATTTTCGGATCCTTGGCATCGAATTCTCCGTTTATTTGTGAGATTGCGAGGTTCGAATCCCCGCGCACTTCCAGGCGTTGGATGCCCATAGAGACTGCCATCCGAAGACCATGCAACAGAGCCTCATATTCGGCTACATTGTTGGAGTTTGTACATAATATCTAGAGGACGTACTGGACCGTGTCTCCGGTGGGGGATGTCTGGACTACACCTGCTCCCAATCCGGCCAGCATTTTAGAGCCGTCAAAGTGCATGATCCAGTTGGAGTATGCGTCGTACTCTTTAGGGAGTTCGGCTTCCGTCCATTCGGCGACAAAGTCAGCCAGTACTTGCGACTTGATGGCCCGCCGTGGTTTGTACATTATGTCGAACGGAAGGAGCTCGATGGACCATTTAGCAATCCGGCGCATAGCGTCGCGGTTGTTTATTATGTCATTGAGTGGTACTTCAGAGGCTGCTGTGATCAAACACTCTTGAAAGTAGTGTCGCAGCTTCCGGGATGCCATGAAGACCGCGTATGCTATTTTTTTGATAGTGTGGGTATCGGGATTTGCATGGGGTGTGGACTGTGGATACGTAATAAACCGGCTTTTGGAGCGGGAATTTGTATCCGTCAACCTCTCGTTCGACGACAATACCGCGCTTACAACTTGGTGTGTTGCCGCTATGTATAATAGCACAGGCTCACCGGTGTTCGGGCGCCGTTAGGACCGGATTACTGGCGAAGGTCTTTATTTCATCGAGTCCGGCCGCGGCTGCATCCGTCCATATGAAGTGTTCGGTGCGCCGCAGGAGGCGGTAAAGAGGCAATGCCTTTTCTCCTAGGCTGGAGATAAAGCGGCTCAAAGCGGCTACGCATCCGGCTAGCTTCTGGATGTGCTTGAGGTCTATTGGTATAGCCAACTGAGATAGGGCTCGGATTTTTGCCAGGTTCGCTTCAATTCCTCTATTGGAAACAATGAAGCCCATCAGTTTCCCCGATGGGACGCCGAAGACGCATTTTTCTGGATTCAACTTAATGTTGTATGTCCGGAGGTTGTCGAATGTGAGCCTCAAGTCATCTATCAGGGTTTCGACGTGTCTAGTTTTTATGACCATGTCGTCCACATATGCTTCCTTGCTTTTGCCGATTTTTTTCCGGGCATGTTTGAATCATGCGTTGATAGGTTGCTTGTGGCATTCTTGAGCCCGAAGGGCATAGTGTTGAAGCAAAAAGGGCCATATGGCGTTATAAAAGCTGTTGCAGCTTGGATAGACTCTGCCATCTTTATTTGATGGTATCCAGAGTATGCGTCGAGAAAACACAGCGAGTCATGTCCAGCTGTGGCATCGATGATTTGATCAATGCGAGGGAGGGGAAAGGGATCCTTGGGGCAAGCCTTGTTGAGGTCTTTGAAGTCGACGCATAGGCGCCAGGATTTGTCCTTCTTTGGTACCATCACCAAATTTGCCACCAATCCGGATGTTTGATATCTCCGATGAATCGGCCTCGAGTAGCTTGGCTAACTCTTCCCCATTACTGTCGTTTGGGCTCTGAGAATCGCCTTAGGGTCTCGTTGACTGGTTTATATCCTTTTAGAATATTCAGGCTGTGTTCGGCCAGTCTGCGTGGGATGCCTGGCATGTCCGATGGGTGCCAGGCAAAAATGTCCCAATTCTCGCGTAAGAAATCTCATAGTGCGACGTCAATCGCGGGGCTCAGCTGTGTCCCGATGGAAGCTGTCTTCGTGGGGTCCGTTGGATGGACCTGGAATTTAACTATCTCGTTTGCAGGTTTAAATGAGGTGGACTTGGGTCGCTTGTCTAGTATCACGTCGTCCACATCCACGGTGGCCCGCAATGTTGTTAACTCTTGGTGCTAGGGCTTCAGATAATGCTTCCAAGGCTAGAGCTGCGGTTTTATTTTCGGTGAAGTGCAACGTCCGGATCATCGGCTAGAGTGATGATTCCATTGGGTCCGGGCATTTTAAGCTTCATGTACCCATAATGGGGTACAGCTTGAAAGCTTGTAACGGCGTCCCGCCCTAGAAGGGCGTGGTATCCGCTACTAAAAGGAGCCACACGGAATGTGATTTCCTCGGACCTATAATTCTCCGGTGCCGAATACCACATCGAGTGTGATTTTTCCCGCACACCGCGCTTCCCGAGTAGGGATAATTCCCCTGAAGGTCGTGCCGCTTTGTTCAATGCGGATTTTATCAATCTCCATCTTGCTGAGTGTTTGTTCATAAATCAGATTTAATCCTCTTCCGCCGTCCATGAGTACTTTCGTTCAAAAGCCGAAAGCTATCTACGATCGGACTAAGGACCAGAGCGGCTGGTGCCCGGACAGCCCGAAATCGAGGTTCATCACTGGCATTAAAAGTTATAGCAGTGTCGTTCCAAGGGTTTATTTTTGCCACATGGTAAATTTCAGCGGAGCTTCGACGAGGTCGCTTGCCTATTGTTTGAGGCGAAAGTCTCAAGACTGTTAGTACCGTATTGTGTTATTTGGCGGGATGTTGTTCCGCTTTATGGCCCACAAGAAGATCCTTGCCACTTTTGCCACCGCCGGAGTATCCAACATGCCTTAAGGCTATGAGTAGGTGTTGTATCCAAGTCTTTGTGGAGCTTACATGGCCCGTCGAGCCATTCTTCCATACGGATCCCCACCACAGGGTGGGCTTTGGTTTCTTGGGGTTGGGTGGACGACTTATTTAGAGTTAGTCCGTTTAGTTCGGACAAAGGTTTTGGTGAGAGCAGTACTATCCCAAAATTCTGTTTTGGTCTTCCAAGCGCTCTCCATCGCACAGTACTTCCGTAGTATGGTTGCCAAGTCCGCGAAGCGTACTATGTTGCGGCGCTTATAGCATTAAGGAGTCCTTCGTCCGTGCAGTTTTTGCAGAAAAGTGAGACCATGTTCTCTTCGCGGCAGTCCCTGACCTTGTTAAGCGCAAGGAGGAATCTGGCCCGATGGCGATGTCACGGTTTCTGGGTCTGTTGCCTGATGCGGGAGAGACAGTTTAGGTCCAGTTTAGAGTCCGGATTTTGATCCGATCTAACGTCCAAGGGCGCGGGCGGTCCCGAGCTCAACAGCTCAGAATCCGGCAAGCCCAATTTCTTTGGCCCAATGCCCGATTCTAAGTCCGGGACCTGGGTCAGATTTTCCTTTGAGCAGGTCTTTGGCTCAAGGAGTTCTGTGATCCGAACATAACTTGTCCTCAAAGTTGAGGGGCATTCCGCATGTGGTTCCTCCACTATCGCTATCTCATGGGTGGCCGGCAGGGACCTGATGTCCCTTTGGTCGGGTTTAAGCCCAATCCGGTCGTGATGCATGGCGACTCCCAGAGGCGGCGATGCGATCCAAGAGTTCGATTAAGGAGGAGAGCTCCATTGGATCCATCTGTTCGCAAGTTACGAGCGATGCGAAGGTTATGATTGATGACCGAGAAGTCATCATCGGCGCCACCGCCGATGGGGCGGCCATGATAAAGCCGCCGAGCCAAGCGCCCGCCTACAGCCTAGAGCCCCTCCGAGGTAATGTCGCCCTGACAATGAGACGAGCCATCGAGCCTTGTGGCAACGTCACGGAGGAACTCTCAATGAAAGCACCAATGTCGGTGTCAAAACCGGCGGATCTCGGGTAGGGGTCCCGATCTGTAAATCAAGTCCGATGGTAACGAGGAAGCAAGGGACGCAGATGTTTACCCAAGTTCGGGCCCTCTCGATGGAGGTAAAACCCTACTTCGCTTGATTAATATTGATGATATGGGTAGTACAAGAGTAGATCTACCATGAGATCGTAGAGGCTAAACCCTAAGAGCTAGCCTATGATGGTATGATTGTAATTGTGATCGGCCTTCTAAGGACCAACCTCTCCGGTTTATATAGAAACTGAAGAGGGCTAGGGTTTACATGGAGTTGGTTACAAGGAAGGAAATATAATATCCGGATGGCCAAGCTTGCCTTCCACGAAAAGGAAAGTCCCATCCGGACACGGGCCGAAGTCTTGAGTCTTGTATCTTCATGCTTCAATAGTCCGGATGTTGTACACAGTCCGGCTGTCCGGATACCCCCTAATCCAAGACTCCCTCAGAGACAAATGCTCTGATACCAATTGAAAGGATCAAGAAGATGTGTCTAGAGGGGGGGGGTTGTTTTAACATCCAAAAATTCTAAATTTTGGAATGTTATATTAAATAAATATTTATGATTGTTTGTTTGATTGTAGTGTGACTGATTGTGTGAAATTGATTGGCATTTGGAAATTTCAGAGGCATTTGAGTTTTGCTTGAATTTGGATTCAAATTGGCAATTGAATTTCAGTTCAAAAATCCCTGACAAATACTTCTTCAAAAGTATGAGAGGAGTTAAAATGACACTCCAGAAATGTCAGAAGAAAATAATGCCAAAAGTTTGAATTCAAATTTAGTTTTATTCGGAACTTTCTAAAAACAATGTTTTTATAAAGTTTTATTTTCGCCTCTGAAAAATAGTTCATCTTTTAGATTTTATTTTTCTGGTAATTTTGGTATATATATGTCCTATACAAAAGTATTTTTATTTTCTCCCTATATATATATATATATGTATATATATAGAGAGACACACACACACACACACATAAACACTATTCTGATCACGGGATCAGAATAATATTCTGATCACGACCTGAATTGCCTGGGTAACGCGCCTGACCTTCTCTGCGAACTAGGTTGAACTTCCCGCAACATTGCCCAAATAGGGCTTGCTATATATCGTTGGAAAGCTATCGACACCAATATCATGACCCAACTTAAATTTTTGGCAAAATATAAGCGGTTTAAGAGCAGTTTTAAAAACCGTTTTTTCTTTGCACAGAAAACGTGAATCATATTTTCGATCGCATTTCTAAACCGTTTATCGAAATGAGGCATATAATATGGCGTTGGAAAGCTGCTGCAAAACCGCTCCTTCCACATGTTGAAAGTTTTTTCTAATTCCCTATGGTTAAAGAGTAATTTGAAAAAACGTAAAATTTCGTGAAAACGAATTGAGTTCGTTTTTTCGATGTCATTTCTAAACGGCTAATCCAATGGAGGCATATGCTATGGCGTTGGAAAGCTTATGAAAATGCCCTACTTTTTCATCTTGAAAGTTGTTTTCTAATTTTGAATGGTTTAGGAGTAATTTAGAAAATGGTCCAAGTCCTACCGAGTTCGTATTTTCGAGATAATTTTTTAACCGTGCGTCCGAATGCAGCAAATGATATGGCGTTGGAAAGCTTGAACAAACGCGAAACTTTTTGGTATGTATTGTTTCTATCAATTCTTTACGGTTTTAAGTCAGTTTCGAAAATGGCTAAAAACATATTTTCACCGTAATTTCTACGAACTTTATCGGAATTGGGCAGATAATATACCCTTGAAAAGCTACAGAAAATGCGAAACTTTTTCATGTTGATAGTTTTCTCTGATTCCTAACCGTTTTCAAGTAATTCCGAAAATGGTGGGATCATTCGTTCTGCCTCTACCGCGAAACAGATTGTTCGAAAATGCACCGCGTGAAGAACCTGAACTTCTCATTGCGTGTACCTGAACTTCACTCTGTTTTTCACGTGATTTTTTTGCTCGTAGATCTTCATCCACTGCTCGTAGCTCTCCATCCCACTCACGGGGATTGAGCGGGTGATATACCGATGGAAAGCTGTTGTAAACATGCAACTTTCTCGTGTTGATCATTTTTTCATACTCGCGACGATTTTGAAAGTTTTTCATCTGAAATTCATTCAGCGTAGTAGTTGAACTTCATGCTATTTTCACGTTGAACTTCTGTGACGTATTTTTGTTTGTACACGCGCCTGAACTTCCCTCTGTACGAACTCGACCTTTATCGGAATTTTGAAAACCGTTTTTTCTTCATACAAAAAACGTGGATCAGATTTTCGATCGCATTTCTAAACCATTCAGCAACTAAATACTCGTTTTAGATAGGAATCTCGCTCATAGGCGGATTTTGCACTCGGGTCGTGAAGAACTCGCATTTTTTGGGATTTTACTACCTGAGTTGTTCGACCTGAGCTTCCCCTTGTGCTAGGTTGAACTTCCCACAACATTGCCCAAATAGGGCCTGCTATATACCGTTGGAAAGCTATGGACACGAGTATCATGACCCAAGTTAAAATTTTCCCAAAATGTAAGCGGTTTAAGAGCAGTTTTGAAAACCGTTTTTTCTTCACACAAAAAACGTGAATCGTAATTTCGATCGCATTTCTAAACGGTTTATCAGAATGAGGCATATAATATGGCTTTGGAAAGCTGCTGCAAAACCGCTCCTTCCACATGTTGAAAGTTTGTTCTAATTCCCTATGGTTAAAGAGTAATTTGAAAAAACGTAAAATTTCGTAAACCGAACAGCTGAGTTTTTTTTAATGTCATTTCTAAACGACTAATCCAATGGAAGCATATGATATGGCATTGAAAAGCTTATGAAAATGCGCTACTATTTCATCTTGAAAGTGTTTTTCTAAGTTTGAATGGTTTAAGAGTAATTTAGAAAATGGTCCAAGTCCTACCGAGTTTGTATTTTCAAGCTAATTTTTTAACTGTACATCTGAATACAACAAATGATACGGCATTGGAAAGCATGAGGAAATGCAAAACTTTTATATATATATTGTTTCTCTCAATTCCTTACTGTTTTAAGTCGATTTTAAAAATCGCTAAAAATGTATTTTTGCCGTAATTTCTACAAACTTTATCGGAATTGGACAAATAACATACCGCTGAAAAGCTACGGAAAATGCGAAACTTTTTCATGTTGATGGTTTTGTCTAATTCCTAGCCGTTTTCAAGTAATTTCGAAAACGGCGGGATCATTCGTTCTGCCTTTATCGCGAAACAGATTTTTTTAAAATGCATCGCGTGAAGAACTTGAACTTCTCGGTGCGTGTACCTGAACTTCACTCTGTTTTTCACGTGATTTTTCTTGCTCGTAGCTCTTCATCCACTGCTCGTAGCTCTCCATCCACTCACCGGAATTGAGCGGTGATATACCGATGGAAAGTTGTTGTAAACATGCAACTTTCCGTGTTGAACATTTTTTCATACTCGCGACGATTTTAAAAGTTTTTCATCTGAAATTCATTCAGCGTAGTAGTTGAACTTCCTGCTGTTTTCACGTTTAACTTCTGTGACGTATTTTTGTTTGTAATTTTGTCATCCATTTTCGTCAGTGTTACACAAATGATATTCTTTTTGTACAAACCTCTCACAATATTTTTTTTAACTTTCTCCGACTGAGGACTTGAACTTACACAAATGATATTCCTGTCGTTTTGAAGTAAATTAGAAAACGACGAGATCATGATTTCTGCCTTCATCGTGAATGGAAATGCATTGCGTGAAGTAGTTGAACTTCTCGGGCATGTCTGTTTGAACTTCACTCTAATTTTTGACGTGATGTTTCTTGACGTGCTATTTTTTGCACTGCGTGAAGTAGTTGAACTTCTTGGGCATGTCTGTTTGAACTTCATTTTGTTTCACTTTAATGTATTTTTTATATGATATACACACCATGTAGTACGTGAACTTCTGGTTGTTATCACTTTGAACTTCTCTCTGGTTTGAGAGAATTATTTTGAAACACAAAAAATAACATATTTTTTATGTATTTTGGACATCTAAATACACAGTGAACCTCTCTCACAAGAAATTTTGAACTTTCCCTCGCCGAGCACTTGAACTTCTAGCAACAATTTTTACGTTTATGAGATTGTTTTCAAAAGTGCAAAAAATGGGGTTGTGCTGTTTATTTTTTGAAAAGGTAAATCCTAGGTTTTAGTAAACTCCGAACTTCTGTGTTATTTCAATTTGAACTTCACCTTTTTATATTTTGAGTAAAGAATTGTATTCGATTTTTATACGGTAAAAATCGAACATGGAAATACAAGGTGAACCTCTCTCGCAAGAATTTCTGAACTTCTCCAGACAGAGCACTTGAACTTCTGTCAACGAACCTTTTAAGCTTTTATTTTTCTATACTTTGTTCTCACCTGAAATGCATTCTTTGCAGTACTTGAACTTCTCATTGTTTTCACTATGAACTTTTGTTGCATTTTTGTGTATGGGTCGAATTACACGCAATTGAAGGTCGGACATCATTTTTTGCCATTTTTAAAACATGTAATTGGAGGTTGGACGTCCCGCAATATAAATTCTGAACCATGCACGGAGGTGCACGTGACACAAACTCTCTAGGTACGTAATAATACCAGAACTCTCACGAAAGTGATATACAAACTTCTTTTTGTACATTTTTTTTCTTATATTACTCCCTAGAGAGTACAACGCCCCGTCCTTCGGTTAACATACTTGACCTTCCCGAACACAATATTTTGAACCTTTACATAAACAAACAAATAAAGTCAAATTTTTTCACAGTAATACAACTTTTTTTACATATCCATTTTTGGGAGATGATATCTTCATTCACTTTTTTGCTGTCGCCACTGAAGAACACAACAAACGGAGAGTAGGATGGGAGAGATAGAGCTCGGGAATTGTGTTCTACCTGAACATGTTTTTTTGTTCTATCTAAACTTCTAAAGATTTTTTGAACTCGTTTGATGTTCCTAAGAAATGTCCTTTTGTTTTTGTTTTTTGATGAGACCGGGCTGCAGAACATGCTCCCAAAAAAAGCACAAAATGCGTTTAGTTTTTCAGAAACGAGAAAATTTGTTTTCTTATTAAAAAATTGAACTACTCTGTTATTTCATTTTGACCTTATTGGGGTTTTTTAGAATTTGGAAAAATATATCTTTGTTAGAACATCAAACATCATCGTTATTTTAATTTTTTAAAAATATCAACAATACATGGCTCATTACATTTTTTATTTGCACTAATTTTACTGTATGCGAACTTGTCCTTATTTTATATTCGAACTTCTCACATGAAACCAAAGTTTTTTTTGTACAAAGCATCTGTTTTTGAAGGACCCATGAAACTGAACCTACTTTGTTGTTGTTTTTGAAGGACCCATGAAACTGAACCTACTTTTTTGCACCCAAAGGTACTACAGAACTTGAGACAAAAATCCATTTACAAAACAATACATAAGTGGACATAGTACAACAGGAGGGAAGCGAGATTTCTGGTCTAGGAGCAAATTCAAAGCAGCAGTGATCTGATCTTTTTTTGTCCAAACTTAGTTGGATTCACAACAAGAACTTCAAAGAAAATCTATACATCATACATCACAGCATGCAAGCAACACACACAAATGCCAGCACGCACGCACACACCGGTGCATGAACAGACGCATTAGCACAAACCCCATGCTTTGCTCTATGCGCACTGGAATGGCGTTGGTGGACTGGCCGCGGAGGTCGTGAGGACACAGGACAGCCGCGGTGATGAACAGGATGCAGAGCTCAGGGAGACGCTGGGTCATGATGGCGCCCCATCCAAAAACAAGATGGCACACCAGGCAGCGCCTTGACTCCATGGACAAGATGCTAGAAGCAAGTAGTGCAAGCGATTAAGGACTCGATGACCGCTCCTATAGCGAAGAGGTTGAACTTCAGATTCAGATGTGCTTCTCTTCCTCTGTGGGTGTTCGTAGTAGCGAAAATTCGGAGAAAACAGCCGCGAGAAGGAACGCACATGTTGTTGCACGTTCAGTAGCCTACATGGCACAAGACGATGTCAAATTGAAGGAGTTCCCAGCGGCTGGCTGGAGCTGATAACTTATTTTTTTGAATTGGTAAAGTGAAAAGATAAGGACCTTCAGTGCTCCATGTGTCCTTGAATTTGTGCCCCTGCTCACTGAATGGATAGCATATGAACGAAAATGTGGACTTTCAACTGTAAAAAACCATCTATTTCTACTGGAAAATACATCCAATCAAAAACAAAATTGATTAACTAATCCCAAATTGCACCAGAAATCATGAAAAAATAAGAGGATAACTGCAGTAACTAGTTTAACGATTAGGATTTGCCGTTTTGACTTTCAGGTGCTCAACCATAAATTAGTTGAACCAGTAAGTTCATACAGTACATTAGTGACGGTGACCGGAAAGAATCGGCCCAAGGTACACTAATGAGTATAAATCGGATCGAGCAACTTGTCTCGTTATGATCCCTGAAATTTTCTCCCTTGCTCTGGACACTTGGTCAGACATAGACTTTCTACAGATATGACTGTAGATCAGCTCTACATAGACTTTCTACAGATTTTGGAACGTTACAATATCTGCTATGCTGAATCCGCAGATAAAAGACTATTCATATAACGAAACACAACAGTTTTAGATTGAAGATGGAACAGAGCTACTGCTGACTTCCTGTGCTAAAATATCTGTTGACAACATGGAAGGTTCAGAGTCCTCGTTCTGAAACTTCAGCACGCAAACTATTTTCCGGTAGATCTATGACTGCTACTGATATGCTTCATCCACAGCCAGAAACTGAGAATAGTCTCATGTCTCCAGATATTCAAGTAGGAGTATGACAAGCAACTGTATTTTGCGTTATCACTCAACTTGGAGCTGTCGATGCGGAGAAACTACCTGAGCAAGTTCAAGTTGTCCGTCGCGAGAAGAACACCCTGTGCGTGCTGGTGGTCGGAGTGGCATGACGACGGTGCTGGCGTGGAGCTTCACCGAAAGAGGGCACAGCAGGAGGGATGGCACACATCGCCGGAGATGGAGAGGCGGGAGCGGCCGCTCCATGGATGAACCTTCCTCCAGGAAGGTCAAGGTGGCCCTCATGAGAAGGTCAGTGTGGCCGACCAAGACGGCGCGGGGGCAGGGGAGGAGGATCCCGGCCAGCTGGGTGATGCGGCGGCCCACATCAGCTCCGGCGAGGAAGAAGGGCATGCGTGGAGAAGAGGCACTGGGGCAGGCGAGCTCCACCGTGGCGCAGGTTTGGGAGGTTCCTCTCCAGGGCGGCGGCGAGAGGAAGAACGCGGTGGTCGCCGTGGCGAGCTCCGCCGGTGGGATTCGGTAAGAGGTCGCGGCGCGCGAGGTTTCCAGCGGGCGGCGGCGCGCGAGGTTGGCCGGTGGTGTGGTGGCGTCGAAGAGGATCACGGGAAGAGGGGGTGCTGCCGGCTGGTGGCGGCGCCGCCGCCGGTTGAGGGCGGGGTGGCGGGCGCGTTGCCGGTTTGGGGCAGGAGGTGCGGGAGGGAGGTGGGGGATCTAGATCGAGGGAGGTGGTGGATCGGGATTGGGGGAGATGGGGTGGGTTTCCTCCTTTTTTGTTTGTGGGTTTACTATATATATATATATATATATATATATATATATATATATATATATATATATATATATTCCTTCTGACTTTATTTTCAAAAAAATGCCTTAGCCGGGCGCAAGGCCAGCAAGCCCACCCACCCGGGCCGCATCCCACTAGCCAGGCGCCAGCCTAGCCGCCCGCGCAGGAGGCCACCAGCGCAGCTCCCCACGCTCGTTCGATCTCTCTCAGGTAACTCCCTCTCCCTCACGCAACTCTCTCTCTCTCTCTCTCTCTCTCTCTCTCTCTTTTCTCTCTTCTTTTTCTTTCTTTTTCTCTGACCGCTGGACCCCACCGCGTTATCTCCTTCCTCCCGAACAACCTGCACCGCGTATCTCGCTTCGCCGCCTCACGCACGGTTGCATCCGCGCCCTCGCAAAACCCTAGCTAAATTCTTCCCCTCTCCCAAGTAACACGTCCTATAAGTACCCCTACCCGTCCTCTCGCGATCCCTTTCAAAAACCCTCTCTAAAACCCTCCATACCGCCGCCATCTCCATCCTCGATCTGCTCGTCATTGCTGCGTTCATAGGCGCACCCAACACCGGTGAGCACCCTTCGACCCTCTTTCCATCCACGCATTGCGTCGCCCAGCGCACTCCTTGACATGTTTTGCCCTCTCTTGTCAACTACAGGGCAAACCGAGCTCAGACGCCGACCACCACAGCCGCAGAGCGCCCAAATCACGCCACCATCGCCTCGCTGCTTCCGTCATGTTCAAGCTGAACTCCACCACCCCCGCGACGCCTCGCTTCACCGCATCCGCTCACCCACTCCACCGACGCCTGCGTGACCACTGTAATCGCCCCATTCGACGCCGACCGCCGCTCCGCCGCCTCCAGACGTCAACGTTAACGCCAGTAAGCCACCTTCCCCTTCATCCGTTAGATCGATATCCAACGCTCCAGATTAGGTCTAGCCAAGAGTTAGGTTTTTTTAGTAGATCGGATTAGTTACGGTTTATTGTCGGTTTAGTTAGATTAGATCAAACCGGACGTTTTATTTGTTAGCCCATATGCATTTTTTTTGTTTTCCGCCCGAGCATTAGATAGCTACAGATCGCACCTCCAAGCCGGGTAGCGCATGTTTTCTTTTTAGTTTTATTTTTCGTCCCTGTTTTCAAAACAGAAAGCTTCAATCTTGTAAAATATGTTTCTCATAGGTTATTTAATATTTTTAGTTGATTCTTTTTGCTCTAGTCTGCAAATTTCCTGTAGTTTCTGTATAAAATAGTTTTGGCCATGTTTTAGTTTTTTAAAATTGTTTTATATTAGTTTTTGTCAGATTAGTATTTCTGCTATAAATTGAGCTAGAATTAATTTTTTTAGTGATTCTTTTTGCCACGGCTTTGTTTTGACCTTACCTATCAGTAGAATTAATTTGGGTATTTATAGAGTTTCTAAAATTAGTTTTTCATGAAAACAACACTGTGCTAGTTATTTTTAACTTGCTGCTGTTTTCTGTTGTTTTAATTTTTTTAAAATTTATTTTTACCTCTGTTATATTTTAGTTCAGATTTGTTTCGGTAGTGGTAGAGGGTGAACTTTTATTTACAGAAATATAAAATGTTTTATTTCTTTTTCTTACTACTTTTGTTTTAAGCATAATTAGAGTTTTAATTTAGCTTTTTATGTGTTTCCTTTTGCTAGTAAAACTTTATGAAAAATACTTTCTGTTAACTTGGTTGATTTAAATTTTTTTTCTGTTAAAATTATTAGTTTAGTATTTTCTTTGTTAAGTTTTACTTAGGACAAAACTATTTTTGTAGTTAAGGCAAAAGGTTTTCCTAGTAGGTTCTTTATAGTTCTTTCGACGTGTTGTTTGTTTTGTATTGGGTTTTGTTCTTGAAGTTTTTATTTATTATTATTGTTAGATTTGCTTGCTAGAATGCTTGCTTATGTGAATGTCATGTTCGTTATTATAGATTTCATCAGAGAGTTGCGTATAGTCCTATCAAGTTATTTTCGAGAGTGTTGTTATCTTCATCAACTTACCAGGCAAGTTCACTTTGACCATGTTTTTCATACCTTATTTGCATGTAGTGGCACCCTTTCAACAATCCTCCCAATAGTGTTATTGAATCTTGTAGTTGAGTAGAATGCATGAGGTAGGAATCCATCTTTTACATTATCAAGCCCGGGACGTTAGTTTCAATGCTACGCTATAGTAGATGGGGTTTGGTATGAGTGCACGAGAGTGGTGTGAAGAAGGAGGACTCTACGTCAATGGCGACAACTTCATGATGGCATCGTCAAGGACTGCATCTTCAGGACTCCAAGACCTCAAGATTTCGAGACCCGAGACAAGAATTCAATACACACTACTAGGTAAAGGGCGGTTGCCGGGCACCCTGGAGAAACCAGTGGATGGCCGGGATGCATGGAGAAGCGCCATGACATCTTGCGGAAAGCTTCACCCAGACTCAAAGAGACGGAAGAATACTTCATGCCCGGATGCTTGCCTGTGCAACCGCAAGTCACTATGGGCTCTGGCTTGGTTGACCTTAGTGGTGACTCTGGCTGGGACGGTGCTAGCAGATGTAGAACTACAGTAGGATTGGATGAGCACCGGACAGTGGTCGGGGAACTCTTGAGAAGACCATGTTTGGTCGTCTTGTTCTCAAACACCACGAAGTGCGAGAACGTAAAAGAGGGATCGAATCTTGCGGGTAAAGTGTACAAGCCTCTTGAGAGGGTTAAAACCTAATCGATTAGCCGTGTCCCGATTCACGGACAATTTGAGCATCTGGTTGGATCTATCTCAGAACTCTCAACACCGGACTGATAACATAATTGTGGGCAACTTATGATGATTTTGGGCTATGAGACATCGGTTGGCGGAACCATGTCATGATAGAAAACTCCGTAGTACAGACTCCTGATATTACTTTGATGTAGGAAAAATAGAACCAACTTTCATGCAAACAAAACTCAGATACAGTGCCACAAAGCCATATTGCATATAGTATAGTTTATCATATGTTTTTCTTACAGTGATCTTGCCGGTACAATCAATGTACTGACCTATACGGCTGCAATGTCTCATGTTGCAGATAATTTTCTTTCGACGTGTAAGAGTACGGTACAGGGTTACGATCTACACTCAACCTGCCAATGGTGTTGATGGGACTTCAACCGATTGTTCGTTTCCGCGGAGACATACGAGGTATATATCAGTTTTACGTTATTTATACATGTGATTGCACTTTGATATATACAATGATGTACTGTGTGTGCCATCATACTGATCCAGGGATGGCACGGATACACAAAGGCTTGACCGTTTGAGGTCGGGTCGCTACAGATATGGTATCATAGCACATGTTGACTGTAGGACGTGACCCTAGAAAACTGGAAAGCCCCTAGGACAGGAAATCTCTAAAACTTTATTTCTAAAAGAATTCAGTACTTCTCATCTTTTCTGATTTTATCAAATATCACCTCTTACCTCAAATAGACAGAATATACCCCTTTACCCTTTTACTTCCGGAGGATTCAACTGAAGCGACTCCAAGAGGGACAAGATATCGGACAACTGATGGTCACTTTAGAGTAAATAGGATTTAAACATGCATTCGAAGAATTGAAGCTACAACGTTGAAGACTCGGAGAAATTAAAGACCCTCAAGAATTCCAATATTTATTTGACCTTTAGAAGACCAAACCCTTGTTTTATACTTACGTTAGATGCGATGATTTGTGAGCTGTCATTTGTTTGATGTTTTTCCGACAGCTACAAAATAAAACCCATTTCTTCAAAACTATTGTTTGTCTTGTGTGTATCTCTCCCTTTTCTTCTCTCCTATCTCATCCCAAAACCCTTGGACCCAATAGATGATGAAGGAAGACGGGCTGCTATTCTCTCGATCAATGACTCGGTTGGAGGCAAAGCTATGGATTCAAGACATGGAGGATAAATTTGGGAAGAATTTGATTGCAATGGAGTATGAGGTTCAATATGCTCTTCAGTACTTTACAGAAGGTGCTGCAAGCTAGTGGAAAATGCATCAAGCCATACAATGATTTAATGGAGCAAGAACTTGGGAGGAATTCAAGAAGACTCTCTTGAGGTCCCATCTTATCCGGAAGCACTATGATAACCCGAAGAAGAAACTTTGTGTCTGCAAGATTTGCGGAGAAATAGGACACACCCAGGAGGAACACAAGGATGGATGCCCTCATTGTGAGGAAAATCACGCAGCCGAAAAATGCCAGATTGGACAGGTTACTTGTTTCATGTGTGAAGGAACTACACACTACCCTACTCAGTGTCACATTTACCCCAAGGTACAAGAAGTTATGAAGCAGCAGAAAGAAGCCCGCAGGAAAAATTTAGAAGAACACGTGATGAAGGACGTTATTGAAGACCCAGATGGTGAAGGCCTAAACAGATTTTTCGCCCAAGCCAGCTATTCATGTGAACTTTGACCCTCAGGAAATAGAAGCTCTAATCATTACGGATAAATCCAGGAAGAGAAAACGAAGGCATCCTCAGAACAACCCAATTTCTGCAGAGAAGGACCTCAGTCATATCACTTGTTACAAGTGCAAGGATTTAGGTTATTACGCTCATAAATGTCCAGAAAAGAAGCTAAAAATCCAAGGAGCATATATAATCATCAAGAAGCCTCGAGAATTGACGGAAGTCATTTGCTTTCGATGCAAGGAAGCCGGACATTATGCTGATGAATGTCCCTACAAGGATGCTGGAGCTGAGTAGTCGAGATTTTGATATGGATAATAAGTGTAGTAGGAAGCAATTTAGTTTTTCATGAGTACAATGAGTTGAGCTATGTAATGAGTGCTCGATATTGTAATGAATTCATGAAATCAATAAATTTAATGTGTCATGATTTCACACGTGGATTTTTTTGAGTTGTTACTCTATGAACAAAGATTTTGACCATTTTCGAGGATATGAGAAATATGGTCTATGGATGGATTTGTGAATTTCATTTTAAGGGTGGTAGTACCCTGTGAAGAACACTAGACCAATGGATAAGAAAATATATATATTCCACAATTTGTAGTTCGGAAAAAAAGTTGGATTTTTGCTTTTGATATGATGGTATGAAGAAACGGAGTACTATTGGATTTAAAGGAGGTGTAATATGGAACAAGAGTTACTCCAAGGATGAGTTAAAGTTGTACAAGTATTGAAGTGGGATGTCACGACCGGTTTTCCAATAAAAATATTTATTGAGAAACCGATCTTTTAATTCCAGTGTGAGGAAAAACCTCCTTACTGGTAGACAAAACCTTGATACAATAAGCCAGTAGCATTTAATATATTACAGGGTCGAGCTGAGGTTGCTCAACAAATTATTACAAGCACGCCAATAATTATACATAGTGGCGGATATGACATAGTGAAGTGGTGGCATACTACTAACTCGAGGTAAAGTGGTCGTGGAATAACACAGTGGAGTGGATAACATGACTCCTACACTGGCGGCTCATCGAGTGTCGAGGTGAAGCTCGATGGATTTATTTGGGTAGCGGAAGCGGAAGTAACATGGTGACTAATCCAGGTTCGCACGAGGCTGACTGGGATTCCTCTAGGCGTCGGACTCGCTATCGAACTCTTCATCCATGAGATCGCCTTCGTCAGCATCTGGCCAAATCAACAAGCCAGGTGAGTACTTTGAAAGTACTCGCAAGACAGTTCAGACAAAAGATATAACAAATGTATGCATGGATTCGTCATGAGTAATTTAACAATGCACATTCAAATCAGTATAACAAGGTAAGTGAAAAGGGAGTCGGCGGTAGTCCGCTCGAAAACCCAATAAAATAAACTGAAAACCGATCGGTGTGCAGGCGACACCTCGAAGGTGAACAAATAAGTAAAGCATGTCAGCGATCGGGCGTCTAAGCGACACCTCATAAAGGGCTTATACTGAAATAAAAGACATGCGTGCCACAGTCGGACGTCGGAGCGACATGACAGAAAGGGCTTATATCAAAAGTAAATAAACAACAATGCCGCAGTCGGACGTCTGAGCGACATCGCAGAAAGGGCTTATATCAAAAGTAAATAAATAACAATGCCGTAGTCGGACGTCTGAGCGACATCGCAGAAAGGGCTTTTAACAAAAGTAATTAATAACAATGCCGCAGTCGGACATCTGAGCGACATCGCAGAAAGGGCTTATAACAAAAGTAAAAAATAACAATGTCATGATCGGACGTCTGAGCGACATCGCAGAAAGGGCTTTTAACAAAAGTAATTAATAACAATGCCGCAGTCGGACATCTGAGCGACATCGCAGAAAGGGCTTATAACAAAAGTAATTAATAACAATGTCATGATTCGGACGTCTGAGCGACATCGCAGAAAGGGCTTATAACAAAAGTAAATAATAACAATGCCGCAGTCGGACATCTGAGCGACATCACAGAAAGGGCTTATAACAAAAGTAAATAATAACAATGCCGCAGTCGGATGTCTGAGCGACATCGCAGAAAGGGCTTATAATTCACTTTTCATATCGGTTAACTTGCAAGAAATAGTACTCATAGGAAAATATTCATCACATGATAATAAACGGGTTAGTCCATCCACAGGAAATAAAAATTTAACACTCATGTGGTTCTCAGGAGTTTCTGTCACCGAGACTGACACTTGACAAGATAAGATGAACACAACACTTGGACATGGATAAGATGATTTCATGGATTTTTGACTCTGCAGAGTTTGTACTAAAAATTTTCCATAGCCAACGGATTTCCGTAGTCACGAAGGACTAGTTCCGTTTATGGTATTTCGGAGGAAACACAACTAACCAGTACACACCCGTCCCACCTTACATTGCCAGGGATCACCCTAGACAGCGTTCAAGAAAAACTTTGAGACGGGGAGATCACAATCTTGAATAGCATGGGATCAAATTTATATACGCGCGCTCTAAGGGGTAGTACGGAAGGGAAGACGGACGGGAACTGGACTGATTCATGTTGACACTGGGTCAACGGTCTGGCATAAGACTGGCATGCTACAACACTGTCTTCTTACCCATTCTCATGCCAACTTATGGCCATGCAAACTCATTTCCATCAACTCATGGATTATCGAAATTCACTTGCCTCAACTTTGCATGTAATATGATATTCATCGAGGTGCTCATGATCATGCCATGCAACTACTTCATGCAAACATGCCCAAACACTCATCATATCAAAAGTTCAAACATGCTTTCCAGGTTCGGAGTAGTCGGGGCCTAGCTCGGTGAAGTTCATGTTCCGTCACCTCCTTCGGTATCTACGGTATACAAAAATACACGCACTAACGTAAATACCATGGGGTGCACAAAAATATTCCAAATATTTTTCAAATAAATCTGATAACAAACTAGATTTTTTTTTGAAGAGGACAGAAAAAGAATCACTCAAAAATCCTTTTCTGTCTAAACGTTATAAGAGTTTTGGTCCAAGGACCTCTCTATAATGAAACAGAAAACTCTCAGGGGTCTAAGCAGAAAAGTCCAGAAAACGATTCAGATTAGAAAGCGCATTTGCCGTAATACGCTTTAAACGGTTCAAAAAAAGAACAGAGAGGTCGACGGCGGTGATGAAGTCATGTACACTGGGTAGGGTCATAGACCTGCCCAAAGGTACCCTCCACAAGGACACTCGCAAGAGAAGCGGCCTTCGATCGACCGGTAGGTTTCCACTCGGCGATTCAAAGACACTCGACCATGAAGACCCACTCGACCACCAAGAGTCCAAGAGCCACTCGGTGCCCAAAGCGGTCTCAGTAGTTAAATAGTCTTTATGATCTTAATGACACTTTATGTAAGGCGTTACCAAGAACGCCTAGCCTTAACGCACCTTAAACCCTCTCATTACGTGGGCTGGCTGGGGTCTGGCGCACTCTATATAAGCCACCCCTCCACAGTAGAAGGGTTCGCACCCCTGTAACACATACGCATATAATCCAATCGACCGCCTCCGGGCTCCGAGACGTAGGGCTATTACTTCCTCCGAGAAGGGCCTGAACTCGTAAATCCCTTGCGTATACAACTACTCCATAGCTAGGAACTTGCCTCTCCATACCTACCCCATTCTCTCGCCGGACTTAGAACCACGACGGTTGGCGCCCACCGTGGGGCCGGTGTTCTAGCGATTGGTTGGAGAAGTTGGGATTCTTTCGATCCCCTACATCATGGTTTCAGGTGGAGTTCTGGTTGACGGCCACGAGATCCGTCTCGGTGCGCTCACGTTCGTCGCCGACGACTCCGCTTGGCTTCAGGAGGCTCCACTCGACGTGGACGCGCTCCCCGTCCGCGGGGCGACGCACTTTCACGCGTGTGTCCGCGGCGTCCTCCTGCGGCAACCGTCGACCCAGTATGGGTCGGCTCCTGCCTTCACTCCTGGGCCTCCCACCGCGCAAGCGCCCGATCGGGTCGAGGCTTCAGCGGTGGGTGAGGCATGCGGTGGCCCGCCAGTCGGCCACCCCCCAAGTCGCGGCGATCGAGCCCGATGAATCTCTCTATGGCATGTTCGACCTGTCGACTGGCTCCGCAGAGACTGCGTCCGAATGAGATAGCAGTGACCCGGTGGCAGAGGTTTTGATGGTCGATGGACCATGTAGTCCCCTCGGATTCACCCGCACCAACGGAGGTGACGGTGGAGGCGATCCGGAGCAAGCCCTCGAAGAGTACCTGCCCGAGCCCCTCACTTCGCTCCAGAGGGAGGAGCTTCGCCGTCGGAACATGGATGCACTTCACACTCCTATCGTTGGACAAACCCCCGAGGCTCGTGCCTTGGAGGATGCGCGCTTGGCCAATTTGGCTGAGCGCACTCGACTGGAAACCTTGGCGAGTACTCGACGAGCGCTGCGACCAAGGGTTCCGTAATCGATCGACGTCTGCTCTTTCAACCTCCAACTCAGGTATATCGAACTCCAATTCAGAATTTAGCAGCTGCCGCCCGTATAGCAGAGTCAATTCAGCCTTCCAAGTCGGAGGCGGGTAGAGGTTTGCTGCAAATCAGAGATCTGCTCCGGGCGGCAGGAGATCAAAACTCTGTTGTATCACAGTCGCGGAACATGATTCACAGCCGATCCGTCGCTGCGAATTCAGTCTAGTCGGCCCATAGTCCGAGATCGCCCCCGAGGCGTGAAGAACGTGGGGGCCGGCGTGATGATCAGTACAAGGGCCGCGAGCAGTATGAACAGCGATTCGATCGCAACGATCAACGTCGGGTGCCCACTCCTCCCCCAAGGGGTGGATCATACGCTCCTCGGCAGCAGGACGACAGACGCCAGCACAGTGTTGGGCGAAGAGTTCTAGTCGACGCTAGGGAACCAGGCTTTGATGCGAGATCTATTATCGTTCAAGGTTTGGTCGACAGGAACAAAGCTCACCGAGACGGCCATGATAGAGATGTCCCCTCCAGCAGTAGAGTTCATGTCTCGGGACCAGAGTGTTTCAGCAGAGCCATCAGAGCCGCGGTGATTTCTCCCAACTTCAGGTTGGCGATCGAGTCGATAAGTTCATCGGTGAATCCAAGCGACACTTGGCTTGAAGATTACCGAGTGGCTGTTCAGATCGGCGGTGGCAACGATGAGGTAGCCATGAAACATTTGCCTCTTATGTTGGAGGGTTCAGCGAGGCGTGGTTGAATCGATTAGCACCCACAATATTTACACTTGGGAAGATCTTGCCCGAGTGTTTGTCGGGACATTTGAAGGAACTTGCAAGCGACCAGCAGGATTGATGGAGTTGCGATCGTGTGTGCAAAAGTCGAGTGAAACTTTGAGAGATTATATCCAGAGGTGGATCACTTTGCACCACACGATCGAGAATGTATCGATCACCAGGCGATCTGTGCCTTCAAATAAGGCGTCAAGAACAGAGAGTTGAGTTTGAAATTTGGTCGAACCGGAGATATGACCCTGAGTCGGATGATGGAGATTGCCACCAAGTATGCAAATGGTGAAGAAGAGGATCGGCTCCGGAGTGGTAAATACAAATCGGCCGCCAGTGAGGCCGGTGGAGGAAATTCCAGTCGGAAGCAGAAGCGCAAAGCCGAACCAGCCGCTCCAGAAGAGGCCTTGGCTGTGACCCCAGGAAAGTTCAAGGGGAAACCCAAGAGTCCTTGGAACCCCAAGAAGGTGAAAGACCAGGATGGAAACGACGTGTTGGATTTTCCATGTCATATTCATACAAAGAAAGATGAAGAGGGTAAACTCATTTACCCGAAACATACCACTCGACGATGTCGGCTCTTGATTCAGCGGTTCAAGGAAACAACCCAAGGATAAGGATAAGGAGCAGACAAAGTTGAGGACAAAGATGGCGGTGATGATGGATATCCCAGTGTCAATTCCACCACGATGATTTTCTTGGCGTCGAAAGCAAAAGTCGATGAAGGTTATCAATCGGGAAGTGAACTTGGTTGCTCGGTGACTCCCAATTATCTGAAATGGTCCCAGACCGCCATCACATTCGACCAGTCTGATCACCCGACGCACATTGCCACCCCTGGGAGGCAAGCATTGGTGGTCGACCCAGTTGTTGAGGGACTCGACTGACCAAAGTCATCATGGATGGTGGTAGTGGCTTGAACATATTGTACGCGGAGACGTTGAAAGGAATTGGCATTCCGATGTCCAGACTCAGTACCAGTAACATGAGCTTCCACGGAGTCTTCCTGGAAAGAAGGCTGAGTCACTCGACCAAATTGACCTTGATGTAGTTTTTGGTGATTCGAAGCATTTCCGGAAAGAAAAGTTAACCTTTGAGGTTGTGGATTTCCAGAGCGCTAATCACGCTATTCTGGGAAGGCCAGCTTATGCACGTTACATGGCCCGACCATGTTACGTGTATCTTAAACTGAAGATGCCTGGTCCCAAGGGCGTGATCACTGTAGCAGGGCAATCGGAAGAAGGCGGAAGAGTGCTTCGAAAGGCTCTAAGATCGCCGATGCCCGGTTGGCGATGGTAGAGCTACAAGAGTATCGAAAACTGCAGATCCGAGTGATTTGTTGCGAGCTAAGAAGCACGCTCTGGTCGACATTTCGGTCATTGGTGAGACGAAACAGGTTCACATTCACCCGACTGATCCCAATGCTGCTCCGACCAACATCTCAACCACACTGGACTCAAAATAGGAAGAAGCGCTCATCCAGTTCCTCCGTGAGAACTGGGACATCTTTGCATGGAAGCCTGCTGACATGCCGGGTGTTCCCAGGGAGCTGGCTGAGCATCGCCTACGATTCGACCCAAAATTCAAACCGGTTAAAGAATATCTTCGGCGGTCCACCGTCCAGAAGAGAAAGGCCATTGGCAAGGAGGTGGCTCGGCTCTTAGCGGCAGAGTTCATCCAAGAGATCTACCATTCCGAGTTGCTCACCAATGTCGTCATGGCCCCCAAGAAGGACAAGTCGTTGCGCATGTGCATCGATTTCAAGCATATCAATCAGGCCTGCCCGAAAGATCATTTCCCTCTTCCTCGCATTGACCAAATAGTCGACTCAACTGCGGGATGTGAGAGGTTGTCTTTTTTAGACGCCTATTCCGGGTACCATCAGATCCGTCTGTATGGACCCGATGAGATTAAAACAACGTTCATCACTCCATTCAGGTGCTTACATTATGTCACCATGCCATTCGGTCTCAAGAATGCCGGAGCCACATTCATGAGGATGATTGTAAGTGTTTGCTCACTCAAATCGGTCGGAATGTGGAAGCGTACATGGATGATATAGTGGTCAAGTCACGAAAGGGTTCCGAGCACGTTGGTGACCTTGCTGAAACATTTGCCAATCTCAGGAGGTATGATATCAAGCTTAATCCATCAAAGTGTACATTTGGAGTTCCTGGTGGAAAGTTACTCGGTTTTCTCGTTTACGAGCGAGGAATCGATGCTAACCCGAAAAGGTTGGCACCATACTGCGAATGAAGCATACTGCGTGTGCACGATGTCCGTAAACTTACTTGGATGCTTGGCGCTTTAAGTCGATTCATCTCTCGCCTCGGTGAAAAGGCATTGCCTCTTTACCGATCGATGAAGAAGTCGGACAAGTTCGAGTGGACTCTAGAAGGCGATGCGGCGTTCGCAGAGCTCAAAGCTCGCTCTCCACCCACCGGTGCTTGCTGCCCCAATCAACAAAGAGCCTTTGCTGCTTTACATTGCAGCCCTTTGGACAAGTCGTCAGATCTTGTACTTACGGTCGGCGGAAGAAGAAGGAAAAGCCTTCAAAGTTCAACGCCCAGTTTATTATCTTTACGAAGTCTTGACCCCATCAAAGCAAAGATACCCTCACTATCGGAAGCTTGTTTATGGGATCTATATGACCACAAAGAAGGTTGCTCATTATTTCTCCGATCATTCCATTACGATTAAATCGTGACGCCCCATTGTCGGAAATTCTTCATAACGAGAGATGCAAGCGGTCGAGTGGCAAAATGGGCGATTGAACTCCTTCCCCTTGATATCAAATTCGAGGCAAAGAAAGCCCTCAAGTCCCAAGCAATAGCAGACTTCCTCGCCGAGTGGACTGAACAGCAGCTTCTGACTCAAGTTCACTCGGAGCACTGGACTATGTTTTTCGACGGTTCCAAGAGATAGGCTCAAATATGTTCTCCAGATTCACTTTGATTCTTCCAACAACGAAGCAGAATATGAAGCACTCTTGTATGGGTTGCGCATGGCCATTTCACTCGGCGTCCGTCGCCTTATGGTCTCTGACGACTTCGGATCTGGTTGTTAATCAAGTGATGAAGGAGTGGGATGTCGAAGCCCGGCTATGACGGAGTTATTGTAATGTCTGTGAGAAAGCTGGAGAAGAAATTCGAAGGGTTAGAGCTTCATCATATACCCCGACTGAAAAATCAAGTTGCGGATGATTTGGCGAAGATAGGATCCAAGAGGGAAGCCATTCCTAGTAATGTATTTTTGGAGCACAATCATGCACCATCAGTGTAGGAGGATCCTTTCACAGAAGAAGCCCCGCAGCAAAAGAGTGCCAATGATCCGACTAAAGTTGAGGTCCCAGCCGTGGTCGATCTAATTATGGAAGTTGTGGTCATCACTCCCGACTGGACGGTGCCATACATCGCATATATCCTAAGGAAAGAGCTCCCAGAGAATCAAGAAGAGGCTCGGCAGATCGTCTGGCGATCCAAGGCCTTCTGATGATCAAGGGACAGTTGTTCAGAGAAAGCGTGACTGGAGTCAGCCAGAAGTGTATCACGCCAGAAGAAGGTCAGATAATTCTTGAGGATATCCACTCGGGGACCTGTGGCCATCATGCGTCCTCTCGGACCATTGTGGCTAAAGCATACCGAGCGGGATTTTACTGGCCGAAAGCAAATGAAATGGCAAAAGAAATAGTTGACAAGTGTGAAGGATGTCGGTTCTATTCCAACATGTCGCACAAGCCCGCCTCAGCCTTGAAGACCATTCCACTCATCTGGCCCTTCGCTGTTTGGGGATTGGACATGATTGGACCGTTGAGAACTGGCAGAAGCAGCTTCACTCATTTGCTAGTAGCAGTCGACAAGTTCACCAAGTGGATCGAAGCTAAGCCCATCAAGAACCTCGATGCATGCACTGCTATCAGTTTCATGAGGGAATTGATATTCAGATATGGAGTTCCGCATAGCATCATCACCGACAATGGGTCAAACTTCGATAATGACAAGTTCAAAGCCTTCTGCGCCTCTCAAGGCACGCGGGTCGACTATGCTTCAGTGGCTCATCCTCGGTCGAATGGACAAGCGAGAACATGCAAGCGGCCTCATTCTCAAAGGGCTGAAACCACGGTGATGCGTGATCTCAAACACGCAGCAGGAGCTTGGGTCGATGAACTTCCATCAGTTCTCTGGGGATTGAGGACCACTCCTAATCGGTCGACTGGGAGAACTCCATTCTTCTTGGTCTATGGAGCTGAAGCAGTTCTGCCGAGTGACCTGCTTCACAATGCGCCTCGAGTCGAACTATACTCTGAAGAAGAAGCGGAACAAGCCCGGCAAGATGCAGTCGACCTCTTGGAAGAGGAGAGAGAAATGGCCCATGCCAGAAATGTGAAGAGTCGAGCCTTCCAAGAGGGAGATTTGGTCCTCCAAGACAGAAACCACACAAGATCGCTCCCACTTGGGAAGGTCCCTTCATCGTCACAAGAGTTCTCCACAATGGAGCGTATCATCTCTACAATGTTGATCGCCAGATCGACGAGCCTCGAGCTTGGAACGCGGAGCTGCTCCGCCCCTTTTACACTTAATACTCACTCGGTTGAGATGTAATAAAATTACTTTTTCAGTTTGTTTATCTAAGACAAGAATGTTATAATTTTCCCAGTGATTGTTATTACTTTTTGTTGAAATTTCCCCCAGTGGGTGGCTTAGTTGCGAATCCGGTTTGCCTAAGTTTGCAAAAAAAATCCTTACCGAGTGGCGAGCCAGCCTCTCACTCGGGGGCTTAGCTACGAATCCGCTTCGCCTAAGTATTCAAAATCCTACCGAGTGGCGAGCCAGCCTCCCATTCGGGGGCTTAGCTGCAGTCCAAGTACTCGCCTAAGTATTCAAAATCCTACCGAGTGGCGAGCCAGCCTCCCACTCGGGGGCTTAGCTGCAGTCCAAGTACTCGCCTAAGTATTCGAAATCCTACCGAGTGGCGAGCCAGCCTCCCACTCGGAGGCTTAGCTGCAGTCCAAGTACTCGCCTAAGTATTCAAAATCCTACCGAGTGGCGAGCCAGCCTCCCACTCGGGGGCTTAGCTGCAGTCCAAGTACTCGCCTAAGTATTCGAAATCCTACCGAGTGGCGAGCTAGCCTCCCACTCGGAGGCTTAGCTGCAGTCCAAAGTACTCGCCTAAGTATTCAAATCCTACCGAGTGGTGAGCCAACCTCCCACTCGAGGGCTTGCAACAGCCCAAGGATTCTCCTTAACATCCAAAACAATGAAAATCGCAAGGACGACGAGGTGCAGGTCGATTGTTACCTCCTCCTTCAAAGCTACGCCATAAAAATCCTACCGAGTGGGGAGCAAACCTCCCACTCGGGGCTTAGCTGCAGCCCAGTGCTCGCCTAAGTAATAGAAATCCTACCGAGTGGTGAGCAAACCTCCCACTCAGAGGCTTAGCTGCAGCCCAGCGCTCGCCTAAGTAATAGAAATCCTACAGAGTGGAGAGCAAACCTCCCACTCGGAGGCTTAGCTGCAACCAGGCCGCCTAAGTAATAAAAATCCTACCGAGTGGAGAGCAAACCTCCCACTCAGAGGCTTAGCTGCAGCCCAGTGCTCGCCTAAGTAATAAAAACCCTACCAAGTGGAGAGCAAACCTCCCACTCGGGGGCTTAACTGCGGTCCAGTGCTCGCCTAAGTAAGGAATTCATCCCAATCCGCAAGGACGACGAGGTGTAGGTCGACTGTTACCTTCTCCATCGGAGCTTTGCCACAAGTACAACATGCGGTCCATCCCAATCCGCAAGGACGACGAGGTGCAGGTCGACTGCTACCTCCTCCTTCGGAGCTTCGCCACAAGTACAACGTACGGTTCACTCCAATCCGCAAGGACGGCGAGGTCGATCGCAATCTGTGTTCCATCTCTACCGTAGGATAGATGAAGCACAAGTCGATTTGGAGTTTCAACGGAATATCTTCGAATGAGGAACAAAGTTCTCTCGAAGGCAAACAAATCATGTTAAAGGATAAATCAAGTTCGGATAAACATCCTCTGGATCCAAAGGTGCTCGAGCGTTAAGCTGTTAAAGTTTATCGGTTACAAAAAACCACTTTCGGCATTCCGAGGCAAATTTAAGGTGGGACTTAGAAGTTTTTACTCCTCCGGTGGATGGTGGAAGGTGCAACAAAGCTGGTCGAGGTCGATTCCGTCGGCAATAAGGGTAGCAAGCTGCGATGAAAGTCTCCATGAAAGATCTGAAGTCGTGCTTCTGGTGTTGGCAACCTTGAGAGACACCAGCTTGTCCTCTTGCGCTTCCTTGCAGTGGACACGAACCAGAGATAGAGCAACATCAGCACCACACCTGGCAGAAGAATTTTTCCATTCTTGCACTCGACTTGGAATCCCATTCAGTCGAGTCATCAAGGATTGAAGATCGTTCTGAAGCGTATGATCTGGCCAGAGAGTCGAGTCGATCTGCGACACTGCAACTTTCAGTCGAGCAAGATAATCCACCACGCTGGCAACGCGAGACTCCAGTTGGAGCACATTCATAGCAGCTTCGTCCTTCACAGGAGAGTTGATGGGGTCCAAGCTGGTTTCCACCCGACTGGTTTCTTCTTCGAAGTTTTGACAGAATTCTGAAAATACAGCTCAGACTCAAAATAACGATCATGTGATGAACCGGTGATAGCAAGACAGTCGGGTAAAAGAGATTACCTTCAAGCATGAGAAACAGCTTCTTGGCGAGCCCTCCAAGATAAATCTCCGTGTCATTTCGCTTCCCTTGATTGGCGGCTTTGTCGACAGAGCAATCTTGTCGTTCTTGATCGACTAACTTCCTTGTTAGCAGCGTCAAGAGCGGCTTTCAGCTTGGCATTTTCATCTTCAAGTTTGTCGACCGAGGCAAGCTTCTCTTCATGAGCTTTGTTTTCTCCAAAGCCGCCTATACGTGCCTCTGCAAGGTCAAGGTCCTTTTTCTTCAAAGTCTCTTCGGTTTATCTGCAAAGAAACAATGAGAACAGAGTTGAGAATGAGCAGAAAAACAAAGGCGGTCGTCAAAAGTTCTCACCAGCCATACCTTTTGCTTCATCCTTTGCCTTACGCAAATTCTCTTGAGCAAGCTTCAAATCGAGGTTGAGCTGGATCTGTTTGTTCTCTAACTTTCGATATAGCGAGCCACAAGCTACGCAAGATTTCTACAAAGAGTCAACCAACGAAAGACATCAAAGACAGATCACTTCCGAGTGATTAAGGAAAAATAGTAGCATTTCTAAGACTACAGTCGAATCAAAACATTCGACAGTAGTCTCGGGGACTACACCCAGCGGGTGCACTCAGCATGCCCCCACTGGTTTTACCAATTTGGTTGGATCAGTCGACCGAAAGAGGCAAAAAGGTTATGTGTCAGCGGTCAGCCGCGAGAAAAATAAATAAATAAATAACAACAACACAAAGTTCTTTAGACTATAGTCGACTGCACGCAGTCGACCATAGTCTCGGGGACTACACCCAGTGGGTGCACTTAGCGTGCCCCCACCAGTTTTACGGTTCCATTCGTCTTGGTCCGTCTAGGTCGAGTGAAGAAGTTCACAAAGATAAAGACTATAGCCGGCGCAAGCGATCGACCATAGTCTCGGGGACTACACCAGTGGGTGCACTCGGCGTGCCCCCACAAAAATTCAATCGACCCACCCACCCGGTGGGTGTACAAATATGGAAATCTCGAGAAGAAGCGGTTTGGTAGCATATCCTAACAAAGCAAGCAACGATCGACTTACTTGGACATTGCTCGAGAGCTGAACTAGCATCATAGGCCGCTGGCTAGCCTCTTGGACCACTTTCACTTGCTCCATCATGATCCTGCTGGCGTATGGCCTCCTTAGCGACACTCACTTGGTCTTCGGGACGTGGTGTATAGCAAAGAGAGATGGTGGGTCAGCGATCGACAAAGTGGGTCGGCACTTGTCGGTGATGCAATGAAGACACACGAAGCCAGTGGGGTTGCCTCCCTCGAAACCAGCGTCTCGGGAATCGCCGCTTGGAGCAGCCTTGCCCGTGAGCACTCTCTTGTTCTTCTTCTTCCTCAATGGCGCTTCCTCGTCATCGTCGGGGAGATCAATAACGTGAGGCGGAACTACAAGAAAGATTCAGAAGTAAACATGGAAGTCCAATCGACTAAAGGCTCTAGTCGACTAAAAGCGAAACCTCAGAGATCTTACCAAGGTTGGAGGTGGTAGCATCCTCCATTTCCTGATCTTCGTGCTTGGCTGAAGTCTCGGAGGTAGCGGCACTGTAGATTTCAAGAATCGGCTGATCAGTCATCAAGTTGACCAAAAGTTCACTCATGTTGAATAAGGAAATACAAGGTTCTGTTGGTTACCCGGAGATGGTGGGGATGACCATCTGCATCTTGGGCAGGGCCTTCGCCGGCTTTGACGACGTTGCTTGAGGTTGCTTCGGCGGTTTCTCAGTCGGCGCAGGGGAAGTTGTCCTAGGTCGCTTTGTCGACTGCCCAGTGGGCACAACAGCTTTACCGCGCCCGGCCACCGAGTCATGCGTCAACTTGGACCTTCCCTCCGAGCGAGGAGGATCGACGTCTTCCTCCTCTTCCTCCTCCTCCTCCTCTTCATCAGAGCTATCATCCTCCTCACCCTCCTCCCCGTTGGACTCCCATTCCTCCGGACTTTCACCTCCACTTTCTTCTTCTTCTTCGACTGTTTCCTGCGCCCCGTTGGGCATCGAGTACATCTCAGTGGTGACCTAGAAGACAACAGAACAAGGTGAAAGTCAGTCGACGAATTGGCATCTAAACAGAATGAATGCAGCCGAATCACAGTCGAAGATAAGTGGTTTTACCTTGTCTACTTCGTAAGTCTGGTCGAGTGGTGGAATCCTCCTAGCTCATGAGGGTTATCTTTGTTTCCTGTGATGGCGGTCATCCACTTCTCCAGCGTGGCGTCATCGACCTCCTCTGGATGGACCCGAGTGGTATCATCCGTACCAGAGTACATCCACATCGGATGACCTCAGTATTGGAGTGGCTGAATACGCTGTTGAAGGAAAACCTCCAGGAGATCCATGCCGGTCACCCCATCGCGAATGAGCTGGACTACGCGCTCCATCAGCAATTTTACTTGGGCCTTCTCCTCTGGTAACACCTTCAGGGAAGATGGCTTGTTCACTCGACTCATGGAGAAAGGAGGGAGCCCGGTCGACTGCCCCGGCGTCGGCTGGTCTTGGCGATAGAACTGGTCGACTGCCACCCTCTAACCGAGTCAGGGAGAGTCATAGACGGAAAGGCGCTCTTCCCCCTCATCTGGACCCCGAGTCCCCCACACATCTGGATTACTTGGCTTCTCTCGTCATTCGGGTTCGTTTTCTTCACCGTGTGAGAGCGACAGGTGAATATGTGCTTGAAGAGACCCCAGTGCGGTTGACAACCCAAGAAGTTCTCGCATAACGGAATGAAAGCAGCAAGATAGACAATGGAGTTGGGAGTGAAATGATGGAGTTGCGCTCCAAAAAAGTTGAGAAACCCCCGGAAAAAAGGATTCGGTGGCAGAGAGAATCCCCGATCTACGTGGGTGGCCAGGAGAACGCACTCACCCTCTTCAGGCTGCGGTTGCCACTCCGTTCCCGGAAGTCTCGCCGACCCATGGGGGATCAGTCCTTCATTGGCCAGATAGGTGAGGTCCTTCTCGGTGATGGTCCAGTGGATCCAATCTCCTTGGACCCAACCTTGCGGCAGTTTGGACCGCGAAGAGGATCCGCCCCGACTAGGCGCTCTCCCCTTAGCCTTCGCCGCCGCCTTCTTCACCCCTTCCAGGGCTGCGGTCTTCTCCTTCACCATGGCCGCCGGCGAAGCAAGTCTTGAGCTGGCTGGACCGAGGCTAAGAGCCTTGATGAGAAGGTTTGGAGGCGGAGGGAGGAGAAGATTGGGGTCGCACTGTTCAAAGTACCCTGTCCGACGCTTTATACGGGGCCGCTTCCGAGTGGCTGACCGGTAGGCCCAGGCAATCCCGTCAAATCCCGCAGCAGGCGCGCATGCGATACGTGGCGAAAAAGGCGGCGCGGAGATCGAGGCATCATCGTCTTATCCCATCCGAGTGCCGCAGTTTTCTCCGCTTCGCGCGCTTCCCAAAATTCAGATCCCGCGAAATCCGCTAACCGCGGAGCAACCCGTCAGATAGCAGATTTCCTTCGATCCGTCGCTCGGAAATCCTCAAGTTCACAGAGTTCACTCGACAAAACATGAAGAATGGATCAAGGCGACTGAAAGAGAAGTTGATGCCATCACTAAAAGGTCGTTGATCCAGAGTAAGACACACTCACAACACGAAGAACAGGTTGGAAAGATTATCAAATCCTTCCTCACTCAAACCTCGATCCATTCGGGGGCTAATGATGAAGTCATGTACAGGGGTAGGGTCATAGACCTGCCCAAAGGTACCCTCCACAAGGACACTCGCAAGAGAAGCGGCCTTCCAGTCGACCTGGTAGGTTTCCACTCGACAGATTCAAAGACACTCGAACACCAGGAGTCCAAGAGCCACTCGGTGCCCAAACGGTCTGTAGTTAAATAGTCTTTATGATCTTAATGACACTTTATGTAAGGCGTTACCAGTAATGCCTAACCTTAACGCACCTTAAACCCTCTGTTACGTGGGCTGGTTTGGGTCCTGGCGGACTCTATATAAGCCACCCCCTCCACAGGTAGAAGGGTTCGCACCCGTGTAACACATACGCATATAATCCAATCGACCGCCTCCGGGCTCCGAGACGTTGGGCTATTACTTCCTCCGAGAAGGGCCTGAACTCGTAAATCCCTTGCGTATACAACTACTCCATAGCTAGGAACTTGCCTCTCCATACCTACCCCCATTCTACTGTCAGACTTAGAACCACGACAGGCGGGTCCCACCCGTCAGGTTTGAATATTCAAAAGAGGCGGCAGAGCTCGTCGGCGCCCGAGAGCCGTGGTGGTCGCCGGCGGCGATCCACGGCGAGGCAGGGGATCGGGTGGTACCTCTATGCTCAGTGCATCCTTCCGCGTCGGTGGGTGGTGGTGGTGGTCGCCGGCGAGCACCATGTCGACGACGGCGCTTGCTCCGGCGGACGGTGGTTCGGGTAGTCGTGGGCCTCGTCGGAGAGAGTTGCTGGGGTCAAATTGGAGTGGGGGTTAGTCTCCTAGAGGTGCCATGAGGTTACGGTCAAGTCTAGGGCGGTGGAGCAGCTCTCACCAGAGAGAACGCTGCCGGAGCCCGAAGCGGACGGAGATGGCGGAGTTGAGGAAGAAGGGCCCCTCGAGGCCCTTCCGGTGGCTGGGCGGGGTCTGGTGAGGTGGTGGAGATGTGCGGGTCGAGAGCGAGCTCGGGCGCTATTTATAGCCGGCCAGGCGGTTGCCCTGAATGGGATAAGTCCGTGACGATTACTGGCGGTCTTGTGGCTGGACGGTTGGTTTAGGGGCTTGAGCATCGCCTAGACGGAGTACTGACTCCATCCCGGTGCCTAACTCAGCTAGGCAGCGGCGGTTACAGCCTGTCCCAACGGAACGGCCGTGCGCCACGTCGGCGGCAGAGGGCGTGCCCTGTGCATGCCAGGCCACGGCGACGGTGCTACAGGCGTGCGCTGGCAAGGGAGACGGCCACGCGGAGCTCCCAGGTGGCGTGGGCGGTGCCGAACGGCGTTGTGCCTTGAGGTGCCTTGTCGGCCGCCACGGGAGGTCCCGACGCCGCAGAAGACGACGACGCAGACGGGCCAGGGTGCCACCGACGCCAGGAACCAGCCAAGTGCGCGTGCGGCGCTCTGGATAGGGAGGAGGGGTTGTGCGCAACACGCCAGGCGCACAGTTGACAGATGACCAGACTCTGACGAAACTGAATCTCTGAATTCTGAATTTTTCTGAAAGTGCAAAGTAACCGTGCAAGCCAAGTGTTCAACAGAATGATTTTGGTATGTGGGGATTTTTCCTTGAGTTGATATTTGGTGGAGTGGCTTCTCATTGCATCTCGGGGCTGCCTGAATTTTGGTGGAATTTTTGGAGAAGAGGAGATATGAATTTCACCAAATTTGGCAAATCTAGTCCAAACTTGCAGGAGCTGAAACTTGAAAATTTTGAAAAGAAGAAGAGTGGATCTTGATGGTTCTAGGTTGTGGGTGCTAGGGACTATCCAGAGGAGTTGATTTGAGATCAAAGTCAAAGGCATTAAGGTACTTGCTTTGCAAATCACCTAGGCTCAAAATAATAGACATAATTGTTTTGGGGAAAGAAATAAATGAAATAAAATCCAAAATGAGTTGGACTTGTTGGGACAGAACATTTGGATTGCCCCAAAGTAGAAAGAGGGGTTTTGGGAAGATTTACCACATGAGGCATGGTAAAATCATGGTTGGTTTCAATATAAGAGAAGACCCAAAACTCCTAGAGTTTTTCTTATAAAAGAAAATAAATCCCAAAAATAAATTTGAGAAGGGGAGAATCAGAAGAAAGGTTTTTAAATAACCAGCACCAGAGTTGAAGAAGATGCCAAAATAAAATCCTTTGCCAAAGGGAAATTCTTGAGAGGAAGATTTTTGGAAGGGTTTAAATGACCTTCTTCAAAACTAACAAAGTTTTTGTTGAAAACCAACTAAATTTTTTTGGAGTTTCAGAACACCTACCCCCTTAGGAAAAATCTCGTCCCCGACATTTCAGCTAATCCTCAAATAAGTGTGGGTGCTCTGTCCGAAGAAAATCCTCTCTTTCCCAAGTGGCTTCACTCTCGGTGTGGTTGCTCCACTGTACTTTGATAAACTTGATGGTTTTCTGTCGGGTCCTCCTTTCAGACTCCTCCAAGATTTTTATTGGATGCTCCCGATATGTGAGGTCTGGCTGCACGTCAATGTTTTCATGGGATACCTGCTTCTACAGGTTGCTCACGCACTTCCTCAATTGCAAGACGTGGAACACGTCGTGGACGTCGGATAAATCCTCGGGTAAGTCTAGCTGGTAGGCTACCGTGCCTCTCCGTGCCACTAAGCAGAATGGCCCGATGAATCTTGGTGCTAGCTTCCCCTTAATTTGAATCGTTGCAGGCCTCTCATAGGGGATACCCGTAGGTACACAAATTCACCGGGTTCAAAACTTACTCCCCGATGTTTTTGATCGTAATAACTCTTCTGTCGACTTTGAGCTGTATTGAGTCGATCCCTAATTACCTTAACTTTATCTTCAGCCTCTTTGAGCATGTACGGGCGAAGATATGGCTGTCTCAGGTCTCGACCAATTTAGCGGGTACGACATCTCCGCCCGTCTGAGCCTCAAGCGGTGCCATTTGCAGCTGGCTTGGTAGCTGTTGTTGTCTGCGAACTCTGCGTATGGTAAGCTTTCTTCCCAACTGGTCCCATAAGTGAGGACACATGCTCTTAGCATGTCTTCTAGAATTTGGTTTACGTGTTCGGTTTGTCCATACATGCAGGGGTGGTATGCGATCTTGAACGCCAGATTGAGTTCCCAGAGCTTGTTGTAAGTGATCCCAAAATCGGGAGACGAATTGAGTGCCTCTGTCCGATATTATTTTCTTTGGGACTCCATGTAAGCAGACGATATGGGAAAGATAAAGCCTAGCAAGCTTCTGAGTGGTGTGGGTTGTCTTCACGGGGATGAAGTGTGCTACTTTAGTCAGTCTATCAGTGATGACCCAAATGGCATTATTTCCGTGCCGTGACCGAGGTAGCCTAACAATAAAATCCATTCCAATCTCGTCCCATTTCCACTCAGGTATTTTATTTGGTTGTAAAACTCCGGCCGGTTTCTGGTGCTCGGCCTTGATGCGTTGACAAGAGTCACAACATGCGATGAACGTGGCTATGTCCCTTTTCAGACCGTGCCACCAAAATTTCTCCTGAATGTCCTTGTACATTTTTGTTCCTCCGGGATGGATTGAATATGGGCGGTGTGGCCTTCAGCTAAGACCTGTTGTTTAAGGTCCACGATATTTGGTGCAAAGTCTATCTCCGTACCACAATATTCCTTGCTTATCGATAATGAACTCGTGGCCTTGCCCAAACTCACCTTTCGCTTTATGCCTTCAATGCTAGGGTGTCCATCCGAGCCTCTTTAATCTTTTCCATCGGGGTAGGCTGTATTTCTAAATTAGATACGCTGCCTTCGGTGACTACCGACAAGTTGAGTTTAGCAAACTCTGCCAAATTTAGGTCTCGTGTTTGGCGGGCTATCGTTGTTTGGGCTAGGGTTCCGACTTAGGCGTCTGCCACTACATTTGCTTTTCCTGGATGGTAGTGGATTCCAACGTCATAATCCTTCACTAATTCCAACCAGCGTCGTTGTCGTAAATTCAGTTCGGTTGTGTGAAAATATACTTGAGGCTCTTATGGTGCGTGTATATTTCACAACGGTTTCAAGAAAAAGTGTCTCCATTCCTTGAGTGCATGAATAACTGCTGCTAACTCCAGGTCATGAGTAGGATAATTTTCCTCATGCTTGCGAAGTTGTGCGGAGACATATGCGACTACCTTGCCTTCTTGCATCAACACACATCCGAGGCGCTTAGGGATGCGTCACAATACACCTCAAAATTCTTGTGTATGTACGGCACAATTAATACCGGTGTTGTCGTTAATTTCCTTTTTAATTCTTGGAAACTTTTCGCATAAGCTTCCGTCCATTCAAACTTCTTGTCTTTCTTGAGTAGCTGCGTCATTGGCTTTGCTATGGTGGAAAATCCTTCAATAAACCTTCGGTAGTAACCTGCCATTCCCAGGAAACTTCGTACGTCCGTTACGCTGGCTGGTGGTTTCCAGCCAAGTACGGCCTTGACTTTTTCCGGGTCTATGGCAATACCTTCTTGGGTCAAGATCGTGGCCCGGAAAACCTACTTGCCTTAGCCAAAATTCACACTTGCTGAATTTAGCGTACAATTGATGTTTCCTAAGTTCCCCTAGTACAATTCGGAGATGTTCAGCGTGCTCTTCTGGTGTCTTGGAGTATATCAGAATATCGTCGATAAATACCACAACAAACTTGTCCATAAACTTCATAAATACTTTGTTCATGAGGTGAACAAAATATGCGGGGGCGTTCATTAGTCCAAATGGCATTACGGTGAACTCATACAATCCGTATCTGGAGGTGAATGCCGTCTTGGGAATATCTTCTGTTCGTACCTTTAATTGATGGTATCCCGACCTCAAGGCAATTTTTGAGAATACCTTGGCCTGAGCGAGCTGATCGAATAAACCATTTATCCGTGGCATCGGATATTTGTTCTTGATTGTGACCATGTTAAGCGCTCGATAGTCTATGCACAATCTTAGTGTTCCATCCTTCTTTTTGGCAAATAAAATTGGTGAACCCCAAGGTGAGGAGCTGGCTCGTATATAACCTTTGTCCAATAATTCTTTTATTTGCTTCTTCAATTCTACCAATTCGGATGGTGCCATTCTGTATGGTTTCTTGTATATGGGGGCGGTTACGGGTGCTAGCTCAATGCTGAATTCTATCTCTCGATGCGGTGGCATGCCTGGTAGTTCTTCGGGAAATACGTCTGGAAATTCACACACTACTGGAACCTTGCTTAATTCAGAAATATCCACCTTGTTCAATCTCGGTTGCCGGGACATTTTTCTCTCTTTGGCTGCAACTTTTATGGTCTTCCCGTGGTGGTGGGTGAGAATCACGGTCCGGTTGAAGCAGTCAATAAAACCTTTGTTGGTCGTTAACCAATCCATCCCTAAGATGACATCCAGTCCTTTATTTTCCAACACAATAAGATTGGCGTGAAACTTCAACCCTTCAAACTCAATAACCACACCTTGGCAATAACTCTGGGTAACATGCTTGATCCCAGGGGACTTGATGATCATTGATTTTTCCAAGGGAAGCATCGAAAAATTATTTTGCAAAGCAAAACTTTTCGAAATGAATGAGTGAGAAGCTCCAGAATCAAACAAAACCATGGCAGGTATTGTGTTGACAGGGAACGTACCGAGTACGATATCTAGGGCATTCTGTGCTTCCTCTTTGGTCACGTGGTTCAGATGACCCTTCCTGTGGTTGTTATTTGGGTTGAAATTGTTGTGCTTTGGCGTCGAATTATTGCCTCCGTTGTTCGGCTTTGGGGTCGAGTTCCTTGGCTTGGGGCACTGCTTGGCATAGTGCCCTTCCTCTCCACAAGCGTAACAGGTAACACCTGGGCGGTATGTGAACTCCTTGTCCCTTGCATGGAAATTCTTGATTGGACGTGAGGCGTTTGTCGTGGGTCTGGGTGTCCCACCTTTCTGAAAGTCTGTCCTGCTGTGGTAGCTGCGAGCATGATTTGTCTGGACCCTTTTTTAAACTGCGGAAATCTTCCAAGCTCGTCTCTCATTTTCCAAGGTAATGGCCCTATCCACCAGCGTTTTAAAATCTGGGAAGGTGTGCACAACCATTTGGCATTTAAGCCTTGACGTCAGACCGTCTAGGAATTTCTCCATCTTCTTGCTTTCAGACATACGCTCCTCGTTGGCGTAGCGAGACAACAGAGTAAACTGACTATTGTATTCTGACACAGTCATTGTCCTTTGCTTGAGGTCATCAAATTCTCTATTTTTGATCTTCATAAGACTCTTAGGAATATGTACCCCATGAAAACCTTCTTTGAACTCCTCCCAGGTGATATTATTTTCGTTGGGGTGCATGTGTAGGAAATTTTCCCACCACGATGCAGCTGCTCCAGTGAGATAGTGCGGTGCATATAGCACTTTCTCAAGATCTGAACACTGGGCAATAATTAATTTTCTTTCCATGTCTCAAGCCAGTCCTCGGCTTCAAGAGGTTTGTCAGTGTGAGAAAATGTTTGGGGACGCGTCTTCTGTAGCTCAGATAACTTTGATTGCTGCTGATACTGTCCATGGTGATTTCCCATATTGATGACTTGGTTCATCATTTCCTAATGTTGTTGCTGACTTTGCTCATAAAGACGGCACATTTGGGAAAGTGTTGTTTCACTGTCCTGTTGACTTGACTGCCCTTGTGTGAAATTGTTGCTGGGTGGTGTGCCATAATTTTGCTCTGGCGGAGTTGGCATGGAGCGCGTCCAAGGATGAGACATTGTTCACTCTGGGGATATATTTTGTAAAACTCATAAGAAAAGAAATTGAGTCGCAAAAGTCAATAAATTCATGAAGACAGAAAAAGTCTTAAATGCTCCTAGATTTTTCAAGAGAATAAACGTTTGCGCACGGAGAAGGACTGCTCATTACATATCTTACACGCAAGCAGTAATTATATAATACATCACTCAGGATATGCGTACATATTCCTGACATGTTATTTAGGCTAGTGCACTTCTCCAGTTCCTAAATAATGCGCAAACAAGCTACTTCTCACAGCCTATGTACATATAAACATATCGTACAAGCGGTACATCGCATGGCGGCTAAGCGTACTCAGTCGGAGATGGTAAGGATTTCCCTTGGCCTGCCGAGGGTGAGGCTTGATGAGGTGGGGACTCAACCTCCTCCTCGGTAATAGGCTCCAGGCGTGAAGTGCTTGTGCTGAGTTGGTGGAGCAGGCGCCCTATCTTGGGACAACACGAACATGAGCGGGTGCAAGGTGGTGCGAGCAGGCTGGAGTAGGCGCAATGACATGGTTGAACTCCTCGGTGGTAGGCGTGCGGCAGTAGTGGCGAGAGTGGTAGGAGCAAAAGATGCCGATGTGAGACGAAAAGTCGGTGGCGGTGCGGTGCGCAGGAGCTCCCTCATTGGCGGCCACAGCCGTGGATCGAGTCCATGCGGGCAGCCACAAAGTCGTCCACTAGGTTGTCGAAGGCTGCCTCCAAAGCCCGGAGATACTCGATAAGCATCTCAAAGCCTCGTCTCGTTCTCCTCTGGGGCAAGAAGGCAGCGTGGTGACAGTGTATGGCACGTGACATGGAAGGTAGCGGTAACGACGAGTCTTCATCGAAGGAAGGATATCCCTGAGACGAGCTATCGCCTCACGGGCTGCCATCTGCAGTGCATGCTTCTCCGTAGGCATGGCTCTCCCCAAGAACCGGAAACGTTCAACTCGACCTCCCTTGAATTGCACCGCGGCCTGGTGCATGGTTAGACGGTCATTGACCTTGTCTTTGAGAGAGTGAGAAGGCTGGCGCCTGAGATGGCCCCATCGCGACTTGGACGATGTAGGAGAGAAGCTAGACGAACCCATGAGGCATGTTGGCGAACATATGTGACTCGCAGTCGTTGCCAGCCATCTACAAAAGTAGGCAAAAATTCTGAATGGTCAATATGCTCTATATGCTAATAACCGATTAGCAATCACACCTAGTGGCTTCCTACAGTCAGCCTGGCTCTGGTACCAAGCTTGTCACGACCGGTTTTCCAATAAAAATATTTATTGAGAAACCAATCTTTTAATTCCAGTGTGAGGAAAAACCTCCTTCTTGGTAGACAAAACCTTGATACAATAAGCCAAGAGCATTTAATATATTACGAGGTCGAGCTGAGGTTGCTCAACAAATTATTACAAGCACGCCAATAATTATACATAGTGGCGGATATGACACGATGAAGTGGTGGCATACTACTAACTCGAGGTAAAGTGGTGGTGGAATAACACGATTGGAGTGGATAACATGACTCCTACCTTTGGCGGCTCATCGAGTGTCGAGGTGAAGCTCGATGGATTTATTTGGGTAGCGGAAGCGGAAGTAACATGGTGACTAATCCAGGGTCGCACGAGACTGACTGGGATTCCTCTAGGCGCCGGACTCGCTATCGAACTCTTCATCCATGAGATCACCTTCGTCAGCATCGGCCAAATCAACAAGCCAGGTGAGTACTTTGAAAGTACTCGCAAGACAGTTCAGACAAAAGATATAACAAATGTATGCATGAATTCGTCATGAGTAATATAACAATGCACATTCAAATCAGTATAACAAGGAAAGTGAAAAGGGAGTCGGCGGTAGTTCGCTCGAAAACCCAATAAAATAAACAGAAAACCGATCGGGTGTCTGAAGCGACACCTCGAAGGTGAGCAAATAAGTAAAGCATGCCGCAGTCGGGCGTCTAAGCGACACCTCATAAAGGGCTTATACTGAAAGAAAAGACATGCGTGCCATAGTCGGACGTCGGAGCGACATCATAGAAAGGGCTTATATCAAAAGTAAATAAACAACAATGCCGCAGTCGGATGTCTGAGCGACATCGCAGAAAGGGCTTATATCAAAAGTAAATAAATAACAATGCATGATCGGACGTCGAGCGACATCACGAAAGGGCTTTTAACAAAAGTAATTAATAACAATGCCACGATCGGACGTTCGAGCGACATCGCAGAAAGGGCTTATAACAAAAGTAAATAATAACAATGCATGATCGGACGTCTAAGCGACATCGCAGAAAGGGCTTATAACAAAAGTAAATAATAACAATGCCGCATGATCGCCCCGAGCGACATCGCAGAAAGGGCTTATAATTCACTTTTCATATCGGTTAACTTGCAATAAATAGTACTCATAGGAAAATATTCATCACATGATAATAAACGGGTTAGTCCATCCACAGGAAATAAACATTTAACACTCATGTGGTTCTCAGGAGTTTCTGTCACCGAGACTGACACTTGACAAGATAAGATGAACACATCACTTGGACATGGATAAGATGATTTCAAGGATTTTTGACTCTGCAGAGTTTGTACTAAAAAATTTCCACAGCCAACGGATTTCCGTAGTCAGAAGGACTAGTTCCGTTTACGGTTTTTCGGAGGAAACACAGCTAACCAGTACACAACCATCCCACCTTACGTTGCCAGGGATCACCCTAGACAGCGTTCAAGAAAAACTTTGAGACGGGGAGATCACAATCTCGAATAGCATGGGATCAAATTTATATACGCGTGCTCTAAGGGGTGCCCCCCTCTCGGTCCCAACCGGAAACACCCATGCCCCCTGACCGAATGATAGGCTTTAATCTAGGGCCATGGAACCCTCATCCCGGCCTCTCGATTTCGTGTGTACCAGAAAGTGGTTTGCAACTTACTAAGCCGTATCCCTTGCGGAAAACATGTGGTAGTATGGAAGGGAAGACGGAGGGGAACTAGACTGATTCATGTTGACACTAAGTCAACGGTCTGGCATAAGACTGGCATGCTACAACACTGCCTTCTTACCCATTCTCATGCCAACTTATGGCCATGCAAACTCATTTCCATCAACTCATGGATTATTGAAATCCACTTGCCTCAACTTTGCATGTAATATGACATTCATCGAGGTGCTCATGATCATGCCATGCAACTACTTCATGCAAACATGCCCAAACACTCATCATATCAAAAGTTCAAACATGCTTGCCTGGTTCGGAGTAGTCGGGGCCTAGCTCGGTGAAGTTCGTGGTTCCGTCACCTCCTTCGGTATCTACGGTATACAAAAATACATGCACTAACGTAAATACCATGGGGTGCACAAAAATATTCCAAATATTTTTCAAATAAATCTGTTAAAAAACTAGACAAAATTTTGAAGAGTACAGAAAAAGAATCACTCAAAAATGCTTTTCTGTTTAAAAGTTATAAGAGTTTTGGTCCAAGGACCTCTCTGTAATGAAACAGAAAACTCTCAGGGGTCTAAGCAGAAAAGTCCAGAAAACGATTCAGATTAGAAAGCGCATTTGCCAGAATGTTTTCAGAAACGGTTCGAAAAAAGAACGAGAGAGGGCGGGCGGGTCCCACCCGTCAGTTTGAATATTCATAAGAGGCGGCAGAGCTCGTCGGCGCCAAGAGCTGATGAGTCGCTGCTGGCGATCCACGGCGAGAGGGATCGGGTGGTACCTCTGTGCTCGGTGCATCCTTCCGCATCGGTGGGTGGTGGTGGTGGTGGCCGAGCACCACGTCGGCAATGGCCCTTGCTCCGTGGACGGTGGTTCGGGTAGTCGTGGGCCTCGTCGGAGAGAGTTCTTTGAGGTCAAATTGGAGTGGGGTTAGTCTCCTAGAGGTGCCATGAGGTTACGGTCAAGTCTAGGGCGGTGGAGCAGCTCTCACGGAGAGAACGCTGCGGAGCCAGCGGGACGGAGATGGCGGAGTTGAGGAAGAAGGGCCCCTCAAGGATCTTCCGATGGCTGGCGAAGTCTGGTGAGGTGGTGGAGATGTGCGGGTCGAGAGCGAGCTCGGAGGCGCTATTTATAGCCGGCCCCGAGGCGGTTGCCGTGAGCAGGATAAGTCCGTGAGCGATTACTGGCGGTCTGTGGCTGGACGGTTGGTTTAGGGGCTTGAGCATCGCCTGACGGCGAATCGACTCCATCCGGTGCCTAACTTCAGAACGCAGGAGGCGGTTCTGGCTGTCCCAACGGAACGGCCGTGCGGCACGTCGGCGGCAGAGGGCGCGCCCTGTGCATGCCAAGCCACGGCGACGGTGCTGCAGGCGTGCGCTGGCAAGGGAGACGGCCACGTGGAGCTCCCAGGTGGCGTGGGCGGTGCCGAACGGCGTTGTGTCGTAGGGTGCCCCCTGTTGGCCGCCACGGGAGGTCCCGACGCCTTGAAGACGCCCGGCGCAGACGGGCGAGTGCCACCGACGCCAGGAACCAGCCAAGTGCGTGTGCGGCACTCTGGACAGGGAGGAGGGAGCGTCGCAGCGCCAGCGCATAATTGACAGATGACCGGACTCGGCGGCCCGAATCTCTAAATTTCTGACTTTCTCTGAAAGTGCAAAGTAACAGTGCAAGCCAGGTGTTCGACAGAATGATTTTGGTATGTGGGGATTTTTCCTTGAGTTGATATTTGGTGGAGTGGCTTCTCATTGCATCTGGGGGCTGCCTGAATTTTGATGGAATTTTTGGAGAAGAGGAGATATGAATCTCACCAAATTTGGCAAATCTGGTCCAAACTTGCAGGAGTTGAAACTTGAAAATTTTGAAAAGAAGAAGAGTGGATCTTGATGGTTCTAGGTTTGGGTGCTAGGGACTATCCAGAGGAGTTGATTTGAGATCAAAGTTCAAAGGCATTAAGGTACTTGCTTTGCAAATCACCTAGGCTCAAAATAATAGACAAAATTGTTTTGGGGAAAGAAATAAATGAAATAAAATCCAAAATGAGTTGGACTTGTTGGGACAGAACATTTGGATTGACCCAAAGTAGAAAGAGGGGTTTTGGGAAGATTTACCACATGAGGCATGGTAAAATCATGGTTGGTTTCAATATAAGAGAAGACCCAAAACTCCTAGGGTTTTTCTTATAAAAGAAAATAAATCCCAAAAATAATTTTGAGAAGGGAGAATCGGAAGAAAGGTTTTTAAATAACCAACACCAGAGTTGAAGAAGATGCCAAAATAAAATCCTTTGCCAAAGGGGAAATTCTTGAGAGGAAGATTTTTGGAAGGGTTTAAATGACCTTCTTCAAAACTAACAGAGTTTTTGTTCAAAACCAACTAAATTTTTTTGGAGTTTCACATGGGACCATAACCCATAGGCCCAGGATTGGAAAAGGGATAGACGTAACCTTGATGAAGGAAGAAATTTGGAAGAAGCTGTGATTCAATCCGTAGACGTTTCTTAGGAGGATACGAAAACCCGAGAGTTGTGAAGAAACGATAGATGTTTTATTTGGCTTGCTGAACCAAAGGATTTACTCCAACCCAGTTCGAGGACAAGAGAAATTCTGCAATGCTTGTGAGAATGCTCGAGTGTTAGAAATGCGAGATTCGCTAAACCTTATACAAGGTAATGATTTGGGTGTGGAATGGATTGATCACCATACCGACTTACTCTTGTCATTCGCTCTTGCTATTTTGGAATGGTAAATCTGAGTGACTTACCCATAGTAGAGAGACGACGATGTCAAACCTTGTTTAAACCATAGAATAGTAGGACGATTTATCCATGTACAGGCAACCGCTACCAAACATAGGTTATACGCTGAGATCCAACCCCGACCATTTTCCTGCAGGAGGAACCATGAATTGTCGACCACCATGATATTTTCGATAGTTGTTTAGTATTGGTGACATACCTGTCAGATATGAAGACCCAGTCTCGGAAGAACCTCACTAGGATGAAAGGACATGTGTTTGAGGAAAAGGTTATGCCCCGACCGGAAGAGCACCAGTAAAAGAGTTATTCCAGAGAATATTTGAAGACCGACACCATCAACCCCAAGGATGGAGTACATGAATTTTGTCAGAACCATAGCCTTGCTTTTAAGTGTGGTAGCACCCTAGACCTCTCTGGTCGATGTATTTGCTAGAAGACCCCCAAACCCTAACATTTTCTTGCTAGCCTCTTTGAATCTCGAGGACGAGATTCATTTTAAGTGTGGTAGGTTTGTAACATCCCAAAATTCTAAATTTTTGAAATGTTATATTGAATAAATATTTATGATTGTTTGTCATATTGTTGTGTGACTAATTGTGTGAAATTGAGTGGCATTTGGAAGTTTCAGAGGCATTTGAGTTTTGCTTGAATTTGGATTCAAATTGACATTTGAATTTCAGTTCAAAAATCCCTGACAAATACTTCTTCAAAAGTATGAGAGGAGTTAAAATGACACTCCAAAAATGTCAGAAGAAAGAATGCCCAAAGTTTGAATTCAAATTTGGTTTTATTTGGAATTTTCTAAAAACAATGTTTTTATAAAGTTTTATTTTCTCCTCTGAAAAATAGTTCATCTTTTAGATTTTATTTTTCTGGGAATTTTGGTTTATATATGTCCTATACAAAAGTATTTTTATTTTCTCCCTATATATATATATTTTTCCTTCTGACTTCATTTTAAAAAAACGCCTTAGCCGGGCGCCAGGCCAGCAAGCCCACTAGCCAGGTGCCAGCCCAGCCGCCCGCGCAGGAGGCCACCAACGCAGCTCCCCACGCTCGTTCGATCTCTCTCACGTAACTCCCTCTCCCTTACGTAACTCTCTCTCTCTCTCTCTCTTTCTCTCTCTTATTTTTTTTCTCTGACCGCTGGACCCCACCGCGTTATCTCCTTCCTCCCGAACAACCTGCGCCATGTATCTCGCTTCGCCGCCTCGCGCACAGCTGCGTCTACGCCCTCGCAAAACCCTAGCTAAATTCTTCCCCTTTGCCCAAGTAACACGTCCTATAAGTACCCCTACCCGTCCTCTCGCGATCCCCTTCAAAAACCCTCTCTAAAACCCTCCACAGCCACCGCCATCTCCATCCCGATCTCGTTCTGCACACCGCCGTTCATCGGCGCACCCAATGCCAGTGAGCACCCCTTCGACCCCTCTTTCCATCCACGCACTGCCGTCGCCCAGGGGCACTCCCTTGACATGTTTTTGCCCTCTCTTGTCAACTACAGGGGGCAAACCGAGCTCGTACGCCGACCACCACAGCCGCAGAGCGCCCAACCGCTGCCACCATCGCCCTGCTCGTTTCCGTCATGTTCAAGCGCGAACTCCACCACCCCCGCGACGCCCTCGCTTCACCGCATCCGTTCAGCCACTCCACCGACGCCCGTGACCACCAGAATCGTCGCCCCATTCGACGCCGACCGCCGCTCCGTCGCCTCTGTACGTCGTCAACGTCGCTGTAAGCCACCTTCCCCTTCATCCGTTAGATCGATATCCAACGCTCCAGATTAGGTCTAGCCAAGAGTTAGGTTTTTTTAGTAGATCGGTTTAGTTACGGTTTATTCTCGGTTTAGTTAGATTAGATCAAACCGGTCGTTTTATTTGTAAGCCCGTATGCATTTTTTTGTTTTCCGCCCGAGCATTAGATAGCTACAAATCGCACCTCCAAGCCCGGTAGCCCATGTTTTCTTTTTAGTTTTATTTTTCGTCCCTGTTTTTAAAACAGAAAGCTTCAATCTTGTAAAATCTGTTTCTCATAGGTTATTTAATATTTTTAGTTGATTCTTTTTGCTCTAGTCTGCAAATTTCCTGTAGTTTCCGTATAAAATAGTTTTGGCCATGTTTAAGTATTTTAAAATTGTTTTATATTAGTTTTAGTCAGATTAGTATTTCTGCTATAAATTGAGCTAGAATTAATTTTTTTAGTGATTCTTTTTGCCACGGCTTTGTTTTGACCTTACCTATTAGTAGAATTAATTTGGGTATTTATAGAGTTTTTAAAAATAGTTTTTCATCAAAACAACACTGTGCTAGTCCTTTTTAACTTGCTGCTGTTTTCTGTTGTTTTAATTTTTTTAAATTTATTTTTACCTCTGTTATATTTTAGTTCAGATTTGTTTCGGTAGTGGTAGAGGGTGAACTTTTATTTACAGAAAAATAAAATGTTTTATTTCTTTTTCTTACTAGTTTTGTTTTAAGCATAATTAGAGTTTTAATTTAGCTTTCTATGTGTTTCCTTTTGCTAGTAAAACTTTATGAAAAATCCTTCCTTCTAACTTGGTTGATTTAATTTTTTTTTCTATTAAAATTATTAGTTTAGTATTTTCTTTGTTAAGTTTTACTTAGGACAAAACTATTTTTGTAGTTAAGGCAAAAGGTTTTCCTAGTAGGTTCTTTATAGTTCTTTCGATGTGTTGTTTGTTTTGTATTGGGTTTTGTTACTGAGTTTTTATTTATTATTATTGTTAGATTTGCTTGCTAGAATGCTTGCTTATGTGAATGTCATGTTCGTTATTATAGATTTCATCAGAGAGTTGCGTATAGTCCTATCAAGTTATTTTCGAGAGTGTTGTTATCTTCATCAACTTACCAGGCAAGTTCATTTTGACCATGTTTTTTATACCTTATTTGCATGTAGTGGCACCCTTTCAACAATCCTCCCAATAGTGTTATTGAATCTTGTAGTTGAGTAGAATGCATGAGGTAGGAATCCATCATACATTATCAAGCCCGTGACGTTAGTTTCAATGCTACGCTATAGTAGACGGGGTTTGGTATGAGTGCACGAGAGTGGTGTGAAGAAGGAGGACTCTACGTCAATGGCGACAACTTCATGATGGCATCGGCAAGGACTGCATCTTCAGGACTCCAAGACCTCAATATTTCGAGACTCGAGACAAGAATTCAATACACACTACTGGTTGAAGGACGCTTGACGGGCACCCTGGAGAAACCAGTGGATGGCCGGGATGCATGGAGAAGCACCATGACATCTTGCGGAAAGCTTCACCCAGACTCAAAGAGACGGAAGAATACTTCATGCCCAGAAGCTTGCCTGTGCAACCGCAAGTCACTATGGGCTCTGACTTGGTTGACCTTAGTGGTGACTCTGGCTGGGACGGTGCTAGCAGATGTAGAACTACGGTAGGATTGGATGAGCACCGGACAATTTTCAGGGCAACTCTTCGGAAGACCATGTTTCGGTCGTCTTGTTCTCAAACACCCTGAAGGCGAGAACGTAAAAGGAGGGATCGAATCTTGCGGGTAAAGTGTACAAACCTCTGTAGAGGGTTAAAACCTAATCGATTAGCCGTGTCCCCGGTTACGGATAATCTGAGCATCTGGACTTGGATCTATCTCGGAACTCTCAACACCGGACTGATAACATAATTGTGGGCAACTTATGGTGATTTTGGGCTATGAGACATCGGTTGGCGGAACCATGTCATGATAGAAAACTCCGTAGTACAGACTCCTGATATTACTTTGATGTAGGAAAAATAGAACCAGCTTTTACACAAACAAAACTCAGATACAGTGCCACAAAGCCATATTGCATATAGTATAGTTTATCATCTATTTTTCTTACAGTGATCTTGCCGGTACATTCAATGTACTGACCTATACGGCTGCAACGTCTCATGTTGCAGATAATTTTCTTCTGACGTGTAAGAGTACGGTACAGGGTTACGGTCTACACTCAAACTGCCGATGGTGTTGATGGGAATTCAACCGATTGTTCGTTTCCGCTGAGACATACGAGGTATATATGTCAGTTTTACGTTATTTATACAAGTGATTGCACTTAGATATATGCATTGATGTACTGTGTGTGCCAACATACTAATCCAGGGATGGCACGGATACACAGAGGCTTGACCGTCTGAGGTCGGGTCGCTACAGATATGGTATCATAGCACATGTTGACTGTAGGACGTGACCCTAGAAAACTGGAAAGCCCCTAGGACAGGAAATCTCTAAAACTTTATTTCTAAAAGAATTCAGTACTTCTCATCTTTTCTGATTTTATCAAATATCACCTCTTACCTCAAATAGTTAGAATATACCCCTTTACCCTTTTACCACCAGAGGATTCAACTGAAGCGACTCCAAGAGGGACAAGATATCGGACAACTGATGGTCACTTTACAGTAAAAAGGATTTCACTGCGCATTTGAAGAATTAAAGCTACAACGTTGAAGACTCGAAGAAATTAAAGACCCTCAAGAATTCCAATATTTATTTGACCTTTTGAAGACCAAACCCTTGTTTTATACTTACGCTAGATGCGATGATTTGTGAGCTGTCATTTGTTTGATGTTTTTCCAACAACTACAAAATTAAACCTGTTTCTTCAAAACTATTGTTTGTCTTGTGTGTATCTCTCCCTTTTCTTCTCTCCTATCTCATCCCAAAACCCTTGGACCCAATAGATGATGAAGGAAGACGGGCTGCTATTCTCTCGATCGATGACTCGGTTGGAGGCAAAGCTATGGATTCAAGACATGGAGGATCAGTTTGGTAAGAATCTGATTGCAATGGAGTATGAGGTTCAATATGCTCTTCAGTACTTTACAGAAAGTGCTACAACCTAGTGGAAAATGCATCAAGCCATACAAGGATTTAATGGAGCAAGAACTTGGGAGGAATTCAAGAAGACTCTCTTGAGGTCCCATCTTATCCGGAAGCACTATGATAACCCGAAGAAGAAACCTTGTGCCTGCAAGATTTGTGGAGAAATAGGACACGCCCAGGAGGAACACTAGGATGGATTCCCTCATTGTGAGGAAAATCACGCAGCTGAAAAATGCCGGATTGGACAGGTTACTTGTTTCCTGTGTGAAGGAACTACACACTACCCTACTCAGTGTCACATTTATCCCAAGGTACAAGAAGTTATGAAGCAGCAGAAAGAAGCCCGCAGGAAAATTTTACAAGAACTTGTGATGAAGGACGTTATTGAAGACCCTGATGGTGAAGGCCTAAACAGATTTTTCGCCCAAGCCAGCTATTCGTGTGGAGAAGAAGGACATTTTTCAGAGTATTGCACGAAGGAAAGCCAAGAGTATCTCGGAGACTTCCCGACAACAGAAGTGAACTTTGACCCTCAGAAAATAGAAGCTCTAATCATTACGGACAAATCCAGGAAGAGAAAACGAAGGCATCCTCAGAACAACCTAATTTCTGCAGAGAAGGACCTCAGTCATATCACTTGTTACAGGTGCAAGGATTTAAGTTATTACGCTCATAAATTTCCAGAAAAGAAGCTAAAAATCCAAGGAGCATACATAATCATCAAGAAGCCTCGAGACTTGACGGAAGTCATTTGCTTTCGATGCAAGGAAGTCGGACATTATGCTGATGAATGTCCCTACAAGGATACTAGAGCTGAGTAGTCGAGATTTTGATATGGATAATAAGTGTAGTAGGAAGCAATTTAGTTTTTTCATGAGTACAATGAGTTGAGCTATGCAATGAGTGCTCAGATATTGTAATGAATTCATGAAATCAATAAATTTAATGTGTCATGATTTCATACATGGATTTTTTTGAGTTGTTACTCTATGAACAAAGATTTTGACCATTTTCGTGGATATGAGAAATATGGTCTATCGATGGATTTGTGAATTTAATTTTAAGGGTGGTAGTACCCTGTGAAGAACACTAGACCAATGGATAAGAAAATATATATATTCCACGGACTGTAGTTCGGAAAAAAAGTTGGAGTTTTGCTTTTGATATGATGGTATGAAGAAACGGAGTACTATTGGATTTAAAGGAGGTGTAATATGGTACAAGAGTTACTCCAAGGATGAGTTAAAGTTGTACAAGTATTGAAGTTGGACCATAACCCATATGCCCAGGATTGGAAAAGGGACAGACGTAACCTTGATGAAGGAAGAAATTTGGAAGAAGCTGTGATTCAATCTGCAGACGTTTCATAGGAGGATACGAAAACCCGAGAGTTGTGAAGAAACGATAGAAGTTTTGTTTGTCTTGCTGAACCAAAGGATTTACTGCAACCCAGTTCGAGGACAAGAGAAATTCTGCAATGCTTGTGAGAATGCCCGAGCGTTAGAAATGCTAGATTCGCTAAACCTTATACAAGGTAATGATTTGGGTGCGGAATGGATTGATCACCATACCGACTTACTCTTGTCATTCGCTCTTGCTATTTTGGAATGGTAAATCTGAGTGACTTACCCATAGTAGAGAGACGACGATGTCAAACCTTGTTTAAACCATAGAATGGTAGGACAATTTATCCATGTACAGGCAACCGCTGCCAAACGTAGGTTATACGCTGAGACCCAACCCCGACCATTTTCCTGCAGTGGAAACCATGAATTGTCGACCACCATGATATTTTCGATAGTTGTTTAGTATTGGCGACATACCTGTCAGGTATGAAGACCCAGTCTCGGAAGAACCTCACTAGGATGAAAGGACATGTATTTGAGGAAAAGGTTATGCCCCGACCGGAAGAGCACCAGTGAAAGAGTTATTCCAGAGAATATTTGAAGACCGACACCATCAACCCAAAGGATGGAGTACATGAATTTTGTCAGAACCATAGCCTTGCTTTTAAGTGTGGTAGCACCCCAAACCTCTCTGGTCGATGGATTTGCTAGAAGACCCCCAAACCCTAACCTTTTCTTGCTAGCCTCTTTGAATCTCGAGGACGAGATTCATTTTAAGTGTGGTAGGTTTGTAACATCCCAAAATTCTAATATTGAATTGTTATATTAAATAAATATTTATGATTGTTTGTCTGATTCTTGTGTGACTGATTGTGTGAAATTGAGTGGCATTTGGAAGTTTCAGAGGCATTTGAGTTTCGCTTCAATTTGGATTCAAATTGGCATTTGAATTTTAGTTCAAAAATCCCTGACAAATACTTCTTCAAAAGTATGAGAGGAGTTAAAATGACACTCCAAAAATGTCAGAAGAAAGAATGCCAAAAGTTTAAATTCAAATTTGGTTTTATTTGAAATTTTCTAAAAACAATGTTTTTATAAAGTTTTATTTTCGCGTCTGAAAAATAGTTCATCTTTTAGATTTTATTTTTCTGGGAATTTTGGTATATATATGTCCTATACAAAAGTATTTTTATTTTCTCCTATATATATATATATGTTTTTTTCCTTCTGAGTTTATTTTTTAAAAAAAAATGCCTTAGCCGGGCGCCAGGCCAGCAAGCCCACCCACCCGGGCCGCAGCCCACTAGCCAGGCGCCAGCCCAGCCGGCCACGCAGGAGGACACCAACGCAGCTCCCCACGCTCGTTCGATCTCTCTCACGTAACTCCCTCTCCCTCACGTATCTCTCTCTCTCTCTCTCTCTCTCTCTCTCTCTCTCTCTCTCTCTCTCTCTCTCTTCTTTTTTTCTCTGACCGCTGGACCCCACCGCGTTATCTCCTTCCTCCCGAACAACCTGCGTCGCGTATCTCGCTTCGCCGCCTCACGCACGGCTGCGTCTGCGCCCTCGCAAAACCCTAGCTAAATTCTTCCCCTCGCCCAAATAACACGTCCTATAAGTACCCCTACCCGTCCTCTCGCGATCCCCTTCAAAACCCTCTCTAAAACCCTCCACAGCCACCACCATCTCCGTCCGATCTCGTTCTGCTCACCGCCGTTCATCAGCGCACCCAACGCCGGTGAGCACCCCTTCGACCCCTCTTTCCATCCACGCACTGCCGTCACCCAGGCGCACTCCCTTGACATGTTTTTGCCCTCTCTTGTCAACTACAGGGGGCAAACCGAGCTCGTACGCCAACCACCACAGCTGTAGAGCGCCCAACCGCTATCACCATCGCCTACTCGTTTTCGTCATCTCCAAACGCGAACTCCACCACCCCCGCGACGCACTCGCTTCACCGCATCCGTTCAGCCACTCCACCGACGCCCGTGACCTCCAGAATCGCCGCCCCGTTCGACGCCGACCGCTGCTCCGTCGCTTCTGTACGTCGTCGACGTCGTTGTAAGCCACCTTCCCCTTCATCCGTTAGATCGATATCCAACGCTCCAGATTAGGTCTAGCCAAGAGTTAGGTTTTTTTAGTAGATCGGTTTAGTTACGGTTTATTCTCGGTTTAGTTAGATTAGATCAAACCGGTCATTTTATTTTTTAGCCCGTATGCATTTTTTTTGTTTTCCGCCCGAGCATTAGATAGCTACAGATCGCACCTCCAAGCCCGGTAGCGCATGTTTTCTTTTTAGTTTTATTTTTCTTCCCTGTTTTTAAAACAGAAAGCTTCAATCTTGTAAAATCTGTTTCTCATAGGTTATTTAATATTTTTAGTTGATTCTTTCTGCTCTAGTCTCCAAATTTCCTGTAGTTTCTGTATAAAATAGTTTTGGCCATGTTTTAGTTTTTAAAAATTGTTTTATATTAGTTTTAGTCATATTAGTATTTCTGCTATAAATTGAGCTAGAATTAATTTTTTTAGTGATTCTTTTTGCCACGGCTTTGTTTTGACCTTACTTATCAGTAGAATTAATTTGGGTATTTATAGATTTTTTTAAAATTAGTTTTTCATGAAAACAACACCGTGCTACTTATTTTTAACTTGCTGCAGTTTTCTGTTGTTTTAATTATTTTAAAATTGAATTTTACCTCTATTATATTCTAGTTCAGATTTGTTTCGGTAGTGGTAGAGGGTGAACTTTTATTTACAGAAAAATAAAATGTTTTATTTCTGTTTCTTACTAGTTTTGTTTTAAGCATAATTAGAGTTTTAATTTAGCTTTTTATGTGTTTCCTTTTGCTAGTAAAACTTTATGAAAAATACTTTCTGTTAACTTGGTTGATTTAAAAATAAATTCTGTTAAAACTATTAGTTTAGTATTTTCTTTGTTAAGTTTTACTTAGGACAAAACTATTTTTGTAGTTAAGGCAAAAGGTTTTCCTAGTAGGTTCTTTATAGTTCTTTCGATGTGTTGTTTGTTTTGTATTGGGTTTTGTTATTGAGTTTTTATTTATTATTATTGTTAGATTTGCTGCTAGAATGCTTGCTTATGTGAATGTCATGTTCGTTATTATAGATTTCATCGGAGAGTTGCGTATAGTCCTATCAAGTTATTTCCGAGAGCGTTGTTATCTTCATCAACTTACCAGGCAATTTCACTTTGACCATGTTTTTCATACCTTATTTGCATGTAGTGGCACCCTTTCAACAATCCTCCCAATAGTGTTATTGAATCTTGTAGTTGAGTAGAATGCATGAGGTAGGAATCCATCTTTCTATTATCAAGCCCGGGACGTTAGTTTCAATGCTACGCTATAGTAGATGGGGTTTGGTATGAATGCACGAGAGTGGTGTGAAGAAGGAGGACTCTACGTCAATGGCGACAACTTCATGATGGCATCGGCAAGGACAACATCTTCAGGACTACAAGACCTCAAGATTTCGAGACTCGAGACAAGAATTCAATACACACTACTGGGTGAAGGATGGTTGACGGGCACCCTGGAGAACCAGTGGATGGCCAGGATGCATGGAGAAGCGCGATGACATCTTGCGGAAAGCTTCACCCAGACTCAAAGAGATGGAAGAATACTTCATGCCCAGAAGCTTGCCTGTGCAACCGCAAGTCACTATGGGCTCTAGCTTGGTTGACCTTAGTGGTGACTCTAGCTGGGACGGTGCTAGCAGATGTAGAACTACGGTAGGATTGGATGAGCACCGGACAGTGGTCAGGGGAACTCTTCGGAAGACCATGTTTCGGTCGTCTTGTTCACAGACACCCTGAAGTGCGAGAACGTAAAAAGAGGGATCGAATCTTGCGGGTAAAGTGTACAAACCTCTGCAGAGGGTTAAAACCTAATCGATTAGCCATGTCCCGATTCTGAGACAATTTGAGCATCTGGACTTGGATCTATCTCGGAACTCTCAACACCGGACTGATAACATAATTGTGGGCAACTTATGATGATTTTGGGCTATGAGACATCGGTTGGCGGGACCATGTCATGATAGAGAACTCCGTAGTACAGACTCCTGATATTACTTTGATGTAGGAAAAATAGAACCAGCTTTTACGCAAACAAAACTCAGATATAGTGCCACAAAGCCATATTGCATACAGTATAGTTTATCATCTGTTGTTCTTACAGTGATCTTACCGGTACATTCAATGTACTGACCTATACGGCTGCAACGTCTCATGTTGCAGATAATTTTCTTCCGACGTGTAAGAGTACGGTACAGGGTTACGGTCTACACTCAACCTGCCAATGGTGTTGATGGGACTTCAACCGATTGTTCGTTTCCGCTGAGATATACGAGGTATATATCAGTTTTACATTATTTATACATGTGATTGCACTTTGATATATACATTGATGTACTGTGTGTGCCAGCATACTGATCCAGGGATGGCATGGATACACAGAGGCTTGACAGTCTGAGGTCGGTTCGCTACATTATTAGACCCTCAACAAGCAAAAGTAGAAGTTTTTAAGTCCTTCAAGTTGAGGTGGAGTTTTAGCACAAGTTTAAGCATTCACAATACATTTGAAGCAAGCATGGCAAGAGTATGAGCAGCGGAAAGAGTAAATCATGTTAATTGAGAAAGTAAAGGGACGGGATTGGAGTGTGCAAACGCAAAGAAGACACGGAGATTTTTTGGCGTGGTTCTGATAGGTGGTGCTATCGTGCATCCACGTTGATGGAGACTTCAACCCACGAAGGATAACGGTTGTGCGAGTCCATGGAGGGCTCCACCCATGAAGGGTCTACGAAGAAGCAACCTTGTCTATCCCACAATGGCCATCGCCCACGAATGACTTGCCTCACTTGGGTAGATCTTCAGCAGTAGGCGATCTCCTTGCCCTTACAAACTCCTTGGTTCAACTCCACAATCTTGTCGGAGGCTCCCAAGTGACACCTAACCAATCTAGGAGACACCACTCTCCAAAAGGTAATAGATGGTGTGTTGATGATGAACTCCTTGCTCTTGTGCTTCAAATGATAGTCTCCCCAACACTCAACTCTCTCACACATATTTGCCCATGGTGGAAAGATGATTTGAGTGGAAAGCAACTTGGGAAAGGCTAGAGATCAAGATTCTTGTGGTTGGATTGGAATGTATTGGTCTCAACACATGAGTAGCTGGTTCTCTCTCAGAAAATGAGTAGTGGAAGTGTAGGCACCTTCTGGATCTCTCTGAATAGAGAAGGGGGTGGATGGGTATATATAGCCTCCACATTGATGTACTGTGTGTGCCAGCATATTAATCCAGGGATGGCACGGATACACAGAGGCTTGACCGTCTGAGGTCGGGTCGCTACAGATATGGTATCATAGCACATGTTGACTGTAGGACGTGACCCTAGAAACCTGGCAAGCCCCTAGGACAGGAAATCTCTAAAACTTTATTTCTAAAAGAATTCAGTACTTCTCATCTTTTCTGATTTTATCAAATATCACCTCTTACCTCAAATAGTTAGAATATACCCCTTTACCCTTTTACCATCGGAGGATTCAACTGAAGCGACTCCAAGAGGGACAAGATATCGGACAACTGATGGTCACTTTAGAGTAAAAAGGATTTCACCGTGCATTTGAAGAATTGAAGCTACAACGTTGAAGACTCTGAAGACTCGAAATTGAAGACCCTCAAGAATTCCAATATTTATTTGACCTTTAGAAGACCAAACCCTTGTTTTATACTTACGCTAGATGCGATGATTTGTGAGCTGTCATTTGTTTGATGTTTTTCCAACAGCTACAAAATAAAACATGTTTCTTCAAAACTATTGTTTTTCTTGTGTGTATCTCTCCCTTTTCTTCTCTCCTATCTCATCCCAAAACCCTTGGACCCAATAGATGATGAAGGAAGACGGACTGCTATTCTCTCGATCGATGACTCGGTTGGAGGCAAAGCTATGGATTCAAGACATGGAGGATCAACTTGGGAAGAATTTGATTGCAATGGAGTATGAGGTTCAATATGCTCTTCGGTACTTTACAGAAAGTGCTGCAACCTAGTGGAAAATGCATCAAGCCATACAAGGATCTAATGGAGCAAGAACTTGGGAGGAATTCAAGAAGACTCTCTTGAGGTCCCATCTTATCCGGAAGCACTATGATAACCCGAAGAAGAAACCTTGTGTCTGCAAGATTTGCGGAGAAATAGGACACACCCAGGAGGAACACAAGGATGGATGCCCTCATTGTGAGGAAAATCACGCAGCCGAAAAATGCCGGATTGGACAGGTTACTTGTTTCCTCTATGAAGGAACTACACTACCCTACTCAGTGTCACATTTACCCCAAGGTACAAGAAGTTATGAAGCAGCAGAAAGAAGCCCGTACGAAAAATTTAGAAGAACCTATGATGAAGGACGTTATTGAAGACCCTGATGGTGAAGGCCTAAACAGATTTTTTGCCCAAGCCAGCTATTCATGTGGAGAAGAAGGACATTTTTCAGAGTATTGCACGAAGGAAAGCCAAGAGTATCTCGGAGACTTCCCGACAACAGAAGTGAACTTTGACCCTCAGGAAATAGAAGCTCTAATCATTACGGACAAATCCAGGAAGAGAAAATGAAGGCATCCTCAGAACAACCCAATTTCTACAGAGAAGGACCTCAGTCATATCACTTGTTACAGGTGCAAGGATTTAGGTTATTACGCTCATAAATGTCCAGAAAAAGAGCTAAAAATCTAAGGAGCATACATAATCATCAAGAAGCCTCGAGACTTGACGGAAGTCATTTCCTTTCGATGCAAGGAAGCCTGACATTATGCTGATGAATGTCCCTACAAGGATGCTGGAGCTGAGTAGTCGAGATTTTGATATGGATAATAAGTGTAGTAGGAAGCAATTTAGTTTTTTCATGAGTACAATGAGTTGAGCTATGTAATGAGTGCTCAGATATTGTAATGAATTCATGAAATCAATAAATTTAATGTGTCATGATTTCATACGTGGATTTTTTTGAGTTGTTACTCTATGAACAAAGATTTTGACCATTTTCGAGGATATGAGAAATATGTTCTATGGATGGATAAGTGAATTTCATTTTAAGGGTGGTAGTACCCTGTGAAGAACACTAGACCAATGGATAAGAATATATAAATATTCCACGGACTGTAGTTCGGAAAAAAAGTTGGAGTTTTGCTTTTGATATGATGGTATGAAGAAACGGAGTACTATTGGATTTAAAGGAGGTGTAATATGGAACAAGAGTTACTCCAAGGATGAGTTAAAGTTGTACAAGTATTGAAGTTGGACCATAACCCATAGGCCCAGGATTGGAAAAGCGACAGACGTATCCTTGATGAAGGAAGAAATTTGGAAGAAGCTGTGATTCAATCCACAGACGTTTCTTAGTAGGATACGAAAATCCGAGAGTTGTGAAGAAACGATAGATGTTTTGTTTGGCTTGCTGAACCTAAGGATTTACTCCAACCGAGTTCGAGGACAAGAGAAATTCTGCAATGCTTGTGAGAATGGCCGAGTGTTAGAAATGCGAGATTCGCTAAACCTTATACAAGGTAATGATTTGGGTGCGGAATGGGTTTATCACCATACCGACTTACTCTTGTTATTCGCTCTTGCTATTTTGGAATGGTAAATCTGGGTGACTTACCCATAGTAGAGAGACGACGATGTCAAACCTTGTTTAAACCATAGAATGGTAGGACGATTTATCCATGTACAGGCAACCGCTGCCAAACGTAGGTTATACGCTGAGATCCAACCCCGACCATTTTCCTACACGAGAACCATGAATTGTCGACCACCATGATATTTTTGACAGTTGTTTAGTATTGGCGACATACCTGTCAGATATGAAAACCTAGTCTCGGAAGAACCTCACCAGGATGAAAGGACATGTTTTTGAGGAAAAGGTTATGACCCGACCGGAAGAGCACCAGTGAAAGAGTTATTCCAGAGAATATTTGAAGACCGACAGCGTCAACCCAAAGGATGGAGTACATGAATTTTGTCAGAACCATAGGATTTCTTTTAAGTGTGGTAGCACCCCAGACCTCTCGGGTCGATGGATTTGCTAGAAGACCCCCAAACCCTAACCTTTTCTTGCTAGCCTCTTTGAATCTCGAGGACGAGATTCATTTTAAGTGTGGTAGGTTTGTAACATCCCAAATTCTAAATTTTGGAATGTTATATTAAATAAATATTTATGATTGTTTGTTTATTTGTTGTGTGATTGATTGCGTGACATTGAGTGGCATTTGGAAGTTTCAGAGGCTTTTTAGTTTTTCTTGAATTTGGATTCAAATTGGCATTTGAATTTCAGTTCAAAAATCCCTAACAAATACTTCTTCAAAAGTATGAGAGGAGTTAAAATGACACTCCAAAAATGTCAGAAGAAAAGAATGCCAAAATTTTGAATTCAAATTTGGTTTTATTTGGAATTTGCTAAAAACAATGTTTTTATAAAGTTTTATTTTCGCCTCTGAAAAATAGTTCATCTTTTAGATTTTATTTTTCTGGGAATTTTGGTATATATATGTCCTATACAAAAGTATTTTTATTTTCTCCGTATATATCTAGATATATATATATATATATATATATATTAATATATATATCTATATATATTCCTTCTCACTCTATTTTAAAAAAAAACGCCTTAGCCGGGCGCCAGGCCGGCAAGCCGAGCCACCCGGGTCGCAGCCCACTAGCCAGGCGCCAGCCCAGCCGCCCGCGCAGCTCCCCACACTCGTTCGATCTCTCTCACGTAACTCCCTCTCCCTCACGTAACTCTCTCTCTCTCTCTCTCTCTTTTTCTCTGTTCTTTTTTTTCTCTGACCGCTGGACCCCACCGTGTTATCTCCTTCCTCCCGAAAAACCTGCGCCGCGTATCTCGCTTCGCCGCCTCGCGCACGGCTGCGTCCGCGCCCTCACAAAAACCTAGCTAAATTCTTCCCCTCGCCCAAGTCACACGTCCTATAAGTATCCCTACCCGTCCTCTCGCGATCCCCTTCAAAAACCCTCACTAAAACCCTCCACAGCCGCCGCCATCTCCATCCCGATCTCGTTCTGCTCGCCGCCGTTCATCGGCGCACCCAACGCAGGTGAGCACCCCTTCGACCCCTCTTTCCATCCGCGCACTGCCATCGCCCAGGCGCACTCCCTTGACATGTTTTTGCCCTCTCTTGTCAACTACAGGGGGCAAACCGAGCTCGTACGCCGACCACCGTAGTTGAAGAGCGCCCAACCGCTATCACCATCGCCCTTCTCATTTCCGTCATCTCCAAGCGCGAACTCCACCACCCCCGCGACGCCCTCGCTTCACCGCATCCATTCAGCCACTCCACCGACGCCCGTGACCACCGGAATCGCCGCCCCGATCGGCGCCGACCGCCGCTCCGTCGCCCCTTCACCCGCCAGATCGATATCCAACGCTCCAGATAGATCTAGCCAAGAGTTAGGTTTTCTTAGTAGATCGGTTTAGTTACAGTTTATTCTCGGTTTAGTTAGATAAGATCGAACCGGTCATTTTATTTGTTAGCCCGTATGCATTTTATTTGTTTTCCGCCCGAGCATTAGATAGCTACAGATCGCACCTCCAAGCCCGGTAGCGCATGTTTTCTTTTTTTTTTCGTCCCTGTTTTTAAAACAGAAAGCTTCAATCTTGTAAAATCTGTTTCTCTTAGGTTATTTAATATTTTTAGTTGATTCTTCTTGCTCTGATTTGCAAATTTCCTGTAGTTTCTGTATAAAATAGTTTTGGCCATGTTTTAGTTCTTAAAAATTGTTTTACATTAGTTTTAGTCAGATTAGTATTTCTGCTATAAATTGAGCTAGAATTAATTTTTTTAGTGATTCTTTTTGCCACGGCTTTGTTTTGATCTTACCTATCAGTAAAATTAATTTGGGTACTTATAGATTTTTTAAAAATTAGTTTTTCATGAAAACAACACTGTGCTAGTTATTTTTAACTTGCTGCTGTTTTCTGTTGTTTTAATTATTTTAAAATTTATTTTTACCTCTGTTATATTTTACTTCAGATTTGTTCCGGTAGTGGTAGAGGGTGAACTTTTATTTACAGAAAAATAAAATGTTTTATTTCTTTTTCTTACTAGTTTTGTTTTAAGCATAATTAGAGTTTTAATTTAGCTTTTTATGTGTTTCCTTTTGCTAGTAAAACTTTATGAAAAATACTTCTTGTTAACTTGGTTGATTTATATTTTATTTTCTGCTAAAATTATTAGTTTAGTATTTTCTTTGTTAAGTTTTACTTAGGACAAAACTATTTTTGTAGTTAAGGCAAAATGTTTTCCTAGTAGGTTCTTTATAGTTCTTTTGATGTGTTATTTGTTTTGTATTGGGTTTTGTTATTGAGTTTTTATTTATTATTATTGTTAGATTTGCTTGCTTATGTGAATATCATGTTTGTTATTATAGATTTCATCAGAGAGTTGTGTATAGTCCTGTCAAGTTATTTTTGAGAGCGTTGTTATCTTCATCAACTTACCAGGCAAGTTCACTTTGACCATGTTTTTCATACCTTATTTGCATGTAGTGGCACCCTTTCAACAATCCTCCCAATAGTGTTATTGAATCTTGTAGTTGAGTAGAATGCATGAGGTAGGAATCTATCTTTCTGTTATCAAGCCCGGGACGTTAGTTTCAATGATACGCTATAGTAGACGGGGTTTGGTATGAGTGCACGAGAGTGGTGTGAAGAAGGAGGACTCTACGTCAATGGAGACAACTTCATGATGGCATCCGCAAGGACTGCATCTTCAGGACTCCAATACCTCAACATTTCGAGACTCGAGACAAGAATTCAATACACACTACTGGGTGAAGGACGGTTGATGGGCACCCTGGAGAAACCAGTGGATGGCCGGGATGCATGGAGTCGCGCCATGACATCTTGCGAAAAGCTTCACCCAGACTGAAAGAGACGGAAGAACACTTCATGCTCGGAAGCTTACCTGTGCAACCGCAAGTCACTATGAGCTCTGACTTGGTAGACCTTAGTGGTGACTCTGGCTGGGACGGTGCTAGCAGATGTAGAACTACGGTAGGATTGGATGAGCACCGGACAGTGGTCAGGGGAACTCTTCGGAAGACAATGTTTCGGTCGTCTTGTTCTCAAACACCCTGAAGTGCGAGAACGTAAAAAGAGGGATCGAATCTTGCGGGTAAAGTGTACAAACTTTGCAGAGGGTTAAAACCTAATCGATTAGCCATGTCCCCGGTTACGAACAATTTGAGCATCTGGACTTGGATCTATCTCGGAACTCTCAACACCGGACTGATAACATAATTGTGGGCAACTTATGATGATTTTGGGCTATGAGACATCGGTTGGCGGGACCATGTCATGATAGAAAACTCCGTAGTACAGACTCCTGATATTACTTTGATGTAGGAAAAATAGAACCAGCTTTTACGCAAACAAAACTCAGATATAGTTCCACAAAGCCATATTGCATATAGTATAGTTTATCATCTGTTGTTCTTATAGTGATCTTGCCGGTACATTCAATGTACTGACCTATACGGCTGCAACGTGTCATGTTGCAGATAATTTTCTTCCGACGTGTAAGAGTACGGTACAGGGTTACGGTCTACACTCAACCTGCCGATGGTGTTGATGGGACTTCAACCGATTGTCTGTTTCCGCTGAGACATATGAGGTATATATCAGTTTTACATTATTTATACATGTGATTGCACTTTGATATATACATTGATGTACTGTGTGCCAAAGATCTTGATCCGAGGATGGCATGGATACACAGAGGCTTGACAGTCTGAGGTCGGTTCGCTACATTATTAGACCCTCAACAAGCAAAAGTAGAAGTTTTTAAGTCCTTCAAGTTGAGGTGGAGTTTTAGCACAAGTTTAAGCATTCACAATACATTTGAAGCAAGCATGGCAAGAGAGCAGTGGAAAGAGTAAAGCATGTTAATTGAGAAAGTAAAGGGACGGGATTGGAGTGTGCAAACGCAAAGAAGACACGGAGATTTTTTGGCGTGGTTCTGATAGGTGGTGCTATCGTACATCCACGTTGATGGAGACTTCAACCCACGAAGGATAACGGTTGTGCAAGTCCACGGAGGGCTCCACCCATGAAGGGTCCACGAAGAAGCAACCTTGTCTATCCCACAATGGCCATCGCCCACGAATGACTTGCCTCACTCGGGTAGATCTTCAGGAAGTAGGCGATCTCCTTGCCCTTACAAACTCCTTGGTTCAACTCCACAATCTTGTCGGAGGCTCCCAAGTGACACCTAACCAATCTAGGAGACACCACTCTCCAAAAAGGTAATAGATGGTGTGTTGATGATGAACTCCTTGCTCTTGTGCTTCAAATGATAGTCTCCCCAACACTCAACTCTCTCTCACATATTTGGCTATGGTGGAAAGATGATTTGAGTGGAAAGCAACTTGGGAAAGGCTAGAGATCAAGTTTCTTGTGGTTGGATTGGAATGTCTTGGTCTCAACACATGAGTAGCTAGTTCTCTCTCAGAAAATGAGTAGTGGAAGTGTAGGAACCTTCTGGATCTCTCTGGATAGAGAAGGGGGTGGAGGGGTATATATAGCCTCCACACAAAATCCAACCGTTACACACAATTGACCCAACTCGGTCAGACAGAAATAGAAGAACTCGGTTAGACCGATTTAGTTCAAAACATGAAGGTTAGGAATCTCGGTGGGACCGACATGATCAACTCGGTGGGACCGATGTGCTAGGGCTAGGGCAAAACCTCATCTCGATGTGACCGATTGCATGAACTCGGTTAGACCGACTTTAGCAACAAGCAAACAGAGAGTTGGTCAGGCAAACTCGGTGTGACACATTGCACATTTCAGTGAGATTGAAATATTATAATAGGCAACAAAGAGTTTTCAAGGCCATCTTGGTGGGACCAAGATCTGTATCGGTGAGACCGAATTGTCTAGGGTTTCTGGTAGTGGCTATGTCAAAAGAACTCGGTGGCGCCGGATAGATTGACTCGTTAGGCCCGAGTTTGACTTTGGGTTTTGGACATATTTGGAAATGATGAAGTGGCTGAGGGTTATGGAGCAATATCACTAAGAACTTTGAGCAAGTAGACCATTAAGAAACACCTCATCCCCTTTTAATAGTATTGACTTTCCTATGGACTCAATGTGATCTTGGATCACTGAAATGAAAATGAAGAGTCTTGAGACTTTTGCCAATCTTTGTCCTTACCATTTTGAAGGAGTTCCACGCCATCTTGTCTATGCTACGCCATTGATGAACTTTTTGAAATATACTAGATAAAGATATTAGTCCAACAAAAGATATGTTTTCATTAATTACCAAAATCACCCAGGGAGCACTTGTGCTTTCAGTATTTTATGGTAGCCACTATTAAGATCAATTTTAGAGAAGATGTTGGCTCCGCTAAGCTCATCTAGCATGTCGTGTAAGCTTGGAATAGGATAGCGATACCTAACCGTGATAGCATTGATAGGACGACAATCGGAACACATGCGAAATGTACCATCTTTCTTGGGAAAAAGGATTACCGGGACGGCACAAGGGCTCAAGCTTTCTCATACATGGCCGTTGTTGATAAGTTATTGTACTTGCTGTTGGATCTTCTTGGTTTCCTCGGGGTTGACGCGGTAGGGAGCTTTATTAGGAAGAGGTGCTCCGGGGATGAGGTTGATGCGGTGTTCGATGCCTCGAAGTGAAGGTAGACCCGGAGGTAGTTCGTCGGGGAATACATCTTGGAATTCTTGCAATAGGGAAGATAACACTAAAGGTATATTGTGAGAGGTGTTAGTTTTTGGTGCCTCGTCCTTGCACAATAAGACATAGTGCATAACACCTGATGGGTTCTCACACAGTTCCCTCATGTCACTTTTGGTGGCAAATAGCACTAAGTTCTTCTTGTCGCTCATCGTGGAGGCACTCATTTTGGGCTTGTGGCTCTCACTCCCATTTGGGTGGCTCACTCTCTCACTATTCTCTGCATGATGGGTGGCTTGCTTGTTGGTGATCACTTGGCTTGGAGACATAGGTCGTAGCACATACTCCTTTCCCTTCATCTTGAAGCTATAGTGATTGGTACGCCCGTTGTGGATGATGACTCGGTCAAATTGCCATGGTCGTCCAAGAAGGACGTGGCAAACGGACATAGGAAGAACATCAAACTCCAAAGTGTCTTCGTATGCTCCTATCTTGAAGGAAACTTGCACCATATGTTCCACTTGAATAGTGTCGGAGTCGCTAAGCCATTGAACCTTGTAGGTATGGGGATGCTTCATCTTGACCAATTGGAGCTTGGAGCATAGTTCTTCACTTGACAGTTATGGCAACTTCCTTCGTCGATGATGACCTGCACGAACCTTCCATTTATGCCCGCCTTGGTGTGGAATATATGGCATCTTTGGACTTCGTCTTGTTGATGTTGAAGTGTCAAGACCTTGGAGACAATGAGACCAGGGCTCGAATCTTCGTCACAAAAGACGTGATCATCTTCATCTTCATTGACGCGTTGGTGCATGGCCACTTTCTCAAGGGCTTCCATTTCTTCTTCACTCATGGAGTCGTATGTACTATCGTCGTTGAGAATCATGGTGCGCCTGTTGGTACAATCAAAGGACTTGTAGCCTCGGCCGCCGCATCTGAAGCATTCGATGGAACTTATCTTGATGGTCTCATCTGATGGAGTTGTAGTGATGAAGCTCTTGGCTTGAAGTTGCTTGAAGTAGGAGGATGACTTGAGGTTGTCGAAGTTTTCTTGTAACTTGACTTGTCGCCGTTGGTTGTAGAAGGCTTGGTTGAGGTAGAAGGTGTTGGAGTCATTGAAGCTTGGGTGTTGGAGAAGCCATAGGACTTGGAAGAGAACTTTGCATACTTTAAGTCATCTTGCACTTGTCGCTCCGTTTTGTAGCTTGATGCACTAGCTCGATGAGGTTGGAGTAAGGTTAGAAGTCGGTGATTTTCTTGATAGGGTGATTGATTCCATTCAAGAACCGTGCCATAGTTTGCTCATCATCTTCCGTGACATTAGCTCGTATCATGGCAATCTCCATTTCTTTGTAGTACTCTTCAACGCTCTTTGTTCCTTGCTTGAGGAGTTGTAGTTGCTTGAAGAGGTCGTAGTTATAGTATGTTGGCACGAAGCGCGCTCTCATGACATCCTTCATTTGATCCCATGTGGTGATTGGTGGTTCACCTCTTGCTTCTCGATGATAGATGACTTGCTCCCACCAAATAAGGACATAGTCTTGGAACTCGAGGGATGCCATGGCGATCTTCTTCTCTTCCTCGTAGTTTTGTAAGAAAGATCTTGTCAACCTTCAATGCCCATGAAAGGTACTCTTCGGGATCATTGCTTCCGGAAAACTTGGGCATGGTGAACTTGAGTTTGCCATAGGGTTGCTCTTCATTGTGTTGGGGTCGAGGGTGATGACGTCCTTGACATGGAGGATTGTTGCCCTCTAATTGCTCTTGGCATGGAGGATTTCCATTGTCTTCTTACTCTTGGCGAACTTGTGCTTCTTGTCGAGCTTGTGGTTCAACAGGAGCTTGTTGTTCTTGTCTAGCTTGTGGAGGAGCTTGAGGAACTTGACGATGCACTCATGTTTGATATATTCTTTCTTGAACTTCGTCGCGAAGTGCTTCTTCTTCTTAACGTGTGTGGCGGTTCCGGTTGGCAACACCATGATTCTTGTGTTGGAGGGCACGTAGCACCTCAAGTGCTTGAGCGTCACATCATTCTTGTTGTTGACGTAGCACGATGGCGTCTTGCTCATCTTGATGTTGGCATTGCCGTTCTTGCATTAGCTCTTGTTGGTGTCGTTGTTCTTGTGCTTCCTCTTGTTGGCATAGACGTTGCCTTTCTTGTGCTTGCGGGAATGTAGCTTGATTTTGATGATGTCGATATCCTTGCTCTTCAAGTTGCTCTTGTGGACCACTGCCGTTTAGAGGGTTGCGGCTTGCGTGATGATCTTGCGCGGCTCGTCAAAGATTGTTCGATGTCGGTGTACTTGAGCCGGAGATGGTGTCGTCGGAGTGGCGACTCGAGCGGCTCTTTCGTGAGTAGGATAAAGTGGAAGAAGAGCGGTTGACCAACAAGGCACGAATCTCGTCCATTCTTGTGTTTTTCTCTTGTTTTTGTTCATCGAGCTTGTTGTCGAAGTAGTCTCTTGTATGTTGCTCGGAATGTCACAAGTCGGTGGCGAGATTGTCGATGCGGTCGCTCAATGCTTGTTGTTCTTGATGCAATGCTCTTTGTGTGCCGAAGAGGTGGTTCTTGGTGAAAAAGTTGTTCGGGTCCTCGTCTTGCTCGATGAAGAGTGGATTAGTAGAAGTAGTTGGCGTATCCATCATTCCAAGTAAATGTGTGAGTGGAAGAAAGGAATAACAATACCCAATGTACCTTGACCGATGTTGAAAATGGATCAAATATCACTCAATGATGTAACAAGGAAATAGCACAATTGGCACTGTATCTCATCAATCTCTCACACCTACACAAAGAAAGCTTATGGTGGAGCTCGGTTAGGATGGTGGCACAAAATTTATGCAATTGTTAATGAGACTCAATAATGTTGAAAAAGATTCACAAATTTGCAAATGCAACAAGTAGACCAATAGCAAGATATGGTACATGGAAACACAGACACGAATAGATGGGGTCATGCAACCAAGGAATGAGCCAAAATGTGGAATCCACGAAAATGCTCGTGTTGCACAATGCTAGAGAGACGCTAGCTCAATTGCACAATAGGTGGATACAGAACTTGTGCACAACCTACTAAGTAAAAGCAACGACTTCTATCCCAAGTATGCTATATATATGGTGTTCCGATGATATGATCCAAGATGATCGAGTATGACAATCTTAATGTAGTATGATTCTATGGTTCTTGCTTAAAAGCTCTTTGCTTATCTTTTCCTTTTGCTTAAAAGCTTGTTTGGCTCTTTCTCTTGTGAGCTCTTTCGTTGGCCTCTATGCAAAACTTCACGAACCAAGATAGCAATTGTATATGCTATGACAACCTTGTGACACAAAAGATGATACCGAGATATGTAATACCAATATGATGTGGTATGTATGCTATGGGAACTATGATCACTAATGTGCACAAGTAAGGTTGCCGGCAATACTCAAAGGCTAGTCTCGATAGGAAATGCACGCAAAATGGGCTATGGGGTTATCAATGCAATGGCAAGGAGTAGACAAAGATGTCGTCAAAGTTACCGTCATTGCTTACGGTTGAGGATGTCAAAATTCTTGAGAGGTATTTGTCGATGACGAGTCCATGGCAAAGATGAGCGGCGGTGATGTTGATGCCAACCGTCCCTAAGTTGCCGAGACGCGTTCGGAAACGGGAACCGCAACTCAAATTCTCAAAGAACAAAACATGTCAAAATTTGTCGGACTGCTAGCGTGTAAGCAATGGTGGATGCGGAAAGTGGTGGTGGTTTGATAAGTGGAGTTATCAGAGTGTTGGTGCGGAATGTGGTATGGGGGTACGTATGCGGAAATGGAAATGGAGTGGCAATGCGGAAGGGTGAGCGGTGGCTGCAATTTTTTGGGCAAAAAATTTCAGTTTCGTCAGGAAACGTCGGACGTCCCGTGGTGGTCGGATGACCAGTGATCGTCAGACGTCCGGAGACTGTCAGACGTCCGGTGCCTGGGCGATTTTGGGCATGGGATGAACTTCTAGGGTTCGTGGTGGAGGGGCAAAATTTGGTCAAAATTGGACGGATTTGTGAATGGAAATGGAGAAAAAGATGTGGGAAAGCTAGATCTACCTGCTACACACGAAATCCACGCATCAAATCCAACAAAACTTCATCACACTAACAAATCACAAAAAAAATTGGGGCTATTTTTGGTTGGGATTCTCGAAATTGGGGAAGAACACAACAAAACAAGGCTAGAAAACAAGGGCAGGGGCTCCCAATTCGTGATCAACCAAGGCTTATGATACCAAGATCATGTAGGGTGGAACCCTAGGGGGCGATCTTTCATGATTGAAGTGGATCCTAAGAGGAACACGAGGGGAAAACGAGGGAAATCACTCAAACCAACAAGATTCGATTACACATGTGCTAGATCCTCGAAACACAAAGAGATACACGATCCACGATCAACAAAGGACGATACAAGTAGCAAGTTCTTCTCCGTGAGGAGGTCTTGATGGTCTTCCCGTTAGGGGTCCTGAATCTAAGGTGGATCTTCTCCGTAGAGGCCGCGGCCTCTCTCGGTGGAGTAGATCCGGATGGATGAGCAAAGCTCTATCTCTCAAATGAGCTATCACTGTGCTAACCCTAGAAAGATGGAGGAGGAGGAGTATATATAGTCTAAGTGGACAAAGGGGTACATGGGCCTCGGCCCAACACGTTGTCAACACACAGGCGTTGGACGTCCGACATCTAACGGTCGTTCGGTGGCTTGCGAGGGTCCAGACATCCGGTACTTGTTGGAAGTCCGGCGGTTTGGATCGGGATGGTTGGTGTCGGATTTCTGGCCGACGTTGGATGTCTGGGGCGTCGGTCGTCTAGTGGTCTCCATACTTCCGATGTTTTGGTACTGTGATGGTGGTGCCGGTCGTCCGGAGGCTGGAGCATGTCGGTCGTCCGGTTGTTGTTAGTCGTCTGTCCACTGGAGCGTGCGCAGGCTGGGACTCGGCTGGTTGGCTGGAGCTCCCAGGCGTCGGACGTCCGACAAGTACCAGTTGTTCGGTGGCTGTAGATTTCTGGTAGCTCTTCCTCTTGGTCATTGTACTTGGTGCCCTCGCTGTCTTGGCCATTGGGTGTAGTTTCTCCGTGGCTATCCTCTAGGTACTGATCACACATAGTGTTTCCGTTTGAGGTAGTAGCCATGTTTCACATGTAGAAAGTGGTAGTTCCGAGAGGAGCGAGTTCACCTTAGTTTCGATAGCCTTTGCTCGAGATCTTGTCATTGGTCCAAGTGATGTTGTGGGAGACGTAGGTAGGTCCATGGGGATGACCTAGGGATGCGCCGTATCACTTACCCTATTCTCTCTTTTAGATATCACCACGAAGGTGATTCTCAACCACTAGTTGTAGACCTTGGGGTGGTCTCCAAACCCTCACAAACTTTCCGGGGGTAATCACAATGATCGATTCCTCTCTGAAGAACACCTACCACCTAGGAGTCTCCAACCTCCAAGAGTAACAAGAACGATGGGGAAAAGCTCAAGACTTGCTCAAATCACGAATTCCTTTGGTGAGAAGAAGGGGAAGGAGTGCATCTATGACTTGAACGGACAACTTATCACAAATGCTCTCAAATCCCTTAGGGATCTAGGGTTTGGTGTATGAGATTGAGAGAGAGAGAGAGAGAGTGAAATGTGTTCTTGGGGGTGCTCAAAGTGAATGGTCAACCCTCTCATGGGATAGGAGAGAGATATTTATAGTACCCCCAAGAAGTGGCCGTTGGAGCCACTTAAGTGTAGTAGATGTCGGACGTCCAAAGCTTACTGGACAACAGACACATTACCAGTCATCCGAGAAATCTTTAGTGAAACGATGAATGTGGAAGAGAATCAGTGGTATGTATGTATCCATGGATATCTGGAAAGAGCCGGTCATTTGGTGCACCAAGATACACGGGTCGACCGCTACAGACTGGACGTCCGACATGATGTCTCTGTTGGGATGCCACCGGGTTTCCGGCAGAGACCGGTCATCCGACGTTTTTTCTCGGGATAGTGAGTACCGGATTTCCGGCATACGCCGGTCATCCGAATCACCGGATGTCCGACAGGGACCGGGTGTCCGATGTTTTGGCTATGTTAGGGACAGACCAGATTTTCGGTAGGGACCAGAAGTCCAACGTTTTGGTCCTGTAGAGAAAGTACCAGACTTCCGTTGAATACGGTTGTCCGGTGTGCATTGGGTGCCCAGACTTCTGACAAGTATCAGACGTCCGATAAAGACAGAGATAGTGACTATAAGATGAAAAGGAAGAAGAGAGGAAAATCGTGAGTTTTGGAGCAAGTCCTTCATGAGACCCCATGTTCCCCTCTAAATAGTGCGGGATCCGTATACCCAAGAACAAACATAAAAGCCTAAGCTAGTTGTCTTGTTTCCTTGTTCTTGAGCAATATATGTATGTCCATAGTCTTGATCCACACACAGTCCTGTGGGGACTAATCCTGAGATAAACTTGACAAACACTGTTAGCCCCCTATGTGTATATTGTCATCAACATCAAAATATGATTAAGGGCATGATTGCAGTTTCAATCTCTCCCTTTTTGGTAGTTGATGACAGCATACACATAGCTCTCAAAAGAAAAAATATTCAATGCTTAGGACAGATTTGTAGAAGAGCTCCCCCTAGTTGTGACTAATATAAACGCACAAAATGCACATATATGGGAAGCTCCCCCTCAAGGCAATACCCATAACCAACATTTGAGCAAAATATATTGAGCATAATTCACCACTCCAATGCATACAATTATGATGGATGAACTTAGGAAAAACACATTAAGGCATAATATCTCATCATAGACAAAAGTCATACCACCACTCATAGCATAATGGTTCAACAAACATAAATAACAAAACATGGTCTAATACATGATAATACCATAGAACTACCGAGCAAATCAAGACGTAAGACAGATAAAGACTTCTCCCCTTGGGATCAAGTACCCAAAAGGGGCCGAAGAAGAGCAGCTAGGAAGTCATAGAGCATCATGATCATCATGAGCACCACTACCACCGGCCTCATCAAAGAAATCAGCCCACTCAGGACTAGAAGGGAACCCAAAATCTGAAGGAGGAGCCTCAGGAAGACGCTCATCCTCACTCACATCGGTAGCTCCTGAGTCGCTCAGACGAGGCTTCAATGCATTATGGGAAGAAATCATGCGAGAGACAACATCGTGGTTCTGCGTGCACTAGAAGGTAAAAGCATTCGTCATCATAGAGTGGGCTTTACCGATGGATCGAGCAAAGCAGCCAAATGGTGCATGGTCAAATGATGGTGTAGGCTGGCGAGACTGAGACTCCGCATGGCGAGGAACGGAAGCAGAGGGCCTGGGAGCAGCATCATCAGCCATATGAGGAGGAATTTCCCACTTTGAGAGGGAAGTAGCCCGAACCATAGAAAACGGAGCCACATGATAAATGAGAGCCTAAATAAATGGAGCATGAGGAAATGCCTGCTTATATTGAAGACTAGCCAAACGAATCTCATGCTAGAGGAAATGAGGGACATTGATCTTGCCCTTTGGAGACTCATATAGGTGATACATGAGATCAGTACAATAGCTTTTGTAGGACCCCTTGTCACCCATCTTGGGATAGATGGAATGAATCACACACTGATAGATGATGAAGAAGGGAGACCTCCGAATGGCTACCTGATTAACATAATGATGTTGATCTTCTTTCAGAATACCCTTCAAGGCTTTGAGCAGGAAACCATACTCGTCAATAGGATTAGGATGGTGACTGGCATCATCCTTGTGGATTTTGAAGCCAACATCAGGAAAGCCTAGTGCAACAACACAATCCCCGTAGGAGCCAGTGTGTTCAGTGTCAGATGTCATCCATGTGATGGTCTTGTTAGGATGGAAGAAACAAGTAGCATAGAACTGAAGGATGGCAGCCTCACTGAAATCATGTTGGAAAGCAAATGGCAAGTCAAGCCCAAAGGACTCAATAAGCTCAGTGGCACCAGGATACTTCACGTGATTGGCCCAAATGTGATCCAAATCAATGAAATGGTGCAGAGAGAGTCCCTTTGGAAAAATGATGGTGGTGAAAATGTCCTCCAGCATATTGGTGTGAAACCATGGATCAAGAGAATCTTGACCCACCTCAAACTGATTGACGTCACGACAGAACTTGAGATATGCAACCCTGGGAACTTTAGTGAAATCCTTGAGTGCACGACCAAGCAACTGAGGCGGCTCTAGTGAGATGCGCTGTCCATTTTCATTTGGTTGTGCCAGAGGAGGAGTAGGTGTGTAGGAGGCCCTATAAGAGCCGGAAGGCCGGATCGAAACGACCACATATTCTGCATGGTCTTCATATGCCATCTCCTCTTCATAGTCAGACCCCTCGGGAGAAGTGGTATCCTCACGGATAGGATGTTTGTCTGCCGCTTTCGCGGATGGAGACGTTCTTGCGAGTCATCCGAGACACCGCGACGAGACACAAGAGCAGTAGGACCACCGACATTCTTGTGGGAAGAATGTTTGATTTTCGGCATTGTTGAGGCAGCAACACCTTGTGGAGCAATGAAAGAAAATGGAGATCACCACCATGCATGAATCTACAAGGAATACGAGCGGTTGACGGAAGAACAAGATGAGGGCAATTTAGGGCTACCTCGGGGGAAGGACACGGGGGCCGGATCGACAGAGGGACGGGAAATCCACTCCCAGATAGCTCGGCGGTGCGGGAGATTGATAGAGCCAAAGGTGTCTCGTCTTTTGATGAGATGGTGGCTATCGTTTTTGGTGGAGTAGACTTTGACGATCTGACTATGAACGTGCGAGGATGTCGCGTCTTAGCAATCGCTAAACCAACTCCGAGAGGTTCTTGACCACACTGGAGCACGATCAACCTAACCATGAAGGTCAATTTCCTGCAAGCAAACTAAGAACAAGCAAGAAACCAAAATCGCAATCTGGATATTGCGAATATAAGAGGAAATCTTTTTTAATGAAGGTGGGGTTCTGTGACGTCTTGGTCTGGTCGTAGAACACAAACAAAGTACGCGAAGTTACAGCTATGGCGAACTTTTAATCTAAATAAAACCCAAGTCTAAACGATGCCTTAAGGTCTATATTTATAGGGGAAAAGAGAGGGGATTTCGTCTACCCTTGGCAAGGTGGGACTAAAATACCTCCCGGTTCGTTTGCCCTATAATATGGACTCTAAAAACAGCCTATGAAGTAGTATTTAGAATTACATGGCCCTAGCCCAAAATAAGGTGGCACAGCACCAATAATAAGCTATGGACGAAATTTATGAAAGACATGTTGTATATTTCGTCCATCTTCTTGTATGTCATCATGGTGGATTCAAAGTGCGGAAATCTCCTTCATAAAGTTTGTTCTTGTTCCCTTCGTGTGCGCCTTCATCATAGTGCTTGATCATGCTCCAGTGTTCATTCTTCTTGTCCATGCTAGGTGCTTCAACTGTAACCAACACAAATATATCTAAGTTAGGTAGCATCACATTCTCATGAACATTAGAAATATTACCAAGAAACGAAAGTACCTGATAATTCAACTGGCGTGCGCGAGCTCTAGTAATTGGTCCAATAGGTATAGTAGCAGGGGTTGTGGGTGTAACTGTGCTAGCCATGTCCTCATCATCCTCCCCTTCTTGAAAAAAAGCCGTCCTTGGCGTTGCTTAATTTGAAATATGGCTAACAAAAGAGGCAAGATGTACATGTTGTATATGTATATGTCATCCATTTTTACTGATCTCAGTTGTGGCACATGTGACACAGTTATACAAGAGCACCCTTCAAAAGTCGTGAAATATAAAGCCAATATATTATCACAAGAAGTCAAAGGCATGGAAATATTGCAACTCAGTTTGCACATATAAGTGAAGCTCTTAATCGTAACAAAAGATTGGCAATGCTCATCATTAAACCATCCCAACCTTGATGAACCATCACAAAGATTAGAGGTCATATCAAAATGATTAATCATTGGCACAACTATTTTCAAACGTATTTGATCCAAATCTAATTTATTCCCTGATTCACATGGTTCTTTCGCATCAATGGTTAATTCAATGGGTTCACTCAAAATTGTTTGATCACATGGCAAAGTCAAATCATGAACATAGTCCTCTAAAATAGCCAGTGTGATCAAAGTAGTGGGTAGCTCATTGCATGGTTCATTTAAATTGACAAGGCATTCATCATACTCATGTGGAGGTGTAAGATCGGTACCTTTGTCATTACCTCTTATGATCAACTCAGATGATGTAGGCACTATCGGAGGTGATGTCACATAGTAGAGGTGATGTAGTCCTCGCAACAACAGATGTGGTTGTCATATTACACCTAGTAGTTGAAGGAACAACCGTATCATCTCTTGGAATGTGCACCTTGTGCTTATTCTCCTTGTCGACAACACGCCATTTTATTTCCTGTTCAGCTTTGCAAGCAAGACGAAACAAACGGTCCATATGATAACACTCTTCATGAATTAGTATCTCATGTATATCACAGTTTAATCCTCCCCAAAATTTATCCATAAAATCATCTTCACTTTCCTCTAACAAGGGGTGCAACAAGGTAGTTCGTAAATTATCATAATATTTTGTTACGGTGTCACTACCTTGTTTTAAATGTTGTAGTTTTTTAAGCATGCCACGAGTATAATAAACATCGACGAATATATCTCTCAGGACAAGTTTTAAATCATCCCAAGTATTAGGTACATAATCGAGGTATAACCGACAATGTTCAGTCCACCAAACAGTAGCAAAACCAGTGAAAGTACCAACCGTGGCCTTAATTTTTTGATGTTCCGAAAAATTATGAGAAGCAAATATAGCATTTATTTTGAACTCCCATTCAAATGTATACACCAGGCTTAAAACGACCATTAAAATGTGGCATGAAAACAAGAACCTGATTGTGCGCATTCTGATGTCTTCGCGCCTCTTGTGGTGGTGGTTGTATTTTCGGATGTGGTGGCACGTCTCCCACGATTGATGAAGCCCAACTAACTCTGGAACCTGCCATAATTAGTGGAAAACAAGAAACAAAATTCGAGAAAATGTTCCTTTGAACTACTAGGATGTGGTGGTAAAACACTCACAGTATAGCAAATATCAAGGGCTTACAAGTTCTTACCATGCAACAGGTGGTGACCGGCAACCTGCGGTGTCAAATAACTTCAAGAGTTGGGTAAAACGATTGCCAGGTGAACGTATGTATGCACGATGCAGAAATATGTGGAGCTGAGTTGGATTTATATGTGTGGAAAAAAAAGATACAACCACGTTAATTAATGCAAGTTGAATAATTGCTCAAAGTAGTCGAGTGCTGGTCCTAGACTAGACTGTACTAGAGACGCGAGCCTAAGACACAACTGAATATTCACGCAAAGAGAGAATATTGAGCGTACGAAGATAGACCGAGCTGAAGCGACAAAGAAAAATAAGAGCTGATGCACTCTTCCTTTTTTTTGATCCTTTCCAAACGAACCAAAACTAAACAACACGTATCCTTTTTTGCTTCTCTTCTTCTTTTTTCTCTCTCTCTTCCAAACCGTACCAAGAGACTTACGATCCCTTCAAATAGTTCCACCTACTTTTTTACTAAATTGAAAAAATCGAGCCAATCAATATTATACGCTAGGAAGCAAACGATTTGTACCCTTATTTTTGTCTCTCTCTATCCAACCAGGTCACGTGCAACAATGAATGACTTGCCAATATTCTTTTGTTTTTAATTTGGATCAGCACAAAACCTGCCATTTTTCCTTTCCAAATCTCTCCCCCTAAATCTATTATATCCAAATAAAAGAATCCCAACAATCGCCGGTTCCTTGCCTCACTTTCTTTCTTTTCTATTTTCCTATTCACGTGCTCAAATCTGCACACAAAATCGGAATTAATATACCTTCCTTTTTAATTTCCGAATATTTCTCTCTCTTCCAAATAAACTACTCATTGGTTTGGACGTACTAGTATCTCCTTCCTTTTCTCATTTACTCTAGAAGTCAACTTGCCAAATGAAACAAAACAGATCATAACTTTCCTTTTTATTTTTTCCTTTATTGTCTCCAAGGACGTACTAGTATCTCCTTCCTTTTCTCTCTCAAAGTCAACTCGCCAGGATATGGAAACCTCCAACGGATCTTGTTTCCCTTTTTTTCTATTGCATCAAACGAATCTGGACTCCTCCTATGTTATGTTCTCGTCAACACAACTCGACCTTGCTCTTTATTTTTCAACGATCAAAACAGCCACAACAGACCAAGATTCTTCTTCTTAAATGCTTGAGCGTTTTTTCTCTCAGTTGCCTTTTCTCCAAGGAGGAGGTTTCGCGTGCAATACAGAAACTCTGATGTATCTGATCTATTCAGAACACAATCACGTTTTGGAAACTGAACCGTACATGTTTCTCTTGGAATCCCAACAGAATCTGCTATCTTCTCTCTCCCCAATCGAATCTGTTTTGGAAACCATCGGCAGTTTTTTTTCTATCCAAACCTGCCAAAACAACAACCAAACAAATCTAATGTTTCCTTTTTTTTACAATCCAAATAGCACACACACAATCAGAAATCCTGAACCTTTTTTTCTCTCTCTCCCCACAACAGATCCAAACTCCAACGCAAGTGCTCTTTCCCTTTTTTGTGCTTTGGTCTCCACTTCTCCCAAAACGAATCTGATCTTCTTCTTTTTTTCTCTCTCTCGAAGATGAAACACGCTCTAAGATGAACTAATATGATGGTGAAACCAACTAAGATGATGATGATGTGTGACAACGGCAGATGGATGGTGGTGATGGTGGCGAATGAAATAGATGACAACAAAAGATGTCAATGAAGTGGATGATGGTGTTGCAGATGCGGCGTGAACAAAAGCGTGCCCGAACTTCGAAACTCTAAAAGACTAGACTCTACAACCAGCAACTCGACACACGATGCAATCGAAAATTCAACAATGCAAAAACTAAGTGATAATAGCGAAAGGCTCAGACTGTCTGGGACACGGATGAACTAGTCTAATTTTTTTTTTTTGCTTTTTCTTGGACTCTAGGTATGAAGAACAGATGCAATCTAGACCGAAAAACTGGAAAATCTCATCGAGTAGCCTGAAAACTGATACCACTTGATAGAGGCAAAGGTATCCTGTCTTTCGATGAGATGGTGGCTATCGTTTTTGGTGGAGTAGACTTTGACTATCTGATTACGAACGTTCGAGGACGTCGCTCCTTAGCAATCGCTAAACCAACTCCGAGAGGTTATTGACCACGCCGGAGCACGATCAACCTGACCACGAAGGTCAATTTCCTGCAAGCAAACGAAGAACAAGCAAGAAACTGAAATTGCAATCTGGATATTGCGAACATAAGAGAAAAGCTTTATTAATGAAGGTGGGGTTTTGTGACGTCTTGGTGTGGTTGTTGAACACAAACTAAGTACGCGAAGTTGCAGCTATGGCAAACTTTTAATCTAAACAAAACCCAAGTCTAAATGATGCCTTAATGGCTATATTTATAGGGGAAAAGAGAGGGGATTTCGTCCACCCTTGGCAAGGTGGGACTAAAATACCTCCCGGTTCGTTTCCCATAAAATATGGACTCTAAAAATAGCCTATGAAGTAGTATTTCGAAATTACATGGGCCTAGCCCAAAAATAAGGTGGCGCAGCACCAATAATAAGCCACTGACGAAATTTATGAAAGATATGTTTTATATTTCGTCCATCTTCTTGTATGTCATCATGGTGGCTTCAAAGTGCGGAAATCTCCTTCATAAAGTTCGTTCTTGTTCCCTTCACGCGCGCCTTCATCATAGTGCTTGATCATGCTCCAGTGTTCATTCTTCTTGTCCATGCTAGGTGCTTCAACTGTAACCAACACAAATATATCTAAGTTAGGTAGCATCACATTCTCATGAACATTAGAAATATTACCAAGAAACGAAAGTACCTGATAATTTAATTGGCGTGCGCGAGCTCTAGTAATTGGTCCAATAGGTATAGTAGCATGGGTTGTGGGTGTAACTGTGCTAGCCATGTCCTCATCAGAGATCCACTCCCTAGTGGCGTGGCGGCGGGCAGAGGCGAGAGGAGGGGAGGGGAGGGGAATAGGCAACTTCCCGTTCGACCCCGTCCCCAGATTTTATATGGGCCGCAGACATTTACCGGACGACTGACAGATATCGGACGTCCGGGAACTGATGGGTGCGCCAGACAGACTAGGCAACGGACGACTAGATGACCTGGACGTCCGAGGCCTATGATAAAAATGAGGGTTGTGAAGGAATACTACACAGCAACCGGATATCCGGCCAACGTCGGACGACCGGTATGCTGCGAGTCATCGGATGTCCGACAAGTGTCGGAAATCCGGTGCCAAAAGTTTTGCACAGAACACGATTACAGAGTTTTGGATGAACCCTAGACAAGAGCGATTATAAGAAGATAGATAGAGATGAAACCACATGTGCAGTAACTAGACACACATATGATGGACCCCATGCACGAATCTACAACTCTTCCACGAGGAAGGGCGGTGTCTAAGGCCACCATGTGTGAGTATGTGTGTCATGATACCGCGAAGATTTTATCCAATCTAGACTACGAAAAACTGGTAAAATCTCACTGAGCATCCTGGAAATCTGATAGCACTTGTTAGAGGAAATAGTGTCCTATCTTCGATGAGATGGTGGCCGTCGTTTTTGGTGGAGAAGACTTTGACGATCTGATTATGAACGTGTGAGGGCGTTGCGCCTTAGCAATTGCGAACCCAACTCTGAGAGGTTATTCACCATGTCGGACCATGATCAACCTGACCACGAAGGTCTATTTCCTGCACGCAAAAGAAGAACAAGTAAGAAACTGAAATTGTAATCTGAATATTGCGAATATAAGAGGAAAGCTTTATTAATGGAAGTGGGGTTCTGTGACGTTGTGGTCTCGTCGTTGAACACAAATGAAGTACGTGAGTTGCAGCTATGTCAAACTTTAATCTAAATGAAACCCAAAGTCCAAATGGTGCCTTAACGGTTGTATTTGTAGGGGAAAAGAGAGGGGATTTCGTCCCCCTTGTCAAGATGGGACTAAAACACCTCCTGAGTCGTTTCCCCTACAATTAGGACTCTAAAAAATAGCCTATAAGTAGTATTTCAAAATTACATGGGCCTGGCCCAAAAATAAGGTGGCGCGACACCTATATAAAGCTAGGGACAAAATTTATGAAAGGGCATCTTGTATATTTCTTCCATGCACTTGTACATCATCATGGTGGCTCCAAAGTGCTGAAATCTCCACCAGAAACTCCGCTCTTGTTCCCCTTGCACATGCCATCATCTCCATGCTTGATCATGCTCCAGTGTTCATCATTCTTGTCCAAGCTAGGCCCTTCATTTGTAAGCAAAACAAATGTCTCCAATTTAGGTAGCATCATATTCTCATGAACATTAGAATCGTTACTAAGAAACGAATGTACCTGGTAATTTAATTGGCGTGTGCGAGCTCTAGTAATTGGTGCCATGTATGTAACATCAGGGGTTGTGGGTGTAACTGTGGTAGTGATGTCCTCATGGTCGGTTGCCATCTAGGGATTTACATGCCGAAACTAATAGATCTTCTTGGAGCACACACCAAGTCTTGTTAAGCTGAATACGTATAGGTTGGAGGTCTCCGGAGTCCTTATTAACGTACCACTAGCTCGTCCCACCGACTAAACTGCCTGGGCCGGGACACCCTAGTCCAGGACACCGTCACCGTGGCGCGGTGTACCAAGTGGCACCCGTTTGGTGGGCTTGGGGACCCTGATCACATCATTTGGGGCCATAATGGGAACTTCGACCGGATTTCCTTGCGGGTTTGGTCTGAAATAGGCGATAAACTTGGACTAGAGTCTTTTGTCGTTAGTTAGGTTGTGGCCGACACCCTCGCTAGGCTTCCGCTTGAAGTTGCCGAGATACACGACGTGTTCATGGGGGTAAGCGGTGGGAGCATGTGTGAAGAAGTACACCCATTTAGGGTTATAAATGATCTATTCGAATAGTCGCGTCCGCGGATATTGACGACTTCGAAGCTTACATTGTTCATAGACAAGTCCAAGTGGATACTCAAAAATGCGCAAGATAAGTGTGAGTGCTATGGATGGCCTTCTCGTAAGGAGACGAGAGAGAATCCATAGTGGTGTATTTGATGTGGTGACTATATGGACTCGTATGCGCTCTCTCATCCCAAAGAAAATACGCGTAGTCACAGTACAGGTTAGCCAAGGGTCAAAGCTAGCTTGCTGCAGTTAAACTCCACAACCCCATTGTTGATATTGATGCATAAGTAGATAGTTCTGATGTAAGTCTTGTTGAGTACCTTTATACTCATGGTTGCTTAATTTATGTTTTTGCAGAGGAGACATTAGTCTCACTAGTTCTTTCAATGACGAGTTCGATGCTGACCGAGTAGCTTGGGAATCCCAGACAGAGGTTCGGTTCCTATGGAGGGTCTTGTAGATAGTCAGGCCTCCCAACCTTTTTCTTTTGTAGTTGTGTGTACTCAGACATGTTTATGCTTCCGTTACTTGTATGACTTTGTATGTTGGGTCATGACACCCATGTTTCTAATATCATGCTATGTACGGCTCCTCGGAGAATCTTAAGTAAATACTTTGAGTTGTAGAGTTATGTTGTGATGCCATGTTGTATCTACACATCTTGTGCATATTGTGTGTATGTTTTGAAACGCATTGGTATGTGTGGGATTCGACACCTAGTTATCTGCATTTGGTAGCCTTTCCTACTGGGAAATGCCTCCTGGTGCTTCCACTGAGCCTTGGGAGTTCACTACTGCTCTGGAACAGATGGATTGACTGGCATGTGTCCTTCTTTGCTCTTGTATCTGTCCTGATGGGGAAATGTCATGCTATGTTTACTGGAGTCCTTGTATCTTGCTACGACTTGGTTATACACACCGATGACCGACACGTGCATTGCTGGGTTACGTATGCATGTCCCTGTATATTTGTGCCACCGTGGTTAACGACTAGTCATGTCGACCCAGATGCTCTGTCATATGGATGCTAGCGTCACAATCATATATGTGAGCCAAAAGACGTCAATGGTCCCAGCCAAGGTAAAGGTGGCAGCCGTGGGTTACCATGTGTCAGTGTAACAAACCCTGGTGTGTGTTGCCCGGACTGTACACAGGCTCAAGGGCAAGGTTACAACATCCAAGACAAGGCCAAGCAGAAGAGATAACTCTTTCAGAAATTAAGGGGCGGACCAAGAAGACCAAGACAAGCCAAAGGAGCAAGATATCACTAAGGAAAAACCTCCCTTGCCAGGCAGGCGAGCCCGGTCAGGTTCAGGCCACACCGAAGACAAGCCTCAAGACTCCCCCGACAAGTTTGCCGGGGACGCTGAGGGCAGATCACCCCGCCAAGACTGCACCGCTCCACCTCACAACAATGCAAGTCACCTATCAGTGCGGTGTCAAGCCCCCAGGAGATTAAGTGGCAATAATTTGGCATGTGGCAGCCATTTCTGAGGAAGATCACCCCTAAATGACAACCGTCCAGAGGCGTTTCACACAGGCAGGCGAGAAGGTGGTTGAATAGCATGACAAGGCTTGTCGGGCTACACCCATGACGTGACACTAAACGGTGCATTTAATGCACCTTGTCCTGTCTGCAGAGTTACGTATGATAGCACTGTGGCTATCTAATCATTGGAGAATGTCTGTTTTGCCATTGTGGTAACCCCTTGACATATAAAAGGAGGGCTGATGCAACCTTAGAATGGATTCAAACCCTTGTACACTCATACGTGCGTAGCTTCTCTCGTCCTAAGGCGACCTTGCCGAGCTTGAGTGTTGCGCGTTCATCATGGTCCTCCCATCAATCCACCAAAGCAGGAGTAGGGTTTTATGCCCCGCGATAGCCCAAACCTGGGTAAAAACTGCCTGTGTCATCGCCGCTGTGCTACCCTACGATCTCCGCTCTTTGTGCAACGTGCCTTCCCCCCTGCCGAACCACAAGGGGCCGATGGCCCCATAGGTGGCCGTGTTGAACCACGACATCTTTGGGCACCATGTAGGGGAGAAGCGCCTGTGCAAACCCAGGTCATAAGCAGCGCGCCAATATTCATCATCGTCATCTTCATCAACGGGTTCGTCATCCATGCACCCAAGAAAAAAATTCGGTGCTACAGCTCACCCGTCCACCTCTAAGGCCCCCTCGCATGCAGCCACTGACGCCATGGGGGCTATGGGGACTTGGATGCCGTGAGGGATGTGACTGGCGCAGGCGGCGCCATCACTGGTCCCCCTGCGGCCGAAGCGGGAGCAGGAGGCGCCGGAGGAGGACATCATCAACAGCACCTTAGCGGCCACACTCTACAAGATGCGGGTGGGGAGAACATTTCATATCCGCCTCTCCACCTCGTTGTAGGATGCAGCCGTAGCGATGGCACTCGCTCTGGTGCGAATCGCAACCCTATAGCCGTCCCTGCTGTGGGTCCGGCCACGGGGCCCGTGCCACCCCCAGGGCAAGTTAACCAAGACGATGCGCCAAATGAGGTCACCAATCCCCAAGCGCATCCGCCTCATCGCCACGCCACCCTGGCGTCCGGCTCGCGGTGACGAGAACACGACGCCGCCACTATCGGCACCATCAGAAGCTAGGCGATGTCGCGATCTGCGTCGTCGTCTATGCCAAGCACCGCTTCGGAAGCCATGGCGCGGGCCCAACTCCTGTTGAGATTTCCGCCAGTGACCGATCAAATGGATGAGTGGAGAGCCACCATTCAGAGCCTGATTGGTTTCGCTGAGGTAGGAGGATCACAGCGGTTAGGCCCGCCACTGCCTCCACAAGCGACGACAACGGCCCGAGCCGCTGGCCGTACCGAAGGGCCACTCCTATGGTGTAGTCCCCTCCAGGCAGCCAGCGTAGGGGCCACAGCCAGGGCCACGCGATCAGGAACCCGACGATGTGTCGATGGCTTCGTCTAAACCTCGAGCCCGTCGAGACCAGCGGCAGGTCCTAGAAGACAGGCGGAGGGAAGACGCGCGCGTCGCCATAGAATGATGTCGTGAAACCCGCTGCCAGTCTGATAGGCGCAATGGCCCCGACGTCTACGAGCCAGTGCCCGGTGGAGACGGATACCTACCTTTTGAGGCTCGGTGCCCCACCTTCACTCGCGAGCTACGGCAAGTCTGTTGGCCATTTGCCCATACGTTCAAGCCGGAGATATCAGAAAAGTATGATGGAAGACTGAACCCGGTAGAGTTCTTGAACATCTACACCATCACCGTACAAGCCACTGGAGGAAGAGATGATATGGTATTCGCCAACTACTTTCGTTTGGCACTCAAGCGAAATATAAGGTCATGGCTGATGCACTTGCCGGAGAACTCCATCTCAACGTGGGCCGACCTGTGCCACGAGTTTGTTGGTGCCTTCACGGGCGGCCATCAAGAACCAGGGCGGCCCAGCGATTTGCAACTCCTTCCATAAAAGGAAGGAGAGAGTTTGCGGAAGTACATGCAGTGGTTCAGCCAGGTGCACAGGAACATTCCAGATATCCACCCGACAGCTGTGATTGCTGCGTTCCAGTCCAACGTACAAAATCGTAGGATACGTTCCAAGATGAACATCCAGTTGCCCAAGACTATGAATGAGCTTTACACCTTGGTAGATAAGTGTGCCCGAATAGAGGAGGGGAGGCGACTCCCCGAAGAAGAAGATGGCATCGACGTCGACTCAAAATATGACGACGATGCTGCCAACCAGAAGAAGAAGAACAAGAAACGCAACAAGAAGTGCAAGGAGAAAATAGTTCTGGCTTTTGAGGGATCGAGCACTCCTAGTACCGACAAGAAGGCCAAGACCAAGGCTCCCGGCAAGGAAGTTGCCACGTGCACTGATTGCCGGGAAGCCGCAGCTGCCAAGAAGGCTGGGAAGGCAGACGGGTCGTACTACAAGATCCATCGGACCAAGGGCCATGATCTCCAAGAGTGTAATCAAGTTGACCAATTCGTCAAGAAGCAAAGGGCTGAGCACGAAAAGAGTGACAAAGAGAGAGACCAAGATGGCGTTGGCGGGAACGACCGAGGTGGCAAAGGAGGTCGCCCCGGCAAGATCCCTCAGCATCAAGGGAAACCTGCCAGAGGCCGTGAGAAGAAGGAATGTGACGACGAGAGCGATGAAGGGGATGAAGAGGAAACCAGCGAGAAGGAGTTCCAGAAAGCCACTGACGTCCTATGCATTGACGAAGGTGCATCCTTGCACTCCTCTCACTGCCAGCTTAAACAGTGGGCGCGTGAGGTCAATGCTGTGGAGCCACCAACAGATTCTTGGAAACCACTCAAGTGGCCCCGCACGCCCATCATCTTTGATGAAGAGGATCACCCTGACCGCACCACCATGGTAGGGTGCTTGCCGTTGTTGGTTTCACCAACGATCTTCAACCTCAAGGTCACAAAGATGTTGGTTGACGGTGCGGCTGGGTTGAATCTGATTTCTCCCAAGGTCATCAGCAAGCTGCAGATAACAGAAGAAGAGCTCAAGGTTACTGGCACCTTTCAAGGGATCAACCCCGGCAGGATTCGCCCAAAGGGGAAGATCACGCTGCCAATGACGTTTGGAGGTGAATTGAACTACCGGTCTAAGAAGATTGTGTTCGATGTGATTGAGCTTCCGTTGCCATACAATGGGATACTTGGACGACCTGCCCTAGCAAAATTCACAGCGGCATCCCACTATGCCTATAACACATTGAAGGTGCCAGGACCAATGGGCATCATTTCTATCCTGTCAGACAAGAAGGGCGCAATTATATGCATGGATAAGATGTACCGGGAGGCGGTCGCTGCTGAGGCCGCGAAAGACGCAATCCCCTCAAAGGAAAACAAGCAAAGGCAAAAAGCCAACAAGGAATCCGGGAAGCGTGCCTCTTCAGAGTGTGCTGCACCTGTCGATGACTTGCCAGAGAGTTCCACTAGCATGAGATCCAAGGTTGCTGCACCTGTTGTGAAGAAGGTCCCGACAGGGCTGGTTGGCACTGATGGTACATTTACTATCAGATCCACCCTTGATGACAAATAGGAAAGCGAGCTCATTGCCTTCCTGCGGGCGAATGTCGATGTGTTTGCTTGGCAACCATCTGACATCCCCGATATTCCTAGGGAGGTAATTGAGCACCACCTTGATGTCTGCCCTCATGCCCGGCCCATCAAACAGAAAGTCCGGAAGCAAGCCTTGGAGCGGCAATAGTTCATTGCCTACGAGAGCAAGAAACTTGAGGCAGCTGGTTTGGTCAGAGGAGTATTGCATCCAACATGGTTGGCAAATCAAGTGGTAGTGCACAAGGCGAATGGGAAGTGGAGGGTTTGCATAGATTTTACATATCTGAACAAAGCATGCCCGAAGGACCCATTCCCCTTGCCGTGTATCGACCAGATCGTGGATTCCACCTCTGGATGTGACCTTCTTTCCTTCTTGGATGCCTACTCCGGGTACCACCAGATTTTCATGTCCAAGGAAGATGAAGAGAAGACCGCATTCATAACCCTATGTGGCACGTACTATTTTGTATGGATGCCCTTTGGGATAAAGAGCGCTGGATCCACTTTTGCAAGAGCAGTGCAAATTGGTTTTGATTCCCAGCTGCACAGGAATATTGAAGCTTACATAGATGACATAGTGGTCAAAACTAAGGACAAATCAGCTATCATTCAGGACTTGGAAGACACCTTCGCAAATATATGCAAAATAAACCTGAAGCTAAACCCAGAGAAGTGTGTGTTTGGCATTCCTTTCGGCAAGCTACTTGGCTTCTTCGTGTCCCATCGGGGGATAGAGGCCAACCCCGACAAGATCAAGGCGATCGAGCAGATTCAAGCACCCAAGACAGTTAAAAGATGTGAGTCATTTGACTGGATGTGTTGTTGCGCTGAGTAGGTTCATTTCCATGTCCGCGGAGTGCGCCTTGCCGTTCTTCAAAATCTTGAAGAAAGCAGGGCCTGTGGAGTGGATCCCAGAGCTATACGCTGCGCTGCAAGATTTGAAGACCTACCTTTCCTCTGTTCCCACCTTAGTCACTCCTAAACCACAAGAGCCGTTGCTGCTATACCTAGTGGCAACCAATCAAGTGGTTATTGTAGCACTGGTGGCGCTGCAGGAAGTAGATGAAGGAGTAGCCGTGACTACCGTCCCTTCCAGATAGGAAAGTTAACTCGACCCGGCAAGATCAGGTACAAATCAAAACAAAGAGGAACGGGGCAACTGAGACAATTCCAGGATCACGGCAAGGAAGAAGGTGGTGCAGCGGCTAGTGTACTTTGTCAGCTCCCTGCTGTAGGGGGATAGATCGAGGTATTCTGGCGTGCAAAAGTTAATCTTTGGCCTCATCATGGCCTCAAGTAAACTGCGCCACTACTTTCAAGCCCATGAGATCACAATTTTCACCCGTTTCCCCTTGCAATGCATACCGAGGAACCCTGAGGCCACTGGAAGAATAGTGGAATGGGTTGTGGAGTTATCAAGCTTTGGTTTGAAGTTTGAGGGCACGTCAACTGTTCAGAGTAGAGCACTGGCGGATTTTATTGCGAGTGGATGCCTACCCCTGATGAAGAAGCGCTGGAGACAGTTATCCCCGGCAAGGAAGCGCCCCAAGAATTGATCATGTACTTTGATGGTGCCTTGTCCCTAGAAGGTGCAGGAGCTGGCGTGCTTCTCGTCGCACCCACTGGGGAGCACCTCAAGTACGTGGTTCAAATGCATTTCCCCCAGGAGAAGGCTACCAACAACACCGCAGAATACGAGGACTCCTTGCCGGGCTCAGGATCGCAGTAGAATTGGGAATCAAGAAGTTGATCATTCATGGAGACTCACAACTTGTGGTGAGGCAGGTGAACAAGGTTTATCAAAATCCATTGGTGGGGGCATACGTGGAGTAAATTAGAAAGTTGGAGGAGCACTTTAATGGATTACAAACAGAGCACGTGCCACGTGCGGAAAATAGCATTGCTGGTCATCTATCAAAGTGATCCGCGCAAAAACTTCCTATGGAACTAGGGACTTTTGTTCTCCATTTGACTCAGCCCTTCGTATCCCCGACAACAATGGCTAGAAAGAGGAGGAAAGTGGACTCCGGCAAGCCTCTCCCGGCAGAGCTTCTCGAAGCCCCCGGCAGAGAGCTTGGCAGGAACAACTCCAATTCGCTCGGTGAGTAGCACCCTCCTGTTGAACTACCAGTCTTCGTGCTTGAGGCATGCGCTCCCACGAATGAGGAGGTGCCGCTAATCCTTGTTGTCGAGCCTCAGGCTCCAACTTGGGTGCGACACATAGTCCATTACCCCCAAACAGGAGAACTTCCCGAAGAGCAAGAAGAAGCTGAAAGAGTACCCCGAAGGGCTAGTATGTATCAGTTGGTCGATAACACGCTATACAGAAGGAGGCCCAACGATGTCAATTTGAAGTGCATTTGCTGGGAAGAGGGGAAGGAACCATTGGCAGAGATACATAAAGGCTTTTGTGGATCCCATATTGGATCAAGGGCCCTGGTTGGAAAAGCTTTCCGGCAAGGTTTCTACTGGCCCGCGGCCCTCCAAGATGCAATTGAGCTAGTCACCAGATGTGAAGCCTGCCAGTTCCACTCCAAGAATATCCATCAGTCTGCTCAAGCTCTTCAGACGATTCCTTCATCATGGCCATTTTTGGTCCGGGGGCTCGACATCTTTGGCCCCTTTCCCCATGCTACCGGGGGCTTTGAATTCTTGTACGTCGCCATTGACAGGTTTACAAAGTGGTCGGAAGGGTAACTGCACAGTCAACTATCAAGTTCTTGAAGGGATTGGTGCGCTGATCCAGAGTACCCGCCAGACTCATCACTGACAATGGTGGCGGGAAACCACGACCACCTATGGGACCAGGAGGCCCCTTGCTGGTTCGGCAGGGGCCGACGCGTTGCACAAAGAGCAGACGAGCGTGGGGCAGCACGGCAGGGATCACACAAGCAATTTACCTAGGTACGGGCCGCCGTGAGGCATAAAACCTTACTCCTGCTTTGGTGGATTGATGATGGAAAAGGTGGTGGTGGAGCGTAGTACACCTGCCCGACAGGGGTTGCCTTGGGGCAATAGCGACTACGCGCGTATGGGTGTGTGAGTTATTCAACCTTCTAACCCTTTCTATAGTTGCCATGGGCCTCCTTTTATAGATCAAGGAGTCACCACAATGGCAAAGTAGTCATTATGCACTGATATGATAGCAAACAGTGCTAACATACCTAACTCTGCAGGCTGACAGGGCGCATTAAATGCATCGCTTAGTGTCACATTGCTGGTTACCCGACAAGGCTTGCCGGGCTATCTTGTCAGCTCTGCACCTGTTTGCTTAACACGCTGCAGGATGGGTGTCGTGTGTGGGTTTTCCCTGTAAGGAGAGGCAGCCATGTGGCGAATGACTGCCACTCAGTAACTTTGCGGCTTGACACCTCACTGATTGACGACGTAGGTCATGTCGTTGGTGAGGTGGTTTTGCCTTCGTGAGCCCCGACAGGCCCTCCCGGGGCGCTTTGGTCACCTGTTTCTGGGGGTGGCCTTGCCCCTTGCCGGGCTTGCCTGCCCGGCAAGGGAGGCCTTTCTCTTGGTGATATCCTGCTTCTCTGGCTTGATCTTGATCCTTCTAATCTACATGTTGGTCCTTCGAATCTGTTGGTCCTTTGAACTCTGACTTGGCTGGTGCTTCAATCTTGTTCTCGTGCCTGTGCATAGTCTGGGCAATAGAACCAGGGTTTGTTGCACCGACAGAAGCCCCCGGGCCTGCCCCGAACGCGATGCCGAGCGTCGTCGTGGTAGGGCCAAATAAGTGCACAGGAAGGGTTGCTGAAGAGGTTGGTCTCTTGAGGTCTCCTCTGCTTCTTCATTAGCCTTGATTCTGGGCCGGTTTCCGGTTTCCCCGTGCATTGTGTAAAGCCAATGGTGGTGGGGCCTCTCCAGTAATGCCTGTGAATGACTTTAACACATGGGGTAGAAACTACCAATTCACTCTTCCCACCATACCCTTATCTTTAGCCACATATGATGCATGCATCGCACGGGGTAGGTAACGGAGGCGCGTGGCACGGGAGAGCATCAAGGCGAGGGCCCGGTCGTCTTGAATTGGTGGAGGAGGACGGTGGCCACATGTTGATGGAGCAGCCCCCCTCCCCGCCCCGCCTATGAAAGGAGGGGTGGTGGAGGGTGGAGTCGTTCAGCCTCACACCTTTCTTCCTTTGTCTTCTACTTCTGCTGGTCATGCTAGAAAAAAGGGGCTTGGGGCCGTGCCCAGGGCTCCATCTTGAAGCTCCCCTGGATCTGGAAGGAGGACTCATGCGGCGCGGCAACAACGCCGGGAGTGGCAACCCTGGCGTGCTTGCCGCCGGGATGCCCATGGCCTTGACTTCCGTGGGAGGGGATGCGAACGACACCATGTCGCAGTTCGAGGCGGGCATAGCGTGTGGTAGTCGGCTGCTCCCCATTCTTCTTCCCCTTGCGGTGCTGGGGAGGAGCCACAGAAGAGATTCGTTGCTAATAGGGGTGAATCTGGCTCCTCCTATGCGTCGTTTTCCTGTCGTGCAGGAAGGCTCCTTGCTTTCTCACGCGTCCCTGGGACGCGCGGTGGCTTCTAACGCCAGGGCTCCTAGAGACGATCATGCTCTCTGTGGGAAGACTCAGAGAGCATGGCGTCCGGTGTGACGGTTGTGCCGAGGTCTTCGAGTGGTAGTGATGCGGACGGCAGCGGCAACCCACGACGCGTCAAGAATAGGGACGACTATTCTAACGAGTCCTGTTTGCCGGTGATCCCGTGCCTCCCATCTAGTCCTCCGACAGCGTCACCATCCATGCCTGCCCTCCGGTTTCTTCCTCCTTGTCGGGGAGCGGCACCATCCTGATCCTGGGGAGGCGCCGAATCCCAGCTGTGCCCGCCTCTGGCCTCTTCGACCTCTTCCTGTAGGAGATGGACATGGGCAAAGGCATCACGGGGCACCTATATTTTTTCAATCTTAAATCTGTAGGCAATCGCCAAATTTTAATTCAAATAATGTAATTACTCGAGTCCATATTTGTGTTATGTAATGCTTGTACTTGTATTAGCATATGATTGAAAAAGATGTATCTTGCCGGGAACTCGTGCATGTGTATGTCCATGCAGAGGTGAGATGCCTCTTTAATGTAAATAAACGATTTTCCCCGGCAGGCTGTCTTGCCGACGCCCTTTTTGTCTGCCGGAGAGTTGCATCTGCTGGGGAATAGACAGAGGGACCAATCCCCGCCAACTTCTTTTTTCCAAAGGCTACTACGACCATTCTGACTGAAGCAACGTTCGAGTCATGGATGGGAGCACCTAAGTCTCAAAAGAGTGGCGAGGCTTTCTCATCCTCAAGTTGTAGCCTTATAGAACACTAATGGTCAGGAGGTCAAATTTATCTTTTTGGTTTGTGGGGGATCGATGTGCCGGGTAATCTTCTCAACTCCTTGTCGAAGCCAAGTTCACTGCAGGAACCTATAGCTTCATGCAGATGAGAATGAATGCAAGATGCGATCCTAATCTATATGCATATGCAAATGCTCATGAAATGCTTATGCAGTGATCTTGGTATGCTCATGCATGCATGCAATCTTGGTCAGCCCCCCCCCCCCACATCACTTCTTTATTTTCTCTTGCACGGGGTCATACCCCCGACTTTGTACAAGGGGTTGCATGCAGCTGAGGCAAGGCCTATACAAAAGGGTGGCTACCGGGCAGGCTCGACAGCCGCGCCTTACGAGTAGAACTTGCGGAGATGCTCAATATTCCATGAGTTTTGCAACTGAGTGCCATCTCCGGTCTCCAGACGGACTACGCCAGGTCTAGTGACTCGAACTACCCGGTAAGGGCCTTCCCACTTTGGTGACAACTTGTTTGTACCCTTGGCGGACTTAACGCGCCTAAGGACAAGGTTACCTTCCTCAAAACCCCGGGAATGAACCCTTCGGCTATGATAGCAACGCAGGGCTTGTTGGCAGTGTGCAGCACGCGTAGCAGCCCGGAGACGGTTCTCCTCGAGTAGCACAGCGTCGTCATGCCGATGCTGATCTTGGGCTACTTCATCGTAGGCAAGCACTCGAGGCGACCCATAAATGAGTTCCATGGGGATAACTACTTCTGCCCCGTAGACCAGGGAGAAGGGAGTCTGCCGGGTAGCTCAGTTTGGTGTCGTTCTGAGGGACCTGAGAACTACCAGCAGCTCCTCGATCCACCGCCTACCATGCTTCTGCAGCGTAGCAAAAGTTCTCATCTTGAGTCCACGCAGCACCTCAGCGTTCACCCTCTCAGCTTGTCCATTGCTCCGGGGGTGTGCCACAGAGGCAAATGAGATCTTGCATCCGAGGGCATGAACATATTGCATGAAGGCGCGACTCGTGAACTGGGTGCTGTTGTCGGTGATGATCCTTGCCGGAACTCCAAAACGACACACCAATTCTTTCAAGAACTTGATAGTGGTGAGCGATCACCTTTATCACGGCAGTCACTTCCGGCCACTTTGTAAACTTGTCGATGGCAACGAGCAAGAATTCAAAGCCCCCGATTGCTCGGGGGAAGGGGCCGAGAATATCTAGCCCCCAGACCGAAAATGGCCAGGATAGAGGGATTGTTTGAAGAGCTTGGGCAGGCAGGTGTGTTTTCTTGGAATGGAACTGACAGGCTTCACATTTCGTGACAAGCTCGACCGCATCTTGGAGGGCTATGGGCCCATAGAATCCTTGCCGAAATGCTTTCCCAACTAATGCCCTTGATCCAATGTGGGAGCCGCACATTCCCTCAGTGGATCTCAGCCAGTTGTTCCTTTCCTTCTTCCCGGTAGACACACTTCAATTTCACACCGTTGGGCTTCCTTCTGTATAGAGTGCCATCGACAAACTGATACATACTGGTCCTCCGGGCTACTTTTTCAGCTTCATCTTAGTCTTTGGGAAGCTCTCCGGTTTGGAGGAAGTGGACGATGTGCCTTGCCCAAGTTGGAGCCTGGGCTCGGCAACGAGGACTAGAGGTACCTCCTCTGCTTCGGGAGCACCAGCCTCTTTCACGGGGTCCACAGGCCTAGCTGGAGGGGGTGGTCCGGCAGGCTGTGAGGAGTTGTTTCCGGCAAGGTCTCTGCCAGGAGCGAACGGCTCTAACGGGGGAGGCTTACAGTAGTCCAACTTTCTCCTCTTCCGGGTCATTGTTGCTGGGGATACGGAGGGCTGAGTGAGATGGAGAACAAAAGTCCCTGGTTCCACAGGAAGCTTCTGCGCAGCACAATTTGACAGATGATCAGCTATGCTATTTTCCGCACAGGGTACATGCTCTGTTTGCAATCCGCCAAAGCGCTCATCCAATCTCCTCACTTCCTCGACGTATGCCTCCATCAATGGACTTTGGTAGTCCTTGTTGACTTCTCTCACCACAAGCTGTGAATCTCCTGAAATGATCAGTTTCTTAATTCCCAATTCGAGCTGCAATCCTGAGCCCGGCAAGGATTCCTTCATACTCAGTTGTATTGTTGGTTGCCTCTTCCCGGGCAAAATGCATTTGGACGACATATTTCAGGTTCTCCCCGGAGGGGGCAACAAGAAGCATGCCAGCTCCTGCACCTTGCAGGGAAAAGGCACCATCGAAATACATAATCCGTTCTTGGGGTGATTCCTTGCCGGGGATAGCTTTCTCTGTCACTTCCTCATCAGGGATTGGCGTCCATTCTGCAATAAACTCTGCCAATGCGCTGCTCTGAATAGTTGATGTGCTCTCAAACATCAAGCCAAAGCTGGATAAATCCAAAGCCCGCTCCACATTCTACTGGTAGCCTCAGGGTTTCGGAGTATCCTTTGCAACAAAAAATGAGTAATAACCGTGGTCTCATGGGCTTGGAAGTAATAGCGAAGTTTCCTAGAGGCCATAACAAGACCAAAGATCAACTTCTGCATGCTAGAGTACCTCGATCTAGCCCCCTGTAACAGGGAGCTGACGAAGTACATTGGGCGCTGCACCACTTTCTTCCTTGCCGTGTCCTTGGGGTTTCTCTCGTTGCCGTGCTCATCACTGTCCTGATTCTTCTCTGACTCTGCCGGTCTCCGCTCACTTCCTGACTCATAAACTTCCCGCTGCGCTTCCAAGGCTGCACTGACCACCTAGTTGGTTGCCGCCAAGTATAGCAACAAAGGCTCCTGAGGTTTAGGAGCAACCAAGGTAGGCATAGAGACACGTAGGCCTTCAACTCTTGTAAAGCTGCATCTGCTTCTGGGGTCCACTTCATACGGCCGGCCTTCTTCAAAATCTTGAAGAATGATAGGGCGCGCTCGACAGATTTGGAGATGAACCTGCTTAGCGCAACAATACATCCTGTCAGGTGCCTCACATCCTTAACCATCCTTGGCGCTTGGATCTGCTCGATGACCTTGATCTTGTCGGGGTTGGCTTCGGTCCCACGATGGGATACAAAGAACCCAAGCAGCTTGCCGGAGGGAACACCAAATACACACTTCTTCGGGTTGAGCTTCAGATTGATCTTGCGCAGATTATCAAATGTCTCCTTCAAATCTTGAATAAGGGTAGCCTTATCCTTGGTCTTGACCACAATATCATCCATATAGGCCTGTATGTTTCTGTATAGCTGTGGCTCAAAACCAATCTAGATTGCCCTTGTGAAACTGGACCCAACACTCTTTAATCCAAATGGCATACGGACAAAGCAGTACATACCACATGGGGTGATGAACGATGTCTTCTCTTCATCTTCCTTGGACATGAAGATTTGGTGATACCCAGAGTATGCATCCAGAAAGGAGAGAAAATCACAACCTAAAGTGGAGTCCACAATATGGTCGATGCGCGACAAGGTAAATGGGTCTTTTGTGCAAGCCTTGTTGAGATCTGTGAAATCTATGCAAAACCTCCACTTCCCGTTAGCCTTCCGGACTACCACCGGATTTGCCAACCACGTGGGATGCAGTACTCCTATGACTAGACCAGCTGCCTCAAGCTTCTTGATCTCTTCTGCAATGAACAACTGTCTCTCCAAGGCATGCTTCTGGACTTTCTGCTTGACAGGTCAGGCATGTGGGCAGACAACAAGGTGGTGCTTGATTACCTCCCTGGGAACACTGGGGATATCAGATGGTTGCCAAGCAAACACATCGATATTCGCCCGCAGGAAGGTAATGAGCGCGCTTTCCTATTTGTCATCGAGGGTGGCGCTGATAGTGAAAGTACCATCAACGCCATCCAACCCTGCTGGGACCTTCTTCACTTGGGGTGCGTCAACCTTGGATCTCTTGCTGTTAGAACACTCTGGCATGTCGTCAACGGGTGCCGTGCACTTGGTGGGGGCACGCTTCCCGGACTCTTTGCCGGAGTCCCTACAACCTCTCTTCTTTCCTTTGCTTTCCTTAGCGGGAGCCACCGCTGCCGCCGCCTTTGCCGCGACTGCGTCCCAGTACATCTTGTCCACACAGATAATTGCATCCTGCTCATCTGATGGGATGGTGATGGCTCCTAGTGGCCCAGGCATCTTCAAGGTGTTGTAGGCATAGCGGGATGCCGCCATGAACTTAGCCAAGGTCGGGCGTCCAAGAATCCCATTGTACGACAGGGGGAGGTCGACCACACGAAACACAATCCTCCCAGTCCAGTAATCTAGTTCTCCGCCAAACATTATCGGCAACGTGATCTTTCCCTTAGGACGGCTCCTGCCGGGATTAACTCCTTGAAACGTGCCGGTAACCTTTAGCTCATCTTCTCCTATCTGAAGCTTGCTGATGACTGCCAGGGAAATTAGATTCAACCCGGCCCCGCCGTCCACCAACATCTTTGTGACCTTGAGGTTGCGGATTGTTGGGGAGACCAACAACTGCAAACATCCTACCACAGTGGTACGGCTAGGATGATCCTCCTCCTCAAAGATGATGGACGTACGAGACCATTTGAGCGGTTTCCGGGCCTCTGGCGCTGGTTCCACGACATTGACCTCTCGTGCCCACTGTTTGAGCTGGCGGTGAGAAGTGTGCAAAGATGCACCTCCGTATATGCACAGGGCGTCTGTGGCCTTCTGAACCTCTTGCTCACTAGTTTCCTCTTCATCCCCTCCATCACTTTCATCTTCTGGCGGGTTTTCCTTGATTCAGAAAGGGTTTGCCGGGGCGACTTACTTCACCGCCCTGGCCCTTACCGCCAGCAACATTTTGACCTTTTTCCTTATCACGCTTCTCATATTCTTTTCTCTGTTTCTTGACAAGCTGGTCAACTTGGTAACACTCTTGAAGGTCGTGGCCCTTGGTCTGATGAATCTTGCAGTACGGCCCATCGCCTTTCACAACTTTTTCTGCAGCCGCAGCCTCACTGCAGTCAGTGCACGCGGCATCTACCTTGCTGGGGCCCTCAGCTTTGGCCTTCTTGCCGGTACTAGGCGTACCAGATCCTTCAACAATCATCACTGCCTTATCTCTTCGCTTCTTACTACGCTTCTTGCTCTTCTTCTGACTGGTTGATTCATCCTCATCCTCTGAATCAACGTTGGTGCAATCTTCCTCTGTGGGAAACCTCCTTCCCTCCTCCATGCGAGCACACTTATCCACTAATGTGTAAAGCTCATTAACATTCTTGGGCAACCGCACGTTCATCTTGGAACGGATACGATGGTTGCGCACATTGGACTGGAAGGCAGCTATCATGGCTGCCGGATGGATATTTGGGATGTTTCTATGAACATTGCTGAATCTCTATAAATACTTACGGAGGGTTTCTCCTTCCTTCTGCTGGAGAAGCTGCAAATCGCTAGGCCTGTCGGGTTCCTGATGACCGCCGGTGAAGGCGCCAATGAACTCGTGGCACAGGTCAGCCCACGGCGAAATGGAGTTCTCTGGTAGGTGCATTAGCCAAGACCTCACATTGGACTTGACGGCCAAAGGGAAGTAGTTGGCAAACACCTTCTCATCTCTTCCCTCGGCAGCCTGAACAACGATGGTGTAGATGCTCAGGAACTCTGCCGGGTTCAACCTCCCATCGTACTTCTTAGGTATCTCTAGCTTGAATGTGCGAACGGACGACCAACGGACTTGCTGCAGCTCTCGTGTAAAGGCAGGGAAGCCGACCTCGAAAGGTAGGCACCCACCAACACCGAGCGCAGGCTCGTTGACGTTGAGGTCGTCGCACCCGCCGGTCCAGCGGAGGTCGTCGCGGCGCTACTCAATGACGACACGCGTTGATAACCCACAAGTATAGGGGATCAATTGTAGCCTCTTTCGATAAGTAAGAGTGCTGAACCCAACGAGGAGCTAAAGGTAGAACAAATATTCCCTCAAGTTACATGGCCGGCCGATACAACTCTACGCACGCTTGACGTTCGCTTTACCTAGAACAAATATGAAACTAGAAGTACTTTGTAGGTGTGATAGGATAGGTTTGCAAGATAATAAAAAGCACGTAAATAAAATCTAGGGGCTGTTTAGATAAATACACGGCTAAGTTAGTTTTAGTAGAGAGCTTTTGTCAACAAGAAAGTTATTTGTCACTAGGCAATCGATAAGAAGTGCTGGTAATAATTCTTGTAATTTTATACGAGGGAGAGGCATGAGCTAACATACTTTCTCTACTTGGATCATATGCACTTATGATTTGAACCCTAGCAAGCATCTGCAACTACTAAAGATCATTAAGGTCATGAAACCCAACCATAGCATTAAGTATCAAGTCCTCTTTACTACCATACGTCATACCCCAGTTACTCTGGTTTAAGTTACTGTCACTCTCGCAACCCACCATAAGCGAACCATGAACATATTGCAACACCCTACAGCGGGCCCCCCACACATTTGTGCGAGACGGAGGGCACCATAGGACAACACCATAAATAAAATATACAATATACCAACCAAGATCATGATTAACCCATTGGAAAAAACAGATCTACTCAAATATCATAGGATAACCATAGATCATAGGGAAATAATATATGGAGTTGAGCACCATGTTTAAGTAGAGATTACAGTGGGGGGAAGAGGTGTTAAACCACTGCATAGAGGGGGAGAGAGTTGGTGTTGACAGTAGCAAGATTGTTGATGTAGATCGCCGTCCCGATCATTGCCCCGGTGGCACTCCGGCTCCACCGGAAGCGAGGGGGAGAGAGCCCCCCTCCTTCTTCTTCTTCCTTGGCCTCCCCTTATATGGGAGGAGAGTTCCCCCTCTGGACCTTGGTCTCCATGGCGGCAGAGGGGCGGGAGCCCCTCCGAGATTGGGTCACCCTCTCTGTTTTCTTCTGTTTCGCGTTCCCTAGATCTGGTCAAAAACCATTTCTTATATTTTGGGAGATCCGTAACTCCGATTGCGCTGAGATTTTAACACGATTTTTTTTAGATATAAGCTTCCTTGGCCAGAAGTAGAGCTCCAACCGATGTTCGAGGAGGGCACAACCCACCACCACGCGCCAAGGGCCTCTGGCGCACCCTGGTGTCTTGTGGGCTATGTGGGTCTCCTTTGCGGTGATTCCAACTCCCAAAAATCACATATATTCCAAAATAATTCTTCGTGAAATTTTATTGCATTTGGACTTCGTTTGATATGGATATTCTGCGATACAAAAACATGTAGAAAACAGGAACTGACACTGGGCAATGGATCAATAGGTTAGTCCAATAAATCATATAAAAAGTTGCCAAAAGTGTATAAAAGTTGTATAATATTGGCATGAAACAATCAAAAATTATAGATACGACGGAGATGTATCAGCATCCCTGTCGGTGTCAAAACCGGCGGATCTCGGGTAGGGGGTCCCAAACTGTGCGTCTAGGCGGATGGTAACAGGAGACAAGGGACACGTTGTTTTTACCCAGGTTCGGGCCCTCTCGATGGAGGTAATACCCTACTCCAGCTTGATTAATATTGATGATATGGGTAGTACAAGAGTAGATCTACCACGACATCAAGGAGGCTAAACCCTAGAAGCTAGCCTATGGTATGATTTGTTGTTCGTCCTACGGACTAAAACCCTCCGGTTTATATAGACACCAGATAGGTTAGGGTTACACAGAGTCGCTTACAATGGTAGGAGATCTACATATCCGTATCGCCAAGCTTGCCTTCCACGCCAAGGAAAGTCCCATCCAGGACACGGGACGAAGTCTTCAATCTTGTATCTTCATAGTCTTGGAGTCCGGCCGTGACGATAGTCCGGCTATCCAGACAACCCCTAGTCCGGGACTCCCTCAGTAGCCCCTGAACCAGGCTTCACTGACGACCAGTCCGGCGCGCATATTGTCTTCGGCATTACAAGGCGGGTTCCTCCTCCGAATACTTCATAGAAGGTTTTGAACACAAGGATAGTGTCCCTCTGCAAAACAAGTTCCACATAACACCGTAGAGAGAATAATTTTTGCATAGATCTGCTGACGTATTCCGCGGCGTGACATCACACCACGGCCAGGCCTTTATATGAATCGTTTTTTACTGTTCCACCTCAGCGTGTTTAGCGAGGCGGTTTCCTTGGCACGTCTTATCAAAGCATAGATCATGCCCCCTTATTCCGGGATTCTCATCAATACGGACATGGGTAACCCATCTGCGCCATTGATTATGGCGCTTGGGAAATAAGCGAGTTTTACCAGGCTGGTGGGGGACGCATAGCTTCGTCCGTCTATATAAGGGGATAAGGATCCACCTTTTCACCTACGCCTTCTTCCTCCTTTGCTTATCCATTTCCGCGCACTCGAGCTCCAGCGCCCAATCATGTCAGGAACGGGAGGCAGGTGGATGGCCTCCTCCGTCACGGAGGGGCACATCGCAAGACTGCGGGAGGCTGGATACTTGTCCGGCAACATCGCGCACATGCTTCCCGACGAGGGGCAGCTCATTTCGACCCCTGGGCCCCGTGAGAGGGTGGTGTTTCTCCCCCACTTCCTCCGCGGACTAGGTTTTCCTCTTCACCCATTTGTCCGCGGGCTCATGTTCTACTACGGCCTGGACTTCCACGACCTGGCCCCGAATTTCATCCTCAACATCTCGGCGTTTATAAATGGGTAATGCGAAACCTTCCTCTGCATCCAGCCCCACTTGACTTATGGCTGAAGATCTTCAACGTCCGACCGAAGGTAGTGGGCGGCCGTCCGGAGTCTTGAGGCGCCATGGTTGGCAAGATGGCCAAAGTCCCATGGCTCGAAGGCGCCTTCATGGAGACAATAAAGGGGTGTCAATCGGGGTGGTTCTACATCACCGAGCCCCGCAACACCAAATGGGTGGCGGTCCCCAAATTTAGATCTGGCTTCTCCACAGGGCTCTCGTCATGGAAAGAGATGGGCCTGACATGGGGGAATTCGGACGAGACATTCAGACTTCAAACATGCGTCCGAAACCTGGTGGCCAAGAATCTTAGGCTTGTCGACGTAATCCAGGTGATGCTCATCCGCCGGATTCTCCCATGCCAACAACGGGCCTTCAATTTGTGGGAGTTCCATCCGCACAAAGACCGAACCTTGAGCGGCTCTTGAAACTACGTCACGAAAGACGCTGGAAGGTCTTGTTCAAGGGCGCCGAAGCTGACATCCGCTACCAAAGATCGCGGATACAGCTCGCGGCGTCAAGCCGGCGAGGTAAGTTATTTACCCTTCACGGGCTCTTTTTTCATAGATTGACTCTACGTGGGATCTAAAACTCCCTAATCTCCGACAGGACTGGCTGAAGGCGTCCGGACAGATTAATGTCCGGCTCCTTTGCGGAAGATCCAGGAAGGACGCTTCGATTAGCCAGGGCTGCTGGCTCGGCGCCAGACGTGGTGCAGTGCAGAGAAGAAGGCCAGGAAGGAGGCCACGGGAACTTCGAAGGAGCTCCCGACGCCAGTCTTTGTCGATTCGAAGCGGAATCTTCTCCGAAGACGAGGAGGAAGAAGAAGAAGCTCCTCCCCGGGGAGGAGAAGAAAGGAAGGCCGCCCCAACCGGGAGGCGGAGGGTCCAAGAAGGGAAGAACCCTTCCTCCGGACTTCTCCACCAACGTCGACGACGACGAGGATGATTAGCCTACGAGGGCCAAGCCCCTGGCGAGATCGTAAGTGTCCGGATACCCATGGCTTTTTATTATTGCTGAGTGTTCTCTAATGTCGAACAACCGTGCAGCCCGCCCAAGGGCGAGTTAGCCGATTCATCGAGCGGGTCCCTCGGCTCGTCGGAAATGGAGAGTACCTCGCTTCCGACCGCCTCCTCACCTCATGCTGCGGGCGACGCCGCGACGGGGCCCCAAGAGGGGCTTGGTCAAGAGGAGGTAGCACATGAGGTGCCACAAGGCAACCTCCCGGACTCCAGGCGCGCGGGGGGCATGACCCCCAGGGGCTCTAGGCCCGACCCTTGTCCGGTCTCCATGCCGGAACCTTGATGGTTTGAGTCCCAAGCGGACCCTTGGAAGAAGGGTAAGACGCCAGTGTCCTCCGTCCCAACCGGAGGCACCGGATAGCTCTTGGAGGCGCTGAACGGGCGCTTCCATCGAGGAGGAGCACCACACTATTATGAGTGCGGTGATCCGGACAGTTCGATCCGCCAAGAGTGGGTGACCAAGCCTGTACAGGCTTCTAACGAGCTTTGAGGTAAGTTTTAGAATATTTAAAAATATAACCGCATAGACAAGAGCCTCGATGCTTAGTTCGGTGTTCGGAAAGAAAAGCCGGACTAAGGATCTAAAAAGATATACGCAGGAGTCTAACATAAGTATGTCAATATGGGAATGCAGGCTGCGCCTTGACCTCTGCCAAGACCGATCATGGAGGTCAATGTATTAAGCAGAACCTCGGCGGTCCGAGAACGAGCTCGGACAAGCCAAGAAGCAGCTCGAGGACAAGGAAGGTAAGTAATACCTTATTAAAGAAATACCTTATAGAAAAGGATTTGGTTGCAAAAATAACAGGAATAACTTGGAGTGCTGCAGGGGCCTGAACGCAGGTGGCGACCACTGAAGGAAGCGTGTCCGTGGCCGAAACAAAGCGGCTCATGAAGTGAACGCACCGAGCGAGAGAAGGGGGAGGCGCAGCTGGCCAAGGTACGGCAAGAGCTCCAAGCTCTCGTGGAAAAACACGAGAGTTTGGAGCGTGACTCGGAGACTCGAGAGTCCGAGCTTGCCTCGGCTCTTGAGAGTGCCAAAGCTGCTAAGGCCGAGGCCCAAATAGCCCTCCAAGAAATTGAGTCTTTAAAGAAGATAGCGCCGGGTAAGGCATTCTTTATGCGAAGCAAGCATGTGAAAGTGAATTACCTATTACTTACCCGGATTCGGAGCTCTCCAGGAGCATTCGCAGATTTGCCCCGTAGTGTGTCCGATGCTGCCGCATTCTACCGCGCCAAGGAGGGGAGCTCGATGGAAAAGGTGTTCTGGTCTCAGTATGCGGAGGCCGACCATCCGGTGCCCCTGAGCGACCATCTGAGCAGCTGGTCGAGCTCCATAAGGTCGCCGAACAGGCCATGAAGGGCCTTATAGCACGGCTGTGGCCATTGGAGGCCATGCCCGGGAGCTACTTCAGCTTGGTGCAGCGGCTGGTGGATGCCTATCCGTGGCTTGAAGTCATCAAGCGCTCCGTCTGCATTGAAGGTGTCCGTCGGGCCCTTGCCCGTGCTAAAGTGCACTGGGGCAAGCTGGATGCGGAGAGGCTTGTGACGGACGGGCCACCGAAGGGCCATGAGCATCATACGCCCGAAATGTACTAGAGGGCCTCTGAAGGGTGCCCTAATAGCGGATGAGTGCTCCAAAGATGTAATTTTGAATAAACTCGCATTTGTTATCCTGACGCTGAAAACTTGTTCATATGCGCTAAGAAACGCTTATTAATTTAAAATATTACCTTACAGGCGGCCGTTTATCAAATTTGAGAGATGGCAAGTCGTTGGCTTCACCCCCATGCCCACGAGTCTTTGGGGTGTTCGGGATAAACTTGAGCACTCTTGTTCCCATTCTTGGGTCCATATAGGGAGGCGCTCAACACAACGAACAAGGCAACCGGACTTATAATGCTTGAACACTCTCACTTAGCCATAGAATTCTATAATTTTAAATTTCGGCGAAGCCCCTAGTATTCGGAAGACCGAGTTCGGGGCGCTATCCACGCCTTGGCCGGACAATTCCGGTTCCTCGCTCTAAGCGGCATGAGTCTTTAGGGACCCGAAAAAACCTCTCGAACAGCGCATCGCTCTCGCCCTATCATGACGGTCCGCTTTAGCTTTCTCCACTAAGGTGCTCGACCCGGCATAAGCGGGGCACAATCGCAGTGGTTCTCCGGTGCTACCTTAGCCGATATAAGCGGGCGTAAGGTACCAAAACACGGAGCCGGCAAACCCAACTATTGACCCAAGACATGATTCGGAGCCGATTCATATAATGCTATAAGTTCGGGGTGCCGCACTTCTGAAAGTGTTCAGACTTATCACACCATAATTTTGGGATACTTAAGCCCCTCGTGTATTGGCCGTACCAAAGTGTACGGTTGCAACATGTCGTGAAATGAACATATGTATATATAAAGGAAGTAGAGCAATAATAAGCAAAAGCTATGCATTGTTTATTCAAAAAGGTACTTCAATGGAAGCAGAACGATACAAATAGTGCGATAAGCAAGGGATGGGATATCTAACATGTCCCCCTCCAGGGGTAAGCTGCTGGATGATATGTAAAACAGGTATAATGCTCGTAATAGAGACCACCTGAACACTCGACGTGGCTTTCCGCTTCCCTGGCTGTTGCATCGTGAGTTCGGCGATTCAAGTGCCGGACAGGACTTCTCAAAGACGGAGTCCTGAAAGTAAAAAAAAAGGAAGAAAAAAGGAAAAAGAAAAAGGAAATGACACAAACGGAAGCCCCTGGTGCGGTCGAGCCGCATTCTTGGCGTGCGTTGTCTTGCCCCTCCCCATATGCCCATGGTATCTCCAGAGCGTAATTATGTACCCGTAATACTAGCTTCACAAATTCGCGAGGGCTGGGGTTGGATTGCTACTCGTGCTTGAATCGTGCCAGGTGGTCTTGTTGCAGGTTACTCCGGGCGCGCTTGGCGGTGGCCGGACGTTTAGTGGCCGGACTCGATAATTGCCGTGAGAGGCTGCTTTGCACCTCCGCCGCGAGGGCCGCCGTATGCTCCTCCGTTCGGAGAGAGCGTTCGGTGTTTCCATTGACCGTGATTACTCCTTGAGGGCCTGGCATCTTGAGCTTGAGGTATGCGTAGTGCGGCACCGCATTGAACTTTGCAAATGCGGTTCGTCCGAGCAGTGCATGATAGACGCTGCGGAATGGGACGATGTCGAAGATTAACTCTTTGCTTCGGAAGTTATCCGGAGATCCGAAGACCACTTCGAGTGTGGTGAGCCTGTACAATTGGCCTCTACACCGGTATGACGCCTTTAAAGGTCGTCTTTGTAGGTTTAATCCTCGAGGGGTCTATGCCCATTTTGCGCACTTTATCCCAATAAAGTAGGTTCAGGCTGCTACCGCCGTCCATCAGGACTCTGGTTAGGTGAAATCCGTCAATAATTGGGTCAAGAACCAATGCGGCGAAGCTGCCGTGACGGATGCTAGTGGGGTGGTCCTTCGATCGAAGGTGATCGGGCGGGGCGACCATGGGTTGAACTTTGGGGCGTGGCTCCATCGCATATACGTCCGTAGTGCACGCTTCCGCTCCCTTTTGGGTATGTGGGTTGCGTATATCATGTTCACCGTCCGCACTTGTGTGGGAAAACCTTTCTGTCCTCTATTGTTCGTGACGGGGCTCTTCCTCGTCATCGCTATGCATCCCCTTGTCATTGAGTTTGGCACTTAACTTGCGTGCTTGCTTGAACACCCAACAATCCTGTTGGTGTGATTGGTAGCTTTCGGGGTGCCATGTATTTGGCACAAGCGATCGAGTATGCGGTCCAAGTTGGGCCAGGCCTGGGTATTTCTTTTGAATGGCTTCTTCCACGACCGGGTTTAGAGCCTCTGAATCCGGCATTGACGGCCGTATCTTTAGTATTATCGCCGTTAATGCGGCGCTTGTTCTTGTTGCGACGCGACCTGCCATTGCTGTCCTTGGTATCCGGACTATCAGGATGTTTGGCCAAGTTGTTGCTTTGAGCTAGCAAGCTGTCCTCTCCCGCACAAAAGCGAGTCATGAGGGTTGTGAGGGCTGCCATAGATTTCGGCTTTTCCTGTCCTAGGTGCCGGGCAAGCCACTCGTCGTAGATGTTATGTTTGAAGGCTGCAAGGGCCTCTGCATCCGGACAGTCAACAATTTGATTTTTCTTTGTTAGGAACCGAGTCCGTAATTGTCCGCCGATTCTTACAGCTCTTGAATTATGTGGCTAAGGTCATCGGCGTCTGGTGGTCACACATATGTGCCTGGAAGTTATCAAGGAGTGCGGCTTCCGGGTCCTCCCAACAACCAATTGATTCTGGCAAGCTATTGAGCCAATGTCGAGCTGGTCCTTTACGCTTGAGTGGGAGGTATTTGATGGCATGTAGATCATCACCGTGGGCCATGTGGATATGGAGGACATAATCCTCGATCCAGACCGCGGATCTGTGGTACCATCATATGATTCGATGTTTACGGGCTTGAAGCCCTCGGGGATTTGATGATCCATTACTTCATCTGTGAAGCATAGTGGGTGTCGGCTCCTCATGTATTGGGCTATATCACGATGTAGCTCATATGAGCTTTGTCTCTTGTGTTCGGCCCGGCCGGTTTCTTTGTATCCGGGCGCGACGGTAATCATCCCGCATTCTTGGCCCACGTGATCCGTAGATCGATCTTGTATGTTTTGCCTTATCCTCCAATATATCTCGCAAGTCCGGCGCGTTTTCCCATGCCTTGGTACTTTTTGAGCGGCGTCGGGGTGTGGCTTGAGCGGAGGGCCGAGAGGCTTCTCTGTCGCGGTCACGGGGTGGTCGGTCTGCCATGTCATGCGCTGGTGACTTGGGTGCTTCCTCCTCTAGTCGAGGCAACGGCTTGCGTTTGGGGTAGCTTTTGGAGGGGCGTTCGAGTTCATACTCCTCGGCTGCAAGGACTTCAGTCCGTCTGTCAGCTAGGAGGTCTTGATCAGCTCTAAGCTGTTGCTGTTTTTTTTTGAGGCAGCTTGCCGTGGCTATAAGTCTGCGTTTGAAACGCTCCTGTTCGGCGGGATCCTCAGGCACGACAAATTAAATCGTCGTCCGAGGCTTGCCTCATCTTCGGAGGAGGCGCATAATTATCGTCCTTAACCTCTCTTTCCGCTGCGACTGCTGTGCGTGGCTTGCTTCTCCTCCTCCTCTGTCTTTGAGTCCTCTTTGGAGGGGGTTCTCTTGGCACCTTTGTCCGGGTGTTATTATCTCCCGTGCGGAATCACCGCTTTTATTGTGGCGGGATTTAGAGCGGCGCCCGGCTGACGTCGGCGCTTGGCATGTTTCTTGGAGGGTCATCCTCCGTTGTTCCATCGCCGTTCCCATCTTTTGGGATGTCCACCATATATATGTCATATGACGAGGTGGCCTTCCGATTGCCTCGTAGTATTTGGGTCTTGAGTAAATCTCCGACATCGTCGTCCATACCGTCGATGTCTTCGGAGTCGTAGTCTAGCATGTCGGTTAGGTCATCGACAGTGGCTACAAAGTGGGTGGTGGGTGGGTGTTGAATTTCTTCGTCGTCCGCATCCCAACCTTCATGTCTGTAGTCCGGCCAGGGCTCTCCGGATAAAGAGAGAGACTTTAGTGAATTCAGGATGTCGCCAAAGGGTGAGTTCTGAAAGATGTCCGCGGCAGTGAACTCCATGACCGGCACCCGATCGGGTTCGATTGGCAGGGGCGCGGAGGGTTCGGAGTCCGGAGAGGAGTCCGGCACCCTGGAGTCGTGGTCTTCGTAAAGGACAGCGATGGGGTTCGGCTCAATCGCCTTAGAGATTGTAGCCCCCGAGGCGGTGTCCAACCACTCGTCCTCGATCGGGGAATCCGGCTCCGGATTAAGGGTCGGAGCGGATGCTGGTGCGGCCTCCAGGGCACTGTTCGGCTGCAGAGCTAGATCATGCCCATCAAGACAGTGCGACGCGCTTGGCTGTGGCTCGAATCCGTCGAAGATCAAGTCTCCGCGGATATCAGCCGTATAGTTTAAACTTCCAAATCTGACCTGATGGCCAGGGGCGTAGCTTTCGATCTGCTCCAGATGGCTGCGAATTGTCGCGATGCAAAGCCGCCCGAATCACGAAGATCTGTCCGGGAGAAAAGTCTCACCACGGACCGCGTCGTTGTTGATGATCGAAGGAGCCATCGGGCCTATCGGTGACGCATACGGAGGAACTCTCAATGAAAGCACCAATGTCGATTGTCAAAACCGCGGATCTCGGGTAGGGGGTCCCGAACTGCGTGCGTCTAGGCGGATGGTAACAGGAGACAAGGGACACGATGTTTTTACCCAGGTTCGGGCCCTCTCGATGGAGGTAATACCCTACTCCTGCTTGATTAATATTGATGATATGGGTTGTACAAGAGTAGATCTACCACGAGATCAAGGAGGCTAAACCCTATAAGCTAGCCTATGGTATGATTTGTTGTTCGTCCTACGGACTAAAACCCTCCGGTTTATATAGACACCGGATAGGTTAGGGTTACACAGAGTCGGTTACAATGGTAGGAGATCTACATATCCGTATCGCCAAGCTTGCCTTCCACGCCAAGGAAAGTCCCATCCGGACACGGGACGAAGTCTTCAATCTTGTATCTTCATAGTCTTGGAGTCCGGCCGTGACGATAGTCCGGCTATCCGGACACCCCCTAGTCCGGGACTCCCTCCCCAAGCTTAATTCCTGCTCATCCTCGAGCAGGTAAATGATAAAAAAGATAATTTTTGATGTGGAATGCTACCTAACATAAACTTGATCATATGTTTAGTCATGGCATGAATATTAAGACATAAGTTATTCAAAGAAATAGTCTATAATTTGACATAAAGACATCAATACTCAGGCATCCCAACAAACAATCATGTCTTTCAAAATATCAACGCTAAAGAAAGCTATCCCTACAAAATCACATAGTCTTGTCATGCTCTGTCTTCTTAACACAAAGTATTTATCATGCACAACCCGATGACAAGCCGAGCAATTGGTTCATACTTTTAACGCGCTTCAGCTTTTTCAACCCTCACGCAATACATGAGCGCAAGCCATGGATATAGCACTACGGGTGGAATAGAGTATGATTATAGGGGTAAATATAAAGAAGACAAAAAGTAAGAAAGTCTCACACCGACGCGGCTAACCAACGGGCTATGGAGATGCCCATCAATCAATATCAATGTGAGGAGTAGGGATTGCCATGCAACGGATGCACTAAGAGCTATAAGTGTATGAAAGCTCAATATGAAAACTAAGTTGGTGTGCATCTAATCCTATAATGAAAAATTCCCACTAGTATATGAAAGTGACAACTTAGGAGACTCTCCATATGAAAAACATGGTGCTACTTTGAAGCATAAGTGTGGTAAAGGATACTAAAAATGCCCCTTCTCTCTTTGTTTATTATTTTTTTCTTTTTTTCTTTTTTTCCTTTTTTCCTTTTCCTTTTTTCTTTTTTTCTTTTTATATTTTTTTTCTCTTATTGTCCGGAGTCTCATCCCGACTTGTGGGGGAATCATAGTCTCCATCATCCTTTCCTCACTGGGGCACTGCTCTAAAAATGAATAATGATGATCATCACCCTTCTATTTACTTATAACTCAAAAGAAATAAAAATTACAACTCGATAACTATGACAAAATACGACTTTATATGAATGCCTCTGGCAATGTACCAGGATGTGCAATGATCTAGCGTAACATGTATGAAAAATGATGAACGGTGGCTGAGCCACAACTACTATGTCAGCTATATGATCATCCAAAGCAATATGACAATGAATGCTCAAGACATCAAACGGAAGCGGTGGAAGTTGCATGGCAATATATCTCGGAATGGCCATGGAAAAGCCATAATAGGTAGGTATGGTGGCTGTTTTGAGGAAGATATAATAAGGCTTATGTTTGATAGAGCGTATCATATCATGGGGTTTGGATGCACCAGTGAAGTTTGCACCGACACTCGAGGTGAGAAAGGGCAATGCACGGTACCGTAGAGGCTAGCAAATTGCGGAAAGGTAAGAGTGCGTATAATCCATGGACTCACATTAGTCATAAAGAACTCATATACTTATTCCAAAAGTTTAATAGCCCTTGAAGCAAAGTACTATTACGCATGCCCCTAGGGGGATAGATTGGTAGGAAAAGACCATCGCTCGTCCCCGACCGCCACTCATAACTAGGACAATCAATAATAAATCATGCTCCAACTTCATAGCATAACGAGAGACTATACGTGCATGCTTCGGGAATCACAAACCTTAACACCAATATTCCTACTAACCACAACCGTTTACTAGTACCTCCCACATATTATCATCTCTATATTGCAAAACTATTGCAAGGAATCAAACATATCATATTCAGTGATCCACAAGTTTTGTGTAGGATTTTATGACTAACCACACAATTGACCAATTCCTTTTGACTCTCTAAATAGATATAAGTGAAGAATGAGATTTTAATTCTTTCTACAAAAGATCATGCTCTAACAAATATAAGTGAAGAAAAAGAGCATTCTACAAACAACAGTTTTCTATGTGAAGAGAAACAGGCAATCCAAACTTCAAATGATAAGTGAAGCACATGAAGCATTCTATAAAGCCACACCCAAAAGATATAAGTGAAGTGAAATGAGCACTCTATAAATCAACCATGGACTATATCATACCAGCATGGTGCATAAAAGAAAAATGAAAACTAAAAGCAAAAGACGCTCCAAGATTTGCACATATCACATGAACGAAATGAAACCGAAAACATACCGATACTTGTTGAAGAAAGATGGGATGCCTTCCGGGGCATCTCCAAGCTTAGACGCTTGAGTCTCCTTGAATATTTACTTGGAGTTCCTTGTGCATCCCCAAGATTGAGCTCTTGCCTCTCCTCCTTCTCCTCATATTGATACCTCCTCGATCTTTTATCACTTCATCCACACGAAACTCAACAGAAAGTTCGCTAAGATCCGTTAGTATAATAAAGCAAATCACTACTCTAAGTACTGTTGCAAACCAATTCATATTTTGTTTTTGCATTGTAGCTACTATAATATAACCTTTTCATGGTTTAATCCACTAATAGAATCAATAGTTTCATCAAAACAAGCAAAACAATGCATCAAAAACAGAATCTGTCTTAAACATGATAGTATGTAGTAATCTGAACATTCACCATACTTCTGATACTCCAAAAGTTCTGAAACAATTAGGAAAAATAAACATTTTGTATATAAACATAGTGTAAAAAGTTTCACAACCGTTTGATGTTCCAGTAAAAAATGTAAAATTGCGCACTACAGCCAAAGTTTCTGTTTTGCACCGCACAAACCAACAAGCCATCTAAACATCCTAAAGGCAAACCTTGGCACAATATTTTTATAATACAATGGAATTGTACAAGGGGATAATTATTTTTGTTGAAAAGTTTCTGTAATTAAGATTCACAAATTTTCCATGGGCATGAACAAAGTTCAAGGCCAGCTCCCACTTCCATGGTGCTCGCCTATCTCACTTTCACTTTTCTTTTTGTGAAGTTTTAAGTTATCCTCTATAGTTTTTTTTTAAATTTATAAAAGCACTCAAAAGAAATAAATGACTCTCTAAAACTTTCGGGTTGTCTCCCTGGAAGCGCTTTCTTTAAAGCCATTAAGCTAGGCATAAAATGCTCAAGTAATGAAGCCACCCGGATCCCAAGGTATATCAAAGCCAATTTTAATTAGCAATGATTTGGCATTTAGTAGTGAGCACAAAGCAACATATATCATGCAATGACGAAGTCTAACTCTCTTCCTATGCATCGACATGTCATACAAGAACAATTCATGCACATCAGGCCAATACATAGCATAAGCAGTTTCTTACAATTTTATCGTGTTGGAAACATAAAGAGGCGGAGATGTAGTTCCTCTCTCGTAATAATTGCAAGTAGGATCAGCAAGCACATGCATATTATATTCATCAAAATCATCATGTGTAGTAGCAAAATGCAACCCATCAACATAATCCTTAATAAGAGCAAACTTCTCTGATATAGTGTAGTTTGGAGAATTCAAAAAGATAATAGGACTATTGTGTGTGGGTGCAATAGCAACAATTTCATTCTTAACATAAGGAACTATAACAATTTCATCTCCATAAGCATCATTCATACTGGCATCGTGGCCACAAGCATATTCAAACGAATCAATGGGATCATAGCAATTATCATGGAAATCATCCTTCGGTAAGCACGAAGGGAAATTAAATAATGTATGAGTTGAAGAGTTACTCTCATTAGAAGGTGGGCACGGGTAGCTAATCCGATCTTCATCCTTTTGTTCTTCGCTCTCCTCACCATCTTTTTCGTTGAATGAACTCACAGTTTCATCAATTCCTTCTTCCATAGACTCCTGCAAAATATTAGTCTCTTCTTGGACAACGGAGACTTTCTCAATAAATTCATCAATATCGGAATTGTATTTATAATTATCATAGCAATATTTAAGGATGGCAAAAAATTCAGGTCTATAAACATCATCATCAAAAGCTTCATATTTTCAAAGAAAGATTCAATTTCATAAGCACCCTTAAAAGCAACAAATTCTTCTATTCGTTCCACATCATAATAATCATATATACTTCTAGCATAAGTAGCCAAGGTTTCATTATCATTAAACTTACATGAAAAGGGAAGGTTTGGAACCTCAATCTTAGAGCAACAAGTATAATCATATCTCAAGCATAAATCCCAAGCATACCAATGCAACATATAAATTTGATCCCATAGAAGTTTCCCTTTTTGTGTCAACCGATAATCCCTAAAGTATTCACGTTGATCCAGCATTACTCCCATTATCATGTCGAATGGGGTTTTCTCAGGATTATCAAAGTAGTGCATAACATCTTTAACATAACGAGCATCGAGGGTTTTAGGAGGTTCCCCATCTCCATGAGTAGCAAGTACCACTAATTTTTTTGGTGTTTTGTGTTCCATATCCATAACTAAAGATAGAGAACAACTTGGAACAATAAGTAAAAACTACTTAGTGATAAAGCAAACAAGCACACACGAGAATATTCACCCCACGCTATTGCTCTCCGGCAACGGCGCCAGAAAAAGGTCTTGATAACCCAGAAGTATAGGGGATAAATTGTAGCCTCTTTCGATAAGTAAGAGTGTCGAACCCAACGAGGAGCTAAAGGTAGAACAAATATTCCCTCAAGTTATATCGACCACCGATACAACTCTACACACGCTTGACGTTCGCTTTACCTAGAACAAATATGAAACTAGAAGTACTTTGTAGGTGTGATAGGATAGGTTTGCAAGATAATAAAGAGCATGTAAATAAAATCTAGGGGCTGTTTAGATAAAGACACGACTAAGTTAGTTTTAGTAGAGAGATTTTGTCAACAAGAAAGTTATTTGTCCCTAGGCAATTGATAACAAGTGCCGGTAATCATTCTTGTCATTTTATATGAGGGAGAGGCATGAGCTAACATACTTTCTCTACTTGGATCATATGCACTTATGATTGGGCCCCTAGCAGGCATCCGCAACTACTAAAGATCATTAAGGTCGTGAAACCCAACCATAGCATTAAGTATCAAGTCCTCTTTACTCCCATACGTCATACCCCAGTTACTCGGGTTTAAGTTTCTGTCACTCTCGCAACCCACCATAAGCGAACCATGAACATATTGCAACACCCTATAGCGGGGCCCCTCACGTTTGCGCGAGATAGAGGGAACCATCGGACAACACCATAAATACAATATACAATCATACCAACCAAGATGACGATTAACCCATAGGACAAAACGGATCTATTCAAACATTATAGGATAATAATAGATCATTGGGAAATAATATATGGAGTTGAGCACCATGTTTAAGTAGATATTACAGCCAGGGGAAGAGGTGTTACACTGCTGCATAGAGGGGGAGAGATTTGGTGTTGACGGTAGCAAGATTGTTGATGTAGATCGCCGTCCCGATCATTGGCCCGGTGGCACTCCGGCACCACCGGAAGCGAGGGGGAGAGCCCCCCCTCCTTCTTCTTCTTCCTTGGCCTCCCCCTAGATGGGAGGAGAGTTCCCCCTCTGGTCCTTGGTCTCCATGGCGGCGGAGGGGCGGGAGCCCCTCCGAGATTGGATCTCCCTCTTTGTTCTCTTCTGTTTCGCGTTCCCCAGATCTGGCCGAAAACCGTTTCTTCTATTCCGGGAGATCCGTAACTCCGATTATACTGAGATTTTAACACGATTTTTTTCTGGATATAAGCTTCCTTTGCCTGAAATAGAGCTCCAACCGACATTCGAGGAGGGCACAACCCACCACCGCGCGCCAGGGGCCTCTGGCGCGCCCTGGTGTCTTGTGGGCTGTGTGGGCCTCCGTTTGCGGTGATTCCAACTCCCAAAAATCACATTTATTCCAGAATAATTCTCCGTGAAATTTTATTGCATTTGGACTTAGTTTGATATGCATATTCTGCGATACAAAAAACATGCAGAAAACAGGAAATGGCACTGGGCACTTGATCAATAGGTTAGTCCAATAAATCATATAAAAAGTTGCCACAAGTGTATAAAAGTTGTATAATATGGGTATGAAACAATAAAAAATTATAGATACGACAGAGATGCATCACGCGTGTCTCCTCTCCGCCCATTCTCCGGGGCTCGACGTTGGCCTAGACGTACTTGGGGGTCAGAAGAGGCCATCGAGACATCGTCGTGATCTTGATTTTGTTGCGCTCGCGCTGGCTACCGTGGTGGGGATTATACCGTGGGGATGGCCCCTTCCGTATGGTCAGCAGCATAAGCTGTTGATGTCGCTTGGGGAGGTCATGGCGGGCCAGCTCGCCGTGAGCCCCCAGCTTCAGCGAAACCGAGCAGGCTTTGGATGATAGCACGCCATTCGTCCATCTGCTCGGCTGCTGGCGAAAACCTCAGCAGCAGCTGAGCTCGCGCCATGGCCTCCGAGGCTGTGCTTGGCATGGATGTTGATGAGGTCGATCGTCTGGTCGTGCGACTCTCGACGGTGCAATGTGGTAATCTGCACCCATGCCGTCACAAGAGGCGCACCACCTAGATGTGGTGTGGTGAAGGCGCTCGAGGGCCAGCAGCTCTGTTGGGTGCAGCAGCTTGGTCGGCCCGTCCCGGGGGAGGTGCACGCGTTGCGACCACACCCATTGTCGGTGTCAAAACCGGCGGATCTCGGGTAGGGGGTCCCGAACTGTGCGTCTAGGATCAATGGTAATAGGAGACAGGGGACACAATGTTTACCCAGGTTCGGGCCCTCTCTATGGAGGTAAACCCTACTTCCTGCTTGATTGATCTTGATGAATATGAGTGTTACAAGAGTTGATCTACCACGAGATCGTAATGGCTAAAGCCTAGAAGTCTAGCCTATGAGTATATGGTCATGAATCTGTCCTATCCGGACTATGCTCTCCGGTTTATATAGACACCAGAGAGATCTAGGGTTACATGAGGTCGGTTACATAGGAGGGAATCTTCATAATAGGTCGCCTAGCTTGCCTTCCACGCCAAGTAGAGTCCAAACCGGACACGGGTATTGTCTTCAGCCTTCGTATCTTCACAGCCATCAGTCCGACCCATGGATAACAAGCCCGACGCCCGAGGACCCCTTAGTCCAGGACTCCCTCAGTAGCCCCTGAACCTGGCTTCAATGACGAGGAGTCCGGCGCGCAGATTGTTTCGGCATTGCAAGGTGGGTTCCCCTTCTTCCGAACTCCAAGATAGTCTTCGGACGCGATGATTGTATCCGGACCTGTTACACACCATGCACAACCGCAGAGAGAATATATATTTTACACGAGTTCCATTCACTAACAGCTTTCTACATTACGTCCGTTCGGTCATAATTTCGAACCGTTTGTCCCACGTTTCTTGACACGGTCGCTATTGGCACATCTTATCGAAGCAGAGATCGTGTCCCCTTATTGCGGGATTCTCATCAATGCGGGCATGGGTAACCCAACCATGCCGTTTGCACAGCCTTTGGGAATAGGCAAATATTAAGGCGAGCGAGGAGGCGTTTAATGTTTGCTGCCTTTATAAGAGGATAAGGATCCCCTCTTCCTCTTCTCACGCTTTCTCTCCGTCTCCGACTTCCCCGATCTCGAGCTCCAGCGCCCCAGTTTTCATCTCCTTTCCACTCAAGCAACCATGTCCGGATCCGGTGGTCAGGGCAAGTGGATGGTCTCCTTCGTCAAGGAGGAGGACATTAATGAGCTCCGGGCGGCCGGATATTTGGCGAAGGGAATTGCCCACCGCTTGCCGGCCGAGGGACAAATCGTCCCCACGCCGGAGCCCAACGAGAGGGTAGTATTCCTCCCTCATTTCTTCCGCGGGCTTGGGTTTCCACTCCACCCTTTCGTCCGTGGGATAATGTATTACTACGGGGTAGATTTCCATGATCTGTCCCCGAATTCCTTCCTCAACATCTTGGAGTTTATCGTCGTGTGCGAGGCCTTCCTCCGCATCCAACCCCACTTTGGGTTGTGTCTCAAAGTCTTCAACATGAAGCCGAAGGGGGTGGATGGCCAGCACGCGGAGTGCAGAGGGGCAATGGTGAGTAAATTGTCCAACGTCTCCTGGCCCAAAGGCACCTTTGTGGATACGGTAAAGGAGTGGCAGAAGCAGTGGTTCTACATCACAGAACCACGCGGCACCACCTGGGCTGCAGCTACCGAATTCCGCTCCGGCGCTCCTATTCGACTCACCTCTTGGGTCGAGAACAGTCCGGACTGGTGTTCCCCTGATGAGCTGATAGCGCTGCAGACACGTCTTCAGAGCATGGTAACCAAGAGCGTCAAGCTCGTTGATGTGATCCAGGTGATGTTAGTTCGCCGGATCCTTCCGTGCCAGCACCGAAGCCGCCCGCTGTGGGAGTTCAATCCGAAGAAGCACCAAACCTTGGTGAGGCTCTTCGAGACTATGCACGAAGGCGCATGGAAATTGCTCTTCAAGGGCAATGAGAAACCATCGGCCACAGATTCAGACCGTGGTCACGATTGTGCACACCCCGCCAGCAAGGTATGTTATTTCGACCGTATCCTCAACCTAATTGTTTCGAGGATGATGTCTGAGCTTTTGTTATTGCTCTTTCAGGACTGGATGGAGAGGGCGAAGCGGATCCAGTGTCCGGCTCCGCTGCCTAAAGAACCAGTCATCCCGCATCTGGCGAAGATGCTGGTGCCGACGCCATATAACGCGCCGGAGAAGAAGGCCAAGAAGAAGGCAAAGGGAGCCAAGAGTGGCCTCTGCCGCAAGGGTACTTCGGACGTGGCATCCGAAGACGACGAAACTCATTCGTTTGTCCCTGAGGACAATGACGGGGAAGAGGAGGAGGAGGAAGAAAACAATCCTCCCCCCGAGGAGAGGAAGAAGAAGAGGGCGGCTCCGGCGCAGCTGGAGGCGGAGACGCCCAAAAAGGGGAAGGGCGTTCCAGCGGTCAACACCGCGTGGGACGTCGACAATAGTACAGAACGACGCCCCCGCACTAAGCCCCAGGCCGCATCGTAAGTGATATGGCTTATTTATGTGCACATCCAACCCTTTCTCTCCATTATCTTGATGTAGTTAACTGTACCATTGCAGTCCGACCCGCGACCTAATCCAGCGATCCTCGTGTGGAAGTTCGCTGGATCCGTTGGAGATGGCGAGCCAGTCTCCACCGCCTGCTTATTCCCTCGGGGCCGGGGACGACACCAAAGTGCTGTCCCGGAGGGCCGATCCGAACCGGGGGGGGGGGAGCCCAGGACGCTGTCCCGGAGGTGCCACGAGGAGAAGCCTCCGCTGCCGGACACATGGAGGAGACGATCCCCATGGGGACTAGTGAAGAGGGCCGCACCCAGCTTGGCCCTCGACCGAATACGATTCCGGAGACCCATATGGCTCCGGAGTCGGGCGGGCAGCCCTTTTCGAAGAAGGGGGTGCGCCACCTCCGTCGGTGGTCCCTGTCCATCCAGGGGCGCCAGATAACTTGATGGAGGCGCTACGAGGCGCCTCCGTTATGGACGAGCACCGTGTTCTTATGAGCGCGGTGATCGAGAAGGTTCAGTCCACCAAGAGTGGATTGAACGAATCCTGTAGCAACCTGTTGACAGGTTTCGAGGTAAGTGACAGAGAAAAAACCCCTATAGTCGGTGAGCCTCGAGACACCGCCGGTGCTCGGTAAGAGGAACCGGATGAGGATCAATCCTCTAGTGTAGGAGACTAACGTGATATGTGTGCATGAGCAAAGGCGTCGCTATTGGCTGCGACCTCACATGTCTGCCAAGTCTCTCGAATCAAGCAGAGGTTGGAGCGGACCGAGAACGAGCTCGGCGAGGTTAGAGTGCGGCTGCAGGAGAAGTAAGGTAAGTAACGTCTTGCTGTGTGTTCGGAGAGCGGAGACGCTGTGTATTGACTGTAATGTCGAAATGTATGCAGGGGTCGTGACTGAGGTCGAGGCCCTGAGGAAGGCCCTGGGCGAGGCCGAGGAGAAGGCTGTCCAGCAGCAAGCCTCCCGTAAGAAGCTCAAGGCCCGTGTCAAGGAAATCCAGCAGGAGCTCCAAGATGCAGTGAAAAAATGTGAGACCTTGGAGAATGATGTGTCGGCTCAGGAGGCCGAACTCACCAAGGCTTGTCAGGGCGCGAAAACCGCGGGGAATGAGGCCCAGGCCATCATCCAGGAGATCCAGGAGGCCAGGAAGATCACGGTGGGTAAGGCTTTTAAGATGCAAAGCAAGTATGCGGAGAGGCAGTACCTTTTACTAACCCGGGTTCGGAGTTCCCCAGGAGCTTTTGCGGATCTACCACGCAGCGTATCAGACGCTGCAGCGTTCTATCGAGCCGAAGGAGGAGGTACTACGGAGAAGCTATTCTGGCCGCAGTATGCAACACCAGAGCATCCCGTGTCCTTCACTGATCAGCTGAACCAGCTGGTGGAGCTGCAAAGGGTGGCCGAACTAGCCATAAAGGATTTGACAATCCGACTATGGCCAGCCGAAGCTATACCCGGCAGCTACTTCAGACTCGTGAGGCGGGTAGTGGAAGCCTATCCGTGGTTGGATGTCGTCAAGCGCTCTGCATGTATTGAAGGCGCCCGTATGGCCTTCGCTCGCTGCAAGATGTGGTGGGTGAAGATGAACGATGTTGAAGTGGCCAGCGGGCCGTCGGAGGGCAAGGAGCACCGCACACCCGAGAAATATTTTGCGGATGTCATAGAAGGGTCTCGAATTGTGGCAGCTCAATGTTCGCAGGACGTTATTTTCGAATGAATACATTCATGTTGTCCTTTGCCTTGTATTATAAAGACAAAGCTTTGTTTTGTAATGTAATTTCGTTATGCTTTAAATTGTTTCCTCCTGTGAGGCCGTGTTATATGCAATCTGAAGGTTGGCGGTCATTAAACTTCTGCCCTCACGTAATTAATCTGAAGGTGTTCGGATGGGATCTAAACAATCTTGATCCAATTATATGGTCCTTGAAGGAGTTGTTTAGCGCAACGAACAAGGCAATTAGACTATACGGCTTAAACACCCTCACCTAGCCATAGGAGTTTTATAATTAAGCAAGTGCGCAGCCCCTGGTCCTAGCCAGGGTGCTGTCAGCATATGATCGGGAAGTGCCGATCCTTCGCCTGACGCGGAAAAAATCTTCGACGATTTTGTAACCCTCGAACAGCTAACTGGCTCTCGCAGTATCATGATAGTCAGTTTTCGGCTTTCTCTACTGAGGTGCTCATCCGGTCAAGGCAAGGGCACAATCGCATTGGTTCTCCCTTTACTACCCTAGCAGATAGAGCGGAACGTAGGGTAGCAAGCACAGGAGCTGGGCAACCCAACTATTGACCAAAGACATGATTCGGAGCCAATGCATATAATGCTAAATTCGGGGTGCCGAACTTATATATAAGAAGTGTTAGGACTTTCTTTGCCAGACAGGTGGTGATAAGAAGCCCCTGGCGAATATGAAACGTACAAAAGAGTACCGATGTAGCTAATAAGAAGATCGAAATGAAATGGAGTAAGGGGCAAAAAACCACAAAAACTGGGTTGCACATCATTTTTATTATAGCTAAATGGATACGTCGAGGCGTATCTTATACAAATAGTGCGATAAGCATCCGGACTATTTAACATGCCGGGATCAAGAGGGAGCAGCGTGCGGGTCCTGGGAAATAAGTAAAAATACCGTCAAGAAGAACGTATGCAGGTTACCCTGCACACCTATGCCGCATGCCCCCTCTATATGCCCATCCCTCGAAGGGGCTGGTGATCAGGCTCACAGGAAAAGGAACCTGAAACATAAAGGAAACAGTGTGTCTGGGGTCGGTCTAGCCGAATTGTAGATCCCGGGTTAGCTCGTGCCTCCGTCGATGTCCATAGAATTTCGAGTGCGTAATTATGTACGCGTGGTACGAATGCCATTACTTCATTGTGACTGGGACGGAGGCCAAATTGCTAGTCGAGCTCTTGACGAGCCTTGCTGTCCTGCTGCAGTCTAGTTCGGAACTTCTTGATGGTGTCCAGGGGCTCGGTAGCCACACTATGGTGCTACATGAGAAGGCCGCTCTGTACCTCTGCTGCTAGGGCGGCGGTGTGCTCCTTTGTTCGGAGGTAGCGTTCCATGTTGCCATTGACTGTTATGACGCCACATGGGCCGGGCATCTTGAGCTTGAGATAAGCGTAGTGTGGCACTGCGTTGAATCTAGCAAACGTTGTTCGTCCGAGCAGTGTGTGGTAGCCGCTACGGAATGGGACGATGTCGAAGATTAACTCCTTGCTTTGGAAATTGTCCGGAGAACCGAAGACCACTTCCAGCGTGATTGAGCCTGCATCTGGGCCTCGGCGCTAGTATGACTCCTTTGAAGGTAGTCTTTGTTGGTTTGATACGTGAGGGGTCAATGCCCATCTTCCGCACCGTGTCTTGATAGAGTAGGTTGAGGCTGCTACCACCGTCCATCAGGACTTGTGTTAGGTGAAACCCGTCAATAATTGGGTCCAGGACTAGTGCGGCTGAACCGATGTGGCGGATGCTAGTTGGGTGGTCTCGTCGATCGAAGGTGATAGGTAATAACGACCATGGATTGAACTTTGGGGCGACTGGCTCTACCGCGTAGACGTCCCTGAGTGCTCACTTGCGCTCCCTTTTGGGGATGTGTGTAGCGTATATCATGTTCACCGTTTTGACTTGAGGGGGAAATTTATTACGCCCTCCGTTGTTCTCTGGGGCTCTTCGTCCTCGCCCTCTCTTTATGATCCCTTTTTCTTTGTTTTCGGCATTTAACTTGCCAGCTGCTTGAAAACCCAACAATCCATGTTGGTATGATTGGCTTGCTTATCCGGGTGCCGTGTATTTGCACCTGACGGTCCAAAGATGCGGTCCAGGCTGGAAGGTCCTTCATTGTTTCTTTTGTAGGGCTTCTTCCATTGGCCGGACTTGGAGCCACTGAATCCGGCGTTGATTGTGGTGCCATCGATGTTGTTATCATTGCTTCGGTGTTTGTGTCTATTGCGCCGGAGCTTGCCAGTGCTATTCTTGGCCTCAGAGGGGCCTGTCTCGCTGGCTGTGTTGTTACTACGGGCCAGCCAACTGTCCTCTCCCGCGCAAAAGCGGGTCATGAGTGCTGTGAGGGCTGCCAAGGACTTCGGCTTTTCTTGGCCGAGGTGGCGTGCTAGCCATTCATCACGGATGCTGTGTTTGAAGGCTGCTAAGGCCTCGGTGTCCTAACAGTCAACGATCTGGTTCTTTTTGGTTAGGAACCTAGTCCAGAATTTTCTGGCTGATTCTCCAGGTTGTTGAACTATGTGGCTTAAGTCATCGGCGTCTGGTGGCCGGACATAAGTTCCTTGGAAGTTGTCCAGGAAAGCTTCCTCCAAGTCCTCCCAGCTGCCGATAGAATTTTCAGGCAGGCTGTTAAGCCAGTGCCGAGTTGGCCCTTTGAGCTTTAGTGGGAGGTATTTAATGGCATGGAGGTCGTCTCCTCGAGCCATATGTATATGGAGAATGAAATCATCAATCCATACTGCGGGATCGGTTGTGCCGTCGTATGATTCGATGTTGATGGGCTTGAACCCCTCGGGGAATTCAGGGTCCAGTACTTCATCCATGAAGCAGAGAGGGTGTGTGGCGCCTCTATATCGGGCCGCGTCGTGGCGTAGCTCTGATGGAGTTCGTCTGTGGTGTTCGGCCCTGGTGTTGTTAGATTTATCACGTCCGAACAGGTAGCCTTCATCATGCCTCGAGGCACACCCTCGCGATCCGTAGATCGATCTTGTGTGTCCTGTTCTATCATCCAGGATTTGCCAGAGGTCATATTTGTGACCCCGAACTCTTCCGTCTCTATTTTTACGAGGCGGTGGGGCAGGCTGCTGTTCGGCCTGAGTTTCCGCTTTGTCCCGGCCGCGGGGTGGCCGGTCGGCCGCCCTGTCTCGACCACGCGGTGGTCATTCCGCATTACGCGAGGGAGATGTGTGCTATGGGGCTTCCTCGTCGAATTGAGGTAGCAGTCTGTGTTTCGGGTAGCTCTTAGCTGGGTGCTTGAGGCCGTATTCTTCGGCAGTCAGGACATCGGTCCATCTGTCTACGAGCAAATCTTGTTCGGCTTGAAGCTGCTGCTGTTTCTTTCTCAGGCTCCTTGCAGTGGCTATGAACTGAAGCTTAAAGTGCTCCTGCTCCACAGGGTCCTCTGGCACGATGAAGTCTTCGTTGCCAAGGCTTGTCTCTTCCTCAGAGGGTGGATGGTAACTGTCAGATTTCGGGTTCCGGCAGACCCTTGAGGTTTGAACACTGGGGTGCGCACGGAGATCCGACCCTCCACCATCTCGTACCTCGCCGAATCGCTGGGACCTAAACTACTAAACGGAACAACACAAGAGACACAAGATTTATACTAGTTCGGGCCACCGTTGTGGTGTAATACCCTACTCTAGTTTGTGGTGTGGTGGATTGCCTCTTGGGCTGATGAGGAACAGTACAAGCAAGAACAACCTTGCGAGGGTCTGTTCTTGGCGGGTGTGATGAACTGCTAGGTGGTGTTCAGTCGCTCTAGCTTGAGGATCGGGTCTCTGTCTTTCTCTAGATTCCAGATCCCCCTACCCTGTGGGTGGCTACTCCTATTTATAGGCGAAGGCCCTGGGCCTCTTCCCAAATATTGAGCGGGAAGGGCACCAACAATTGGCCATTTTGAAGGGGAAAAGCGGGTACACTTATCCTGACTAAAGTTGGTCCTTGCCTGCCAAAGGTTCTGGTGATGACGCCTGCTTGGGCTCCACGATGACTCCCTTCTAGCCGTTGGGGCTGATCTTGGTCTTGTTGCACCGAAACGGATGCCTTTGCTTGATGCTCTCGCCTGCGCTTGCTCCCTTTGCACCAAAGAGGAAAGGAGGACACTGCGCGGGCTGGCGCCCGACTGGCGCCCTTGGTCGTCATGGCTTGCGTCATGGGCACCTCGCGAGGTACCCCGCCTTGAAATCTCTGCCTCCTCATGAGCCCGGCTCGACGAGGCCGTGCACGAGGAAGCTCCTTGTCGCCCGCCTCATGAGGCTTGGCCCCTCGCGAGGGTCTTGAGCTTGCGTTGATGAAGATGGGCCGTCTGGGCCTCCTTTGAGCCACGCCTGCAGACCGCAGCGAGCAAGTCTGGGGACCCCCGTTCCTGTAATCCACGACAAGAGCCTCGGCCCACGGCGCTAATCGAACTTGGCCGAGCAGTAGAGGCGAAAGGGCAAGGCGTAATCGTCATGGCCCCTAATAGCTCGCGGCCTTGGGCTCCGCTTGGCGGTTGATTGACGTGGGCAATTGTTCCCCACGCCTCCTTATTTCGTGCCTTGCTAGGCGGACACGCTGCTGTACACATCCGTTCCCTCTCTGGCGCTCAGGCGCCTCTGTCCTTCCCCCTCTCGAACTCCAGCTTCCATTTTCAATCCAATCTCGAATCTCCCCCCCCTTTCAATCGCCATGGCTCCAACGAAGAAGGGGAAAGGGAAGAAACATGTGCCTCCGCCTCGCTTTCCGCCGCCGGCGGCCTCCGCCGTCGACCCGTTGATCAAACTCAATCTATAGGGCTTGGGCAAGGTTAGTTCGGCTCTGGCTACCACCTTCAACGAATGCGGGAGGACGACGGCCTGGCCCGCGTCCCACTTCTCCATCGACAGGATAGTCACTTAGGTCCGGTATTTTGCTGACGCCCTGTGGGCTGGGCTGGTTCCCCCTTTTTCTGATTTCTTCAATGCCGTGCTCTCCCACTATCAGATCCACATGATGCATCTGGGTCCTGAGTCCATCACTCTCCTCTCGGTCTTCGCCTTCGTTTGTGAAGCAATGATGGGCATCCTTCCTTCGGTTGCCTTTGTTGCGCCCACTTCTTCTCTCAGTGCCTTGTCGACCCCACCCAATGCTCGGCGTGCGTGAGCTTCGCCGCTACCGAGACAGCGGCCTCGTGGATTGACTTCAGCTGCCTCCGCCCGGCTGAGTTCCGCGAGAGGTGGTTATGCGTGGATGTGGGGTGCCCAGCCCCTGCTATCGGAGCCAACCTGCTTTCTTGTCCCCAATTCAGGCTGGGGCCAGGAGACGCTTTCAAGCCCTCGGCTCATTTTTGTCTGGCACCGCTTCGAGTTACTGAGAAAGCTTGGCGTGACAGCGCCCAAGGTGGTGAAGGAGTTCCTGACATGCCGCGTTGCTCCTCTCCAACGCCATTCCCACCGGATGTGGGCCTTCAGCGGGCCTGGTGATCGTATGAGGCTCCAGGAAGAAGACCTGACGCCTGAAGCGCTAAGGAAAGTGCTCCTGGTCCTGACTGGCGACCCCAACCCCGGTGGCATCCGGCATGGAGGGGCCTTGCTGTACCTCTGCCAGAACAGGGGTGATTTTGTGAACCAGATGCCTATCTTTGATGAATGGGGGCCGCGCCCCGCTGGCCTCCAGGGGCCTCGCGAGAATCCAGTGATGGTGATAGCCCTTCCAGTCGGCCAAGGCGGCTCCTCCTCAAGTGGCGAAGCAGGGAGGCACGAGCCGCCAGAGGCCGAAGGGACCTCGCCGGGTGACAACAGGGCGACGCTCATGAGGGAGCAGCTCCCGAGGCTCATGCCGCCCGGCCGAGGGCGGCAGGCAGCCGCCCGCGCCGCGGATGGAGCCCCGAGGCCCTGCTGCTTCTCTTGGTGAGGCGACCAGTAGCGCGTGGCCGCGGACGCCCACAGGCCTTGAGTCGCCTTGATGCTTCTCCCTCGCCAGCAGCTGACCCCTCGCTCAAATCTTGGGTCGCTTCGCGTGAACTTGAGGTCCTCCTAAGAGAAGGGAGGCCTGGCGATGATTACCCTTGTCGCCTGGCCAAGCGTAGGAACTACTTTGCCACCGGCGATGAGTAAGCCTTCTCCTTCTCCAGCTCTGATTCTTCTCGCTGCTTGTCTTGATCCTTGCCTGCAGGCCCCTTCATGCCGAGCTCATGGAGACGGGTGAGGTGCCGTCCCCCTCGGCCGCCTCCCCCGTCCCCCGAGTGCTCCAAGCGGTGGAGCCCTTGTGGTGAGGGCGACTGGGAGGTGAACTGCCCCGAGGCGCTGTCGTGGCCTGCGCGCCTCACGACCCTTCCTCGCGACCCTTCCCGAGGCATAGCTTCTTTGCCGTGGGCTTCTCGCCTGGTCGTGGACGGCGATTGGCTGAGGCGCCTCGCGCCTCGTTCGGGATGGGCTGGCTCAGCCGGGCTTCAGGTGTGCGCGCCCGGCCGCCGCGCGAGGGTGCCAGCCCCAGCCGCCCGGAGGGGGAGTGCTGATTCGCGGGTTTCGGCATCACTGGGCGGTTGATGGTGTGGAGGACGTGCACGAAGCGGCCTGGGAGCCCCGCGCTTCTTCGCCAAGGATTTCTTGAAGGGCGGCCGACGCGGTGAGCCTTCTTGGTGAAGAGTCACGACGAAGACGCTGCGCCTTGAGGCCGAGTGGCCTGCGCCGGCCGCAGAGAGGCGTGAGCTGGAGGGTGTCGCTGCCTTGCGCGCCACCAGCGATCTTGATGATGAAGAGGCCAAGGCGTCGCTGGCAGCCTCTCGGGAGGCCTGTTCTCGGGCCGTTGAGGAGGCCCGGGAAGCTAACAGGCGACGAGAGGCGGCGGAGGAGCGGGCACGGGAACTCCTGGCCCGGTGTCACTCATGGGAGGAGCAAGTGGAGCTGCGCGAGGCAGCCCTCGCGTCGATGAAGGTGGCCTCCGGCGACCCGACGGAGCTCCGTGGCGTGAGGAGGCGCGACGCTTGAAGCCGAACGCTGGCCAGTACGAGCGCTTGAGACGAGGGAGCGCTGGCGGCGCAGCAGAGGATGAGGTCGTTGCACGGAAGCCCGCCCCTGAAGGAGGTCGGACGCCGAGTGATGACGACGCCGAACCTCGAGCGAGTTTGAGGAGAGGCCGGGTTGATCAGGGCCGAGGCTGAGGGCAGGACTGCTGCCTTGAGGGCCAAGCTGGAGGAGGCGACGCGGCGGGCCGATGCTCTTCGGGCCGCCCTCGAGGTGGCGCAGGGGGAGTCAACCACCTCTCAGGCCGAGGCGCTCCTTCTTCGCCAACGGGTGGAGGAGGCCGAGGCCGTCGCGCGCCAGAATGCGGACGAGATGCGTCAGCGGCGAATCCTGGAGCATGAGCACGGCCCCATGCTCGCCACGCTCCGGGAAAGAGCCAACACAGCCTTGGGTAATATCTGCGAGGCGGCAGTTGGCGAGCCGCACGCGGTTAACTACGCCGGCAACCTTCAGTTCTTGACCGACGTGGTGGCACGGCTGGAGGCGCGGTCGGTCAGGGCCAATAGGTTGGTGGAGGAGAGGAGCCGCGCGCTGCTTGGGCGCGCCTTTTCTCGTGTCTTCAGCCATCTCCAGGACATGGACCCCCACTTTGACTTTGATGCAGCTATCGACCCAGTTCCCCAGGCCGTCCGGGGCGACCTGGCGCACTGGGTGGAAGACAATGTGGATGCTCTCGTCCGGGCCTTCGCTTCGGATAACGACGGCGTGGTCGTGGCCGCTATTGAGGGCGGCGTGATGAACGGCCCAGACGCCGCCGACGGCCACGCAGACAGTGACGGCGAGGCCAGCGACGCCAGCAACGGCTCGGGAGGTGCTCCTGAGGATGCATTGGGGGATTTATCCGATCGATTATGTATTGTCCTGTTACATTACCCTCGCATGAATAGAATCGTGTTTTGGCCTGATGGCTGTGAGAGCATTTTGGGAGGGGGAGCCCCTCATGTAAAACTTGTGTTCATCGTATTAGCAGGTGTTACATCGCCCATACGCCCGCGCCAAGTGGTTGGCTAAGCGACGTGCTGGTTGGCTGGTTTACCTTTGTTTCGTACGAGCCCTGAGATAGCCTGTGGGAGGCTGCGGCGATCTGAGTGTCTCCTGATCGAATCCATAGGATCTGCAGTAAAAACCCTGCGGAGAGGACGCGGCGGCGACAGGCTGGGCTGCGCGCAAGCTAGGCCTGGCCCGGCTCGCGAGGGGCTCGCGAGGGGAGGCAGCTGAGGCGGAGTGGTACCCGAAACGCGAGAGATTTGCTCGAACGATACTAAGCACCCCTTCCCCGAACACACGCAAATCTCAAATTCGAATCCAACTTAAATCCAGCGGGGGAAAGCGACAACCAAATGGAAAGGCGAAGAAAGCAGAAGAAAAGCCGCGTCCGGCACCTAGTCTAGTATTGGACGTCTTCTCACGAGCACGGAGCTAAGTGCTGCCACTTGTGCATGGGAGGGAGCCCTGTGGCTGAGGCTGGCACCCCGAGACTCGGGGCATGTACAGCCCACTCATTATTACGTGAGAGTGTTACAGGCGGCGAGCTTCACAGGCACTGGGCCTTCTTCACAGGTACCGGCCTTGCTTCATATCGCCAGACGAGGGCCCCGCCTTGCGCCACACTGTAGTGCCATCAACGACGACCGGAAACCAGGAAGCCGCCGATGGGGTAGAGCGGTCGCCAGCGGTTCCCCCGACGACCACGGGTCCTCCACCAAGGGCAGGCCCTGAGGCGCCTCCCCAGCAGAGGGCCTGCCTCCTGAGAACGCCTTGCTCCGAACGCCGCGGTGGTGATGTCGGATCTCTGCCCCTCTCCGGCAGCCTCGCGCCCCCCCTCCCGAGGGGTAGGAGGCTGGGAGCGGGGCAGCCGCTCGTCGTGGCGACCTGTACCTCCTGCGACCTATGGTTAGCGTATGTTTGCTCTTGAGGAAGTAGCGGTACCCAATAATCGTCACCCCCGGCGTGACCAATGGGACCGTCTCGAGGCTCCTGGAAGAGCTCGGCTTCTGGCGCCTCATCCCCCCAGCTCGGGCTGAGGAGCGAGCCTTGTTCTCCCTCATGCGGCTGCCCTTGGTCCATCCTGTGGGGCGCCAGATTCTTCGGGCGCCGTCATCCTCAAGGCCACGCCAGAGTGCCGAAAGGCGTGCTATGCTGCTGCTTGATGCGCCCACCGTGGGTGGTGGCGCGGTGGTCCACCAGGCCGTGAGTTACGTTGAGTCCTTCTTCTCCGTGGGCGGGCGGGGCCAACCCGCCACCGGCCAATCTTAACGACTTCGCCCGGTGTTGGAGTAGCTTTGGAGCCCGCGAACGCGTGGAGCCCCGTGCGGGCCGCCTGGGCCTGAGATGGAAGCTGGGTGCGAAGGGTGAGCCCCGAGGCGGCGAAGCCGGTGAGCTCGCCACTCGCTTCCAAAGAAGACGTCCGCGGCCGCTCTCCAAGAGCTCACCTTTGCAGCAGCTCTCGCCATCGTGAGCGCCGCCTCGAGTTCGCCTGCTTCCCGGCGGGTGTACGGTGATTTGGTCGTGGCGTGATTGGAGGCCCTTGCTGCCGACCGCGACACGGGCGTGAGAGCCGCCGGCTCGTTCACAGCGTCGCCCGCGCAGCACCTGCGGACCGCAAGCTGCCGCACGGGTCGCCCGGGCGAAGCGGCGTGGGCGGGCCACGCCGCCCAAGGATCTGAGTTGCCCGCTTGGTCGCCGGACATGGTGATGGCGCTGCGACGGGACACGAGGTGGCAGAAGGTGGATTCCGGCGCACCCCTACCTGGGGAGCCAAATGTCGATTCGGGTTCCGCAGACCCTTGAGGTTTGAACACTGGGTGCGCGCGGAGATCCGACCTCCACCGCCTCGCACCTCGCCGAATCGCTGGGACCTAAACTACTAAACGGAACAGCACTAGAGACACAAGATTTATACTAGTTAAGACCCTTTGTTGTGGTGTAATACCCTACTCTAGTTTGTGGTGTGGTGGATTGCCTCTTGGGGCGATGAGGAATAAGATAAGCAAGAACAGCCTCATGAGGGTCTGTTCTTGGCGGGTGTGATGAACTGCTAGGTGGTGTTCATCGCTCTAGCTTGAGGATCGGGTCTCTGTCTTTCTCTCGATTCCAGATCCCCTACCTGTGGGTGGCTACTCCTATTTATAGGCGAAGGCCTGGGCCTCTTCCCAAATATTGAGCGGGAAGGGCGCCAACAATTGGCCATTTTGAAGGGGAACAACGGATACACTTATCCTCGACTAAAGTTGGTCCTCGCCGCCAAAGGTTACAGTGATGACGCCTTTGCTTGGGCTCCACGATGACTCCCTTCCAGCCGTTGGGGCTGGTCTTGGTCTTGTTGCACCGAAACGGATGCCTTTGTTGATCCTCTCGCTGCGCTTGCTCCCTTTGCACCAAAGAGGAAAGGAGGACACCGCGCTGGCTGGTGCCCGACCGGGCGCCCTTTGGTCGTCATGGTTATGCGTCATGGGCACCTCACGAGGTACCCTGCCTTGAACTCTCCGCCTCCTCATGAGCCAGCTCGACGAGGCCGTGCACGAGGAAGCTCCTTGTCGTCCGCCCCGCGAGGCTTGGCCCGTCGCGAGGGTCTTGAGCTTGCATTGATGAAGATGGGCCGTCCTGGGCCTCCTTTGAGCCACGTCGCAGGCCGCAGGCAGGCAAGTCTGGGGACCCCGTTCCCAGAATGCCGACAGTAACTATCATCTTCTGAGTTATCTTCTGTGGCCTGTTCATCAGGGTTGTCTTTCCTGTTATCATGTTCCTCCTGTTCGGATGCCGCACCGACGGGGTCTTCATTGTTTTCGGCGTCCCCCGAGTGCTATTTTCACCGGTACCAGTGTTTCCATCCTTTGAGCGACGAGGCTTAGAACGGCGTTTGGGGCGCCGACGCTTGGACTGCGTCTCAGAGGGTTTGTTCTTATCTGGCTCTTCTTTGTCGTCGCCAGATCCTTTGGGTGTATCAACCATGTACACGTCGTACGAGGAGGTGGCTGTCCAACGTCCGGTGAATGGCGGGTCTTGGCCTTGCTCCATACCGGCATCGTCGTCCATACCATCGATGTCTTCGGAGCCATAGTCAAGCAGGTCGGTTAAGTCGTCGACAGTGGCTATGAGGTGGGTGGCGGGTGGGAAGCAAAATTCCTCATCATCTGTCTCTAGCTTGACCCGAACATAGTTCGGTTATGAGTCCTCCTCCAAGGATAAGTTATTTAAAGAATTTAGTATGTCACCAAAAGGTGAGTGCTGGAAGAAGTCTGCGGCGCCAAATTCAAAAATCGACAACCGATCCAGCTCGGTGTCCGCGGGCGCGTCTGATCTAGAACGTGTAGCCGAAAACGAGTCCGGAGTTCCATTGGCGCAAATATTGTAGGATGTCGAGTCCGTGTGTGGCTCCAATGCCGTGGACTTCGTGGCCTCGAAGGGCATGATCTGCTTCGGTTCTGAGGCCGTTGTAGCACCATGATCCATCTCCTGGGTGTGATCCGATGATAGATTTAAGTCATGTTCATCAGAGAGAGGGGGAACGACTACCGCAGTCTCAAATCCATCAAAGATCAAGTCTCCACGGGTATCCGCAGCGCAGTTCAAGCTTCTTGATCTAACCTGATGGCCAGGGGCGTGACTATCGACCTGCTCCAGATGGCCAAGTGAGTTGGACCGTAGTACGAAGCCGCTGAATACGAAGATCTGTCCGGGGAGGAAGGTTTCTCCCTGGACCATGTCATTACTAACGATCGAAGGGGCCATCGAGTCCTTTGCCGACGGCACAGTGGAACTCTCAATGAAAGCGGCAATGTCGGTGTCAAAACCGGCGGATCTCGGGTAGGGGGTCCCGAACTGTGCGTCAAGATCGATGGTAACAGGAGACGGGGGACACAATGTTTACCCAAATACAGAGGTAATACCCTACTTCCTGCTTGATTGATCTTGATGAATATGATTGTTACAATAGTTGATCTACCACGAGTTCGTAATGGCTAAACCCTAGAAGTCTAGCCTATGAGTATGTGGTCATCAATCTGTCCTATTCGGACTATGCTCTCCGGTATATATAGACACCGGAGAGATCTAGGGTTACATGAGGTCGGTTACATATGAGGGAATCTTCATAATAGGTCGCCTAGCTTGCCTTCCACGCCAAGTAGAGTCCAATCCGGACACGGGTATTGTCTTCAGCCTTCGTATCTTCACAGCCCACCAGTCCGGCCCATGGATAACAGGCCGGACGCCCGAGGACCCCTTAGTCCAGGACTCCCTCACCCGTGGCCGGGGCGGCCGGAGGGCGGCGGTTCGCCCTGGTCCGAACGCCGTTGCTGTGGCTGTGCCCGTTGGTGGGAGAGAGGGGCGCAGATGGAGTAACCCCCTCGCCCATACCTTGTGGAGCGTAGCCATCAGGGTGTTGCTGATGCTGCCCTCCTCCAGAGCCTCATGCTCCTGCGTCGGCTGCGGGGGAAGTGGTGACGGTGCCGCCTGCCCTGACCACATCCCTAGCAGCATCCGTGTTCTCGTGTGCCCCTGCACTCCCCGCAACATTAGAGGCCGGTGGCGGTGGAGCCTTCGATGTGGATGGATGAGCCGGAGGACCGATGTCGGTGTCAAAACCGGCGGATCTCGGGTAGGGGGTCCCGAACTGTGCGTCTAGGCGGATGGCAACAGGAAATAAGGGACACGATGTTTTTACCCAGGTTCGGGCCCTCTCGATGGAGGTAATACCCTACTCCTGCTTGATTAATATTGATGATATGGGTAGTACAAGAGTAGATCTACCACGAGATCAAGGAGGCTAAACCCTAGAAGCTAGCCTTTGGTATGATTGTTGTTCGTCCTACGGACTAAAACCCTCCGGTTTATATAGACACCGGATAGGTTAGGGTTACACGTAGTCGGTTACAATGGTAGGAGATCTACATATCCGTATCGCCAAGCTTGCCTTCCACGCCAAGGAAAGTCCCATCCGGACACGGGACGAAGTCTTCAATCTTGTATCTTCATAGTCTTGGAGTCCGGCCGTGATGATAGTTCCGCCATTCGGACACCCCCTAGTCCAGGACTCCCTCAGTAGCAACTGAACTAGGCTTCAATGACGATGAGTCCGGCGCGCATATTGTCTTCGGCATTGCAAGGCGGGTTGCTCCTCCGAATACTTCATAGAAGGTTTTGAACACCAGGATAGTGTCCGGCTCTGCAAAACAAGTTCCACATACCACCGTAGAGAGAATAACTTTTGCACAGATTTGCTGACGTATTCCGCGGCGTGACATCACACCACGGCCAGGCCTTTATATGAATCGTTTTTTATCGTTCCACCTTAGCACGTTTAGCGAGGCGGTTTCCTTGGCACGTCTTATCAAAGCATAGATCGTGCCCCTTATTCCGGGATTCTCATCAATACGGACATGGGTAACCCATCCGCACCATTGATTACGGCGCTTGGGAGATAAGCGAGTTTTACCAGACTGGTGGGGGACGCATAGCTTCGTCCGTCCATATAAGCGGATAAGGATCCACCTTTTCACCTAGGCCTTCTTCCTCCTTTGCTCATCCATTTCCGCGCACTCGAGCTCCAGCGCCCAAGTCCGCACATCCCACCTCAACCTTCTCCAACCATGTCGAGCGGGAGGCAGGTGGATGGCCTCCTCCGTCATGGAGGGGCACATCTCAAGACCTGGGAGGCCGGATATTTGTCCCGGCGACATCGCCAAGCATGCTGCCCGACGGGGCAGCTCATTCCAACCCCAGTGCCCCATGAGAGGGTGGTGTTTCTCCCCACTTCCTCCGCGGACTAGGTTTTCCACTTCACCCATTTATCCGGGGGCTCATGTTCTACTACGGCTTGGACTTCCACGACCTGGCCCCGAATTTTATCCTCAACATCTCGGCGTTTATCGTCGTGTGCGAGGCCTTCCTCTGCATCTAGCCCCACTTCGGCCTATGGCTGAAGATCTTCAATGTCAGGCCGAAGGTAGTGGGCGGCCGTCAAGAGGAGTGCGGAGGCGCCATGGTCGGCAAGATGGCCAAGGTCCTATGGCTCGAGGGCGCCTTTGTGGAGACAATAAAGGGGTGGCAATCGGGGTGGTTCTACATCATTGAGCCACGCGACCCCGAATGGGTGGCGGCCCCCGAATTCAGATCTGGCTTCCCCACACGGCTCTCGTCATGGAAAGAGACGGGCCTGACGTGGGGGAATTCGGACGAGCTATCCGGACTCCAAACATGAGTCCGAAACCTGGTGGACAAGAATCTCAGGCTTGTCGATGTAATCCAGGAGATGCTCATCCGCCGGATTCTCCCATGCCAACAACGGGCCTTTAATTTGTGGGAGTCCGATCCGGCACAACACCGAACCTTGAGCCGACTCTTCGACACTACATACGAAGATGCCTGGAAGGTGTTGTTCAAGGGCGCTGAAGCCCCAACATCCGCTAACAAAGATCGCGGATACAGCTCACGGCGTCAAGCCAGCGAGGTAAGTTATTTTACCCTTTACGGGACTCTTTTTTCATAGATTGACTCTATGTGGGATCTAAAACTGCCTAATCTTTGACAGGACTGGCTGAAGACGTCCGGACAGATTAACTGTCCGGCTCCTTTGCCGGAAGACCCAGCGGACGCCCAATTGACGGGGCTGCTGGCTCCGGTACCCCCTGTGGTGCCGGAGAAGAAGGCCAAGAAGGAGGCCACGGGAACTCGAAGGAGCTCCCGACGCCAGGTGCCGTCGATCAAGCGTAATCTTCTCCCCGAGGACGAGGAGGAGGAAAAGAAGCTTCTCCCCGGGGAGGAGAGGAAAAGGAAGGCCGCCCCATCTGGGGACGCCGGAGGGTCCAAGAAGGGAAGAACCCTTCCTCCGGACTTCTCCACCAACGTCGACAACGACGAGGAGGATTGGCCAACAAGGGCCAAGCCCCTGGCGAGATCGTAACTGTCCGGATACCCATGGATTTTTTATCATTGCATAGTGTTCTCTAATGCCGAACAATCATGCAGCCCGCCCAAGGGCGAGTTTGCCACTTCGTCGAGCAGGTCCCTGGGTTCGTCGGAAATGGAGAGTACTTCGTTTCCGACCGCCTCCTCGCCTCATGCTGCGGACGACACCGAGGTGGTGCCCCAAGGGGGGCCTGGTCAAGAGGAGGTGGCGCAGGAGGCGCCACAAGGCGACCTCCCGGACTCCAGGCGCGTGGGGGGCAAGACCCCAGGGCTCTAAGCCCGACCCTTGTCCGGACTCCATGCCGGAACCTTCAGCAGTTCCAGAGATCGGCAAGCGGTCCCTTCGCAAGAAGGGTAAGACGCCGTGTCCTCCGGCCCAACCGGAGGCACCGGATAGCTTACTGGAGGCCCTTAATAGCGCTTCCATCGAGGAGGAGCACCGCACTGTTATGAGTGCGGTGATCCGGATAGTTCAGTCCGCCAAGAGCGGGCTGACCGAAGCCTGTACCAGCCTTCTAACAGGCTTTGAGGTAAGTTTAGAATATGTAAAAATATTACCGCATAGACAAGAGTTCTGATGCTTAGTTCGTGTTCGGAAAGAAAAGCCGGACTAAGGATCTAAAAGATATACGCAGGAGTCTAACATAAGTATGTCAATATGGGAATGCAGGCTGCGCTGCTAACCTCTGCCAGACCGATCAAGGAGGTCACCGCATTGAAGGTAACCTCGAGCGGTCCGAGAACGAGCTCGGCCTTGCCAAGAAGCAGCTCGAGGACAAGGAAGGTAAGTAATACCTTATTAAAGAAATACCTTATAGAAATGTTTCGGTTGCAAAAAATAACAGGAATAACATGGGTACTGCAGGGGCCACGAACGAGGTGGCGAGTCAAGGAAGCGGTGTCCGTGGCCGAAAACAAAGCGGCTGCGGAACGCACCGAGCGAGAGAAGGGGGAGGCGCAGCTGGCCAAGGTACGGCAAGAGCTCCAAGCTCTCGTGGAAAAACACGAGAGTTTGGAGCGTGACTCGAAGACTCGAGAGTCCGAGCTCGCCTCGGCTCTTGAGAGTGCCAAAGCTGCTAAGGCCGAGGCCCAAAAAGCCCTCCATGTAATTGAATCATTAAAGAAGATAGCGGCGGGTAAGGCATTCTTTATGCAAAGCAAGCATGTGAAAGTGAATTACCTATTACTTACCCGGATTCGGAGCTCTCCAGGAGCATTCGCAGATTTGCCCCGTAGTGTGTCTGATGGTGCCGCATTCTACCGCGCCAAGGAGGGGAGGTCGACGGAGAAGGTGTTCTGGTCTCAGTATGCTGAGGCCGGACATCCGGTGCCCCTGAGCGACCAGTTGAAGCAGCTGGTCGAGCTCCACAAGGTCGCCGAACAGGACATGAAGGGCCTTATAGCGCGGCTGTGGCCATTGGAGGCCATGCCCGGGAGCTACTTCAGCTTAGTGCAGCGGCTGGTGGACGCCTTTGTCCACGGATTGAAGTCATCAAGCGCTCCGTCTGCATTGAAGGTGTCCGTCGGGCCCTTGCCCATGCTAAAGTGCACCGGGCAAGCTGGATGCGAGAAGCTTGTGACAGACGGGCCACCGAAGGGCAAGGAGCATCGCATGCCGAAATGTACTATGAGGGCCTCTCAAGGGTGCCCACGAATAGCGGATGAGTGCTCCAAAGATGTAATTTTTGAATAGACTGCATTTGTTATCCTGACGCTGAAAACTTGTTCATATGCGCTTAAGCAACCCTTGCTAATTTAAAATATTACCTTCATGCGGCCGCTTATCAAATTTGAGAGATGGCAAGTCGTTGGCTTCACCCCATGCCACGAGTCTTTGGGGTGTTCGGGATAAACTTGAGCACTCTTGTTCCCATTCTTGGGTCCATCTAGGAGGCGCTCAACACAACGAACAAGGCAACCGGACTTATAATGCTTGAACACTCTCACTTAGCCATAGAATTCTATAATTTTAAATTTCGGCGAAGCCCCTAGTATTCGAAAGACCGAGTTCGGGGCGCTATCCACGCCTTGGCCGGACAATTCAGGTTCCTCACTCTAAGCTGCATAAGTCTTTAGGGAACCGAAAAAAATCTCGAACAGCGATCGGCTCTCGCCTCTATCATGACGGTCAGTTTTAGCTTTCTCCATCGAGGTGCTCGACCCAGCTCAACTGGGGCACAATCGCAGTGGTTCTCCGGGTGCTACCTTAGCCGATATAACAGAACGTAAGGTACCAAAACACGGGAGCCGGGCAAACCCAACTATTGACCCAAGACATGATTCAGAGCCGATTCATAAATGCTATAAGTTCGGGGTGCCGCACTTGTGAAAGTGTTCGGACTTATCACACCATAATTTTGGGGTACTTAAGCCCCTGGTGTATTGGCCGTACCAAAGTGTACGGTTGAACATGTCGTGAAATGAACATATGTATATATAAAGGAAGTAGAGCAATAATAAGCAAAAGCTATGTATTGTTTATTCAAAAAGGTACTGCAATGGAAGCAGAACGATACAAATAATGCGATAAGCAAGGGATGGGACTATCTAACATGTCCCCCTCCAGGGGTAAGCTGCGGGATGGTATGTAAAACAGGTATAATTCTCGTAATAGAAACCACCTGAATACTCGACGTGGCTTTCTGCTTCCCTGGCTGTTGCATCATGAGTTTGGCGATTCTAGTGCCGGACAGGACTTCTGGAAAACGGAGTCCTGAAAGTAAGAAAAAGGAAGAAAGAAAAAGAATGACACAATCGGGAGCCCCTGGTGTGGTTGAGCCGCATTCCGGGCATGCCGTGGTCGTGCCCCTCCCCTTATGCCCATGGTATCTCGAGAGCGTAGTTATGTACGCGCAGTACTGGCTTCGCAATTTCGCAAGGGCCGGGGTTGGGGCCGGATTGCTACGCTGGCGATGCTTGAATCGTGCCAGCGGTCTTGTTGTAGGTTACTCGGCGCTGCGACAAAGTTGTCCGGACGCTTAGTGGCCGGACTCGAGAATTGCTGTGAGAGGCTGCTTTGTACCTCCGCCGCGAGGCCGCCGTGTGCTCCTCCGTTCGGAGAGCGTTGGTGTTTCTATTGACCGTGATTACTCCTCGAGGGCCCGCATCTTGAGCTTGAGGTATGCGTAGTGCGGTACCGCATTGAACTTGAAAATGCGGTTCGTCCGAGCAGTGCATGATAGCCGCTGCGGAATGGGACGATGTCGAAGATTAACTCTTCACTTCGGAAGTTATCCAGGGATCCGAAGACCACTTCGAGTGTAACTGAGCCCGTACAACTGGCCTCTACACCCGGTATGACGCCTTTAAAGCTCGTCTTTGTAGGTTTAATCCTGGAGGAGTCTATGCCCATTTTGCGCACTGTATCCTGGTAAAGCAAGTTCAGGCTGCTGCCGCCGTCCATCAGGACTCTTGTGAGGTGAAATCCGTCAATAATTGGGTCAAGAACCAATGCGGTGAAACCGCCGTGACGAATGCTAGTGGGGTGGTCCCTTCGATCGAAGGTGATCGCGCAGGAAGACCATGGGTTGAACTTTGGGGCGACTGGCTCCATCGCATATACGTCCCTTAGTGCACGCTTCCGCTCCCTTTTGGGTATGTGGGTTGCGTATATCATGTTCATCGTCCGCACTTGTGTGGGAAAACCCTTCTATCCTCTATTGTTCGGCGGCCGGGGCTCTTCCTCGTCATTGCTATGCAGCCCCTTGTCATTGAGTTTGGCACTTAACTTGCCTGCTTGCTTGAACACCCAACAATCCCTGTTGGTGTGATTGGCTGGTTTTTCAGGGGTGCCATGTATCTGGCACAAGCTATCGAGTATTCGGTCCAAGTTGGACGGGCCCTGGGTATTTCTTTTGAATGGCTTCTTCCGCAGACCGGGTTTAGAGCCTCTGAATCCGGCATTGACGGCCGTATCTTCGGTATTATTGCCGTTAATGCGGCGCTTGTTCTTTTTGCGACGCGACCTGCCATTGCTGTCCTTGGTATCCGAGCTATCAGGATGTTTGGCCAAGTTGTTGCTTCGAGCTAGCCAGCTGTCCTCTCCCGCAAAAATGCTGTTCATGAGTGTTGTGAGGGCTGCCATGGATTTCGGCTTTTCCTGTCCTAGGTGCCGGGCAAGCCACTCGTCGCGGATGTTATGTTTGAAGGCTGCAAGGGCCTGAGCATCCGGACAGTCAACTATTTGATTTTTCTTTGTTAGGAACCGTGTCCAGAATGGTCTAGACGATTCTTCTGGCTGCTGAATTATGTGGCTAAGGTCATCAGCGTCTGTTGGTCGCACATATGTGCCCTGGAAGTTATCAAGGAATGCGGCTTCCAGGTCCTCCCAACAACCAATTGATTCTGCTAGCAAGCTGTTGAGCCAATGCCGAGCTGGTCCTTTAAGCTTGAGTGGGAGGTATTTGATGGCATGTAGATCATCACCGCGGGCCATGTGGATATGGAGGAGATAGTCCTCGATCTAGACTGCAGGATCTGTGGTACCATCGTATGATTCGATGTTTACGGGTTTGAAGCCCTCGGGGATTTGATGATCCATTACTTCATCTGTGAAGCATAGTGGGTGTGCGGCGCCTCTGTATTGGGCTATATCACGACGTAGCTCATATGAGCTTTGTCTACTGTGTTCGGTCGGCCGGGTTTGCTGTATCTGGCGCGACGGTAATCATCCCGTGTCGTTGGGCGCCCACGCGATCCGTAGATCGATCTTGTATATTTTGCCTTGTCCTCCAATATATCTCGCAAGTCCGGCGCGTTTTCCCGTGCCTTGGTACTTTTTGAGCGGCGTCGGGGTGTGGCTTGAGCGGAGGGCCGAGAGGCTTCTCCGTCGCGGCCACGGGGTGGCCGGTCTGCCATGTCGTGCGCTGGTGATGCGGGCGCTTCCTCCTCTGATCGAGGCAACGGCCTGCGTTTGGGGTAGCTTTTGGAGGCGTTCGAGTTCATACTCTTTGGCTGCAAGGACTTCAGTCCATCTGTCAGCTAGCAGGTCTTGGTCAGCTCTAAGCTGTTGCTGCTTTTTCTTGAGGCTGCTTGCCGTGGCTATAAGCCCGCGTTTGAAACGCTCTTGTTCGGCGGGATCCTCAGGCACGACAAATTCGTCGTCGTCGAGGCTTGCCTCATCTTCGAAGGGAGGCGCATAATTATCGTCCTCGACCTCTCTTTCTGCCGCACTGTCGTGCGGACTTGCTTCTCCATCCTCCTGCACTGAGTCCTGGTGGAGGTGGTTGTCTTCGGCAATGTCTGGGGTGTTATTATCTCCCGTGCCGGAATCACCGTTTTTATTTTGGAGGGATTTAGAGCGGCGCCGCTGACGTCGGCGCTTCGGTTGCTTCTTGGAGGGATCATCCTCCGTTGTTCCATCGCCGTTCCCATCTTTTGGGATGTCCACCATGTATATGTCATATGACGAGGTGGCCTTCCAAAGGCCCTCGTAGGCGCCGGGTCTTGGTCGTCTCCGCACCGTCGTGCATACCGGCCGATGTCTTGGAGTCGAAGTCGAGCATGTCGGTTAGATCATCGGCTTGGCTATAAAGTGGGTGGTGGGTGGGCGTTGAATTTCTTCGTCGTCCGTATCCCAACCTTCCTGTCCGTAGTCCGGCCAGGGCTCTCCGGATAAAGAGAGAGACTTTAGTGAATTCAGGATGTCGCCAAAGGGCGAGTGCTAAAAGATGTCCGCGGCAGTGAACTCCATGATCGGCGCCCAATCGGATTCGATTGGCGGTAGCGGAGGGTTCGAGTCCGAGAGGAGTCCGCACCACAGAGTCGAGGTCTTCGCATAAGCGACGAGGATGGAGTTCGGCTCAATCGCCGTAGAGATTGTAGCCCCGAGGCGGTGTCCAACCACTCGCCCTCGATCGGGAAACCGGCTCGGATTAAGGGTCGGAGCGGATGCTAGCGGCCTCGTGGCAATCGCTCGGCCGCAGAGCTAGATCATGCCCATCGAGACAAGGCGGCACGCAGGCTACGACTTCGAATCCGTCGAAGATCAAGTCGCCGCGGATATCGGCCGTATAGTTCAAACTTCCAAATCTGACTGATGGCCAGGGGCGTAGCTTCGATCTGCTCGGATGGCCAAGTGAATTGGCCCGCAGTGCAAAGCCGCCGAATACGAAGATCTGTCCAGAGAGAAAGGTCTCACCCTGGACCGCGTCGTTGTTGATGATCGAAGGAGCCATCGGGCCTATTGGTGACGACACAAAGGAACTCTCAATGAAAACACCAATGCCGGTGTCAAAACCGGTGGATCTTGGGTAGGGGGTCTCGAACTGTGCGTCTAGGCGGATGGTAACAGGAGACAAGGGACACGATGTTTTTACCCAGGTTCGGGCCCTCTCGATGGAGGTAATACCCTACTCCTGCTTGATTAATATTGATGATATGGGTAGTACAAAAGTAGATCTACCACGAGATCAAGGAGGCTAAACCATAGAAGCTAGCCTATGGTATGATTGTTGTTCGTCCTACGGACTAAAACCCTCCGGTTTATATAGACACCGGATAGGTTAGGGTTACACAGAGTCGGTTACAATGGTAGGAGATCTACATATCCGTATCCCCAAGCTTGCCTTCCACGCCAAGGAAAGTCCCATCCGGACACGGGACGGAGTCTTCAATCTTGTATCTTCATAGTCTTGCAGTCCGGCTGTGATGATAGTTCCGCTATCCGAACACCCCCTACTCAAGGACTCCCTCAACCGGGTTTCTTCTTGGGCGCCATGGCCGATGGCGTCGTCGAAGACGAACATGGTGATGAAGTCGACGCGCTGCGCACGCCTTCAGGTTCGCACAAGCGAGCCCCCTACCTGGCATGCCAAAGATGTCGTGGGAAACCACGGCCACCTATGGGACCAGGTGGCCCCTTGCTGGTTCGGTAGGGGGGTGACGCATTGCACAAAGAGCAGACGAGCGTGGGACAGCGCGGCAGGGATCACACAAGCAATTTACCCAGGTTCGGGCCGCCACAAGGCGTAAAACACTACTCCTGCTTTGGTGGATTGATGATGGAAAAGGTGGTGGTGGAGCGTAGTACACTTGCCCAGTAGGGGTTTCCTTGGGGCTGCAGCGACTACGCGCATATGGGGGTGTGAGTTATCCAACCTTCTAACCCTTTCTACTGTTGCCACGGGCCTCCTTTTATAGATCAAGGGGTCACCACAATGGAAAAGTAGTGATTATGCACTGATATGATAGCAAACAATGCTATCATATCTAACTCTGCGGGCTGACAGGGCGCATTAAATGCACCGCTTAGTGTCACATCGCTGGTTGCCTGACAAGGCTTGCTGGGCTATCTTGCTAGCTCCGCACCTGTTTGCTTGACACGTCGCTGGACGGATGCACGTCGTTGGACGGGTATCGTCTGTGGGTTTTCCCAGTAAGGAGAGGCAGCTGTGTGGGGAATGACTGCCACTTAGTAACATTGCGGCTTGACACCGCACTGATCGACGACGTGGGTCGTGATGGAATGGTTGGTGAGGTGGTTTTTGCCTTCGTGATCCCCGGGAGGCCCTGTCGGTGCGCTTTGGTGCGCTTTGTTTACGGGGTGGCCTTGCCCCTTTCCGGGCTCGCCTGCCCAGCAAGGGAGGCCTTTTTCTTGGTGATATCCTGCTTCTCTGGCTTGATCTTTATCCTTCTGATTTGCATGTTGGTCCTTCGAATCTCTTGGTCCTTTGAACTCTGACTTGGCTGGTGCTTCTATCTTGTTCTCGTGCCTGTGCACAGTCTGGGCAAAAGACCCAGGGTTTGTTGCACTGACAAATGGCACCCAATTCACAAGTCGCGCCTTCATGCAATTTGTTCAAACCCTCGAAAGCAAGGTCTCTCCGTATGACACCAAATCGAGCCACCGGCCAGACTCCCTTCTCCCTACTCTATGGGGCAGAAGGAGTGATCCCCATGGAACTCATATATGGGTCACCTCGAGTATGTGCCTACGATGAAGTAGAGCAAGAGCAACACCAACATGACGATGCCGTGCTCCTCGAGGAGAACCGTCTCCGGGCTGCTACGCATGCCGCACGCTACCAATAAGCCCTGCGTCCTCCAAGGGTACAAACAAGCTGACGCCAAAGTGGGAATGCCCTTACCGGGCAGTACAAGTCACCAGACCTGGCGCAGTCTGTCTGGAGACCAGAGATGTCATTCAGTTGCAAAACTCATGGAACATCGAGCAACTCCGTAAGTTCTACCCATGAGGCGTGTGGATGTCGGGCCCTGCTCGGCAGCCACCCTTTTGTACTTGCCTTGCCTATGTTGCATGTAACCCTTTGTACAAAGCCAGTCGCAGACCCTGAGCAATAGATAAATAAACGAAGTGCTGGGGGACCCAAAAACTTGCATGCATGCATAAGCATATCGCGAGCATAGCATGATCATGTAGATAAGATCATATGTAGCTTTGTTTTCATCTGCACTAAGCTGTAGGGTTCTTGCCACGAACACGGTACCGAAGAGAAGAAACGGAGACAAGCCTACATATCGGTCCCCAATAAGCCGAATAGATAAGTTCCTTCTTATCCACGCATGTTCTGTAAAGTGAAAACTTGTGCATATGAAAACCTCGCCACCGTCGAATCATAGGCCTTTGACAGAGGAGGTTCGATGAGGAGCTGGTTCCTTTCCATAGTTTTGTGCCCGGCAGGCCAAGCCCCACGGCAACAAACGGAAGAAACCGGCAGGATAGCTTGCCGAACAAAACTTGTTTACTTAAATGTATAGAGGCATCTCACCTATACATGGATATGGTACATGCACAAGTACTTGGCAAGGCTTGTCTTTTTTCATTAATATGCAGTTAAGCAAGTACAGATCTTACAGATCACAAACATGGATAAAGAAGATTACATATTTTAGACTAAAGTTTGGCAAGTGCCTACACATTTTAGACTGAAAAAATGTAAGTGCCCAGTAATCCTTTTCTTGTCCCTCTCCTCCTAGGAACTACAGCGGGAGGTGACGAGGGCAAAAGGAGCACCTGGGCAAAAGCCCAGCCTGACCCTGTCAGGCCCCCCATGGCAAGGAGCCTGACAAGATCGGGATGGCGCGGATGAAGGTGATGGTGAAGAGAGCGGAGGAGGGATCCCCCTGGTCACCGCCACCAGGGCCAGCAGGACGCAGCAGGGCGAACAAAGCCGAAGCCGACAAGGAAGCCTGCAGGGGTCTAGCTGGAAGGCTGTTGGAGGAGCCGAAGACACCATCCACACCTCCATTTCCAACTCCCCGGCAAATCGCCTTGCTGGGGAAGAGATGTAGGTGTAGATGGTGGTGCCGCCGACTGACGGTGACGGTGCGACTGGTGTCCAGTCGGAGTTGGAGCCATTGTCCTCCCCATCGGCTCCGCCATCATCGTCGTCGATGTTCTCCTCGTCGCTATTGCTCGAGGAGGAGCTTTCATCGTCGGTCGAGCTCTCTGCGCAGCACCCTAAACGAACACCCGAATGCCCTAAGACCTTGACAGAGAGCAAGGTGGCGTCCATTAACTTGCAATGGAGAACGTGCCCCACCGTCAAGCTATGGGAACGCGCGAAGGCCTTCCAATCATGCCTGAGAAGCATGGCATGGGGAGCAGGGAACTCCACATCGGCCCGCATGCTGCCATTGCAACAACCTCTCATGTGCAGCCTCAACCCCAGTGGTTGTCCGACCTCCATTACTATTGCAAATGATGTAGGGAGCCGAAGGCGGCAGCACGGGGGCCCATGCAGCTTGACGATAAACTCCAACTACCGGTCCCTGACATGGCCTTCATTCGGGTTCTGAACGGCCGAAGGAGGTACGATCAGAACGCCGCCTCGTCCTCCTCGGCCTCGGACACCATGACAGCCACGTCTGCGCCCCCTCCCACGTCCCCTTGTGGCGGGCTCCGCCTCCGCGTCCCCGGCGGGAGGAGGGTGGCGTTGTCGAGCAGAAACACTCGCCGCCACCACTGGAGCACCACTGCGTCCTCTCCCCCTCGCCATGGTGGAGAGATGATATCAGAAGGAAGAAGGAAGGAATGGGTGTGAGTCAGTGCCTCGCCCACTTTCCCTTTTATAGGCGAGCAGGGCTGGGGGCTGGCTCCTCACCCAAGGAGCAACCACCCCGTTCTGCCAATATGACTCCTGTGTGCCACTAACTATGCACGGAATCAAGACCGACCCCCAGTGCCAATCCATGATGCCTGGCTTTCTGCCATGGCGCTCATTCCCGCACCCTCCGCATCCGCCACTAACCCTACGCAATGCATGCGACGCACGCGATGAAGGCGCCAGGAGCGGGAAGTTAGTGGAATGGCAGTTACCGCCCCATGAACGTGGGACGTGGGGAGCCCATACATCATGGCTTTAAACTCCCCCCATAACGTCTCGCACGACACACGGGAAAACCGATAACTGATTCAAGCACAGGTTAATGAAGAAGCAAACAAAAATCTCAAGAGATGAGCTACCACAAACTCTTCTCCTGTGTACTAGATAAGGCATACACCGACAACGCTCGGTAGCGCGTTCGGGCTAGGCCTGGGGCTCCTGTCAGTACAACAAACCCTGGTGTGTGTTGCCCGAACTGTAAACATGCTTAAGCGCAAGGTAACACCATCCAAGACAAGGCCAAGCAGAAGAGATAGCTCTTTGAGAAATTGAAGGGTGGACCAAGAAGACCAAGACAAGCCAAAGGAGCAAGATATCACTAAGGAAAAACTTCCCTTGTCAGGCACGCGAGCTCGGTCAGGTCGAGGCCACACAAAAGACAAGCCTCAATACCCCCCGGCAAGTTTGCCGAGGACGCCGAGGGCAGATCACCCCGCCAAGGCTCCACCACTCCACCTCACAGCAACGCAAGTCACCTATCAGTGCGGTGTCGAGCCCCCAGGTGATTAAGTGGCAGTCATTTGGCATGTGGCAGCCATTTCCAGAGCCCATGACGTGACACTAAGCGGTGCATTTAATGCACCTTGTCCTGTTTGCAGAGTTAGGTATGATAGCACCATGGTTGTCTAATCATTGGAGAATGACTGTTTTGCCATTGTGGTAACCCTTTGACTTATAAAAGGAGGGCCGAGGCAACCTTAGAAAGCATTCAGACCCTTGTACACTCATACGCGCATAACTGCTCTCGTCCTAAGGCGACCTTGCCGGGCTTGAGCGTTGCGTGTTCATCACGGTCCTCCCATCAATCCACCAAAGCAGGAGTACAGTTTTACGCCTCGCGGTGGCCTGAACCTGAGTAAAAAAAATGCTTGTGTCATCGCCGCCGTGCTGCCCTATGATCTCCGCTCTTTGTGCAACGCGTCCTTCCCCCATGCCGAACCACAAGGGGCCGATGGCCGCATAGGTGGCCGTGTTAACCACTATCAGCGTTCTGGGAACCAGGGTACCCAGACTTGCCTGCTTGCGACCCACGGCGTGGCTCCATCAATGGCCTGGTACGACCCATCTACAAGACCGCCAAGACAAGACAGTCGCGAGGGGCCAAGCCTCGCGAGGCAGATGACACCAAGACCTCCCGAGGGAGCGGCCTCCCGAGGAGCGGAGATTTCTATGCAGGTACCCAGCCTCAGGAGGCTACCATGACGCAAGTCATGCGGACCGAGGCAGGCGGGCGCCGGCGGGCGAAGAGAAGGCAGTTTCCTCTTTGGTGCTAAGAAGGCAAGGATAAGCGTGGGTTCCCGAGGAATATGGCAAAGGTTTCGATTCCGGTGCAACGAGACCAAGACCACCAGGACGGCAGGGCGGATGTCATCGCCGAGCCCACCATCGCGTCATGACCAGAAGCTCTAAAAGCGAAGACCACCTTTCGTCAGGATAAGATGTACTACTTCTCCCCTTTCAAATTGGCCACTTTGGGATCCGTTCCCACCTACGTTTTGGGGGAAGAGGACCGAGGCCACTATAAATATAGGTTAGCCACCACCGTAGAAGGCATCCGATAAAATCCTACCCTTCCACTCCGATCAGAGCAACCTCACAAGGTTGTTCAACCCTTGTACTAGTTCATCCTTAGCCCCTCATGAGGCAAATCCACCACAAAGCAGGAGTAGGGTTTTACACTGCAAGGTGACCCGAACCTTGGTAAACTGTTGTGTTCTTCGTCTTCCTTGTTTGTGCGAATCGAGTCGGGCCGTGGGGCGATGGGCTGGTTGGCTGGATAGGTTGAGTTCTTGGCACATGCCCCAGAGTTCGAACCTTTCTTGGGTTTGCAGAGCCCTGAATCCGACATTTGGCGCGCCAGGTAGGGGCATGTCGAAGCCTCTCTTCCACCATTTGTTCTCCTGCCGTTTCGTTCCTCCTACGGCCGACACTCGCCGTGTCCGTGTCGAGCGCCGTGCCGCTCATGTCACTTAGACGGCACCTATGGGCAACGGCGCTCCTCGCCACTCCGCCTCCCCGGTGGCTAACGCCGCCACTGACCCTGGTGCTAGCGAACAACAGGATTCGTCGCTGCCACCATCTGTGCGGCGCGACGGCCATACCGCCACTCCATCACCCACTGCCAAGACATCGTCTTCCCATGTTCGTAGTGGGCCGGTGAACGCACAGGCTGTGCTGATCATGGCGCATGAGCTTCTGCGTTAACATTCGGCCAACAACCTCTACGATGACTGGCTCGGCCGCATCGCCGAGCTCATCAACACCGCCGGTGAGGCCCCTGCACCATCCCGTTCGCTCCGTCGCCCGCCGTCCCTAGCGGGCAATGTGGCTCACGGTGCACCCTCGCCTCCGTTGCACAGAGTGGACCCCGAGCACATGCGTGAGGCACCCCAGCGTGACCCACCGCGTAGGGCGCCGTTGCGTGATGAAGCAAGATGCCAGGTGGTGCAGCGGCCCCAAGGAGAAGCGCGCACGCGTCCAGCACCGCCGCGTCAAGACCATGTGCCACCAGAGGCGGTGGCGCGAGGGCGCCAAGATCAAGCTCCCCCCGTGCGACCGGCCCCTGTGAGTGCGGCAGGCTGCCATGCTTTCACCCCAGAGCTGTGCTGCATGGTTTTGCTGCACCTACATGGAATGCCAAATATGATTGTCTCGGACTTCAACGTCAAGTTTTTTAGCTACTTTTGGAAGACTTTATGTGCCAAGCTAGGAATCAAGCTTTTCTTATCTTCGGCATACCATCCTCAAACCGACGGCCAAAAGGAGGTCACGAACCGGACACTCTCCACTCTACTACGCGTGTTGATCAAGAAGAACATCAAGGAGTGGGAGGAGTGCCTACCCATCGCCGAGTATGCCTACAATCGCGCAAGACATTCGACTACCAGCATCCCCCTTCGAGGTCGTCTACGGTTTCAACCCGTTGTGCCCACTGGACATTCTTCATCTACCACTACAAGAGCGCATCAACATGGACACGAGTGCTCGAGTGAACTACCTCAAGAAGATGCATGAAGATTCCTATGAACCGTTTGTTTAGTCTTGCTTGCAAAGCTGAACAGAAAATAAAACGACGTGTTGCCCACGTGGACAACAAGCGCAAGGTGCACATTCCAAGTGTTGATACGGATGTTTCTTCAGCTACTAGGCGTATTATGACAACCACCTCCGTTGTTGTGAGGACTACATTATCTCCAACATGTGACACATCACCACCGAGAGTGCCTACATCATCTGAGTTAATCATAAGAGGTAAGGACAAAGGTATAATTTTTCCACTTTTACATGAGAATGATACATGCCTAGTTAACTTAAATACATCATGTGTTGAGTTACCTATTGGTTTGAACACACCACCTATTTTAGAGAATCGTGTTACTGTCATGAATACATAATGTGATTAAACAGCTGAAATACGAACAATTTTCAGTGCACCCATTAATTAACTGTTGATGTAAAAGAACCAATGTTTAATCATTTTGATATGACTTCTAATCTTGGTGATGATTCTATGTCAAATTACTTATTGCATGTTTGCTTATTTAAGCATGTTGTAGCATGTAAATTTGATGCAAGTAAGGTTTATTCACCAATGTTGGGATGGTTTAATGATGAACATTATAGATCTTTTCATATGAATAAGAGCTTCACTTATATGTGCAAACTGAGTTGCAAATTTTTTATGCCTTCTACTTCTTGTGATAATATTTTGGCTTTATATTTTATGAACTATGAAAGTTACTCATGTATACATGTGTCATATGTGCAAAAACCAAAGGAAGTAAAAATGGATGACATATACATATACAACATGTACACCTTGTCTCTTTTGTTAGCCACATTTCAGATTAAGCAACGCCAAGGACGGGTTTGTTTTCAAGAAGGGGAGGTGATGCGGAGCATCCTACGACCATCCCCGTGTACACTACGACTACTCCCCAAGCCCCCAATGTCCATACGATGAGACCTCGAGCATACGTCATTGGACCTAAGGTGAACTCGCTCCTTTCTGAATCTTCCCTTTCCGCATGTAAGACATGGATGCTACCTCAAGCGTGGACCTTGTGCATACTCAGGTACACCACAGGACACCATGGAGAGCCCAAGGACCAAGGCCAAGTGTGCGCGGGAGCGAAGGAAGGACAAGGAAGAAGAGCCAGCTGCGACAGCGGCCAGACATCCGGTCCAGCCCGGACATCCGACTGATCCCAGAAATCCCGCCCCTTCCTATCCAGAGAGCATCCGGAAGCGACCCCGACAGCCTGGACATCCGGCCCCATGCCCCGAACATCTGGCCCCTTTGCCCGGAAGTCTGGCGCATGCTAACCAGAGAGCAGAAGAATCGGGAAACTCCAGTCAGGACATCCGGCTCTTCATGAGCCGTCGAACAACCGCCCCCCAGCCCGGACATCCGGCCCCCGCCTGTGCGCGGAGAACGGGCCAAGGGCCCATGTAAACTCTCCCACTTACCCCTTCGTGGCTAAGGCCTATATATACTCCTCCACCTCCTCCTAGTTAGGGTTAGCATTGTGATAGCTCATTTGAGAGATAGAGCTTTGCTCATCCATCCGGATCTAATCCACCGAGAGAGACCGCGGCCTCTACAGAGAAGATCCACCTTGGATTCAAGACCCCTAACGGGAAGACCCTCAAGAGCTTCTCACGGAGAAGAACCATCTACTTGTATCATCCTTTGTTGATCGTGGATTGTGTATCCCTTTGTGTTTCGAGGATCTATATTGTAGGGTGAAACCCTAAGATGGATCTTTTCACACTTGGAGGGGGAAAAGGATGGACACCATGCAATTACAAACAGGAAATCACTTCAACAATACCCAATTACACATCCACTAGAGTAGCAACCCAAGATCCACAAGTCACAAACACAATCAAAGGAAAGATACAATGGATAAGTTCTTCCCACTCCTAGGAGATGAGGTCTTGATGATGGTAGTCTTCTCCAAGATGGGGGTCTTGAAATCCACAAGTAGATCCTCTCCTAAGAGGCCTTGATCTCCAATGGAGTTGGCAGAAGGAGCAAAGCTCACAAATATCTCATCTAATACTTTGCTAACCCTAAACATGGTCCTAGGTACGACTTATGTAGCCTTGGTGTTGAAGAAAATGAAGGCGAGGGCGAAGAGGCAATCAAAGTCGGCCATCCTGGGATGCCCGTGCGCACGGGGTAAGTTGGGCCCATGTGCACAGAGTGCTATAGCCGTAGCTCCCTGTGTAGCCTGTGGGCACGGGGTCTCGGGGGCCCGTGCACACGGGGTCGCCTGGGACTTCCTGTCCAACTGTTGTTTGGCTTCTCCTTCCTTTGTGTGGACTTGGGGTGGTTATCCTACTCCCTGGTGATTCTCCTTAGCTGCTAGGGACTGTTCCTCTTCGTACCTAATGACACATAGAGCATTTTGGTTAGGTAGCAACCAAGTTCCATTTGTATCCATATGCATGCCAAGTAGGAAAGAGTTCACCTCGATTTCCATTGCATGTGCTCTAGCTCTTGTCACGGGTCCACGTGGTGCTTGATGTGTTGGTGTAGAGTCCATGGGGATGATGGAAGGATGCTCCGCATCAATCTAGCACACGTGTAATCGAATCTTGTTGGTTTGAGTGATTTCTCTCATGTTTCCCCTCGTGTTTTCCCTCGTGTTTTTCATTGGATCCATTCCAATCGTGAAAGATCGGCCCCTAGGGTTCCACCCTACACCAGGTGGATGACGAGGACATGACTACCTTGGACACGACCAAAAATATTGCATACATGTATATTTGTGAGGTGATTTCCAATGCAAACTATGCAATCATTTATTTATGTCATCCAGAACAAAAATACTTCACAAACTTTTGTGCCATGTCTAATTGCAGGTGTATGGGACATTTGTACAATCCACATATGAAGATAAGGGAAAAAGATAAGTTTAGGTGCTCCTCAAAAAGTCCTATCACGTCACTTTTGGTCCAAGAGAAGATAGAGTCCAAGTCTCTCACATTCTGGATTCAGATTCGGACTGCATTGACATACCTGACTCAAAACGCCAAGAACTCCTTCATACGAACTCCGAATTGGGTGATTCTTTTTTGTTGGAGAGTAGATTTCATGCTCTTTCTAGCCCAACTGGATTCAGCTTAAAATTTGTCTAGGGCGTTGAGTTATCCACGAAATAACCTGACGCTGTAGTAGAATCCGAATCAAACTACAAGTCCAAAGGTGTTGCACCACCTCCACTTGGGCCCATGAGCCTTGTACGACCTAGGGTTAGTTTTAGGCTGCCTTGGGATGTCCTCCCACCTCCTTGGCGGCCACCCCTTGCTCCCATATAAGTAGATCCATCTAGTAGCTTTTTCCTTGGGATTTGTTTAGTTAAAAGTTAGTCATTGCAACTTCGTGTACTTCGTTTGTGTCCAATGACCAGACCAAGACCGCTTACAGATCCCCACCTTGATCAATAAAGTTTTCATCTTATATTCGAAATATCCAGATTGCATTATCATATTATTACTTATTCTTCGATTGTGTGTAGGAATAGACCTTCGTGGTCAGGTTGATCGTGCTTCCAGCATCGTCAGTAACCTCATGAGATTGGTTTAGTGATTGCTAAGGCGCAACATCGTGCACATTTGTAGCAGATTGTCAAAGTCGCCTCCACCAAATCGATAGTTATCATCTCATCGAAAGATCGGGACACCCTCGCCTCTATCAGCCATAAATAATGTTGCCGAGTTTCTAAAGTCCGAACAAGAGGATATAATTCTTAATCATAAGTAGAATAGTTCAGACTAGGCCCACTCAATTTTTCAGAAAAGTATGCAACAGGTTTGCCATCTTGTAATAACACACCTCCTAATCCAATTCCACCAGCATCACATTCAAGCTCAAATTTATTATTAAAATTAGGAAGTTGGAGTAAAGGAGCATGTGTCAACTTATCTTTGAATACCGTCAAAGCTTCTTCCTGTGCGGTACCCCAAACAAAAGGCACATCCTTCTTTGTAAGCTCATTGAGAGGTGCAACAATGGTGCTGAAATCTCACACAAAATGCCTATAGAATCCAGCGAGGCCACGAATACTCCTCACTTGTGTGACCGTTTTGGGATGTGGCCAACTCTCAATAGCTTCAATCTTGGCTTTATCAACTTCAATTCCCTGTGGAGTAACAACATAGCCAAGAAAAGATACTCGGTCGGTGCAAAAGGTGCACTTCCCAAGGTTACCAAACAAACGTGCATCACGTAGAGCAATAAAACAACATGTAAATGTTCCAAATGTTCCTCCAAAGATCTGCTATAAATCAGTATATCATCAAAATAGACTACCACAAATCATCCAATGAAAACGCGAAACACTTCATTAATTAATCTCATGAAAGTACTGGGTGCACTAGTTAACCCAAAAGGCATGACTAACCACTCATATAATCCAAACTTAGTTTTAAATGTTGTTTTCCATTCATCTCCCAATTTCATACGAATTTGATGGTATCCACTACGCAAATCAACTTTGGAGAAAATTTTAGAGCCACTCAATTCAACAAGCATATCATCTAGCCTAGGAATAGGATGACGATAACGAATAGTAATATTATTAATGCCTCTACAATCAACACACATACGCGACGTACTATCCTTTTTTGGCACTAGTATAATAGGAACAACACAAGGACTAGGAGATTCGCGTATATAACCTTTGTCGAGCAGCTCCTATACTTGACGCATAATCTCCTTCGTCTCCTCTGGATTGGTACGGTATGGTGCACGGTTGGGAAGTGATGCACCGGGAATTAAGTAAATCTGATGCTCAATCCCTCGAATAGGTGATAATCCTGGTGGCACGTCTTGTGGAAAGACGTCAGCAAACTCCTGCAAAATGTTAGTGACAGCAGGAGACAAAGAGGAAGGCATGTCATTGAATGAAAATAATGCCTCTTTGCACACAAAAGCATAGCAAACAGATTTGCTACAATCTAGATCATCAATATCAGATTTGGTGGCAAGTAAACATCCACTTTTCAATTTAATTTCAGAAGCAACACTAGATTATTCATTATTAGATTTCATTCGTTGCTCAAATTCTTTTGCCACTATATGATTTTCACTCTTATTTTGTTCCTATTTTGCTTTACTAGCTCGATTAATACCATCTTTCAAAATGGAATCAAGAGTCATAGGAAGCAAAGTAATATGTTTATCCTTCTGAATAAGAGTATAGTGATTGTTTCTACCATGGAGTACAGAATTTTGTTCGAGTTGCCATGGTCTACCAAGTAATAAGGAACATGCTTGCACGGGTACCACATCACAATCAACAAAATCAGCATATGTGGTGATACTATAATGCACACGAATCCATCTATGATGACGTGGACATAACGTTCCTTCACAACTCCCTTTGTATGGAACAAATTATGCCTCTGATTTTGCTCAGCTTGTGTGACCTGCACACTCAAAACACATCGAGCAACTAAACTTTCATACCTGTCAACATCTTCAACAGCCATGTATTGTGTCTCATGATCAGAATCATCTCCACCGTGTTCTTCACTCGTAATAAGAGCCAAAGCCTCCGCATCATAGTCACTTGCGGACTCATGCCCCACCATCCTCAGTAGCAATTATCACATGCTTAGATGGGCATTCCATCGCATAATGACCTCCACCCTTGCAATGACGACAAATAATATCACGTGTTTTCCCTGTTGATTCCATGGATGAAGAAGAGCTCTGTGCGGGACCGGAAGGTGTACTCTTGGCAGATGGTGGTGGTGGTGCCTGTTTTCTTGTATCTCGGTTGGAATTCATGGCTGAAGTCAGTGGTGCTGCAGTAGGACATGTGGGAGTAGAGGGTGTAGGTGGTGTCCATGATGAAGATCGACCTACAGAAAAATTAGTTCGTGCCAATGCCTATCAATCCTGCACTTCACGTTCAGCTTTGCAAGCAGTATGGAAGAAACATGATATTATTATACTCCATATACTCTAGAATAGTCTGAATCTCTTTATTTAATCCACACATAAAACATGCAAGCATAGTTTCATTATCCTCAACAATAACACATCTAATCATGCTAGTTTGTAATTCCTGATAATACTCCTCTACAGAATTTTTTCCTTGTCTTAAATGCTGCAGTTTTTGAAGTAATTCACGTTCATAATATGGTGGAACCCAACGAGTACGCATAGCAGTTTTCAAAGCATCCCAAGTAGTAGGGATATTATCATGATATAATCTACATTGTTCAGACCACCAAACAGAGGGAAAACTAGTAAATTCACAAACATGAGCAGCAACACGTCTATCCTCATAGATACTGTAAGCATGTGAAATGTTGTTCAATTTCTAACTCCCAAGTAAGATATACATCAGGAATGTATCTACCCACAAATGGTGGGATGTTCAATTTTAGTTTAGGAATATGGTCATAATCTCGTACCTGAGGTGGTTCTGTAGCTCTACCGTTGCGATTATATGCATGAGGTCGACCAGGTGGTGGTGCTGGTTGCACGTAGTTCTGATTTTCATCAACCTCATCCTCGTAATAGTCCTCCACCTCTGCAGTAGTAGCAGGAGCTATAGAAGCATCAACAGCAGTAGCAGCGGCACCAGAATTTTGTCCTGGCTCAAGAGAAACACGGCTCGCTCGGCGGAGGGCTGTTTCGCAACATGGTTGTTGTTGTTGTTGTTGTTGTTGTTGTTGTTGTTGTTGTTGTTGTTGTTGTTGTTGTTGTTGTTGTTGTTGTTGTTGTTGTTGTTGTTGTTGTTGTTGTTGTTGTTGTTGTTGTTGTTGTTGTTGTTGTTGTTGTTGTTGTTGTTGTTGTTGTTGTTGTTGTTGTTGTTGTTAATTGTCTTCTCAACGTCATCAATCCTCTCCAGTGCCTTTCCAAAGCTGGCCATGACGTCTTCCACCTGTTAACTCAACATTTGCTGAAATTTATGATGAAGCTCCTTCTTCATCATATTCTCCCAGTCAATCTTGTCGGCTTGTGGTCCTGCCATGGTTAGCAACAATAGAAACTCACAAGAATATGATCCTACAGACTACTAGAAAGTGGCAGTGTGTCACATATCCGTCAAGCAAATCTCAAATTATTACCAGGTCTTACCAAACAGCAGGTGGTGATCGGCAACTGTTGTAGTCAAAACTCCCAAAGATTGGATAAAGCGGTTACCAGGGAGAGTCAAACGCGAGGACGTAGATGTATGTGGAGCTGGGAAGGCTTATAATATGGTAGAAAAAAGGGTCAACAATAATCAATTCAGAGATGAAAAGTTGAATAAACGCTTAACGATGGTACTGTGCTGGTCCTAGGCTAGACCGTACTAGCGACGCGAGCCTAGAACACAATAAAATCACGACGCGACACATAAACAAGGAAAAAGCACACTCTGGATTTTTTTGTTCGTTCATTTTTTTGGCGCTCTTTTTTTTGCAAAAAAATCACTATAATGGCGAGTGTCTGAAAACTCTTCCCAAGTCAAAATAACAGGATATGGCATCAGTGGTGGTATATGGCAGTGGTGGTGGTATATGGTAGCGGTGGTGGTATATGAATACGGATTGGTGGTGGTACATGGATACAAATCGGTGGTAGTATATGGATTCAGAGCGGTGGCGAATAAGCGGTGGTGGTAGATGGCAGGGGTGATGATGTTGGTGTGGCAGCGACGTGACAACTTATGACCAGAACTCGAAATTCTAAAAGACTAGATGCTAAGACCAGCAACTTGACACGATGATGCAACCGCAAATTCAACAAAGAAAAATACTAAAAGACTATGCAAAGGCTCAGAATGGTTCAGATATGATGAACTAACCCTAATTTTTTGTAGCTTTTTAGTGGACTGTAGGTATGAAGAACAGACTCGATCTAAACTACGAAAACTGTAAAATCTCACCGAGCAACCTGGAAATCTGATACCACTTGATAGATGCAAAGGTGTCCCTTCTTCCGATGAGATGGTGATTATCGTTCAGAGGAGTAGACTTTGACAATCCAACTACGAACGTGCGAGGACGTCGCTCCTTAGCAATGACTAAACCAACTCCGAGAGGTTATTGACCACACCGGAGAACGATCAACTTGACCACGAAGGTCTCTTTCCTGCAAGCAAACGAAGAACAAGCAACAAACTAAGATTGCAATCTGGATATTGCGAATATAAGATGAAAGCTTTATTGATCAAGGTGGGGTTCTGTGACGCCTTGGTCTGGTCGTTGAACACAAACGAAGTACGTGAAGTTACAGCTATGGCAAACTTTTAATCTAAAGAAAACCCGAAGTCTAAATGGTGCCCTAAGGGCTGTATATATGGAGGAAGAGGGGGAATTTTGTGGCCCTTGGAGGAGGGTTCCGAAACCAACCATATCTCTTGTTTCCCCACACACACGGACTCCAAAAACAACATATACTAAAATATTTCGAAATTACATGGGCCTGGCCCAATAATAAGGCGACGCAACACCTATAATAGCCTCTGGACGAAATTTAGGAAGTGGCATCTTGTATATTTCGTCCAAGCCTTCATGAACTCATTATGGTGGCTTCAAAGTCCTGAAATCATCACTTGAAACTTCATTCTTGTTCCCCTTGCACATGCCATTGATACAGCTCCAACGTATCTATAATTTTTGATTGCTTCATGCTATATTATATTCTTTTTTGGATGTTTAATGGGCTTTATTATATACTTTTATATTATTTTTGGGACTAACCTATTAACCGGAGGCCCGGCCCAGAATTGCTGTTTTTTTTCTATTTCAGTGTTTCGCAGAAAAAGAATATCAAATGGAGTCCAAACGGAATGAAACCTTCGGGAACGTGATTTGCGGAACGAACATGATCGAGAGGACTTGGACCCTATGTCAAGAAAGCTACCAGGAGGGCACGAGGTAGGGGGGCGCGCCTACCCCCCCAGGCGCGCCCTCCACCCTCGTGGGGCCCATGTTGCTCCACCGACGTACTTCTTCCTCCTATATATACCTACGTACCCCCAAACTAATAGAAGCATCCACAAAAACCTAATTCCACCGCCTCAACCTTCTGTACCTGTGAGATCCCATCTTGGGACCTTTTTCGGCGTCCTGCCGGAGGGGGCATTGATCACGGAGAGCTTCTACATCAACACCATAGCCTCTCCGATGATGTGTGAGTAGTTTACCTCAGACCTTCGGGTCCATAGTTATTAGCTAGATGGCTTCTTCTCTCTCTTTGGATCTCAATACAAAGTTCTCCACGATTCTCGTGGATATCTATTCGATGCAATCTTCTTTTGCGGTGTGTTTGTTGAGACCGATGAATTGTGGGTTTACGATCAAGTTTATCTATGAACAATATTTGAATCTTCTTTGAATTCTTTTATGTATGATTGGTTATCTTTGCAAGTCTCTTCGAATTATCAGTTTGGTTTGGCCTACTAGATTGATCTTTCTTGCAATGGGAGAAGTGCTTAGCTTTGGGTTCAGTCTTGCGGTCTCCTTTCCCAGTGAAAGTAGGGGCAGCAAGGCACGTATTGTATTGTTGCCATCGAGGATAACAAGATGGGGTTTATATCAAATTGAATGAGTTTATCCCTCTACATCATGTCATCTTACTTAAAGCGTTACTCTGTTCTTTTGAACTTAATACTCTAGATGCATGCTAGATAGTGGTCGATGTGTGGATTAATAGTAGTAGATGCAGGCAGGAGTCGGCCTACTTGTCGCGGACGTGATGCCTATATACATGATCATACCTAGATATTCTCATAACTATGCTCAATTCTATCAATTGCTCAACAGTAATTTGTTCACCCACCGTAATACTTATGCTCTCAAGAGAAGCCACTAGTGAAACCTATGGCCCCCGGGTCTATTTTCCATCATATTAACCTTCCACCACTTAGCTATTTTTATTACCTTTATTTTACTTTGCATCTTTATCATAAAAATACCAAAAATATTATCTTATCATATCTATCAGATCTCACTCTCATAAGTTAACGTTGAGGGATTGACAACCCCTTTATCGCGTTGGTTGCGAGGTTATTGTGTGACATGCACACTCAAAACACATCGAGCAACTAAACTTTCATACCTGTCAGCATCTTCAACAACCATGTATTGTGTCTCATGATCAGAATCATCTCCACCGTGTTCTTCACTAGTAATAAGAGCCAAAGTCTCCGCATCATAGTCACTTGCAGACTCATGCCCCACCATCCTCAGTAGCAATCTTCACATGCTTAGATGGGCATTCTCTCGCATAATGACCTCCACCCTTGCAACGACGACAAATAATATCACGTGTTTTCCCTGTTGATTCCATGGATGAAGAAGAGCTCTGTGCGGGACCGGAAGGTGTACTCTTGGCAGATGGTGGTGGTGGTGCCTGTTTTCTTGTATCTCGGTTGGAATTCATGGCTGAAGCCAGTGGTATGTGGGAGTAGAGGATGTAGGTGGTGTCCATGATGAAGATCAACCTACAAAAAAATTAGTTCATGCCAATGCCTATCAATCCTGCACTTCACGTTCAGCTTTGCAAGCAATATGGAAGAAACGTGATATTATTATACTCCATATACTCTAGAATAGTCTGAATCTCTTTAGTTAGTCCACACATAAAACATGCAAGCATAGCTTCATTATCCTCAACAATAACACATCTAATCATGCTAGTTTGTAATTCCTGATAATACTCCTCTAACGATTTTTTTCCTTGTCTTAAACGCTGCAGTTTTTGAAGTAATTCACGTTCATAATATGGTGGAACCCAACGAGTACGCATAGCAGTTTTCAAAGCATCCCAAGTAGTAGGGATATTATCATGATATAATCTACATTGTTCAGACCACCAAACAGAGGCAAAACTAGTAAATTCACAAACATGAGCAGCAACACGTCTATCCTCATAGATACTGTAAGCATGTGAAATGTTGTTCAATTTCTAACTCCCAAGTAAGATATACATCAGGAATGTATCTACCCTCAAATGGTGGGATGTTCAATTTTAGTTTAGGAATATGGTCATAATCTCGTACCTGAGGTGGTTCTGTAGCTCTATCGTTGCGATTATATGCATGAGGTCGACCTGGTGGTGGTGGTGGTTGCACGTAGTTATGATTTTCATCAGCCTCATCCTTGTAATAGTCCTCCACCTCTGCAGTAGTAGCAGGAGCTATAGAAGCATCAACAGTAGTAGCAGCGGCACCATAATTTTGTCCTGGCTCAAGAGGAACATGGCTCGCTCGGCGGAGGGTTGATTCGCAACGTGGAGGTTGTTGTTGTTGTCAATTGTCTTCTCAACGTCATCAATCCTCTCCAGTGCCTTTCCAAAGCTGGCCATGACGTCTTCCACCTGTTAACTCAACATTTGCTGAAATTTATGATGAAGCTCCTTCTTTGTCATATTCTCCCAGTCAATCTTGTCGGCTTGTGGTCCTGCCATGGTTAGCAACAATAGAAACACACAAGACTATGATCCTACAGACTCCTAGAAAGTGGCAGTGTGTCACATATTCGTCAAGCAAATCTCAAATAATTACTAGGTCTTACCAAACAGCAGGTGGTGATCGGCAACTGTTGTAGTCAAAACTCCCAAAGATTGGATAGAGCGATTACCAGGGAGAGTCAAACGCGAGGACGTAGATGTATGTGGAGCTGGGAAGGCTTATAATATGGTAGAAAAAAGGGTCAACAATAATCTATTCAGAGATGAAAAGTTGAATAAACGCTTAACGACGGTACTGTGCTGGTCCTAGGCTAGACCGTACTAGAGACGCGAGCCTAGAACACTAACAAAATCACGACTCGACACGTAAACAGGGAAAAAGCACACTCTGGATTTTTTTGTTCGTTCATTTTTTTGCAAAAAAATAACTATAATGGCGAGTGTGTGAAAACTCTTCCCAAGTCAAAATAACAGGATATAGCATCAGTGGTGGTATACAGCAGTGGTGGTGGTATATGGTAGCGGTGGTGGTATATGAATACGGATTGGTGGTGGTATATGGATACAAATCGGTGGTGGTATATGGATTCAGAGCGGTGGCAAATAAGCAGTGGTGGTACATGGCATGGGCGATGATGTTGGTGTGGCACCGGCGTGACAACTTATGACCAGAACTCGAAATTCTAAAATACTAGACGCTAAGACCAGCAACTTGACACGATGATGCAACTGCAAATTCAACAAAGCAAAATACTAAAAGACTATGCAAAGGCTCAGACTGGTTCGGATATGATGAACTAATTCTAATTTTTTGTAGCTTTTTAGTGGACTGTAGGTATGAAGAACAGACTCGATCTAAACTACGAAAACTGTAAAATCTCACCGAGCAACCTGGAAATCTGATACCACTTGATAGATGCAAAGGTGTCCCTTCTTCCAATGAGATGGTGATTATCGTTCGGAGGAGTAGACTTTGATGATCCGACTACGAACATGCGAGGACGTCGCTCCATAGGAATGACTAAACCAACTCCGAGAGGTTATTGACCACACCGGAGAATGATCAACTTGACCACGAAGGTCTATTTCCGGCAAGCAAACGAAGAACAAGCAACAAACTAAGATTGCAATCTGGATATTGCGAATATAAGATGAAAGCTTTATTGATCAAGGTGGGGTTCTGTGATGCCTTGATCTGGTCGTTGAACACAAACGAAGTACGCGAAGTTGCAGCTATGGCGAACTTTTAATCTAAACAAAACCCAAAGTCTAAATGGTGCCCTAAGGACTGTATATATGGAGGAAGAGGGGGAATTTTGTGGCCCTTGGAGGAGGGTTCCGAAACCAACCCTATCTCTTGTTTCCCCACACACACGGACTCCAAAAACAACATATACTAAAATATTTCGAAATTACATGGGCCTGGCCCAATAATAAGGCGACGCAATACCTAGAATATCCTCTGGACGAAATTTAGGAAGTGGCATCTTGTATATTTCGTCCAAGCCTTCATGAACTCATTATGGTGGCTTCAAAGTCATGAAATCATCACTTGAAACTTCATTCTTGTTCCTCTTGCACATGCCATTGATACATCTCCAACGTATCTATAATTTTTGATTTCTTCATGCTATATTATATTCTGTTTTGGATGTTTAATGGGCTTTATTATACACTTTTATATTATTTTTAGGACTAACCTATTAACCGGAGCCCAGCCCAGAATTGCTGTTTTTTGCCTATTTCAGTGTTTCGTAGAAAAAGAATATCAAACGGAGTCCAAACGGAATGAAACCTTTTTGAACGTGATTTTCGGAACGAACATGATCCAGAGGACTCGGACCCTATGTCAAGAAAGCTACCAGGAGGGCACGAGGTAGGGGAGCGCGCCTACCCCCCCAGGCGCGCCCTTCACGCTCGTGAGGCCCATGTTGCTCCACCGACGTACTTCTTCCTCCTATATATACCTATGTACCCCCAAACCAATAGAAGCATCCACGAAAACCTAATTCCACCGCCGCAACCTTATGTACCTGTGAGATCCCATCTTGGGGCCTTTTTTGGCGTCCTGCCGGAGGGGGCATTGATCATGGAGGGCTTCTACATCAACACCATAGCATCTTCGATGATGTGTGAGTAGTTTACCTCAGACCTTTGGGTCCATAGTTATTAGCTAGATGGCTTCTTCTCTCTCTTTGGATCTCAATACAAAGTTCTCCACGATTCTCGTGGAGATCTATTCGATGTAATCTTCTTTTGCGGTGTGTTTGTTGAGACCGATGAATTGTGGGTTTATGATCAAGTTTATCTATGCACAATATTTGAATATTCTCTGAGTTCTTTTATGTATGATTGGTTATCTTTGCAAGTCTCTTCGAATTATCAGTTTGGTTTGGCTTACTAGATTGATCTTTCTTGCTATGGGAGAAGTGCTTAGCATTGAGTTCAATCTTGTGGTGTCCTTTCCCTGTGAAAGTAGGGGCAGCAAGGCACGTATTGTATTGTTGCCATCGAGGATAACAAGATGGGGTTTATATCATATTGCATGAGTTTATCCCTCTACATCATGTCATCTTACTTAAAGCGTTACTCTGTTCTTTTGAACTTAATACTGTAGATTCATGCTGGATAGCGGTCGATGTGTGGAGTAATAGTAGTAGATGCATGCAGGAGTCGGTCTACTTGTCGCGGACGTGATGCCTATATACATGATCATACCTAGATATTCTCATAACTATGCTCAATTCTATCAATTGCTCAATAGTAATTTGTTCACCCACTGTAATACTTATGCTCTCGAGAGAAGCCACTAGTGAAACCTATGGCCCCCGGGTCTATTTTCCATCATATTAATCTTTGAATACTTAGCTATTTTTATTGCCTTTTATTTTACTTTGCATCTTTATCATAAAAATACCAAAAATATTATCTTATCATATCTATCAGATCTCACTCTCGTAAGTAACCGTTGAGGGATTGACAACCCCTTTATCGCGTTGGTTGCGAGGTTCTTGTTTGTTTGTGTAGGTGCGTGGTCTCCTACTGGATTGATACCTTGGTTCTCAAAAACTGAGGGAAATACTTACGCTACTTTACTGCACCACCCTTTCCTCTTCAAGGGAAAACCAACGCAGTGCTCAAGAGGTAGCAGCCATCATCTCCATGCTTGAACTTGCTCCAAGGTTCATCTTTCTTGTCCAAGCTAGGCCCTTCATTTGTAAGCAAAACAAATGTATCCAATTTATGTAGTATCATATTCTCATGAACATTAGAATCTTTACCAAGAAATGAAAGTACCTAGTAATTCAATTGGTGTGCGCGAGCTCTAGTAATTGGTCCAGTATGTATAGCAGCAGGGGTTGTGGGTGTAACAATAGTATTCATGTCCTCATCACTGATATATGGACAATAACATATAAAACAATGCACCATCCTTGATGTAGGGTGGAAACCCTATGGCCGATCTTTCATGATTTGGAGGTGATCCTACGACGAACACGAGGAACACGAGGGGAAACATGAGGGGAAAACACTCAAATTGACGAGATCCAGTCACACATATGCTAGATCCACGAACATCAAGTGCGGTACAAGATGAAAACGCAACAAAGGACGATACAAAAGGTCTTCTCCGTGAGGAGGTCTTGATGGGTCTTCGCATGATGGGGTCTTGAATCCACTTGGGGGATCTTCTCCCTAGAGGTCGTGAACTCCGATGGAGAAGGCATCAAGTGGACGAGCAAAGCTCTGTCTCTCAAATGAGCTAATCCTTTGCTAACTGTAGAAAGAGGGAGGCAGAGTATATATAGTCTAGGTGGGTGAAGGGGTACATGCGCCTCGACCCTTCACGAGGGAGGCGGAGCCGGACGTCCGGGCATCGGGCCGGATGTCCGGGCCTTCACGAGGAGTCGGATGTCCGGGTAGGGGGGCGGACGTCCAGGATGGCGGGGACGGTCTTGGTGCTCTCTGGATAGGTGGTGTACGGATTTTCGGGATGGAGGCCAGATGTCCGGCGGCTCAGGAAGAGTCGGATGTCTGGGCCCTTTGCCGGATATCCGGGCTGGCGGGGTCCAGCTTCGGTGGTGTTCCGTGATGGGTGCCGGATTTCCGGGCAGGGGCCGAATGTCCGGCTGGTGTCGGGCCAGAGTCTGGGGCCTAGGCCAGATGTCCGGGCCTTGTAGCTTCGGCTGGGCGGTGGCTATGGTAGATACTCCACGGGCCGGATGTCTGGGGTTTGGGGCCGGATGTGTGGGTCCTCGGGACTTCCGTCGTTCCTCTTCATCCATGAACTTGGGCACTTCTCCGTCTTCACGTGCATCTTTAGGAGGTCCTTCTTGGTACCTGATCATGCACAACATTCCGGACTTAGGTAGTAACCATGTCTCGAGTGGATCATATGGAATATCACTAAGGAAGGAAGTCACCTCGGTCTCGAGGGCTCTAGCTCGTGCTCGTGTCATTGGTCCTATTGGCACTTGATGAGACAATGGTAGGTCCATGGGGATGACCATAGGATGCTCCGCATCATCCCCCACCTTTGGAAAGATCTGACCTTGGTTCGAAATCCTCATCACCATGATAGGGAGAGAGATCTTTGACGTTGAAGATATCGCTCACAGAGTACTTGTCGCGTGGTAAGTCGATCTTGTACGCATTGTTGTTGTAGCGCTCGAGCACCTTGAATGCTCCATCGGCTCATGGTCGAAGCTTGGACTTGCATCCGTCGGGGAAGCGTTCCTTGCGAAGGTGTAGTCATACAAGATCTCCAATGTTGAATATCATGGGTTGCTTGTTGATGTTCAGCTTGGTCGCGAGTCGTTGTACTTGGTCCTCGATGGTGTGCCTTGTATATTCATGCATCTTATTGAGGTAGTTCACTCATGCACTCACGTCCATGTTGATGCGCTCTTGTAGTGCTAGAGGAAGAATGTCCAACGCGGATAATGGGTTGAAGCCGTAGACAATCTCGAAGGGGGACTTGCCGGTAGTCGAATATCTTGGACGGTTGTAGGCGTTCTCGACGATTGGTAGACACTCCTCCCACTCCTTGATGTTCTTCTTGATCAACACGCATAGTGGAGTGGAGAGCGTCCGGTTCGTGACCTCTGTTTGGATGTCGGTTTAAGGATGGTATGCCGAAGAGAACAAAAGCTTGATTACAAGCTTGGCGCATAGCGTCTTCCAAAAGTAGCTTAGAAACTTGACGTCTCGGTCCGACAAATCTTCGTTTGACCATTTCGGAGGAAGATCCGGCTTGTAAAATTGATTTCCAAACGATTTAATGTTTGAATTATACTCTGCCACCCTCTACCACCCGTCTGTGAGCTCACCTATAGACCGATATATCGACAATAACATATAGAACAATGCACCATCTTTCCATTACAAACTAGAAAGACTACAGGTTCAGTCATGACACAAGGAGGAGGCTCTTCGTTGCATTGAAACTCAAGAATTCGTCCTTTACATGGTCTATCACCCATCCCGCTACCACCCTCAGGTTTTCACCAGCGGATGCATCATTCTTGGATCATAAAGTACATAACAGTTCATCCTTACTCCCTTTATGCACTCGAAAAATTATAGGTCATTCCGAATGGTGCAAGATGGCTCGTCGGTGCAATCAACTTACCTTGAAAATTGAATTCACGGTGTGTCCCGCGATGTTGTATGCATAAAACAAGAACAATTTTGCCACAAAAACTCCATTGGAGCTCCATGACCCGCCGAATGATCACAACCGAATGTTGTATGCGCCCATAACCCACTTGCCTGCTTCGACAACATTTCAGAGGCAAGATCCGGCTTGTAAAATTGATTTCCGAACGATGTTATGTTTGAAGTATACTCTGCCACCCTCTACCACCCTTCCATGAGCTCACCTATGGATTTATATATGGACAATAACATATAGAACAATGCACCATCCTTCCATTACAAACTAAAAAGACTACATGTTCAGTCTCGACACAAGGAGGAGGCTCTTTGTTGAATCGAAACCCAACAATTCATGCTTTACACGGTCTATCACCCATCCCACTACCACCCTCACGTTTTCACCAGCGGATGCTGTCAGATCACGGGTTCCGGCAAAACTCTTAAGGTTCGAACTCTAGGGTGTGCACGAAGTTCTTTCCCTCCTACCGATCCACGTCCTAACTAGCTGAGATCTCAAGCATGAACTCGACGAACTGACAACACAAGGGACACAAGATTTATACTGGTTCGAGCCACCGTTGTGGTGTAATACCCTACTCCAGTGTGGTGGTGGTGGATTGTCTCTTGGGCTGATGATGAACAGTACAAGGGGAAGAACAGCCTCCTGAGGTTGAGGTGTCCTTGTGCTTGGTGTGCTTATGGGTGAGAGAATGGAAGATGGAATCGATCCCCCCTACTGTGGTGGCTAGTTCTACTTATATAGGCCCTGGTCCTCTTCCCAAATATTACGCGGGAAGGGAGCCAACAACGGCCAATTTGAAAGGGGACAGCTAGTACAGCTTATCCTGGCAAAAGCGGTCTTCGCCTGCAAAAGGCTCTGGTGGTGACGCCGCCTTGGATTCCATGGTGACCTCCATCTTGCCGCCCTGCTGGTCTTGGTCTCATTGCGCTGATATGGAAACCTTTGCTTGATGCCTAGGTACTCCGCGCCTGCGCTTGCCTCCTTTAGCACCCAAGAGGAAACGAGGACGCTGCGCGCGCTGGCGCCCGCCTGATCTCTCCGCTCCTCGCGAGGCAACCTGGTGAGGCCGCTCCCGAGGAGGTCTTGCATCGTCTGCCTCGCGAGGCTTGGCCCCTCGCGAGGGTCTTGAATGCCTTGTTGATGAAGATGGGCCGTACAGGCCTGCTAGCACAGCCATGCCGTGGGCCGCAGGCAGGCAAGTCTGGGGACCCCCGTTCCCTGAATGCCGACAGTAGCCCGGCCCCTGGGCCCAAGGCGCGCTCGGGCTTGGCTTCGAGGCGAAGCCAAGGGTCAAGTATGAAGCGCAGCGGGCCCAAAAGCCTGCGGCCTTGGTCGACGCGTGGCGGTTGATTGGACGTGGGTGTCTTTGCTTCCCCACGCTGCCTCGACAACTGCCCGACTTGACAAGTCCCTGCGACATGCAAGGAAAACCATCATTACCTGTGATCGTGGGGGGCGCTGGTTGGCCTTCTCCTGCTATAAATGAGGAAGGGGGCGGAGCCCCCGTCGCCCATTCCTTCCCATTTCGATTGCTTCTTCCTCCTTGACCCTCTGCTAGTAGCAATGGCGCCCATCCGAAGGTTTTCTGCTGCGGAGAAGGGAAAGACTCCCCTCGATTTGTCGGTGCCGCTTCCGCCGAAGAAGAGGTCGGTTCACCGCCACGACGCAACGACAATGCAGGTGGTGACGAGGCCTTGGTGTGAGCGGCCTCCTCCTGGGCATCCGCTACCCTTGTATGCCCAGGACGGGGGCTTAGGAGGAAGGAGCGACGAGCGGCGCCGCCCGCGACACGACCGCAGCCGCCGTGCGATGGCGATATGCGCCGTCGCCCTGGAACCCATGCTGCGGACTCCTCCCGCGAGCTAGTGCTGTGGGCAGCGATGCCCCCAAGCACCTGGATCCACTTCCCGTGGTTCTTTTCCGACGTGATGCCGCCGAGGGGACCCCTCGAGCTCTGGTTGCAGCATGCTGACTGCGATGCCCCGACGACTGGAGCAGAGGTTGAAGTGGTCTCCTCTGGCAAGATCTTCATGACCCGCGGCTGGGGTGAAGTCGCGCGGATTTGCCACGCGGAGGGCGCCCTCGCGATCCACTTCGAGTATGATGGCGCCTCCACGTTGTTCTTCAAGGACTTCGATGCGGAGGGCCGCCGCCTGGAGTGCTGCCCTGGAGGGGCACGCCAGGACGATGCGCACCCGGCCGGCGACACCTCCAGCAGCAGCGGCCCTTGGACCTCCAGCGGCTCTCCTGAGCTCTACGAGACTCCGGAGACGAGCGACGACAGCTACTTGCCCCCGAGCTCTCGCCGCACCCGGAGTAGGGCTGCAGCGTCCAACAGCCGTCGTCGCTGATCTGGGTGAGGTTGGCGCCGGCCTCCCGCGGCCCACTGTTGATGATGGGGTTGGCCGCGGGAGGGTGTAGATAGGATTCTCCTAGGTTCTCGTGGTTGTTTCCCTGCGAGGAATCAAGAAGTACCCCGTGGGGGCGTGTAAAGGATCTGTAATGCCTTTTGTTTATACTATCCTTGTTATGAAGAATTGCGAGCGCATGTCCTGTTCAGGCTTGGTCTCCCATTTCCAACCTCGCGATGGCTTGTTGCTCTACGCTGATAGGTCCCGGTCCCCAGGCAAGCTGCAGCCATTGATGGTATGCCAGGTCGCGTGCCGTGGTCAAGGCCAGGACGTGAGCGGCCCGAGGTCCAGTAAGAGCCCCTGAGGCGCGATGCTGAGGAGGTTCCCATTAGCGCTCAAGCAGATGTGGTAAGGTAAGAAAGGGAGGCGACGTTGCCGCAACAGGGCTGTAGCGTGCGCGACTCTCAGGCTCCAACGATTAGCTGATCTGAGTGCGGGACTTATCTTGGTGGTTTGGGGTTGATTCCTTGTGATGCGCGGCGTTAATGCGTAGCTAGGCCAGGCCCGTGCGAGCCTCCCCCTCTTCTCCACGCTCTCCCTTATGCACTACGTCCTCAGGTCCCGGCCCTCGAGCGAGCTCAGCCACCGCTGGTATGCCAGGTCGCGTGTCGTGGTCAAGGCCAGGGGTGAGGGCTGGAGAGCCAGTAGGAGCTCCTGAGTCACGATGCTCAGGAGCCCCCCCTTTTAACACGCAAGCGGATTGCATGGGAGAAAAGGGAGCTCGCGGTGCTGCCTGCTATCATTCTCATGAGGTTCCTGCGAGCCAGCATAAGGAGAAACACAGTCTGCCATTATGGTTGCCAGTCTGCCGCCGGCTGCTCCGCGAGGAGACGAAGGCGCTGAGGGCCTGGTGAGGTGACCTGTGCGGGGCGTGCCATGATCCAGAGCTCGACCTCTCAGGTTTGTCGACGTGGCAGGGACGGACCCGTGCACCAGCGCCGTGACGGCGTGAGTAGCCCCCGTGGGAGGTGACTATCGGAGAAGCAGTAGTCATAGGCAGATTAAGCATGGAAAGCAAACTGGCTTAAGTAAAAGCAGGGAAGATACTGGCCACTGGGTCAGGCTCGAGCGGCTTGAGGATGATGCAGCCCGAGGGGCGCCCCCAGCATGGTAAGCCTAAGACAGAAGAAAAAGGGGTACATACCACAGGGACGGACCCACGCGGCCTGGGAATGATGCAGCCCGTGGGGTGCTCCCAGCTAAACAAGCTTGGAAAATGTCACCTGGCTCTGTTGATGAATGGGTGTCGGGGCAGCTGAAGGTACGCGGCGAAGGAATTTGCTCCTCACGAGCCACCGGGGCCCTGAGCCTCGGGAGGCTCTTGGGGTCCAGGTGGTTCCCTGAGGACCATTTCCATCTCTGTTAGCACAGCGTGGTGCCTGGCCTCCTGAGCCGCCAGGATGCGCCGCAGGTTGTGCTGATAGGCGAATGACACGCTCGGCAGGGCAAAAGGCATGCGAACGTAGCTGTGAGGTGGGCCCTCGCAGTGTCCCACGCGCGAAGGCCACAAAAGCTCCTGAGGGGCGGCCCTTTTGAGCCCTGGGACGTCGATGCAGACGCGCAGCCCGGCATCCTCGCCTGGATGGGGAGCTGCGCCTCGTGAGCGATGGTCGCCGCGCATGGCCCTTGCATCTTGCAGTTCCTAAGTGGTCTTGGTGATGAACTCCTGACCAGTGGGCGCTCCTCGCCCTGTGTCCTCCTGAGGGAAACATGCCGTGAAGCATGCCTCCAAGTGGTGCCCAAGCGCCTCCCTCGTGATGCTAGCGAGGTCTAAGGCCCTGCAGAAGAGAGCCCCCGAGCCTTGCCCGAGAAGGGTGCCGGGCGCGCCTTCCTATGCGATGGAGGGAGGCGCCCCTGGAGCGGGCGCTGATCCTGATGAGGTTCCAGCTGCGACGCCACCCTCCTAAGGCCCTGCGCGGCGCACTGCTTCTTCTTCTTGGGGATGGCCTCAGGAGGGCCCTCGCCCTTGCTGTCGGGGTCGTCGATTGCTGTAGCTTGGAAGGCACGCTCGAGGGAGCACACCACATCTCTTTCTTCACATGGGACCGTGATGATCCCGCCGCTTCCCGGCATCTTGAGGACATTGTAGCCGTGATGGGTCACCGCCATGAACTTGGCCAGGGCCGGATACCCGAGGATGGCATTGTACAGCAAGCGGATATGCGCGACGTCGAAGTCGATGAGCTCGGTGCGGTAGTTCTTGCGTTCTCCGAAGGTGACAGGGAGGAGGACCTGCCCTATCTGTGTGGTGGAGCCGTTGGTCACTCCTGAGAAAGTCTTAGTAGGCTGAAGCTGGTCATATGGTACTTGGAGGTTGTCGAACGTGTTGACGGACAGGACGTTGAGCCTTGCGCTGCCGTCAATGAGGGTTTTGGTAACTTGCACGCTGCTGATGACTGGGGAGCAAAGCATCGGGAGGGCGCCAGCGGTGGCTACGCACTTGAGCTGATCCGCCGAACTGAAGGTGATGGTGCACTGGGACCACCTGAGTGGGCGTGCAGCCTCAAGCTTGGGGAGGACTGTATTCACTTCACGAGCAAACTGTTTGAAGATATGCTGCGAGGCTGGGGCCTGAACTCCGCCTAAGATGCAGGTGATAGCACGTGGCTCCTGGAAGCCCCCAACCCTCTCGTCTTGATGATGGTCATCATTCCTTCTTGGTGGTGGCGGTACTGGTGGAAGACCGGTGTTGCCCTGAGGACGATCCTCACGAGGCTGGTCCCTCCAGGCGCCCTCGCGAGGCTGATCCTGCCAGCGGTCCTCACGAGGCCGGCCGCGCCACTCCTGGTGCGGGCCACGGTCGTCCCAGCGTCCGCCACCGAGTCCTCCTCCTCGGATGTAGCCCCGGTCGCCACGCTCGGGGCGTCGACCGAAGCGTCCTTCTCGAATGGCTCTGAGCTCTTGACAGTCGCTGGTGTTGTGGGTATGCAGGTTATGGAAGGCGCAGAATGGTCGGCTGCTCTTGGATGACTCGGGCTGGTCTCTGCCGCACTTGGTGTCCGGATCCTCTGCAAACACAGCTGCTCCCTTGCGCTTCACGTCCTTGGCCTTAGCTTTCTTCTCCTCCGGGTCCGCAGCCGGGAGCTCAAGGAGGGAGAGGCGCCCTTCCTCAGCTCTTGCGCACTTGGTCGCCAGGTTGAACAACTCCTGAGATGTGCACAACTCCTCGTGGATAGCGAGCTCTTCCTTCATCTTGGCATCGCGGACGCCATCAAAGAACACGGAGATGATGGCCTCGTCCGTCACCTTGGGGATCTTGAGACGAACGTTGTTGAAGCGGTGGATGTACTTCTGGAGGGTCTCTCCTGGTTGTTGCTTGACGCGGCGCAGGTCACCCGCGGCCGGCGGGCGGTCGCGAGTGGCCTGGAAGTTGGCGACGAAGCGGTTGCGCATCTTCTCCCAGGAAGAGATCGAGCCCGGAGGCAGGTTCAGGAGCCAGGAGCGGGTGCCATCCTTGAGAGCCATGGGGAACCAGTTCGCCATGACTTTCTCGTCGCCGTTGGCCGCCTCGATGCTTAGCTCGTAGAGCTGCAGGAACTCCGCAGGGTCGGGGTTGCCTCGTAGCGAGGAGGCAGATCTGGCTTGAACTTGCCCGGCTAGGCGACGCTATGCAGTTCAGGGGTGAAGGCGCGACAGCCGGCCATGGTCGCCGGGGCCCGTCTTGGAGGCGGAGCTTGGTCTTGGCACCCACGCGCCGGTTCGGCAACCTGCGCGGGGGCCGGCCACGGCAGACGATCCTGGCGCGGCGGTGCGAGGAGCGGCGGAGCGTTCTCTTGCGGTTGAGGGACTTCTTGACAGCTTCTTTCTTCACGCGCGGCTGCCAGGTGCGGCGGGTCGCGTCATGGAGCCGCGCGCCTTGGTGCCAGGGCGCCGTCTTGGGGCAAAGGTGGTGGAGGTGCTCCGTGAGCTACGTCGCCTGTAGGTGGTGGAGGGCGAGGCGGAGAGAGGGACGGCACAGGGGAGCCCCCTGCGGCGCGGATGAGCTCAGCGATGCGGTCGAGCCAGTCCTCATAGAGGTCGTCGACCGGGCGGTAGCGCAGGAGCTCGTGCGCCATGAGGAGCGCGGCTCGCGCGTCCATGGGAGCGCGGCTCGCGCGTCCATGGGAGCGCGACGAGCGTGGGACGACGAACCAACGGGAGTCGGCGATGGAGTGGCGGTGCGGCCGTCCCGCCGCACCGAGGGGTGCAGCGAGGACGCTTGCTGCTCGTTCCCCGTCGGGCCGGTGGCGGTGTTGGCGACAGGCGACGGAGAACAATGAGGTGTCCCGCCAATGGAAACCGTCTGAGCGACGCGGGTGGCGAGGGCAGCCCAGTGCTCAGCATGAGCACGGCGAGCGTCTGCCATGGAGACGACGGAGCAAGGAGAAACCGAGCGACGGAAGGGAAGCTTCGGCGCACCCCTACCTGGCGCGCCAAATGTCGGACCATAGGTTCCGGCAAAACCCTTAAGGTTTGAACTATGGGGTGCATGCGAAGGTCATTCCCTCCTACCGATCCACGTCCTAACTAGCTAAGATCTTAAGCACGAACTCGACGAACTCACAATACAAGGGACACAAGATTTATACTGGTTTGGGCCACCGTTGTGGTGTAATACCCTACTCCAGTGTGGTGGTGGTGGATTGCCTCTTGTGCTGATGATGACAGCTTATCCTGACAAAAGTGGTCTTCGCCTGCAAAAGGCCCTGGTGGTGACGCCGCCTTTGGGCTCCATGGTGACCCTCCGTCTTGCCGTCTTGTTGGTCTTGGTCTCATTGCGCTGATATGGAAACCTTTGCTTGATGCCTCGGTACTCTGCGCCTGCGCGTGCCTCCTTTAGCACCAAAGAGGAAACGAGGACGCTACGCACGCTGGCGCCCGCCTGATCTTGAACGTCATGGCTTACGTCATGAGAACCTCGCGAGGTTTGCCCTGCCTTGATCTCTCCGCTCCTCGCGAGGCAACCTGGTGAGGCCGCTATCGAGGAGGTCTTGCGTCGTCCGCCTCGCGAGGCGTGGCCCCTCGCGAGGGTCTTGAATGCCTTGTTGATGAAGATGGGCCGTACAGGTCTGTTAGCACAGCCACGTCGTGGGCCGCAGGCAGGCAAGTCTGGGGACCACCATTCCCAGAACGCCGACAGATGCATTGTTCTTGGATCATAAAGTAGTTAACAGCTCATCCTCAGTCCCTTTATGCACTCGAAAAATTATAGGTCATTCTGAATGGTGCAAGATGGCTCGTCGGTGAGATCAACTTACCTTGAAAGTTGTATTCACGGTCTATCCCACGATGTAGTATCCATAAAATGGCCACAATTTTGCCATAAAAAATCCATTGGAGCTCCATGACCTGCCAAACCGATCATAAGCAAAAGTTGTATGCGCCCATAACCCACTCATGGGCTTCAACAACATTTCGGAGGCAAGATCCGGCTTGTCAAATTGAGTTCCGAACAATTTTATGTTTGAAGTATACTCTGCCACACTCTACCACCCTTCCGTGAGCTCACCTACAACCTGATATATGGACAATAACATATAGAACAATGCACCATCCTACAATTAAAAACTAGAAACACTACAGGTTCAGTCATGACACAAGGGGAAGGCTCTTCGTTGCATCGAAACCCAAGAATTCATGCTTTACATGGTCTATCATCCATCCCGCTACCACCCTCACATTTTCACCAGCGGATGTATTATTCTTGGATGGTACATAACAGTTCATCCTCACTCCATTTATGCACTCGAAAATTTATAGGTCATTCCGAATGGTGCAAGATGGCTCGTCGGTGCGCTCAACTTACCTCGAAAGTTGTATTCACGGTCTATCCCGTGATGTTGTCCATAAAACGGCCACAGTTTTTCCATCAAAACTCCATTGGAGCTCCATAACCCGAAAAAACTATCACAACCAAAATTTTTATTGTACCATAACCCACTCACCGGCATCGACAACATTATGGAGGCAAGATTCGGCTTGTAAAATTGAGTTCCGGATGATTTTATGTTTGAAGTATACTCTGCCACCCTCTTCCACCATTCCGTGATCTCACCTACGGACTGATATATGGACAATAACATATAGAACAATGCACCATCCTACCATTACAAACTAGAAATACTATAGGTTCAGTCACGACACAAGAAGGAGGCTCTTCTTTGCGTCTAAACCCAAGAATTCATGCTTTACATGGTCTATCACCCATCTCGCTACCACCCTCACGTTTTCACTAGTGGATGCGTTATTCTTGGAGCATAAAGTACATAACAGTTCATCCTCACTCCGTTTATGCACTCGAAAAATTATAGGTCATTCTCAATGGTGCAAGATGGCTCGTCAGTGCGATCAACTTACTTTGGAAGTTCTATTCACAGTATGTCCCACAATGTTGTATCCATAAAACGACCACAATTTTGCCATAAACACTCCATTGGAGCTCCATGACCCGCCAAAACGATCACAACCAAAAGTTGTATGCGCCCATAACCCACTCGCCGGCTTCGACAACATTTCTGAGGCAAGACCGACTTGTAAAATTGAGTTCAGAATGATTTTATGTTTGAAGTATACTCTACCACCCTTCCCTGAGTTGTCAATTCAACCGCACCTGGAAACTTAATATCTGCAGCAAAGTATTTAGTAGCAAAGTAATATGATAGTAGTGGTAACGGTAGCAAAAGTAAATTTTTTGGGTTTTGTAGTAATTGTAACAGTGGCAACGAAAAATTAAATAAGCGAAGAACAATATGTGAAAAGCTCGTAGGCATTGGATCGGTGATGGAGAATTATGCCGGATGCGGTTCATCATGTAACAGTCATAACATAGGGTGACATAGAACTAGCTCCAATTCATCAATGTAATGTAGGCATGTATTCCGAATATAGTCATACGTGCTTATGGAAAAGAACTTGCATGACATCTTTTGTCCTACCCTCCCATGGCACCGGGTCCTATTGGAAACTAAGGGATATTAAGGCCTCCTTTTAATAGAGTACCGGACCAAAGCATTAACACATAGTGAATACATGAACTCCTCAAACTATGGTCATCCCCGGGAGTGGTCCCTATTATTGTCACTTCGGGGTTGCCGGATCATAACACATAGTAGGTGACTATAGACTTGCAAGATAGGATCAAGAACTCACATATATTCATGAAAACATAATAGGTTCATATCTGAAATCATGGCACTCGGACCTTAGTGACAAGCATTAAGCATAGCAAAGTCATAGAAACATCAATCTCAGAACATAGTGGATACTAGGGATCAAACCCTAACAAAACTAACTCGATTACATGATAAATCTCATAATACCCACCACCGTCCAGGAAGCCTACGATGGAATTACTCACGCACGGCGGTGAGCATCATGAAATTGGTGATGGAGGATGGTTGATGATGACGATGGTGACAGATTCCCCTCTCCGGAGCCCCGAACGGACTCCAGATCAGCCCTCCCGAGAGAGTTTAGGGCTTGGCGGCGGCTCCGTATCGTACAACGTGATGAATCCTTCTTTCTGATTTTTTCTCTCCAAACACGAATATATAGAGTTGGAGTTGTGGTCGGTGGAGCTCCAGGGGGCCCACAAGGCAGGGGCGCGCCCTAGGGGGGCAGGCGCACCTCCCACCCTAGTGGACAGGGTGTGGGCCCCCTGGCCTTGATTCTTTCGCCAGTATTCTTTAGTATTTCAAAAAATAATCTCCGTGAAGTCTCAGGTCATTCTGAGAACTTTTGTTTCTGCACAAAGATAACACCATAGCAATTCTGCTGAAAACATCGTCAGTCCGGGTTAGTTCCATTCAAATCATGCAAGTTAGAGTCCAAAACAAGGGCAAAAGTGTTTGGAAAAGTAGATACGACGGAGACGTATCAACTCCCCCAAGCTTAAACATTTGCTTGTCCTCAAGCAATTCAGTTGATAAACTGAAAGTGATAAAGAAAAACTTTTACAAACTCTGTTTGCTCTTGTTGCTGTAAATATGGAAAGCCAGCATTCGAGTTTTCAACAAGGATTATGAACTAACCATATTCACAATAACACTTAGGTCTCATGTTTACTCATATCAATGGCATAATCAACTAGCGAGCAATAATAATAAATATCAGATGACAAGACTTTCTCAAAACAATCATAATATGATATAACAAGATGGTATCTCGCTAGCCCTTTCTGAGACCGCAAAACATAAATGCAGAGCACCTCTGAAGACCAAGGACTAACTAGACATTGTAATTCATGGTAAAAGAGATCCAGTCATAGTCATACCCAATATAAATTAATAGTAATGAATTCAAATGACAGCGGTGCTCTCTAACTGGTGCTTTCTAATAAGAGGGTGATGACTGAACATAAAAGTAAATAGATAGGCCCTTCGTAGAGGGAAGCAGGGATTTGTAGAGGTGCCAGAGCTCGGTTTTGAAATAGAGATAAATAATATTTTGAGCGGTAAACTTTCATTGTCAACATAACAACCAAGAGATGGCGATATCTTCCATGCTACACATTATAGGCGGTTCCCAAACAGAATGGTAAAGTTTATACTCCCCCTCCACCAACAACCATCAATCCATGGTTTGCTCGAAATAATGAGTTCCTCCAACTAACAAGAGTCCCGGGGGAGTTTTGTTTGCAATTATTTTGATTTGATTTGCATAAAGCATGGGACTGGGCATCCCGGTGACCGGCCATTTTCTTGTGAGTGAGGAGAGGAGTCCACTCCTCTTGAGAATAACCCGCCTAGCATGGAAGATATAGACAACCCTAGTTGATACATGAGCTATTCGAGCATACACAGCAGAATTTCATTTGAAGGTTTGGAGTTTGGCATATACAAATTTACTTGGAACTGTAGGTAGATACCGCATATAGGAAGGTATAGTGGACTCATATGGCCTAACTTTGGGGTTTAGGATTGGATGCACAAGCAGCATTCCCGCTTAGTACAAGTGAAGGATAGCAAAAGACTGGGAAGCGACCAACTAGAGAGCGACAACAGTCATGAACATGCATTAAAATTAATAAACATTGAGTGCAAGTATGAGTAGGATATAATCCACCATGAACGTAAATATTGTGAAGGCTATGTTGATTTTGTTTCAACTACATGCGTGAACATGTGCCAAGTCAAGTCACTTGAATCATTCAAAGGAGGATACCACCCTATCATACCACATCACAACCATTTTAATAGCATGTTGGCACGCAAGGTAAACCATTATAAACTGCTAGCTAATTAAGCATGGCATAAGCAACTATAATCTCTAATTGTCATTGCAAACATGTTTATGCATAATAGGCTGAATCAGGAATGATGAACTAATCATATTTACAAAAACAAGAGAGTTCGAGTTCATACCAGCTTCTCTCATCTCAATCAGTTCATCATATATCGTCATAATTGCCTTTCACTTGCACGACCGAACGATGTGTATAATAGTAGTTGTGCACGTGCATTAGACTAAGCTGGAATCTGCAAGCATTCAATAAAAAGGAAAAGACAAGGCAATATGGGCTCTTGGTTAAATCAACAATAATGCATATAAGAGCCACTTCAACATTTTCATTATGGTCTTCTCCTATCGACCCTCAAAGAAAAGAAATAAAACTATTTACACGGGAAAGCTCCCAACAAGCAAAAGAAGAATAAGAAATATTTTTGGGTTTTCTTTTTAATTACTACTACTACAAGCAAGAAAGTAAACTAGCTAAATGCTACAACTAATTTTTTTGGTTTTCTTAAGGTTTTTCAAACACACAAGAAGAAAGCAAGAAAAAAGGAAATAAACTAGCATGGATATTACCGTGAAAAAGTATGAGCACCGACATCTAGCAATGAGTGTGTAAACATAAATGTAATGTTGGTGAGAAATACGTACTCCGCCAAGCTTAGGCTTTTGGCCTAAGTTGGTCTATGGCCATGGCTGGCCTAGCGGATATCCAAAGTTGTAACTGGGGTCGTACTGAGATGCAGCGGCTATTGCATCGTGGGCTGCAGCTTGGAGGCGAGCTGCCCTCGTCCTCCTATCGCACTCATTTGCCTCCTCCCTGGTTATGACATATCTCCCGTTTGCCTGAAAGTTAAAGAGAGTAGGAGCAGGGAGGACAATATTGACGGCGTGACGTCTGTCAAAGATTAGTCGATACTGGAGAGGCGGTTCATTCCTCTCAACAAACTGATGGTGAACCATGGCATTGAAACCTAGATAAGAAGGAGGCAATTCCATATCATAATCACGAATTTGTATATTAAGAAAATTAGCTAAACGGGTTGCATAAATTTCACCAAAGAAATCTTCATTAAATCTATTATTATGCAACCTACGTGAAACAATGGCTCCCAATTATAATGTTTATCTCCTAATACAGCACTCCTGAGAACACTGAGATCAGGGACACACATGTGGCATGCTTCACACTTACCATTTATGCACCTACCTATGAAGAGAGCAATATAATGTATAGCTGGAAAATGAATGCTCCTTATGGTAGCTTGTGTTATGTCTCTAGATTCCCCCACAGTTATACTAGCAAGAAGATCTCTAAATTCAGATTTGCGAGGTTCACTAGGACTACCCATTGTGGAAGTTTGCAAGCAGTATTAAAATCCTCTAAGTCCATAGTATAAGAATTTTCATAAAGATCAAACGGGACAGTTTGAGAATTGCGTGACGATGAAAATTGAAACCTCCTCACAAAGGAATCAGTGAGATAGTGGTACTGACGGCACTTATCTGCCTCGAAGCTCACAAGATCAGTGTTATGCACATATGCGTTAAATTCTTCCTTGATTCCTGCTTGATCCATGAAGTTCTCTGAAGGCCATTCACAAGCCCGAACTTGAGCGTCCCTTGGTGGTTCATCGTCGGCATCGCGCATTGCGAGCCTGGGTCCTTGCTTCCTTGAAGGACCACCTTGGTACATTTTTCTAAACATATTTCTTCCTGTGAAAAATTCTGAAAATTTTAGTAACTTCAAATATAAGTGAACCAAACTCAACAAAATTGATAGCAACTACTTCCTCATGTGCCTAGAGACTATATCATGCATTAAAACTACTTGGGACCATATAAATTTGACATGCAAGATCAAGAACATGGTCACCTAGACATCACAAATTTGCATTGAATAAAGCACTAGATCAAAAACTAATTGGACCATTGGAGGAGTTACCTACCAAGGAACAATCCCCCAAAGTAGTTTTGTTAGAGGTGCTTTGAGCAAGGAGATCGAAAATTGCAGCAAAATGAGCTAGAACTCGTGCTTGAGCTAGTTGGTGATTTTTTTGGGAGGAAGGAGTGTGTGGTGGCTGGAATAAGTGGAGGGGAGCCACCATGGGCCCACGAGGCAGGGGGCCGTGCCCTGTAGGGGTGGGCGCGCCCTGGACCCTCGTGGCCAGGTGCTTGCTCCCCCTGCTGTGTTCTCAGTGACAGATATTCTTAAATATTCCAGAAAAAAATCACATTTCAATTTCAGGGCATTTGGAGAACTTTTATTTTCGGGATAGTTTTTATTGCACGGATAATTGAAAAAACGGACAGAAAATATTATTTTTGCTTCATTTAATCTAAATAACAGAAAGTAAAAGGAGGGTATAGAAGGTTGTGCTTTCTAACTTCATCCATCTCATTCTCATCAAAAGGAATCCACTAACAAGGTTGATCAGGTCTTGTTAACAAACTCATTTCGAATAACATGAAACCGGAGAAATTTCGAATAGCACTAGGTTACCTCAACGGGGATATGCACGTCCCCAATAATAAAGATATCATATTTCTTCTTGACAGTAGGAAGAGAAAATTCAAAACCTCCAAAAATAATCGATGGAATTTTTCCAATAGAATTGATACTATGAACTTGAGGTTGTTTCCTCGAAAAGTGTACCGTATGCTCATTCCCATTAACATGAAAAGTGACATTGCCTTTGTTGCAATCAATAACAGCCCCTGCAGTATTCAAAAAAGGTCTTCCAAGAATAATAGACATACTATCATCCTCGGGAATATCAAGAATAACAAAGTCCGTTAAAATAGTAACATTTGCAACCACAACAGGCACATCCTCACAAATACCGACAGGTATAGCAGTTGATTTATTGGCCATTTGCAAAGATATTTCAGTAGGTGTCAACTTATTCAAATCAAGTCTCCGATATAAAGAGAGATACATAACACTAACACCGGCTCCAAGATCACATAAAGCGGTTTTAACATAGTTTCTTTTAATGGAGCATGGTATAGTTGGTACTCCTGGATCTCCAAGTTTCTTTTGTATTCCACCTTTGAAAGTATAATTAGCAAGCATGGTGGAAATTTCAGCTTCCGGTATCTTTCTTTTATTAGTAACAATTTCTTTCATATACTTAGCATAAGGATTCATTTTGAGCATATCAGTTAATCGCATACGCAAGAAGATAGGTCTAATCATTTCAGCAAAGCGCTCAAAATCCTCATCATCCTTCTTCTTGGATGGTTTGGGAGAAAAAGGCATGGGTTTCTGAACCCAAGGTTCCCTTTCTTTGCCGTGCTTCCTAGCAACGAAGTGTATCTAATCATAACGTTGATTCTTTGATTGGGGGTTATGAAGATCAACAACATGTTCAATTTCTACATCATTATCATTGATAGGTTGAGCATCAACACGAACATCTTCATTAACATTGTCACTAGGTTCATGTTCATTACCAGATTGTGTTTCAGCATCAGAGATAGAAATATCATTGGGATTCTCAGGTGTGTCAACAACAGGTTCACTAGCAGCATGCAAAGTCCTATCATTTTTCTGTTTCTTCTTTTTAGAAGGACTAGGTGCATCTAAATTATTTCTCTAAGAATCCTGGTCAATTCTCTTAGGGTGGCCCTCAGGATACAAGGGTTCCTAAGTCACTTTACCTCCTCTAGTTGCAACTCTAACAACAAAGCCTTTATTCTTATTATTTAATTCATTGAGCAAATCATTCTGAGCTTTAAGTACTTGTTCTACTTGAGGGGTAACCATAGAAGCATGTTTACTAATGAGTTTAAGTTCACCTCTAACTCTAGACATATAATCACCCAAGTGTTCAATCATATAAGCATTGTGTTTTAATTGTCTACCAACATAAGCATTGAAATTTTCTTGTTTGACAATAAAGTTACCAAACTCATCTAAGCATTGGCTAGAAGACTTATAACGAGGAATATCACCTTCATCAAATCTATAGAGAGAATTTACATTTACTACCTGTGTCGGGTTATTAGGACAATGTATTTCTTCAACAAGCGGTAAATTAAGACTATGTATTTCTTCAACGGGAGGTAAATTCTTAACATCTTCAGCTTTAATACCTTTTTCCTTCATAGATTTCTTTGCCTCTTGCATATCTTCAGGACTGAGAAACCCCTTTTCTTCGGAGTTGGCTTAGGAGTTGGCTCAGGAAGTGTCCAATTATTTTCATTTGTCAACATATTATTCAATAGAATTTCAGCTTGATCGATAGTTCTTTCCCTGAAAACACAACCAGCACAACTATCCAAGTGGTCTCTGGAAGCATCGGTTAGTTCATTATAAAAGATATCAAGTATTTCATTTTTCTTAAGAGGATGATCAGGCAAAGCATTAAGTAATTGGAGAAGCCTCCCCAAGCTTGTGGGAGAGTCTCTTCTTCAATTTGCAAAAAATTATATATTTCCCTTAAGGCAGCTTGTTTCTTATGAGCAGGGAAATATTTAGCAGAGAAGTAATAAATCATATCTCGGGGACTACGCACAACCAGGATCAAGAGAATTAAACCATATCTTAGCATCACCCTTTAATGAGAACGGAAATATTTTAAGGATATAGTAGTAGTGAGTTTTCTCATCATTAGTGAACAGGGTGGCTATATCATTTAATTTAGTAAGATGTGCCACAACAGTTTCAGATTCATAGCCATAGAAAGGATCAGATTCAACCAAAGTAATTATATCAGGATCAACAGAGAAATCATAATCCTTATCAGTAACAAAGATAGGTGAAGTAGCAAAAGCAGGGTCATATTTCATTCTAGGATTCAAAGATTTTTGTGTCAGCTTAGCTAATAATTTCTTAAGATCACTTCCATCATTGCAAGAAAGAAAGTCTCTAGCAGTTTCTTCATCCATAACATAACCCTCAGGCACACCAGGCAATTCATATTTAGGGGGAGAATCTTAATCATCACTTTCATCAATATTATCAGTTTCAATAATTTCATTCTCTCTAGCCCTAGCAAGTTGTTCATCAAGAAATTCACCAAGTGGCACAGTAGTATCAAGCATAGAAGTAGTTTCATCATAAGTATCATGCATAGCAGAAGTGGCATCATCAATAACATGCGACATATCAGAATTAATAGCAGAAGAAGGTTTAGGTGTCGCAAGCTTACTCAAAACAGAAGGCGAATCAAGTGCAGAGCTAGATGGCAGTTCCTTACCTCCCCTTCTAGTTGAGGGATAAATTTTTGTTTTGTCGTCTTTCAAGTTCTTCATAGTGACCAGCAGACGTTAATCCCAAGTGACTCAAAGAATAGAGCTATGCTCCTCATCAACAGCGCCAGAAAATAGTCTTGATAACCCACAAGTATAGGGGATCGCAGCCGTTTTCGAGGGTAGATTATTCAACCCAAATTTATTGATTCGACACAAGGGGAGCCAAAGAATATTCTCAAGTACTAGCAGCTGAGTTGTCAATTCAACCACACCTGGAAACTTAATATCTGCAGCAAAGTATTTAGTAGCAAAGTAATATGATAGTAGTGGTAACGGTAGCAAAAGTAATATTTTTGGGTTTTGTAGTAATTGTAACAGTGGCAATGGAAAAGTAAATAAGTGAAGAACAATATGTGAAAAGCTCGTAGGCATTGGATCGGTGATGGAGAATTATGCAGGATGCGGTTCATCATGTAATAGTCATAACATAGGGTGACACAGAACTAGCTCCAATTCATCAATGTAATGTAGGCATGTATTCCGAATATAGTCATACATGCTTATGGAAAAGAACTTGCATGGCATCTTTTGTCCTTCCCTCCCGTGGCAGCGGGGTCCTATTGGAAACTAATGGATATTAAGGCCTCCTTTTAATAGAGTACCGGACCAAAGCATTAACCCATAGTGACTACATGAACTCCGCAAACTATGGTCATCACCGGGAGTGGTCCCGATTATTGTCACTTCGGGGTTGCCGGATCATAACACACAGTAGGTAACTATAGAATTCCAAGATAGGATCTAGAACTCACATATATTCATGAAAACATAATAGGTTCAGATCTGAAATATGGCACTCGGGCCCTAGTGACAAGCATTAAGCATAGCAAAGTCATAGCAACATCAATCTCAGAACTTAGTGGATACTAGGGATCAAACCCTAACAAAACTAACTCGATTACATGATAAATCTCATCCAACCCATCACCGTCCAGCAAGCCTACGATGGATTTACTCACGCACGGCGGTGAGCACCATGAAATTGGTGATGGAGGATGGTTGATGATGACGATGGCGACGGATTCCCCTCTCCGGAGCCCCAAACGGACTCCAGATCAGCCCTCCCGAGAGAGTTTAGGGCTTGGCAGTGGCTCCGTATCGTAAAAAGCGATGAATCATTCTCTCTGATTTTTTTCTCCCCGAACACGAATATATAGAGTTGGAGTTCTGGTCGGTGGAGCTCCAGGGGGCCCACGAGGCAGGGGGCGCGCCCTAGGGGGGCAGGTGCGCCTCCCACCCTCGTGGACTGGGTGTGGGCCCCCTGGCCTTGATTCTTTCGCCAATATTTTCATTATTTCCAAAAATAATCTCCGTGAAGTTTCAAGTCATTCCGAGAACTTTTGTTTCTGCACAAAGATAACACAATAGCAATTCTGCTGAAAAATAGCGTCAGTCCGGGTTAGTTCCATTCAAATCATGCAAGTTATAGTCCAAAACAAGGGCAAAAGTGTTTGGAAAAGTAGATACGACGGAGACATATCAATCACCCATCTCACTACCACCCTCACATTTTCACCAGCGGATGCATTACTATTGGATCATAAAGTACATAACAGTTCATCCTCACTCCAATTATGCACTCGACAAATTATAGGTCATTCAGAATGGTGCAAGATGGCTCGTCCATGCGATCAACTTACCTTGAAAGTTTTACTCACGATCTATCCCGCGCTATTGTATCTATAAAATGACCACAATTTTGCCATAAAAACTCCAATGGAGCTCCAAGATCCGCCAAAACGATCACAACCAAAATAATTATGTGCCCATATAGCACTCGCCGGCTTCGACAACATTTCGGAGGCAAGATCCGACTTGTAAAATTGAGTTCCATATCATTTTATGTTTGAAGTATACTCTGCCACGCTCTACCACCCTTCTGTTAGCTCACCTACGGACTGATATATCGATAATAGCATATAGAACAAGGCACCATCCTTCCATTACAAACTAGAAATACTACATGTTCAGTTGCGACACAAGGAGGAGGCTCTTCGTTACATCGAAACACAAGAATTCATTCTTTACATTGTCTATCACCCATCCCGCTACCACCCTCAAGTTTTCACCAGCGGATGCATTATTCTTGGAGCATAAAGTACATAATAGTTAATCCTCACTTTGTTTATGCACTCAAAAAATTATAGGTCATTCCGAATGGTGCAAGGGCTCGTCGGTGCGATCAACTTACCATGAAAGTTGTATTCATGGTCTGACCCGCAATGTTGTATCCATCAAACGACCACAATTTTGCCATAAAAACTCCATTCGAGCTCCATTACCAGCCAAAACGATCACAAACAAAAGTTTTATGCGCCCGTAACCCACTCGTCGGCTTCGACAACATTTCGGAGGCGAGATCCGGCTTGTACAATTGAGTTCCGAATGATTTTATGTTTGACGTATACTTTGCCACCCTCTACCACCCTTCCGTGAGCTCACCTATGAACTGGTATATGGACAATAACATATAGAACAATTCACCATCCTTCCATTACAAACTAGAAAGACTACATGTTCAGTCACGACACAAGGAGGAGGCTGTTCATTGCATCGAAACCCAAGAATTCATGCTTTACATGTCCTACCACCCTCACGTTTTCACCAGTGAATGCATTATTCTTGGATCATAAAGTACATAAATGTTCATCCTCACTTCGTTTATGCAATCGAAATATTAACGGTCATTCCGAACGGTGCAAGATGGCTTGTCGGTGTGATCAACATACCTTGAATGTTGTATTCACAGTCTGTCCCGCGATGTTATATCCATAAAACGGCAACAATTTTCCATAAAAACTCCATTGGAGCTCCATGACACGCCAAAACGATCACAACCAAAAGTTGTATGTGCCCATAACCCACTCGTGGGCTTCGAGAACATTTCAGAGGGAAGATCCGGCTTGTAAAATTGAGTTCCACACGATTTTTTGTTTGAAGTATACTCTGCCACCTCTACCATCATTTCGCGGGCTCACCTATGGACTGATATATGGACAATAACATATAGAACAATGCACCATCCTTCCATTAGAAACTAGAAAGACTAGAGGTTCAGTCACGACATGTGGAGGAGGCTCTTCGTTGCATCAAAACCCAAGAATTCATGCTTTACATGGTCTATCACCCATCCCGCTACCACCCTCACGTTTGCACTAGCGGATGCATTATTCTTGGATCATAAAGTACATAACAGTTCTTACTCACTCCGTTTATGCACTCAAAAAATTATAGGTCATTCCGAATGGTGCAAGGGCTTGTCGATGCGATCAACTTACCTTCCAAGTTGTACTCACGGTTTGTCCCGCGATGTTGTATCCATAAAATGGCCACCATTTTGCCATAAAAACTCCATTGGAGCTCCATGACCCACCAAAATGATCACAACCAAAAGTTGTATGCGCCCATAACTCACTCGCCGGCTTCGACAACATTTCAGAGGCAAGATCCGACTTGTAAAATTGAGTTCCGAATGATTTTATGTTTGATGTATACTCTGCCACCCTCTACCAACCTTCTTTGAGCTCACCGACGGACTGATATATGGACAATAACATCTAGAACAATGCACCATCCTTCCATTACAAACTAGAAAGACTACAGGTTCAGTCACGTCACAAGGAGGATGCTCTTCGTTGCATCAAAACCCAAGAATTCATGCTTTACATGGTCTATAATCCATCCCGCTAAAAGCGCACGTTTTCACCAGGGGATGCATAATTCATGGATCATAAAGTACACAATAGTTCATCGTCACTCCGTTTATGCACTCGAAAAATTATAGGTCATTCCGAATGGTCCAAGATGGCTTGTCGGTGTGATCAACATACCTTGAAAGTAGTATTCACGGTCTGTCCTGTGATGTTGTATCCATAAAACGGCCACAATTTTGCAATAAAAATTCCATTGGAGCTCCATGACCTGCCAAAACAATCACAACTAAAATTTGTATGTGCCCATAACCCACTCGTCGGCTTTGACAACATTACGGAGGCAAGATACGACTTGTAAAATTGAGTTCCGGATGATTTTATGTTTGACGTATACTTTGCCACCCTCTACCACCCTTCAGTGAGCTCACCTATGAACTGGTATATGGAAAATAGCATATAGAACAATTCACCATCCTTCCATTACAAACTAGAAAGACTAAAGGTTCAGTCAGAACACAAGGAGGAGGCTGTTTGTTGCGTCGAAACCCAAGAATTCTTGCTTTACATATTCGACCACCCATCCCGCTAGCACCCTCACGTTTTCACAAGTGAATGCATTATTCTTGGATCATGAAGTACATAAATGTTCATCCTCACTCTGTTTATGAAATCGAAAAATTAACAGTCATTCCGAACGGTGCAAGACGGCATGTTGGCGTGATCAACTTACCTTCAATCTTGTATTCACGGTCTGTCTGGCGATGTTATATCCACAAAACGGCCACAATTTTCCATAAAAACTCCATTGGAGCTCCATGACACGCCAAAACGATCACAACCAAAAGTTGTATGCGCCCATAACTCACTCGCGGGCTTCGACAACATTTCAAAGGGAAGATCCGGCTTCTAAAATTGAGTTCCACACGATTTTTTTGTTTGAAGTATACTCTGCCACCCTCTACCACCCTTTCGCGAGCTCACCTATGGACTTATATATGGACAATAACATATAGAACAATGCACCATCCTTCCATTAGAAACTAGAAAGACTAGAGGTTCAGTCACGACAGAAGGAGGAGGCTCTTCGTTGCATCGAAACCCAAGAATTCATGATTTACATGGTCTATCACCCATCCCGCTACCACCCTCATGTTTGCACCAGCGGATGCATTATTCTCGGATATAAAGTACATAACAGTTCTAACTCACTCCGTTTACGCACTCGAAAAATTATAGGTCATTCCGAATGGTGCAAGGGCTTGTCAACGGAGTTCTAACTCACTCCGTTTACGCACTCGAAAAATTATAGGTCATTCCGAATGGTGCAAGGGCTTGTCGATGTGGTCAACTTACCTTGAAAGTTGTACTCACGGTCTGTCCCGCGATGTTGTATCCATAAAACGGCCACAATTTTGCCATAAAAACTCCATTGGAGCTCCATGACCCACCAAAACGAGCACAACCAAAAGTTGTATGCGCCCATAACCCACTCACCCGGCTTCGACAACATTTCAGAGGCAAGATCCGACTTGTAAAATTGAGTTCTGAATGATTTTATGTTTGACGTATACTCTGCCACCCTCTACCACCCTTCTGTGAGCTCACCTACGGACTGATATATGGACAATAACATCTAGAACAATGCACCATCCTTCCATTACAAACTAGAAAGACTACAGGTTCAGTCACGTCACAAGGAGGATGCTCTTTGTTGCATCGAAACCCAAGAATTCATGCCTTACATGGTCTGTAGCGACCATACCTCTAACAGTCTAATCTCTGTGCTTCAGTGTCATCCCTGGATCAGCAATGCTGACACGCACAGTACTTGAAGGATTTATAACAGAGTAGCAATCACACACTTATTACATCGAATGTCTCAAAAGAGAACTTATTACAATAAATATGGCTTAAGGCCATCTAATAACAATAATAGCAGAAGGCTTGGAAGATAAGCGAGTCCATCAACTCCAACGGCATCACTGAGTATAGAACCGTGACCTAAGGCACCTTACTAAATCGTTCGAAAAATCTGCAACCTGAACGTTGCAGCCCGAAAACGGGTCAGCACATGGAATATGCTGGCAATGTAACACATAGAGAGTAATGAATAGAAATAGGCTATACTACATGAATATATGGTTGGTGGAAAGCTTTATGGTTACAGTTTTGCGTAAAGCTAATTTTTTCCCTACTGCAAAGGAATAAATTTTATTTAACTATCATGGTGGTTGTTAAACATTGAGAGTGTAGACACCCTCTCATCCCAATGAAGCATCATCACTCGCCGTCTTCGACAACATTTCGGATGCAAGATCCATCTCGTAAAATTCTGTTCCGAATGATTTTATGTTCAACGTATACTCAACCACCTTCTACCACCCTTTTGTGAGCTCACTTACGGACTGATATATGGACAATAAAATATAGAACAATGCACCATCCTTCCATTAAAAACTAGAAAGACTACTTGTTCAGCCACGACACAAGGAGGAGGCTCTTCGTTGCATCGAAACCTAAGAATTCATGCTTTAGATGGTCTATCACCCATCCCGCTACCACCCTCATGTTTTCACCAGCAGATGCATTGTTCTTGGATCATAAATTACATAACAGTTCATCCTCACTCCGTTTACGCACTCAAAAAATTATAGGTCATTCCGAAAGGTGCAAGATGGCTCGTCGGTGCGACTAACTTACCTTGAAAGTTGTATTCACGATCTGTCCCGCGATGTTGTATCCATAAAACGACCACAATTTTGCCATAAAAACTCCATTGGAGCTCCATGACCCGCCAAAACAATCACAAACAAAAGTTGTATGCGCCCATAACCTTCTCGCCGGCTTCGACAACATTTCAGAGGCAAGATCCGGGTTGTAAAATTGAGTTCCGAATGATTTTATGTTTGACGTATATTCTGCCACCCCCTACCACTCTTCTGTGAGCTCACCTACGGACTGGTATATGGAAAATAACATATCGAACAATGCACCATCCTTCCATTACAAACTATAAAGACTACAGGTTCAGTCGCGACACAAGGCGGAGGATCTTCGTTGCATCGAAACCCAAGAATTCATGCCTTACATGGTCTATCACCCATCCCGCTACCACCCTCACGTTTTCACCAGCGGATGCATTATTCTTGGATCATAAAGTACATAACAGTGCATCCTCACTCCATTTATGCACTCAAAAAATTATAGGTCATTCCGAATGGTGCAAGATGGCTCGTCGGTGCGATCAACTTACCTTGAAAGTTATATTCACGGTATCTCCCGCGATGTTGTATCCATAAAACGGCCACAATTTTGCCATAAAAACTCCATTTGAGTTCCATGACCTGCCAAAACAATCAATACCAACAGTTGTATGCGCCCAAAACCCAATCGTCGGCTTCGACAACATTTCGGATGCCAGATCCGGCATGTAAAATTGAGTTCCAAATGATTTTATGTTTGACGTATACTATGCCACCTTCTACCACCCTTCCGTGAGCTCACCTACGGACTGATATATGGACAACAACATATAGAACATTGCACCATCCTTACATTACAAACTAGAAAGACTACAGGTTCAGTCACGACACAAGGAGGAGGCTCTTTGTTGCATCGAAACCCAAGAATTCATGCTTCACATGGTCTATCACCCATCCCGCTACCACCCTCACGTTTTCACCAGCGGATGCATTTTTCTTGGATCAAAAAGTACATAACAGTTCATCCTCACTCCGTTTGTGCACTCGAAAAATTTTAGGTCATTCCGAAAGGTGCAAGATGGCTCGTCGGTGCGATCAACTTACCTTCAGAGTTGTATTCACAGTCTGTCCCGCGATGTTAGATCCATTAAACAGCCAGAATTTTGCCATAAAAACTCCATTGGAGCTCCATGACCCGCCAAAACGATCACAACCAAAAGTTGCATGCGCCCAAAACCCACTCGCCGGCTTCGACAACATTTCGTATGCAAGATCCGGCTTGTAAAATTGAGTTCCGAATTATTTTATTTTTGCGTATAATCTGCCAACCTCTACCATCCTTCCGTGAGATCACCTACGGACTGGTATATGGCCAATAACATATAGAACAATGCACCATCCTTCCATTACACACTAGAAAGACTATATGTTTAGTCACGACACAAGGAGGAGGCTCTTTGTTGCATCGGAACCTAAGAATTCTTGTTTTACATGGTCTATCACCCAACCCGCTACCCCCCTTACGTCTTCACCAGCGGGTGCATTATTCTTGGATCATAAAGTACATAATAGTTCATCCTCACTCCGCTTATGCACTGGAAAAATTATAGGTCACTCCCAATGGTGGAACATGGCTCGTCGGTGCGGTCAATTATCTTCAAAGTTGTATTCACGGTCTGTCTACGATGTTGTATCCATAAATTGGCCACAATTTTGCCCTAAAAACTCCATCAGGGCTCCATGACCCACAAAAATGATCACAACAAAAAGTTGTATACGCCCAAAATGCACTCGCCGGCTTCGACAACATTTCAGATGCAAGATCCAGCTCGTAAAATTCAGTTCCGAAAGATTTTATTTTTAACGTATACTCTGCCACCTTTTACCACCCTTCTGTGAGCTCACCTACGGACTGATACATGGACAATAATAAAGAGAACAATGCACCATCCTTCCATTACAAACTAGGAAGACAACAGGTTCAGTCACGACACAAGGAGGAGGCTCTCTATTGCATCGAAACCCAAGAATTCATGCTTTACATGGTCTGTCACCCATCCCGGAACCACCCTCACATTTTCACCAGCGGATGCACTATTCTTGCATCATAAAGTGCATAACAGTTCATCCTCACTTTGTATATGCACTCGAAAAAATATAGGTAATTCCGAATGGTGCAAGATGGCTTGTCGGTGCGATCAACTTACCTTCAAAGTTGTATTCACGGTCTATCCCGCGATGTTGTATCCATAAAACGGCCACAATTTTTCCATAAAAACTCCATTGGAGCTCCATGACACACCAAAACGCTCACAACCAAAAGTTGTATGCGCCCAAAACCCACTCGCCGGCTTCGACAACATTTGGGATGCAAGATCAAGCTTGTAAAATTGAGTTCCAAATGATTTTATTTGACGTATACTCTGCCACCCTCTACCACCATCCGTGAGCTCACCTACGGACTGATATATGGACAATAACATATAAAACAATGCACCATCCTTCCATTACAAACTAGGAAGACTACAGGTTCAGTCATAACACAAGGAGGAGGATCTTTGTTGCATCGAAACCCAAGAATTCATGATTTATATGGTCTATCACCCATCCCGCTACCACCCTCACGTTTTCACCAGCGGATGCATTATTCTTGGATCATAAAGTACATAACAGTTCATCCTCACTCCGTTTATGCACTCGAAAAATTATAGGTCATTCCGAATGGTGCAAGATGGCTCGTCGGTGCGATCAACTTACCTTCAAAGTTGTATTCACGGTCTGTCCCGCGATATTGTATCCATAAAACAGTCACAACCAAAAGTTGCATGCGCCCAAAACCCACTCGCCGGCTTCGACAACATTTCGTATGCAAGATCCAGCTTGTAAAATTGAGTTCCGAATTATTTTATTTTTGACGTATACTCTGCCAACCTCTACCACCCTTCCGTGAGCTCACCTACGGACTGGTATATGGACAGTAACATATAGAACAATGCACCATCCTTCCATTACACACTAGAAAGAGTATATGTTTAGTCACGACACAAGGAGGAGGCTCTTTGTTGCATCGGAACCTAAGAATTCTTGTTTTACATGGTCTATCACCCATCCCGCTACCCCCTTACGCCTTCTTCACCGGTAGTGCATTATTCTTGGATCATAAAGTACATAATAGTTCATCCTCACTCCGCTTATGCACTGGAAAAATTATAGGTCACTCCCAATGGTGCAACATGGCTCGTCGGTGCGGTCAATTACCTTCAAAGTTGTATTCACGGTCTGTCCACGATGTTGTATCCATAAATTGGCCACAATTTTTCCATAAAAACTCCAACAGGGCTCCATGACCCGCAAAAACGATCACAACAAAAAGTTGTATGCGCCCAAAATCCACTCGCCGGCTTCGACAACATTTCGGATGCAAGATCCAGCTCGTAAAATTCTGTTCCGAATGATTTTATGTTCAACGTATACTCTGCCACCTTCTACCTCCCTTCCGTGAGCTCACTTACGGACTGATATATGGACAATAACATATAGAACAATGCACCATCCTTCCATTAAAAACTAGAAAGACTACTTGTTCAGCCACGACACAAGGAGGAGGCTCTTCGTTGCATCGAAACCCAAGAATTCATGCTTTAGATGGTCTATCACCCATCCCGCTACCACCCTCATGTTTTCACCAGCAGATGCATTGTTCTTGGATCATAAATTACATAACAGTTCATCCTCACTCCGTTTACGCACTCAAAAAATTATAGGTCATTCGGAATGGTGCAAGATGGCTTGTCGGTGCGATCAACTTACCTTGAAAGTTGTATTCACGGTCTGTCCCGCGATGTTGTATCCATAAAACGACCACAATTTTGCCATAAAAACTCCATTGGAGCTCCTTGAACCGCCAAAACGATCACAAACAAAAGTTGTATGCGCCCATAACCTTCTCGCCGGCTTCGACAACATTTCAGAGGCAAGATCCGGGTTGTAAAATTGAGTTCCGAATGATTTTATGTTTGACGTATATTCTGCCACCCCCTACCACCCTTCTGTGAGCTCACCTACGGACTGGTATATGGACAATAACATATCGAACAATGCACCATCCTTCCATTACAAACTATAAAGACTACAGAGTTCGATCGCGACACAAGGCGGAGGATCTTCGTTGCATCGAAACCCAAGAATTCATGCCTTACATGGTCTATCACCCATCCCGCTACCACCCTCACGTTTTCACCAGCGGATGCATTATTCTTGGATCATAAAGTACATAACAGTGCATCCTCACTCCGTTTATGCACTCAAAAAATTATAGGTCATTCCGAATGGTGCAAGATGGCTCGTCGGTGCGATCAACTTACCTTGAAAGTTGTATTCACGGTCTGTCCCGCGATGTTTTATCCGTAAAACGGCCACAATTTTGCCATAAAAACTCCATTTGAGCTCCATGACCTGCCAAAACAATCAATACCAACAGTTGTATGCGCCCAAAACCCACTCGCCTGCTTCGACAACATTTCAGAGGCAAGATCCGGCTTGTAAAATTGAGTTCTGAATGATTTTATGTTTGACTTATACTCTGCCACCCTCTACCACCCTTCCGTGAGATCACCTATGGACTGATATATGGACAATAACATATAGAACATTGCACCATGGTTCCATTACAAACTAGAAAGACTACAGGTTCAGTCACGACACAAGGTGGAGGCTCTTCGTTGCATTGAAACCCAAGAATTCATGCTTTACATGGTCTCTCACCTGTCCTGCTACCACCCTCATGTTTTCACCAGTGGATGCATTATTCTTGGATCGTAAAGTACATAACAGTTCATCCTCACTCCGTTTATGCACTCGAAAAATTATAGGTCATTCCGAATGGTGCAAGATGGCTCGTCGGTGCGATCAACTTACCTTAAAAGTTGTATTCATGGTCTGTCCCGCGATGTTGTATCCATTAAACAACCACAATTTTGTCATAAAAACTCCATTGGAGCTCCATGACCCGCCAGAACGATCACACCCAAAAGTTGTATGCACCCATAACCCACTCGCGGACTTGTAAAATTGAGTTCCAAATTATTTTATGTGTTAATTATACTCTGCCACTGCCAGCATCCTGGGTATGGGGGTACCCAGACTTGCCTGCCTGTGGCCCACGGCATGGCTCCGTCAACGGCCCGGTATGGCCCAACTTCAGCAACCACAACTCAAGACCCTCGCGAGGGGCCAAGGCTCGTGAGACGGACGACACCAATACCTCCCTGGGGGCGGCCTCACTAGGCTGGCTCCCGAGGAGCGGAGATATATATGCAAGGTGCACCTCACGAGGTTCATATGACATGAGCCATGACGACCAAGGCCAGCCGGGTGCCAGTGGGCGCAGTTTACCAGTTTTTTATTTGGTGCTAAGGAGGAAAGCGCAGGCGCGGAGTCCCGAGGAATCAAGCAAAGGTTTCCATATGGGTGCAATAAGACCAAGACTGCCAGGACGGCAGGACGGAAGTCATCGCGAAGCCCATCACATCGTCACCACCAGAGCCTTTTGCACGCGAAGATTACTTTTGTCAGGATAGCTTGTACTAGTTGTCTACCTTCAAATTTGGCTGTTGTGGGATCCCTTCCCGCCTACATTTGGGAAGAGGACCAAGGCCACTATAAATAGGACTGAGCCACGACCATAGAGGGGGGATCCATTCCACCCGAACCACCTCACCTGCTCATCGAATTGAAGAACACCTCACCTCCTGAGGTTGTTCCACCACTGTACTAGTTCATCCTCAAGCCCTTGAGGCAATCCACCACAAAGCTCGAGTAGGGTATTACACCGCAAGGTGTCCCGGACCATGATAAACTGCCGTGTCTCTTGTCCCTTGGGTTCGTCGAGCTAGGCTGTGGGATCGTTGAGCAGGCAGATAGGGAAGAAAGAGTTCTTCGCATGAACCCTAGAGTTCGAACTTCTCAAGGGTCTGCGGAACCCCGAATCTAACATTTGGCGCGCCCGGTAGGGGTGCGTCGGGGCCTCCCCTCTTCCGACTAGCCCGTCATCGCCCGACAGCTCTGATGGCCGACGATCAGAGGGCTCACGCCGAGCACTGGGCAGCTTGGCCTGCCCAGGAGATGTGATCTGCCCAGGAAGACCTCCACTCCGTGCTCCAGGCGGCTCGCATACCGCCCAACCCCGCCGGACGCAGGTGGCGTGGGCCGGCACCGCCTGCCCTCGCACCTTGGCGTACGCGTGCCACCGCGCGGTCTTCGGGCTATGCCGCGGCGACGACGCCGCACACTCGTCGGGAGTAGGCGAACATGCGAGTTGTGATCATCGTGGCACGAGAGTTACTGCGCTGCAGCTTGACGGAGGGCGGCCGCGACGCCCTGCTGGAGTGGGTCGCCGTACTACTCGATGCCGCCTGCAGGGGTGCGGCAAACTTCTGCTCCCTGTCCACGCGTCAGGTGGTGGCAGAAGTGCGTTCCGGGCCCCTGGAGCGCCCGTGCGCCCCTGGAGCGCCCGAGGGATTCGACGGAAACAACACGGTCCCCGGCGCTATTCGTCCTGCCGCGACCACACCTCTTGCGGCCGGGACAAGCTCTGGCGGTCCCCTGTGTGGCTGCGCTGGGCTGCCACCCCACGGCCGCCAGGACCAGGCGCAGGTCCTGGTGGCCCAAGTTGTGTGGCATTTAGGCGAAGGCTCCAGCGCAGCAGCCCCAGAAGCGTACATGCCCCGCATGATGGACCTGTAGTACACGCCTGAGGAAGACCACTGCTCGTTCCCTGAGCTGGGCTGGGCAGAAGGAACGCTGCAGGCCGGGGCTTTGCGCGAGCCACCAGGAAGCTTCGCCAAACCCTTCGATGACAACGACCACAGGGTACGGCCGATACCCCGGGCGCATGCTTACGCTAACCATGGACCGCAGGTGAACCTGGCCACAACAGCGGCCGGAGACCTCAGGGCGGTGTCCCCGCTCTCGGTAGGACCAACACAGTGGGGCAGCACGGGTGGGGCCCGGAGGCAGGGCCCCCATCACGTCGCATGGAGGTAGGCCCTCTGCTGGGGGAGGCGCCGGAGAGCCCTTCCCCCCGGCAGAGGACTCGTGGTCGCTGAGGGTGCCCCCAGCGTCCCCATTGCGCCTTGGTCTCGTCCTAGTTTCCGGACGCCCCAACGGTTGTCGGGGGAGGCGCATGGCGGGGCCATCGTCAAGAGATATGAAGCAAGGCTCACGCGTGTGAAGGTCTCCGCTCGTGACACTCTCATGGAATAAAGAGTGGAGCTGTACACGCCCCGAGTCCCCAAAGTGCCACACCTCGGCCTCGGGGGCTCCCGCCCACGTCCAAGTGGAAGCACTATGCTCCGTGCTGGCTGTCGACACTGTCCCCCAATGACCATGCTCACATCCAGTGAAAGCACTTAGCACCGCGCTGGTGGGAAGACAAGAAGACTAGCTAGGTGCCGGACGCGACTGTTTGTTTTCACCCCTTTCTCTGTAACTTGATTTCACCGTTTTCGGATTGACATTTGAAGTTCTTTCGTGTTATCTAAAAACGGGGGGAGTTTTCTCTGGTTTGTGCCAATTTATTGCGTTCTGGTTGCTTGCTTTATTTTTAACACTCACGCCTTCGGCCCCCCTTGCGGGTGCCCCGCGAGCGGGGGCTGGTCGGCAGACAACGCCAGGTGCGTCCGGACGACCCGTATAGGAGCCCCTCAGGGCCAAAGGTGCACGCGCCACAATATTGCCGCGTGCGCATCCTGCTGTGGTCAGACGTACGCCCCTCACGAGGCTTTCTCAAGTGGACCCGCAGGCTTCTCAGGAGGCCTAGATCTCGCAAGCCCCCAAAGGCTCGCCTCGGGAGCAAGGTCCGACCAGGACGTCAAGGCAGGCCCAAGACCTGTGGAGCCAAGGTAAGGCGTGACAACTACTTGGCTCAGGAGCCCCGCGGGCTCGTCATGGTGTAAGTCAAGCCTTGTCCACAAAAGGCACGCCATCATTTGCATACATTCTGTTTCATACATAATAAGGGGCCCCCCCTTTCAAAATACTTTTACACCCCACAGGGCTGCACCCGAAGGTTTCCCTTTCTTACACAGGTTAGGGAAAAGAAGGCGGAGGATTAGCCGGAGGCGCTGCCTTCTTGGCTGACCTTGCTGTCTTTATCCCCGTCATTAGAGTCGTCGCTAGCGTCGCCTACATCATCGTAGTCCGCACCGCCTTCTCTGACCACCACCACGGCCGCGTCATCTTCAGGCACGAACTCCGCGACCAAAGCGTCCACATGGTTGTCCACCCAGTCCGACAAGTTGTCTCGGATAACCCTGGGCACAGGGGGAATGGCAGCATCAAAGTCAAAATGGGGATCGAGGTTCTGAAGGTGATTAAATACGCGCGAGAACGCGCGCCCGTGGAGGCCCCAGCTCCTTTCCTCGACGAGCTCGCGAGACCTCGCGGCTCGGTCCTCCAGGCGCATCATGATTTCGCTGAAGAAGCAGAGGTGGCTGGCGTAATCTTGCTCACGCGGGTGGGGGGCGCTCTCCTTGCAAATAGTGCTCAGGGCTCGGTTGGCTCTCACCCTAAGGTCTTGGAGCATAGAGGCGTGCTCACGGTGCAGCATTCATTGGCGACACATCTCGTCCGCGTTCTTCTTCGCGAGGGACACGGCGCCGTCAACCTATCGCTGGAGGGAGAGCAGGTCTGCGCGCGCGGAGGCCAGGTCGGCTTGGGCGGAAGTCTGAGCTGCCACAGAGGCCCTCTCGCGCTGCTCGGCCTCGTCCAGTTTCTTCCTAAGGGCGGTGGTCCTGCCCTTAGCCTCAGCCTCCAAGAACACCAGTGCTAGGCGGTGCTCGTCGGCAAGATCTGCATGAGCCTTCGCCACCCTCTGGTCAACCTCCTCCTGGATCTTGGCTTCACGCACGGTGATGGCATCCTCAGACGCGGCCACCTGGCGTTCCCTTGTTTGCAGCCGCTCGAGCTCGAGACTGCGCTCCGAGGCCTCCAGCATCAGCGCATCCTCGCATTTCTGGATCTCCTTTGGCGCTCCCCTCATTGACGCCAAGACGGCCCTGCGTGCCTCAACCCGCTGTTCAAGGGCAGCGTTCAAGGCCATGAGTTCTCGTTCGCGCTCCTCGGCGGCCTCGCGGCGATGGTCGGCTGCCCTGGCCTACTCCAATGCCCGGGCGCAGGCCTCCTGTGAGGTCGCAAGGGACTCCGCGGCCTTCACATTGGCGTGCTCATGCTGAAGATGCCCGAGGTTGATGGCCACTTTCAACTGATACCACTCGTCGATTAGCCGAAGGTCCTCCGTCTCAAGGCGGGCGTCGACATCGACAAGCTCTTCTCCAAGCTGGCTCAGCGCGCCCATTGCCTCCCAGAAGAGCTCGTGGCGTACGACACCACGCGCACAAGCGAGCTCTAGAGCATGGCCAAGTCCATCCTTCACGCCGATGGTTATTGGGGAGGCTTGAGATGGCATGCCCGCCCCTGATGGGGAGCTGGGGGCTGGCGCCTTCCTCGCCACCCTCCGGGCATCGGTGGTGGCGCCGGATGGCGTGGCCTCACCACTCAAAGATGAAACCAACGATGGGACCGCCCAACCGTCGGTGACGACCAACGAAGGAGCCCACAACACGTATTCTCCACCCCAGGGTAGACCACGAAGGAGTGACAACAAGAACGCAGGATCAAGGCCCCCCGTCGGCACGTCCGCCTCCAGGACGGCCTGGTATGGCCCAGCTTTAGCAACCACAACTCAAGACCCTCGCGAGGGGCCAAGCCTTGTGAGGCGGACGACACCAAGACCTCTGTGGGGGCGGCCTCACTAGGCTGGCTCCCGAGGAGCGGAGATATCTATGCAAGGTGCACCTCGCGAGGTTCATATGACGTGAGCCATGACGACCAAAGCCAGGCAGGCGCCAGCGGGCGCAGTTTACCAGTTTCCTCTTTGGTGCTAAGGAGGCAAGTGCAGGCGCGAAGTCCTGAGGAATTAAGCAAAGGTTTCCTTATCTGTGCAACAAGACCAAGACCGCCAGGACGGTAGGACGGAAGTCTTCACGGAGCCCACTGCAGCTTCACCACCAGAGCCTTTTGCAGGCGAAGACTACTTTTTTCAGGATAGCTTGTACTAGTTGTCTCCCTTCATATTTGGCCGTTGTGGGGTCCCTTCCTGCCTACATTTTGGAAGAGGACCAAGGCCACTATAAATAGGACCGAGCCTCCACCATAGAGGGGGGATCCATTCCACCCGAATCACCTCACCAGCTCATCGAGCTCAAGAACACCTCACCTCCTGAGGCTTTTCCACCACTGTACTAGTTCATCCTCAGTCCCTTGAGGCAATCCACCACAAAACTGGAGTAGGGTATTACACCGCAAGGTGGCCCGAATGAGGATAAACTGATGCGTCTCTTGTCCCTTTGGTTCGTCGAGCAAGGCTGCGGAATCGTTGAGAAGGTAGATAGGAAGAGAGAGTTCTTCGCACGCACCCCAGAGTTCGAACCTCTCAAGGGTCTCCGGAACCCCGAATCTGACATTTGGCGCGCCAGGTAGGGGCGCGTCGGGGCCTCCCCTCTTCTGGCCAGCCCGTCATCGCCCGACAGCCCTGATGGCTGACGATCAGGGGGCTCACGCCGAGCACTGGGCCGCTTGGCCTGCCCGGGAGATATCTTCTGCCGGAAGACCTCCACTCAGGCTCCAGTGCTCGCAGATATCGCTTCAACCACGCCGGACGCGGGCGGCGCGGACCGGCACCGCCCGCCCTCGCACCTTGGCATACGCGCGCCACAGTGCGGTCTTCGGGCTACACGGCGGCGACGGCGCCACACACTCGTCCGGAGCGGGTGAACATGTGAGCCACGATCATCGTGGCATGAGAGCTACTGCGCTGCAGGTTGGCAGAGGGCGGCCGCAACACCCTGCTGGAGCGGGTCGCCGAACTACTTGACGCCGCCTGCAGGGGTGCGGTCCCCTTGTACTCCCTTTCCATGCGTCGGGTGGTGGCAGAAGCGCGCTCCGGGCCCCGACGCGCACATGCGCCCACCGGAGCACCCGAGGGATTTGACGACAAGAACACGGCCCCCGGCGCTGTTCGTCCTGCCGCGACCACACCGCTTGCGGCCGGGGCGAGCTCTGGCGGTGCCCTACTTTGCCGCGCTGGGCTACCACCCCACGGCCGCCAGGACCAAGCGCAGGTCCTGGTGGCCCAAGCTATGGGGCATTCAGGCGAAGGCTCTGGCGCAGCAGCCCGAGACGCCTACATGCCCCGATGATGGACCTGGAGTACACGCCTGAGGAAGACCCCTGCTCGTACCCCGAGCTGGGCTGGGCTGAAGGTACGCTGGAGGCTGGGGCTTTCCACGGGCCGCCAAGAAGCTTCGCCGAACCCTTCGGCGACAACGACCAGAGGGTACCGCCGATACCCCAGGGACATGCTTACGCTAACCATGGACCGTAGGTGAACCAGGCCACAACAGCGGCCGGAGATCCCAGGGCGGTGTCCCCGCTCCTAGCAGGACCAGCACACTGGGGGCAGCGCGGGTGGAGCCTGGAGGCAGGGCCCTCCTCGCGCCGAACGGAGCAAGGCGTCACACGGAGGTAGGCCCTCTGCCGGGGGAGGCGCCGGAGAGCCCTTCCCCCAACAGAGGACCCGTGGTCGCCGAGGGTGCCGCCAGCGTCCCCCTTTGCGCCTTGGTCTCGTCCTAGTTTCCGGACGCCCCAACGGTGGTCGGGGGAGGCGTAGGGCGGGGCCATCGTTAGACGATATGAAGCAACACTCATGCATGTGAAGTTGTCCGCTCGTGACACTCTCACGTAATAATGGGGTGTATACGCCCCGGAGTCCCCAGAGTGCCACACCTAGGCCTTCGGGGCTCCCGCCCACGTCCAAGTGGAAGCACATGCTCCACGCTGGCCATTGACACTGTCCCCCATTGACTATGCTCACATCCAGTGAAAGCACTTAGCACCGTGCTGGTGGGAAGATAAGAAGACTAGCTAGGTGCCGGACGCGGCTGTTTGTTTTTGCCCCTTTCTCTGTAACTCAATTTTGCTGTTTTTCAGATTGAGATTTGAAGTTCTTTCGTGTTATCCAAAAACGGGGGGAGTTTTCTATGGTTTGTGCTAATTATTGCGTTCTGGTTGCGTGCTTTATTTTTTAGGCTCACGCCTTCGGCCCCCCTTGCGGGTGCCCCGCGAGCGGGGGCTGGTCAGCAGACATCGCCAGGTGCGTCCGGACGACCCGTATAGGACCCCCTCGGGGCCAAAGGTGCACGCGTCACAAGATTTCCGCGTGCGCATCCTGCCGTGGTCCGACGTATGCCCCTCACGAGGCTTTCTCGAGTGGATCCGCAGGTTTCTCAGGAGGCCCAGATCTCGCAAGCCCTCAAAGGCTTGCCTCGGGAGCACGATCCGACCAGGACATCAAGGCACGCCCAAGACTTGTGGAGCCGAGGTAAGGCGTGACAACTACTGGGCTCAGGAACCCCACGGGCTCGTGATGGTGTACCTCAAGGCTTGTCCACAAAAGGCACGCCATCATTCCATACATTCTGTTTCATACATAATAAGGGGCCCTCCTTTCAAAATACTTTCACACCCCACAGGGCCGCACCCGGAGGTTTCCATTTCGTACACAGGTTAGGGCAAAGAAGGGGAGGATTAGCCGGAGGCGCTGCCTTCTTCACTGACCTCGCTGTCTTCGTCCCCGTCATTAGAGTCGTCGCTAGCGTCGCCTACATCATCGTAGTCCGCACCGCCTTCTCCGACCACCACCACGGTCGCATCATCTTAAGGCACGAACTCCGTGACCAGAGCGCTGATACGTCTCCGTCGTATCTATAATTTTTGATTGTTCCTTGCCAATATTCTACAACTTTTACATACTTTTGGCAACTTTTTATACTATTTTTGGGACTAACATATTGATCCAGTGCCCAGTGCCAGTTCCTGTTCGTTGCATGTTTTTTGTTTCGCAGAAACCCATATCAAACAGAGTCCAAACGAGATAAAAAATGGCGGAGATTTTTTGGGAATATTTATGATTTTTGGGAAGAAGAATCAACACGAGACGATGCCCGAGGGGGCCACGAGGTAGGGGGGCGTGCCCCAGGGGGTCAGGCGCGCCCTGGGCCCTCGTGGCCACCCCGTAAGGCGGTTGGAGCCCTTCTTGCGCTGCAAGAAATCTAATATCCGGATAGAGATCGTGTCCAAAATTCAGCCCAATCGGAGTTACGGATCTCCGGGAATTTAAGAAACGGTGAAAGGGCAGAATTAGGGAGCGCAGAAATAGAGATAGACAGATCCAATCTCGGAGGGGCTCTCGCCCCTCCCACGCCATGGAGACCATGGAACAAAGGGGAAACCCTTCTCCCATCTAGGGATAAGATCAAGGAAGAAGAAGAAGGAGGGGGGCTCTCTCCCCCTCGCTTTCGGTTGCACCGGAGTGCCGCCGGGGCCATCATCATCACCGCAATCTACACCAACAGCTTCACCGCCGTCATCACCAACTCTTTCCCCCTCTATGCAGTGGTCTAACCCCTCTTTTACCTGATATAATCTCTACTTAAACATGGTGCTCAATTCTATATATTATTTCCCAATGATGTATGGCTATCATATGATGTTTGAGTAGATCTGTTTTGTCCTATGGGTTAATTGATGATCGTGATTGGTTTGAGTTGCATGTTTTATTATTGGTGCTGTCCTATGGTGCTCTCCGTGTCGCGAAAGCGTGAGGGATTCCCGCTGTAGGGTTTGCAATATGTTCATGATTTGCTTATGGTGGGTATCGTGAGTTACAGAAGCACAGACCGAGTAAGTAGGTTGTTTGCGTATGGGAATAAAGAGGACTTCATACTTTAATGCTATGGTTGGGTTTTACCTTAATGATCTTTAGTAGTTGCGGATGCTTGCTAGAGTTCCAATCATAAGTGCAACTGATCCAAGAAGAGAAAATATGTTAGCTTATGCCTCTCCCTCAAATAAAATTGCAATAGTGATTACCGGTCTAGTTATCGATTGCCTAGGGACAAATAACTTTCTCGTGACAAAAAGCTCTCTACTAAAACTAATTTAGTTGTGACTTTATCTAAACATGCCCTACTTTTTATTTACGCGCTCTTTATTATCTTGCAAACCTATCCCAAAACACCTACAAAGTACTTCTAGTTTCATACTTGTTCAAGGTAAAGCGAACATTAAGTGTGCGTAGAGTTGTATCGGTAGTCGATAGAACTTGAGGGAATATTTGTTCTACCTTTAGCTCCTCGTTGGGTTCGACACTCTTACTTATCGAAAGAGGCTACAATTGATCCCCCTATACTTGTGGGTTATCAAGCATCCACGTGGTTGTCCACCCAATCTGACAAGTTGTCTCGGATAACTCTTGACACGGGGGCAATGGCAGCATCAAAGTCAAATGGGGATCGAGGTTCTGAAGGTGACTGAAGATGCGCGAGAACGCGCGCCCGAGGAGGCCCCGGCTCCTTTCCTCGACGAGCTCGCGAGACCTCGCGACTCGGTCCTCCAGGCGCGTCACGATTTCAGTGAAGAAGCAGAGGTGGCCGATGCAATCTTCCTCACGCGGGTGGGGGGCGCTCTCCTCGCAGATAGTGCTCAGGGCTCGGTTGGCTCTCACCCTGAGGTATTGGAGCATAGGGGCATGCTCACGCTGCAGCTTCGTTGGCGACACGTCTCGTCCGCGCTCTTCTTCATGAGGGACACGACGCCATCAACCTGTCACTGGAGGGAGAGCAGGTCAGCACACGCGGAGGCCAGGTCGGCCTAGACGGAAGTCTGAGCTGCCATAGAGGCCCTCTCACGCTGCTCGGCCTCGTCTAGTTTCTTCCTAAGGGTGATGGTCCTGCCCTTAGTCTCAGCCTCCAAGAACACCAGCACCAAGCGGTGCTCGTCGGCAAGATCTGCACGAGCCTTCGCCACCCTCCGGTCAACCTCTTCCTGTATCTTGGCTTCACGCACGGTCACGACATCCTTAGCCGCGGCCACTTGGCGCTCCTTCGTCTCCAGCCGCTCGAGCTCGAGGCTGTGCTCCGAGGCCTCCAACATTAGCGCCTCCTCGCGTTTTGGGATCACCTTTCTTCGGAAGGCGCTCCCCTCATTGACGCCAAGACGGCCCTGCGTGCCTCAACCCGCTGCTCAAGGGCAGCGTTCAAGGCCATGAGTTCTCGTTCATGCTCCTCGGCGGCCTCGCGGCGATGGTCGGCTGCCCTAGCCTCCTCCAAGGCTCGGGCACAGGCCTCGTGTGAGATTGCAAGTGACACTGCGGCCTTCGCATTGGCACGCTCATGCTGAAAATGCCTAAGGTTGATGGCCACTTTCAACTGGTACCACTCGTCCGTCAGCCGAAGGTCCTCCATCTCAAGGTGGGCGTCGACGTCGACAAGCTCTTCTCCAAGCCGGCTCAGCGAGCCCATTGCCTCCTGGAAGAGCTCGTGGCGTACAACACCGCACCCACGCGCGAGCTCAGAAGCATGGCCTAGTCCATCCTTCACACCGAGGGTTATTGGGGAGGCTTGAGATGACCTGCCCGCCCCTGGTGGAGGGCTGGCGCCTTCCTCGCCACCCTACGGACATTGGTGGGGGTGCCGTATGGGATGGCCTCGCCACTCGAAGATGAAGCCAAGGGTGGGATCGCCCCACCACCGGTGACGACCAACAGAGGAGCCCTCAGCACGTCTTCTCCACACCAGGGTAGACGACGAAGGAGTGATGACAGGAATGCAGGATCAAGGCCCCCCGTCGGCACGTCTGCCTCTAGGACAGGCCCTGCGCCTCGCACGGTGGTCCTATGAGGGGAGCCCGAGACCAGGGGTGAGCCGAGGACAGGTGGAGGCCGCTCCTCAGGAGATCTCGCTGCCGCAGATGAAGGGACCCTACAGGGGCATTGTCAGGAGAGGATGCAATGCGCAGAGAATCACGAGGAAGAGGTACTTACTCGTCTATAGCTATATACTTCCTCTGCTTCAGCGGTCGGTAGGCGTCACCACCGCAGCAGGGAGGCCCCTTTCTCTTGCAGAGCGCCTCGAAGTTCAGGCGTAGCTAGTCGAAGCCCAGGGAGCGGCCATCGGCATCTGGGGCGGGCTGCGGAGCCCCTGGAGTGGCGACCTCGGGAGCCCTGGGCCGCGTCAGCTCCCGGGCCACCACCTCAGGACCGCTTCCCCAAGCTTCAGGAGCGGCAACCTCGGGAGCCTCGGATCATGCCGGCTCTTCAGTCGCCCTCTCAGGACGGCTCATCCCGAGCCTTGGGGGATGCCATCTCAGGAGCACCGGGCTGCGTCGCTACATCGGCAGCCGCCCCGGCGGCACTCGGCGGTGCCCGCCCCCCAGCATCCACCTCCGGGCGCGTGCGCCGTGGACACAACAGGCAGAGCGACCACAAGGACAGGGTTCTCGCGGGGCCCCTCAAGTGTGGACGAGCGCAGCCCCCATTCGTCAAAGAGGGGCATCTACCCCACGAACCCCTCCGTGTTCGAGCAGCAGTACATGAGGCAGCCCTCCTTCGGAAGTGCGGCTGGCGCGGGGTCACCTGTCAGGAGCTCGAGCACCATGCGCAGTGTCTCGGGAGGAAGTGCAGGTACATGGAGCCTCATGGGGTCCCCGCTGCCGGCGAAGGTCCACATCCGTCGAGAATGGCGCTGGAGAGGAGCAATCGGCACTGGATGAAATCCGTCACCACCATGGGTGCCGTCACCCCAAGCTCCTTCAACCTGGTCAGCCAGTTCCAAACGTGTGCAAGCCGAGGGTTGGCAAGCTTCGCGTGCCCACACCCGGAGCTGGGTACAACCGGCGCGCGGGGAAGCAAGAGGAGGGAGTTGAGCATGCCAACATCCACGAACACCCACCGCTTCCAGAATCCATTTACAACCGGCGAGAGCTCGAAGTCAATCCCTGAGCCGGCCGTCGCCGCCACAGCCTGAAAGGTTACGCACCCCGAGCACTAACGGGCATCGGTCAGGTGAAGCGAGAAGAAATGGAGAAACAAGGCCATGGAGGGAGAAATGCCCACCATGGCCTCGCAGACGAAGGCAAAGACAGCAAGGAGAATAATGGATTGGGGATCCAGATGGAACACGTGGACTTGGTAATGCAAGATTATAGCATTGAAGAAGTCAGAGAAGGGGGTAATCATGCCTGCCAAGAGGGCATGGAGATGAATGGGGATCTCGGTGGCCGCCATGCATAGGAAGCAGGCCAAGCCACCATCGCATTCCACTCATTGGAACTGGCGGCGAGTGCCGGATTGATCTTGTCCAGCATCTCCCGATTGATCACCGTCGAACACTCGAGGGCGGGCTCGAGGGCCGACGGAGATTCGACCGGGGCCCGGGTTTTCCCCTTCTTCTTCCTCGCCAACCTCGGTGCCATGTTGAAAGGGGAGGACCGGCGTTGGCATCAGGGCCGAAAAGGTGGAGGATCCAAGGGATCCCTCGGCAAGCAATGAAGACGAAGCTGAGTCGGCGACGGCGACCACCAAAAATCGGCGAATATCAAGGATCCATGGGGAAGTGGGGGTGCCCACGTCCCATTAATTGCCACGAGTCGACCGAGGCCGCAGGCGGATGGGGCCGTCGTGCTCCGCACTTGCCCTTTGGCTTCGCCTCGAAGCCAAGTTCGAGCGTGCCTTGGGCCCGGGAGCTACTGTCGGCGTCCTGGGAATGGGGGTACCTAGACTTGCCTACCTACGGCGCACGGCACGGCTCCGTCAACGGCCCGGTATGGCCCAGCTTAAGCAACCACAACTCAAGACCCTCTCAAGGGGCCAAGCCTCGCGAGGCGGACACCACCAATACCTCCCTGGGGGCGGCCTCACTAGGCTGGCTCCCGAGGAGCGGAGATACATGTGCAAGGTGCACCTCGCGAGGTTCATATGACATGAGCCATGATGACCAAGGCCAGCCGGGCGCTAGCGGGCGCAGTTTACCAGTTTTCTCTTTGGTGCTAAGGAGGCAAGCGCAGGCGCGGAGTCCCGAGGAATCAAGCAAAGGTTTCCATATGGGTGCAATAAGACAAAGACCGCCAGGACAATAGGATGGAAGTCATCGCGGAGCCCATCACAGCGTCACCACCAGAGTCTTTTGCAGGCGAAGACTACTTTTTTCAGGATAGCTCATACTAGTTGTCTCCCTTCAAATTTGGCCGTTGTGGGATCCCTTCCCGCCTACATTTGGGAAGAGGACCAAGGCCACTATAAATAGGACTGAGCCACGACCATAGAGGGGGTCCATCCAACCGGAACCACCTCACCAGCTCATCGAGCTCAAGAACACCTCACCTCCTGAGGCTGTTCCACCACTGCATGCAGATTCATCCTCAAATTTCGAGGCAATCCACCACAAAGCTGGAGTGGGGTTTTAATTCGCAAGGTGGCCCGAACCAGGATAAACTACTGTGTCTCTTGTCCCTTGGGGTCGTCGAGCTAGGATGTGGAATCGTTGAGCAGTCAGATAGGGAAGAGAGAGTTCTTCGCATGCACCCCAGAGCTCGAACCTCTCGAGGGTCTGCGGAACCCCGAATCCGACAGCCACCCTCTACCACCTTTCCGTGAGCTCACCGACAGACTGATATATGGACAATAACATATAGAACAATGCACCATCCTTCCATTACAAACTAGAAAGACTACATGTTCAGTCGCGACACAAGGAGGAGGCTCTTTGTTGCATCGAAACCCAAGAATTCATGCTTTACATGGTCTATCACCCATCCCGCTACCACCCTCACGTTTTCACCAGCAGATGCATTATTCTTGGATCATAAAATACAAAACAGTTCATCCTCACTCCGTTTATGCACTCGAAAAATTATAGGTCATTCCGAATGGTGCAAGATGGCTCCTCGGTGCGATCAACTTACCTTCAAAGTTGTATTCATGGACTATCCTGCGATGTTGTATCCATAAAACGACCACAATTTTTCCATAAACACTCCATTGGAGCTCCATGACCCACCAAAATAATCACAACCAAAAGTTGTACGTTCCCATAACCCACTAGCCGGCTTTGACAACATTACGGAGGCAATATCCGGCTCGTAAAATTGAGTTCCGGATGATTTTATGTTTGAAGTATACTCTGCCACCCTCTACAATCCTTCCGTGAGCTCACCTACGGACTGATATATGGACAATAACATATATAACAATGCACCATCCTTCCATTACAAACTAGAAAGACTACAGGTTCATTCACGACACAAGGAGCAGGCTCTTTTTTGCATCGAAACCCAAGAATTCATGCTTTACATGGTATGTCACCCATCCCGCGACCACCCTCACGTTTTCATCAGCGGAAGCATTATTCTTGAATAATAAAGTACATAAGAGTTCATCCACATTCTGTTTATGCACTCAAAAAATGATAGGTCATTCCTAATGGTGCCAGATGGCTAGTCGGTGCGATCAACATACCTTGAAAGTTTATTCATGGTCTGTCTTGCGATGTTGTATCCATAAAATGACCACAAATTTTCCATAAAAACTCCATTCGAGCTCCATGACCTGCCAAAACGATCACAACCAAAAGTTGTATGCATCCAAAACCCACTCGCCGGTTTCAACAACATTTCAGAGGCAAGACCCGACTTGTAAAATTGAGTTCTGAATTATTTTATGTTTGACTTATACTCTGCCACCCTCTACCACCCTTCCGTGAGCTCACCTACGGACTGATATATGGACAATAATATATAGAACAATGCACCATCCTTCCATTACAAACTAGAAAGACTACATGTTCAGTCGCGACACAAGGAGGAGGCTCTTCGTTGCATCGAAACCCAGGAATTCGTGCTTTAGATGGTCTATCACCCATCCCGCTACCACCCTCGCGTTTTCACCAGCATATGCTTCATTCTTGGATCATAAAGTACAAAATAGTTTATCCTCGCTCCGTTTATGCACTCGAAAAATTATAGGTCATTCCAAATGGTGCAAGATGGCTCGTCGGTGCGATCAACTTACCTTCAAAGTTGTATTCATGGACTATCATTCGATGTTGTATCCATAAAACGACCAAATTTTTGCCATAAACACTCCATTGGAGCTCCATGACCCACCAAAATGATCACAACCAAAAGTTTTATGTGCCCAGCAGGCTTTGAAAACATTACGGAGGCAAGATCCGGCTTGTAAAATTGAGTTTCAGATGATTTTATGTTTGAAGTATACTCTGCCACCCTATACAATTCTTCCGTGAGCTCACCTAAGGACTGATATATGGACAATAACATATATAACAATGAACCATCCTTCTATTACAAACTAGAAATACTACAGGTTCAGTCACGACACAGGGAGCAGGTTCTTTGTTGCATCGAAACCCAAGAACTCATGCGTTACATGGTCTGTCACCCCTCCCGCTACCACCCTCACGATTTCACCAGCGGAAGCATTATTCTTGAATAATAAAGTACATAAGAGTTCATCCACATTCTATTTTAGCACTCAACAAATTATAGGTCATTCCGAATGGTGCCAGATGGCTCGTCGGTGCGATCAGCATACCTTGAAAGTTTATTCACGGTCTGTCCTGTGATGTTGTATCCATAAAACAACCACAAATTTGCCATAAAAACTCCATTTGAGCTCCATGACCCGCCAAAACGATCACAACCAAAAGTTGTATGCATCCAAAAACCACTCGCCGGTTTTGACAACATTTCAGAGGCAAGATCCGGCTTGTAAAATTGAGTTCCGAATGATTTTATGTTTGACTTATACTCTGCCACGCTCTACCACCCTTCTGTGAGCTCACCTATGGACTGATATATGTACAATAACATATAGAACAATGCACCATCCTTCCATTACAAATTAGAAAGACTACATGTTCAGTCGTGACACAAGGAGGAGGCTCTTCTTTGCATCGAAACACAAGAATTCATGCTTTACATGGTTTATCACCCATCCCGCTACCACCCTCAGGTTTTCACTAGTGGATGCATTATTCTTGGATCATAAAGTACATAGCTGTTCATCCGCACTCCGTTTATGCACTTGAAAAATTAGAGGTCATTTCGTATGGTGCAAGATGGCTCGTCGGTGCGATCAACTTACCTTCAAAGTTGTATTCACGGTCTGTCACACGATGTTGGATCCATAAAATGGCCACAATTTTTCCATAAAAACTCCATTGGAGGTCCATGACCCGCCAAAACGATCACAACCAAAATTTGTATGTGCCCAAAACCCACTCCCCAGATTCGACAACATTTTGGATGCAAGATCCGGCATGTAAAAATGAGTTCCGAATGACTTTATTTGACGTATACTCCGCCACCCTCTACCACCCTTCTGTGAGCTCACCTACGGACTGATATATGGACAGTAACATATAGAACAATGCACCATCCGTCCATTACAAACTAGAAAGACTATAGGTTCAGTCAAGACACAAGGAGGAGGCTCTTTATTGCATCGAAACCTAAGATTTCATGCTTTAGATGGTCTATCACCCACCCCGCTACCACCCTCATGTTTTCACCATCAGATGCATTATTATTGGATCATAAAGTACATAATAGTTCATCCTCACTCCGTTTATGCACTGAAAAAATTTATTGTCATTCCGAATGGTGCAACATGGCTCGTAGGTGCGATCAACTTACCTTCAAAGTTGTATTCACGGTCTGCCCTGCGATGTTGTATCCATAAAATGGCCATAATTTTGCCATAAAAACTCCATTGGAGCTCCATGAACTGACAAAACAATCACAACAAAATGTTATATGCGCCCAAGATCCACTCGCCGGCTTCAACAACATTTTGGATGCAAGATTCGGCTTGGAAAATTCATTTCCGAATGATTTTATGTTTGACGTGTATTCTGCCACCCTCTACCACCCTTCCGTGAGCTCACAGACGGATATATGGACAATAACATATAGAACAATGCACCATCCTTCCATTAAAAACTAGAAAGACTACATGTTCAGCCACGCCACAAGGAGGAGGCTCTCTGTTGCATCGAAACCCAAGAATTCATGCTTTACATGTTTTATCACCCATCCCGCTACCATGCTCACATTTTCACCAGCAGATGCATTATTCTTGGATAGAAAGTACATAATAGTTCATCCTCACTCGGTTTATGCACTCAAAAAAATATAGGTCATTCCGAATGGTGCAAGATGGCTTGTCGGTGCGATCAACTTAACTTGAAAGTTGTATCCATAAAACGGCCACAATTTTGTAACAAAAACTCCATTGGAGCTCCATGACCCGCCAAAATTATCACAACCAAAAGTTGTATGCGCCCGTAACCCTCTCGCCGGCTTCGACAACATTTCTTAGGAAAGATCCGGCTTGTAATTTTGAGTTCAGAATGATTTTATGTTTGACGTATATTCTGCCACACTCTACCACCCTTCCATAGCGCACCTACAGACTGATATATGGACAATAGCATATAGAACAATGCACCATCCTTCCATTACAAGCTATAAAGACTACAAGTTCAGTCGCGACACAAGGAGGAGGCTCTTTGTTGCATCGAAACCCAAAAATTCATGCTTTAAATCGTCTATCACCCATCCCGCTACCACCCTAACATTTTCACCAGCGGATGCATTATTCTTGGATCATAAAGCACATAACAATTCATCCTCACTCCGTTTATGCACTCGAAAAATTATAGGTCATTCCGAAAGGTGCAAGATGGCTCGTCGGTGCGACTAACTTACCTTGAAAGTTGTATTCACGATCTGTCCCGCGATGTTGTATCCGTAAAATGGACACTATTTTGCCATAAAAACTCCACACGAGCTCCATGATCCTCCTAGACGATCACAACCAAAAGTTGTATGCGGCCAAAACCCACTCGCCGGCTTTGACAACATTTCGGATGCAAGATCCGGCTTGTAAAATTGAGTTCCAAATGATTTTATGTTTGACGTATACTCTTCCACCCTCTACCACCCTTACATGATCTCACCTACGGACTAATATATGGACAATAACATATAGAACAATGCACCATTCTTCCATTAAACTAAAAAGACTACAGGTTCAGTCACGACACAAGGAGGAGGCTCTTCGTTGCATCGAAACCAAAGAATTCATGCTTTACATGGTTTATCACCCATCCCGCTACCATTCTCACATTTTCACCAGCGGATGCATTATTCTTGGATCATAAAGTACATAACAGTTCATCCTCACAACGTTTATGCACTCGAAACATTATAGGTCCTTTCGAATGGTGCAAGATGGCTTGTCGGTGCGATCAACTTACCTTGAAAGTTGTATTCACGGTCTGTCCCGCGATGTTGTATCCATAAAACGGCCACAATTGTGCTATCAAAACTCCATTGGAGCTCCATGACGCGCCAAAAATATCACAACCAAATGTTCTATCCTCCCAAAACCCAATCGGCGGCTTCGACAACATTTGGGATGCAAGATCCGGCTTGTAAAATTGAGTTCTTAATGATTTTATGTATGGAGTATACTCTGCCACCCCTACCACCTTTCCGTGAGGTCACCTAGGGACTGATATATGGACAATAACATATAGAAGAATGCACCATACTACCATTACAAACTAGAAAGACTACAGGTTCATTTGCAACACAAGGAGGAGGATCTTCGTTGCATGGAAACCCAATAATTCATGCTCTACATGGTCTACCACCCATCCGCTACAGCCCTCACGTTTTCACCAGCAGATGCATTATTATTGGATCATAAAGTACATAACAGTTCATCCTCACTCCGTTTATGCACTCGAAAAAATATAGGTCATTCCGAATGGTGCAAGATGGCTTGTCGGTGCGATCAACTTACCTTGAAAGTTGTATTCATGGTCTGTCCCGCGATGTCGTATCCATAAAATGGCCACAATTTTTTCATAAAAACTCCATTGGAGCTCCATGACCCGCCAAAACGATCACAACCAAAAGTTGTATGCGCCCATAACGCTCTCGCCGGCTTCGAAAACATTACTGAGGCAAGATCCGGCTTGTAAAATTGAGTTCCGAATGATTTTATGTTTGACATATATTCTGGAACCCTCTACCAGCCTTCCGTGAGCTTACCCACGGACTGATATATGGACAATAACATATAGAACAATGCACCATGCTTCCATTACAAGCTATAAAGACTACAGGTTTAGTCGCGACACTAGGAGGTGGTTCTTCGTTGCATCAAAACCCAAAAATTCATGCTTTACATGGTCTATCAGCCATCTTGCTACCACCCTCACGTGTTCACCAATGGATGCATTATTCTTGGATCATAAACTACAAAACAGTTTATCCTCACTCCGTTTATGCACACGAAAAAATATAGGTCATTCAAAATGGTGCAAGATGGCTCGTCGGTGCGATCAACTTACCTTCAAAGTTGCATTCACGGTCTGTCCCGCGATGTTGTATCCATCAAATGGCCACAATTTTGCCATAAAAACTCTATTGGAGCTCCATGACCCACCAAAACGACCACAACAAAAAGTTGTATGCGCCCAAAATCCACTCGCTGGCTTCGACAACATTTCAGATGCCAGATCCGAGTTATAAAATTCAGTTCCGAATGATTTTAAGTTTGATGTATACTCTGCCACCCTCTAACACCCTTCCGTGATCTCACGGACTAATATATGGACAATAACATATAGAACAATGCACCATCCTTCCATTAAAAACTGGAAAGACTACATGTTCAGCCACGACACAAGGAGGAGGCTCTTTCTTGCATCGAAACCCAAGAATTCAGGCTTTAGATGGTCTATCACCCATCCCGCTACCACCCTCACGTTTTCACAAGCAGATGCATTATTCTTGGATCATAAAGTACATAACAGTTCATCCTCACTCCGTTTATGCACTCAAAAAATTATAGGTCATTCTGAATTGTGCAAGATGGCTTGTCGGTGCGACCACTTACCTTGAAAGTTGTATTCACGGTCTATGCCGCGATGTTGTATCCATAAAACGCCCACAATTTTTTCATAAAAACTCCATGACCCGCCAAAACAATCACAACCAAAAGTTGTATGCGCCCATAACCCTCTCGCCGGCTTCGACAACATTACTGTGGCAGGAGCCGGCTTGTGAAATTGAGTTCCGAATGATTTTATGTTTGACGTATATTCTGCCACCCTCTACCACCCTTCCGTGAGCTCATCTATGGACTGATATATGGACAATAACATATAGAACAAGGCACCATCCTTCCATTACAAGCTATAAAGACTACAGGTTCAGTCACGACACAAGGAGGAGGCTCTTTGGTGCATCGAAACCCAAAAATTCTTGCTTTACATGGTCTATCACCCATCCCGCTACCACCCTCACGTTTTCACCATCGGATGCATTATTCTTGGATCATATAGTACATAACAGTTCATCCTCACTCCGTTTATGCACTCGAAAAATTATAGGTCATTCCTAATGTTGCAAGACGCCTCGTCGGTGCGATCAACTTACCTTCAAAGTGGTATTCACGGTCTGTCCCGCGATGTTGTATCCATACAACGGCCACAATTTTGCCATAAAAACTCCATTGGAGCTCCTAGAACCGCCAAAAAGATCATAAGCAAAAGTTGTACCTGCCCAAAACCCACTCGCCGGCTTCGACAACATTTCGGATGCCAGATCCGGCTTGTTAAATTGAGTTCCGAATGACCTCATGTTTGGACTATACTTTGCCACCCTCTACCACCTTTCCGTGAGCTCACCTACAGACTGATATATGGACAGTAACATATAGAAGAATGCACCATCTTTCTGTTACAAACTAGAAAGACTACATGTCCACTCGCGACAGAAGGAGGAGGATCTTCGTTGCGTTGAAACCCAAGAATTCATGTTTTACATTGTCTATCACCCATCTTCCTACCACCCTCACGTTTTCACCAGCAGATGCATTATTCTTGGATCATAAAGTAAATAACAGTTCATCCTCACTCCGTTTATGCACTTGAAAATTTATAGGTCATTCCGAATGATACAAGATAGCTCGTCTGTGCGATCAACTTACCTTCAAAGTTGTATTCACGGTCTGTTCCGCGAAGTTGTATCCATAAAACGGCCACAATTTTGCCATAAAAACACCATTGGAGCTGCATGGCCTGCCAAAATTATCACAACCAAAAGATGTTTGTGCCCATAACCCACTCACCAGCTTCGACAACATTACGGAGGCAAGATCCGGCTTGTAAAATTGAGTTCCGAATTATTTTATGTTTGAAGTATACTCTGCCACCCTCTACCACCTTTTCGTGAGCTCACCTACGGAATTATATATGGACAATAACATATCGAACAATGCACCATCCTTCCATTACAAATTAGAAAGACTACAAGTTCAATCACGACACAAGGAGGAGACTCTTCGTTGCATCGAAACCCAAGAAATCATGCTTTACATGGTGTGTCACCCATCCAGCGACCACCCTCATGTTTTCACCAGCGGGGGCATTATTCTTGGATCATAAAGTACATAACAGTTCTTCCTCATTCCATTTATGCACTCAAAAATTATAGGTAATTCTGAATGGTGCAAGATGGCTTGTTGGTGCGATCAACTTACCTTGAAAGTTGAATTCACGGTCTGTCCTGTGATGTTCTATCCATAAAACGACAACAATTTTGCCATTAAAACTCCACTGGAGCTCCATGACCTGCCAAAACGATCACAACAAAAAGTTGTATGTGCCAAAAATCCACTCGCCGGCTTCGACAAAATTTCGGATGCAAGATCTGGCTTGTAAAATTCAGTTCCGAATAATTTTATGTTTGACAGATACTCTCCCACCCTTTACCACCCTTTTGTGAGCTCTCAGATTGATATAAGGACAATAACATATAGAACAATGCACCATCCTTATATTACAAACTAGAAAGACTATAGCTTGAGTCACGACACAAGGAGGAGGCTCTTCGTTGTAGCGAAACCCAAGAATTCATGCTTTACATGGTCTATCACCGATCCCGCTACCACCCTCATGTTTTCACCAGCGGATGCATTATTCTTAGATCATAAAGTACGTAACAGTTCATCCTCACTCCGTTTATGCACTCGAAAACTTCTAGGTTATTCTGAATGGTGCAAGATGGCTCGTCGGTGCGATCAACTTACCTGGGATGTTGTATTCACGGTCGGTCCCGCGATGATGTATCCATAAAACAGCCACAATTTTGCAATAAAAACCCCATTGGAGCTCCATGACCCGCCAAAACGATCATAACCAAAAGTTGTATGCGCCCATAACCCACTCGGCGGCTTCGACAACATTTCGGAGGCAAGATCCGACTTGTAAAATTGTGTTCCGAATGATTTTTATGTTTGACGTATACTCTACCACCTTTCGGTGAGCTCACCTACGGACTGATATATGGACAATAACATATATTGCAATGCACCATCCTTTCGTTCCAAACAAGAAAGACTACATGTTTAGTTGCGACACAAGGAGGAGGCTCTTTGTTGCATCGAAACACTAGAACTCATGCTTTACTGGGTCTTTCACCCATCCTGCTACCACACTCATGGTTTCACCAGCAGATGCATTATTCTTGGATCATAAAGTACATAACAATTCATCCTCACACGGATTATGCACTCCAAAAATTATAGGTCATTCCGAATGGTGCAAGATGGTTCATTGGTGCGATCAACTTACCTTGAAAGTTGTACTCACGGTCTGTCTCACGATGTTGTGTCCATCAAACGGCCACAATTTTGCAATAGAAACTCCATTGGAGCTCCATGACCCACCAAAACGATCACAACCAAAAGTTGTATGCGCCCATAACTCACTTGCCTGCTTCGACAACATTTCAGAGGCAAGATCCGGCTTGTAAAATTGAGTTTCGAATGATTTTATGTTTGAAGTATACTCTGTCACCCTCTACCACCTTTCCGTGAGCTCACCTACGGAATTATATATGGACAATAACATATAGAACAATGCACCATCCTTCCATTACAAACTAGAAAGACTACAGGTTCAATCACCACACAAGGAGGAGACTCTCCGTTGCATCGAAACCCAAGAAATCATGCTTTATATGGTGTGTCACCCATCCCTCTACCACCCTCACGTTTTCACCAGCGGAGGCATTACTCTTGGATCATAAAGTACATAACAGTTCATCCTCATTCCATTTATGCACTCAAAAAATTATAGGTAATTCTGAATGGTGCAAGATGGCTTGTTGGTACGATCAACTTACCTTGAAAGTTGAATTCACGGTCTTTCCTGTGATGTTCTATCCATAAAATGGCCACATTTTTGCCATAAAAACTCCACTGGAGCTCCATGACCCGCCAAAACGATCACAACAAAAAGTTGTATGTGCCCAAAATCCACTCGCCGGCTTCGACAAAATTTCGGATGCAAGATCCGACTTGTAAAATTCATTTCCGAATGATTTTATGTTTGACATATACTCTCCACCCTTTACCACCCTTCTGTGAGCTCTTAGACTGATATATGGACAATAACATATAGAACAATACACCATCCTTCCATTACAAACTAGAAAGACTACAACTTCAATCGCGACACAAGGAGGAGGCTCTTCGTTGCAGCGAAACCCAAGAATTCATGCTTTACATGGTGTATCACCCATCAAGCTACCACCCTCATGTTTTCACCAGCGGATGCATTATTCTTAGATCATAAAAACGTAACAGTTCATCCTCACTCCGTTTATGCACTCGAAAACTTCTAGGTTATTCTAAATGGTGCAAGATGACTCGTCGGTGCGATCAACTTACCTTGAAAGTTGTATTTGCAGTCAGTCCCGCGATGTTGTATCCATAAAACAGCCACAATTTTGCCATAAAAACCCCACTGGAGCTCCATGACCCCGCCAAAACGATCACAACCAAAAGTTGTTTGCGCACATAACCCACTCGCCGGCTTAGACAACATTTCGGAGGCAAGATCCGGCTTGTAAAATTGAGTTCCGAGTGATTTTTATGTTTGAGGTATACTCTGCCACCCTCTACCACCTTTCGGTGAGCTCACCTACAGACTGATATATGTACAATAACATATGGAACAATGCACCATCCTTTCGTTCCGAACAAGAAAGACTACATGTTCAGTCGCGACACAAGGAGGAGGCTCTTCATTGCATCGAAACACTAGACCTCATGCTTTACATGGTCATTCACCCATCCCGCTACCACCCTCATGTTTTCACAAGAAGATGCATTATTCTTGGACCATAAAGTACATAACAATTCATCCTCACTCGGATTATGCACTCCAAAAATTATAGGTCATTCTGAATGGTGCAAGATGGTTCATTGGTGAGATCAACTTACCTTGAAAGTTGTACTCACGGTCTGTCTCATGATGCCGTGTCCATAAAACGGCAACAATTTTGACATAAAAACTCCATTGGACCTGTAGCGACCCGACCTCAGACGGTCAAGCCTCTGTGTATCTGTACCATCCCTGGATCAGTATGCTGGCACACACAGTACATCAATGTATATATCAAAGTGCAATCACATGTATAAATAACGTAAAATGATATATACCTCATAATACTCAGCGGAAACAATCAAACGGGTGTGGAGTCCCATCAACGCCATCGGCAGGTTGAGTGTAGACCGTAACCCTGTACCGTACTCTTACTCGTCGGAAGTAAATATCTGCAATAGGATACGTTGCAGCCGTGTAGGTCAGTACATTGAATGTACCGGCAAGATCACAATAAGAGAAAACAGATGATAAAATATACTATATGCAGTATGGATTTGTGGCTCTGTGTCTGAGTTTTTTTTTTGCGTAAAAGCGGATTTATTTTCCCTACATCAAAGGAATAAATGAAGTCTGTACTATGGAATTTTCTATCATGACATGGTTCCGCCAACCGATGTCTCATAGCCCAAAATCATCATATGTTGCCCACAATTAAGTTATCAATCCGGTGTTGAGAGTTCCGAGATAGATCCAAGTCCAGATGCTCAAATTGTCCGTAACCGGGGACACGGCTAATCGATTAGGTTTTAAACCCTCTGCAGAGGTTTGTACACTTTACCCGCAAGATTCGATCCCTCTTTTTACGTTCTCGCACTTCAGATTGTTTGAGAACAAGATGACGAAACATGGTCTTCGAAGAGTTCCTCGACCGTCCGGTGCTCATCCAATCCTACCGTATTTCTACATCCGCTAGCACCGTCCCAGCCAGAGTCACAACTAAGGTCAACCAAGCGAGAGCCCATATTGACTTGCGGTTGCCAGGTAAGCTTCCGGGCATGAAGTATTCTTCCGTCTCTTTGAGTCTGGGTGAAGCTTTCACAAGATGTCATGGCGCTTCTCCATGCATCCCGCCAACCACCGGTTTCTCCAGGGTGCCCGTCAACCGTCCTTCACCCAGTAGTGTGTATTGAATTCTTGTCTCGAGTCTTGAAGTCTTGAGGCCTTGAAGATGCAATCCTTGCAGATTTCATCATGGTGTTGTCGTCATTGACGTAAATCCTCCATTCTCACACCACTCCTGAGCACTCATACCAAACCCGTCTACTATAGCGTAGCATTAAAATAAATAACGTCCGGGCTTGGTAACAGGGTGATGGGTTCCTACCTCATGCATACTACTCAACTACAAGGATTCAATAACACTACTGAGGGTGATTGCAAAGATGCCACTAAATGCAATAAAACATAGGTATGAAAGCATGGTCAAAGTGAACTTGCCTTGCTGACGATCTTCGAAAACTAGGGACTCGTGGTAGCAAGCTTCGCACTCCGGAAATTCTACCGAGACAAACAACAATCATAGTAAGCATACAACATATGACCACTTAACATAATAGCATGCTAGCATAACACACAAAGCACTTGAACCAAAACCCAAAGAAAAACTCAAAGAAATCCAACTCAAAGTTTTCCCATATCCAACAACAATCAAGAAATAGTTTTGCACTACAAATTTTTTCTTAACAGAACCTAAGCATGGGTTTATGCTACCTAACAGAAAAGAATTCATCAAGCAACTAGGAGCAAAAAGAATCACCTTAAAATCTATTATAAAACTCCTATTAGGCCTAAAGCAAATTCTAGTAAGAATAAAAGTTTTATTTATTATAAATAAAAGTTCATGCTCTAAAGTTACAGAAACTAACCTAGAATGATCTATCTCTCATGAAAAATAAATTTATTTGCTAAGTAAAACAATAGGAAAACAGTAGCTAGTTAATTAATTAAGAATAACATGATCCTGGTTAAAAATATTTTTTATTAATTTCTAAAATTCCCAAATAAATACCTACGGTTAGGTAATGTCAAAACAAAGTTGTGACAAAAAGAATCACTAAAAAATAATATTCCTAACTCATTTTATAGCAGAATTACTATTCTGTCTAAATCTAAAATAAAGCAATTTTAAATAATTTTAACATGACTAATTATATTTTCTACAGAAACTACAATAAATTTTCAAACCAAAAAAAAAGAATCACTTAAAAATATTAAGTAGATTAAAAGATATGAATTTTTCAAAACTGAAACTATTCTGTTAAAACAGAAAACGAAAAAATAAAGTTAAAAGAAAAATCGGCGCTAAAGGGCCTATCTAGCGCACCGGGCGTTAAATAACTAAAACGTGCATACGGTCTAAATCGCTTCGGGCCGGTCCTGACTAAACCGGAATAAACCGGAACTAAAACCGGTTCTTTTAAAAATAAACCTAACCCTTCGCCGAATCTAATCCAAAGCGTCGATATTGAATCGGACGGTGGGGAAGATTCCGGCGATGTACCGCGGGGTCGACGGCAACGGCGACTCGGGCGGCGACGGTGTGGTGGTCTCCGGTGGTCGGGGAAGTCGGCGGAGGTCTCCGGCGGGTGCGGACGGCGAGGGGAGCTCGGGGGTCGACTCGGTGGAGCTCGAGGTGGTCCGAGGCGAGCGGTGGGGCGGCAATGGCGCGGCGGCGGCTCGGGTGCTCCGGCGAGCAATAGCGGCGAGAGCGAGGGGTCGGGCGAGGGGCGAGGGGGAGAAACGGGGCGAGGGGGGTATTTATAGGGGACGCCTCGGCTTGGACGAGGGGATGAACGTGGCGAGGAGATCGCGGAGGATCCCGGATCTCGCGGGTTTCCGGCGAGCGGCGGCGCGGGGCGTGGCGTGGGGTGGAAGATGGTGGGGTGGGGCCGGGTGTCAGCGAGAGGGAGAGAGAGAGGAGTCGGGCGGGCGACCAGTGCGGAGGGATTTCGGGCGAGGGAGGGCTCGGGCCGGGCATTGGCTACTGGGCCGGTCGGTCGGTCACTGGCCGGGCTGGCTGGCCTGCCGGGCGCTTTCAAGGCTATTGGGCTGGTTACTGGGTGTTGGCTGGGTTGGTTGGCCGGTGCCTGTGGGGCTTTTCTTTTTTTTCCAAATAATTAGGGAGAGAGAAAATAATATAAATATAAATATTTTATATAGGACATATATATATCAAAATGATCGGGAATATTCCTATCATTTGAACATTTTTCAGAGGCAAAATCCAAACTTTATAAAAATTCATTTTTTTCAAAAATTCCAAATAAAAATCAAATTTGAAAGGGGTTTTCAAGGCACTTTCAAATGACTTTCAATTTGATTCTTTTTAACTTCCAACTCATATTTCATATAATTGAAGAAGTCATTTTATCTTCCCTCATGAAAATCATTGAGTTGCATAAAGCTTTCAAATATTCTCAAATGAAATTCAAATCTTTTCAAAACCCCTTTTCATTTCAAATGGAAGAAGTCATTTCATCTTCACTCTAGGGTTTTAGTGTTGGAATGGAATTGAATTCATTGAGATCCAAAAAGGGCAAAGGGGATAGTTTTGGGAAAGTCATTTTATTCCCTCTCATCCAACTTTCAAAAGTTTCAAATTCCACTCAATTTCACTCAATCAATCAAACAAACAATCAGACAACAAGCATAGTTATTTATCTAATATAACATTCCAAAATTTAGAATTTTGGGATGTTACAGGACCTCCATGACCCGCCAAAACAATCACAACCAAAAGTTGTATGCGCCCATAACTCACTTGTCGGCTTCGACAACATTTCGGAGGCAAGATCCGGCTTGTAAAATTGAGTTCCGAATGATTTTATGCTTGAAGTATACTGTGCCACCCTCTACCACCTTTCCATGAGCTCACCTACGGAATTATATATGGACAATAACATATAGAACAATGCACCATCCTTCCCTTACAAACTAGAAATACTACAAGTTCAATCACGACACAAGGAGGAGACTCTTCGTTGCATCGAAACCCAAGAAATCATGCTTTACATGGTGTGTCACCCATCCCGCTACCACCCTCACGTTTTCACCAGCGGAGGCATTATTCTTGGATCATAAAGTACATAACAGTTCATCCTCATTCCGTTTATGCACTCAAAAAATTATAGATAATTCTGAATGGTCCAAGATGGCTCTTTGGTGCGATCAACTTACCTTGAAGTTGAATTCACGGTCTGTTCTGTGATGTTCTATCCATAAAACGACCACAATTTTGCCATAAAAACTCCACTGGAGCTCAATGACCCGCCAAAACGATCACAACAAAAAGTTGTATGTGCCTAAAATCCACTCGTTGGCTTCGACAAAATTTCGGATGCAAGATCCGGCTTGTAAGATTCAGTTCCAAATGATTTTATGTTTGACATATACTCTGCCACCCTTTACCACCCTTCTGTGAGCTCTCAGACTGATATATGGACAATAACATATAGAACAATGCACCATCCTTCCATTACAAACTAGAAAGACTACAGCTTGAGTCTCGACACAAGGAGGAGGCTCTTCGTTGTAGCGAAACCCAAGAATTCATGCTTTACATGGTCTATCACCCATCCCGCTACCACCCTCATGTTTTCACCAGCGGATGCATTATTCTTAGATCATAAAGTACGTAACAGTTCATCCTCACTCCGTTTATGCACTCGAAAACTTCTAGGTTATTCTGAATGGTGCAAGATGGCTCATCGGTGCGATCAACTTACCTTGGATGTTGTATTCGCGGTCAGTCCCGCGATGATGTATCCATAAAACAGCCACAATTTTGCAATAAAAACCCCATTGGAGCTCCATGACCCGCCAAAACGATCATAACCAAAAGTTGTATGCGCCCATAACCCACTCGGCGGCTTCGACAACATTTAGGAGGCAAGATCCGGCTTGTAAAATTGAGTTCTGAATGATTTTTATGCTTGACGTATACTCTACCACCTTTCAACAATATATGGACAATAACATATATTGCAATGCACCATCCTTTTGTTCCAAACAAGAAAGACTACATGTTTAGTCGCGACACAAGGAGGAGGCTCTTTGTTGCATCGAAACACTAGAACTCATGCTTTACTTGGTCTTTCACCCATCCTGCTACCACCCTCATGTTTTCACCAGCGGATGCATTATTCTTGGATCATAAAGTACATAAAAGTTCATCCTCACTCGGATTATGCACTCCAAAAATTATAGGTCATTCCGAATGGTGCAAGATGGTTCATTGGTGCGATCAACTTACCTTGATAGTTGTACTCACGGTCTGTCTCACGATGCTGTGTCCATAAAACGGCCACAATTTTGCCATAGAAACTCCATTGGAGCTCCATGACCCACCAAAACGGTCACAACCAAAAGTTCTATGCGCCCATAACTCACTTGCCTTCTTCGACAACATTTCGGAGGCAAGATCCGGCTTGTAAAATTGAGTTCCGAATGATTTTATGTTTGAAGTATACTCTGCCACCCTCTACCACCTTTCCGTGAGCTCACCTACGGAATTATATATGGACAATAACATATAGAACAATGCACCATCCTTCCATTACAAACTAGAAAGACTACAGGTTCAATCACGACACAAGGAGGAGACTCTCCGTTGCATCGAAACCCAAGAAATCATGCTTTATATGGTGTGTCACCCATCCCGCTACCACCCTCACGTTTTCACCAGCGGAGGCAATACTCTTGGATCATAAAGTACATAACAGTTCATCCTCATTCCATTTATGCACTCGAAATATTATAGGTAATTCTGAATGGTGCAAGTTGGCTTGTTGGTACGATCAACTTACCTTGAAAGTTGAATTCACGGTCTTTCCTGTGATGTTCTATCCATAAAATGGCCACAATTTTGCCATAAAAACTCCACTGGATCACCATGACCCGCCAAAACGATCACAACAAAAAGTTGTATGTGCCCAAAATCCACTCGCCGGCTTCGACAAAATTTCAGATGCAAGATTCGACTTGTAAAATTCAGTTCCGAATGATTTTATGTTTGACATATACTCTCCACCCTTTACCACCCTTCTGTGAGTTCTCAGACTGATATATGGACAATAACATATAGAACAATACACCATCCTTCCATTACAAACTAGAAAGACTACAACTTCAATCGCGACACAAGGAGGAGGCTCTTCGTTGCAGCGAAACCCAAGAATTCATGCTTTACATGGTGTATCACCCATCAAGCTACCACCCTCATGTTTTCACCAGCGGATGCATTATTCTTAGATCATAAAGTACATAACAGTTAATCCTCACTCCGTTTATGCACTCGAAAACTTCTAGGTTATTCTAAATGGTGCAAGATGGCTCGTCGGTGCGATCAACTTACCTTGAAAGTTGTATTCGCAGTCGGTCCCGCGATGTTGTATCTATAAAACAGCCACAATTTTGCCATAAAAACCCCACTGGAGCTCCATGAACCGCCAAAACGATCACAACCAAAAGTTGTTTGCGCACATAACCCACTCGCCGGCTTCGACAACATTTCGGAGGCAAGATCCGGCTTGTAAAATTGATTTCCGAGTGATTTTTATGTTTGAGGTATACTCTACCACCCTATACCACCTTTTGGTGAGCTCACCTACAGACTCATATATGTACAATAACATATAGAACAATGCACCATCCTTTCGTTCCAAACAAGAAAGACTACATGTTCAGTCGCGACACAAGGAGGAGGCTCTTCGTTGCATCGAAACACTAGACCTCATGCTTTACATGGTCATTCACCCATCCCGCTACCACCCTCATGTTTTCACCAGCAGATGCATTATTCTTGGATCATAAAGTACATAACAATTCATCCTCACTCGGATTATGCACCCCAAAAATTATAGGTCATTCTGAATGGTGCAAGATGGTTCATTGGTGAGATCAACTTACCTTGAAAGTTGTACTCACGGTCTGTCTCATGATGCCGTGTCCATAAAACGGCAACAATTTTGACATAAAAGATCCATTGGACCTCCATGACCCGCCAAAAAGATCACAACCAAAAGTTGTATGCGCCCATAACTCACTTGCCGGCTTCGACAACATTTCAGAGGCAAGATCCGGCTTGTAAAATTGAGTTCCGAATGATTTTATGTTTGAAGTATACTCTGCCACCCTCTACCACCTTTCCATGAGCTCACCTACGGAATTATATATGGACAATAACATATAGAACAATGCACCATCCTTCCATTACAAACTAGAAATACTACAAGTTCAATCACGACACAAGGAGGAGACTCTTCGTTGCATCGAAACATAAGAAATCATGCTTTACATGGTGTGTCACCCATCCCGCTACCACCCTCACGTTTTCACCAACGGAGGCATTATTCTTCGATCATAAAGTACATAGCAGTTCATCCTCATTCCGTTTATCCACTCAAAAAATTATAGATAAATCTGAATGGTCCAAGATGGCTCTTTGGTGCGATCAACTTACCTTGAAGTTGAATTCACGGTCTGTCCTGTGATGTTCTATCCATAAAACGGCCACAATTTTGCCATAAAAACTCCACTGGAGCTCAATGACCCGCCAAAACGATCACAACAAAAAGTTGTATGTGCCCAAAATCCACTCGTTGGCTTCAAAAAAATTTCGGATGCAAGATCCGGCTTGTAAAATTCAGTTCCGAATGATTTTATGTTTGACATATACTCAGCCACCCTTTACCACCCTTCTGTGAGCTCTCAGACTGATATATGGACAATAACATATAGAACAATGCACCATCCTTCCATTACAAACTAGAAAGACTACAGCTTCAGTCGCCACACAAGGAGGAGGCTCTTCGTTGCAGCGAAACCCAAGAATTCATGCTTTACATGGTCTATCACCCATCCCACTACCACCCTCATGTTTTCACCAGCGGATGCATTATTCTTAGATCATGAAGTACGTAACAGTTCATCCTCACTTCATTTATGCACTTGAAAACTTCTAGGTTATTCTGAATGGTGCAAGATGGCTCGTCGGTGCGATCAAGTTACCTTGAAAGTTGTATTCGCGGTCGGTCCCGCGATGATGTATCCATAAAACAGCCACAATTTTGCCATAAAAACCCCATTGGAGCTCCATGAACCCCCAAAACGATCACAACCAAAAGTTGTATGCGCCCATAACCCACTCACCGGCTTCGACAACATTTCGGAGGCAAGATCCGGCTTGTAAAATTGAGTTCCGAATGTTTTTTATGTTTGAGGTATACTCTGCCACCCTCTACTACCTTTCAGTGAGCTTACCTACGGACTGATATATGGACAATAACATATAGAGCAATGCACCATCCTTTCGTTCCAAACAAGAAAGACTACATGTGCAGTCGCGACACAAGGAGGAGGCTCTTCGTTGCATCGAAACACTAGAACTCATGCTTTACATGGTCATTCACCCATCCCACTACCACCCTCATATTTTCACCAGTAGATGCATTATTCTTGGATCATAAAGTACATAACAGTTCATCCTCAATCCATTTGTGCACTCCAAAAATTATAGGTCATTCCGAATGTTTCAAGATGGCTCGTCGGTGCGATCAACTTACCTTGAAAGTTCTATTCACGGTCTATCCCACGATGTTGTATCCATAAAATGGCCACAAATTTGCCATAAAAACTCCATTGGAGCTCCATGACCCACAAAAACAATCACAACCAAAAGTAGTATGCGCCCATAACCCACTCGCCGGCTTCGACAACAATTTGGAGGCAAGATCCGGCTTGTAAAATTGAGTTGCGAATGATTTTATGTTTGAAGTATACTCTGCCACCCTCTACCACCTTTCCGTGAGCTCATCTACGGAGTGATATATGGACAATATCATATAGAACAATGCACCTTCCATCCATTTCAAACTAGAATGACTACAGGTTCAGTCGCGACACAAGGAGGAGGCTCTTCGTTGCATCGAAACCCAAGAATTCATGATTTACATGGTCTATCACCCATCCCGCTACCACTCTCACGTTTTCACCAGCAGATGCATTTTCTTGGATCATAAAGTACATAATAGTTCATCCTCACCCTGTCACTCGAAAAATTCTAGGTCATTCTGAATTGCGCAAGTTGGCTCGTCGGTGCGATAAACTTACGTTGAAAGTTGTATTCACGGTCGGTCCCGCGATGTTGTATCCATAAAACGGCCATAATTTTGCCATAAAATCTCCATTGGAGCTCCATTCCTGCCAAAACGATCATAACCAAAAGTTGATGCGCCCAAAACCCACTCGCCGGTCTCGACAACATTTTGGAGGAAAGATCTGGCTTGCAAAATTGAGTACCAATGGATTATATGTTTGACGTATACTTTGCCACCCTCTACCAGCCTTCTGTGAACTGACCTACGGGCTTATATATTGACAATAACATATAGAATAATGCACCATCCTTCCATTACAAACTAGAAAGACTACAGGTTCAGTCGCGACACAAGGAGGAGGATCTCCGTTGCATGGAAACCCAATAATTCATGCTTTACATGGTCTATCAACCATCCCGCTACCGCCCTCACTTTTTCACCAGCGGATGCATTATTCTTGGATCATAAAGTACATAACAGTTCATCCTCACTCTGTTTATGCACTCAAAAAATTCTTGGTCATTCTGAAGGGTGCAAGATGGCTTGTCGGTGCGATCAACTTACGTTGAAAGTTGTATTCACGGTAGGACCCGCGATGTTGTATCCGTAAAACAACCACAATTTTGCCATAAAAACTCCATTGGAGCTCCATGACCCGCCAAAACGATCACAACCGAAAGTTGTATGCGCCTATAACCCACACACCGGCTTCGACAACATTTCGGAGGCAAGATCCAGCTTGTAAAATTGAGTTCCGAATTATTTTTATGTTTGAAGTATACTCTGCCATCCTCTACCACCTTTCCGTGAGCTCACCGATGGACTAATATATAGATAATAACATATAGAAGATGCACCATCCTTCCATTACAAACTAGAAAGACTAGATCTTCAGTCATGACACAAGGAGGAGGCTCTTCGTTGCATGGAAACCCAAGAACTCATGCTTTACATGGTCTTTCACCCATCCCGCTACCACCCTCATGTTTTCACAAGCAGATGCATTATTCTTGGATCATAAAGTACATAACAGTTAATCCTCACTCTGTCTATGCACTCGAAAAATTATAGGTCATTTCGAATGGTGCAAGATGGTTCATTGATGAGAGTCAACTTACCTTCAAAGTTGTATTCATGGTTTGTCTCACGATGCTGTATCCATAAAACATACACAATTTTGCCATAAAAAGTCCATGGAGCTCCATGACCTGCCAAAATGATCACAACCGAAAGTTATATGTGCCCATAACCCACTCGCCAATTTCGACAACATTATGGAGGCAAGATCCGGCTTGTAAAATTGAGTTCCGGATGATCTTATGTTTAAAGTATACTCTGCCACCCTCTACCACCCTTCTGTGAGCTCACCTACGGATTGATATATGGACAATAACATATAGAAAAATGCACTATCCTTCCATTATAAACTAGAAAGACTACAGGTTCAGTCGTGACAAAAGGATGAGGCTCTTCGTTGCATCGAAACCCAAGAATTCATGCTTCACGTGGTCTATCATCCATCCTGCTACCAGCCTCACTTTTTCACCAGCGGATGCATTATTCTTGGATGATAAAGTACATAATAGTTCATGCTCACTCCATTTTTGCACTCGAAAAATTATAGGTGCAAGATGGCTCGTTGGTGCGATCAACTTACCTTGAAAGTTGTATTCACGGTCTGTCCCTCGATGTTGTATCCATAAAACGACCAAAATTTTGCCATAAAAACTCCATTGGAGCACCATGACCCGCCAAAACAATGGCAACGAAAAGTCGTATGCGCCCAAGACCCACTCACCGGCTTTGGCAACATTTCGGAGGCAAGATCCGGCTTGTAAAATTGAGATCCAAATGATTTTATGTTTGACGTATACTCTGCCACCCTCTACCACTCTTCCATGAGCTCATCTACGGACTTATATATGGACAATAACATATATAAAAATGCACTATCCTTCCATTACAAACTAGCAAAACTACAGGTTCAGTGACGACACAAAGAGGCGGCTCTTTGTTGCATCGAAACCCAAGAATTCATGCTTTACAAGGTCTATCACCCATCCACCTACCACCCTCATGTTTTCACCAGCGGATGCATTATTCTTGGATCATAAAGTACATGATAGTTAATCCTCACTCCGTTTATGCACCCGCAAAATTATAGGTCATTCCGGATGGTGCAAGATGGCTTGTCGGTGTGATCAACTTACCTTGAAAGTTGTATTCACGGTTTGTCCGGCGATGTTGTATCCATAAAACGACCACAATTTTGCCATAATAACTCCATTGGAGCTCCATGACCCACCAAAACAATAACAACCAAAATTTGTATGCGCCACTAAACCACTCGCCGGCTTCCACAACAATTCGGAGGCAAGATCCGGCTTGTAAAATTGCGTTCCGAATGATTTTATGTTTGAAGTATACTCTGCCACCCTCTACCATCCTTCCGTGAGCGGAGCATCCCTCGACTACCCTTTGACACTCCATCACAACCGCAAGCACCAAGAGGGCCAATGACAAGAACACGCGCACGCAACATCGAGAACAAGGTGAACTCTTTCCTACTCAAGTCTCATTTGGATTAATGTGAGAATTGGATTCTACCTCCGACGGAAACATTGTTCATTCTTAGGTACGAGGAAGATGACTGTGAGAAGGAGAGGAAGGAGACTCGAGCGACCATGGAGCAAGGGAAAGAAGAGAAGAAGGAGAAGAGTGAAGAAGAGAGCAAGGAGGCTATACCCCCTGGGCACCCCGGGTGCCCGACCCCCCAACACCGGGTGCCCGGTCCCTCCTCCCCTGGGCGCTGCTACACCCGCCCCGGGTGCCCGGCCACTTGGGCTCCGGGTGCCCGGGCCCCTCGCCAGCCGCCTGCCACCCCCCGGGTGCCTGGGACTTGGGCCCCCGGGTGCCCGGCCGTCGCCCCGCCAGCCGCTAGGTGCCACCCCGGTGCCCGGGCTTGAGGCCCCGGGTGCCACGCCCACGCCCCAGCCGACCTCCTGCTGCACCCCCGGCTTCTCGGCCTCTCCCAGCCGTGCCTCTCTGTAGGCCGGGTGCCCGGACCCCTCCGGGACAACTCGTGTTTTTTTGGTTTTTGCCCATGTAACCCCTCTCCCCCTCCTAGTTCGTCCCTAGACTATAAGTATCTTTCTCCTAGGTCATTTGTGGGTTAGTGTCGGTGTCAAAACCGGCGGATCTCGGGTAGGGGGTCCCGAACTGTGCGTCTAGGCGGATGGTAACAGGAGACAAGGGACACGATGTTTTTACCCAGGTTCGGGCCCTCTCGATGGAGGTAATACCCTACTCCTGCTTGATTAATATTGATGATATGGGTAGTACAAGAGTAGATCTACCACGAGATCAAGGAGGCTAAACCCTAGAAGCTAGCCTATGGTATGATTGTTGTTAGATCCCTGGGACTAAAACCCTCCGGTTTATATAGACACCGGATAGGTTAGTGTTACACAAAGTCGGTTACAATGGTAGGAGATCTACATATCCATATCGCCAAGCTTGCCTTCCACGCCAAGGAAAGTCCCATCCGGACACGAGACGAAGTCTTCAATCTTGTATCTTCATAGTCTTGGAGTCCGGCCAAAGATGATAGTTCGGCTATCCGGACACCCCTAGTCCAGGACTCCCTCAGTAGCCCCTGAACCAAGCTTCAATGACGACGAGTCCGGCACGCATATTATCTTCGGCATTGCAAGGCGGGTTCCTCTTCCGAATACTTCATAGAAGGTTTTGAACACCAGGATAGTGTCCGGCTCTGCAAAACAAGTTCCACATACCACTGTAGAGAGAATAATTCTTGCACAGATCTGCTGATGTATTCCGCTGCGTGACATCACACCACGGCCAAGCCTTTATACGAATCGTTTTTTACTGTTCCACCTTAGCGCGTTTAGCGAGGCGGTTTCCTTGGCACGTCTTTATCAAAGTGTAGATCGCGCCCCCTTATTCCGGGATTCTCATCAAATACGGACGTGGGTAACCCAACCGTGCCCGTTGGCACGCCTCCTCTACCGAAGGCGAGTCCTAATCGACCACGGGGAGGGCTCTTGGTATTCAACCTCTTTATAATGAGACCAAGGCCCTCTTCTTTTTTACACCCTCCGTCGAGTTCGCCTCGCGCTCCGAGTTCTAACACCCAAAGCTTCAGATTTAGGCGCTTCGGACCTTCGACGATGTCCGGCTCCGACCAGCACGGCCGATGGATGTCTTCTTCCGTCATAGAAGAAGATGTGCTAAAGCTGCGAGACGCCAGGTATCTAACCGGCGAGATTTCGCATAGGCTGCCTGCTCCAGGGCAGGTCATTCCCACTCCCGAGCCCGGCGAGAGCATGGTGTTCATGTCACACTTCCTTCGGGGTGTAGGCTTCCCGACGGATCCCTTTGTGCGGGGGCTCATGTTTTATTATGGGCTGGATTTCCATGACTTGAATCCGGAGTCCATCCTCCATATCTCGTCATTCATTGTTGTATGTGAGACCTTCCTCCATATTACCCCTCACTTCGGGTTGTGGCTCAAGACCTTCAAGGTGGAGCCGAAGATGATCGAGGGGCAACAAGCAGAGTGCGGAGGGGCGGTCATAAGTAAGTGTCTTGATGCTCCGTGGCCGAGGGCTCTTTTCAAGAGGAGCTTGGTTTTGTGTAACGGGAGTGGTTTTATATTACCGCTCAGGGGACACCAAATGGGTGGATCTTCCATATACCTTTCAGGTCCACCACAGCGGCTGGCGTCATGGGTCAACAAGGGGCTCGTGAGGGGCCGTCCAAGGACGTTCCTCACATTGCGAGGGCCGTATTCGAGACCTCCAAGAAAGAGAGATCAATCTGATCGCAGTGGCGCAGGTAATGTTGATTCGGCGCCTTCTGCCCTGCAAACGTCGCCCCCTCCATCTGTGGGAATTCAATCCGGAGGGGCCACGAGCTCTCCATCATTTTATGGGTACGACACCCGTGGAGATGTATAAACTGTTCTTCGGATCACAAGAGAAGTGTCCGGACCTGACTGAGGACGCAGGACTAAGCTGCAATCACCCAGATACTCAAGTAAGTAGTCCTGTAACCGGACAGGCTGTTCATTCGTTTATCATATATATGCCCTTTAAAGGAGTCGTTTCTTGAACAGGAGTGGATAGCCAAGGCAAAGTTAATAAGGTGTCCGGCTCCCCTCCCAAAGACCATGCCGGATCCCATGCTGACCAAGATGTTGAAGGCCGCGCCTTTTAAAGAAAGCGAAGGGGGGAGCGCGGAAGCAACTGCCTCCATGAAGGAGGCTTTTGAGGAAGGAGGGATCAAAAGTCCCACCCTCCAAGGAGAGAAGAGGACCGCTTCGGAAGATCTAGAGGTCAAGGCCTCGAAGAGGGGAAAGAAATCTTCGTCAGAGAGTCCGGCGCTGGGAAGTACCCCAGCCGCACTGTTTCCCCAAGGGGATCAGCCCTCCAGCGAGCCGTAAGTAAAAAAGAAGGGGTCTTGTAGTAAAGGACATCCCTATATTTATTTCTGAAGATAACCGAAATTATACCTTGTAGTTCGGATCTCAGCCCTTCTCGTGAGCTCGTCTTGGGGATCTTCTTCCGGAGATGATGGAGAGCCAAACGCCTCTACATCGCACCTTCATGCGAGGCGGACGACCACGAGGTGTCGCGCGGAGGGTTTCCTCGAGTCGGCGGGGCGGAAGGTCAGCGCCAAGCTGGCGTCTTGATCGGAGCTGAAGGATCTGCTCGGGTGAGCGGCTATCTCAGAAGATCACCGTGCGCTAATGGGTACGGTGATTGAAAGAATTGCATCCGTGGAGAGCGGATTGCATGAAGCCTTCAGAAGCTTACTGATGGAGTTCGAGGTATGCAAAAATGATGTACCTTCTGACAGTTATGCATATAGAATGCGCCCTGTATAGATAGTAGCCCCTGAGACTCGGTATGTTCTCAAAATTGACAGCGTGCCGAGGATCATAATCTCAGTTATAACATTGCGCCGCTCCTAAATACGTGGCGGGGCGTCCGGTGGCTAGCCGGACTGATGAATATGCCGAACTAAAGCGGCAACTTGACAAGGCGGATGCGGACATCGCGCTGGTCAATAAACGGGTTGACGAGTCACAAGGTATGTGAATTCTATGCGGACACTAGGTAAGGGAACTTGACGCCCATGTCTTACTGCTTGTATGCTTAATGCAGGTGGTGCCTGGCATGTAGAGGAGCTGCGGCGGAACTTCGCCAGCGAGAGCAAGCCAGAAATAGTAATGTCGACCGCTTTAAGGGCGGCGAAGAGCTAAGCGAACGGGCTGCTCCTTTGCGAAGCAAAGAGGAAATGGCCGATATGGCCATAAAGTTGAAGAATACTACCGACCGCTGCGAGGTTCTTGAAAAAGAATGTCAAGCGGAGCAAGAGGGCCTGAAAAAGGCCACCGCCGAATCCAAGGATGCCCGTTCCACTTTGAGAGCTACCAAGGAGGAGGTGAGCCAGGCCGGGGCTATTGCGGCTGGAAAACCGTTTCTGCTGCGGAGGAAATATACGGATCCGAAGTATGCTCAGTTGGACAAGTTGTGGAGTTTGGAGGATGCTTATCTGGACTTAGCGGCAGCTGCGAGACGTGATTGAGCACTTCCAAGGCCATAAGGGAGCACGAAGGGAAGAGCTATATTGGTCGCAATTCCATAGTCGGGCGTCTTCTTCCGTTGACCGATCGGTTGGCGAATGGGCGAGCTGAGTAGATTCTTCGGACTTGCCATGAAGCATGTCATGACTCATTTGTGGCGAGGCGGACCCAGTAGAAGAGTTATTTTCGTTTAGTGCATCAGTTCCTTGGTGCGGTACCGCGTATCGACGCAATGAAGCGGTCGGCGTGTATTGAGGGAGCGTGGATGGCTCTGGCCCGTGTCAAGACATACTGGGCGGAGATGAAGGCCACCGACGTTGCATCCCAAGATTCGGACAGAAGCCGAGTACCTGCCGAGCACTATTTTGAGGAAGTCCTGCAGGGCGCTCGTTTAATCTGAGCGCGATGCTTTCGAAGGATATCATGTTTAAATGACATGTATGATTTGTGAAAAAAATGTTTCATTATATTATAAGAGCTTTTTATACTTGTGCGTTCAAGTAGTAAACTACTCCCTGTGCGGTCGTTGATGTATATGTATATATAACCTGAAAGATGGCAGTCTTCGGCTTCAGCCCCCACGCACATAGTGCGGGGGTGTTTGCAAAGAAGGCGCTTTTTCACACTTAATCCAACGTCTTGGTCCTGTGAAGGAGGTGATAGCGTAGCAAACTAGGCAACCGGACTATAATGCTTTATCATTTTCACTTAGCCATAGGAGTTCGAGGGTGGGGCTACTATATAGCCCGTGGGGGCACCGCACTCTCCCGGTCGAGTGCGTATGTGCTGACGAAAAAGGTCCTTCGCCGTTAATGCGGAGGAATTCTAAACATTCCAAAGGTGAGTCATCGAGTGGTTGACCAGTCTCTCGCTATATCATGACGGTCAGTTTTCGGCTTTCTCTTACGAGGTGCTCGCCCGGCGAACCGGGCACAATCGCGATAGTTCTCCACGGTGCCGCGTTAGCCGATAAAGCGGGCGTGGGTAGCAAAACACAGGAGCCGGGCAAACCCAACATTTGACCAAAGACATGATTCGAGCTGATGCATATAAGGCCCTAACTTTCGAGGCGCGAACACTCCCTAAGGTATTCGGTCTTTATAAAAGCGGGCAGAATAATGCCTTAAGCCCTGGTGTCCAGTGCGTGCAAAAAATGCAGTGCGGCCGATGCCAAAACACCAGCCTCCTCCTCGATTATAGCTAGAAACCGGGGATGTGTATCAACAAGAGGCAGTAAAAAGGTTTATGCAGGGTCTTAATCTGAAAAGAATCCTTGCAGCGGGTCCCTCACGCGTCTGCGCTTTGTGTCTCCATTGTGCCGTATCCTGGACGGGTGTAGCATGTTGTTCATCTGTAAAAAAGAGGAACTTAGTTGAAAAGAAAGAAAAATATCGTGCGAAAAATGTACTTTATATTAAATAAACAGAGTACGATACGAAAAGTGAATAAATTTGAGCTTTATTGTCTCTTGCTGTACATGCGTGCAGCCCCTTGTATGGGGGCATGCTGCTAGTAAGCGCCGGACTCGTCTAGCGTGTCCGGGGTTTGATTGACCTATTCAGGTGCTTTGATTAGCGGAGCCGGATAGGTGTGGGGCTGTCGAGGCAGTCTCACGTTCTTCCGTGCTTGAGTAACACTTAATACTCCCTTTTAATGAGATTATGCCGTGTGGACCAGGCATTTTAAATGTAAGAGATGCATAATGTGGTATTGCGTTAAAGCGGGCGAAAGCTTCACGCCCCAGTTGTGCTTGATAGCTACTTTCGAATGGGGCGATGTGGAAGGTTAACTTTTCACGGCGGAAGTTGTCGGATGAGCCGAACACAACTTCTAGCGATGAGGGAGCCCGTACAATGGGCATATGGGCCTGGCATTACCCCTTTGAAGGAGGTGTTGCTATGGTGAATTTTGGTTGGGTCTATCCCCATCCTGCGGATTGTGTCACGATATATCAGGTTTATGTCCTTGCCGCCGTCCATGAGGACTTGTGAAAATTGGAATCAGTCGATAATCTGATCCAATATCAAGTCAGTCAATCCTGCGTTCTGGATACTTTCTGAGGAGTCCTGATGGTCAAAGGTGATTGTTTTGACAACCCGGTGTTGGTACTCATTTGGGGTAGATTGTGCGGTAGCGTATTCAATGGGTGCCGCTCTGTTTTCCCCTTTTGTCACTTGAAGAAAGTTTACTGTTTTGACTTCTTGTGGGAAATTCTTTTGTTTTCCGGGGCTCTGCTTGTGGTGCTCGTCATCATCTTCACTTGGTGTGTCGAGTCCCTTGTGTTCGGCATTGAGTCTGCCGGACTGTTTGAAGACCCCAGAATCTCTGTGGGTATGGTTTGCAGGCCTCCCGGGAGTACTGTAGATTTGGCATATCTTGTCCAAGATTTTGTTAATTTCGATAGCTCATCGCTATTGTCCTTAAGGGGCGGTTTTTTATTGTTCTGTCGTGAGCTTTTGAATCCGGCGTTGACTGCCGCGCTCTTTGGACCGTTCCCCTTAATCCGGCGCTGGTCCTTGATGCGTTGTGGTTTCCCATTTCCATCCCTGACTTCGGATGTACTTGGGTCGCTGGTGCTGCATCTTGCTAGCCAGCTATCCTCTCCCGCGCAAAAGCGGGTCATGAGGCTTGTTAATGCGGCCATTATTCTTGGCTTTTCTTGGCGAGGTGTGCAGCGAGCCATTCGTCTCGGACGTTGTGTTTGAAGGCTGCTAAGGCTTCGGCGTACGGACAGTCGACTACTTGGTTCTTTTTAGTAAGGAACATGTTCTAGAATTTCCGGGCTGACTCTCCGGGCTGTTGGGTTATGTGACTTAGATCGTCTGCATCCGGAGGGCAGACATAGGTCCCCTGAAAATTTGCCCGAAACGCATCCTCGAGCTCTTCCAGCTTCCAATGGTATTTTCGGGAGGCTTTTAAGCCAATGTCGAGCTGGCCCTTTGAGTTTGAGGGTAAGTATTTTATGGCGTGGAGATCATCTCCTCTAGCCATGTGTATGTGGAGGATGTAATCCTCAATCCAGACTCGAGTGCATTGTTCCGTCGTATGCCTCTATGTTTACGGGTTTGAATCCCGTTGGAAATTCATGATCCAGCACCTCATCGGTGAAACATAGGGGATGTGCGGCGCCCCTGTATTTGGGTGTGCCGTGATGTTCGGATATTTGGCGTGTTGCATTGCTTTGAAGAGCTTGCTTTCTCGGCCCATAGATGGACCTAACCGGGCCATCCTTTTGATGTGAATCTTTATGCGGATCGCGTACCGGCTTGTGTGCGGCGCCAGTTGCCGCTCTCTTTTTGCCGTGGGGTCGTCCATCCGACCGGGTGGCCTTCTTAATTTTTGATTGTGGGGGCTCTATGGCCTCCTCATCAAATTCGGGCAGTAGCTTTCTCTTTGGGTAGCTCTTTGTTTGGCGACTGTCGCCGTATTTGTCTGCGGTGTTGAATACTCTGCTCCATCTGATTACGAGTGCATCTTCCGCTGTTTTGAGCTTCCGCTTGCTTTTTTCAGGCTACGCAGCGATGGCAGCAGAGACTTTTGTGGAGGTTATTCTGCTCCAACAATTTGTCCGGCGTGAGATCGTCCGGACTGTTATCTTCGCCGGGGACGGGTTCTTTATCCAAGTTGTCCTGTTCGGACGGTTGCTCGATAGCATGTTCGTCGTCCACCGGTTCGCGCTGCTCTATGGCTGGGTCTTTGTTGAGGCGGGACTTGGTTCCGCGTTTACGTTGCCGTTTTGACTACTTTTCGAGTGATTTATCCTTCGTAGCGTCCCGTTTTTCCTCGTCTTCATTTCCTTTAGGTGTATCCACCATGTATACAGCATGGGATGAGGTGGTTGTCCAGCATCCTATAGGCGTTAGTTCCTGGTTGTCTCCTACATCGTCGTCCATACCGTCGATGTCTTCGGAGACGAAATCGAGCACGTCGTGTAAGCTTTCGACAGTGGCTACGAAGTGGGTGGTGGGTGGGCGTTGAATTTCTTCGTCGTCCGCATCCCCTGACCGTAGTCCGGCCAGGGCTCTCCGGATAAAGAGAGAGACTTTAGTGAATTCAGGATGTCGCCAAAGGGCGAGTCTTGAAAGATGTCATGGCGATGAACTCCTTGACGGCGCCCAATTGGATTCGATTGGCGGTAGCGGAGGGTTGAGTCCGGAGAGGAGTCCGACACCTTGGAGTCACGGTCTTCGCAAAGGACAGGGATTGTGTTCGGCTCGATCGCCGTAGAGATTTCAGCCCCCGAGGTGGTGTCCAACCAACCATCTTCGATCGGCGAGATCGGCTCCGAAGCAATGTTCGGAGCGGACACTAGTGTGGCCTTCAGGACACTGTTCGGCGGCAGAGTTAGATCATGCCCATCGAGACAGTGCGGCGCGCTTGGCTATGGCGTCTAGACGGATGGTAACAGGAGACAAGGGACACGATGTTTTTACCCAGGTTCGGGCCCTCTCGATGGAGGTAATACCCTACTCCTGCTTGATTAATATTGATGATATGGGTAGTACAAGAGTAGATCTACCACGAGATCAAGGAGGCTAAACCCTAGAAGCTAGCCTACGGTATGATTGTTGTTCGTCCTACGGACTAAAACCCTCCGGTTTATATAGACACCGGATAGGTTAGGGTTACATGAGTCGGTTACAATGGTAGGAGATCTACATATCCGTATCGCCAAGCTTGCCTTCCACGCCAAGGAAAGTCCCATCCGGACACGAGACGAAGTCTTCAATCTTGTATCTTCATAGTCTTGGAGTCCGGCCAAAGATGATAGTTCGGCTATCCGGACACCCCCTAGTCCAGGACTCCCTCAGTTAGCAAAGTATTTTAGAACACCAAAGAGAGCTTTGCTCCTTGTATCCTCCTCCTCTTGGACATGAAGACCCCTCTTTGGGAAGAATCCTTGGGATTATCAAGCCCTACTATTGAAGGAGATCAAGATCAAGACCTCACCTAGTGGGAAGAACTTACCTAGTGCTATTTTCCTTGAATTGTTCATGTAATCTTGTGGATCTCTTGTGTGCTACTCTAGTGGATGTGATATTGGGTTTGTTTGAGTGATTTGTGACTTGTGTTCTTGAGTGTTCTTCCTCCTTTCCCCCCTCCAAGTGTGAAAAGATCCCCTCTAGGGCTTCACCTACAACATCTTGGTATCATGAGCAAGGTTGATTCACATCTTGGAGTCCCATCCCCCCATTTGCTATCTTGATTTTGGTGTTTTTCGTCCAAATTCGAAAATTCCCCACAAAAATAGCCCCAAAATTTTTTCTTGCAATTTGTTGGATCTTGTGAGATTTGGTTGTTTTTGTCCATGGATTTGATGTTTGGGAAGTGGATCTAGCCCCTCCCCAACAATCCCCACCCTTCCCACCACGAAATCCTCCGAATTTTGCATTTCCCCCAAATTTTCCGGCCAAATCAGAGACAACCGGGTGCCCGCACCTCGAACCACCGGGCAACCGCACCCCCTGGATATTTGCCCCGGACCATCCCGGGCACCCGCACCGTCCACCCCCGGGTGCCCACACCCCCCCCCCCAAATCAGCCCAGTTCCAACACCGTTTAGCCATAACTTCCACCTCCCAAGTCCGTTTTTCATGTTCTTTGGCTCGTTTGGAAGCTCTTGACACCCACCATCCTATATATCAATACCACCACCATTAACATCCATCCAAAAATCAACAAAAAATCACCCACCTTCGGCATTTGACCGATTTTGAGTTGCGATTTGCATTTCCTAAGGTGTTTCGGCTACTTAGGAGCGTGTGACATCGACATCATGGCCTCGGAGTCATCTTCACCGCTAACCGTAAGAAAGGACGGTAACCTCGACCACACTTACTCCTTACCTTGCTTTTGCATTGATAGCCCGAGCCTTTTGCGTCGCTTACCCATCAAGACTAGCGAGTTGAGAACTGTCGGGCCACGTTATTGTGCACCGTAGTGATCTTGTTATCATGTTAGTGCCATAAGTCTTTCCCGTGCATATCTTACATACTTGTCTCATATCATACTTGGCTCGAGCATCAAGCATAGTGAAAAAAAAGACAAACTTTTAATCAAAAAGAGGAGAAACAAAGAGCTTATAAGCAATAGCATTGAGCCATTTTGCATATCATCTTGGTCACCGCATACATAGCATAGTCGGGATTGAAGACGGCACGTTTCTCTTATAGGTTGGTGCACATGCGTATCTTTCCCATTTGAGCAATCGAGCTAGCGTCTCTCTAGCATTCGTACAACAAGAGCATTTTCCGTGGTCACATATTTTGAGCTCACCCCTTGGTTGTGCGGATCCCATCTATCTTCCGAGTGTTTGATCCTAGTGATATTATTGGCTTTGATCTATTTGCTTTACTTGCATTTTTGTGAACCTTCTCAACCTTATCGATATCTTGACTAACATTTGCTTGAAATTTTTGCCACCATCCTAACCGAGCTACTCCATAAGCCTTTTACTTGTAGGTGTGAGAAACAAACCCGGTTGCAATTATCCTATTGTGGCATTACATTGAGTGACACTTGTTACATCCTCAATCCTCGGAAAAGGTAACTTTGGTATTGTTCTCTCACTTTCCTACTCACCCCACTTCGTTATGATGGATAGGCCAAGTTCATCGGCGAACCCGCTTTTCGTGGAGCAAAATGGTGATCACGACTACGTCACCAAGGGCCACTTCTTCACCGCGCAACGAGCACTCCATCAAGAAAGTGAAGCCTTGGGTGAACGCCTTGACCGACTCGCTGCCGACGTTCATCAAGAAGAAGCAAGGAACCGCGACTACATCGATGAAAAGTTCACTACAGAAATGGAAGAGCTCCGCAACATGATCGTGCAACGCCCGCCTTCCTCGTCTACTTCAACAAGACAGCGCCACTCAAGCCACCGCTCAAGTTGACACTCTTCAGACTACTCATATTATGATACAAGTCCTCCCCGAGCTCGAGTCCCTCGACGTGATGCTCCCCAAGATCGCTATGCTCAAGAAAATCCATTCCATGGCAATGGCTTACAAGACCCATTTCGAGCACGTGAAAGGGCGCGATAACAAGCGCAACTACCAAGGGAGCAAGAGCAAATGCCTCCACAAGTGCCACGGCAACAACCTCCAGACGAAGACGCCATCCGTCAAGAACAAGAGGAATGATCGCGCCTACACCAAGAGGAGCAAGATGCCGAAGCGCTTTGACAACAACAACTACGGCGTGAAGTTCAAGCTCAAGCGGCCCTTGATGCACTCCGAGATTCCACACGGGCCGTTGCCCAACGCGGTCGGGAAGCACGTGAGCAAGAAGCTCTTCGTCAAGAGATACAAGAAGAAGCCGCGAGACGCGAGGAGAAAGAAGAAAGGTGCAACCAAGCGCATACCCCTCGTCCTCCTCCAAGACAAGAACGTCACCAAGCGAACGAAGTGCTTCAAGACCCTCCTCCACGCCAAGAGCGACATCTCGAGGAACGAGCATTTGAGGACCTTCCTTCACGGCAAGAGCGATATCGAAACCGCTACTTCGATGAAGAACTCCGCGACGGCAAGCTCAAGTTCACCATGCCCAAGTTCTTCGGAAGCAATGATCCTGAAGAGTATCTCTCATGGGCCTTGAAGGTGGACAAGATATTCCGTCTTCACAACTACGACGAGGAAAAGAATATCGCCATGGCCTCCCTCGAGTTCCAAGACTACGTCCTCCTTTGGTGGGAACAAGTGATCGAGCGACGACATACAAGAGGTGAACCACCAATCGCAACTTGGACGGAAATGAAGGATGTCATGAGAGCTCGCTTCGTGCCTACACACTACATCCGTGATCTCTTCAAGAAGTTGCAACTCCTCAAACAAGGCAAAAAGACGGTGGAAGAATACTACCAAGAAATGGAGATTGCCATAATACGAGCCAATGTCAAGGAGGACGACGAGCAAACAATGGCACGCTTCTTGAACAGCCTCAACCACCCAATCAAGTGGATTGCTGACTTCCAACCATACTCAAACCTTCTCGAGCTAGTTCATCAAGCGACCAAGGCCGAGCGACAAGTCCAAGATGACTTAAAATATGCCAAGTACTCGTCCAAGACCTATGGCACCTACTCTCAAGCTCCCACGACTTCGGCACCTCCTACCTCAACTAGAGCATCACCAAGTACCGGCGACAAGTCAAGTTCCAAACAAGCTACTCCCTCCTCGACTCGTCCTCCGGCAAGAACCTACAAGTCCAAGTCTTCCTCATCTTCGGTGCCACCAAACGACACCGTCAAGACAAGTTCATTCAAGTGCTTCACATGTGGTGGCCGAGGACACAAGTCCTTCGAATGCACCAACAAGCGTACGATGATCTTCAACAATGATGGCACGTACGACTTGATGAGTGAAGAAGAAATGGAAGCCATTGAGCACGTGGCCATGCATCAGCGCGCGAACAAAGATGAAGACGGCCAAGTGTTTTGTGACAATGATTCAAGTCCCTCTCTCGTGGTTGTGAGTGTCAAAACCGGCGGATCTCGGGCAGGGGGTCCCGAACTATGCGTCTAGGATCGATGGTAACAGGAGACGGGGGACACAATGTTTACCCAGGTTCAGGCCCTCTCTATGGAGGTAATACCCTACTTCTTGCTTGATTGATCTTGATGAATATAAGTGTTACAAGAGTTGATCTACCACGAGATCGTATTGGCCAAACCCTAGAAGTCTAGACTATGAGTATATAGTAATGAATCTGTCCTATCCGGACTATGCTCTCCGGTTTATATAGACACCGGAGAGATCTAGGGTTACATGGAGTCGGTTACATAAGAGGGAATCTTCATAGTCGGTCGCCAAGCTTGTCTTCCACGCCAAGTAGAGTCCAATCCGGACACGGGTATAGTCTTCGGCCTTCACGCCTTCACAGCCCATTAGTCCGGCCCAGTAGATAACAGGCCGGACGCCCGAGGACCCCTTAGTCCAGGACTCCCTCAGTAGCCCCTGAACCTGGCTTCAATGACGAGGAGTCCGGCGCGCAGATTGTCTTCGGCATTGCAAGGCGGGTTCCCCTTCTTCCGAACTCCAAGATAGTCTTCGGACGCGATGATTGTATCTGTACCTGTTAAACACCATGCACAACCGCAGAGAATATATATATATATATATATATATATATATATATATATATATATATATATATATATATATATATATATATATATATATATATTACAGTTCCATCCGCTAACAACTTTACGCATTACGTGCATTCGGGTCACAATTTCAAACCGTTTGTCCCATGTTTCGAGACGCGGTCGCTATTGGCACGTCTTGTCGAAGCAGAGATCATGTCCCCTTATTGGGGGATTCTCATCAATGCGGGCATGGGTAACCCAACCGTGCCGTTTGCACAGCCTTTGGGAATAGGTGAATCTTAAGGCGAGCGAAGAGGCGTTTTAATGTTTACTGCCTTTATAAGAGGATAAGGACCCCCTCTTCCTCTTCTCACGCTTTCTCTCCGTCTCCGCCTTCCCGATCTCGAGCTCCAGCGCCCAAGTTTTCATCTCCTTTCCACTCAAGCAACCATGTCCGGATCCGGTGGTCAGGGCAAATGGATGGTCTCCTCCGTCACGGAGGACATTACTCAGCTCCGGGCGGCCGGATATTTGGCGAAGGAGATTGTCCACCACCTACCGGCCGAGGGACAGATCGTCCCCACGCCAGAGCCCACGGAGAGGGTGGTATTCCTCCCCCATTTCTTCCGCGGGCTAGGGCTTCCACTCCACCCCTTCGTCCGTGGGTTAATGTATTACTATGGGGTAGATTTCCATGATCTGTCCCCGAATTCCTTCCTCAACATCTCGGCGTTTATCATCATGTGCAAGGCCTTCCTCGCATTCAACGTGAAGCCGAAGATGGTGGATGGCCAGCACGCGCAGTGCGGAGGGGCAATGGTGAGCAAATTGTCCAACGTCTCTTGGCCCAAAGGCACCTTCGTGGATACGGTAGAGTGGCAGAAGCAGTGGTTCTACATCACAGAACCAGGCGACACCACCTGGGCCGCTGCTGCCGAATTCCGCTCCGGTGCTCCAATGCGACTCACCTCTTGGGTCGAGAAGAGTCCGGACTGGTGCTCTGCTGACGAGCTGATAGCACTACATACGCGCGTTCAGAGCATGGTAACCAAGAGCGTCAAGCTGGTTGACGTGATCCAGGTGATGTTAGTTCGCTGGATCCTTCCATGCCAGCGCCGAAGCCGCCCGCTATGGGAGTTCGATCCAAAGAGGCACCGGACCCTGGCGAGGCTCTTCGAGAATATGCATGAAGGCGCATGGAAATTGCTCTTCAAGGGCAATGAAAAACCACCGGCCACGGATTCAGTCCGTGGTCACGATTGTACACACCCCGCCAGCAAGGTAGGTTATTTCGAATGAGTCCTCAACCTAATTGTTTCGAGGATGATGTCTGAGCTTTTATTGCTGCTCTTTCAGGACTGGACGGAGAGGGCGAAGCGGATCTAGTGTCCGGCTCTGTTGCCCGAAGAACCAGTCATCCCGCGCTTGGCGGAGATGCTAGTGCCGTCGCCATATAAGGCGCCGGAGAAGAAGGCCAAGAAGAAGGCAAAGGGGGCCAAGAGTGGCCTCCGTCGTAAGGGTATTTCGAACGTGGCGTCTGAAGACGACGAAACTCATTCCTCTGTCCCAGAGGACAATGACGGGGAAGAGGAGGAGGAGGAAGAAAACAATCCTACCCTTGAGGAGAGGAAGAAGAAGAGGGCGGCTCCGGCGCATCTGGAGGCGGAGGCGCCCAAAAAGGGGAAGGGTGTTCCAGCGGCCAACACCGTGTGGGACGTTGATAGTAGTCCGGAACGACACCCCCGCACTAAGCCCCAGGCCGTATCATAGGTGATATGGCTTATTTATGCGTGCATCCAGCCCTTTCTCTCCATTATCTTGATGTAGTTAACTGTACCATTGGAGTCCGGCCCGCAACCTAATCCAGCGATCCTCGTCTGGAAGTTCGTTGGCTCCGTCGGAGATGGCGAGCCAGTCGCAACCACCTGCTTATTCCCCCGAGTCCGGGGACGACACCGAAGTGTTGTCCCGAAGGGCCGATCCAAATCGGGGGGGGGGGGGAGCCCAGGACGCTGTCCGGGAGGCGCCACGAGGCGAAACCTCCACTGTCGGACGCATGGAGGAAACGATCCCCATGGGGACTGGTGAAGGGGGCCGCACCCAGCTCGGCCCTCAGCCGATTACGATTCCGGAGACCCATATGGCTCCGGAGTTGGGCGGGCAGCCCTCTTCGAAGGAGGGGTGCGCCACTTCCGCCGGTGGTCCCTGTCCATCCAGGGGCACCGGATAACCTGATGGAGGCGCTACGAGGCGCCTCCGTTATGGACGTTTGTGTTCTTATGGCGCGGTGATCGAGAAGGTTCAAGACGCCAAGAGTGGACTGAATGAAACCTCTGACAACTTTGTTGAAAGGTTTTGAGGTAAGGAGACAGAAAAACCTCCTATAGTCAGTAGCCCCCTGAGACACTGTCCGGTGCTCGGTAAGAGGAACCGGATGGAGGATCAATCCTCTAGTGTAGGAAACTAACGTGATATGTGTGCATGAGCAGGCGTCGCTGTTGGCCGCGACCTCTCATGCTGCCAAAGTCTCTGAACTGAAGCAGAGGCTGGAGCGGAACGAGAACGAGATCGGTGAGGTTAGGGTGCGGCTACAGGAGAAGCAAGGTAAGTAACATCTTGTTGTGTGTTCGGAAAGCGGAGGCGCTGTGTATTGACTGTAATGTCAAAATGTATGAAGGGGCCGCGACCGAGGTCGAGGCCCTGAGGCAGGCCCTGGGCGAGGCTGAGGAGAAGGCTGTCCAGCAGCAAGTCGCTCGTAAGAAGCTCAAGGCCCGTGTCAAGGAAATCTAGCAGGAGCTCCAAGATGAAGTGAAAAAATGTGAGACCTTGGAGAATGATGCGTCGGCTCAGGAGGCCAAACTTAGCAAGGCTTGTCAGGGCGCAGAAACCGCGCGGAATGAGGCCCAGTCCATCATCCGGGAGATCCAGGAGGCCAGGAAGATCACGGCGGGTAAGGCTTTTAAGATGCAAAGCAAGTATGCGGAGAGGCAGTACCTTTTACTAACCCGGGTTCGGAGTTCCCAGGGGAGCTTTGCGGATCTACCACGCAGCGTGCTCGAGACACTACAGCGTTCTACCAAGCAGAAGGAGGAGGTTCTATGGAGATGCTATTCTGGTCACAGTATGCGACGCCGGAGCATCCCGTGTCCTTCACCTATCGGCTGCATAGGGTGGCCAAACTAGCCATGAAGGATTTGACAATCCGGCTATGGCCAGCCGAAGCTATACCCGGCAGCTACTTCGGACTAGTGAGGCGGCTGGTAGAAGCCTGTCTGTGGCTGGACGTCGTCAAGTGCTCTGCATGTATTGAGGGCGCCCGTATGGCCTTCGCTCACTACAAGATGTGGTGGGCGAAGATGAACGTTGTGGAAGTGGCCAGTGGGCCACCGGAAGGCAAGGAGCACCTCACACCTGAGAAATACTTTAAGGATGTCATAGAAGGGTCTCGATTTGTGGCAGCTCAATGTTCACAAGACGTTATTTTCGAATGAATACATTTGTGTTGTCCTTTGCCTTGTATTATAAAGACAAAGCTTTGTTTTGTAATGTAATTTCGTTATGCTTTAAATTGTTACCTCCTGTGCAGCCGTGTTATATGCAATCTGAGGGTTGGCCTGTCGTTGGCTTCTGCCTCCACGTAATTAGTACGGAGGTGTTCGGGATGGGATCTAAACAATCTAGATCCAATTATATGGTCCTTGAAGGAGTTGTTTAGCGCAGCGGACAAGGCAATCAGACTATACGGCTTAAACACCCTCACTTAGCCATAGGAGTAGTATAATTAAGCAAGTCGCAGCCCTGGTCCAAGCAAGGGTCTTTGTCGACATTTGATCGAAAGTACCGATCCTTCGCGTGACGCGGAAAAAATCTCCAATGATTTTTTAACCCTCGAACAGCTGACCTGCTCTCGCCGTATCATGACAGTCAGTTTTCGGCTTTGTCTACTGAGGTGCTCATCCAGTGAAGGCCAGGGCACAATCGTAGTAGTTCTCCCTTTATAACCCTAACCGATAGGGTGGAACATAGGATAGCAAACACAGGAGCCGGGCAACCCAACTATTGACCAAAGACATGATTCGGAGCCAATGCATATAATGCTAAATTCGGGGTGCCGAACTTATATATAAGAAGTGTTCGGTCTTTCCTGCCATATTGCAGGGTGATAAGCAGCCCCTGGCGAATATGAAACATACAAAAGAGTACCGATGTAGCTAATAAGCAGATCAAAGTGAAATGGAATAAGGGGCAAGAGCCAAAAAAACGGGCCACACATCATTTTTATTATAGCTGAATGGATACGTCAAGGCGTATCTTATACAAACAGTGCGATAAGCACCCGGACTATTTAACATGCCGGGATCAAGAGGGAGCAGCATGCGGGTCCTGGGAAATAAGTAAAAATACCGTCAAGAAGAACGTATGGGGGTTACCCTGCACACCTATGCTGCATGCCCCCTTTGTATGTTGGTGTCAAAACGGGCGGATCTCGGGTAGGGGGTCCCGATCTGTGCGTCTAGGTTGATGGTAACAGGAAGCAAGGGACACAATGTTTACCCAGGTTCATGCCCTCTCGACGGAGGTAAAACCCTACTTCCTGCTTGATTAATATTGACGATATGAGTAGTACAAGAGTAGATCTACCACGAGATCGTAGAGGCTAAACCCTAGAAGCTAGCCTATGATGATTATGATTGTAATTGTGATCGGCCTTCTAAGGACCAACCTCTCCGGTTTATATAGACACCGGAGAGGGCTAGGGTTTACGTGGATTTGGTTACAAGGAAGGGAATATATATCCGGATCGCCAAGCTTGCCTTCCACGCCAAGGAGAGTCCCATCCGGACATGGGATGGAGTCTTGAGTCTTGTATCTTCACGCTTCAATAGTCCGGATGATGTATACAGTCCGGCTGTCTGGATACCCCCTAATCCAGGACTCCCTCAGTAGCCACGAACCGGGCTTCAATGACGATGAGTCCGGTAGCGATCTTGTCTTCGGCATTGCAGGGCGAGTTCTATCTCCGAATACTCCAAAGTAATTATCGAACACTTAGACCGTGTCCGGATCAGCGAGGTGATTCTCACATACCATCGCAAGGAACATAGCATAAATCTGATCTGCTGGCAATCTCCGTACATCATGCCTTTGCATCGTGGCCCAGTCCAACACGAACCGGCGTTTCTCGCCCCACCTCGACTCGCGCTGCGAGGCGGTTTTATTGGCACGTCCTGCCAAAGCAGAGATTGTGTTCCTCTTATTACGGGATCTTCCATCAATATGGGCGTGCGTAACCCTACGACGGCCGTCGGTATGACTCCGTGTGTTTTTAGATAAGCTTCAAGCGGTCTGGCGAGGACTCTTGATATTCACCCTCTTTACAAAGGGGCGAGGCCTATGCCTCTTTTCCACCTCCCTCGCCTTCTTGCACCTCGAGTTCTAACACCCGAGACCTAAGCTCCCACGCCCTAGATCCTCCAATATGTCCGGATCCAACCCTCAAGGCCGGTGGGTGGCCACCTCGATCCAAGAGGAGGACATTGCGATGCTTAGGGAGGTCGGATATCTGACCGCCGACATCCAGCCTGAGCTTCTGCTCCAGGGCAGGTCATCCCTACACCAGAGCCCAATGAGAGCGTCGTGTTTGTTCCTCACTTCCTCCGCGGTTTGGGCCTCACCCTCGATCCCTTTGTTAGGGGGCTCATATTCTATTACGGGCTGGATTTTCATGATCTAGCTCCGGACACTATCCTCCATATCTCGTTGTTTATCATTGTGTGCGAGGCTTTTCTCCACGTCACTCCACACTTCGGCTTATGGCTCAAGACCTTTAATGTGAAGCCGAAGATGATCGAGGGGCGACATACGGAGTGCGGAGGTGCCATAATAAGCAGGAACGCCGACGCCCCATGGCCAGAGGGTCCTTTCCCAGAAGTATCCGATGTATGGCAACGGAGTTGGTTTTATGTTACGGCTCCCAGAGGCACAAAGTGGGTAGCCGCTCCCGAGTTCCGCTCAGGCCCTCCGTCACAACCGGCGTCTTGGACCGATGTACGACGGAATTGGGGGCCCGCTGGTGATGTACCAGTACTGCAGAACCACATCCAGGAGCTTCTTGAGAGGGACATTAACCTTGTCAGCATAATTTAAGTGATGTTAATCTGACGGATGTTGCCGTGCCAACGCCGGCCTCTCCGGATGTGGGAGTTCAATCCGGAGGGTCCGCGGACTGTTAAGCACTTCTTGACTGAAGCTTCGAAGGGATGTGTAAATTATCCTTCGGACCACAAGTAGAGTGTCCGGACACCACCGAGGATGCGGGCCTAAGTTGCAATCGCCTAGATACCCAAGTAAGAAACCTTGATATCGGACACTTTATTTTATATTGGTCATAGTTGTTATTTTGAAAATCATCCATGGCCAGGAATGGCTCCGTAAGGCGGAGAGAATCAGGTGTCCGACGCCACTTCCCAAAGGCTCACCTAATCCCACCATTGCCAAGATGCTTGACCGGGTGCTCGGCAAAATGCCCTCAGGGAAAGACAAGGGGAAGAACGAAGAAACCGAACTTCACACGCCATGATCCTAACTGGGGAATTGTTACCTCCCAGGAGGAGGATAGTCGGGAAGGGAGGCTAAGGCCTCGTCAGCAGCGGGAAGAAAAGGGCTGCCTCCAAAGACTTGGAGACGGAGATGCCCAAACCATGGAAAAAGGTATCACCAGGGGGCTCTGCCACGACGGGCACCCTCACCGCGTCATGCCCACCAACGGGCCAGCCCTCCACCGAGCTGTAAGTTAATCGTTAATTCGAAGGTACTGCGTTTCTCCGAGATCAATAACCAGAATTTGTCTTTTGCAGTCCGGCTAGAAGCTCTACTCAACAGAGTTCGTCTTCGGGGGATCTTCCTCCGGAGATGATGGAGAGCGATACCCCACCCACCTCTCCGCCTCATGAAGCGGGCGACACTGAGGTGTTGTCACGGAGGAGTCCGGATCTGCTGAAGCCGAAAGCCAATACGTTAGTCGCCCTGAGCCCGGAGCGTTTGGCTCCCACGGGGGGCGATAAGAAGGGTCCGGCACAGTTCGATGTCCGACCGGTCATACTTACAGGCCTTCTGGAGCGAGCTGCACTCTCGGAGGAGCACCGCTCATTAATGAGCGCGGTGCTCAAGAAGATTTCATCCGCCACAAGTGGTTTGAATGAAGCATTTACGAGCTTGCTTAGAGGCTTTGAGGTATGTAGTGAAAAATACACTATTGTTTGGGTGTGAGGCATGCGCTAGGTGTGCTCCATATGGATAGTAGCCCCTTAGACTCTGGTTGCCCGCCCTAGGAGGCAAACGGGGGATCATATAGTAATGATTGTGCTATGCATATCCGCAGGTATCTAAGGGTCCGGTAGCCGACCACTCCGTTGAAGTTGCCGAGCTAAGGAGGCAGATCGGATCTATTGATGCCGAAATCACGCTGATGAACAAGCGGGCCGGATTTATCTACAAGGTATGTGCTCTGCTTTCCTTATTATGTTGTATAGGAAAATAAGGGACGGGCATAATATTAATGCAATATGCTTGGACTACAGATGGTCCTGCTGCCGTGGAAGCCCTAAGGGCGGAACTTGCCCAGGCCAAGGAGCAAGCTCGGGATAGCAGTGCGTCTGCCCTAAAGGCGGCCGAAGAATTGAGAGCCGAACAGGCTGCTCATCGCCGAAGCGAGGAAAAGATAGCCGAAATGGATGTGGAGTTGAAAAACGTCGCCGACCGGTATGAACTCCTTGAAAAGAAGAATAAGACTAATTCGGATGACCTGAACAAGGCACTTAATGCCACCAAGGAGATGCGGACCGAGGTCAGGGGTGTGCGGGAGGAGCTTCAACAGGCCGGTAAAATCGCGGATGGGGGCTCCTACTTACTGCAGACGAAGTTTTTGGATCCGAAGTATATGCTCCCCTGGATGGATGCTGGAGTCCTGCAGATGCGTATGCGGACTTGGCGAAGAGTGCCGCTGATGCAGCCATGTTTTTCGAGGATCAGGGTGATAAAGAAGTGGAGAAGCTTTTCTGGTCGCAATTCAATGCTCCCGCGCGTCCGCTGTCGTTAAGTGAGAAGATGGCTGTTGTGGCGGAGCTTCACAGGTTGTCCAGGCTTGCAATGCAGTCTGTAATAGACCATATTTGGCCAAGGGGGCCTAAGCCGGACAGTTACTTTGGTTTGGTGCAACAGTTCCTTAGGGCCGTGCCTCAGATCGATGCCATGAGGAGGTCGACGTGCATAGAGGGTGCACGAATGGCTCTTGCCCTCGTTAAAGCATATTGGACAGATATGGAGGCCACCGTTGTAGCGACCCAGACTCCGGCGGGAGGACAGTATCCAGCCGAGCACTATTTGGCACAGGTAACAGAAGGTGCCCGCTTAATAGAGGTGCGGTCTTGTGAAGAATGTCTTATTCGGTGTGACAGATCGAACCATTGTAAAAACAATGTTATTTTGGTTGTAAGACTATATTTATACTTTTTGCCGAAAGTATTATTGTGTCTCCTGTGGCGGCCGTTTATATATATATATATATATATATATATATATATATATATATATATATATATATATATGTGTGTGTGTGTGTGTGTGTGTGTGTGTGTGTGTGTGTGTGTGTGTGTGTGTGTGTGTGTGTGTGTGTGCGTGTGTGTGTGTGTGTGTGATTCAAAAGTTAGAGTCGTTGGCTTCAGCCCCACGCATACAATGCGGGTGTTCACGAAAAATATGCCTCATCACACTTGATCCAACGTCTTCGTCCATTAAGGAGGTGATCGCACGTCGAACTAGGCAACCGGACTATATAGCTGTAACACCTTTGCTTAGCCATGGGAGTCTAACGATGGGGCTACTATGTAGCCCCTGGTACTTTCGCGTGCATCCGAATACGACGCGGGTGTACTTGTCCGGGAAACGGTCCTTCGTTAATGCGGAGGGATCCTAAAGATTCCGATAAGTCTTCGAGTGGTTGAACAGTCTCTCGCTATATCATGACAGTCAGTTTTCGGCTTTCTCTACTGAGGTGCTCATCCGGAATAACCAGGGCACAATCGCAGTAGTTATCCTTTGGCCGCCTTAGCCGATAAGAACGGAACGTAAGGCAGCAAACCCAGGAGCCGAGAAAACCCAACATTTGACCAAAGACAAGATTCGGAGCTGATGCATATAAGGCCAAACTCGTGACGCTGAACACTCCCGAAGGTATTCGGACTTTGTAATAGAAAATGGGCTGAATAATGCCCTTTCATTATAAACCCTGTATTTCCAGGTACGTGCGTTAATCTGCATGGCGAAATGCCAATAACGGCAATATCCTCTGTGGGTGTAGTACCCATGGGATGTGTGAACAACAAGAGGCAATATAAAAGGTTTACACAGGGGCTTAATCTAAAAAGAAACCTTTGAGCGGGGCCCTGCTGCACATCTGCGCCTTTGTCTCCGTTGTGCCGTTTCCTAGAAGGGTATCGCACGCGTTGTGTCTGTAAAAAAGAAAACTCGTGTAGGAGAGTACAACGTAATTATGCGATGGATAGTAAAAGTGTAAGGCGTTGGCCTGCCAATAAGGTTGAGCCAAGTGTGGGGCTATATTGAATATTTATAGCCCATAGTATCCTCTATGGGATTACATGTTCGGCACCCTGGTTCATTTTTATCCAGGCTGCCGGACCCGTCTAACCGTGTCCGTGGTCTTGACGACCAGTCATGCTTTTTGGTATCGGAGGCCGCTTAGAGTTCGGCTGCTAGAGCCGTCGCGTGTTCCTCTGCGTGTGAAGAGCGCTCTGTGTTTCCGTTAAGCCACGTGGACCGGGCATCATGATTGTAAGGTAGGCATAGTGTGGTATTGCGTTGAAGCGGACAAAGGCCGCTCTTCCAAGCAATGCGTGATAGCTGCTTTGGAAGGGTGCGATGGTGAAGAGTAGTTCTTCGCCACGAGTTGCACTGGGAGCGAATGTTACCTCGATGACGGAGCCCTGCCGTAGGCTTCAACGCGCTGGTATTACCCCTTCAAAGGTGGTGTTGCTTTGGCTGATTCTGGATGGGTCTATCCCCATTCTGCGGACAGTGTCCTGGTATATTAAATTGAGACTACTGCCGCCGTCCATAAGGACGTGGGTGAGATGGTATCCGTTGATTATTAGGTCAAGCACCAAGGCCACCGATCCTCCGCGCCGAATACTAGTTAGGCGGTCCGTGTGATCGAAGGTGACCGGACAAGCCATCCAGTAGTTAGGTGTGGGTACGATGGGCTCTATAGCGTCTGGCGTCTTTGGTAGCGTTCGTGCCTTCTCGTGGATGTGTGAGTCGCTTGGATCATGTGAACTGTTTTAACCTCTGGTGGGAATTTTTACATCCCCTAGTGTTGGTGGACGAGGTTCATCCTCGTCTTCACTTGGTGTTTCCCTTCCCTTGTGTTCGGCATTTAATTTGCCGGCCTGCTTGAAGACCCAGCACTCTCTGTGCGTGTGGTTCGCATGAGTTTGTCGAAGTGCCATGAATTTGGCACGATCATCGAACTTCTGTTCAGACCGGTCGGTCCCTCTTTACTGCCTTTAGGTGGCTTCTTTTGTTGATCGGGTCGAGAGCCCCTGAATCCGGCGTTTACCGTTGTGTTGTCTGGGCTCTCTTGTTTTGCCGTTTGTTTTTATTATGTCGTGACTTCCCGTTGCCATCCCATATTTCGGATGTGCTGGGATCGTTGGTGCCTTTACGGGCCAGCCAGCTGTCTTCACCCACACAAAAGCGGGTCATAAGGCTTGTTAAGGCAGCCATTGTCCTTGGCTTTTCTTGGGCGAGGTGTCTGGCGAGCCACTCGTCGCGGATGTTGTGTTTGAATGCTGCTAAGGCTTCGGCATCCGGACAATCGACAATTTGATTCTTCTTAGTGAGGAATCTGTTCCAAAGCTTGCGGGCGGACTCTCGTGCTGTTGGATTATGTGACTTAAATCGTCCGCATCCGGAGGCGGACATAAGTCCCTTGAAAATTGGCCTGGCGTCCTCGAGTTCCTCCCAACTCCCAATTGAATTTTCGGGGAGGCTTTTCAACCAGTGTCGAGCTGGTCCCTTCAACTTGAGGGGAAGGTATTTGATGGCGTGGAGGTCGTCCACACGAGCCATGTGAATATGCAGGATAAAATCCTCGATCCAGACCCACAGGTGCCCGTTCCGTCGTATGCCTCTATGTTCACAGGTTTGAAGCCTTGTGGAAATTCATGGTCGATGCTTCTTCGGTGAAGCACGAGGGGTGGGCAGCCCCTACATGTCTGGGCGTCTTTGTGGCATGCCGTCGGCTCTTGCTGTGTCCGGTGCATATTCCGAACTGGTATTTGCTTGGTATGATCGTTTTGGTGACCATAGTCCCTCGCCGGGGTGTGTCCTTTAGATCCGTAGATGGGCCTGGCCGTGCCGGCTTTCTTATCCAGGTGCTCACGCAAATCGTGCGCGGCGTCGGTAGCCGCTCTGTTGCAGTTATGAAGCGGTACGTCTGGCCTCCTGGTCGTGTTATTCTTTGGTGAAACGGCCTCGTCATTGAATTCTGGCAGTAGCATACGTTTTGGATAGCTCTTTGTATGGCGATCGCCGCCATATCTTTCTTCAGTGTCTAGCACTTTATTCCATCTGCGATTGAGCGTTTCCTGTGCGGCTTTTAGCCGTTGCTTCTGCTTCTATAGACTTCTTGCGGTGGCCATAAGCTTTCTGTGGAGGTTATCTCGTTCCATGCGTGTTTCCGGGATGATGAATGCGTCGTCATCCGGACTTTGTTCTTGTCCTGGGGCAGTTTGATGAACTCGTCCCTCGGGATCATTGTGATCGGGCGTCCGCTCCGAACTATGTTCGGCATGACCTGGCTCGTCCTGCTCCATCGCTGGGTCCGTATGGTCATTGTTGCCTTTGGAGTTGACTGGGGTCTCGATCCTTCTGGCACTCTTGTCGCTATTTTCACTGTTGCTAGACTTTGAGCGGCGTCTGCGCCGTCGTTTTGGCTTTTTCCCGGGGGTTTTATCTTCCGGATTGTTGCCGTCGTCCTCCTTGGGCGTGTCCACCATGTATATGTCATGTGATGAGGTAGCAGTCCAGTGCCCTAGAGATTCTGAATCTTCTCCTGCATCTCGTCCATCCCGTCGATGCCTTCGGAGTCGAAGTCAAGCACGTCGGTTAAATCATCAACCGTGGGATTTAAGTGGGTGGTGGGTGGGCAACGGATTCCTTCGTCGCCTGCTTTCCACTCGGGCCGGACATAGTTCGACCAAGAGCCTCCTGACAGAGAGAGAGAGACTTTAATGAGTTCAGCATGTCGCCAAAGGGCGAGTGCTGGAAGATATCCGCAGCGGTGAACTCTATTACCGGAGCCCAACCAGGCTCGGTGGACTCGGGAGTGTGTGGACTGGAACCCACAATCGGATACGAGTCCGGGGGTCCGGAGTCACAGGCTTCCTCAGAAGTGAGGCCTTTGTTCGTCTGCACCGTCGATGAGTGTACGGCCTGCGGGGCGGGGTCCATCCCTCCGTCCTTAGGCCACGCAGCCTGCTACGGATTTAGGTCCGGGGCTTCTGCAGGGGTGATATCTCGAGCATTGTCCGACAGCAGGTCTAAGTCGTGCTCGTCGTGACTGTCCGGTGCTCCTGGCATAGGCCCGAATCCGTTGGAGATCAAGCCTCCACGAATGTCCTTCGTGTAGTTCAGGTTTCCGAACCTGATCTGGTGGCCAAGGGCATAGCTGTCGATCTGCTCCAGATGGCCAAGCGAATTAGCCTGCAGTGCGAAGCTGCCGAACACAAAGATATGTCCGGGGAGAAAAGTTTCACCCTGGACCGTATCATTGACGATGATTGAAGGATCCATCGAGCCTTGCAGCGACGACACAGAGGAACTCTCAATGAAAGCACCAATGTCGGTGTCAAAACCGGCGGATCTCGGGTAGGGGGTCCCGATCTGTGCGTCTAGGCTGATGGTAACAGGAAGCAAGGGACACAATGTTTACCCAGGTTCGGGCCCTCTCGATGGAGGTAAAACCCTAGTTCATGCTTGATTAATATTGACGATATGAGTAGTACAAGAGTAGATCTACCACGAGATCGTAGAGGCTAAACCCTAGAAGCTAGCCTATGATGATTATGATTGTAATTGTGATCGGCCTTCTAAGGACCAACATCTCCGGTTTATATAGACACCAGAGAGGGCTAGGGTTTACATGGAGTCGGTTACAAGGAAGGGAATATAATATCCGGATCACCAAGCTTGCCTTCCACGCCAAGGAGAGTCCCATCCGGACACGGGATGGAGTCTTGAGTCTTGTATCTTCACGCTTCAATAGTCCGGATGATGTATACAGTCCGTCTGTCCGAATACCCCCTTATCCATGACTCCCTCAGCTGGTGATCAGGCTTGCGGGAAAAGGAACCTGAAACAGAAAGGAAGAAGTGTGTCCGGGGTCAGTCTTAGACGAACTATAGATCCCGGGTTAGCTAGTGCCTCCATCGATGTCCATGGAATTTCGAGTGCGTACCTATGTACGCGTGGTACGAATGCCACTACTTCATTGGGACCGAGACGGAGGCCAAATTGCTAGTCGAGCTCTTGACGAGCCTTGCTGTCCTGCTGTAGTGTAGTTTGGAACTTCTTGATGGTGTCCAGGGGCTCGGCAGCCGCACTATGGTGCTTCTTGAGAAGGCCGCTCTGTACCTCTGCTGCTAGGGCGGCGGTGTGTCCCTTTGTTTGGAGGGAGAATTTCGTGTTGCCATTGACTGTGATGACGGCGCGTGGGCCGGGCATCTTGAGCTTGAGATAAGCGTAGTGTGGCACTGCATTGTATCTAGCGAACACTGTTCGTCCGAGCAGTGCGTGGTAGCCACTGTAGAATGGGACGATGTCGAAGATTAACTCCTCGCTTCGGAAATTATCCGGAGAACCGAAGACCAGTTCTAGCGTGATTGAGCCCGTACAGCGGGCCTCGACGCTTGTTATGACTCCTTTGAAGGTAGTCTTTGTTGGTTTGATCCGTGAGGGGTCAATGCCCATCTTCCGAACTGTGTCTTGATAGAGCAGGTTGAGGCTGCTACCACCGTCCATTAGGACTCATGCTAGGTGAAATCCGTCGATGATTGGGTCGAGGACCAATGCGGCCGAACCGCCATGACGGATACTGGTTGGGTGGTCTCGGCGATCAAAGGTGATCGGAAATGATGACCATGGATTGAATTTGGGGGCGACTGGCTCTACCGCGTAGACGTCCCTGAGTGCACGCTTAAGCTCCCTTTTGGGGATGTGTGTAGCATATATCATGTTCACCATTTTGAATTGAGGGGGAAATTTCTTCTGCCCCCCCCCCAGTATTCGACCGCCGGGGCTCTTCGTCCTCGTCCTCACTTTGTGATCCCTTTTCCTTGTTTTCAGCATTTAACTTGCCAGCCTGCTTGAAAACCCAACAATCCCTATTGGTATGATTAGCTTGCTTTTCCGGGGCGCCGTGTATCTGGCACGGACGGTCGAGTATGCGGTCCAGGCTGGAAGGTCCTTCATTGTTTCTTTTATAGGGCTTCTTCCGCTGGCCGGACTTAGAGCTAGTGAATCCGGCGTTGACTGTGGCGTCATCGGTGTTGTTGTCATTGCTTCGGCGTTTGTGTCTGTTGTGCCGAAGCTTGCCAGTGCTATTCTTGGCCTCCGAGGGGCCTGTCTCGCTGGCTGTGTTGTTACTACGGGCCAGCCAACTGTCCTCTCCCGCGCAAAAGCGGGTCATGAATGCCGTGAGGGCTGCCATGGACTTCGGCTTTTCTTGCCCGAGGTGGCGTGCTAGCCATTCGTCGCGGATGCTGTGTTTGAAGGCTGCTATGGCCTTGGCATCCGGACAGTCAACGATCTGGTTCTTTTTAGTTAGGAACCTAGTCCAGAATTTTCTGGCTGATTCTCTAGGTTGTTGAACTATGTGGCTTAAGTCATCAACATTTGGTGGCCGGACAGAAGTTCCTTGGAAGTTGTCTAGGAAAGCTTCTTCCAAGTCCTCCCAGCTGCTGATAGAATTTTCAGGCAGGCTATTAAGCCAGTGTTGAGCTTGAGTGGGAGCTTGAGTGGATGTGGAGGATGAAATCCTCGATCCACACTACGGGATCGGTTGTGCCGTCGTATGATTCGATATTGACGGGCTTGAATTCCTCGGGGAATTAGTGATCCAGTACCTCGTCTGTGAAGCAGAGAGGGTGTGCGGCGCCTCTGTACCGTGCCGTGTGGCGGCGTAGCTCTGATGGAGTCTGTCTGCGGCATTCGGACCGGGCGTGGTTAGGTTTGTCACGTCCGAATAGGTAGCCGTCTTCGTGCCTCGAGGCACGTTCTCGAGATCCGTAGATCGATCTTGTATGTCCTGCTCTACTGTCCAGGGTGTGCCGGAGGTCATACGTGTGACCCCGAATTCTTCCATCTTTATTTTTATAGGGCGGTTTGGCAGGCTGTTGTTCGGCCTGAGTTGCCGCTTTATCCCGACCACGTGGTGGCCAATCGACCGCCCTGTCTCGACCACGTGGTGGTCGTTTCACATTACGCGAGGGAGATGTGTGCTCCGGTTCCTCCTCATCGAATTGAGGTAGCAGTCTGCGTTTTAGGTAGCTCTTGGTTGGGCGCTTGAGGCTGTATTCTTCCGCTGTCAGGACGTCAGTCCATCTGTCGGTGAGCAGATCTTGTTCAGCTTGAAGCTGCTGCTGCTTCTTTTTCAGGCTCCTTGCAGTGGCTATGAGTTAAAGCTGAAAGCGCTCCTGCTCCAGAGGGTCCTCAGGTACGATGAAATCTTTGTTGACGAGGCTTGTCTCCTCTTCGGAGGGTGGACGGTAACTATCGTCCCCTGAGTCATCTTCTACGGCCTGCTCATCAGGGTTGTCTTACCGGTCGTCATGTTCCTCCTGTTCGGATGTAGCGCCGACAGGGTCTTCATTGTTTTCGGCGTTTCCCGGAGTGCTATTTTCTCCGGTACCAGTATTGCTATCCTTTGAGCGGCGAGGCTCAGAACGGCGTTTAGGGCGTCGGCGCTTGGACTGCGTCTCGGAAGTTTTATTCTTATCTGGCTCTTGTTTGTCGTTGCCAGATCCCTTGGGTGTATCAACCATGTATACATCGTACGAAGAGGTGGCCGTCCAACGTCCAGTGAATGGCGGGTCTTGGCCTTGCTCATTATCGGCATCGTCGTCCATACCGGTGATGTCTTCAGAGCCATAGTCAAGCACGTCGGGTAAGTCGTCGACGGTGGCTATGAAGTGGGTGGCAGGTGGGAAGCAAAATTCCTCGTCGTGCGCCTCTAGCTCGAACCGAACATAGTTTGGCTGTGAGTCTTCCTCCAAGGAAAAGTTCTTCAAAGAATTTAGTACGTTACCCAAAGGCGAATGCTAGAAGACGTCTGCGGCGCTAAATTTGAAAATCGACAACCGATCCAGCTCGGTGTCCACAGGTGTATCCGTTCCGGAACGTGCAGCCAGAAACGAGTCCGGGGTTCCGTTGGCGCAAGCATTGCAGGAAGCCGAGTCCGTGTGTGGCTGGCCTTGGAGGGCGTGATCTGCTTTGGTACAGAGGCCGTTGCAGCAACAGGATCCATCTCCTAGGTGTGCTCCGATGACAGATTTAGGTCATGTTCATTGGAGAAAGGGGGAGCGATCGCCACAGTATCAAATCCCTCGAAGGTCAAGTCTCTACGGATATTCACAACGTAGATTAAGCTTTCGAACTTGACCTAGTGGCCAGGGGCGTCACTATAGATCTGCTCCAGATGGCCAAGCAAGTTGGCTCGCAGTGCGAAGCCGCCGAATACGAAAATGTGCCCAGGGAGGAAGGTTTCTCCCTGGACCACATCATTACTGACGATCGAAGGGGACATCGAGTCCTTTGCCGATGGCATAGTGGAACGCTCAATGAAAGCACCAATGTCGGTGTCAAAACCGGTGGATCTCGGGTAGGGAGTCCCAAACTGTGCGTCTAGGATCGATGGTGATAGGAGACGGGGGACACAATGTTTACCCAGGTACGGGCCCTCTCTATGGAGGTAATACCCTACTTCCTGCTTGATTGATCTTGATGAATATGAGTGTTACAAGAGTTGATCTACCACGAGATCGTAATGGCTAAACCCTAGAAGTCTAGCCTATGAGTATATGGTAATGAATCTGTCCTATCCGGACTATGCTCCCCGGTTTATATAGACACCGGAGAGATCTAGGATTACATGGATTCGGTTACATAAGAGGGAATCTTCATAGTCGGTCACCAAGCTTGTCTTCCACGCCAAGTAGAGTCTAATCCGGACACGGGTATAGTCTTCGGCCTTCACGCCTTCACAACCCATTAGTCCAGCCCAGTAGATAACAAGTCGGACGCCCGAGGACCCCTTAGTCCACTACTCCCTTAGTGGTCTCCAAGGTCTTGACGCTTCAACACCACCAAGACGAAGACCAACGGTGCCACATGTTCCACACAAAGGTCGGCATCAATGGGCGTTCCGTGAATGTAATCATCGACGGAGGAAGTTGTCACAACTTGGCAAGTGAAGAGCTATGTTCCAAGCTGCAATTGGTCAAGAAGAAGCACCCTCGTCCCTACAAGGTGCAATGTCTAAGAGACTCCGACATCATTCAAGTGGAGCATACGATGCAAGTTTCTTTCAAGATTGGTGCCTACGAGGACACCTTGGAGTGTGATGTCGTTCCTATGTCGGTGTGCCACCTTCTCTTGGGACGACCTTGGCAATTTGACCGTCGAGTCATCCACAACGGACGAACCAACTACTATAGCTTCAAGATGAAAGGCAAGGAATATGTGCTTCGACCAATGTCACCAAGCCAAGTGATCGCCGATAAGCAAGCATCCACCCATCATGGAGATCCTAGTGAGAGAGTGATCCACCAAAAATAAAGTGAGAGCCACAAGCCAAAATTGAGCGCCTCTTCGCCAAGAGAGAAAAACTTAGTCCTCCTAGCCACGAAAAGCGAGATGAGAGAAGTGTGTGAGAACCCGTCGAGTGTCATCCACTTTGTTCTCCTATGCAAAGATGAGGTGGCAAAATCTACCCTCCTAATCCTCTTCCTATAGTGTTTTCTAACTTGTTGCAGGAATTCGAGGATGTCTTCCCTGATGAGCTACCTTCCGGTCTTCCTCCTCTACGTGGCATTGAACATAGGATCGACCTCATCCCCGGAGCACCTCTTTCGAACAAGGCTCCCTACCCCATTAACCCCGAAGAAACTAAGGAGATCCAACGGCAAGTACAACAACTCATCGACAATGGTCATGTACGTGAAAGCTTAAGCCCTTGTGCTGTTCCGGTTATACTTGTGCCCAAGCAAGATGGTAGTTTTCGCATGTGCTCCGATTGTAGACCCATCAATGCTATCACCGTTCGTTATAGATATCCCATTCCTTGCCTAGATGATATGCTAGATGAGCTTAGCGGTGCCACCATTTTCTCCAAAATTGATCTTAAAAGTGGCTATTATCAAATCCTCGTACAAGAAGGTGATGAATGGAAAACCTCTTTCAAAACAAAATTTGGCTTGTACGAGTGGTTGGTTATGCCTATGGGTTTATCGGAAGCTCCCGGTACTTTCATGCGTCTTATGCATTTTGTGCTTCGTCCTTACATTGAAGTTTTTGTTGTGGTCTACTTCGATGACATACTTGTTTTTAGCAAATCCATCAAAGATCATCTAAAACATGTTCGGGCTGTTTTGCAAACTCTTCACAAGGAACGTCTCTATGCAAACATGAAAAAGTGCACTTTTGGTGTTGACAAGCTTGTTTTCTTGGGTTTCGTTGTTTCCTCAAAGGGCGTTCATGTTGATGAGTCTAAAATTGAAGCAATTAAAACTTGGCCACAACCCACCAATTTGCAACAAGTGCGGAGTTTTCTTGGCCTTGCGGGTTCCTATCATTGCTTTGTGAAAGATTTTAGCACCATTGCCGCACTGTTGCATGCCTTGAGTAAGAAAAATGCTCCTTTTGTTTGGGGACCTTGCAATCAACCGCTTTTGATGAGCTCAAATCCTTGCTTACTCATGCTCCGATTCTTGCTTTGCCCAACTTTGACAAAACTTTTGAGGTTCATTGTGATGCGAGTGGTAATGGAATTGGTGGAGTTTTGATGCAAGAAAAGCGAGCTATTGCATATTTTAGTGAAAAACTCTCTGGTGCTCAACTTAACTACCCCATCTATGATAAATAATTGTATGCTCTAGTGCGTGTGTTGCATACTTGGGAACATTATCTTCGACCGCATGAGTTTGTCATACATACCGATCATGAGACACTTAAGTACCTTAAAGGACAAACCAAGTTGAATAAATGACATGCTAAATGGAGTGAATTTATTGAACTTTCCCCTATGTGATCAAGTACATTAAGGGCAAAGAGAATGTTGTGGCGGATGCCCTTTCCTGCAAATGCATGTTACTTACTCAACTTGAATTGAATGTTGTCGGATTTGATCATATCAAAGATTTATATGAGCATGATGTGACTTTCGCTACTCCTTATGCTAAGTGTGTGACACATACTTCTTGGGAACGATACGATATCAAAGATGGTTACCTTATGAGAGCTAACAAACTATGCATACCCGAGTGTTCTCTTCGTTTGTTACTTTTGCAAGAGGCTCATGGAGGTGGACTCATGGGACAATTTGGACGCGACAAGACTTTTGCCACGCTCTCCAAGAACTACTTTTGGCCCAAGATGTTTCGCGAGGTCGCCCGCTTTACCAACCGGTGCTCTACATGTTGCAGAGCTAAGTCACAATCTCAATCCGATGGTTTACATATGCCTTTACCTATTCCACACCAACCTTGGGAAGACATTAGCATGGATTTTGTGCTTGGATTGTCTAGGACTCAAAATGGCAAGGACTCCGTATTTGTTGTGGTGGACCGAGTCTCTAAAATGGCTCATTTTATCCCATGCAATAAGATAGATGATGCTTCACATGTTGCCAATCTCTTTTGTAGGGAAATCTTGAGGTTGCACGGTGTGCCAAAGACAATTGTGTCGGATCGAGACGTCAAGTTCTTAAGCTACTTTTGACAGACACTATGCGCCAAGCTCGGAATCAAGCTTCTCTTCTCCATGGCGTACCACCCTCAAACCGATGGCCAAACGGAAGTCACCAACCGAACGCTTGCAATTCTCCTACGCATGTTGATAAAGAAGAACATCAAGGAGTGTGAGGAGTGCCTACCCATCGCCGAGTACGCCTACAACCGCGCAAGACACTCTACAACCGGCAAGTCCCCCTTCGAGGTTTTCTATGGCTTCAACCCATTGTCATCATTGGACATCCTTCCTCTACCGCTTCAAGAACGAGTTAACATGGACGCAAGCGCAAGAGCCACCAGCCTCAAAAAGATGCATGAAGAAACACGTTCCATGATCGAGCGCCAAGTACAACGACTCGCCTCCAAGGTCAACATCAAGAAGTCTCCGATGGTGTTCCAACCGGGTGATCAAGTATGGATACATCTACGCAAGGACCGCTTCCCTAAAGAACGCTACTCCCGAGAGCCGGCGGTCCATTGAAGGTGCTAGCACGCTACAACGACAACGCCTACAAGGTCGACATTCCACGTGACAAGTACAACGTTAGCGACATCTTCAACGTCCAAGACTTGGCCAAGTACCATGGGGATGAAGAGCACGATCCGTGGACGGATCTCTCCCAAGGGGGGGCGAGATGATGTGGAGCATCCCTCGACTACTCGCACCGACACTCCATCACCACCACAAGCACCAAGAGGGCCAATGACAAGAGCACACGCACGCAACATCAAGAATGAGGTGAACTCTTTCCTACTCAAGTCTCATTCATGTGAGAATTGGATTCTACCTCAAACGGAAACATTGTTCATTCTCAGGTACGAGGAAGACGACCGTGAGAAGGAGAGGAAGGAGACTCGAGCGACCACGGAGCAAGGGAAAGAAGAGAAGAAGGAGAAGAGTGAAGAAGAGAGCAAGGAGGCGAAACCCCCTGAACAACCCGGGTGCCCGGTCCCTCCTCCCTGGCAAGCACGCCTCGCCCGGGTGCCCGCCACTTGGGCTCTGGTGCCGGGCCTCATGAGCCGCTTGCCACCCAGGTGCCGGGACTTGGGCCCCAGTGCCCACCGTCGCCCGGCCAGCCGCTGGGTGCCACCCCGGGTGCTCGGGCTTGAGGCCCCGGCTGCCCGGCCCATGCCCCAACCGACCTCCTGCTGCACCCCCGGGTGCCCGGGCCTTGGGCCCCCGGGTGCCCGGCCTCTCCCAGTCGCGCCTCTGTGTAGGCCGGGTGCCCGGCCCCAAGTGCCCCGGGTGCCCGGACCCCTCCGGGACAGCTCGTGTTTTTTTGGGTTTTGCCCATGTAACCCCTCTCCCCCTCCTAGTCCGTTCCTAGACTATAAGTATCTTTATCCTAGGTCATTTGTGGGTTAGCAAAGTATTTTTAGAACACCAAAGATAGCTTTGCTCCTTGTATCCTCCTCCTCTTGGAGATGAAGACCCCTCTTTGGGAAGAATCCTTGGGATTATCAAGCCCTCCTCTTGAAGGAGATCAAGATCAAGACCTCACCTAGTGGGAAGAACTTACCTAGTGCTATTTTCCTTGAATTGTTCATGTAATCTTGTGGATCTCTTGTGTGCTACACTAGTGGATGTGATATTGGGTTTGTTTGAGTGATTTGTGCCTTGTGTTCTTGAGTGTTCTTCCTCCTTTCCCCCCTCCAAGTGTGAAAAGATCCCCTCTAGGGTTTCACCCTACAACACGATGTTTACCCAGGTTTGGGCCCTCTCTATGGAGGTAATACCCTACTTCCTGCTTGATTGATCTTGATGAATATGAATGTTACAAGAGTTGATCTACCATGAGATCATAATGGCTAAACCCTAGAAGTCTAGGATATGTGAATATGGTAATGAGTATCCGCCTATCCGGACTATGCTCTCCGGTTTATATAGACACCGGAGAGATCTGGGGTTACATGGAGTCGGTTGCATAGATAGGAATCTTCATAATTGGTCGCCAAGCTTGCCTTCCACCCCAAGTAGAGTCCAACCTGGCCATGGATACAGCCTTCGGCCTTCATATCTTCATAGCCCATCAGTCCGGCCCATTGATAATAGGTCGGATGCCCGAGGACCCCTTAGTCCAGGATTCCCTCAGTAGCCCCCGAACCAGTCTTCAATAACGAAGTGCCCGGCACACAGATTGTCTTCGACATTGCAAGGCGGGTTCCTCCTCCGATGACTTCCAAGTAATATATTCGGCTGTTGATTCAATGTCGCTCCCCTCATCTTCTGTGCGTTAATAACTTCGTCTTCCATGTGTCGAGCGAATGCGGAAGGTCAGTGTGTTTTTGCAAATAACACCCCATCCATGCAAGGCCGGGTGCCTATTTAAATGGACTGGATCTTAGATCCATTCGATGCTACGCTGAGAAAATCCTCGGAGACTGCTAGGAGAGATTATTCCAACATGGCTAGCATTCCCAGCTCCTCCTCCCATTCCGACCAAGAGAAAGGCGGGTGGGTGAAGTGCTCTGTGTCCCACAATCAACTGACGAAGTTGCAAACGCAGGGATTTCTTCCTCCCGCGGATCTGGTCCCTGACCGAGCAGGATTGGCCTCTTTTAATGGTGAGACTCAGGCGACGGATTTCCCCAACCCATCTGGGGGAGAGCGAGTGTGTTTTGTCCCCTTCCTGCTAAGAGGCGTTGGATTTCCAATCCATCCGTTTCTCCGAGGGCTTCTGGAATATTATGGCCTCCAACTGCACAACTTCACCCCTGCCTCCATTCTGCACATTGCGGGTTATGCCGCTTTATGCGAATTATTTCTGGGCATCGAGGCCCATTTTGAGCTGTGGAGGAAGTTGTTCTGCCTTGTCCTGCGTAATCACGAGGGGTCAATATTTGAAGTGGGTGGAGCCAAAGTGTGGCATATTGCCGATACCGGATATCTGTCCGGCACACCAAGGAAGGCGTCTGACGAATGGCCTTCCGAATGGTTCTATATTGAGGACGTCGCACTTCCTGACCCAGTTCGAAAGGGTCTTCCCGAGTTTGCGAGCGTTCCGCTGAAGAAACGCCACAGTTGGCGTCCCCGGAGTCGCGAAGAGGATGACAGTGCGGAAGTTCGTCAACTCATGAGCAAGATAAAGATGCTCGCTAAGTCCGGACTCACAATAATCGAGGTAATGGCGACCTCCATAGTGCGAGGGGTTCAGCCGCTATAATACAGAGGGCTGCCAATGTGGCACTACAATGGGGAGGATGACGCATCCCGCTGTGGCCGGAAAGGTCCAGATACTCCCGCCACTCTGGCTAAGATATTGGCCGGGCTATTTAATGGGGAGTAAGAGGAATTTCTTTGCATTAAGCGCAGAGATGGGTATTCTATGTATGATCCTCCCAGTTTGGTAAGCTTCCACCCCTCTGTTTTGTTCCTTCCCTTGTAGGCTCACCTTTGTGTTGACCAGGACGGGCAATATGGAGGTAGCCCGAACGCGCAAGGGAATCCTTAGACGTTCCACGCAATGATTATCCGATTATACTCCGGATCCGCACGCAGCTTCGTCTTCCCTGGTCTCAGCAGGTGCCACGGTCATATTTCTTTTCCATTATTACCTGTCTTATACGCATCGACATACTATTTAAATAAAACATGTGGATTTGTATGACGCTTCTCTGCTGTCATTTCTTACTAAAATTCTTTTGTCGAGTGGAACCCATACGCCGTGATATGCCTTTAAACGTGCCAGGGGCTTCGTTTTACTGACAGTACGACAATAAAGTCCGAACACCTTCGTGGAAGTTCGGCACCCCGAACTTATAGCATTATATGCATCAGCTCCGAATCATGTCTTGGGTCAATAGTTGGGTTTGCCTGGCTCCCATGTTTTGGTACCTTACGTTCCGCTATATCGGCTAAGGTAGCACTGCGAGAACTACTGCGATTCTGTCCCGGTTTTTCCGGACGAGTACCATAGTAGAGAAAGCCGAAAACTGACTGTCATGATACGGCGAGAGCTGGTCAGCTGTTCGAGAGGTCATAAAATCTTTAAGGATTTATCCCGCATAATGCCATAACCAATGCAGCGTGCGATGGATAGGTTTTTTCTCCGATCAGGTGCTTATAGAGCCCCTAGTACGGTATTCCGAACACCAGGGGCTGCACCTACCTTACTAAAGCTCATATGGCTAAGTGAGAGTGATAAAGCCCTATAGTCCGATTGCCTGGTTCGTTGTGCTGAGCACCTCCTTCGAAGGACCCAAAACTGGGATAAAGAGTGATCGGGTTTATCCTGAACAACCCGTGCATTTCTTAAGTAAAGGTTTGACGATCGGCCAACTCTCAGGTTTAACATATAAAACGGCCGCATAGGAGGGTAAACTTTTATTTAACAAGAAATAAATAGTATAAATGACCCTGTTCAGACGTTTACAAAGGACAACATGATTCACATTCATGGAAATATAATGTCCTTCGTGCATAGCTTCGCGGCAAGGTAGGATCCTTTAAGGACATTCTCATAATATAATTCGGGCTTGCGGTGCTCCTTCCCCTCTGGCGGACTTCAGTCATCGGCTTCTCAGCATCCATCTTCCCCAAGTGCACCTTTGCGCGGGCGAAGGCCATTCGCACACCTTCTATGCAGACCGACCGCTTGATGACATCAAGTCGGGGGCAAGAGCTTACAAGCCGCTTCACGAGCCCGAAGTAGCTGCTTGGAATCGGCTTGGCGGGCCATAACCGGATAATTAAATCCTTCATGGCTAGTTCCGCCCCTTATGCAGTTCGATCAGCTGTTTAAGTTGACCGGCAAAAGGCACCGGATAATTCGGTGCCAAATACTGCGACCAGAAGAGCTTATCTGCAGCGTTTCTTTCTTCAGCCCGGTAGAATTGGGTGGCATCCGCTATGCTGCGGGGAAGCTCCGCAAACACCCCTGGAGAAATCCGAATTCAAAATCAGAAACATAATCTTCTCCTCCAAAACTTGCTTTACAAGGAGAAAGCCTTACCCGCTGCGATCTTCCTCGCCTCTTGGATCCCCTGTAGGGTGCTTTGGGTTTCCCCCCGGGCATCGCTCACGGCCTGATGCGCCTTGGTGAGTTTGGATTCTTTCTCTGTTACACTCTGCTCCAAGGTCTCGCATTTTTTCACGGCCTGTTGCAGCTCCTGCTCAGCTTTAATCACCCTGGCCTCGTACTTCTCACTGAGGGCCTGCTCTGCGGCTGCCTTTTCCTCAGCCTTGGCCACAACCTTCTTAAGAGCCTCGACTTCGGTCATCATCCCTAGAGAAAATCAGGGAACATATTCTATAATACTGCAAATTTGATTGCACTAAACACGAACAACACTTGTGCATACCCTGTTTATCTCCCAACTGCATTTTCAACTGGCCAAGTTCTTCTTTGGCCCGCTCCAGACTTTGATTCAGTCCGGAGATTTCTGCAGTATGGGAGGCAGCAGCCGCTACGGACGCCTGCTTATAACAAAATAGAAATAGATGTCATTCAATGAGTCTTCATGCGAACATAAATTTGATCCTATGTCCGGTTTCTTCTGTCACCGAACAGTGTATCAGGGGCTACTATCCATACTATGACACTCTTCGAAAAACACACCTCAAAACCTTTTATAAGGCTGATACAAGCTCCATTCAGTCCACTCTCAGCAGACTGAATCTTCTCAATAACCGCACCCATAAGGGCACGGTGTTCATCGATGATGGAGGCGTGCTTCAGCGCCACCAACAAAGCATCCGACGCCTCTGGTTGGACAGAGGTCGTTGGTATACCTCCTCCAGCTGAGAGAGGCTGCCTGCTTGATTCTTGAGCCGTATTGGTCTCCGGAACGGCATCTGGCTGGGAGCCGAATTCAAGATGGCCCCCGCCGTCAGCTCCCATGGGAATCTGCTCCCCCATGTGTTCGGCCCCCAAAGTTTGACCTCCAGGTGCCGCCTTCACGGTCTTTCCCTCTCCTTCTGGGCCGAGGTCCCTCTAGGACGAAGCCTCGATGGTATTCACCTGGTTGGAGGAAGGGGCCTTTGGGGGCGTCCCGCTTCCCATAGCATCCGAGCTCAGCGAATCCTCTGATGAGGATTGTTCGGTACGGGACCTCGCCGAACTACAAAAACATATGGCTCGGGTTAAAAAATTACACCATGATAAGTCTGGACGCGTAAGCATGGTTGAACTGTATATACCCACGGGTTCACCAGGGGCTGGACCGTGGGGTCCCACGCCGGGCCACTGTCGGTGGCGGCAGCGGACTCCTCCGGAAGGGGAGCATTTCCCCTTTTGGGCGACTCGGCCTCCAAGTGTGTGGAGGCCGTCCTTTTCTTTCTTTCCCCCGCAGGGGATTCATCTTCCTCCTCCTCCTCCTCGTCCTCTTCGGAGGCGGAATGGGCATCAGAGCCTTCGCATATTGTGTCCAAAGTGCCGCGGCGACGAAGGCCGCCCCGGGTCTTTTTGGCCTCCTTCTCGGTCGTCTTCTTCGGCACCTTGTAAGGCACCGGGACCAGCATCTCCGTCAGAAGAGGGACGGCTGGTTCTTCGGGCAGCGGGGCTGGACAATGGATCCGCTCCGCCTTCTTCGTCCAGCCCTAGGAGAATCATGGAAAGCACATTAAGCGCTTCCCTTGGGTTATGCGGGCAAAAAATACGATTACTCACCGAACTTGCAGGGCGGGACAGTTGGTACCCACGGTCTTCGGCGGAGTCCGGCCATGATTTGTTGTCCTTGAAAAGTACCTTCCAGATGTTCTTGTGCGAGGAGCCGAAAAGCTCCCGCAAGGTTTGGTGCTTGGCCGGATCGAATTCCCATAGATTGCAAGTCCGGTGTTGACAAGGCAGGATCCGGCGAACTAACATCACCTGGACCACATTGAGAAGTTCAATGTTCTTGTCTCCCATGTCTCTAACACGCATCTGGAGCATCGAAAATTTGTTGGATGAGGATCAGTTCAGGCCCTTCTTGACCCAGGATGTGAGCCGCAGGGGGCACCGGATCGAAACTCGGGAGTAGCGGCCCATTCTGTGCCGCGCGGCTCGGTGATGTAAAACCACTGTTGTTGCCACTCCTTGACGGAATCGTTAAAGGTGCCGGTTGGCCATATAACATTGGGCATCTTGCTCACCATAGTGCCCCCACACTCGGCGTGCTCGCCGCCCACTACCTTGGGCTTCACATTAAAAATCTTCAGCCACAGGCCAAAATGTGGTGAGATGCATAGAAAGGCCTCACACACGACAATGAATGTCGAGATATTGTGGAAAGAATAAGGGGACAGATCGTGCAGATCGATCCCATAATAATACATGATGCCGCGAACGAACGGGTGGAGGGGAAACCCAAGCCCGCGGACGAAGTGAGGAAGGAATACAACCCTCTCGAGGGGTTCCGGGGCAGGGACGATTTGTCCCGCCATCAGGAGACGATGGCTGATTTTCCTGGCCAGGTACCCGGCCTCACGAAGCTTTTTGATATCCTTCTCCCGGACGGTAGAGGCCATCCATTTGCCTCCTGCTCGGGATCCAGACATTTTCGGAAGGCCTTTGTGGGCAGAGAAGATGAACGCTTGGGTGCTGGAGCTTGAGCGGTGTAGAATGGATCGGGAAGGAGAAAGCGTGGGTGCGAAAGGGAGTCCTTATCCCCTTATAAAGGCAGCTGGGATTCCGCGCCTCCCCACTTGCCTAGTAAAACTGCTTATTCCCAAGCACCATAATTGATGGTACGGTTGGGTTACCCACACCCGTATTGATGAGAATCCCGTGATAAGGGGACACGATCTATGCTTCGACAAGACGTGCCAAGGAAACCGCCTCGCAATGTGTGCAGTCGCTGGTTGGGAAAAACGGTTCAAATAATGACCGGGCCGTGGTATGATGTCATGCTGCCGAATGTGTCAGCAGATTAGATTTGTGGAAATATTATTCTCTCTATGGTGGTATGTGGAATTTGTTTTGCAGAGCCAGACACTATCCTTGTGTTCAAAATCTTCTATGGAGTATTCGAAGGAGGAACCCGCCTTGCAATGCCGAAGACAATCTGCGCGCCGGACTCATCGTCATTGAAGCCTGGTTCAGGGGCTACTGAGGGAGTCCTAGATTAGGGGGTCCTCGGGCGGCCGGACTATATACTCTAGCCGGATTGTTGGACTATGAAGATACAAGATTGAAGACTTCGTCCCGTGTTCGGATGGGACTCTCCTTGGCGTGGAAGGCAAGCTTGGCAATACGGATATGTAGATCTGCTCCCTTGTAACCGACTCTGTGTAACCCTAGCCCCCTCCGGTGTCTATATAAACTGGAGGGTTTAGTCCGTAGGACAACAACAATCATACCATAGGCTAGCTTCTAGGGTTTAGCCTCTACGATCTCGTGGTAGATCAACTCTTGTAATACTCATATCATCACGATCAATCAAGCAGGAAGTAGGGTATTACCTCCATCGAGAGGGCCCGAACCTGGGTAAACATCGTGTCCCCCGCCTCCCATTACCATCCTCCTTAGACGCACAGTTCAGGACCCCCTACCCGAGTCCGCCGGTTTTGACACCGACATTCATCCTCACTCCGTTTATGGACTCGAAAAATTATAGGTCATTCGTAATAGTGCAAGATGCACTGGTGCGCGTCGGTCCTAAACAAACGGGTTTTAACCCCTTTCTGCGACGGCATTTGGCACCGTTGCCAAGTGAGTGTGGGTGATAGGGGGGTCCTTCCCACACGACTCAGAAACCGTCGGGGATAGGGCCCCTACAGTACTCCTACTCGTTTCTGGTCACATTGCCATCACAGTCGGTATTCTGTGGTGCTACGTTTACGATGCGCGGCCCATCACAAACAGTTCACTATTATAGAACATGTATGGTGCGCGACCCATCACAAATGGTTCACCATTAAGAAGATTAGCTAATCGTCGTACAAGTGTCGCACAGGATTATGAAACGACGGACCGTCGTAACATCATCGTACACGACAACTATTGCACACGCTATTCTGTGGTGCAACATTTATGATGCATACTTCATCAGAAACAGTTCATGGTTGCGAATCGTGCATGATAAGGCAACTAACACAAACGTTTAGTTTGCCCACACCGTTTGTGATATTGTCTGACATCGCGCATGCTTTGCAAGTGGCAACTGTGTGCATGCTTGCACACGTTTCCTCTTTGTGAACCGTCTCCGATTATGGTGCATATCGCAAATGTTTGTGTTTTACCAACCGTGTGTGCCATAACAACCTAGAGAGCGTAATTTCACCATAATTTAATTGCTGCTTTTCCAAATTGTACCGGATTTGGATTTGGATTTGAATTTGAATGTATGCTACAACTTTATTCATATCCATCAGGTTCAAACAACCAATGCATTATTCGATTCATAGGTACATATATTCAAGAATTACATAAGAACCAAATAAAGAATGATGAACCACAGTTGTATACTTGTACTATTAAAGATGGTAAAGAAAGAGGTGAAATATATTCTGGTTGCTGAATAAGGTGAAGCGGAATGCCAATATTGTGCCCTCCTCCATGCAGAAGGCACGTGCGACTCTAGTCCAAACCCTTGTGATGGCTGACCGCCCATCCTTCACGGTCTTCATGAAAACATCTAGATAATCATCGTGTTCTGGTAGAAATACTTTAACCTTTGCATGCCCACCAATCATGTAGTTTGAGAGGTAATCTTGAGTAAACTGCTTTGGCAACCACCGAGGGAGTCCTGGATTAAGGGGTCCTCAGGCGTCCGACCTGTTGGACATGGGCCAGACTAATGGGCCGTGAAGATACAAGACAGAAGACCATTTCCCATGTCCGGATGGGACTCTCCTTGGCGTGGATGGCAAGCTTGGCATTCGGATATGAAGATTCCTTTCTCTGTAACCGACTTTGTACAACCCTAGTCCCCTCCGGCGTCTATATAAACTGGAGGGTTTAGTCCGTAGGGGCAATCATAATCATACAGGCTAGACTTCTAGGGTTATAGCCATAACGATCTCGTGGTAGATCAACTCTTGTAATACTCATATTCATCAAGATCAGTCAAGCAAGAAGTAGGGAATTACCTCCATATAGAGGGCCCGAACCTGGGTAAACATCGTGTCCCCTGTCTCCTGTTACCATCGGCCTTAGACACACAGTTCGGGACCCCCTACCCGAGATCCGCTAGTTTTGACACCGACATTGGTGCTTTCATTGAGAGTTCCGCTGTGACGTCGAAGACAGGATTGATGGCTCGCCTTGTTATAAAGGACAGTACCACCTCCGGAGGAGCCCTGGCCTCAGGCCAAACCCTCCGGTTGGGCGATTTACCATGACCGCCCGTCTGGCCTTTAAGCCGACGATGATTTCTTGGATCATCGAAAATTGCCTCCATGTTGACTCAGAATACTCCAAACAGATGGATCCGATGGAGCTGTCATATTTAAACGAACTCTTGGATCGCATCGCCGCCTTGGGGGTCGCTACATACTACGATCAGATTGGGCTTAAAACCCGATCAGAGAGAAATCAAATCTCCGCCGATCACCCATCAGATCGCGGTAGTAGAGGAGTAAAACAACAACTCTCCCTCTATATTGAGGACGAACTATGTTCGGATTTCCGAACTCGAAGAGCCGGATACCCATCCGCGGAACAACATGCCCTGTCCTCCGAACTTGGAATCGGATGGTGGACCTGGAAAACCGGTTGATATCCTGGAGCCCGAACTATCAAGCTCGGAAGTTTCTCAAACTCCAGATCCCAAATTGGGTCAGGGTTCCGATTTAAATCCACCCACCCACCCAGATATACGTGATCTCATGTACCTACGACAACTGTCTCAGGAAACAGTCCATCACTTTTGGGCCAGATTCCTCCTTGTCAGAAACAAGATTAAAGATTGCCGCAATAAAGACGCAATCTTAGTATTCTGCAATAATTGCACGGATGAAGGAATCCTTAATGCCATCAACCGCCGTCGCGTATCACACTTCGCTGACTTGGCGACCATAATACAGAAGTACTGCGCAATGGAAAGCGCCTGGAAAACTTGGGCAGCTCGTTGGGAACCACCGGTTTCCACTCGGCCCCTCGTCCAGGCAGAAAGGACGCACCCTAGTGGGGCGCCCGACCCAACAGAAAAGAAATCTAAGCCCATTACGGGGCGCGGGACCGTTCTGGAGGGATGGCTCGATAGGCCATGCAAAATACACACAACACTGGATACCATACCAACCCACAACCTTAGAGCATGTTCGATAATCCGGCAAGTGGCCAAGAGCGGCGAGGACATCCTCACCAAAAAAACCCCAGAGCAACATCACCCGGAAGATGATGACCTCAGCATATTGACAGTCTTCGAGACCTTCGCTTCAAACAATCGGTGCAAAAGGGCCTTTCACGACCTCGCCGAAGTCTGCCAAGTCGCAGCAATAAACCACTGGAACGACACGGCCATAACCTTCAATGCCAGTGACGAACCAAAATTCCGGACAGTCCGGGCACCAGCCGCCCTGGTCCTAAATCCAATTGTGGACGGTTTTAGGCTCACCAAAGTGCCCATGGATGGTGGAAGTGGACTAAACCTCATCTACGAGGATACACTCAACAAAATGGAAATAGACAAGAGCCGCATCGAGCAAAGTAGCACGACCTTCCGAGGAATTATACCTAGTCAGGAGGCGCGATGTACGGGAAAAATCACGCTTGACGTGGTATTCGGCACGCCGGAGAATTGTCAGTCCGAAGAGATAACCTTCCAAGTGGCCCCTTTCAACATTGGATATCACGCCCTATTGGGGCGAGATGCATTTACATGCTTCCAAGCTATACCTCATTATGGGTACATGAAGCTCAAGATGCCCGGGCCCAATGGCACCATCGCTCTTGCCAGTGAACCGGACATATCACTCTGCGCCGAAAACAAAAATGTATCCCTGGCCCTTGAGGCACTATCTGAAGCGCTCGCGGCTGAAGAGTTAACCGCACTATGCTCCACAGTGGATAGGGACGACGTAATCCTAGACAAGCGACCCAAATCCACCTCCTTTAAACCAGCAGACGAAATAGTCAAATTTCAAGTCCACCCGACGGACACCAAGAAGACAGCATCCATCGGGGCACAATTGGACCCAACAGTCGACGCTGTGCTACGAGAGTTCATGCGCGAGAACTGGGACATATTCGGCTGGCACACTTCCGATATGCCAGGAATGCCATCCAGGCTGGCCGAACACAACTTCAATATATTAAAGGGATATAAACCGGTCAAGCAACCACTATGGCGCTTTTCGGAACCCAAACGACAAGCTATGGGGGAGGAGCTAGCCAAGTTACTCAAGGCCGGATTCATCAAAGAAATAAAACACCCGGACTGGCTAGCAAACCTGGTGATGGTACCAAAGAAGGATAAATCCTGGTGCCTATGTGCCGATTTAAAACACCTCAACAAGGCTTGCCCTAAGGATCCCTTCCCCCTCCCTCACATCGATCAGATTATTGATGCCACTACAGGACGCGTCTCAATGTGTTTCCTCAATGCATACTCCGGATACCATCAAATCAAAATGAAGGAGTCCGACCAAGCCGCAACGGCATTCATCACCCCATAAGGGCCATTCTGCTTCAACACTATGCCCTTCGGACTCAAAAACGCTGGTGCCACCTACCAACGCATGATTCAAACATGTCTGGACAAAAATCGGCAAGACAGTTGAAACATATGTGGATGACGTAGTCATCAAGACTAGGCACGTCGAGTCACTAATAGATGACTTGCGTCTCACATTTGATAACCTCCGTACATATGACATCAAGCTCAATCCGGAAAAGTGTGTTCTCGGCGTTCACGCCAGAAAACTGCTGGGCTTCATCGTTTCCAATAGAGGCCAATCCAGCCAAAATCTGGGCTTTGTCACAATTGGCTATACCAACAGACCTTATACAGGTCCAAAAACTAGCCGGATGTGTGGCAGCTTTAAGCCGCTTTATCTCCAGATTAGGAGAAAAAGCATTGCCACTATATCGTCTTCTCCGACGCACCGGCCACTTCGAGTGGACGGATGCGGCAACGGCTCGACTGGAAGAAATAAAGGCTCTTATAGCGAGTAACAGAATCCTGGCCGCGCCGAGCGTCGGTGAACCAATGTTATTATACATCTCCGCGACACACCAGGTGGTGAGCGCGGTGCTCATCGTGGAACGAGAGGCGGACGGACACAAATTCCCACTCCAGAAACCGGTATACTACGTATCCACTATCCTCACACCATGCAAATCCCGGTACCCTCATTACCAAAAGATAGCATATGCGGTCTTCATGACATCCGGGAAGCTACGGCCTACTTCCAAGAGTGATCTATCACGGTGGCTTCCGAGGTCCCACTCAATGACATAATAAACAACGGCGGCGCTACGGGCCGGATTGCTAAGTGGGCCATTGAGCTCTTGCCATTCGATATAACATACAAACCACACCGGGCCATTAAATCCCAAGTATTGGCCGACTTCATCGCTGAATGGACAGAGGCCGAACTCCCTAAAGAGTATGGCACTTATTCCAACTGGCTCATGTACTTCGATGGCTCTAAAATGGTGGCCGGTTTAGGAGCAGGTGTCGTTTTTAACGTCCCCCACTGGAGGCACAATCCAATACGTACTCCAAATATTATACACAGGCTCCAACAACGTAGCCGAATACGAGGCCTTATTGCATGGTCTTCAGATGGCTACGTCCATGGGCATACAACGCCTGGAGGTGCGCGGGGATTCAAATCTCGCAATATCCCAACTAAATGGAGACTTCGATGCCAAGGATCCGAAGATGGTGGTCTATCGTAACGCCGTACTCAAAATATCAGCTCGGTTCGAGGGACTCGAGTTTCATCATGTGGCTCGAGAAAGCAATCAAGCGGCGGACGTCCTTGCTCACATGGGCGCCAAGCGTGACCCCGTCCCACCTAACATCCTTTTGGAAAGGCTCTTCAAGCCATCCGTGGTGTGCTAATTTGGGCATTAAGCTCGATTACGCCTCTGTCTATCATCCACAAACAAACGGTCAAGCCAAACGAGCTAATGGTCTTATTATGAGCGGCATTAAGCCTAGACTAGTGTGGTCTTTGAAAGAATCAGACAAGCACTGGGTTGAGGAGCTCGACTCCGTACTCTGGGGGCTGCGGACCACGCCCAATCGTACTACCGGATATACACCCTTCTTCATGGTGTACGGTGCAGAGGCTGTGTTGCCCTGCGACATTATTCATGACTCACCTCGAGTGCGCATGTATGAAGAGAGAGAGAGAGAGGCTGAGCTTGATCAGCAGGAGAACTTAGATGCCCTGGAGGAGGAGCGCGATGTTGCAAAAGCCCGTTCCGCATTTTATCAACAGCATGCTCGCAGATATCAAAGCACAGAAGTGCGGGCCAAGACTTATAATGTTGGCGAACTCGTTCTACGCTTGCCAGAGAAGAAAAAGGACAAACTCAAGCCCGAGTGGGAGGGTCCATTCATCATTGACCGGAGGAGCGTACCGCCTGCGTTATGTATCAGATAATCGCTTAGAGCCGAACCCATGGAACGCAGCCAGACTCCGAAGATTCTACGCCTAGAGCCAAACTCTTTTTTCGTCTTCTTCTCCCTTTTGTTTCCATTACTTTTTCAGCTCTTTTCTTTTTTTAGCTTTAAGCTCTCATGCGGCTAAACCGCGCGCCTATGACGTCCACATCCTTAAATATGTACGCCCATAATACCTAGGGGCTTCTTGTACAGAATCTTATTATTATTTTGTGGGCATCAAGTTCAGCACATATGTGTCTTTTCCTCATATGTACCTTTTCTTTGCCATTATATGCATCGTTATGACTTAAGTTTTGGCCAAGCTGGGTTGCCTGGCTCATGTGCTTATGCCCTACGTTCCTGTTCGTTCGGCTAGGGCCTAAAGGGAGCACCCTTGCGATTGTTACTGCCGGGTCATTCGGATGTGTACCTCAGACTGGGTGAAGCCGAAAGCTAGTGTTCTTAAGGGAATTTTCGGTCGGCGAACTAAAATGTTTTACACTCATTACACTATGAACCCCCAGATGTTACCTATACTGCGATTTTTCAATCACAGTTCAGGCATGCACATTAACGCATGTTCACCCAGGGAAAGGAACCCTTAACGGAACTATTCTGTTTGGAAGATGTTTCTTACAATTATAATGTAATATAACATAGCTAGCCGGATACAACTTGTTTGTTTAAGAAACTATGACCCCTACGCCTGGTTTCCATGCATACTCCCATCTATCTTGCCGCTCAGGTATTCGGAAACACTTCGTACCTTCGGGTCCAGAAGTCTAAGCGAAAAGGTCTGCCATGACAATCGTTTTACAATCCGGCTGGGGACAAATATATCAAGGAAAGTACATAGTCACTTGGACTCAAAATTTTCCTCCTCTATGCCATCTAACAGGCTGTCTAACTTACAATCCTGTTGGGAATATTTTGCGCCTACTTTTACTTAGTCATATACCAAACTAACAGGAATTTCTTTTCCGTCCGACCCTAGAGGTCCAACTCGGGCCATATGATTTGGATCAAGCTTGGTGTACTGTGTCTTCAGCATGGCCCAGGCCTCCCGCGCACCTTCTCGGCAGGCTGATATCTTCCATAATTGAATACGCCACCGTGCTCCCTTGAATAGCTCCACGAGCTCCGCCATACTTTCCTGGAGGAGAGGAGGATGGCCATAAAGCCTTTGAAACACTCCGCATTATTTGCCAAGCTCGCTCGTGCATTTGGGACAGCTCTTCTAGCAGGTCGCCTTGAGACCCGGACATTTCCTCTTCGGGACGACCAGTCAGTATACCTGCAGACATAAATCTGTCAGTCCCTGTCCTCGCCGAATTATATGGAGGCAAGTTCGAGAATCATACTGAATATGCCGCCTCGTAGCCTCTTATTCTCCTTCATGGAGTCGGCCAGCTGGGCTCGCACATCTTTTAGTTCTTCACCCAACAGGGTATTGGAATCCTGCTGTTTATTTTCTCGTCCCTGACCTGTGTCAGCGCATGTTCGCCCGCGGCCAGTTGCCTTTTGGGCTCTTGTTCCCCCGCTTGGGCGACTGGCAAGGCCTCCTTCTGTTGATCTGACGATCCTGCCATGGGAAGTACAAAAAGTTTTAAATATTGCTGGTATATGATTATATTTTCTCGATGGAGGGGAACATTACCAGGCGATGCCCTCTTGGATGTCTCCAGTTCGGCGGTAGCAGCAGCTAGCTGGGTCTAACACTTTTCAAGCTCTTGAGACAACAGGTTGTTCTTCTCTGTGAGCACCTAGTTATCAAATGATCCTTAAATCAGTTGTAGCAGCAGCTAGCTTTAAGTCTCGGGGGCTACTGGTATATAATTATCAGATTTGTACAAATGTGTACTTACCCGCATATCTTTCAAATGTTGGTCTGTGGCTCTGGGAAGCCCGTCTCGAGCAGCTTGGATGTATGCATCAGCCGAGCTGAAGGCGTTGAATGCCTCTTTTGTAAAGCCGGGGTCGCAAAGAGCGGCCCGCCGGCGCCGATGATTCTTGGCGCTTTCCACTTCAGAGTTTGTGACGGACACATCATCCGAATCCTCTGCCGAAGGACAATCCGGCGTCACTCCTGTATCAGCCCTTGCATTTAAGGCAGGGTAGGGAACCTGACTTGTGCAAGCACGGCCGGCAGGATCCCCGGACATAGTCTGGCTAACGCTTTTCCTGATAAGACACAGCGGATAATGTCACAGTTTGATGTGACTGCCAGGGGGCATGATTTAAAAACCATACCTCTTTGATGAAGGCTCTGCTGTGTTGTCATTCGCCTTCCTCTTCTAAGATTTGTTTGGCGCGGGCGCCACTCTCTTAGGAGATGCCTCTGGCGCACGTTGAGGCATCGGGCGCCTCCCCTTTGGAGCATGAAATAGTGCGGTGGGTGAGGCGTAATGAGGAAGCTCTTTTGAAGAAGGTGTCTCTTGATCACTTACATGCGAGGTAGGGAGGAGGCCGGGATAGTTGGCGATGATGGCCACTTCCATGCGTCATAGCTCGCCTGGTAGAACACTGCATCCTCAAGCTCCACAAATATGTCCGGATCCTCTTCGAATCCGGGGTCAAGGTCCCGATTGTGATCCTCTGGCTGTGGGGCGGGGCTATGGACCCCCTCGGTAACCTTCCTCCATTCCTGTTACAAATGGATGGGTTAATGTCCCTTGAAAGTGACTCAGGGAGAGGATAAAGTGGTAGGATTAGAACTCACCCAGCTGGGAGGACTGTACATGGAGAATCCATCTCGATGTTTAAGATGAGTGAACTCCTCTTTTTCCCCTTTGTACAGTTCGGCCAATATTTTAGCCAAAGCGGCAGAGGTGTCTGGACCCTTCCGACCGCAGCGTGAGGCGTCATCTTCCCCATTATAGTGCCACATGGGAAGCTCTCTGTATTGGAGTGGCTGGACCCCCCGCACTATGGAAGTCACCATTAACTCGATTATTGATAATCCGGACTCGGCAAGTGTATTTATCTTGCCCATCAATTGACGGACTTCCATGGTATCTTCCTCCTCGAGGCTCCAAGGGCGCCAGCCGTGGCATTTCTTCAACGGACCATTTGAAAATTCGGGAAGACCCATTCGAACTGGGTCAGCGAGAGCGAGGTCCTCAATATAGAACAATTCTGAGGGCCATTCTTCGGGTGCCTTCTTCGGTGTGCCGGACATGTATCCGGTCCTGGCTATGCGCCATACTTCAGCGCCGCCCACCTTGAATATCGACCCCTCTTGGTTGCGAGGGACCAGGCAGAATAGCTTCCTCCACAACTCGAAGTGGGCTTCCACTACAAAAAAAGACACATCCGTGACATTTTGGGCCGAATGAATTTTTTCTGTCATACATATGACACTTCTATGACGATAATTGTGACAAAACCCGGTATCATCATAGATGTGGTGGGCTCCTACTTCTATGAAGAAAAATCATGATGTAAAATGGGCTTTTCGTCTGGGCGGGCCGGAGACGCAGTTGCATGACATTCTTTGGGCCGTCCATGACGGAAAAACCGTGGTAGAAGCGAGGGGAGGAAAATTTCGGGAGTTCCGGTTACGGTGGGAGGTCGGGGCCGAGCAATGCGCTGCTTTCTCATACACGACGCTGCGTGTGTGTGAGGCGTTAGCTCTAATCGAACCCGAGCGAGGTGTTGGGGTCTAATCGAACCCGGCGAAAGGACTTGCAGGCTACGCGTTATCGAACCCGAGCGATCGATCGATGGTCGTTAATCGAACCCGATCGAGCGATTCCTTCACTCTTGCCGCTAATCGAAGCCGATTGATGTTGCCTGCAGGATGAGCAGTGGAGCGTCGGGGGGGGGTTGGATGAATAAAGGAGCGGTGGCGTTGCCTCTGGATGAACAGTTCCCCATGGTGTGGTGGAGGGCTGGATGAACAGTAGACGGTGGAGGGGTGCCCATGGAGGGGTGGTTGAACAGGACCCTGTGGTGTGGAGGGCTGGATGAACAGTAGACGGTGGAGGGGTGGTTGAACAGTAGCCGGTGGAGTAGCGCGTGGTGGAGCTGGATGAACATGAGCCCATGCAGGCTGGAGGAGGTCGATGGTAGCCCGTGGAGGCTGGAGGAGGTCGACGGTGGAGACGAACAGTATACCATGGAGTCCCGTTTTGCGGTACGCCACACCCCTTCCGATGAACAGGACCCCCGTATCGACCATAGGAGGTCCGTTTCGTCCGTTTTGCCGTACGCCACACCCCTCCCGATCAACAGGACCCCCGTTTCGACCGTAGGAGGTCCTTTCCTCTGTTTTGCGGTACGCCACACCCCTCCCGATCAACAGGACCCCCGTTTCGACCGTAGGAGGTCCGTTTCCTGCGTTTTGCGGTACGCCACACCCCTCCCGATCAACAGGACCCTGTTCCGAACGTATGAGGTCCGTTTCCTCCGTTGTGCGGTACGCCAGGCCTTGTTTCCATCGCCTGTTCCGTCCAAGCCCTCCCGATGAACACGACCACGCATTCCGTTCTGATGCAGCCGGTTGGCTCCCACGCGTTCCGTTGCCTCCCGATGAACACGACGCATTCCGTTGCCTCCCTATGAACACGACGCACTCCGTTGCTTCCCCATGAACACGATGACGACGTTGTTTCTCCGTTTCGACCCAACCATGTACATGAGCCCTGGCCGTACGTATGCGCGAGTAGGCGTTCGAGACCCCACCCGTATGTACACATACGTGGCCGTATTTTCTTTCTTGCGCCCTGGCCGCTGTACGTACGTGTACATGCTACGTGCGCGCCTCTACTACGACACGTGCCGCCTCTACAACGACCATTATGTACGTACACGTTCACGACCAGAATGACAACGCTGCATACGCTTCGAGCAGGTGGGTCCCGACTGTCAGGCACTTCCTTGCATGCGAAGATGTAGCTGGTGGATCCCAGCAAACAGGGGGCGAATCGTTTTTTTTGCCTAGACGCACTTCCTTGCGTGCGAAGATGTAGCTGGTGGGTCCCAGCAGTCAGGGGGGTGAATCGTTTTTTTTGCCCGGACGCAATTCCTTGCGTGCGAAGGTGTAGCTGGTGGGTCCCAGCAGTCAGGGGGAAACTTTTTTTCGCAAAATACGGTGGCCCGTTCAGTGGGTCCCCGCTGTCAGGTGGAGGAATAATTATTTTGCACGTAATAAGGAGGCACTTCCTTGCTGCGGCCGTGGACCCAGCTGTCAGGGTCTCCACGCACAGTACTCTTCTGATGGAAGTCGGTCGTCGACCACATTGACCACGCCACGCCGAGAGCACCACGGCGGTGGACGACGGCGAGGCCTAGGAAGGGGACGACACGGAGGCAGGGAAGACTCGGCAGTTGTTTCCCACACGGAGGGGAGTACGACTGTACGAGGGTTTACTGGTTCATCTGCCGTCGCCGGAGAATAATAGCAGGTGTGGGTGAGTAGAGGGATGGCTAGGCCAGCAATGGGAGTACGGTGGGGCGGTGAGGCCTGCGCGGTAGCACAGCCGGCCATGGGGAGGAGGGAGCAGGCAGTCCTGCAGGCGCTTGTTTGAGCGGCTGGAGCAGGAAGAGCAGAGATTGAAGAAGCACGATGGCCGTTGGATGGACATCCAACGACCACCGCTAAAGGCCAACCTGTTTTTTTAGGAAAGCCTCAAATCTATGGAAAACGGCATACATCCCATCTGCCATTATTTCTAATAATTTACAGCCCATTTGCTAATTATTAAGGTTTTTTTGGAGCCCATATTCTTTTTGTTAGCATTACAGCCCATATTGTGGCCATGGTTAAAAAATTATATGAAAATTTTCATATTTCGGTGCGGTCCGAACTGTTTTTAATCCCAAAATTTCAACTCACATTCAAACTGATTTTAAAAATAAATGTATATCAATATAAAATCCAACAAATTCTCCACGCATAAAAATTAATGTAATTTAAAATTTTGAAATGAGAAAAAAGATATTTAAAAGTAATTGCCGGTTTGATGTGTTTTAAAAATGTACAGCCAATTTCTCATTACTGATGGGCCATTTTCTCGGCCAGCCAAATGAAAGCTCTCCTCGTCTTGAAAGATTTGCAGCCCAACAGGCCTGACAAAGCGACTTACTTGTCAAATCACAAAAAAAACTGGGCTGTGGCCATGGACCCAAATTGTCGGCCTCTCCACGTCTGATACTCTTCCGATGGAAGTCGTTCCTTGAACACGTTGACCACGCCGCGCGGAGAGCACCACGGCGGTGGACGACGGCGAGGCCTAGGAAGGGGACGACGCGGAGCCGGGGAAGATGCGGCAGTGGAAGCCCGCGTGGAGAGGAGTACGAGGGTTCACTGGTTCGTCTGTGGTGTGAGGCTGCCGTCGCCGCAGGGCCAGGCCAGCGGTGGGAATAGTGGGGGCCGGTGAGGCCTCTGCGGCAGCAGAGCCGGCAACGGGAGGCAGGAGCATGCGGCACGACCGGCGCTACTTCGGGCGGCTGGAGCAAGAAGACCAGAGGTTGAAGAAGCACTACGGCCGTTGGATGGACATCGTACGGTCACTGGAGCTAGAATCGTTCATATTGACTAAGTTGACAAAGCCCTCCGTCCCGTCAACTTAGTTGGCCCTAAGTCAGCCTCCCGCTATGGTGGGTCCCAACTAGCAGGGGGAGTATTCATTTTTTTGTGCGTAATAAGGAGGCACTTCCTTGCGTGCGAAGATATAGCTGGTGGGTCTGACCTGTCAGCGGGGGGAACGTTTTTTCGCGAAATACAGAGGCCCTTCCGGTGGATCCCAGATGTCAGGTGGAGGAATCATTACTTATGCGTGCATACCATTTAATCGATGAATGTCGTTCGTTGACCATGTTGACAAGGTCAGCGCCGAGAGCACCATGGCGGTGGACAACGGCGAGGCCTAGGAAGGGAAGACTCGGTAATGGTTGCCCACGTGGTGGGGAGTACGAGGGTTTACTGGTCTGGCTGCCGTCGCCGGAAAATAACAGGAGGTGTGGGTGAGTAGAGGAATGGCCTGGCCAGCAATGAAGTAGGGTGGGGCGGTGCGGCTGTGGCGGCAAAGACAGCCGGCCACGGAGGCGGAGTAGGCAGTCCCACCGGAGCTGGTTTGGGCGGATGGAGCAAGAAGATCAGATATTGAAGAAGAAGACACGGCCGTTGGATTAACATCCAACGGTCATCGCTGCTAGAATCGCTTGTGGACTAAGTTGACAAAGCCAAAGTACACGCCAACCTAGTGGACCCACAAGTCAGCCTCCAAATCTGTCCCAAACAACATACAGCCTGAAATTTCTAGCGATTCAAATTAATTTTAAATCTAAATATACCTTAATTTAAATTCAATGAAATTTTACCCGCACAAAAACAATGAAATTTAAAATATCAAAATCCGAAAGAAAACAATATTTTTTAACTAATTGCCTGTTTGCTGTATTTTTTTTCATTTTACAACCCATTTATTATTACTTATAGCCCACTTCTTATTACTTATAGCCCATTTTCTGGGCAAAATGCATCCCTCCTCGTCTTGAAAGATTTTCATTGAGGCGTAGAAAAGCAAGTAGGCCTATGTTGGTTATTCTGCAAAAAATAAAATAGTTGGCTAGCCATTTTTCAGAAAGGAAAAAAACAAACTGGGCTAATCATGTGCTAAACATATGAAATAAAAGCCTGGCTAGACGGGCCACGAGTCCCGCACAACCCAGTTGGTACCCTTCTCCGTCTCGAAAAACAAAATTACTGCGCGTGCTGTTGGGTCCCTACTATCATCCTCACCATGTACAGTCATCTCCTTATTCCTCTCGGTTGTTGACCATGTTGACAACACCGGAGGGCGGCGCTACGGCGAGCGAACCAAGGCGGAGGACGATGGTGAGGGCTCGGACGGGAACGAACAGGAGCCGGGGACGATCACAGCCAGCCGTGGGAGGTGGGAGCAGGCGGTCCCGCCAACGCTGGTTTGGCTTTGGGCTCGAGGAAGAAGAGACTGAAGAAACGCGACAGACGTTGAATGTCAATCCAACGGTCAAGGTTGGCACAATCGTTTTTTGACTAAGCGGACATCAAGTAGCATACTTTTTTATATATAGGAAGAAAACTGCAAGGAAAATGCGTTCGTTTGCCGTCCTCCTCACAGGGAACGTTCGCCACATAAGTGACTAGCACCCTTGGTTTTCAACCAAGAGGTCTTGGGTTCGAGTCCGAGGAACTCTCAATTTTGTCCTCCTTCCTTCCTCGCAAAAAAAGGGAAAGAAAATTAAAGACTTGGGAAGGCGTACAGAACAAGCTAGTGTACCAAAGAAAGAGACGTTGCGAAGTTTTAGAAAAAAGAAAAGGCGTGCTCTCAGAGTGGTTCGAATCCAAACATAGACTATGACTATATATGGTGCTATGCTACTCGCAAGTAATGAAACCGACATATCCAATGTTCGCTTCTCCTCTTCTCTACTTACTCGCCTAGCATCGAAAGCTCGCCGCATGACAACCATGTCTGCTGGTTGCTCGTCCACACTGCTCTTCATGAGCAAAAACCAGATATGCGCCAAGTCGCCACCCGTACCATCGCTGTGGGTCTCATCACACTCGCCGCAAGACGCCAAGACCGCAGCCGATTGCTCATCGCAACCTGCTGCCATTGGTGTGGTGCCACCGCCGCAAATCACGCAGAGTCATCCGTCGCGTCTCAACCACAATCCGCAACCCTGGCGAGTCTTCTACAAATGCCCGAATCATGGGGTAATAATATGTTTAAGTGTTGTTCTGCTGCTTTCAGTTGCTGATTTTTAATAGTTTGGTTGATGATCTTCCAATTTGATTCATGCGTAAAAGGGATGATTCATGTGATTTGTATTTACGGGAAGTTCTTGATGTGGGGGAATGCAACTACGCTGATTATTTGGTTAGCCGAGGAATCCCAATACCAAAGGTTGGGGTGTTGGACAAGTAATCAAGGAACGCGGCAGAAGAGGAAGATGCAGAGCGAAGGTTAAAGATGCAGTTCCTCCGATCATGGCCAAGCAACAATTGCTGAACGGCCTTGACAAAGACAATGAGGATATGAAAGAGCTTGTGAAGATAATGGGAAAAATCGATGTGCTCAGAGGATGATTGTCTCTTTATTTGCAATGTATGTAGCACTCATGATGTATTCAAAGGGCATACGACATGAGCACTTTGCTGAAACTAGTAATGAATGAAACCCGTGTAGCAGGCTGGGCGTAGTGTTGTGAACATCTAACGATTTCTATTAATGTAAATCAGGGGTATCCCTTTGCTCATATAAATAAATAAATAGAAGAGGCCTGTCGGGTCAGCTTTGTTCTCATTCAAGACGTCGAGCAAATTGCAGTCCAACAGCAAACTATGTCATCAAATTCAAGTTTCACAGCCAAATATGAGTACAAGTAAACAACAATGTCATCATGTTTTAGTTGTCATACAATCACCAAACACAAATCAGCATACATAACAAGTGATGTTCTCACAGAAAAATACTAAACAACATGTTCATCAGGTTTCAGTTGTCATAGCAAACACAATTTCACATAGTAGATAAAAAAACGTCTTCTGACAGGCAAATACGACAAAAGCAATGTAATCATCATCCGCAGCAGCACCGTCAACATCTTCGCCATGTGTATCAGTCTGAATCGTAATTACCCGTGGTGTCATCTTCTTCTTCGTCCTCAACGTCCTCGAACGTTAGCTTCTTCTTAATCAACTCTTGTATGTCCACAGCACGACAGGCAATATTTTCACCAGCGTCATTGACGTGATGGTTCTCAAAGATATTAGGAACATCTGTGTTATCTTGTACATCAGGAGCAGTGTAAGCATCATCTTGTTGTGCAACTTCATTAAACGAATTCCTCTGCTCAAACCTTTGCAATACTCTCCACTCATCGCTACATGCAAATGTGACATCCCAGAAAAATATCTGTGTTGCTTGATTTGCCAAAATAAAAGGCTCATTGGTCTGGTACGCCGCCTTGACATTGATGGATTTGAAATAATCATCAGCTCTGGGTTTTGCGATCCTGGAAAACAGGTTATACCAACGACAAAGACAATGTAACCACACACCGATGATCCTCGAAACTAGAGATGTACTGCAACTGAACAATGTATGTTATGTTAGCATACATTTCAGTGTCTCTTTGTCATACGTATCCGTGCTCATGATGGCACTGTTTTGTGTCTTCCTGCCTTCATCTCATGCAAGGGTGTTGTAGCGCACATCTCCAACAACGCAAGATTCATAATGTCTTACCCGAGTATCAGGACCCATTGCTAGTGAGTAAAGGGCATCATCAACTGCCTTCCCATCCTCCCGCATCTTCTTAACCTATGGTTAGAAAATAGAAAAGTTGATCATCTTATGTACTCAATATATTAAAAAAACTGACAATGCACTTCAAAAGCTTACATGGTTCTTGAACCATTTTGCAAATCCTGCCATAACCAGTTTGTCAATGTTTCTTAGATTTTGCGGTAGTAACTCCTCTTTGTAGATGCTGCACAACATAGTGATCGCGTCAAACATCTAAATATATAAGAATGTGTTGCAAGTTTAGTACATTATGATGTGTAAGCTGCAGTACTGCACTTACTTGATATAAGGTAGTATCTCAGGACAGTTATTCAACACATACCAAACCATTTTGTCCAAATCTTTATGTTTGTCCTCTTGTCGACTCTTCCCTGTAACTCGAACAGAATAATCGAAAACATTGAGCCCGGGATTGTCTTCACCCACCTCTTTGCTAAGCTGATCAGCTGTTTCAATGTATTTTGAGCAGAATGTCAACGCTTTTGTAGTAATGTAGGCCTCTGCAATGGAACCCTCGGGTCTAGCTCTATTCCTAACATAGCCCTTGAAAGTGCATAGCCGCATGTCGGTGTCAAAACCGGCGGATCTCGGGTAGGGGGTCCCGAACTGTGCGTCTAGGCGGATGGTAACAGGAGACAAGGGACACGATGTTTTTACCCAGGTTTGGGCCCTCTCGATGGAGGTAAAACCCTACTCCTGCTTGATTAATATTGATGATATGGGTAGTACAAGAGTGGATCTACCACGAGATCAAGGAGGCTAAACCCAAGAAGCTAGCCTATGGTATGATTGTTGTTCGTCCTACGGACTAAAACCCTCCGGTTTATATAGACACGGGAGAGGGTTCGGGTTACCCAGAGTCTGTTACAATGGTAGGAGATCTACATATCCGTATCGCCAAGCTTGCCTTCCATGCCAAGGAAAGTCCCATCCGGACACGAGACGAAGTCTTAAATTTTGTATCTTCATAGTCCAGGAGTCCGGCCAACGGTGATAGTTCGGCTATCCGGACACCCCCTAATCCAGGACTCCCTTAGTAGCCCCCGAACCAGGCTTCAATGACGATGAGTCCGCCGTGTAGTTTGTCTTCGGCATTGCGAGGCGGGTTCTTCTCCAAATTCCATATACTTGTCGAATAGTGTCCGGCTTCTGATAAATGCTGCGCTCCTTGGCTTCCACGCCCAATAATGGCCATCTTCCACGTGTTTGAATGAATGCGAAAAGCCAGGGTATTTTTACACTTATCCCCCTAGCTGCGCAAGTGAGCCGCCTATAAAAGGGACTAGGACCCAGATCTGAGTCGCACCATCCCCCCTCCGCGAGCTCTCATCGGAGCGCCTCTGACAAAAATCCATTCCATTATGGCCAGTCGACGCGGCTCCTCCTCTCGCGCTCCCAGCCCTCAGCCAGGAAATTGGGAGAGATGCTCAGTCCCGCATAGCGAGCTAGTGATACTCCAAACCAAGGGATTTCTTCCCCCGGCCATCATGGTTCCGGTTCGAGCCGGATTCGCCACCTATAAGGGCGGAAAGCAAGTGGAGAGCGTCCCCGATCCCTCCAAAGGAGAGCGGGTATGCTTTATCTCTTATCTAGTAAGAGGACTCGGATTTCCACTTCATCCGTTTCTCCGGGGGCTCTTGGAGTTCTACGGCCTCCAGTTGCACCACCTTACGCCTGCCTCCATTTTGCACATCGCGGGCTTCATGGCCCTTTGCGAACTGTTCTTGGGCATCGAGGCTCATTTTGCGCTGTGGAAGAGATTATTCTGCCTAGTACCCCGTTCTCATGAGGGGTCAATATATCAAGTGGGCGGAGCCGAGCTATGGCGTATCGCCGGGACCGGATATCTATCTGGAACCCCGAAGAAGGCGTCCGAAGACTGGCCTTGAATGGTTTTATATAGAAGACGCCCGCTGCGGATCCTATTCGGATCGGTCTCCGGAGTTGATAATGCTCCTTTGAAGAAACGCGCTGAGTTGGCGCTCATGAGCCCCGGAGGGAAAACGACAGGGACGTCCTTTACCTGATGAGCCGGATAAGATTGTTGGCTCATGTCGGACTGACCATGATCGGTGTCATGGCCACATGTATTATGCGGGGGGTCCAGCCGCTCCAGTATAGGGGCCACCCCATGTGGGATTTCAACGGGGAGGACGATGCCACCCGCCATGGCTGTAAGGGGCCGGGATCGGTCACCGATCTAGTGAAGATCTTTCCCCGAGGTACAAGGGAGAAGAGGAAGATTTTCTCCGCGTCAGTCCATTGAACGGATTTTCTATGAACAATCCTCGAAGATGGGTAAGCGGACACTTCCTTTTGCACACCTGATCCGTATTCCCATGATTAGGTATCTCATTTTGTGATTTCGACGCAGGAACTGCGCCAGGCCATAAAAGACATAAACAGCCTGCCTCCACAACCCGAGGATCCGGAAAGGCTCCTCGATCCGGCCGCCCAAGAGGATCCGGACATATTGGTGGAGCTAATTGATGGGGTATATCATCAACTGAGCATCAATAATGCCTTGGTTGCCATTACGGCCGATTACCCCGGAATACTTCCAGCCTCACAGGTAACTGAGACCGAGGTCCCAATATTCTGATAATGACCCATCCATGCTTATTTTTGATCACTGTATACTAATGGTGTTTCGCAGGGGGTGCCTTTGAGGCAGGAGGCCGAGCCCGCGACGGCTAGCCAACAAGGGGCAGCCCGGCCCCGCAGGCTAAAAAGAAGTGCGGTCCGGATCGAAACTCCGCTGCAACGGTATGGCGCGTCATCATATTCCCAGTATTTATTCCTGGAAGGCGTACTAACGCTGGTGCTCTTTTCAGGAAAAAGAGCGCTCACCGGACTGAGTCCGGAGAGGTTGCCAATCGAACCTCCGCTAGCCAGGCTCCAAAGCCGGGTCCAGAAGCGGAGGCGAGCACGAGGCGTCATGAATCACAGGCGTCGCTGGACAGTTCTTCGTGATGCATGTTTCTCCCAAGAGGCCTTGAATGCCTTCAATTCGGGAGATGCGCACCTCCGTGCCACTCAAGATGGTCTAGCCAGAGCCACGGAGCAGTATGTAAAGGACATACGGGTGAGGAAATTTGACAGCTATATATGCCAGTAGCCCCCGAGACTTAAAATAGTTAGAATAACTGATTTAAGGATCATTTGTTATGCAGGATCTTTCAAAAAAGAATACCCGACTGTCTCAGGAGCTTGAAGAATGCAAGGCCCAACTTGAGGCCGCACTAGCCGCTACAGGGGGAGCCACAGAGACCCCCTCTGGTAATTTATGCTTCAAAAGATAAGTAGTTTGTGGAGTGCGGCATGTGTGTAAATCTGACAATAGTATTGCTGATGGCGCCGGACTAGATCCGGACAAGCAACAGCTCTTGCGCCGGTTGAAGGCCGGCGAGAATGTGCTTACAAGGGTGAGGCAAGAGAAAAACAATCTCCAAGATGCCAATACCCAGCTGGGTGAGGAACTAAAGGATGTTCGTGCCCATCTGTCTGACGCCGTGAAGGAGAATCGGTGATTTCGTCGCGGCATTTATAGTAAGTGCGTGAGCGAACTTTGAAAAAGAGTTCGGCGAGGAAGTCAATTAACAGAGTTATGTCTGTAGGTATGCTCACGGGTCGTCCTGAAGAGGAAATGCCCGGTTCTACGGGTGACCTTCTTCCCGAGCTATTTCAACTACATGAACGAGTTCGGCAGGTGATGAAAGGCGTCGCCCACGCCTTGTGGCCATTTATCTCCCTACCCGAAGGCCTTAGAGAGCTTGTAGAGAAGCTTCAGGGAGCACGGCGGCGCTTCCGACTATGGAAGATATCGGCCTGTCGTCAAGGCGCTAGGGAGGCCTGGGCCATGGTGAAGACGCGGTACACGAAGGCGGACCCAAACCACATGGCCGAGGTCGGACCTGTGGGGCCCGACGGGAAGGAGATCCCTGTGAGCATAGTGTACGGCCAAGTAGAGTTGGCATAAAGTATTCCCAGCAGGACTGTAAACTAGACAGCCTATTAGACGGCATCGAAGAGGAATACAATCAGTCAATTTGACTATGTAATTTAAAATGACATGTAAAATGCCTTCTAGCTGGATTGTAGATCGTTTGTCGTAGCGGACCTTTTCGCTTCAACCTCGGGACCCAATAGTCCGGAGTGTGTCCGAATACCCTCGCGGTTATGTAATAACCGGGGCATGCGTGGAGACCAGGCGTAGGGGTCATTAGTGCTTTATCAGACAAGTGCCCAACTAGTTATGTTATATTACATGGTTAGTAAGAAACATCTTCCAGGATGAATAGTTCCGTTAAGGGTTCCTTTCCCTGGGAGTCATGACATAAAGTTCATGTACGGAATGCTAAAAAAGCAGAAAAGCATCTGTGTCAGATAAATTAAAAATAAAAAATCGTCCTTTAGTTCACCGACCGAATATTCCCTTAAGAACGCTTAGCTTTCGGCTTCACCTACCGAGGTACACGTCCGATCGACCGCGGTAATAATCGCAGAGGTGCTCCCTTTACCACCTAGCCGAACAATCGGGAACGAGGGGTAAGCCACAGAGCCAGCAACCCAGCTTGGCCAAAACTTAAGTCATATCGATGCATATAATGGTGAATAAAAGGTACATGCGGAAGTGTGACACATGTCTTTGGGCATAAAGCCCGTATAAATAAGCTTCATTAGAGAAGCCCCGTGTATAATGAGCGGATAAGCGGCGTCAAGTGTGCGAACAATGCGCAAACGAGCCTTTAACGGCTTCGGAAAAAGGGAGGGAGAAGGAGACAAATAAAAGACAGCTTAAAATATAAAATATAGACGGAGGAAGGAGACGAACTCAGAATCCGGCGCTAGGCGTAGAATCTTCGGAGACGGGCTGCGTTCCATGGGTTCGGCTCGAGTCGGTTATCCGATGCGTTTCGCAGACGGTATGCTCCGCCGGTCAGGACTTGGTCGATGATGAAGGGACCCTCCCATTTGGGCTTGAGTTTGTCCCTTTTCTTGTCCGGCAGGCGTAGAACTAGTTCGCCAACGTTGTAAGCTTTGGCCCGTACTTCCCTGCTTTGATATCTTCGAGCCTGTTGTTGATAGAACGCGGAACGAGCTTTTGCCACTTCACGCTCCTCCTCCAAAACGTCCAAGCTGTCCTGCCGATCTAGCTCGGCTTCTCTTTCTTCATACATGCGCACGCGAGGTGAGTCATGAATTATGTCGCAGGGCAAAACTGCCTCTGCGCCGTATACCATAAAAAATGGTGTGAATCCGGTAGTGCGATTCGGCGTGGTCCACAGCCCCCAGAGTATGGAGTCGAGCTCCTCTACCCAGTGCATGTTAGATTCCTTGAGGGGCCGCACTAGTCTGGGTTTAATGCCGCTCATGATTAGACCGTTTTCTCGCTCGACTTGACCGTTAGTTTGGGGGTGATAGACTGAAGCGTAGTCGAGCTTGATGCCCATGTTTTTGCACCAGATTTTAACCTCGTCGGCCGTGAAGTTCGTGCCGTTATCAGTGATGATGCTATGGGGGACACCGTAACGGTGTACTACCCCTGATATGAAGTCTATCACCGGTCCGGATTCGGCCGTCTTCTGTGCTTGGCCTCTATCCATTTGGTGAATTTATCCACCATGACCAATAAGTATTTTTGCTTGTGGGTTCCTCCTTTAAGGGGTCCAACCATGTCAAGCCCCCATACCGCAAAGGGCCAGGTGATGGGTGTTGGGGAACGCAGTAATTTCAAAAATTTTCCTACGATCACGCAAGACCATGGTGATGGCATAGCAACGAGAGGGGAGAGTGTCCGTCCACGGACCCTCGTAGACCGAAAGCGGAAGGCGTTATAACAACGCGGTTGATGTAGTCAGACGTCTTCACGATCCGACCGATCCAAGCACCGAACGTCACGGCACCTCCGGAAGTTACGCACACGTTCAGCTCGATGACGATCCCGGACTCCGATCCAGCAAAGTGTCGGGAAGAGTTCCGTCGGCCTGACGGCGTGGTAGCGATGTTGATGCTCCACCGACGCAGGGCTTCGCCTAAGCTCATGACGATATGACTTCTCCGGCGCAGGCTTCGCCTAAGCTCTCTGACGATATGACCGAAGTGGAATATGGTGGAGGGGGCACCGACACTGCAGCTAAGGAACGATCCGTAGATCAACTTGTGTGTCATGGGGTGCCCTCTGCCCTGTATATAAAGGAGGGAAGGGAGGGCTGGCCGGCCAAGGTTTGGTGCGCCAGGTGTCCTACTCCTCTTGGGAGTAGGATTCCCCCCAATCCTAGTCCAACTAGGTTTCCCCAAGTGGGAAGGGAGAGAGAGGCGCCTTCTCCTAGTCCTAATAGGACTAGGGAAGGGGAAGGTGCGACCAGCACTTGGGCCCCTTTTCTCCTTTCCACTAAGGCCCATGTTGGCCCATTAGCATTCCGGGGTTCGGTAACCTCCCGGTACTTGGTAAAATTCCCAATTTCACCCGGAACACTTCCGATGTCCAAACATAGACTTCCAATATATGAATCTTTATGTCTCGACCATTTCGAGACTCCTCGTCATGTCCCCGATCTCATCCGGGACTCCGAACAACCTTCGGTACAGAAACATCATAACAACTCATAGTAAGCATCGCCGAAGCGTTAAGCGTGCGGACCCTACGGGTTCGAGAACTATGTAGACATGACCGAGACACCTCTCCGGTCAATAACCAATAGCGGGACCTGGATGCCCATATTGGCTCCTACATATTCTACGAAGATCTTTATCGGTCGAGACCGCATAACAACATACGTTGTTCCCTTTGTCATCGGTATGTTACTTGCCCGAGATTCGATCGTCGGTATCCAATACCTAGTTCAATCTACCACTGCAAGTCTCTTTACTCGTTCCGTAATACATCATCTCACAACTAACACATTAGTTGCAATGCTTGCAAGGCTTATGTGATGTGCATTACCGAGAGGGCCAGAGATACCTCTCCGACAATCGGAGTGACAAATCCTAATCTCGAAATATGCCAACCCAACATGTACCTTCGGAGACACCTGTAATGTACCTTTATAATCACCCGATTACGTTGTGACGTTTGGTAGCACCAAAGTGTTCCTCGTGCAAACGGGAGTTGCATAATCTCATAGTCATAGGAACATGTATAAGTCATGAAGAAAAGCACTAGCAACAAACTATACGATCAGGTGCTATGCTAATGGAATGGGTCATGTCAATCAGATCATTCAACCAATGATGTGATCCCGTTAATCAAATAACAACTCCTTGTTCATGGTTAGGAAACATAACCATCTTTTGATTAACGAGCTAGTCAAGTAGAGGCATACTAGTGACACTCTGTAGGTTTATGTATTCACACATGTATTATGTTTCCGGTTAATACAATTCTAGCATGAATAATAAACATTTATCATGAAATAAGGAAATAAATAATAACTTTATTATTGCCTCTAGGGCATATTTCCTTGAGTCTCCCACTTGCACTAGAGTCAATAATCTAGTTCACATCATCATGTGATTCAACACCGATATTCACATGTATGTGATTAACACCCATAGTTCACATCGTCATCGACCAACACCCAAAGGGTTTACTAGAGTCAATAATCTAGTTCACATCGCTATGTGATTAACACCCAAAGAGTACTAAGGGATGATCATGTTTTGCTCGTGAGAGAAGCTTAGTCAGCAGATTACATCACATGTCGAGCCGTATGTATTTTGCAAATATTCTATGTCTACAATGCTCAAAGACGGGGCTACTCTAGCTAATTGCTCCCACTTACGATATGTATCCAGATTGAGACTTAGAGTCATCCGGATCAGTATAAAAGCTTGCATCGATGTAACTCTTTCTGACGGGCTCTTTTATCACCTCCATAATCGAGAAATATTTCCTTAGTCCTCACTAAGGATGTTCTTGACCAATGTCCAGTGATCTACTCCTAGATCACTATTGTACTCCTTGCCAAATTCAGAGCAAGGTATACAATAGGTCCGGTACATAACATAGCATACTTTATAGAACCTATGGCTGAGGCATAGGGAATGACTTTATTCTCTTTCTATCTTCTGCGTGGTCGGGCTTTGAGTCTTACTCAATTTTACACCTTTGTAACACAGGCAAGAACTTTTCTTTGACTGTTCCATTTTGAACTACTTCAAAATCTTGACAAGGTATGTATTTATTGAAAAACTTATCAAGCGTCTTGATCCATCTCTATAGATCTTGATGCTCAATATGTAAGCAGCTTCACTTTGAGGTCCTTCTTTGAAAAACTCCTTTCAAATACTCCTTTATGCTTTGCGAGAATAATTCTACATTATTTCCGATCAACAATATGTTATTCACATATACTTATCGAAATGTTGTAGTGCTCCCACTCACTTTCTTGTAAATACAGGCTTCTCCAAAAGTCTGTATAAAACCATATGCTTTGATTACACTATCAAAGCGTTTATTCCAACTCCGAGATGCTTGCACGGTCCATAGATGGATCATTGGAGCTTGCACATTTTGTTAGCTCCTTTAGGATTGACAAAACCTTCTGGTTGCATCATATACAACTCTTCTTTAATAAATCCATTAAAGAATGTAGTTTTGACATCCATTTGCCGATTTCATAAAATGTGACAATTGCTAACATGATTCGGACAGACTTAAGAATCGCTACAGTTTGAGAAAATCTCATTGTAGTCAACACTTTGAATTTGTCGAAAACCTTTTTGCGACAAGTCGAGCTTTGTAGATAGTAACACTACTATCATCATCTGTCTTCCTCTTGAAGATCCATTTATTTAACATGGCTTGCTGATCATAGAGCAAGTCAATCAAAGTCCATACTTTGTTTCTCATGCATGGATCCTATCTCAGATTTCATGGCCTCAAGCCATTTCGCGAATCTGGGCTCATCATCGCTTCCTCATAGTCCGTAGGTTCATCATGGTCTAGTAACATGACTTCCGTAACACGATAACCATACCACTCTGGTGCGGATTTTGCTCTGGAAGACCCACGAGGTTTGGTAGCAACTTGATCTGAAGTTTCATGATCATCATCATTAACTTCCTCACTTATTGGTGTAGGAATCACTTTGGAACTGATTTACGTGATGAACTACTTTCCAATAAGGGAGAAGGTACAATTACCTCATCAAGTTCTACTTTCTTCCCACTCACTTCTTTCGAGAGAAACTTCTTCTCTAGAAAGGATCCATCTTAGCAACGAAAAACTTGCCTTCGGATCTGTGGATTGAAGGTGTACCCAATAGTTACCTTTGGGTATTCTATGAAGACGCATTTCTCCGATTTGGGTTCGAGCTTATCAGGTGAAAACTTTTTCACATAAGCGCCACAACTCCAAACTTTTAAGAAACGACAGCTTAGGTTTCTTTGTTAAACCATAGTTCATACGGTGTCGCCTCAACGGATTTAGATGGTGCCCTATTAAGCGTGAATGCAGCTGTCTCTAATGCATAACCCCAAAATGATAGTGGTAAATCGATAAGAGACATCATTGATCGCACCATATCAAAATAAAGTACTGATTCTGACGTTCGGACACACCATAACGTTGTGGTGTTCCGTGGCGTGAGCTGTGAAACTATTCCACTTTGTTTTAATTGAAGACCAAACTCGTAACTCAAATATTCATCTCCACGATCAGATCGCAGAAACTTTATTTTCTTGTTACGATGATTTTCTACTTCACTCTGAAATTCTTTGAACTTTTCAACTATTTCAGACTTATGTTTCATCAAGAAGATATACGCATATCTGCTCAAGTCATCTGTGAAGGTCAGAAAATAATGATACTTGCCACGAGCATCAATACTCATTGAATCTTATACATCGGTATGTATTATTTCCAATAAGTCAGTAGCTTGTTCCATTGTTCCGGAGAACGGAGTTTTAGTCATCTTGCCCAAAAGGCACGGTTCGCAAGCATCAAATGATTCATAACCAAGTGATTCCGAAAGTCCATCGGCATGGAGTTTTCTTCATGCGCTTTACACCAATATGACCTAAACGGCAGTGCCACAAATAAGTTGCACTATCATTATTAACTTTGCATCTTTTGGTTTCAATATTATGAATATGTGTATCACTATGATCGAGATCCAATGAACCATTTTCATTGGGTGTGTAACCATATAAGGTTTTATTCATGTAAGCAGAACAACAATTTATTCTCTTACTTAAATGAATAACTGTATTGCAATAAACATGATCAAATCATATTTATGCTCAACACCAAATAACACTTATTTAGGTTCCACACTAATCCCGAAAGTATAGGGAGTGTGCGATGATGATCATATCAATCTTGGAACTACTTCCAACACTCATCGTCACTTCCCTTCAACTAGTTTACATTCATTACGCAACTCCCGTTTCGAGTTACTACTCTTAGCAACTATACCAAAGATCAAATACCGAGGGGTTGCTATGAACACTAGTAAAATACACATCAATAATCTGTATATCAAATATACCTTTTGTTCACTTTGCCATCCTTCTTATCCACCAAATATTCAGGGGTAGTTCCGCTTCCAGTGACCAGTTCCATTGCAGCAAAAGTACTTAGTCTCAGGCTTAGGTCCAGACTTGGGCTTCTTCACTCGAGCAGCAACTTGCTTGCCGTTCCTTTTGAAGTTCCCCTTCTTCCCTTTGCCCTTTTCCTTGAGACTAGTGGTCTTGTCAACCATCAACACTTGATGCTCTTTCTTGATTTCTACCTTCGTCGATTTCAACATCATGAAGAGCTCGGGAATCGTTTTCGTCATCCCTTGCATACTATAGTTCATCACGAAGTTCTAGTAACTTAGTGATGGTGACTAGAGAATTCTGTCAATCACTATCTTATCCGGAAGATTAACTCCCACTTGATTCAAGCGATTGAAGTACCCGGACAATCTGAGCACATGCTCACTAGTTGAGCGATTCTCCTCCATCTTTTAGCTATAGAACTTGTTGGAGACTTCATATCTCTCAACTCGGGTATTTGCTTGAAATATTAACTTCAACTCCTGGAACATCTCATATGGTCCATGACGTTCAAAACGTCTTTGAAGTCCCGATTCTAAGCCGTTTAAGCATGGTGCACTAAACTATCAAGTAGTCATCATATTGAGCTAGCCAAACGTTCATAACGTATGCATCTGTTCCTGCAATAGGTCTGTCACCTAGCAGTGCATTAAGGACATAATTCTTCTGTGCAGCAATGAGGATAAACCTCAGATCACGGATCCAATCCGCATCATTGCTACTAACATTTTTCAATACAATTTTCTCTAGGAACACATATAAAAACATAGGGAAGCAACAACGCGAGCTATTGATCTACAACATAATTTGCAAAATACTATCAGGACTAAGTTCATGATAAATTAAAGTTCAATTAATCATATTACTTAAGAACTCCCACTTAAATAGACATCTCTCTAGTCATCTAAGTGATTACGTGATCCAAATCAACTAAACCATGTCCGATCATCACGTGAGATGGAGTAGTTTCAATGGTGAACATCACTATGTTGATCATATCTACTATATGATTCACGCTCGACCTTTCGGTCTCCGTGTTCCGAGGCCATATCTGTTATATGCTAGGCTCGTCAAGTTTAACCTGAGTATTCTGCGATGCGCAACTGTTTTGCACCCGTTGTATTTGAGCGTAGAGCCTATCACACCCGATCATCACGTGGTGTCTCAAAGACGAAGAACTTTCATAGAACGGTGCATACTCGGGGAGAACACTTCTTGATAATTTTTAGTGAGAGATCATCTTATAATGCTACCGTCAATCAAAGCAAGATAAGATGCATAAAGGATAAACATCACATGCAATCAATATAAGTGATATGATATGGTCATCATCGTCTTGTGCTTGTGATCTCCATCGCCGAAGCACCGTCATGATCACCATCGTCACCGGCGCGACACCTTGATCTCCATCGTAGCATCGTTGTCGTCTCGCCAACTATTGCTTCCACGACTATCGCTACCGCTTAGTGATAAAGTAAAGCAATTACATGGCGTGTGCATTTCATACAATAAAGCGACAACCATATGGCTCCTGCCAGTTGCCGATAACTTCGGTTACAAAACATGATCATCTCATACAATAAAATATAGCATCACGTCTTGACCATATCACATCACAACATGCCCTGCAAAAACAAGTTAGACGTCCTCTACTTTGTTGTTGCAAGTTTTACGTGGCTGCTACGGGCTGAGCAAGAACCGTTCTTACCTACGCATCAAAACCACAACGATAGTTTGTCAAATAGACTCCGTTTTAACCTTCTCAAGGACCGGCGTAGCTACACTCAGTTCAACTAAAGTTGGAGAGACAGTCTTCCGCAAGCCATCTATGTGCAAAGCACGCGTCGAGGAACCGGTCTCGCGTAAGCGTCTGGCGTAAGGTTGGTCGGATCGTCTCGTCCAACAATACCTCTGAACCAAAGTATTACATGATGGTAGGCAGTATGACTTGAATCGTCCACAACTCACTTGTGTTCTACTCGTGCATATGACATCAACGCATAAAACATGGCTCGATACCTTTGTTGGGGAACGCAGTAATTTCAAAAATTTTCCTACGATCACGCAAGACCATGGTGATGGCATAGCAACGAGAGGGAGAGTGTCCGTCCACGTACCCTCGTAGACCGAAAGCGGAAGCGTTATAACAACGCGGTTGATGTAGTCATACGTCTTCACGATCCGACCGATCCAAGCACCGAGCATACGGCACCTCCGGAAGTTACGCACATCGCTCAGCTCGATGGCGATCCCGGACTCGATCCAACAAAGTGTCGGGAAGAGTTCCACAAGACGACGGCGTGCAGGACGATGTTGATGCTCCACCGACGCAGGCTTCGCTTAAGCTCATGACGATATGACTTCTCGGCGCAGGCTTCGCCTAAGCTCTCTGACGATATGACCGAAGTGGAATATGGTGGAGGGGCACCGACACGGCTAAGGAACGATCCGTAGATCAACTTGTGTGTCATGGGGTGCCCTACGCCTGTATATAAAGGAGGGAAGGGAGGGGCTGGCGGCCAAGGTTTGGTGCGCCAGGTGTCCTACTCCTCTTGGGAGTAGGATTCCCCCAATCCTAGTCCAACTAGGTTTCCCCAAGTGGGAAGGAGAGAGAGGCGCCCCTTCTCCTAGTCCTAATAGGACTAGGAAGGGGGAAGGTCTTGACCAGCACTTGGGCCCCCTTTTCTCCTTTCCACTAAGGCCCATGTTGGCCCATTAGCATTCCGGGGTTCCGTAACCTCCGGTGCATTTGGTAAAATTCCCAATTTCACCGGAACACTTCCGATGTCCAAACATAGACTTCCAATATATGAATCTTTATGTCTCGACCATTTCGAGACTCCTCGTCATGTCCCCGATCTCATCCGGACTCAGAACAACCTTCGGTACAGAAACATCATAACAACTCATAGTAATCGCCATCGAAGCGTTAAGCGTGCGGACCCTACGGGTTCGAGAACTATGTAGACATGACCGAGACACCTCTCCGGTCAATAACCAATAAGCGGGACCTGGATGCCCATATTGGCTCCTACATATTCTACGAAGATCTTTATCGGTCGAGACCGCATAACAACATACGTTGTTCCCTTTGTCATCGGTATGTTACTTGCCCGAGATTCGATCGTCGGTATCCAATACCTAGTTCAATCTCGTTACGGCAAGTCTCTTTACTCGTTCCGTAATACATCATCTCACAACTAACACATTAGTTGCAATGCTTGCAAGGCTTATGTGATGTGCATTACCGAGAGGGCCGAGAGATACCTCTCCCACAATCGGAGTGACAAATCCTAATCTCGAAATATGCCAACCCAACATGTACCTTCGGAGACACCTGTAATGTACCTTTATAATCACCCGATTACGTTGTGACGTTTGGTAGCACCCAAAGTGTTCCTCGTGCAAACGGGAGTTGCATAATCTCATAGTCATAGGAACATGTATAAGTCATGAAGAAAAGCACTAGCAACAAACTATACGATCAGGTGCTATGCTAATGGAATGGGTCATGTCAATCGAGATCATTCAACCAATGATGTGATCCCGTTAATCAAATAACAACTCCTTGTTCATGGTTAGGAAACATAACCATCTTTTGATTAATGAGCTAGTCAAGTAGAGGCATACTAGTGACACTCTGTAGGTTTATGTATTCACACATGTATTATGTTTCCGGTTAATACAATTCTAGCATGAATAATAAACATTTATCATGAAATAAGGAAATAAATAATAACTTTATTATTGCCTCTAGGGCATATTTCCTTCAATGGGTATAGTTTTGAGGGTGGTGGGTGGCATGTGGCTTTGATGAGCAAAGAGCTGGCAACCGACGCATCGTTGGACTAAGTCCTGAGCATCTGCCCGGGCCGTCGGCCAATAAAATCATGTACGGAAGGCCTTGCCTACAAGGGCCCGGGCTGCGGCATGGTGCCCACTGAGTCCGGCATGAATTTCAGCCAGGAGATTCCGCCCTTCCTCTTCGGAGATACACCTTTGAAGGACTCCGGTTGTGCTTTTCTTATAAAGCTCTCCCTCATGGACCTTATAGGCTTTAGACCGCCGCACTATGCAGCGGGCCTCGTTTTGGTCCTCGGGAAGTTCCTGCCTAGTTAGGTAGGCTAGGAATGGTTCTGTCCACGGGGCGATGACTACCATAATTTCGTGGGCTGACGGTGTTATTTCATTGGCGGGACCACCAACTATGTCGGAATGTTCGGTGTGGGGCAGTGCAGTTGGGTCCGGGTTGTTATTTCCGGACTCTCCCTCCCATAGTACAGATGGATTGAAAAGCCTCTGTAGGAAGATATTGTGGGGGGGGGGGGGGACGGCATCGCGCTTTGCGCCAATGCGTGCCAACACGTCTGCTGCCTGGTTGTTATCCCGGGCTATATGGTGAAATTCAAGCCCCTCAAACCGAGCTGTCATTTTTAGGATGACATTGCGGTAAGCTGCCATTTTTGGATCCTTGGCATCAAAGTCCCCATTTATTTGGGATATCGCGAGGTTCGAATCCCCGCGCACCTCTAGGCGTTGAATGCCCATGGAGACTGCCATCCGGAGACCATGTAGAAGGGCCTCGTATTCGGCTGCGTTGTTGGAGTTCGTGTACATTATTTGAAGTACGTATTGGAATGTATCTCTGGTTGGGTACTTCAGAACAACGCCAGCCCCCAGGCCGGCCAACATTTTGGAGCCGTCGAAGTGCATGATCCAATTGGAATATGCGCCGTACTCTTTAGGGAGTTCGGCTTCAGTCCATTCGGCGATGAAGTCAGCCAAAACTTGCGACTTAATAGCTCGCTGTGGCTTGTAGGTTATGTCGAACGGGAGGAGCTCAATGGCCCACTTAGCAATCCGGCTCGTTGCATCGCGGTTGTTTATAATGTCATTAAGAGGTACTTCGGAGGCCACTGTTATCGAACACTCTTGGAAGTAGTGTCGCAGCTTCCGGGATGCCATGAACACCGCGTATGCTATCTTCTGACAATGCGGGTACCGTGACTTGCATGGAGTTAGGACAGTGGACACGTAGTAAACTAGTTTTTGGAGAGGGAACTTGTGTCCGTCCGCTTCTCGTTCGACAATGAGCACCGCGCTTACAACTTGATGGGTTGCTGCGATGTATAATAGCATTGGTTCGCCCATGTTGGGCGCGGCCAGGACCGGATTTGTTGCCAATATGGCTTTTATTTCTTCGAGCCCAGCCGTGGAAGCATCCGTCCACTCAAAGTGTTTGGTGCGCCGGAGGAGGCGATAAAGGGGTAATGCCTTTTCTACTAAGCGGGAGATAAAGCGGCTCAGAGCCGCCACGCATCCGGTCAGTTTTTGTATTTGTTTGAGGTCTTTGGGGATATCCAATTGTGACAGAGCTCGGATCTTGGCTGGGTTTGCTTCAATTCCTCTACCGGATACAATGAAGCCCAAGAGCTTTCCGGGTGATGCCAAAACACATTTTTCCGGGTTGAGCTTGATGTCATATGTTCGGAGATTATCGAATGTGAGCCTCAAGTTGCCGACCAGGGTTTCGACATGCTTGGATTTGACGACCACATTGTCTATGTATGCCTCCACTATTTTGCCGATCTGGTTTGCCAGACATGTCTGAATCATGCGCTGATATGTTGAGCCGGCGTTTTTGAGCCCAAAGGGCATTGTGTTGAAGCAGAATGGGTCGTATGGAGTGATGAATGCCGTTGCGGCTTGGTCTGGCTCTGCCATCTTAATTTGGTGGTAGCCGGAGTATGCATCGAGGAAACACAATGAATCGTGTCCCAAGGTAGCGTCGATAATTTGATCGATGCGGGGGAGGGGGAAGGGATCCTTTGGGCAAGCCTTGTTAAGGTCCTTAAAATCGACACATAGGCGCCAGGATTTGTCCTTCTTTGGTACCATTACCAGGTTTGCTAGCCAGTCCGGATTTTTAATATCTCAGATGAAACCGGCCTCCAATAGATTGTCTAGCTCCTCTCCCATGGCCTGTCTCTTGGGTTCGAGAAACGCCAAGAGCTTGTTTGACCGGCTTGAATCCTTTTAGGATATTTAGGCTGTGCTCGCCACCGGGCGTGGGATTCTGGCATGTCTGAAGGGTGCCGGACAAAAATGTCCCAATTTTCGCGTAGAGAATTCTCGTGTCTGGCGTCCACATCAGGGTTTAATTGTGCCCCGATGGAGGCAGTTTTTGTAAGGTCCGTTGGATGGACTTGGAATTTGACTATTTCGTCTGCCGGTTTGAAAGAGGTGGACTTGGATCTCTTATCGAGTATCACGTCGTCCTTGTCCACCGTGGAGCGCAGCGCAGTGAGTTCCTCTGCCGCTAGGGTTTCGGATAGTGCCTCAAGGGCAAGTGCGGCTGTTTTATTTTCGGCGCGGAGCGCTATGTCCGGGTCACTAGCGAGAGTGATAATTCCGTTGGGTCCGGGCATTTTGAGCTTAATGTACCCGTAATGGGGTATGGCTTGAAAAATTGTGAATGCCTCTCGCCCTAATAAAGCGTGGTATCCGCTCATTTGAGCAGGGGCCACTTGGAATGTGACCTCCTCGGACCTATAATTGTCCGGGCGTGTCAACACCACATCTAGTGTGATCTTTCTGACAAAGATGCTTCCCGACCGGGATTATTCCTCTAAAGGTTGTGCTACTACGCTCAATGCGGCTCCAGTCTATTTCCTTTTTCAAGGGTTTCCTCATAGATGAGGTTTAATCTGCCGCCGATCCATGAGTACCTTGGTAAGGCGAAGTCGTCCACTATTGGACTGAGGACCAATACAGCTGGTGCTCGGGCTGTTCGGAATTTAGGTTCGTCACTGGCATTAAAGGTAATAGCCGTGTCACTCCATGGATTTATTGTTGCTATCTGGTAGACTTCGGAGAGGCTGCGGAGTGCTCGTTTCCGCATATTATTTGATGCGAAAGTCTCGAAGACTGTTAATACAAGATCTGGTATTCTTGGGCTGGTGCTCGAGCTAAAAGCTCTTCGCCACTTTTGGCCACCTGCCGTAGTATCCAACATGCTCTAAGGCTATGAGTTGGAGTGGCGCCTCCGTGCTATGAATTTTGCAGGTGGTCCATTGAGCCATCCCTCCAAAGACGGTTCCATGCCCTTTGGGGGTTTTTGCTTTTGGTATGTAACCTGTGTGCCTGGTGATAATGCACCCTTTTATTTCGGACTAGGGCCGTATTTGGGGCCGGATTATCCCAAAATTTGATTTCGGTTTTCCAGGCGCTCTCCATCGTGCAGTACTTTCGTACTATGGACGCCAAGTCACGAAAGCGTGTAATTTCACGACAACTTATGGCATTTAGGATTCCCTTGTTCGTGCAGTTATTGCAGAAGAATGAAATTATGTCCCCTCGCGGCAGTCCTTTATCCTGTCCCATAACCAGGGAGGAATCAGCCCAAGAATGATATACTCTTCGCCGGGCTCTTGCCGGATTTGGGATAGATCGCTTATGTTTGGGTGGGCGGGTGGAACTAAATTCTGAACCCCGTCCGATCTAAGATTCAGGGGCCAAGAAGTTTCCTAACTTGGAAGCTTGGGTTTTTGGAGGTTGCCCAATGAATCTAGCCCGCTGCCTGACTTTAAGTTTAGGGCTTGAGCGGTGTCCTCCCCTCCGCGGGAATCCGGCATGGAGGGGTCAGGAATCCGGACATAGCTAGTCCTTAATGTAGGAGAAGAGTCGCCGTATTGTTCCTCTACCACGGCAACGTGGTGGGTAGCTTGGGGAGAGTTGATCTCTCTCCGATCGGTTTTAGGCACAATCTGATCCTAGTCTGTAGCGACTCCCAGGGCGGCGATGCGATCCAAGAGCTCGTTTAAGGAAGAGAGCTCCACCGGATCTAACTGCTCGGCAAGTTCCGAGTTAACGTGAAGATTGCTTTCGATGACCCGAGAAGTCATCGTCGTGCGGCTGATCGAGCAGCGGTCATAAGAAAACCGCTTAGACGGAGAGTTTGGCGATGGCCAAAGCTCCTTTAGTAAATCGTGGCTGCCTTTAAAGACGGGATGAGGCATCCTTCCCGATAAGCGACGCCACAGAGGAACTCTCAATGAAAGCACCAATGTCGGTGTCAAAACCGGCGGATCTCGGGTAGGGGGTCCCAACTGTGCGCCTAGGCGGATGGTAACAGGAGACAAGGGACACGATGTTTTTACTCAGGTTCGGGCCCTCTCGATGGAGGTAAAACCCTACTCCTGCTTGATTACTATTGATGATATGGGTAGTACAAGAGTGGATCTACCACGAGATCAAGGAGGCTAAACCCTAGAAGCTAGCCTATGGTATGATTGTTGTTCGTTCTACGGACTAAAACCCTCCGGTTTATATAGACACCGGAGAGGGTTAGGGTTACATGAGTCGGTTACAATGGTATGAGATCTACATATCCAGACGCCAAGCTTGCCTTCCACGCCAAGGAAAGTCCCATCTGGACACGGGACGAAGTCTTCAATCTTGTATCTTCATAGTCCAGGAGTCCGGCCAACGGTGATAGTTCGGCTATCCGGACACCCCCTAATCCAGGACTCCCTCACCGCCTTTCAATAGGGTACATCCAGCCATACTGTACTGGACCTCTAAGTAGTGCCTCATCAGGTAGATGAACAACCAAATGCAGCATCACATCAAAGAAGGTTGGAGGATATATCTTCTCAAGGTCGCATAGGATAGTTGGTATCTTGTCTCTAAGACGCTCCAAAGCATCTATCCTGATATTTCTACTGCAGAGTTCCCTGAAGAATTGTCCCAACTCTACAACTGCTCTGTATAAGTCAGAGCGGCTCAATCCTCTAAGGATAACAGGTAAAACCCTTTGAAGTAGGACGTGGCTGATGACCCACAAGTATAGGGGATCTATCGTAGTCCTTTCGATAAGTAAGAGTGTCGAACCCAACGAGGAGCAGAAGGAAATGATAAGCGGTTTTCAGCAAGGTATTCTCTGCAAGTACTGAAATAAGTGGTAACAGATAGTTTTGTGATAAGATAAATTGTAACGAGCAACAAGTAACAAGAGTAAATAAAGTACAGCAAGGTGGCCCAATCCTTTTTGTAGCAAAGGACAAGCCTGGACAAACTCTTATAATAGGAAAAGCTCTCCCGAGGACACATGGGAATATCGTCAAGCTAGTTTTCATCACGTTCATATGATTCGCGTTCGGTACTTTGATAATCTGATATGTGGGTGGATCGGTGCTTGGGTGATGTTCTTACTTGAACAAGCATCCCACTTATGGTTAACCTCTATTGCAAGCATCCGCAACTACAACAAAAGTATTAAGGTAAACCTAACCATAGCATGAAACATATGGATCCAAATCAGCCCCTTTCGAAGCAACGCATAAACTAGGGTTTAAGCTTCTGTCACTCTAGCAACCCATCATCTACTTATTACTTCCCAATGCCTTCCTCTAGGCCCAAATAATGGTGAAGTGTTATGTAGTCTACGTTCACATAACACCACTAGAAGCTAGACACCATACATCTCATCATAATATTGAACGAATACCAAATTCACATGACTACTAATAGCAAGACTTCTCCCTTGTCCTCGGGAACAAACGTAACTACTCACAAAGCATATTCATGTTCATAATCAGAGGGGTAATAATATGCATAAAGGATCTGAACATATGATCTTCCACCAAATAAACCAACTAGCATCAACTACAAGGAGCAATCAACACTACTAGCAACCTACTAGCACCAATCCCGGACTTGGAGACAAGAATTGGATACAAGAGATGAAATAGGGTTTTGAGATGAGATGGTTCTGGTGAAGATGTTGATGGAGATTGCCCTCTCCCGTTGAGAGGAGCGTTGGTGATGATGATGGCGATGATTTCCCCCTCCCGGAGGGAAGTGTCCCTGGCAGAACAGCTCTGCCGGAGCCCTAGATTGGTTCCATGAGGTTCCGCCTCGTGGCGGTGAGTCTCGTCCCGAAAGGTTGCTTCTTATTTTTTCTTCACCAAAGACTTCATATAGGAGAAGATGGGCGTCGGAGAGCCACTGTGGGGCCCACGAGGTAGGGGGCGTGCCCTAGGGGGCGCCCCACCCTCGTGAGTGTGGTGTGGGCCCCTGGCCTTCATCTTTGGCGATGATTTTTCTTTATTTATTTTAAGATATTCCGTGGAGTTTCGTGACTTTTGGAGTTACAGAATAGGTCTCCAATATTGTCTCCTTTTCCAGCCCAGAATTCCAGCTTCCGGCATTCTCCCTCTTCATGTAAACATTGTAAAATAAAAGAGAATAGTCGTAAGTATTGTGACATAACGTGAAATAACAGCCCATAATGCGATAAATATCGATATAAAAGCATGATGCAAAATGGACGTATCAGTGGCAGTCATGAGTTGTCAACCCTTGTACCTTGTTTCCATCTGCACTGACTCTCCTTTCAGGGTTTGAAGCAAATCCATGTGGGAATCTCACACGTGACAGGACCTCGCAAAATTGTTTTCTTTTTACCTTGTCCAAGACGTACACAGTTGGTGCCATATCCCGTGGTTTACCTTCATCTTGCACCTGCAAATCCTTTCTGATACCCAGGTGTGTCAAATCAATCCTAGATTTTAAGGTATCTTTGTCTTGCCTTCAATATTAAGAAGTGTGCCGATAATGTTGTCACATATATTTTCTCGATGTGCATCACATCAAGATTATGCCGCAGATCCAAATCTTTCCAATACTCCAAGTCCCACAAAGTGGACTGCGGGTAAACAATAATCTCTCTTCTACCATGCCACGCTTCCTTTTCCGCTACCATTACTGTGGATGGTTTCCTGGTGTAATATGCCTGACCTTCTCTAATTCCACTTGCAACTCATCGGCGGTGAACCTCTTTGGCGCATCACGGTTTTCATGCTTTGCATTGAACACATGTCTTCGGTATTTTCTAGGATGCGGCTTGTCCTTGGGAAGGAAACGACGGTGTCCAATGTAAAAGATCTTGCTAAGTATTGCGTATGACAATGATTCTGTCACAAATAACACATGCATTGTAACCATGTGTCGCTCGGCCTACGACATAGTGCCCAAAGCGGACAATCATGGATGCACCAAATTACAACAAAGACGCAGAAAGAAATCAGCTGGTGGGCTTCTATATAGGTCTCGAGTGAGAACACCCTTCCATAGCTGTTGAAGTTCCTCCACAAGAGGCTCCATGAACAAATAAATATCCTTTCCAGGACTTTTTGGACCTGGGATGAGCAAGGCCATCATGTGGTTTGATTCTTTGGTGCAGACATATGGAGGCATGTTGTAAGGGATAAAAAGCACTAGCCACATGCTATATGTGGCGCTCTGGTGGCCAAATGGGTTAAATCCATCTGAAGCTAAGCCAAGTCTAATGTTTCTCGGTCAAGAACAAACTCTTTGTGTTTATCATTGAAGCTTTTCCACTCACTACCATGAGATGGATGGCTCATTAGATTCCGATCTCTATTCTCCTGGTTCCTAGAATGCCACAAGACATCCTCTCTTGTTTCAAAGATCATGAAACAACCTCTGCAATCTTGGTGTAATTGGAAAATGTCTCAGAACATTACGAGGAATCCTCTTCACAGCATCGCCATCTTTCCATCTTGATGATTTGCATTTCGGGTATTCACTTAAGTTGGCATAATCCTTTCGGAATAGAACACAATTATTCTTACAAACATGGATCATATCATATCCAATTCCAATTGCACGAAGGAAATTCTTCATTTTACTTTAGGTGTGTGGCAGCTCAGACGCATCTGGGAAAGATTTGTGGAAAGCAGCCAACATCGCATCGAATGATTTGTTGGTCATCCACTCCGATGTCTTCACCTGAAGAAAGGTGACCATAGCTGAGAATACTGACAGCTTATTTCCTGGGGTGACAAAGAACGTTGCATTGTTCCAACATGCAGGCCCACCGCTTTTTCTTCTGCTGGTGAAAGTTCACGGAATGCACGAGCACTTTGTAGCATTGTTTCAATGTTGGTCAAACTCATCGGCTCCGCCACCACCACCTCCTCCTCCTCTTCCACTGAGCATCGTGGCGGATCAAGATGGTGATCTGCTGCTTCCACGTAGTCAATAACATTGACGTTCACAGCTTCGCCATGATGAACCCACCTAGTATATGTGACCGACATCCCATACAAGTGTAGATGATTTTGTACAGTTGACTGGGGTCTTGTAACTGAATTCATACAACTGCTACATGGGCAGAGCACATCTGATTTCGGACCACCGTACTTAGCTCTGATAAAGTTCATGAAGTTTTCAACCCCCTCGACATATGCAGCGGAGAATCTTCGAGCAGAAGTTATCCAAGTCCTATCCATTTGTTAGACATACAAATTAGTTCTTCTACTAGATATTACAGGAAAAACATATATGCTTTGTTATGAAGTCCAGGAAAAAAAACACCTAGGTCGATGTCTAAAGCTATGGCAAGATATTTGGACGAGCAGATCTAAGTAACGAAATATATGTAAAGCTAATTCAGCAAACAGATTTGAGTGCTAAATTATGGCAGGCTGTTTCAGCAGTCAATGAGGCCGAGCACACAACCATCAAACTATCGAAGGCCATTGCAGCAACAAAGATCGAGTATAAAACGGTGTAGAGCTATTTCACCTAATAGATTGGCTACTAGACCATGGCAATCTACGTCACAATAAATATATGGCAGGATATTTTAGCAACTAATCGGCCTTGGCATGCCATCTCAGATAAGCAGATTGAGTGCAGAACAGGGCAAGGAAGCTTCTTAAGCAAAGCATATTGACAGTAAACTACTTCGGCAAACAGTGGGATTAACAACGTCTATCAGCTAACATTCAGCGCTACACCGACATGAACGGGGCCTTAGTCTAGAATGCGCGTACCGTGCGAGAAGCTGACCGTCAGGCGCGTCTCCACCTAACGTCGCCAATGGCGGCGCTGACGCCGCCGTCGCGCCTCCACAAGAACGTAACGAGAGGTGGCGGCGGCGGCTAGAGGACGTCGATCCCACGAGCGTACTGTGGGAGCGAGAGGATCACCGTGCGTCCCCTCAATGAACCGCGGCGCCGACTTATCGACGCAGCGGGGAGGGCGGCTTTGGTGGAGCGAATGGAGTGGAGGGGGACGGGGGGAGGGGGTTTGGGGACTATTTGGCCGAAGGGCGGTTGAATCGGATTTGGCGGGAATTGTTGTGGGCGGGGGGGGGGGGGGGGGTATTTTCGCGGGGGGGGGGGGGGGGTGTTGGCGCGTGGTCGGTTTCTCCAAGTGCAGGCCCAGGGGTCAGTGAAGAGGCAAGCCGAAGCGCATTCCGTTTGCGTGAGCCGTGTGCAGGACCGAACGTGTGTGGGGTGCAATGCGACCGCGACAGGAGTGCTGTGAGTGTACCGCCTTTTTCCTTTTAAACTAGGTGCTTCGCCCCCTCAAAAACAAATTTTTTGCTTCGCGCGATCCATCGATACTACTACTAGTAATCCGGTAATCCCGACTAAAACGGCGCGGCCGGGTCTTTTCCCGCGCGATATGCTGGGAGGTTGGCTTAGTTGGGGTTTTTAGATTTGTCTCGGTTCAATAAAAAGCAGAGTTGGTGATGATGGTGTGCCTGTCATCCTGCAATATAGGCCGTCCGATCTATATCTAACGGATAGGAAGGAAACTATGACAATTTACCCGCACTCCTCTCCACATTTGCAGATAAGGCTTTCCCTCGTTCATCCTTTTCTCCCACAAGATCTTGATCTTACGTGCAACGCACGGGCATCTTGCTAGTACTCCTACAATATGTATATTATTGTGAAAGTTCATATACACCGGCCGAGATTAATGCAAACACGGCAGATTTTCATTACATTTTGAACTTTTATAGGACAGAAAAATAAAAGAAACCCGACCATAAACCTATTCTACGGTGGCGACCGACGTCCTCCATTTGCGATCTGTATGTACGGGGGCAGGGTTCAAGACCCGTGAAGTGAAGGTGCGGTCTCCGGCGCGGAAGAGTAGAACACGGGATACGGACCGGCCAGGTTGCACACCATGCCCTGCCGCCTCCCATGCCCTACTCATCCTCGGAGGAGTCCCCGACCTCGGCGGTGCCGGACGTTGGACGGCGGCAAGTAGGACAGCGTGGTCGACGGTGCTCCGTCGTCGGCCGCCAGCGTAGCCACCGCTTGTCTTGGTCGCGTCCGCCGCCGGCTATGCTGCTATTAAGGCCGCGAGAGGCGACTTTGAGCGAGGGCGGCGACCTCGAGCTTCATCCCGAAGACAAGCTCTCCGCAGAGCGTTCGTGACTTGCGGTCATGGCGGATGTGGTGCCAGGTAGGAGGACGATGTGCTATGGTGTGGAGGTTAGCTGGGCGTTGCCTCTTTAAGTAGCGCATTCCGGTGAGGCCAAGCGTCCGCGTGCGTCATTAAGTCGCCGGAGTTGTTCCTCGGGCACCGAGCCTCTTAACGACGACATATGAACGGACGGCATGAATGCGGGCAGCTGGCGCCGGCTTGGAACGCACCGCGTGACCGCGCGAGGGACGAGGGCTTTGGTGTGCCAGGGTAGTCAGCTGCGGTCATGGCAACGTGAAGATGCCCTTTGCTCAAATGTGATCCCCCCATGTCATTGAAAAAGCAAGACGACCCGGATGGTCTCAGGTCCAGAGGATGCAGTTGGCCGTGCTACACCACTCCGCGGACGCGCGGCGCCCCGTGCATCCTCGACGAGCCGGGTGTTGGGGTGTGTTTGGATTGTGGCCAAAGTGCACCTTACCAAAATTTTGGTCATGACCCAAAGATTGGTCTTTGTTTGGATGGTTGCCATTTCTTTGGCATGCCAATGAACTCTAGCCAACTCTAGTTCATTTTTCTTGCCAATGTTGGCCAAATCATGGGCAACCAATACCTCAACCAGAATTTTGGTCATGACCCAAAGATTGGTCTTTGTTTGGATGGTTGCCATTTCTTTGGCATGCCAATGAACTCTAGCCAACTCTAGTTCATTTTTTTTGCCAATGTCGGCCAAATCATGGGCAACCAATACCTCAAACAAAAATTTGGCTACCCAATGCTTTGATGGGGCAACCTTGGGCACAAACCAAACATACTGTTGGTCGTGCCACAGCACTAACGCCACCCTCGGCACACTGAACCGATCGTGTCTAGCGACGATATGAGCGTGTCTCTCACCGCGGTCGCCGTGTCTAGAGGCGGTGCTGAGGCTGCACCCCTTTGTTGGCCCCAACGACCCACATGAACGGTTGTCGGTGGCGAGGAGGTCGTGGGCTAGCTCCTCCATTGGACTAGTCTGCGCTATGTCGTCCCGACGGGTGTGCCCCACATGTCGGTTTCCCTGTTTTCCCGGCCATATTCGAGCATCAGTGCTCCGCGTTGCGCATTAGGCCTTTCACTATGTAGGCCAAGCGAGACAACTTATTGTTTATTTGAGCCGTTCAAGTGTAATCATGTGGCGTTTGCTTATTTCTCATTCCTCTCCAACCCTCTTCTCCATCGATCATGTCGCCCTCCAAATGAGTCCATCCTCCGCATGCCTCATTTGAACATTCCGCCGAGTATCATTCGCATGTACCCACCCTAGTCCTCTTTCAATAGATCTCCGGACCCGAGATGAAATCGAGAGGGAACGAGTGGGGGCACGTGATACCTAAGGAGGATTCAAAATTTTGAACCGGTGATCATAGCATCCGCAAATCATATATAAAGGGTATTCAATGTTCGTTTCGTTTTGGAACGTACAATATACTCCCTCCTATCCTTTCTACTTTACATATAAGTTTTATGTGTAGTCAAAGTATCTCTACTATGATTAAAAAGGTATGAACATTCAACAACGCCCAATCAATATTGTTAGATTCGTACGTACTCCTAGATTTGTACTTTAGATGGTTTCAAATTTGTCTTTTGACAAGATTAATATTTCGTGAGATGTATAATGTGAATATTATATCATTGGAATCTCCTTTCACATACTGAAATTGACCATATGCTTTGTGTAAGTTGCATGTCATATATTATTACTCTAACATTTGGTCAAAGTTAGCCTCGAAAAACGCATTAGACCCTGTATGCTTTGTGTAAGTTGCATGTCATATATTATTACTCTAACATTTGTGTAAGTTGCATGTCATATATTATTACTCTAACATTTGGTCAAAGTAGTATAGTGGAAGTGGATCCTCTGACGTAGGTATCCCTGCCTTACCCTCCCTTTCGGTCACTTACTGGCGGACCCCATGCTTGCTAGGCCCCGTATGTCAGTTACTCAATGGGTTCGGCCACGTCAGGGGATCCTCATCCATAGTATACTCCCTCTGTTTTTATTTACTCCGCATAAAACGGAGGGAGTGGTGGTATAATAAATGACACGGGTGGGGGAGGGGGAGGGACGTCGGTTTGCTCTCAACTGCGGTCCCACAAGCGAGCGAAAACGTAAGACGAAGCGCGTTCCATTCGGTGAGCGACGTGGAGGATCCAGCATGCCGGGCTGCAACGCGAACGCGACAAGAGCGATGTACAGTCAAACCCGATTGACCGGTTGTTACCAGAACTACTATTCACACCAGAACATTCGCTGCTCGGCCTACGCCAGCCACTGCCCTAAAACCACAGCAAATCTCTATCCCATTCCCCCACTTTCGATCCCCTAGCCCGCATCAAGCGTCCCCTAGTTTGCCGGAAAGCCATGGTGCGCCGCAAGATCACTTTCTACAAGATGCTGACGCCGGAGCGCCGCGCAGAAATTGCGGCGGCGGTCGGCGCCACAGACCTCCGTTCCCAAGCTCTCTTTGCAGCGAGCCAATCCCCGAGTTCTCTAGAGCCAAGCTACGAGGAGGAGGAAGCTGATCCAATGTTCACTACGGAGGTCGTGGTGCAGAAGGCCCCCGATGGGTATGAGACGATGGACGTCGACTTCGTGCCGGCGTCCGAGTCCCCCATGGTGCAAGCGGACCAGCGGTTCAACATGGCAATACTAAAGGAGGACTGGGAGGAAGAGGCTCAACTCGATGCGGAGCGTGCATGCCGCTGCCATCGAGGCTCTCCTGCGGGCGGAACCGGATGTCGTGGATGTGAACCGGGCGGCGGAGGCTCAACTTGAGGCGGAGCGCGCGGATGCCGCTGCCATCGAGGCCTCCCCGCAGTGTAAACGGACGTCCTGGACATGAACCGGGCGGCAGAGGCTCGACTCGATGCAGAGCGCACGGATGCCGCTCTTATTGACGCCCTCCTGCAGGCGGAATCGGACGTCGTATACTTGAATAGGGCGGCGGAGGCTCGACTCGACGCGGAGCGCGCGGATGCCGCTGCCATCCTCGACTTGAACCGGGTTGTGCTCTCGTCCGTACAGAGTGCCCGCACGCTACGCTTGAACGAGTAGCTGGAGGCCGAGGACAACCGCGGTGCGGAGACACACGGTCGGCAGCGATGGCTGGTTCGCGCCGGCAGCCAAAGACGACGAGGCCGTCTCTTTCCGCGAGCAGTGATAGCTTTTCTTTATGTTGTTGTTTTTATGGATCTTTTGCTATTTAAAACATACTATATTTGTTATGCAAGTCGCTTGACTTGGGTCAGTCTACCATTTCAGGCGGTTGGATGAATATCCTACGTCTCCTAACCCTTCTTTCTTTCTTCCTCACCTCTTCTTCTTCCCCAACAGACCACCGCACGGGCCGTACGGATACTCCCCAACATGCGGTTGGATAAACATACTCTATGAACGAAAATTATGTGTCAGCGATAGGATGGCTGAGTTTGGTTTGTTCACATGCGACAGCACGTGTCAGTGAGGGTGCGTTCCCTTGGTTGGGTTTGCGGCGTGCAGGAGCGACTGTGTGAGGGTGCGGTGCGACCGCGGCGTGCAGGAGCGACCGTGTGAGGGTGCGGTGCGACCGCGACAGCCGTGCGCAAGTGTACCTCCTTCTCATTTTGAAAACTTTAGGCAAGCTTGGCAAAAATGTGTGGCAAAATTTGGCAATGCAAGGCCTAGACCCGAACAGGATAAGTACGTACGTACTAGGAGTACTAGTGTTAAAAAAGAAAGGCGGGGTTTTCCTTCGCGGGATTTAATCGATACAAAACCTCGTTTCACGTGTTAATTAATGCATATTTTTTTATCGAAAGACCAAAGAGCTAACCATCTCACCCCTCATCACTTGATTAATGCAGCGCCATGCAAACCAACCTTCTCACTTCCGCATGCATGCAGGGGATATTAATGTCCTTGGTTGCTAACCCCATCAATTTTGCCTCGATTAGTGTTAGTGGCCCTTTGCAAATTGTAATTTTGATTGTGTACAAAAAAATGGAGGTAGTAACTATATTTGACTTCCTTCCCCATTGCGGTGACGTCGACGATATTTTTTTTGTGGTTTGGTGAAGTGCGTTCGACGGAGAACACCATTGAGGGAGACTACGGTAAGTCGTTCACAAATGCCGCCTGCAAGCCGAGACAACCGCCTTATTTGCATCCAGGAAGTCCTTTAGTACTACTACTACTAGGAGTACTAGTGCGGTGAGATGGTTTCTCGGAGAAGACGATGGAGAAGCGGAGTCAGCGAAGAGTGAAATGATGGTTGCTTCGTCTGTGCTTTGTGATTTGACGCCTCACTGCTTTGTGATTTGTGATAGTAGGGACAGGGGAGTAGACTCTGTGCTCTATACTGTACTACATGCGTCCAAGCATGGTAGAAAGAGGAGAGACGTTGCATTTTTCTATTCCTTCAATCAATCAATCAGGGAGCTTCGGTTCCATCTTTTTGGCTTTCGCAACACCGTCCACAATGGTTCCCATGATGCCAAAAGCTATTTTCATATTTGGCTACACATTGTGGATGCCCTTAACCATACCACTTGGTTTTGCTCCTGTGTACTATCTATACAAATCTCAATTATATTGATCTAAAAAATTGTAGAATCAACATTAGTAAAAAGGAGGTGATTTTGCCGCGCGGATGGAGGTTTGCTAACATGCGGTCCCACGTGTCAGTGCTTTACCAAGCCGATCCGCGTCCCACATGAGGCAGAACAACGGTAGAAGCAACACGTGGTTAAGTTGAAGAAGATGAGGGAGAAGCGGATTCAGCAAAGAGTGAAATCATGGTTTCTTCTTACCTCCAACTTCTTTTTTAGCATTATTACTTCGTCCCTCCAACTTAAGCTGCGGGAAAGGTGCAGCTTTGTGATTTGATGCCTCATTGCTCATTACTACGCCGGGCGCCATGACTGGGGTAAGCCACCCCGCTGCTCGCACCGTATTCCCAGGTATGGCACGTGGGACCCGTAGCTTGATGTATCACATGTCAGCGAAAGGGACTAGAAGATTTACTGAAAGCTAGCGCCCACTCTTACGACGGAGGAGTAGACGACCACGACGCCCAGTTGAATCGTCACTTGTACTATATAGTACTATAGTTTTGCTGTTTCGCACGATCCATCGATACAAAGCCGATTAAACAGGAAAGGGCGGGATTTTTCCCCGCGCGGTAGATGATACTGGCCATACATTTCAAAGGCAACTTTAATGTATGCAAACTGAATAATTATAAGTAACAATATGATATCTAGTAATAATTATAAGTAACAATATTATATTGTGTTAGAGTGTAGTAGTAGTGTTGTATTGCATAGTTGTTAGATGTAACATGCGAGAACGTGTAGAGATGTAGTTTTGGAGGGCCTACAGAGTGGAAAGCGTAATACGGTCACCGAACTTCAGAATAAGCTGATTACGGTCACTATATACGTTTTGCGGTGATTATCCGGTCACTTGCTCACGCAGTTCGGCATCGGATTGCACTCGCTGACCGGCCAAATAGTCTGCGTGGGCGCCATGTTGACTAGTTAAATTGACCACGTTCCTTGTAGGTCCCAATTCGCCGCTTTGCATAGGAAAAGGTCAAATAAACACAAATTTACCCAGCGCGGCAAGGCTCCAACCTGCGCGCTGGAATCACCTGGTTGTGTATGTGTCACGTATTCGATGTGTGCACATGCACGTGTAGTTTCAGAACTTGAGCGTGAGAGTGTGTGTTGGTCGTGTGGTGTACTGGTGTGTGCATGCATGCGTGCGTATGTGCGTGTGAGTGTTGCATGCGTGCATGGCTGCGTGTGTACGTGTGAGTGTTGTGTGCGTGCGTGAGTGCATGTGTTTGTGTGAGTGTTGTGTGGATGCAGTTCGTGTGCATGCGTGCGTGTGTGTGTATAATCACCACACCAGCTCTTGTGTGTTAAAACAGACGGCTCAACATACGAATACAAGGCCACCTTGTCCGCTGTGCCATGGTCATGACTTGAACCACCGTCAAAATATTTTTTGCCGTTTGTTTTCATTCTTACTAGCAAGATGCCTGCGTTGCTGTACGTAACATCAAGATGCTTTTGTATGACTTGTTTATCTTGTGAGAGAAAAGGATGAACGAGGGAAGGCCTTATTTGCAAATGTGGAGAGGTGTGTGGGTACCTTTTTGCAAAATTGCCATAGTTTCTTTCCTATCCGTCAGATATAAATCGGACGGCCTATCTTGCAGGATGGCAGGCACACCATCATCACCAACTCTGTTTTTTATAAGTGTATTCTATGTATTTTATAAGAGTGTAGATGTAGAGTAGATACAAGTCGACAGGTGGGCACGATGGTAGTGAGATAATGTGATGCAACACTAGAGGTGCCATGTGGAGCGTTTTACTAGTCAACTAGTCATGTCATGAGCAAATACAGAGTTGTACGGTGAGCCCGTGACTATATAATAACAACTAAACGTAAACGTTGACCGTAATGAGTAGATTATGAAGTCCAATGTATGTATCGTGCTTTCGCTTCAAATACAATGATCGTCATTGCATATATCGCGAGAGAAAGATGAAACACGCGTGAATTTTCTGGGGGCTTACTTTTAGAGGTCCTGGAGGGGTTGTACAGGGGGGGTATGCGATGGAGAGAGAGAGAGATGCTCTTCGTTTCTCTTTATTATGACTAACTTTGTATATAATATAAAAATATACAAATTCATAGTGCGGAATAAATATCATTGTGGGCACCATGCAATGCAAATTAGCGTTCGTACTCCTCCATATAACTTTGTAATGTTGTATATATGTAGAAACTATAAAATAATTTTTTGGCCACACTTTATTCAGAAGGAATGTTGTATGCGAAATAAACGTGAGGAGAGGGCTTTATAGATCAATGGGGTACGTGATGTAACATGTGTGAATGTGTAGCTGATGCATTTGGCGGGGCCTAGAGAGGTATGTGTGTGTATTACGTATTCGAGAGAGGCATGGATAGAGGGGCCGACGGGGAGGGGGGCGTGGGAGAGATAGCACGAGAAATGAGAGTGGTCTAGAGAGAGAGAGAGACGAATATGACGTCATGACAAGAGATTCCATTCCCTTGAGTGTGTATATGCAAGGGGGAAGGAATAGAGGCACCAGGAGAATTGTTCTGTGTGTGTGGTGTTTGTGTTGGTATGTGTGGGTGTGAGAAGATAATGAGACGTGGGGGCAGAGGGTGTGTCACAGCGTGAGGTCCAGTGGGTCGAGGTGAGGCCCTTCGTTCGGTTCCGTCCTACAGCACATTGGTCGGCCCATAAGACATTTTGGAAGACCCATGGATGACTAGTCGTACAAGACAAAGATAGCAGAATTGTGAAGGACTCTGTGTCCACTGATAAAGCCAGCTAGGATTTGTAACCCTAGGTTCTCGGACTAAGGTAACCCCTTTATCTCTGATATTACTATTCATCCAACCTAACTTTAAGGGGCATCCTACAGAATGCTCTGCTAGAATCATACTAAATCGATTAGGAAGAGAAGTGTGAGACAATGTGTGAGAGACAGGCGTAAAGATAATGTGCGTACATGAGACACGAGGCAGGTCCATGTATATAGAAAGGGTCGATGAGGATTGTGCATGTGTATGTTTATAGAGGAAGAATGCTTGTGATAAAGGTTAGTGAAAACAGTTGTAAATGGTTACGAGAGGGAGGGAGGGTTATATCTAGAGCATGTGTGCGAGAAAGACACCTCGGGAGAGGGTGTGTGAGCATGTGTGAGAGACCACCGATGGAGAGTGAAACTACACGTAAAAGACTGCACTACACATTGATTAAAGATATAAATTGTATCCAAATATTAGGATGGGATCACGATATTTGCAATTCAAGGTAAGGAGCGGTCATTGATCTATCAGACATCTAGATTCTATCGAATTTGAGCATGTCTATGTTATTATTCGACACAATTGATCCACATAGTTAGTATTTTGAACTCCAGACAATGCATCACTTTAGCAATAGAATATAAACGTGAGTATAGTTCATGTTGTGTGTGTAAAGCACATTATACATAGTTACACAACGGACATTATAAATAGCTACATATGAACTAGCATACATTTGAATTCAACTTAAGGTGGTTTAAAAAAATCAAATTCAACATGAAGTCCATTCAGTTATTTGAATTTGATATCATGGCATTTGTAAACCATACCTAAATTATGGGGGCACCAATCTTTGCTCTGATTTTGTACATAATAACATATGTAGTCGTGTACAAAATAGATTCAAATTTAGCCCCTCCATTCCAAAATAATCGTAGTTATAGGATTTTCAAGTGTCAAAATTTCAAAAAGAAGTGGATAATTTAATGAGGTTTTCAAACATACAAGGTCAAATATAACGTTGTCTATTTAGGTCAATCCTCATAGTTCAAGAGTACTCTAGACGTGGATGCTTGTGTTTCAAAATTTCGAACGAAGCGCCAAAAGAGCCTCTACTACTTGAACCGCGTGGAGACCAATGTTTGGTAGTACAAGGAAATTACTTTTCTAATAACTCCGACCCGTGAAACCTACCGCCCGACGTCCAAAGGTCTAAACCGGGTAGGTTTGTAGCTTCATCTAGACGCCACACAACCGCCTCCGAAAAACATTCATACACAATGGTCGCTTAAGCACACATGCGCTACGTCAAATCGCCCCGCCCACTATTTGGGACACCTGGGATTACCATCATACCCCGACCAGCATGAGGGTCCGAAATTTAAGAGGGGGGCAAAGTTTGTACTTTCCCCAAATTTCAAACAAGCGCGTCCCATCTTCTGTTCAAAAAATCCAAAAACAAGCACGTCCCAGACCGAAACATGGTTCCCCACTCGTCCGATTCCCCATTCGTACTCCGTGGGTGCCAAAACTACCTCTCCACCAGCCGCGAAACCCCGACATCCTCCATCCGCCACCCCATCCCACCCATCAACCGCCGCCCTCCTCCATCACGCCGAAGCCGATACCCCGACGTCGTCGTCCACCACAACCTCAACCGCAACGCCCTCCACGGCTAGTAGTTGAAGCTGAGGCCGAGCCGTCCGTACCCGAGCCAGTTCAACCATGTCGTCTTGCGCCTCACAGCTACCGCTCCAACTTCGCCACCCTCCACCGCACCGGAGTTGTTCCTGCTACGCCGTCCTTCGTCGCCTCGGTTCTGCTTCCCCTCTGCCGACATACGGCCACGGCAACACAGTCAACAATTTGGCCATGGGTTCATCCAAGCCTGCACCATCCAGAACATCGGTTTCTCCGGTAAAAAGAAGAAGATCAGCGCGACATGTGGAGGTGACCACACCAAAGAATCAAGAAGGTACTCCTCTTCCCTTATTCGTGCAAATCTTACGTCTCTGCTTGCACGGTATTCATCCCACAGAAGACACTAGTTGACCGCTTCTTCTTGATACTAGATGTTCCTAGTAACTCGTAATGTACAAGGTTTCTCCTCATATACTATTTCACCTTAGCTAGAGATCCTTCGCCCCCCTGAATTTCAATTTTTGGCCAGTTGATTCCCAATTAACGGAAGCTTTCCCGGCGTAATAGCGCTTAGTACGACTATATTACTGGGAACCAGCGCTTGGTGTTTATCTTAGGGGCGTGCGGCCTAGAGCCTCTGGGCGCCGATCCGGAGGTCGGCCGGGATTAAAGGGATGGCACTGGGCGCTGCCAAGCACGGGCGGTGGTGTGAGGTCGATGGGAGGGCGGGCGGAGGTAGGGGTCTGGGCCGGTGGTTGCAGGCGGTTCGAGAAAGATCGCCTTGATGTTGGCGGGAGGTAGACGAAGGCCATCTGCCGTTCCTTATAGATCGGACGGTTCATTAAAAAATCGATCGACCTATTTATTTTCGATCATTGTTATCTTAGATATGACCACATGTGGTGGTGTCTTTGGAGGAGTACCTGCATTTCCTATGCTCATATATTACAAAATCATACGGAGTAGAATCTAATTTTGTTTGCCATGCAATGTTGTAGAGCTATCATATGTCTCCTGTCATTTATTTTTCAGCCACCTGCTATCTGCTACTTTTACAGTGAACTAGTTCTGCACACAGTTCACCCATACTCTCACTATTGTGTTTTTATGCAAGGGTATTTCAGAGTCTGCCTCGAGAGAAGCAAAAAAGAAAAGAGACAAGTCGTGCCATCTTTCTACGCGGCTAGGCACGGCATGTTACATCGCTATAAAGGGCGCAATGTCAGCAGATGGAGACGGTAAACGTAGCTCTGGAGTTGATGACCTCGCTCGCAATGAACCACCATCCCAGGTGCTTGCTTTAACTTCGCGGTGTCATATGTGGTTGCATGTTCCATATGGTGTCTAGGTTGTATTCGAAAGGCCGAAGTCGGTCTTTATTAAGATAAGGAAAGATATTTTTTACATGAACCACCATCCCATGAGCACCATAAGACAAATAGCTAGTCAGGGCACTGGCCGAGCCAGTGACAAGCCCAGCAAAGACAGGCATCACCTAGAAGCCAACTAAAAAGCCGCGATGGTGGCGAAGCAGCCCGCCTCCCACCGGGCTCTCGGGTCCTACATGATCATGTCCACCACTCCAGCTGGATATCTAACTTGTATTGCTTCCAATTTGGTTAAATTGCATCTGCTTAGCTTACACATTATACCTTTGAATATGACATGCCTTTCTGTTTTTGGTACATACTAGTTCATCTATGTATTAACTATGTTCTTACATCAAACTAATGTTCTTGTGTATACCTCATCAATCACTTATGACGAGGCAGGCAGGCAAGGGGACTACTCATTTAAAGAATGCAGCGTCAGCCTCCCGACATGATTCTCAAGAAACTGAAATGCTAGATGAAGATAGTGAACGTAGCTCTGTAGTTGATTACAGCATTTCCCCTACACTAGCATCATAGGTGCTTGCTCTAACTTGGTAGCGTGATATGTGGTTGCATGTTGCATATGGTGTCTAGATTGTAATTCTTCCAATCTGGTTAAACTGCATGTGCTAGTCTTCTTAGCTTATACGTACATTATACCTGTTAATGTGACATGCCTTCCTGTATTTAGTACATAGTACATCTGTCTATTAAGCATGTCCTTACATAAAACTATTGTTTTTTTTGTATCCCGCATCAATCAATATGGCGAGACACCTTTAGTATATGCAGTGCGATATTAGTTGCATCTTTCATATGATTTATAGCATGCGCTACTTCTAATTTGTTGAAATTCCATTTATGATGGGATGCTTTTAACTTGGCAGAGTCATATTGGTTGCATCTATCATGTGGTGTCCAGCTTGCATTGCTTCTTATTTGCTGGAATGGTTTCTGCTTAGTTTACACAAACAGTTGTGAACATGCCATGACGTCCTGTTTTTCGTACATATTCCATCCTGGTATCATGTGTTTGCCTTACATCAAAGTAGTGATTATCAGTATCATGCATGAATGAGTTCTGAAGAGAGAATTTTATTGCTTTTTCTTGTTAGTTTTACTTGACAATTCAAAATCAATAAAGCGGAAGGAAGTTAGCAAGGCAGCGGATAAAGGTTCTCCTTCCGAACGGAGGGCCTCTGCAGTTTCTACTCCTCCACACCAACAAGATGATTTCCAAGACAACACATGCATAGATACTCAACAAAGATGTGTTTATGATGAGCACGTCTCCCCTAGTGCAGCATCACTGGTGCTCCCTCTAACTTGGCAATCGTTATATGTGGTTGCATGTTATGTGTGATGTCTAGCTTGTATTGCTTCTAATTTTGTTGAATTCCATCTGCTTACTTTACACATTATACTTGAATAAGACACGTGTTCCTGTTTCTAGAACATACAATGACTGTCTATCACGCCATGTTCTTACATCAAATTACTACTGTTGTGTAACCTGCAACAATCACTTGTCAAAAGACACGTTTGACTTCAGAGTGTGATATAGGTTACATCTCACATTCTTTTCTAGCTTTGTACTACTAATTTGTTGAAATGGCACTTATGACGAGACCGTTTTAACTTGGTAGAGTGATATTCGTTGCATCTTTCATATGGTGTCTAGCTTTCATTGCTTCTAATTTGTTGAAATGCCTTCTCCTTAGTTTACACATCATAAGCTGTGAATATGCAGTGGCACTAATGACGAGAGACCTCTAACATGGTAGTGTGATGTTGTTTGCATCTTGAATATGATTTATTTCTTGTACTGCTTCACATTTGTTTAAACGCCATTTATGATGAGACACTGTTAACTTGGCAGAGCGATATTTGTAGCATCTTTCATATGGTGTCTACCTTCCATTGCATTGCTTCTAATTTGGTGAAATGTCTTCTTCTTAGTTTACACATCATAATTCTGGTTATCTCTTCCGTCCTGTTTTTCATACATATTACATCCTCCTATCATGTGGTTGTCTAACATCAAAGTTCAGTTCGTCTGCATCACGCATCAATTTGTTCTGAAGAACTAAATTGTTATTCGTTTTTCTTGTCGGCTTGACTTAACATGGCATAGAGAAAGAGGAAGAAACACAGAATGGCAGGGAATGAGAAGCGGATGAATCCTGCAGATTCTGCTGGTACTGATGGTGCAATAGAAGGTCAAAGTCCAGCGGAAAATTCTACAAATACGGCATCCCATGCTACACGAGCTGCAAAAAAAGCCAAAAAGAAACAAATAGCTGCCACCAAACAAGCAGAGACAGCCCTAGTTCTTGCAACACCTACCACAGTACTACCACCAGACGACATACTGCAAGGCCAATCGAGCTAGCAAAGACGTTCCCAAGCTCCCTTGCCACCGACACTACTTCCCAAGCACTCTTGACACAAGGCAATTGGCAATATCAGATGAACCTTGTGAGCTTCAACAGCAAGAAGGTAGTTGCTGGAGTCAAGTTCTGATTCCATGCTTCTTTATATGTAGTCTCACAGTTTGATGTACACTAACACTTCCTATGTTCGGTGTTGGACTAGCACCTAGGCGCAAGAGGAAACAAACATCAGGGATAATGCTCGATAGGTTAACTAAATCTAGAGGAGGAAGAATGGAGATCCATTTTTAGGTAGGTTTAAAAAGGCCACGTGATGCTACAAAGTCAGCCAAGTTAGTATCAGAGGCAGCGGTTGCCGTTAGGTGTCATGTACGTATCCTCCCAACATGGATTCAGTACAGGAATGACAAAGACGAAACCCAGTTCAACACCTTCCTCGACCATTTATCTATAAGTATGCTTATGTATGGAAACTAGTAATATCATCTTGCTCTGTCCCATACTTTCTAGGTTGCTGATAATGAGACTCCCATAATTTTCAACAGATGAGGGTCAAGTTGGATAGCCAAGATGATGCAACCAGACAAGATTGCACCCATGTTTTCAAGTCTGCTTTGCGACAGTATTGGTATAACTTGAGGAAAACTCACTTTGAAGGCAAGGCTAACAGTGAATTTCCCAAACATCTCCAGTGGAAAATATATCGGATGAAGACTGGAGGGGCCTTGTTAAACACTGGTCTGATTCGAAGTATTAGGTACATTATATATATGTGATGAGATCACATGTTGAAGTCCTATTTACGCATGTGCCACACAAATCTATCTTCTTGTAGGTGAACTGTTCAAAGAACAAGGCCAACTGCATTTAAAAGTGAAATTCCAATGCATTTACGTGGATCTCGTAGCTATATTGCACATCATGAGGCTCTTGTAATTAGTCGATGTTTCACTCTTTTTGATGTACCATATTATCAGATCTATATTGACTTGTTCGAAATGCAGAGGAAAGCCCGCAAGGACCAAAGAGTACCTAAACCAAATGTTGTGGAAATCTTCAAGGACTGTCACACCAGCAAGAAGAAGGGCATGACTACACCACCAAAGCTGTTGTTGTAAGTCCTTAATCCTCATGCCTTTTAACTACTACTTACTCTGACTTGTGCCTTGAACTGCATGGTTTGCAGCCAATGTCTATTACTCTTTTCAATTTTATACACAATTGTCTTAGCGTATCATTGCACCTTACAAGGTTTAAAAGTGAGAGTGATGTTCCTTTGATCTTGACCCGTAATCTAGTTCTGTGCTGGACTTTGCCCACACAACGTTACAATTGCCTATTTGTCTGTTCTCAGTTGTTTTGTGATATGAATGATGTCATACTATGCTTACCGTATTATAAACTTCGTCTCTTTATCCTTAGCCCTCAATACAATGTGAAGAAATAGACAATACATTAGCGATGGTACATGGTCATATGTTTGGAACCTAGTTTTATTATGTACTTTGCAATAAAATACAACTAATATTTTACATGGGTTCACCAGAATAAGTTCTGTATATAGACCAAACCTATTTTGTTTGGTTTTGCTGCCTCCTTAATATCTTCTGTTCTGGTACTACTAATGTAAAACCTAAACTTTTCAGTGAGCTATGGAAAAAAATGGTGGAACCGCCACCTTCTGAAGGTGGCGAGGCAACTATAACCGCAATGTCAGCTCTTGCTGCAGTGGGTTAGTACCTGTCCACTAACAGTGCCAAAAGCATGTTCCTGCGTAATACTGGGTTGGTTGTTAAGGCAATATCGTCCAAACTGCCTCATGATCAAGATAAGCAAGCTCAAAGCAATGTTGTATCTGCGCTCCAGACACAAGTCCATTCCTTGACAGAGGCCCTTTGTGAAACAAGGAGAAACATTGCTCAATGTCGTCAAGATATGCATGGTTTTGAAACCAGACTATCAGACATTTGCTATGTTGTTCAGGAGCCTAGGGGAAATGAAGGCGAGGGTTATGGTGCTCCATCGGACAATACATCATGAAAACGTAACAGTCGGGTCAAATGAAGTAAGCTTCTGAACTTCTGGTGGTGCATTTATCTGCTAGACTGTTAAGTTTTATGCCAACCTTTCTTTTGTTATATAGTTGTAATTTGTTTTGGTGCCATACAAAATTTATTCTTAACGTGCAGCCACCGGCTGAAGAAAACAACAAGCCATTTCTGTATAGTGTAGGGTGTTCCCTATATTTGCACTGGTGGCGATCTTTGATGCTGAGTGGATGTAATCTGTGCAATCGCCTTAATAGCCTAGCGTTAGTTTCGGCCTTATTTATTTCCTAGTCTTCTTTTTCCCTAGTTTGCTAGTGGCCGCAACTACCATGGGCCATATACGGGCCGTAGGATCCATGGGTCTCCTACAGGCCGTCGATAAATGGGCCTGTAATCGGTGGGCCTCGGGCCGTCGATAAATGGGCCTATAATCGGTGGGCCTCGGGCCGTCGGATAAATGGGTCTTCATGGGCCGTAATCGGGTGTAATTGGTATCGGCCCAGCACGGTAACGGGCCGTTAACAGGCCGTAGGACTGCAAAGGCTTAATACACAGGGCATAACGGGTCGTTAATGGGCCGAATATAGGACGGCGGGAAAAGGCGCAACGGGTTAACAGGCCAGAAACGGGCCGACTCTTGCCATGGGCCGAATTTGGCCCATTAGGGTAACATGCCAGTAACAGGCCGACTCTTGCCATGGGCCGAATTTGGCCCATTTGGGGAACATGCCAGTAACGGGCCGACTCTTGCCATGGGCCGAATTTGGCCCATTAGGGGAACATGCCAGTAATGGGCCGGAAGTAATCGAGGGCCGAAAAGGAGCCCAAGAACGTATGGGCCGTCAATAGGTCGAAAGATAACACGGGCTGGAAACGGCCCATGTAAATCACGGGCCGTTAACGGGTACAAAGAAAATTACTGTCATTATGGGCTAGAGTCACCGTGGACCTGTAAAGGGCCGAAAGATACGAAGGCCTCATATGGGCCGAAAGACGTCATGGGCCATACATGGGCCGAAAGTGAAATGGGCTGGTGTTATATTCGACAGCCCACATGACGTTGTTGGGCCGATTTCCTTTAGGGTCTAATGGGCCGTGAGTTAACGGGCCGTAAAATGGGCTATTTGCAAAGAGACCGTTAACAGGCTTTTCATGGGCCAGCCCGTTAACTTTTGACCAAGTCAAACGGGCCGGCTTTGTAAGCTAAATGGGCCAGTGGTGGGTCGTGGCATGTGTCGACATATCATAGGCGCTTATCTGACCCACTGACGAGATGACAAGTGTTTCGTCCGGCCAATAAAAAATTTACACGTGAAAATTTCCCATTGGTCGGGGCTGTTAACGGGTTATCGGATCCAAAACCCGACCCGATAGCTTAACGGCGTTCCGTTACGGTGGATGCCATGTGTCGGTCACCCTTGACGAAAGCACTTCGTGGACGCGATTTATTGTCATGGAAGTGGACACTTCCGTGATGATAATTTTGGTAATGTCATGGAACACTTCTACCACAAAGATGTGTATGACTATCTTGATTCTGTCATAAAATCGTCATGGATGTACATGCATGACAAAAAATGTGACCTACTGTGACAAACACGTATCATCACGGAAGTGTATTTTTTTGTAGTGTTCACAGCCCAGGAAAAGCCCGCAAAGGGCAACAAAACCCACAATGTGCAGGACAGAGGCCGGCGTAAGGTTGTATAGTTGGAGGCCGTAATACTCCCGGAGTCCTCGGAGGAAAGGGTGGATTGGAAACCTGACGCCTCTCAACAAGTAGGGTACGAAGCATACCCGTTCCCCCCTAGTTGGATTGGGGACATTTTCCGCCAGAGCTTCACCTGTGAAGGAGGTCAATCCTGCTCGGACAGGGACCAGATCTGCAGGGGGAAGGAATCCCTGTGTTTGGAGCTTAATCAACTGCTCGTGGGATACCGAACATCTCTCCCAATCGCCTTTTTCGGAGCTCCGAGGGCAGGAGGAAGAACTGGGGACGCTAGTCATGTTGAATGGTTTCCCCTGGCAAGACTCTAAGGATTTTCCGCTGGGTGTGGAATGGATCTGAGATCTAATCACCTTAAATAGAGGCCTTTCTGGCGTGGCTAGGGGGTTGTGTGCAAAACATACCCTGACCTCTCGTATTCGCTCGACACGTGGAAGCAGAAGGTGTGAAGGCACAGAAGCCGATGGGTGCGACATTAAATGGAAGGCCGAATACAGCTCTCTAAGTCAAGTGCTTTGAAGTGATCGGAGGAGGAACCTGCCTTGCAATACTGAAGACAAACTGCGCGCCAGAAACCTCGCCATTGAAGCCTGGTTCAGGGGCTACTGAGGGAGTCCTCGATTAAGGGGTCCTCGGGCGTCCGACCTGTTGGACATGGGCCGGACTGATGGGCCGTGCAGATACAATACAGAAGACCCTTTCCCAAGTCCGGATGGGACTCTCCTTGGTGTGGATGGCAAGCTTGGCATTCGGATATGATGATTCCTTTCTCTGTAATCGACTTTGTACAACCCTGGTCCCCTCCGGTGTCTATATAAACCGGAGGGTTTAGTCCGTAGGGGCAATCATAATCATACATGCTAGACTTCTAGGGTTTTAGCCATTACGATCTCGTGGTAGATCAACTCTAGTAATACTCCTATTCATCAAGATCAATCAAGCAGGAAGTAGGGTATTACCTCCATAGAGAGGGCCCAAACCTGGGTAAACATCGTGTCCCCTGTCTCCTGTTACCATCGACCTTAGACGCACAGTTCGGGACCCCCTACCCGAGATCCGCCGGTTTTGACACCAACAACCACAGCAAAGGAAAAAGATTCAGACATTGTCATCTAACACAACTCAATATGGGCAGTAAAAAGAAGGTTGCAGAGTTCTTAGTTACCATCCTGTAGTTCGTTGTTGTCTTGGATAAAGTGTAAACAAATAGTTTAATTGCCATCTTTGGACCCATTTTACTAACAATCTTTATCAGCTTCCTCACTTGATGTTGGTCCATCGATATCTCATTGCCCCATACACAGAAAGGGTCGAAACGCTGATCTTTACCAATGACATATGTACCTAAAAGCACCAAGTTAATATTAGAATCTAAATAGCAATTGCACAATCATGTAGTACAACACTCTTTTATAATATGTCTATATGCATCGTATGTGGTAGTCCATTTGAAATCTCTAAAAAGAAAAATATTTAGGAACGGAGGGAGTATCTTATAACATCCAATATACTCACATATTAGATGAATTAACATCTTATATTATGGTCCGGAAGGAGTTTAGTTTATTCTTACAAGTTATCGACTGACTAACTGTTGTTGTGTCCATGGGTTACAGTTACTTTGAGCTAGTTCGGGCTCAAATAGCCCTAAAGTATATCTAAACACGAGGGCTAGTTTCAGCTAGTTGCATCTATAACCCACCCAAAAAAACTATCCAACCCAAGAGGTGCTAATTGGAGCTAGTTCTCCTAGTGCATTTATTGTCAATCTAACCCTGCCATCCAAACAACTCTTTGGATGGAGTTAGTTCAGGGTTAGTAATGAGCTAGAAACTAACTCTAACCTCTAGCTAAGTTGAGTATCCAAACAGGGCTGTGTTGTTGATGTTGTTGCTCCTGCTGCTCTTCTAAGTATATCGAGACGTCATTAGAACATTAATGTAACACTCTTCCTTGTTGCTATGTAGCCTAGGATTGCATATTTAGACATAAAGTATAGTGCATGTTGCTATGTAGCCTCAGATATATTACATATGGCCCTAGTTCACCTAACAAAAAATGGGTTGCAGATATATTCAGTTAAAAGTCCGATTCACTGATTAGTCCCTTATCTTTCGCCGGCCTATATGGTACCACCTACCGATATCCTGAACAGTGAGCAGATATAAGCCATGGGATGAAACTAACCTCGATGGAAAACAGCAGTCATTCCCAAAATTGTGTTGTGTAGGTACATCGAGAAGCATGTTAAGCACAACAGGCTAAACATCAACCAAAATTACGCATGGCAGACAAAATAATCTCCAAAAGATAGCTTTAGTGTGCAGGTTTTAGCACGCTAGTAAAGCAAAACAAGTGGAAAGGTGTGCTAACTGCAACAAGCCTAACATTTAACAACAAACCAACATAGTCATTCAAACTGGTATTGTGCCGGTCTAAGTACACTGGTTATGGTTAAATAAAAATGGAAAGGCGTGATAACTACAAGATGCAACAACCAAATGTAGTCATTCATAGTGGTATTTTTGAAACTAGTACTGATGAAATTGAACTGCATAGTTCATACTTGCACATATAGAACATCACGTTGTGAATAACTGGAATAAACAAGGCATACTACGAACAACCAAAGATAGCTTTTGAAACTGAGCATATGCTAACTACAAACAACCGAACAATCAAAAAACTTTAAAAGGGGCATATGCTAGCTATAACAAGCTTAACAACAAGCAAATATATGCATTCATATCGGTATGTTTAAAACTAGATATAGAAATGTACTGCACAGTAAATAATTGCACATATTGAGCATCACATTGTGAAAAACTGAAATAAACAAGGAATACTTAAAACAACCAGATATAGCAATTAAAACTGGACATAATCTCACTACACTACAAAAGGGACTCGACAAAACAAATCATGGGTTTCCTCACTTGTCACAGATGGGCTCGTTCTCGTGGGAAGAGCAAGGACCCTGGATGCACTCCATGTTGTCGCAGATGAGCTCCTTCCCCTTGGAAGAGCACGACTGTAGGGTGCCCTCCCTGATGTCACAGATGGGTGCTTTCCCCTTGGAAGAGCAGATGGGCTCTTTCCCCTTGGAAGAGCCGAAGAGGGTGCCCTCCTCGTGGTCGTCGTCGATGAGGTCTGACTTGGAAGCTGTGGATCCCAAGCCAACATCGCATACTGTGTCCTTCAGAAATGACAAAAGGGGCTCGATGGCGATGTAGAATGGCAAATTGTTGACAGCAAGCCAGAGGAGATCAACGGCAGGGCCATGGATGAGATCGACGGCGGTTGAACCTGAGGGGTTGGGGGTGGGCCATTTAACCTATGACACAGCCCGCCTCAGTCCCTCGTTGTTGATGACCTCGATGTCGTAGCCGGCGGACGAGACATGCCCGCATACTCTAGCTCGCTGCTTGAGTTCCTGCCGCCAGTAATGGTCATCAGCTTCCTCGGTGACGTCGGGCGAAGAGACCGCTATACACCTCTTTTGGGCCAGTCGCTCCTCGAGTACCACGGGAAGCGTAGTCGGGCTTAGGCTGCGACGCTATGGAGTGGGGGATGGGGATGGGGATGGGGATCTGTGGGAAAGGGGGCGTTTGGCAGGCGTCGTCTAAGAAACTCAGGGCGGCCTGGGTATGGATATCGGTGGTAAGCTGCGCGAGCAAACCGGCAAATGTTGACAATGGAGGCCTTGCGGGGGCGGGGGTAGTGGCGGCGGGGACCTTGCTATGGTTTCGAGCGAGGGAGGGTGTGTGTGTGTGCGCGCGCACGCCCGAGGAGGTTTTGGTGTGTGTGTGTGTGTGTGTGTGTGTGTGTGTGTGTGTGTGTGGAGGGGGGCACGGGGTGTTTGAGGAAATGACGCGGGTACTGAAAATTTTACTACGCGGGAGTCAAACGCGGGAGTGAAATGCTGGGCTATTGAAAATTTTGATGATAGTGCATCGCACACGGTCCGGAGATAACAACCGTGTGTTATGAAACAGAAAAACCCTCGAGGCGGGCATATATTTTCTAGGGATGCAGGCGGGATTGGGAACAAGAAACATCGCACACAGTCCGGAGATAACAACCGTGTGTTATGAAATAGAAAAACCCTCGAGGTGGGCAGATATTTTTGAGAAGGGGAGCCTCGTGGAGCCCAATGTACTGTGCGGATGTGTGCATGACAGGTGCACCGGCGTGGCACACAGTTAGTTTGACTGAACCGTGTCTCGTGCGTCATTCGACTTGTCTAATGTTCATAAATTTGGCAAAAAATGACGCGGGAGAGGGTCAGAACACGAACACACTTGCATGTGGACCAAATTTATGTATCAAAAGGGTGGTTTGATTTTCAAATACCAAATGCAACTTTGATGTGACATCTCTCTCGAAAGCGCACTTTATTGCTTGCCCCCACCCCCCTCGTGTCGGCACGAAGGGAATCCTAAGATATGAATGCATGCCCCTCCCCCCAACCTAGGTTCACCTAGAAAAGTGCGAAGTAGCTAGCAGGGCCCCTCCTCCCTCGTGGTCGGCACGAAGGGAATCCTAAGCTATGAATGCATGCCCCCCCAACCGAGGTTCATTCAACTAGCAAAGTGCGAAGTAGCTAGCAGCCCCCCTCCGTCGTGTCGGCATGAAGGGAATCCTAAGCTATGAATGCATGCCCCCCCAACCGAGTTTCACCCTAGCAAAGTGTGAAGTAGCTAGCAGCGCCCCCTCCCTCGTGTCGGCACGAAGGGAATCCTAATCTATGAATGCCTGCCCCCCCCAACCAGGTTCACCTAGCAAAGTGTGAAGTAGAGCTAGCAGCCCCCTCCCTCGTGTCGTCATGAAGGGCTTCCTTAGCTATGAAAGCATGCCCCCCCCTAACTGAGGTTCACCTAGCAAAGTGCAAAGTACCTAGCAGCCCCCTCCCTCGTGTCGGCATGAAGGGAATCCTAAGCTATGAATGCATGCCCTCCCCCGCCCCAACCGAGGTTCACCCTAGCAAAGTGCGAAGTAGCTAGCAGCCACCCCTCCCTCGTGTCGGCACGAACGGAATCCTAAGCTATGAATGCACATGCCCCCCCCCAACCGAGGCTCACCTAGCAAAGTGTGAAGTAGCTAGCAACCCCCCCTTGTGTCGGCACGAAGTGAATCCTAAGCTATGAATGCATTCCCCCCTCCCCCAACCGAGGTTCACCTAGCAAAGTGCAAAGTAGCTAGCAGCCCCCACCCCCCTCGTGTCACCATGAAGGGAATCATAATTAAGCTATGACTGCATGCACCCCCAACCAAGGTTCACCTAGCAAAGTGCGAAGTAGCACCCCCCGCCCCACACACACACACTTTCAGTCAGCGGGCCAGAGAGGCATATATATCACCAAGATGGATCGTAAAACGGACCAAGAATAATCCACCTTGGTCGTACAATCTCTCTCTTGTTGTTGGTCAAAGTGATGGTCGTCCATGCGACCCTGGAGATGGGCTGTCTTGCCAATAATCACACAAGTAGCTAGTCCCCTAAGACAACCACTTCATGCGTATGGCCCAAACATATGTATGGAGAGGTGTGTTTTTGAGTAACAATGGAACAAATTTGATGTGGCACCGTGATTTTGAACTAGAAATCCCCACACTGAGTGAGGGTTAGGTTGACATTGCATATGTATGTTACACCACACTTCAAGCCAACGACGGGGATTCATGCATGCATGCATCCATAGTATATGCGCTCAAGCATAATTAGTTCTGAATCTCACCATGACCTATACTACGATAACACGAACCAAATGAAGAATCCGCCATGGTCACCTATCTTGTTGTTGCTCAAGGTGATCATGGATGTCCATGTAGGCCCATGAATATATAGGCTTTTCACCGATAACCATGCGAGGGAGTGTACCTTTCGAAGGCAACCACTACATGCATATGTATGGAGGTGATGCGTGCATGCATGTTTGAATACAAAACATTGATGTGGCGCGTGTGTCAAAAATGATACACTAGCTCCCCACACAGAGCGAGATGGGTTCATGATGTGTCTTTGTACTAGCCACTTCGACTTGATGGGAGGGGTTCATGCGTACACATGCATGTGTGTGTGCTCAAAGTGTATCATGCATGCCATCCCAGAGAAAAAATAATAATCCCCTCCTAAGTCGAATTAACCTCTCTTGTTGTCAGGCAAAAAGTATTGATGGACCAAGCGGGCCCATAGATGGAAAGCATCGACATCGCTGATAACCGCTTAAGTGGGTGCGAGAGGACAACCACCACTGCTTTGCATGTGGGCCAAACATATATATTTTGAATTCCCAAAATGCACAACTTTGATGTGCCACATGCCTCAAAAAACGTAAACCATGCACCCACACAGAGCGAGGTTCATATCAAGCGTACTACATATGATGGTCCCCTTCCCCCCTCTTCACTGCATACAATATGCTCCTACTGTAATATATGTACAAGCCAAAAGAATCCTCATCGATGGTGACATTAATTAACCTCTCCCGATGTAGGTCAAAGTGATGCATGCATGCATCGACGATGGCCTCGTGGCCCACAGATGGAAGCGTCACACGTGAGTGTCCTAGCTAGGATATATATGCATGTGACCCAAAAAGGTGTTCTGTGATGTTTGAATAACCAATTTCACAATTTTGATGTGGCACATGCCTCGGTAACCAAAAAGTCCCGACACTGAGTGAGGTGTACTTGTTCACGGACGCATACGTATAGTGTATATGCTAGTACCCTCCCACCTCTTCGACGCGTACTATATACCACCATAACACAAACAAAAAAGATTCTACCTTGCTGGTCAAATTAACATCAATGGTGGCTGTTCGTCAAAGTGATGGACGATGACCTCGCGGGCCCACATAAAGCGTCACACGCGAGTATCGAGTGTCGTGTAGGACAACCATCGAATGCATGTGGCCAAAACATTTATGTATTTGTGTAATGTTTTAAATAACGATTTCACGACTCTGATGTGGTACCGGCCTGCCTAACAAAATGGCCAACCCACACGGTGGCTCACAACTCGTAGTGGACTGCGAGCCACCCGCCACCCCCAGACGCACACACTACTAGGAAAAGGCCTACTAGTGGGGCACCCGTTTTGCCTACTAATGGCGCACTACTGGTGCGCCACTAGTACCACGCCACTAGTATTATATACTAATGGCGCACCACTGGTGCGCCATTAGTATCTGGTATAGTAATGGCGCACCACGCCGTGCGCCATTAGTATAGACCACCATGCGCCATTAGTATGCCTCCCAGGGGGCCATATTTACCCATGTGCTTTGGCATACTAATGGCGCATTGTGGGGTGATGCGCCATTAGTATCCTTTGGCATACTAATGGCGCACTGTGTAGTGATGCGCCATTAGTATCCTTTGGCATACTAATGCCGCACTTTGAGGTGATGCGCCATTAGTATGAATATTAGGTTTTTTTTTACTTTTCTGATTTTTGCACAGGTTACAAAATATATTATTGCACAGAATATAGACAGCACCACACAGCCCCAGATACAGATTGATGTGGTTCCCTGGTTGTTTTGGCCCTTCAATTAGCATACTCATGTGAATGTACTTCCTCTTCATGCACAACCAGGGGGGAAGGTTGTACATCCACACAAACACAGGCCAGGTGCTATGTGTGCTTCTATGGCTGCCAAACGGATTGACTCCATCGGTGCTCGCGCCCAACACGATGTTCCTTGGATCCTTCCCAAATTCTGGGTGTTCAAAGTTCAACGCTTGCCACTGGCTCCCATCCTTAGGGTGACTCAGCATCTTGTCTTTTTTATTTATCTCCGGATCATTTGCATCATCTTCTCGCTTCTTCTCCTCCCTATGCGCGTGCCAACGCAGGAGCTTTGCTACCTTAGGGTCCGCGAAATACCGTTGCAGACGAGGAGTGATCGGAAAGTGACGGCGCACACCGGACATATGGTAGACTCCGCGTGCTCGTCCCGATAAATGATGCAATTGTTCATGCACACATGGTATTTCACGTGCGGTAAATCCATAGGACACACGATTTTCTTCGCCTTCTCGAAACTGGTCGGGCACTTGTTCCCCTTGGGAAGACGTTCGTGCCAGAATGACATGTTCTCATCGAAGCATGCGTCGGTCATTTTGTGTTTTACCTTCATCTCCAGAGCCATGAGCGTTACTTTCACGCGGGTATCCTCGGGCCTGCATCCTTCATACAATGGAGTAACCGCGTCTATCTCTAGTTGATCCAGCTTGGCTTTCTCTCGAGCGGCAGCTTTTGCGTTATCCTTCTGCTTGAGAAGCAGCTCTTCAATATGAGGGTCCTGCACCCAGCCCATCGATGGTCCATCGTCGTCTGCTCCGCCAGCATCTTCTTCTTCATGATCGTTTGTAACATCCCAAATTTTCAATTTGGAATGTTATACATAGATCATATTGCATATCATATTTTTTTTGCATTTGTTGGCTCGATCCTAGAAATTCTCACGCAACTCAAGGACCCACGGAGAGAGTTGGGGATTTACGTTATTTTCATATTTGAGTTTTCTCAAATTTTGCAAATAGGATCATTTGATTTTATTTATTTTATCTTCAATTATTTCTACTATCAAAATATGAGAGAGGGAATAAAATGACTTTCCCAAAATAAAGAAATAATGAAGATTTAATAAAAAATCAAATAAGATTTTATTTCAGAGTTTTTCGCCTTTATGTTTGAATTTAGGAAAAATACGCGTTTTTTCAAAATTGCATTTAGGCCCCAAATAAATGTTCATCTAGTCCGGCTTGATTTTAGAAGCTGGGGAAAATTTATTTCGAGATTTTTGGAGTCCGTTTAGTATTTCTTTTTATTTTTCTTCTGCGTGGAACTATTTAAAAAAACGCAACCGACCTTGGGCCTTGCGAAGGACTCCGCCGGGCGCTAATAAATAGCCGCCCGAGCGCCCAAATTTCACCCGAGCCGCCTCACGCCTCAACCCACTCAGCGCCCGAACCGGCCCACCCGAAAACCCTAGCCCGCCGCCGCCTCGATCGGCCGCCGCCACCGCCGGGACCCCCCACCCCGCCGAGGTTCGCCGCCGCCTCAATTTACATGTCATTGCGGTTTTAAAAAACCGAGCGGTTTTCTTGGTTTTTTTTTTGTTTTTAGTTTCGGTTTTTAGGTTTAGGTTATATAGCGAGCGTTAACGCTCGTTGCTCGTTCTTTTTAACGAACGCGTTCGTCAGATTAGTTTAGTTAACGAACGTTCCTTCGTTAACCCGTTCGTTGTTTTTCTTTTTCTCGGATTTAATTCGTGATTTTTTCGATCGTGATTTCTGATCCGATTTTCGTTTTAGTTTAACTTTTCGCTCGTTTATTGGAATCAGGCGATTCAAGCGCCTAGAGTTTCGTCTCGAAACCCTCTTTCTGAATAACCAACTTAAACAAGTTTTTGCTACTGTAAAATTTGACCTAGATCCAGATTAGTAAAACGAAGTTGTTTGCTTTCGTCGTTTGACTTCCGTTGCTTCGTTTGAATTGTTTCTTTTTGCAAACCGGAGTTCTTAAGTTGAACTATCTAGTTAGATCTTTTATTTGAGTTTTACCTGTGCATTAGATGAGTACCTATTGTATGATTGTTTGTTTGTCTGCCATAGAATACCCGGAGTGCGCCGCCTGTTACCTCGAGTCTCTAGGTTTCGCGGATCATCAGCAAGGCAAGTAACACTTTGATCATATCTTTTCTCATACCCAGTTTTTATGCATTAGATCAATCTTCAAACATTGCATTGATTTAGGATCTAATTAAATTGTGGGATGGGAAGTAGTTGAGGTAGTACCTATTACCTATTTATTTTTCAAACCCTTGGGAGTTACTTCTACGTTTGCTTATATTGCCATGCTATGCTAGTAGATGTGGATTGGGTGAGTGTATCCATGACAGATGTGAGATTCTTAATTAATGGTTTACTTATGGTGGCAACTTAAACACACATCTGGGTGGATTGAGGTACCTGGTTTCCAGGATTTGCCTGTTTTTCTTCGGACCGCCACCCAGGCTCAAAGGGATCATAAGATTATTCATGCTAGAAACTTACGTGTGCAGCCACAAGCCATTATGGGCTCTGGCATAGTTGATTAAGTCGTCATGCGAACTCTTACGGGTAGACTAGCAGATGTAGGGGAAAGTAGGTGTACCGGTCTACCCTATGTAAGGTGCTAGCGCTTCCGAAAGACTATGTCTCGGTCATCCGTTTCTCAAACATCATGTAGTGCGGGAAATCCAACGGAGGCGATCGAGTCTTGTGGGGAAAAGTGCGCAAACCTTTGCAGAGTGTATAAACTAATCATGGTTAGTCGTGTCCCCGGTTATGGACATCTTGAGTATCTAGTATTTGGATATCATGTGAATCTCAACATGTTACTCTAATTAATATTATTGGGTTTTTAATGAGTACTTTTAATTGGGATTGAGAATGCTGTCAACCATTCTCAATGTTTAACAACCACTATGATAGTTAAATAATTTTATTCCTTTGCAGTAGGGAAATTTTGGCTTTACGCAAAAACTATAAACATAGAGCTTTCCACCAGCCAAATATGCATGTAGTATAGCTTATTCCATTATTATTCTCTATGTGTTATATTGCCAGCGTATTCCATGTGCTGACCCGTTTTTGGGCTGCAACGTTTCATGTTGCAGACTTTCAGACGAAGAGTAAGGTGCTTAGGTCGTGGTTCTATACTCAGTGATGTTGTTGGAGTTGATGGACTCGCTTATTCTTCCAAGCCTTCCGCTGTTATCGAATTTAGATGGCCTTAAGCCATATTTATTTTAATAAGTTCTCTCTTGAGACATTCAATTGTAATAAGTGTGTTGCTACTCTGTTATAAATCCACCGAGTACTGTGTGGTGTCAGCATTACTGATCCAGGGATGACACTGAGCACAGAGATCAGACTGTTTGAGGTCTGGTCGCTACATCATGCCCTTTGTCTGCTCCGGCATCTTCCTCATCATCATGTCCTGCATCTTCTACATGATGACTGTGTACAGCATCACCGTCGTGATCATGTCCTGGGGATTCTTCGTCTTCTCGCCCTTCCGAGTCTTGCTCATTTCTTACGCGGCCCCCATGGACGACTTCATAGTCATCTTCATCACCTTGCCACCGATAGCCATCCATGAAACCACGCAAGAGCAGGTGGTCCCGCACCTGCCCGGAATCCGGGTCCGCAATAAGGCTCTTCAGCTTGCATCTTCGACACGAACATCTTATCTCCTTCTTGTTCTTTTGAAGCATCTCGGCCTTCACGGAGCTCAAAAACCTATTCACGATGCCTTCGGTCATCGTGCGAACCATGGTCGCCTGCGGGGTAGAGCAAAATGATATTTTCGAACCAAGAAAAAATTTGGCAGGACTTTCCCTAAAAATAGGACCAAAAGAATGCATAGTGCCAAAATTCTTGCGAAGCGGAAATGAATCAACATTCGGCAAAATATTGGCAACTATCGCATTTCAAATACCGGTACCTGCAAACACAAACATATATGCAACACCACAAACATATGCAACACCACAAACATACATAGATCTAGCTAGGCCACAAAAGTGCATGTGCACGTTGTTGGAGCGAGCTAGGGAGAAAAAAGTAGATCTACAACATAGAGATAGCTTTCCCCTTACTTACCTATCAAAAAAGGTAATTCAACCACTTAATTTTGATGAATCTATGGTGCAAATGAGGTGAGGAGGAGGAGGCAGCCGACACAAGCTTGGAGAAGGAGGTGGAGGGAATGAAGTGGGGAAAGTGAGTGTGTAGGTGTGGCTGTCCAAAATATCTAGCTGGTCCCAGGTTACTAATGGCGCACCATCCACTCATGCGCCATTAGTAACCCTACATACTAATGGCACACCTGCTGGTGGTGCGCCATTAGTAGTTTTGCAAATATATATATATATATATATATATATATATATATATATATATATATATATATACTAATGGCACACCGTGGCATAGTGCGCCATTACAAGTTTAAACTAGTAATGGCGCACTATGCCACGGTGCGCCATTAGTAGTTTTACAAAAAAAAGAATAAAAAATACAGTAGTGGCGCACTGTTTGGCTGGTGCCCCATTACTAGTTAGAACTATTAATGGCGCACTGTGCCTGGATGCGCCATTAGTATGTTTGGAAAAATGAAAAAAAATTGTAGCTAGTGGCGCACCATGTGTCTGGTGCGCCATTAGTGTCTTCCACACTAATGGCGCACCTGCACATGGTGCGCCATTAGTATATAGTAGTGGCGCACCACATGTCTGGTGCATCATTAGTGTCAATTTCATCTATAGCCCTTTTCCTAGTAGTGACACACCCACACACACACCGCGAATCCACCGCAACTACGATGCATGTTAAATTAATTATCCCACGGTGAACATACATGATACCAATGGAGGGACGTTTTAATTTCAAAAAAGTCACAGAGATCATTAAGACGTTTAGTACATTGTTTGATTTTCTATGAGTATAATGTGCAAAAGTGAAATTTGAGCTACATGCACACGTGACAGTGCACCTAAATGGATTGCAAAAACACATGTGTCTCACTGGGTGCATGTTTACTCCCGGTGCAACAAATTTCAAACATTGAGAATCTTGATTTTTAAATTCTAGTACATCCAAAACTTATTTGAAGTTCATGAAACTTATAATGTTGTCATATGGACACCAATAAAAAGTCGCATTGTACTTTTTTTTGTCAAATTTGAGACCAGTTTTGATGTAATCTTTATCTAATAACAGACATGAGATTATTAATAATTGGGAACCAATATCCCAAACGGATTATTTATTTGAACCGTGAGCGTTAGACAAACAATGGATACGTGCGATGCTTCGGTTAAGCAATAAAGCGGCAACATTAATCATCCAAATAGAAAAATAATATACGTGCTACCGCGCGACCGTGTGGCGTGCGAGCAGGCGTGAGTTGACGGGGCACATACAAGCAGTCCGCCGCACAGGCAGACGAGGAGGCGTGCGTGTAGGTGTGTGAATTGACGGAGGCGTGCTCGCTGCGCAGTGTCATCGAGAGGCGTGCGAGTAGCTGTGTGAAACATTGGTAGGCATGCGGCGATGCAGTGCCGCAGGCTCACCGGGAGGCGAGCCATCGGTTTGACCGCCGCCCGCCTCTCTCCCACAAATCGCACTACTCCATATTAGTGGTGCGCCCGAGCGGCCGCACCCCTATCCTTGCTACGCACACACAATCCTCTCTCTCCGCTTGCATCCTCGATGCCCCTTTCAATCCTCAAAGCCGTCTGTGTATGAGGATCCTGCCAAAGCGCCCCATCGGCGGAGTGGCGACGTCGGGGCTGCTAAAGCACCGGAGCACGGTGTGGAGATAGAGACAGAGGTTGTTGTCACCGCCGGCGAGTTATCGCTGCACCCTGACGTCGTCGATGGCGTCGAGCTTCCACAGCCGGAGGCGGAGTTCCACACCGACTCCGACGATGATGGACAGCTTGTTAGTCATCTAAACCCATTTATGTGTCAAATAGATCATAGAGTTTCTCTGGTTACTCCTGCCTCCCCCTTTTTGGAATAGAAATCATGTGGTTATGTTCTCCCGATCCATGAAATCTGAGTAAGTTTCGTTAGATCCATGTAGTGTATTGATTATGCAGATGGTACAGGTGATAAGTGATTAGTTGTTTCATCTGTGCAAATGATTTCTGCTAGTAATCCGACTAGGGTTAGTGTTCATGCTAATAATTCCTAGCCAGGACTTGACAATTGATTTTGAATGACCTACATATGTTTGTGCCATTAGTTTCCTCAAGATTGGTCTGTACATAGATGACTGTGCTTAAAAAACGAACCATAATCTCTGGATATGTATAAATAAATATCCATAAATTCCTAATCCTACTTCACGGCATGTAATCAGTGATTTGATGCCAAATTTGTTTTACTATTTGTATAGGTGCTATCTGACGATGTGGACAGCGAGGATGAAGATGCCCAGAGGAGGTACAAGAGGCGAATCCTGGGGGAGCTTTATGCAGGAATGCATAACAGGCGTATTAGGACCTGGAACGACGGCTATGGATGCCCATTTTGCAACCACAAACTTCATGACGCATATCTAATTGTTCTGGCGCATGCAAGAGGACGGGCCGTTGGCTCCTTCAAGCAGAAGTATTCTCGCAGGGTCGCATACGACGCGTACACCAAGTACATGGAGAAGCTTCAGGATCGTGTCGGCCGCATGTGACATGAGATGTGGGATGGATCGAACTATGTACGCTTGAGTATGCTTAATGACGGTTGAACTATGTACTTATGGTTGAAGTATGCTTATGTACGTGTACGCTTATTATCTATGTCTGAGTATGTTAAATATTTCGCCAAATTTTGGTAAAAATTACAACAAGGGACCAATAAACCAGGACGGAGATAGTACGTCAATCACACACGGTTCCCAAAATTGGGACCGTGTGAAATGACTTTCATTTTGCCTGATGTGTCAATCACACACGGTTCGCTCTAGCAAACCGTCGCCCCCAAAATTCCTTGTGGGACAGAAAACCCTCACAACCCAATTCAAAAAAGAAAAAAGAAAACCCTCACCATCCCCACGTCACAAAAACGCTCACCCCCCGCCACCCCCTCGGCCCCTCCGGTACGTTCCCCATTCACACCTGCACAAGCTCCTCCGCGTCTATGCCATGGCACCGCCTATCGCGGCGTTAAACACTTACCTCGACGCCTGCCACCGCCAGGCTGCCGGCAAAGCCCACCGCATTTCGCCACTTTCGGTTGCTGCCGCCTATCGCCATCGACTTTCTCGACGCTTCTCGCGGTCGACCCAGCTCCGCTCGGTTGGGGAATCTGCCGTACTGAGGGTTATTTCTCATGGATGACAAGGTAACTAATTTAATGAGATATTATCTCATCTCTTATCCCAGTTCATCTGCCTCCTTTAATCACCGGGCGGAAATCGCCGTGAATTCATTTTTATTCAAGCTGATTTGAGGGTTTTCTTTCATTCATAGAATGTACAGTGCGCTGACTCTTCAGGACTTTGCGACCGCCGCCAGAGATTCCATCTCATCGTACCAGATAACTTGAGGACGTGCGCGGTATGTTAAATCTCACCCTAAATCGGTTGGCATGGCCTACTTTCCTGAACATATTCTAAATATTGCTACATTTGGTTAAAAGGTGCCACATGCACCGTATACGTCAAAGGGGATTTTCCCCTCTTCTTTCTATATTAGGCAAATTAATGATGTTTGTCCTTCGATTTCAACTATTGTACAGTTATTCCAATTTGGGCCCATATTTGCATGTTACCATATTTTCTTTAACAATCCTACCATTTTGTGCAGAACATCCCTCGCTATGCAACAGATTATGTAGTGCACAATTTTTCCCTTTACATAGATCGAGATTCCACGGATGTCATACTGCACACAAACCATGGATTTACAATCGTTGCTACTGTAAGACTTGATGAACGTGGTGACTCCTATTTTGGCACTGGCTTTTGGAATGAAATTGCAAACTTTTATGTACTGAAAACTGCCACTAAAATTGCACTGCACATAAAAGGGCCTGGTCATGAGATATATGCTAACTTCCCCTACAAAATCATCCGTCCAGACTTTGTTCCAAGTAAGTTTTCTTTTCAACTATTTGCATATGTTGACTTACCTAGCAATGTCAAATGAATTGTGTAGTATTTAAGCAACCAATTGTTATTCACTTTTCTTACTATATTCCTACCTAATAACTTCTAGTTACCAATACACTTTTCTATTGCCCTGTTTTAACTAAATATTCCCTGTACTCCCATTTCTATCAGAAAGCGCGGCTGGCAAGGAGACTCCGGAGGTGGAGAACGGGGCTGCCAAGAAGCGGAGGCGGGGCGAGCTAGAACCGCAAGCGACTCCAGCAGGCCTAGACTTAATCAGCAGCCTCCCCGATGATATGTTGAGAGTCATCATCTCCCTCCTACTAATCAAATATGGGGTGCGGACAACCCTCCTTTCCCAGTGGTGGCGCCCCCTATGGAACTCCAGCCCTCTCGACCTCATTGACACCCACGAGCTCTGCCATGGCTATCGCAAAAGCTTGGATGCGTTCTATAAGATCCTCGGCAGTCACCTTGGCCCAACCAAAGGCCTTAGAATGGGCAAGTTCCGTTCCAACGTCAAGGACCGAGCCAAGCTTGACGACTGGTTCCTATCCCCCGCCCTAGGTCAGCTCGAGGAGCTCACTTTTGATGATGGGCATATGCGGTCGCTACCAACGTCGGCACTCCGCCTCGTGCCCACGTTGCGTGTCGCCAAGTTCAGGAACTGCCATTTCCCGCCCCTTAATGACGCCCCGCTCTTATTCTACCATGACTGAAGAACCTCGAGCTCGTCGCCGTCTGCCTCTCAAAGGGTGACATGGAGCGCCTGCTCCGTGGATGTACTGCACTCAAGTACCTTCGTCTTCAGGCGATCAATGGGTTCAGTACCTTCCACATCACCTCCATGACTCTCTGGACTATTTATGTGTGTTGCTGGTGCGGCAGGAAGACATCACAAGATGTGTACCATGGTATGGTCATCCAGGACACACCTGCACTTGAGAGATTACATGTAGTTGATCAAGAAGGTCCAACAAGAATCAATGTCATTTCTCCGCCGAAATTCATAGTGGTGGGCTACTCGTCTCACAAATACTCCGAACTTGTTATTGGATCCACACCCATTCAGGTACAACAGCCGCCTTCTAACTCTCCTTCTACAAATTAACATTATTTATAATTTTGAAGATGTTTGTTCGGTTGTCATTCAGAAAATGATTCCGACAAGCTTGACTCTGAAACTGCGCACAGTGAAGGTCTTGGCACTAGAATCTATTGGGCCCGACCTGGAGAAAGTTGTCAGTTTCCTGATATGCTTTCCGTTCCTCAAGAAGCTATATATCAAGGTGATGTTCCGTTCCTGTTAAATGTTAACCATAAGGGATTTCAATTTGTGACACCTTTTTCCAAGTTTACAATGACAATGTGCTACGATTTCTAAAGGTTCTTTTGGACGATTTCAGTACATACATGCCCCCCCCCCATATTGGTTGCTTGATCCATATGGTTACAATCGATAAGCATTTCTCCTTTGGATTCATCTGTACTAGTTTTCTTAGGGAAATTTTTATCCACTCCAACCTCTTGTGAAGAAGGCTACATTTTTCTAGAATGTAATCAAATGCACATGTTAATCATGTCAGATCGAAGATGGCATGTTAGTGCATTTTACAAATCCTGGAAACCAAATAGCTAGGCCTATAGTAATGTTCAAAATTGCATGTAGGCACTAAGACGTTTTCTTCTTTTGCAGATAAGATTAGGCCCAGTGGTGGATAATGTGATACAATATAACAATCAAGTTGAATGCCTAGATCTGCATCTCTCAGAAATTACTTTGTTGTCCTACCGAGGGACCTTACCGGAGATTATATTCGCCAGGTTCTTTGTTCTCAGAGCAAGGGTGTTGAAGGAAATGTGGTTTGCGCTACATTTATTTCACAAAAATGAATGGTTTGTTGATCAGCGCCGGTGTCTGCGGCAGAATGGAGTAGGCTCCAAAAATGCTGAATTTCATTTTGGAACTTCAGATGACAGAGTAATCGGAAGTCATCATGTCAACCCCATACATGACTTCTCAGTGGCTGACCCCTTTGCAAAAAACGTGAGGTTTCGAAGCCAGACTTAGAAGCGGTGATATTAGTTTGAACCTCTCTGATATCCATGTTCAGCGGATAAGCGCCAGCGTTTGCAGCTGATGAGCTGAATTTCGTTTCTAATGTCAGTTTGAACCTTGTAATCTTCAAATTTGAGCCATATAACTCTGGAATTTGAACCCTGTAACATTTCGAGCTTCTGTGGTACAATCGTTGAAATGGCATCGTATGAGACTCGTATATTGCTAGCACTATTTTGACCTTAATATGCAATGGTATTAGATTTTATTAACCATTCTCTAATCAGTTTACCTTGTCGATATCACAGCACATGATCTGTATAGCTAACTCGACTATGATCTTCGACATTATTGCACACAGTTGGTTTCTTCCACCATGTGCACTGTACAGCGCAGAATTAATTATCGCACTCGAGTGACCATCATCACCTTTCTATGTAACTTTGACCTCATCACCCAAGGGTAAACATATGACCGAAGTCATTCCACACACTTTGTTTTTACAAAGCTTTTTGCCAATAAATGCCCATGATTTGTCCCTCTTCTAGCCGACGCATGGCCAAACTAGCCGGGCGGGAAGCTTGCGCGGTAAACAGCGCGGTAGCGTGGGAACAGGCTCACCGACGATACATTTGGCGCCTCTTCGAGCCCACGCGTGCGGTGCGGTGTTGTCAAGCATGCACTGGAATCCTCCGCTATGAACGTTGTGACAAGACGTGACGATTACAGGTCGGCTGGCCCCCATTTATTACAGCGGACATGTAACCTACCCTTGTGTCTCTTCAACCTTTCGATCGTGGCCCACCATTGCAAGAAGCACACCCACCACGAGAAATTCTTAGAGGATATCCTGTGCGGCTCCAATGGCGCTCCGAGCGACTGCCGACAACGAGCAGCAGTTCACCATGCGTGCCGTGGTGGACACCCACAGAAGGTTCATGGACCTCTTGATGGTGTACACCAACGACCCGGTCTAGGTCGAGCACTCCATCCACATCATGGAGCTATTGCTTGCCAAGGAGAAGTACAAGGTGGTCGGGTTCGACCTCGAGTACACCCGCGCTCGTGCCGGGTCTCGTACCAAGGTCACCGTCACCTAGGTGTGCGTGCGCCACCACGTCCTCGTCTACCACTACTGCCTGGCCACAAGGCGTTGCAAGCGTTTCGCCAGGCTTGTCATGTAACATCCCAATTTTCAATTTGGATGTTATACATAGGTCATCATATGCATATGCATATTTTATTTTTGCATTTTGGTTGTGATCCTAGAAATCTTAAGCAACTCAAGGACCAAGGAGAGAGTTTGGGATTTCATAAATTTTCATATTTGAACTTTTCTCAAATTTGAAAAGAGGATCAATTTGGTTTTAATATTTTTCTATCCAATTATTTCAAAATATTAAAAATAAAAGAGTGAAAATAATATGACTTCTTTAAAAGAGTGGAATATTGGAGGAGAAATTTTAAAAATCACATTTATATTTTTATTTGGATTTTATTTGCTATTTTATTTGAATTAGAATAATATACATTTTTGAAAATTGCATTTTTAGGCTAGAAAAAGGTTCACTTTGTTCTAAATATTAGGTTTAGACGGTGAAAATTGTTACTGGTATTTTTAGAATTTTTTTATATTTTATTAGGATTTTTATTCGGGAGGATTTTTTATTAAAAAAGAACTTTTCCTCACGACCGGGCCGAGGCTCACGAGCAAAGCGCCCACCAAGCGCCGCTTTCCTCCCGCTGCCGCCTCTTCTCAAGATGGACACCGAGGGGAGTCCGAGCCGGACTCCACCCCGCGTCATCCCCTTCCCCAATGCGCCACCCCCTGCCCTTTAAAAGCCGCCGCCGCCCTGCCGCCTCCTCCTCCCCACCTACTTCGCCCGAGCCATGACCGCCCGTCGTCGCGCTACTGCCGCCCTTGCGCCGCCCGCCGCCTGTGCACCGCCCTTGCCTCGCCAGCGCGGAGCCGCCGTCGCCCGACCGCCTTCCCCGCCCGGTTTTGCGGTTTAGGTATAAAACCTAGATCGGTTTTTTTTGTTTTTGTCGGTTTTCTTTTCGGTTCAACGGTTTAGATCGATTTTTTTTTCGAGTTCGCTAATTAGTGAGCGTTTGCTCAGACGTCTCTATTAGCGAATGCATTCGTTCGTTTGACCCTGATAGCGAACGTTCGTTCGATAGGTTTTTCTTTCTATTTTATTTTCAGCCAGGGACCTATCCGTGATTATTTTTATTGCAGATTAGCCCCTGATTTTCAAACCCTCGCAACTTTTTGCTCGTTCGTCCAAATCCAGTGAAACCAACGCCAAAATCTTTGTCTCGAACCCCTCTTTCCAAATGATCAACTTGAACATGATTTTGACAGTTTGCAATTTGGTTTCAAGCAGTTTTGATTTCCAACTTCTTTTGATCGTAGTTTGAGTTTCGTTGCTCCGATTCGATTGATTCTTTTTGGAAATCGACACTCTTCAGTTGAACTTTCAGTTTGGATCTTTTCTTTTGAGTTTTACCCTTGCATCTATTGCTTGAGTGCTTCTGTATGTTATTGTTTGTTTGCGATCGAGTTTTCGGAGTGCGAAGCGTGCTACTACGAGTCACTAGGGTTTTCAGATAGTCAGCAAGGCAAGTAACACTTTGATCATACCCCTTTATTACCCAGTTTTTATGCATTAGTTGTCAGGACCCCGATTCCAAGTCACATCGACCTAGCTGGTAACACCTCATATCACTTTGTGGCCTCACGCACGGTATTCCCACGGGTGTCGCCTTACCCAACGTCTTTGCCTGAGATTCAAATCCGGTTGGGTGAAGATATATTTCAGACTTTGGTGATCAGTGTAGATTTCGCAACGATTACCAAGAAGGTAATGTCGCCAAGTTTTGAGTGCATGAACCTTCTGCAAGCTCTAGATCGTGTGTGGGATAGTTATCCTCATGTGGGCCTTGGCTGCCGAGAAGCGTAGGCAATCACATGACGATCTTGCATGAGTATGCAACCTAGTCCTTGTCGCGAGGCGTCGTAATAGATAATAAAGTCCTTAGAAAATCTGGTGGAATAAGCACGGGAGGCGAGATGGCGAGCGTCTCTTGAGTTCTGAAAGCTGAACTCGCCTTTGTGGTGTCCATTCGAACTTCTTATCTTCTTGAGGAATTCGGTTAGAGGTTTGGCAACTTTAGAGAAATTCTCGTGAAGCGGCGGCAATAGCTCGCTAAACCGAGAAAACTCGAACTTGCTTAACCGATTCAGGTGGAGTCCAAGTCAGGGCGGCTTGAACTTCGCTTCGGGATTGACAGCAATGCCCTTACCGGAGATTACATGGCCTAGGTAGGTCATACGGTAACGAATTCACACTTAGAGAATTTGGCATAAAGGCGGTGCTCTCGAAGTTTCATCAACACTAGCCTTAGATGTTCGGCATGTTCTTCCTCATTCTTGGAGTAGATGAGTATATCATCGAGGTATACCTGACGAATTTATCCAAATACTCCATGAAGATTGAGTTCATTAACCGAGAGAAGGTGGTTGGAGCATTGGTTAATCCGAAGGACATGACGGTGTACTACGTATTGGCCATAACGAGTAACAAAGGCCGTTTTAGGAATGTCCCGTTCTTGATTTTTGATTTGATGGTAGCCCAACCTCAAATCCATCTTGAAAAAAGGCGAGGATCCGGCGAGCTGATCATACTGGTCGTTGATCTGAGGGAGCGGATACTTGTTCTTGATGGTGACCAGATTGACGGTCGGTAATCCACAACCATCCGATCCGTACCATCCTTCTTCTTGTGAAGAGGACGGGGCAAGCCCATGGAGATGAACTGGACGGATGAAACCTTTTGCAAGGACTCATCGAGTTGTTTCTTAAGTTCAGCTAGTTCTAGGGGTGCCATCTTATAAGGTCTTCTAGAGATTGGGGCGGTTCCGGAACAAGATCTATCACGAACTCGACATCCTGTCGGTGGAACACTGGCAGTTCCTCTGAAAGACATCCGGAAATCACGGACTATCGGAATATCTTGAGGTGCGGAAGGGTTTGGCATTTAAGGAGTAAAGTGGCGCTTAGACACTCGGGTTAGAACATTTCTTGTCTTGCGAGGGATGGGTGTTGAGCAGTTCTAGTAGAGCAATCAATCTTAGCATAATGGGCTGACATCCGGTCCATACCCAAGATGATGTTTATGTCCGAGGACTTGAGAGCTATTAAGGAAGCAAGAAAGACTAGTGCATCGACAAGAATTTCATTCCATGACTTATTCTAGAGGTTTGCCATCTAGAACCGGGGTCTGAATTTCCATGGAGGTGTGCATGTCACGAGAATGTGGTGTTGTGCAATCGAGCATAGCTCTCGAAAATAAATGAATGAGATGCTCCGATATCAAAGAGAACGATTGCGGATGGCAATTAACAAGGAGCGTACCGAGGGCGGCGTTGGGATCCTCATAGGTTTCTTGGCGGGAACATAGTTGACATGGCCATGAGCGGTGGCAAGCTGGTTTAGCATAGGGCACCTTTCCTGGCCGACTTGCCACGGCGGCCAGACTTTCCAACTTGGTAGGGGTTGTTACGGGGACACTTTCGCGGATGTAGTGGCCCGTCTCTCCACACTTGAAGCAAGTTATCATATTGGGACGTGGAGCAGCACTAGCAGCGGGGCCTCCATAAGTCTTAGGCGGAACATACTTGCTGGTTGGGGCGGCGCCTCAAAAGATGGCCTCGGGGTGAACACGGGTGGTAGAGCGATGTTGGAATCCAAACCCGGCGCTTCGGGATCGAGCCGGATGAAGATCGAGTCACGGATGTGCTGCGTGAAGCCTCAAAATCAGTCTGCACTTGATTTGGTGACCGATAGCCTTGTTGACTAACCCGGAAAGAGGTACACTCATGCAGGGCGAAGGTCTCGGCGTAGCTTCGAGGCTAAGTCCCTTGCGGAACCTTGCACGCTTCTTGGCATCGGTAGAAACTTCTTGGGAGCATAACGTGCTAACCTCCCAAATTCACGGTATGTAGGCATCCTTTGTCGACCTACCACAGGTGAAACTACGAAATTCCTCCCTTTTGCGATCCATAAGACCTTACGGGATATGATGCTCACGGAAGGCTGACCTTGAATTCATCCCAAGTTGTAACTTGTCCAACCGGACGCATAGCCTCATAATTCTCCCACGAGACTAGCGGGGCCTTCAAGATGATAAGCGGCAAAAATAACCTTATCGGCTTCAGCCACGTTAGCGAACACAGCTTGTGGTGGATCTTTGCGAAGCCAATCATCCGCGTCGAGAGGCTCAACGGAATATTTGAACTTCGGTGGAATCTGACTTGGCGAAGTCATTGAGTGAAACCACATCATTTCTCGGTGGCGTGCGGTGTTTTGCTCAATCCGCTCCGATGGGCGATTGGTCTCACGCTTATTATGCGTTACGCTTCGGCATAACCTCGGCCAAAGATGGCGGTTGAGGCAGATTTGCATTTCACCTGGCTTACGCCCGCTCACGGAGCAGCGGGATTATTCTTGGTGTTGACCATCCTAGGAGACAAAGCAAAGGTTTAAACCAAGATTGCAGAATTTAACAATGAAGTGCGGAAGGTAATGGATAGCATGGAATGCAAAGATGTTCATCCGTATGACATGGTAATATAAAGCTGCCATATATATACCAGCGGTCATACACACCATTCATAGTTTAGTACAAGCTGACGGGTACAACTATAGTGAGCGGCGTTACATCTCATCGGAAGCATTCCAACTCCTATACATTATTTTTCTACACTTAGGAATGATACACACTAAGTCATATTCCACAAGTCACGCGGACGGCGGAAATACAACTATTACAATACTAGGGATACTACTACTACTCGAGACATCTCCGTAGTAGTCCTCATAGAAGTCACCACCCAAGCACGGAAGTGGAACATGATCATCCGGAAGCAGACAATCTGTGGAGCACTGTGGACCATAGGGACTCGGATGTGGTCGTGGTCCAACAAACGCAGTGGCAGACGAGGCCCACGAGGAGGAGTGATGCCTCCTACCTCACGCCACTCCATAAAGTTTGGCAGACCAGCCCGCACTGGGTACAAGTCCCTCATATCCATGTATCCGGCTTGCACGGCAGGTGCAAACCTAGTCAGAGTAGCCTAGTGATCAGCACGGGCATTAAAGAGCTCCATACGCAAGGCCCGGTTTTCAGGGTCCTTGTCTTCCAGCATCTCCGTGGTGGTGCGAAGAAGTGAGTCCTCATGGGATGCATCATTGTACAAACCACGAAGGTAGCCATGCGCCCTAGGGAGGGATCTTTGGCATGTAGCGGAAATCACTTGTTGACCCGGCAAAGGCAGTTACAGCTCGAATAATAGTCATCATAGAATAGGTTGCATCTTGCACGAGACATCCCAATAGTGATCCCAAGTCCATAGGAACAGTGGAGGCGGTTCGGTAGCTCGGGATAGGATGGATAAATCCTGACCGTGTACAGATATTGGCTTTGGTTGAAATCCCTAAACTGCTCCTCGGCGGTATATTGAGGGTACCATCGGTAACTTTGTCTCGACCATCACCGAACCAACATTGCCGTGTGACCACACACACCAATGCAACGGGTCAGACGAACCACTTGGTTACGGGGACGGGTGGCCATCTGAAAGCACTGACCACAATGCAAAGGCATTAGAATTTCTAGGAAAATCGGGCAGCATAACATCTGTAAATGCTCAAAATCAGATTTGAGACATTCAAAACAGATTGCAAAACCACTCAATAACATCATATCAAGGTTACGGTTCAAGCTGGTAGCATACCAAAATAATAGGAACTGAATCGAGAATGTAACCAACAATCCTATAAGTTACTACGGATTAGTAACACGTGAACTGATAGAGAGAAGAGAGCCTAGTCCTATACCCACGTCGAATGAGAAGAGGATGACTTCGGATCGGAGGGCATAAGGTAAAGGAGTAAAAAGAGCCTTACGTTCCTCCCACAATCAAGTCCCCTACATATAACTAAAGCATTTCTAGACTCAACATCGACCAGTTTGGCTTAGCGAACCTACAGGGCAGCCCTGCTTTCTGATGCCAACGCTGTCGGGACCCGATTCCAAGTCACATCGACCTAGCTGGTAACACCTCATATCACTTTGTGGCCTCACGCACGGTATTCCCACGGGTGTCGCCTTACCATGGCCGGGACCGTTTGCGTCTTTTGGCTCACGTATATGACAGTGTCGCTAGCATCCATATGACAAAGAACCCGGGCCGACATGGCTAGTCGTGAACCCAAAGCGGCACTAACCTATGGGGACGGGCATACATGAATCACATCGAGCATGTCGGTCATCAACGTATAAATTCGGGCTGTAGCACTGGGCTAACAGGACTCCGGTATCCCGGGCAGCAGGCTAGGCAGGACTCCGAATACCACCGGCGTGACATTTCCACGAAGGGGCGGACATAGGAGCAGTGAAACACATGCCGGCCAGTCAAGTGTCCAAGCAGTAGTCTTTGGGCTAGCAGGACTCCGGTGAACCGAATGTAGCGGACTACTATCGCTCGGAAGCACGAGACATACATTTCCCCATATGAGAGGCTGCCAAGGATAAACAACTAGTTTGTCGGATCCCACTCATACCAAGCATTTCAATCATACACATAATATGCCCGATATGAGTAAATACAACAAGGCATCACAACAAAACTCTACAACTCGGATACTTTATTTAAAAGGCTCAGGAGCCATACATAACATAATCATACAGGTAGGGGTCACATGACCCAACACTCAAGTCATACAATCATACAAGCACATGCGGAAGCAAACTAGTGCAGTACGAGACTCTAGAAAGAAAGAAAGCTTGTTGGAGCCTTTCTATCTCTGATGGCCCTTCACAAGTCTTAGATCGCCACACAGGTGGCTAATTCACTCGTCGATGTCAAGGTCTACGTAGAACCCATCGGAAGAGGCGGTGTTGTCGTCGAAAAACATTAATTAAGAAAACATGAGTGCGGAGGTACTCGGCAAGTCTTACCACAGAATCCTATCATACATGCACATTCTCAAGAAGGTGGTGGAGTTATTTGACAAGCCAGCTTTGACTCTTGGCTAAGCTATCCCACGTGACACCATTTGAAAAGCATTTATCGCTTTGCAGGTCCACTAATCACCATCACAATACTCCATCGTGGATCCTCTCTCGTCATCCCACGAGAGGGCCATCCACGATACTCCTACTTATCTTGAGGTTTTTAGAAGTATCCATTTACTTGTCTATGAACTGATATAGGTAACCCAGAAGTCCTTCTCCGTGGACACGGCTATTCGAATAGATCATATTAAACCCTGCAGGGTGTACTTCTTCACCTGCGCTCTCGCCACTTACCGCGTTTACACGACATGTACTCGGCAACCTTCAAGCGGAAGCCCAGCGTGGGTGTCGGCCACAGACCTACCTAAACACACAAGTCCCAAGTCGAGGTTGATCGCCTATTCGGGTTCCATCCATGAGGAGTCCGGCGAGGTTTCCCACTCTGACCCCGAACGATGTGTCTGAGGGTTCCCGAGACACCAAGCAGGCGAATCGGTACAAGACCACGGTGCCTACCGCAACACAACCCACCCCTACGGTCAGCGTTGCGTGCGGCCCCGACATGCTACAAACACGAAACTACTTGCAACTCCCGGATGAGGACAATAGTGGTTAAGAAGCCGAGAGGGTCAATTAAGGATCCCAATGCGTGGTAGTAAGCTGTTTCATGGATCACAAACACAGATCTCGGTTCTTAGGGGCGGCTTCAATGAAACAACCCACCATGTACTCCTACATGGCCTCTCATCGATACCTTTACCAAAAGCGTGTTCAACACTTTCACCCCGAACCCGACACAACCTTTCACTCTAGTTCATCATCCCGATGAGCCAGACTGACACAACTCTAAGCATAGCAAGCACAGCATGGTAGGAATCACAAACATGGCTCAATCAACTCCTACACATACTAGTGGGTTTCATCTGAATTCTTGTGGCAATGACAGTCATGCAAAGGAAGTGGGTTCAACTACCGCAGCACACAACAGTTTGAATCGCGTTGTCTTAATGCGATGTGAGGCGAAGCGAGAATATGGGTTTGTATCGGAATGATCAATGAGTTGCTTGCACGATGGGCTGGGGTAGAGTCTTGCCCTTGGATGGATAGTCGAGGTTATCCTCGGGCGAGAACCTATCATGAAAGCACATAGAAAGTAAACACACATGACAATATGCAACAATATGATGCATGCTATGACATGGCAATATGGATGTGTGTTGGCCTAATGCAAGCTGAAATAATAGGGGATGAACTCATTTGAATCAAAGATTCAAATGATAGCTCATTGAAATAGCCCTAAAGGTGCATTATCTTATTCTGGTTAAACAGCAAGGTTAACTTGTTTTAACATGCATGAAACCTGTACCAATGGATAGAATGGATTTTTCTGATCATTTTTCATATATAAATCTTTGCATTTGGAGTTATAGATTAAAAGTTATAAGAATTTGAAATTTGAATTATATTCTAGATTTTACTATATTAAAATAAATCCAGAAATTGAATTAATCGTCGACCGTAAATCGGCGACATGACGTCCCGGAAGTCAACAAGGACGTCCAGGTCAAACCTGACAGTGGGTCCCGCATGTCAGGGTAATTAACTTAATTAAAGTTTAATTAAAACTAACCTATTTAGTTAGCGAGGCTGGGCCCCATCATCGATGACTGTCGGGGTCAACGAGGGCCCATAGTGGTCAACGTCCATGTCGGCTGCCGTGACTAGCTAGTCGCGAGCCCGACAGCGGAGGTAGTGTGTTTGGCGATTCAGCGACCAAGCGAGTCGCGGAAGGTAGCTACGGGTAGCTAGGAGCAACCAGCGACTCTTGGTGGAGTCGATTGGGAGTCGGGGTGCTGGAGTTAAGGCGCCCGGCTGACAGGCTAAGCGACATGAGGTTCGGCCAACAATGAGCTAGGGGTTAGAGGGCTCGGTGAGGTGCGGGGAGTACAAGGTAGACCCCTTGGGGTGCGGTGAATGCAACGGACACCATGGGGTGGCCGAGTGACCGGGAGCACGTCGTGACGAGCTCCACGGGCGACGGGTGCGGGTGATCGTGGCTCGGTTGCTACGTTGCTCGAGGGCGAGAGAGAGGAAGGGGAGTTAGGTGGGCTCACAGGCGGCGTGTAGAAGCCCTCGTCGAGGTCGGGGATGAACCGGAGCGACGGCGGCGGCGAAAGGGATCTCGGCTGACGGCGAACTTCGGTTGAGGTCGGTGGGGTGGACTCGGGCGCTAGGCGGCGGGCTCGGCTGGTTCGGGGTAGTGGAGTCTGGTGAGCTCTGGACATGGTGAGGAGGAGCATGGGCGGCGGGGAGCACGGTTCTGACGATGGTCTGTGGCGGCGTCGTCGGCCAAGGCGGGGAGCACGATGGAGAGGGACTGGGGAGGAGAGGGGTGTCCGGGGGTTGGGAGAGGAGGAGAGCGATCCACGTCGCGGTTAGGCGAGGGAGCGGCGGCGACCAGGTGCGTGGCACCCATGCGGTGCCACGCCCGAACACTGGCTGCTGCTGGCGAGCCAAGCAGCTTCATTGGCCTGTTCTTGGCTGGGCAGCAGGTGGGCCGGGTAGGTGGCGTCAGTAAGTCTTTTCTGTTTTTATCTTTTTCTAATATTCTGCAACTTTGTGGGGTTTTCTAAAATACCGAAACAGTTTTAAAATTCACCAAAATGCTCCTGGTCCCTTGTTGGAATATTTCCAACATGAAACATTTAGTTTGGCAATTTTGGACATTTAAAATATTTTATATAATTTGAAATGCTCAAGTTCAAAAACTTATGAATTAATCCAAGGACCTTTGGATGACCTAGAAAATGATGCACCACTTTTGACATAGGCTCTGAACCAAAGCAAAGATGATGAGCATTTTGAAGGGCATTTCAGGTTCATTGAAATAATTTTAGTAAACCCTAGTTGAATTAAGGGGTGTTACGGGGGTTTCTGTCTTCCCCATTTCAAATTCAAATGAAATTTAAACATGATGCACACCCTAATGCATGGTCTATCCGGGATGTGACAACTCACCCCACTCAAAAGAATCTCGTCCCGAGATTTAGGATCTGTTCTTGAAAAGGTGGGATACTCAAGTCGAAGGCGATCCTCCCTTTCCCAAGTTGCTTCTTGCTCGGAATGGTTTGACCATTGAACCTTTAGAAACTTGATATTCCGGCGTCGAGTGGTACGCTCGACTTGATCGAGGATCTGAATGGGATATTCTCGATAGGTGAAGTTATCTTGGAGATCAAGCGTTCGTGGTCTACTCCACGGATAGGATCCGAGAAGCAACGCTTTGAGTTGGGAAAGCGTGGAAGACATCATGGACTCGGAAAGATGCGGAGGTAGTTCCAATTGGTAGGCAACTTCTCCTCGTTTGGCAAGAATGCGAAAGGGTCCAATGTAACGAGGAGCCAACTTGCCTTTGATACCGAATCGATGGGTTCCCTTCAAAGGAGTAACCCGAAGGTAAGCCTTTCGCCAATTTCATAAGTCATAGGCTTATGCTTGCGGTCATATTGGCTCTTTTAGCGAGATTGGGTTGTTTTCAATTTCTCACGAACAACGCGAACCTGCTCTTACGCTTCTGAATCATGTCCGGCCAAGAGTTGTCTCTCCCGGTTTCGACCCGATTAAGAGGCGTTCGACATTTCCGTCCGTAAGAACTTGAAAGGGCTTTGCCGGCTGGCTTGATAAGCTGTTGTTATAAGCGAACTTCGGCGAATGGAAGGCATTTCTCCCAATTCATGCCGAAAGAGATGATGAAGCTTCGAAGCATATCCTCTAGGATTTGATTGACTTCGTTCTACTTGACCACTTGATTGAGGATGGAAAGCGGTGCTAAAGGAGAGACGAGTTCCCATAGCGTTTGGAAACTTTCCCAAAATTGAGAGGTGAAGAGACTCCCACAGTCTCGAGTTAATCTCTAATGGAACACCATGAAGAGACACTATTCGTGAGATGTACAAATCAGCTAGCTGGCTAGCGGTTATACTCTCACGAGCGGGTAGGAAGTGGGCTACTTTGGAAAGGCGATCAACGACAACGAAGATAGCATTATTCCTCTCTTGGTCTGGGAAACCCGGTAATGAAATCCATAACGATTTTATCCCATTTCCATTCAGGAATTTCCAAAGGTTGAAGGGTGCCAGCAGGCCGTTGATGCTCTGCTTTAACTCGACGACAGGCGTCGCAATTAGCAATGTATTGAGCGATTTCTCTCTTCATCCTAGTCCACCAAAACCTCTGGCGTAGGTCTTGATACATTTTAGTACTACCGGGATGAATGGTGAGAGGAGATTCATGAGCTTCCTTAAGGATCGATTGCCGTAGCTGTTGTTTCTTGGGAACCACCAAAGCGGTTCTCAAAGAAAACAACACCTCGTTCATCTATGGAGAAACACTTAGCAGCTCCGCTTAGCAATGTTCTCCTTGATCCGAGATATTCCTCTATCATACCGAGCAGCTATGATTCGATCCGTAAGGTTAGGTTTCGCCACCGTGGTAGAAAGGAATCCTCGAGGAACAATGTGGAGATTAAGCTTACGAAATTCCTCGTGGAGAAATGGTTGACTTTGTTGTAACATCAGATTGTTACAATAAGATTTCCGACTTAGGGCGCCAGCCATGACATTGGCTTTGCCTGGATTGTAAGATATTCCTAAGTCGTAATCTGTAATCAACTCGACCCAACGTCTTTGCCTGAGATTCAAATCCGGTTGGGTGAAGATATATTTCAGACTTTGGTGATCGGTGTAGATTTACATAGCGATTACCAAGAAGGTAATGTCGCCAAGTTTTGAGTGCATGAACCACTGCTGCAAGCTCTAGATCGTGTGTGGGATAGTTATCCTCATGTGGACCTTATGGCCGAGAAGCGTGAGGCAATCACATGACGATCTTGCATGAGTATGCAACCTAGTCCTTGTCGCGAGGCGTCATAATAGATAATAAAGTCCTTAGAAAAATCTGGTGGAATAAGCACGGGAGGCGGATGGCGTCTCTTCAGTTCTCGAAAGCTGAACTTCGCCTTTGTGGTGTCCATTCGAACTTCTTATCTTCTTGAGGAGTTCGGTTAGAGGTTTAGCAACTTTAGAGAAATTCTCGATTTAAGCGACGGCAATAGCTCGCTAAACCGAGAAAACTCCGAACTTGCTTAACCGATTCAGGTGGAGTCCGATCAAGGGCGGCTTGAACTCGCTTTCGGGATTGGCAAAGAATGCCCTTACCGGAGATTACATGGCCTAGGTAGGTCACTTACGGTAACCAGAATTCACACTTAGAGAATTTGGCATAAAGGCGGTGCTCTCGAAGTTTCATCAACACTAGCCTTAGATGTTCGGCATGTTCTTCCTCATTCTTGGAGTAGATGAGTATATCATCGAGGTATACCACAGCGAATTTATCCAAATACTCCATGAAGATTGAGTTCATTAACCGAGAGAAGGTGGCTGGAGCATTGGTTAATCCGAAGGACATGACGGTGTACTCGTATTGGCCATAACGAGTAACAAAGGCCGCTTTTAGGAATGTCCCGTTCTTGATTTTGATTTGATGGTAGCCCAACCTCAAATCCATCTTGGAAAAAGCCCGAGGATCCAGCGAGCTGATCATACGGTCGTTGATCACGGGAGCGGATACTTGTTCTTGATGGTGACCAGATTGACGGTCGGTAATCCACAACCATCCGATCCGTACCATCCTTCTTCTTGACGAAGAGGACGGGCAAGCCCATGGAGATGAACTGGGACGGATGAAACCTTTTGCAAGGACTCATCGAGTTGTTTCTTAAGTTCAGCTAGTTCTAGGGGTGCCATCTTATAAGGTCTTCTAGAGATTGGGGCGGTTCCGGAACAAGATCTATCACGAACTCGACATCCCATCGGGTGGAACACTGGCAGTTCCTCTGGAAAGACATCCGGAAATCACGGACTATCGGAATATCTTGAGGTGCGGAAGGGGTTGGCATTTAAGGAGTAAAGCTGGCGCTTAGACACCGGGTTAGAACATTTCTTGTCTTGCCCGAGGGATGGGTGAGCTGAGCAGTTCTAGTAGAGCAATCAATCTTAGCATAATGGGTGACATCCGGTCCATACCCAAGATGATGTTTATGTCCGAGGACTTGAGAGCTATTAAGGAAGCAAGAAAGACTAGTCTGTCGACAAGAATTTCATTCCCATGACTTATTCTAGAGGTTTGCCATCTAGAACCAGGGGTGCAATTTCCATGGAGGTGTGCATGTCACAGAATGTGGTGTTGTGCAATCGAGCATAGCTCTCGAAATAAATGAATGAGATGCTCCGTATCAAAGAGAACAGTTGCGGATGGCAATTAACAAGGAGCGTCTGAGGGCGACGTTGGGATCCTCATAGGTTTCTTCGTGAAACATAGTTGACATGGCCACGAGCGGTGGCAACTGGTTTAGCATAGGGCACCTTTCCTGCTGACTTGCCACGGCCAGCAGACTTTCCAACTTGACTGGGGTTGTTCTGGGGACACTCGCGGATGTAGTGGCCCGTCTCTCCACACTTGAAGCAAGTTATCATATTGGGACGTGGAGCAGCACTAGCAGCGGGGCCTCCATAAGTCTTGGGCGGAACATCTTGCTTTGGTTGGGGCGAGGCGCCTCAAAAGATGGCCTCGGGGTGAACACAGGTGGTAGAGCAGTATTTGGAATCCAAACCCGGCGCTTCGGGATCCAGAGCCGGATGAAGATCGAGTCACGGATGTGCTTGCGTGAAGCCTCAAAATCAGTTCCGCACTTGATTTGGGCCGATAGCCTTGTTGACTAGCTTCGGAAAGAGGTACACTCATGCAGGCGAAGGTCTCGGCGTAGCTTCGAGGGCTAAGTCCCTTGCGGAACCTTGCACGCTTCTTGGCATCGGTAGAAACTTCTTCGGGAGCATAACGTGCTAACCTCCCAAATTCACGGTGTAGGCATCCACCGTCGGCCTACCCCGAGTGAAACTACAGAATTCCTCCCTTTGCGATCCATAAGACCTTACAGGATATGATGCTCACGGAAGGCGGCACCTGAATTCATCCCAAGTTGTAACTTGTCCAACCGGACGCATAGCCTCATAATTCTCCCACCAGAGACTAGCAGGGCCTTCAAGATGATAAGCGGCAAAATAACCTTATCGGCTTCAGCCACGTTAGCGAGAACACGACTTGTGGTGGATGCTCGCGAAGCCAATCATCCGTGTCGAGAGGCTCAACGGAATATTTGAACTTCGGTGGATACAGCTTGACGAAGTCATTGAGTGAAACCACATCATTTCTCGGTGGCGTGCGGTGTTTTGCTCAATCCGCTCCAAAGATGGCGATTGGTCTCACGCTTATTATGCTCGCTTCCAAAGCATAACCTCGGCCAAAGATGGCGGTTGAGGCAGATTTGCATTTCCAACAAGCAGCTTCGCCCGCTCGAGCAGCAGGATTGTTATGTGGTGTTGACCATCCTAGGAGACAAAGCAAAGGTTTAAACCAGGATGGCAGAATTTAACAAGGAAGTGCGGAAGGTAATGGATAGCATGGAATGCAAAGATGTTCATCCGTATGACATGGTAATATAAAGCTGCCATATATATACCAACGGTCATACACACCATTCATAGTTTAGTACAAGCCTGACGGGTACAACTATAGTGAACGGCGTTACATCTCATCGGAAGCATTCCAACTCCTATACATTATTTTTCTACACTTCCGGAATGATACACACTAAGTCATATTCCACAAGTCACGCAGGACGGCGGAAATACAACTATTACAATACTAGGGATACTACTACTACTCGAGACATCTCCGTAGTAGTCCTCATAGAAGTCACCACCCAAGCTCGGAAGTGGAACATGATCATCCGGAAGCAGACAATCTGTGGAGCACATGGGACCATAGGGACTCGGATGTGGTCGTGGTCCAACAAACGGTGTGACGAGGCCCACGAGGAGGAGTGATGCCTCCTACCTCACGCCACTCCATAAAGTTTGGCAGACCAGCCCGACCGGGTACAAGTCCCTCATATCCATGTATCCGGCTTGCACGGGCAGTGCAAACCTAGTCGAGTAGCCTAGTGATCAGCACGGGCATTAAAGAGCTCCATCGCAAGGCCCGGTTTTCGTGGTCCTTGTCTTCCAAAGCATCTCCGTGGTGGTGCGAAGAAGTGAGTCCTCATGGGATGCATCGCTGTACAAACCCTGAAGGTAGCCATGCGCCCTAGGGAGGGATGCTGGCATGTAGCGGAAATCACTGTTGACCAGCAAGGCAGTTCTGGCTCGAATAATAGTCATCATAGAATAGGTTGCATCTTGCACAGACATCCCAATAGTGATCCCAAGTCCATAGGAACAGTGGAGCGGTTCGGTAGCTCCGGGATAGGATGGATAAATCCTGACCGTGCACAGATATTGGCTTTGGTTGAAATCCCTAAACTGCTCCTCGACGGTATATTCAGGGTACCATCAAGAATCTTTGTCTCGACCATCACCGAACCAACATTGCCGTGTGACCACACACACCAATGCAACGGGTCGACGAACCACTTGGTTACGGGACGGTGGCCATCTGAAAGCACAGCCACAATGCAAAGGCATTAGAATTTCTAGGAAAAATCGGCAGCATAACATCTCAGAAATGCTCAAAATCAGATTTGAGACATTCAAAACAGATTGCAAAACCACTCAATAACATCATATCAAGGTTCTGGTTCAAGCGGTAGCATACCAAAAATAATAGGAACTGAATCGAGAATGTAACCAACAATCCTATAAGTTACTACGGATTAGTAACACGTGAACCTCGATAGAGAGAAGAGAGCCTAGTCCTATACCCACGCCGAATGAGAAGAGGATGACTCAGATCAGAGGCATAAGGTAAAGGAGTAAAAAGAGCCTTACGTTCCCTCCCACAATCAAGTCCCCTACATATAACTAAAGCATTTCTAGACTCAACATCGACCAGTTTGGCTTAGCGAACCTACAGGCAGCCCTGCTCTGATGCCAACGCTGTCAGGACCCCGATTCCAAGTCACATCGACCTAGCTGGTAACACCTCATATCACTTTGTGGCCTCACGCACGGTATTCCCACGGGTGTCGCCTTACCATGGCCCGGGACCGCTTTGCGCTTTTTGGCTCACGTATATGACGGTGTCGCTAGCATCCACATGACAAAGAACCCGGGCCGACATGGCTAGTCGTGAACCCAAAGCGGCACTAACCTATGGGGACAGGCATACATGAATCACATCGAGCATGTCGGTCATCAACGTATATATTCGGGTGTAACCTTTGGGCTAACAGGACTCGGTACACCGGGCATGTAGCAGGCTAGGCAGGACTCCGAATACCACCGCGTGACATTTCCACGAAGGGCGGAGACATAGGAACGAAGTGAAACACATGCCGCCCGATCAAGTGTCCAAGCAGTAGTCTTTGGGCTAGCAGGACTCCGGTGAACCGGGCTGTAGCGGACTACTATCGCTCAGAAGCACGAGACATACATTTCCCCATATGAGAGGCTGCCAAGGATAAACAACTAGTTTGTCGGATCCCACTCATACCAAGCATTTCAATCATACACGCAATATGCCCGATATGAGTAAATACAACAAGGCATCACAACAAAACTCTACAACTCGGATACTTTATTTAAAAGGCTCCGAGGAGCCATACATAACATAATCATACTGGTAGGGGTCACATGACCCAACACTCAAGTCATACAATCATACAAGCACATGCGGAAGCAAACTAGTCTGAGTACAGACTCTAGAAAGAAAGAAAGCTTGTTGGAGCCTTTCTATCTACAAATGGCCCTTCACAAGTCTTAGATCGCCACCTGGGTGGCTAATTCACTCGTCGATGTCAAGGTCTACATAGAACCCATCAGAAGGGGCAGTGTTGTCGTCTGAAAAACATTAATTAAGCAAACATGAGTACGGAGGTACTCAAAGAAGTCTTACCACGTAATCCTATCATACATGCACATTCTCAAGAAGGTGGTGGAGTTATTTGACAAGCCGCCTTTGACTCTTGGCTAAGCTATCCCACGTGACACCATTTGAAAAGCATTTATCGCATTACCCAGTCCACTAATCACCATCACAATACTCCATCGTGGATCCTCTCTCGTCATCCCACGAGAGGGCCATCCACGATACTCACACTTATCTTGAGGTTTTTAGAAGTATCCATTTACTTGTCTATGAACTGATATAGGTAACCCAGAAGTCCTTCTCCGTGGACACGGCTATTCGAATAGATCATGTTAACCCTTCAGGGGGTACTTCTTCACACACGCTCTCACCACTTACCGCCCGTTTACACGACATGTACTCGGCAACCTTCAAGCGGAAGCCCAACGTGGGTGTCGGCCACAGCCTACCTAAACACACAAGTCCCAAGTCCGTGTTGATCGCCTATTCGGTTCCATCCGCAGGAGTCCGCCGAGGTTTCCCATACGGCCCCGAACGATGTGTACAGGGTTCCCGAGACACCAAGCAGGCGAATCGGTACACCGGGCCACGGTGCCTACCGCAACACAACCCACCCCTACGGTCGCTATGCGGCGGCCCCCAAAGATGCTACAAACACGAAACTACTTGCAACTCCCTTGACCGAGGACAATAGTGGTTAAGAAGCCGAGAGGGTCAATTAAGGATCCCAATGCGTGGTAGTAACTGTTTCATGGGTCACAAACACAGATCTCAGTTCTTAGGGACGGCTTCAATGAAACAACCCACCATGTACTCCTACATGGCCTCTCATCGATACCTTTACCAAAACGTGTTCAACACTTTCACCCCCGAACCCGACACAACCTTTCACTCTAGTTCATCATCCCGATGAGCCAGACCTGACACAACTCTAAGCATAGCAAGCACAGCATGGTAGGAATCACAAACATGGCTCAATCAACTCCTACACATACTAGTGGGTTTCATCTAGTTACTGTGGCAATGACAGGTCATGCAAAGGAAGTGGGTTCAACTACCGCATCACACAACAGTTTGAATCGCGTTGTCTTAATGCAAGAACGAGAGCGAAGCGAGAATATGGGTTTGTATCGGAATGATCAATGAGTTGCTTGCCCGATGGAACTGGGGTAGAGTAACGCCTTCAGATGGATAGTCGAGGTTATCCTCGGGGGCAGAACCTATCATGAAAGCACACCGAAAGTAAACACACATGACAATATGCAACAATATGATGCATGCTATGACATGGCAATATGGATGTGTGTTGGCCTAATGCAAGCTGAAATAATAGGGGATGAACTCATTTGAATCAAAGATTCAAATGATAGCTCATTTGAAATAGCCCTAAAGGTGCATTATCTTATTCTGGTTAAACAGCAAGGTTAACTTGTTTTAACATGCATGAAACCTGTACCAATGGATAGAATGGATTTTTCTGATCATTTTTCATATATAAATCTTTGCATTTGGAGTTATAGATTAAAAGTTATAAGAATTTGAAATTTGAATTATATTCTAGATTTTACTATATTAAAATAAATCCAGAAATTGAATTAATACGTCAGCCATGCGTCAAAGATGACGCCGAGTCAACAGGACGTCCAGGTCAAACTGACAGTGGGTCCCGCATGTCAGGGTAATTAACTTAATTAAAGTTTAATTAAAACTAACCTATTTAGTTAGCAGGGCTGGGCCCCATCTGTCAGTGACCTGTCGGGGTCAACGAGGGCCCACAGTGGTCAACGTCCATGTCGGCTGCACCGGCGGGTTAGTCACGCAGCCCGACGCGCGGAGGTAGTGTGTTTATGCGATTCCAGCGACCAAACGAGTCATGGAAGGTAGCTACGGGTAGCTAGGAGCAACCCGCGAGTACCGTGGAGTCGGTTAGGGTCGGGTGGCGGAGTTGGCGCCGGCTGACGAGCTAGGCGGCCGGGTTCGGCCAACAATGAGCTAGGGGTTAGAGGGCTCGGTGAGGTGCGGGGAGTACAAGGTAGACCCCTTGGGGTGCGGTGAATGCAACGGACACCATGGGGTGGCCGGAGAGTGACCGGGAGCACGTCGGCGACGAGCTCCACGGCGACGGGTGCGGGTGATCGTGGCTCGGTTGCTACGTTGCTCGAGGGCGAGAGAGAGGGAAGGGAGTTAGGTGGGCTCACGGGCGACGTAGAAGCCCTCGTCGAGGTCGGGATGAACCGGAGCGACGGGCGGGCGATTTAAAGGGATCTCCGTGACGGCGAACTTCGGTTGAGGTCGGTGGGTGGACTGGGCGCTAGAGCGAGCGGGCTCGGCTGGTTCGGGTAGTGGAGGCGGCGGAGCTCCTGGACATGGTGAGGAGGAGCACGGGCGGGGGGGAGCACGGTTGCGCCGTGGGTGGGGGGGCGGCGGCGTCGGCCACGGCGGGGGCGCACGTGGGAGCGGGCCGGGGGCGGCGCGGGGGGGCCCTGGGGGTTCGGGGGAGAGGAGGAGGGCGATCCACGTCGCGGCTGGGCGAGGGGAGCGGCGAGGCGGCGACCAGGTGCGTGGCACCCATGCGGTGCTCGCCGAAAGCACTGGCTGCACTGCACTTCGAGCCAAGCAAGCATGCTGGCATTGGCTGGGCCGGCAGGTGGGCCGGGTAGGTGGCGTCAGGTAAGTCTTTTCCTGTTTTTATCTTTTTCTAATATTCTGCAACTTTGTGGGGTTTTCTAAAATACCAAAACAGTTTTAAAATTCACCAAAATGCTCCTGGTCCCTTGTTGGAATATTTCCAACATGAAACATTTTGGTTTGGCAATTTTTGGACATTTAAAATATTTTATATAATTTGAAATGCTCAAGTTCAAAACTTATGAATTAATCCAAGGACCTTTGGATGACCTAGAAAATGATGCACCACTTTTGACATAGGCTCTGAACCAAAGCAAAGATGATGAGCATTTTGAAGGGCATTTCAGGTTCATTGAAATAATTTTTAGTAAACCCTAGTTGAATTAAGGGGGGGGGGGTGTTCTGGGGGTTTCCTGTCTTCCCCATTTCAAATTCAAATGAAATTTAAACATGATGCACACCCTAATGCATGGTCTATCTGGGATGTGACATTAGTTTCAAACCTCAAACATTGCATGAGTAGGATCTGTTTAACATGTGGGTATTGGAAAGTAGTTGATGAGGTAGAACCTATTGTCCTTTATTGCAAACCTTGGGAGTTACTTCTACGTTATGCTTATACTGATATGCTATGCTTGTCGACGTGGTTTGGTTTGAGTGATTCATGATATATGTGAGAGATTATTGTTAACTAAGGTTTAACTTAAGGTGGCTACTTTAATACACATCTGGGTGGATTGTTTGTGGGCACCTGGGTAATCCAGTGTTGTCCAAGGACATCCTGGGGAATCCGTGTGATCATCCTATGGTTCGCCACCCAGGCTCAAAGGGATCATAAGATTATCACGGGTGCGCGTCAGTCCTAAACAAACGGTTTTTTACCCCTTCCCGCGACGGCCTTCGGAACCGTCGCCAAGTGAGTTTGTGCGATAGGGGGTCCTTCCCACATGACCAAGAAACCGTCGGGGATATGGAGCAGTGATCCAGAGGCCTTCCAAAATGTAATCGTGTGCGATGCAGCACACACTAAATTCTTTCGCACGTGTGGTATCGGTGATTAAGCGTTTCTAATGACGCAGTGAAACCATACGGTCTGTCGTAACGAACCGTTTGGAAAGTAGTATGTAAGGCACATGGGCCAACATATGAACTGTGTGTGATTTGTGACCTATCGTACACGAGTTTTCTGCGTAACCCGTCTGCCATGCTAGACTCCATCGCACACGTTTTCCAACAATTACCATCTGTGATAATGTTCTATCAAAAACGGTTCTGGAGCCCCTTCGCACACATACAAGTGATGCAGACCGTTTGTGATTTGTTAGGTATCACTGACGGTTGCTGCAAGAGTGACGTGTGCTTTTCGTTCGGGATCCCACACGTTTCCTGAAAAAAATACGACTAGGATTGTATTTTGCATTGGGAACAGTTTACTCCCAGTTCTCGTGTGTGATAACGCGACATCACAAATGGTTCTGTAGAACCTACGCACACGTAGTAGCACTACGAATCGTTTGCGATCTGCTGTGTATCACAGACGGTTACAATACGATTGACGTATGCTTTCAGATGTGGATCGCACACACTCATTTAGTTGAACCGTGTGCGGAGCAATTGCCAGGTTAAAACAAAAATATCTTATTTTGAATCGACACGCAAAAAACAAATCCGCCACAATATTCAATTGAACAAAGAAACAAAAATATCCCATTTTGAATTGGCACGCAAAAAGGAAATTCGCCACAATATTCAATTCAACAAATACTGTCCACAGGTAGAACATTCATCAGATTTCGCAACAATTGCAATTGAACATATGGTAGCTAAATTCCGATGATTTGTCCACACAGATATGCATTACATAATTAATCATAGTGTACGAAATACGAAGACCTCATCATATGGAAAACAATGGATCCATGCGTTATATGTTTAGCGGCTAACTCTTACTCAATGTTTCAGGAGAAACCATGCTGAAATCTTCATCATCACCAGTGGGATTGATGAAGTGATGCAGGAAGAAGTCGCTGATAAATCTCCGAACCATCAGCAATTCACCAGCCGGGAGCGGTTTAGGGGTCCTCTGTTTTAAGATGAGCTGCAATATTTTTAAGATCAGAATGTGCCATATGAGTGGAATAGAAGATATTAATTAAGATAGACTTACTGGTACTAATTCACGAGGATCGTCACAACTATCAGCAGATTTGCCGATGGAGATCATGTGTCTGCAAACATAGTATCCACAAAGGTTGGTCCTCGCTTCTTCTTGAGGACACTGAAATTTTTTGTACAAAATTAGTCATGTATTTGTCCTGTTAGGAACAACTTAACTGGTGTTAGATGTATTATTTTTTATTTGGAAAAAATAGAAAGAGGTTTATTTAGAAGCTTGAACATTTGACTAGCGTAAGGGAAGGTATTTGCAGATTGTTGGATAAAATTTCCGAAAATAATAGGTTTCGGTGTGTTACCTGAGAAACGATCTCGTGCTGTAGAGGTAGATTCCTCTTGAACAGGTTCCGTGTTTTAGTTTCCCACAATGTGAGCACACTGCAAATGATGATGAATTTTGACAACATCAATTATTGAACCAGATATGAATGCAAATTAATTTCAAAATCATAGAATTCAATACCTATCCAAGAATTGCTGAAGATGCGCCGATCTGGCGCTTGTTGACTCTCTGAGAGAATCGATGTAGTAAACTCTGTTCTTGTTTGGAACAATGAATACCAATATCTAGTGATTGCTACATATTAAGAAAGCCATGAACTTACGAATGATGTCGAAATCTGAAAGACAATCAATGTATGCGTGGTTGTTTACTTGACTTACCCTTCATGATATGGCAAGTGAAATGATTCTGCATGCGACGTGTTTTCAAAGATACGGACGACCGTGTTAACGGCCCAGTCCCGTAGGTCCTTTTCATGTAATGTTGTGCCATTTGCTAATTCAGGATCTATGAAATACACACTCTCACTTGTCTTCTCTGCGTGTTCAATCCCCTGAGAGGAATAAAATGCAGTTAGCTGTTTATCATTTACAGCCTTGTATGGAGAAGTTGATCAGAGTTTGTTCAGTACTTACAAAATCACGCATCTAACAAGAGTGGCATCAAGCACGTTGAAGTTGAAGAAGAGATGTAACTCCTCGAAACTCACAATGATGGAACCAGCATCGTGTCAGAAATGATCTCTGTTGTAGTGGACTAGCAAATGGTGATGACCTTCTGACATTTGATCCATGCAATATTAATGTAACTCGTGGCAACTGGAGTTGCACTCATCAAAGTATTCGCCAACAAGAAATGGCTGACCATGGACGTAATTGCGTGCTTCAAGAAATAATATTACTCCCCGATTCGAACAAGCTGCTGTTAATTTGGTTCTAGGCGATGAGTGCTTTAAGTAAGAGGTAATCGTTCTCTTTCCTCTTCACTTTCCCGTTGCGCTTCCTCGTGGTCGTGGGTGTAGCCTTTTTGGCCAGTTCCTACTTGGTACTTGAAGCATTTCTGGCAGAACGTCTGGTTGCCTGCACGGTAGACTGCCGAGCAGACGGTGAAGCTTGAACGGACTTCTTAGCAGACTATTTATCTATGCCGGACTGCTGAGCTGGCGGTGCTGCAGTGACAGACTACTGGGCTGTAGGAGCAGAAGCATCGGACTGATGACCATGCATTGAAGCTATGTCGGGTTTCTGCGCAGGTGGTGCCAACTTGTCGGTGTGCTGAGGAGGCCGTGCCAACGCGTTGGTTTGCTGAGCAGGAAGTGCTGACGCATTGGTATGCTGATCACGCGCCTGCGGACCGATGGACCGATGAGCAGTCGGTTCTGGACCTCTGCATCGCTTAGCGGCGGTTCTAAAGCATCGATCGCTTAGCGTGCGGTTTCGAAGCATCGCATCGCTTAGCGCCTGTTCCACCAGGTTGGTCTGCCGAGCATGTGCTGCAATTGGGTCTCCCCCGCTGCTTAGCCGCTAATCGAACCAAGAAGTGCGTCATTAGCAGTTGTAGGCCTTACCACTGGCTGCTTGGGGGCGGAGGATGACATGGCATGTACTCCACAAAGTCAGTCTGGCTGATCACAGGTTGATGCATTAGCCCGCGAGAGCTGCTCTGGCAAGGAGAGCGTCACCAGTTGAGGGGCAACAGTGGTTGCTCTTGGCGGGGCTTCAGGAATCTCATCGATGAACTCTATTTCTTTCATGGCCATTGCATGTGATGTAATAGTGTTTCTCCCAAGGTCCTTTGCTCATTGAAGTCTCCTAGGACATTCTTCGGGGCAAATTCATTGAATCCAGGCTTTACTTCAGTCACGTAGCACTTCACACAGCCCGGCTTCAATGGCACATTGTCCAAGAAGAGGCCATCTTCCAAGAAGGGCGGGCAAACCCAGGCTGTTGCACATTTTAATGTACCTTCATAATGTGTAAGCACGCTCTTCAGTCTGTCTTTCATTCCAGATAGATTAGATATAGCATCATCACGAGTAGCTGCAAGCTCGGTGTCGCTGGGGTCAGCTGATGCACGGCTACTCTTGTGCAGTGTTGTGGCACAATAAGAAGCATCATCCATGCCCGCCTCCCCTCCCATCTGCTGGCTATCTGTCAGTGTTAGAGTCTTCTGCATCATCATCATTGACTCCTCAACATCCTTTCGAACAGCCGGATAAATCTCCTTCTTCAACTTTTCAAACAATGCATTCTGCTTCATTTCACTCCTCGCTTTTTTCATGCTGAGCCTCTCTTCTTTGCTGAGTGCGAAAGCCCTCTTGTGCGGGACATTAACGCCTATACCCCTTGCACGGGGGGCTCTTTTGTGTCCAGAGCAATGGACGAGAATGTCACATGGCCTCGAAGTTCTGTAGAACCTTCCAGGATCTTGGAAGCCTCTACCATCACTTCATACAGTTCGGCATCACGTGCGTTTTCAAAGTAATAAGTTCCGTCATCATGCCTCTTTGCACGTGACCGCAAGTAGTCTCTAGCGCGTTCGCCCTTGATTTCACTAAAGGTCGGACTCCCACCCGCCGCAACTGCTTCTTTGTCGTCCTGTTCCCATATTAGTTTCATGCCATAGTATCCTGCCACACCCATATGGTGGGGGTGTATGTTCTTCTTCTGAAGTTCCGATTGCTTGAAACTCTTCGCAGCAAACTCTGGAGTTGCCCTGACCCGTTTGAATTCTGCCTAGTCTGCCTTTGTAATTTGGGGGTATGCGGGGATTGGGTCCTTGCCTTCAATCAAGTACTTCTTGTACAGCACGTGCTTCCAGTTTCTCGAAGCATCCCTAGCCTTCTTCAGTGCAGCGTGTTCCACCTGCATTCTCCACTTCTCTGGAACGTTGAAGTGATCCATGATCTCCCGGACTATCCTTCGCCGTGTTTCTATGTCATCCTTCCGGAACCCCGGCAGATTAATGTTGAGCCTTGCCCTGCCAACAAATCCACACACACTCCTGAACCTCATGCGTGCTTTATCTGGTTTAGTTGGAGCTCAGGACTTTAAATCAATCTCGGTTACTTCATATACACCTTTAGGCTGGTGTGTGGGCTTCCTTGGAGCGTTCCTCCGTGTCCTGACCGGAAGGGTAATTGATGCAGCTCTATCCCGTTAAAGACTACTTGATCCCTCACAATCTGATGAAGACCTAGGGTTTACGAATCAAATGAAGATACATGGCTTGAATGAGTGCTCTCGCTGCTACTCGGCATCTACAGAGAACACATGCGAAACTCAGGAAAGGAGGATAAGCATGAAACTAACAACTTGGTATCAAGCTTTCTAAACATGCCATGCAATAATTTAGAAAATGTATGACTAATTTGTTAAGTTTGTGTGACTCGGGCGCCCGCGATCTATAAATAGGAAGTAACTTATTGGAACAAATACATCTTATATGTAGTAAGGAAGGTAGATAATGAACATATATACGCTCTCCGTTATTTTATAGCCAATTTGGGAACACACAGAATGAAATTGGAAGAGGGATTGCGAGGAAATATGCCTCACCGCGATGGAGAGCAGTAACTAACAGGCTTCTTAATGCAAATCCGGCCGGACCACAGGAGAGGCGAGGGTTACTGCATCGATATGCTCTAGGGTGGTTGGCGAGTAAACAAAGACAGCGAGGCGCGGGCCGTTGCGTGTTGTGAACGGCAGTGGAGGTAGGCTTGACGCCGAAGAGCGGGCACACAGCCGGGGTGAGCACACTCTGCAGAGGGTTCTGCTGTGGATCTGGGGGAGGGGGAGCTGGCGAAGGAGATTGGGTGGACTAGTTGAGTGAAATGCGGGCGGACGATGGGGGGGTGTTGGTGGCCTAGGTGAAAAGGGTGAAAAATATCCCTGGTATTTGCGCATGCGGAAAGGCCTATGCAAGCGGTTGCCTCTGAGCGCTCGTGTGCACAAACAGAATAATTTCGTTTGAAATGAATACGTACTAATTTTGAAATGAAGACGTGAGTTCATCGTTTCTCATCTAAATTTTTCACACATAAAACAATCACAATTTTACCATGGGTTTGATTTGCTGGCGCATTTTAGGTCTCGTGTGCTATATGTAAGACATTTTTTGGCATTTACCATGCATGTTTGCATATAAATCAATTCCTAGCCGAACTGCATTTCCTGTCGAAAGGGATGAGGATTGTCGTTCGATCTGGGAGCATCCAACAGTGCAGACGTACGATCCGTGGGGTTTGGGTTCTGGCTAATCAGAACGCACGACTCAGATTGCATGCACAGCGGGGGGGCATCGGCCACGATTTGGTAGGCTGTAGGACCTTGAAGTATGTCTAGAGGGGGGTGATTAGACTACTTGACCAATCAAAAACTTAACCTTTTCCCAATTTTAGACTTTGGCAGATTTTAGTTATCTTTGCACAAGTCAAGCAATCTTCACACAATTCAAGCAAGCATGCAAAGAGTGTATGAGCAGCGGAATTTAAAGCATGCAACTTGCAAGAATGTAAAGGGAAGGGTTTGGAGGATTCAAACGCAATTGGAGACACGAATGTTTTTGTCGTGGTTGCGATAGGTGGTGCTATCGTACATCCACGTTGATGGAGACTTCAACCCACGAAGGGTAGCAGTTGCGCTGAGTCCACGGAGGGCTCCACCCACAAAGGGTCCACGAAGAAGCAACCTTGTCTATCCCACCACGGCCGCCGCCCACGAAGGACTTTCCTCACTAGCGGTAGATCTTCATGAAGTAGGCGATCTCCTTGCCCTTACAAACTCCTTGGTTCAACTCCACAATCTTGTCGGAGGCTCCCAAGTGACACCTAGCCAATCTAGGAGACACCACTCTCCAAGAAGTAACAAATGGTGTGTTGATGATGAACTCCTTGCTCTTGTGCTTCAAATGATAGTCTCCCCAACACTCAACTCTCTCTCACAGGATTAGGATTTGGTGGAAAGAAGATTTGAGTGGAAAGCAACTTGGGGAAGGCTAGAGATCAAGATTCATATGGTAGGAATGGAATATCTTGGCCTCAACACATGAGTAGGTGGTTCTCTCTTAGAACTGGCAAGTTGGAAGTGTAGGTTTGTTCTGATGGCTCTCTCCACGAATGAAGAGGAGGTGGAGGGGTATATATAGCCTCCACACAAAACCTAACCGTTACATGCAATTTACCAAACTCGGTGGGACCGAATCAACAAACTCGGTCGAACCGATTCAGTAAACCTAGTGACCGTTAGGGTTTTAGGTGGGACCGACATGCAACTTGGTAGGACCGATATGGTTAGGGTTAGGGCATAACGTAATCTCGGTGAGACCGATTACACAAACTCGGTGAGACCAATTTTGCTAATTAGCTAACCAGAGAGTTGGTCAGGTAAAGTCGGTGGGACCGATTTGCTCTTTTCGGTGAGACGAAATGTTACGAAAGGGAAACAGAGAGTTTACATTGCAATCTCGGTGGGACCGATCGCTCACTTCGGTTAGACCGAAACGTTACAAAGGGAAAGAGAGAGATTACAATCCCATCTCGGTGAGACCGAGATCCCTATCGGTGAAACCGATTTGCCTAGGGTTTGTGGCAGTGGTTATGACATTTGAACTCGGTGGCGCCGGATAAAAGAATCGGTAGGACCGATTTTGACTTTAGGTTTAGGTCATATGTGGATGTGAGAAAGTAGTTGAGGGTTTTGGAGCATATCACTAAGCACATGAAGCAAGAGGCTCATTAAGCAACACCTCATCCCTCCTTGATAGTATTGGCTTTTCCTATAGACTCAATGTGATCTTGGATAACTAAAATGTAAAATGTAGAGTCTTGAGCTTTTGAGCTTGAGCCAATCCTTTGTCCTTAATATTTTGAGGGATCCACTTTCATCATCCATGCCATGTCATTCATTGAGCTTTCCTAAAATGTTTGTCTTGGAATAGTATTAGCTCAATGAGCTATATGTTGTTATGAATTACCAAAACCACCTAGGGATAGTTGCACTTTCAATCTCCCCCTTTTTGGTAATTGATGACAACATATAGAAAAAAGCTTCGACAAATGATAATAAGATTGAAAAACATCGTCGCTTTGAGAAGCATGTGAGAAGCAAGAGCTCCCCCTAAATTTGTGCATATTTTAAGATTTGATTTGGACTGCAAATGCACAAGGAATTAGGCTCATGGGTTACTCTTCCATGTCACATACATCTTGGTGGAGCGCTCAAAATAATAAAGATTGAATACATGCACTCATCACCAAGCAAAGTGAATGATCATGTAAGGATAAGTAAGATAATATCATCTAACAAGCATAAGTGTAGTTTATAATCAAACACATGATCATCAATGTCTCACAGATAATAGCATAGTATCTTAAGCAATCAAAAGAAAACAAAGTTCAACCAAGAAGACAAGAGAGAACAAAAGCAAACTCTCTCTCTCGAAGCCTATGATCTATACATTTTTCCTCCCCCTTTGGCAACAAGTTACCAAAAAGTTCCTAGAAAATGCATAGTACTATATCGTCTCTCAGGCTTGGTCTTCAGTTGGTGCGTAGAGATGGCTCCTTGGACGAAGACTTCAGTTGATGTGGAAGGAGCTGAAGGAATTGGTGCTGGAGCTGGTTACACTGGAGATGTAGCTAGAGCAGATGAAGTGACTCGTGTGTGCATCTGGCTCTGCGGCTGATCTCTGAGCTCGAGGCACTCTGGCAAATGCATCAGTAGTTGCCCTGCCCTTCCTCTCATGCATGTCATCCTGTAGCTGCTCCACAACTGACTAAATCTCAGTTACTTTGACATCAAGATCATAGAATTTTTGTTCCATGATTCTTTCCAGGCTCTCATGGTTTTGAGTTAGGGTGGCCAACCCTTTCTCAATCCTCAGAGTTGATGCTATCAAGTAACTAAGCTAGTCCTGCTTGCTCTTCAAAAAGTACTCAGATGCCTCCTCTTGTGTTGGCATCTTGGCAGCCTTCTCTTTCTTTGCTTTCTCCTTCTTCTCTTGAGCTTGTACTGATGATGGTTCATTCTCATTCATCACAACTTGATTGTCCTCAAAGTCAGGATAGAGTACAAAGTGTTCCTTATCCAACAAATACTTTCCTGTGCCCATCTTGAGTTAATCAACTCCTGAATTTGTGGGGCATATCCACAACTTCTCTTTTGGTCTGCTGCGGTCCTCTTGATAGTCTCAACCATGAGGCTCATGACCTTGAATTTCAGTGGCACATCAAATATGTGTAGCAAATTAATTGCATGCCCTCTGATCATGTTGTGGTCACCTGATTTGGGAAAAAGAGTGTGCCTTAGGATCCAGTTGATCGTTGGCAGCCCTGATAGAAGAAAATGGACTGACCCAAGCTTGAAAGTCTCAAGAGCTTTGTCTGGGATCTCCTTGTACATCTGTGACATAGAGTTGTTATCCATCTTTTTCTTGGCATAAACGCCCAAGTCATCTTCACTCTCCTTTGGGGCATTGATTAGACTTGCCCATTCCTCAATAGTTGATTGGTATCTCGTTCCTTGAGACATCCAAACTATCCTGCCATCTGGATAGAAATGTGATGTGGAGTAGAATTGCATAATGAGCTCATCATTCCAGTTTGTGAGCTTCTGCCCAACAAAGTCTGCAACTCCACACGAACTGAAGTTGTCATACACTCCAGGATAATGTTCTTCGTTCTCCTTTATGTAGGTCCAGTCGACCCACCTCATATCACACACTATGGGCTTTTTGTCCAACAAGATTGTCTCATAGAAATCCTGTTGTTCCTTTGTGTGGAACCTGTAATCAACAGCAGTCCTTCTCCCGTGGCATATTTGGGAAAATTGCTGGGAGTGCTTCTGCTTCCATCATCTGAGCTGCTAGAGGGACTGGTGCCCTCACTCATCTGTCTCTGCTCCTCTGAATTGTTCTGGCTGTCACTTTGGTCTGACATGCTGCACACACCGATCACTGACCACGTGAATAGTTATAGATGAGATAGAGTGGATGAGCATCACAAAATGCAGAGATTTTTGCAAAATAATGATTCAAAAAACTTAGTTTTAGATTTCCACAGAAGGCATTTAGGATCAACCGATTTTTAAACTCGGTGATACCGAAGCAGTTTTGGAACCTAAACTAGTGAACTCGGTCAGACCGAGTCACAGTTCGGTGGCACCGAGACTGCTAGGGTTTCACAAAGTTCTAAAATCGGTCACACCGATTAGCAATTCTCGGTCAGACCGAGAGTTACTAGTGCAATGGCGTTAGCCGAATCGGTTGGACCGAGTTTTTCAACTCGGTGGGTCCGAGATGGTTTCGGCGGAAACCTAAACCTAAATTTTTGAATTGCATCTATTCTAAGGATTGTTTTGACTGGATAGAGGTGTTTCAATCGTGGCAAGAATCATAATGAACACAATGTGCTGAGAATCAGGAGAGGATAAGATCGCGTGATCGAGTTCATACCCTAGTTCGGCGATGAACTCGCTACGGCGGCAACGGCGGAGATGAAATCCGTTGACGGTGGTGGAGACCAGCGACAGGAGGCGGCTGGCGACGAAGTCGACGATCCGGAGACCTAGAAGGCAGAGCGAGCTATGCGCGGGCGAAGGGGTTTGGAGAAAGTTTTCCAAATTTTTGCCCGTGTGAATATATAGCCCGACCCTGTCGGTGTGACCGAGTGGAACAACTCGGTGGCACCGAGATGCATCTTGTTGGCGATTCAGCAACTCGTTGTGACCGAAAAGTTCAAATCGGTTGCACCAAGATGAAAACCTAGATCGACTTAGTGATCTCGGTATGACCGAAATGGAGGAATCGGTCCGTAATCAAAAGCACAAAGAAGTTTTGGAAGTTTAAGTCTATGACGAATCGGGACTCCGAGTGCTCCTCACACGCAGTGGTTCGAATCGACTTGATCAAATTTTGTGATGTAGCATGAATAGAGTTTGAGACGAGTAAAGCATAGATAGCTAGAGAAGGTGCTTAGGCATTCTTGTCCATCCACTTGGCCAAAGAAAAAGAAGCCAATCAATCAAAACAACAAGTGGATGTCCTCGAATGAGTAAAATATGCAACCAACATGCTCACACAATAAAATGACAAATGAAATATGTGACAAAGCATGCACAAACAATTCTAGCATCTATCAAACAATTGGCGATGACTAGGTCATCTATAAATGGGTATATTGACTTAGGAGTCAAATGAGAACATTTGATCATAGGTCATACTCATCGTTTAAGCTCAAGTGTGGTTACCACTTTTACATAAAGCATTTATGTGTTCACATCATTAGAGTTGCTTTGACTCAATTATTAGAGTTAAGCTCCCCCTAGATGTGAGATCCCCCTTAGAGGGATGAACTAACCTTAGGTTTTGTCGATGATGACTTCATGTAGGTGTTGAAGATGTGGATGCTCAATGTTGATGTAGATCTTTGGAGCAATCCTTTGGAGTGAGTTGCACTTTCAATACCTACATGGGTTAGTCCCACAAGGAACAAACAAGAATATCCATAGGCATAGAGTGATGCACACACAAGATGATGTCCATGAAAACATTAGGTTACCTTGTCCCTTGCCTTACCAACATGAGAGTTTGTGACTCCTTGAACTAGTGCAAGATATGGAAGATGATTTCACTTATCCTTGCCATAATGATATGAGTGAAGAATGTTGGCGGAGTCACCCTCAAGAACACTCTGGTTCTTCTTCTTTGGGATCCACATCATCTTGATGGGAATCCTTGGTGTTGTAGTTGTACTTGATGAAGTAGAACTTGACGTAGTCTTGGGAACCCACTTGACCAAGGCCTTAGGTGCTTCTTCAAATGCATCAATCTCCTCTTGAAGCTTGTCCTTGCCTTTGTTCTTGTGGTCTTGTGGTGGAAGATCATCTTGTGCTTATGTTCCCTTGAAGGAAGTAGGATCATACTTCTCTTGTTGAGGAACAAACTTTGTCTTGGGGTATTGATCTTCTTCCCACTCAACTCCATTGGCATTGAACTTTCGTTCAAAACCAACACCTTGATTCTTCCGGTGCCTTCCTTTCTTGCGTACAATTTCCTCTAATTGCTTACTCCCGGCAAGGCTCTTGTATACACCTTTCTCTATAATTCCCTTCAATAAGCTATTTTCTTGCTCAAGTGTAACTTGGCTAAGAGAATCATTAGTGGAATCAAGAGAACTACTAGAAGCAACAATATTGGATTTAGCATTGTTATTGTTACTACTAGAGGAAGAATCTTTCTTGTTCTTGTTACTAGACTTGACTTGAGGCATGTAAGTAGATAAGAGTAAACGCTTGGCAATGTAAGAAGAACTTTTCTTACGGAGATCATCATTGATTGCCTTTAGGAACTCATGCTCTTGCTCAAGATTGAGCTTTTCAAAGCGTAACTTCTCATGAGCCCTTAAAAGTTCTCGATGATCTTCGAAGATAGTTTCATGAGCTAACTTAAGAGTGTTTAGTTCTTTATTTAAAAGCTCAATCTTCTCCTTATCATTTTCATTCGTTTCATCTTGATTAGCACAACTAATTGACGTTTGATCATAGTATTCATCACTAGAGTTGTCAATAAGTAAATCATCATCACCTAACAAGTCATCTTCATCACTATTAAAATCAACATACTCGGGGTGTGTTACCTTAGGACCTTTGGCCATGAAGCATCTTCCAATTCCTTCATTTGGTGAATCAAATATGTCGTAGGAGTTGGTTGACACAAGTGCTAGACCGCAACACCTTCATCTTGAGTATATTCGGAGTCGGAGTGATAGCTTCTCTCGGAGTGATTGTCGGAGTCGGAGCCGGATACCCATTCACCAACATGAGCTTGATGTCTTTGTTTTGTGTAGCTCTTTGATGACTTGTCCTTCCTTTCCGAATCATTTCTTCTCCGTGAGGGTCTTCGTTCATAACGATCATCTCTACTCCTTCTCTCTCTTGGTGGTGATTCTTCTCTTCTACTTCTTCTTTTTGGAGAATCTTCTCTTCTTTTGTAGGGTGACATACACTCATTGGAATAGTGTCCGGGTCTCCCACAATTGTAGAAATTGCGCTCTCGACTAGAAGATCTTTTGTCATTGTAGGACCTTGACTTAGAGCTTCTTCCTTTGCTTCTACTCTTGTAGAATTTGTTGAAGTTCTTCACCATTAAGCTCAATTCTTCATTGAAGGTTTGTTTCTCACTTGATGATGTGGGGGCTTCACATGAGGCTTTGTAAGCACCACTTGACTTGTTGTGAAGTTCCTCCTTATCCTTGAGTGACATCTCATGAGCAACAATTCTTCCAATGACTTCCGTTGGCTTGAGATCTTTGTAATTGGGCATCATTTGGATCAATGTGCACACGGTATCATATTTTCCATCCAATGCCCTTAGGATCTTCTTGATGATGAATCTGTCGGTCATCTCTTCACTTCCTAAGCCGGCAATCTCATTTGTGATAAGAGCAAGCCTAGAGTACATTTCAGCGACACCTTCACCATCCTTCATTTTGAACTTGTCAAGACGACTTTGGAGCACATCCAACTTGGATTCCTTGATGGAGTCGGTACCTTCATGCATATCAATCAAAGTATCCCAAATTTCCTTTGCATTCTCAAGACGGCTGATTTTGTTGAATTCTTCGGGGCACAAGCCATTGAAGAGGATATCACAAGCTTGAGCGTTGTATTGCAGCATTTCCAATTCCTCCGCACTAGCTTCACGGTTCGGTTCTCTCCCATCAAAGAATTCACCTTGCAAGCCAATAACACAATAGCCCAAACGGAGGGGTTATGTCCGAGAATATGCATTTTCATCTTATGCTTCCAACTAGCAAAATTAGTGCCATCAAAGTAAGGACCTCTATGGTGATAATTTCCCTTGCTAGACGCCATACTCTCCTAGGTTGTGAAACCAAGGCTATGACCACCAAAAGCTACGGAAATCAAAGAAAATGGAGACCAAAGCTCTGATACCACTTGTAGGACCTTGAAGTATGTCTAGAGGGGGGGTGATTAGACTACTTGACCAATCAAAAACTTAACCTTTTCCCAATTTTAGACTTTGGCAGATTTTAGCTATCTTTGCACAAGTCAAGCAATCTTCACACAATTCAAGCAAGCATGCAAAGAGTATATGAGCAGCGGAATTTAAAGCATGCAACTTGCAAGAATGTAAAGGGAAGGGTTTGGAGGATTCAAACGCAATTGGAGGCACGGATGTTTTTGTCGTGGTTCCGATAGGTGGTGCTATCGTACATCCACGTTGATGGAGACATCAACCCACGAAGGGTAACGGTTGCGCGAGTCCACGGAGGGCTCCACCCACGAAGGGTCCACGAAGAAGCAACCTTGTCTATCCCACCATGGCCGTTGCCCACGAAGGACTTGCCTCACTAGCGGTAGATCTTCACGAAGTAGGTGATATCCTTGCCCTTACAAACTCCTTGGTTCAACTCCACAATCTTGTCGGAGGCTCCCAAGTGACACCTAGCCAATCTAGGAGACACCACTCTCCAAGAAGTAACAAATGGTGTGTTGATGATGAACTACTTACTCTTGTGCTTCAAATGATAGTCTCCCCAACACTCAACTCTCTCTCACAGGATTAGGATTTGGTGGAAAGAAGATTTGAGTAGAAAGAAAATTGGGGAAGGCTAGAGATCAAGATTCATATGGTAGGAATGGAATATCTTGGCCTCAACACATGAGTAGGTGGTTCTCTCTCAGAACTGGCAAGTTGGAAGTGTAGGTTTGTTCTGATGGCTCTCTCCACGAATGAAGAGGAGGTGGAGGGGTATATATAACCTCCACACAAAATCTAACCATTACACATAATTTACCAAACTCGGTGGGACCGAATCAACAAACTCGGTCGAACCGATTCATTAAACCTAGTGACCGTTAGGGTTTTCGGTGGGACCGACATGCAACTCGGTAGGACCGATATGGTTAGGGTTAGGGCATAACGTAATCTCGATGAGACCGATTACACAAACTCGGTGAGACCGATTTTGGTAATTAGCTAACCAGAGAGTTGGTCAGGTAAACTCGGTGGGACCGATTCGCTCTTTTCGGTGAGACCGAAATGTTACGAAAGGGAAACAGAGAGTTTACATTGCAATCTCGGTGGGACCGATCGCTCACTTCGGTTAGACCGAAACGTTACGAAGGGAAATAGAGAGATTACAATCCCATCTCGGTGAGACCGAGATCCCTATCGGTGAAACCGATTTGCCTAGGGTTTGTGGCAGTGGCTATGACAATCTAACTCGGTGGCGCCGGATAGAAAGAATCGGTAGGACCGATTTTGACTTTAGGTTTAGGTCATATGTGGATGTGAGGAAGTAGTTGAGGGTTTTTGGAGCATATCACTAAGCACATGAAGCAAGAGGCTCATTAAGCAACACCTCATCCCTCCTTGATAGTATTGGCTTTTCCTATAGACTCAATGTGATCTTGGATCACTAAAATGTAAAATGTAGAGTCTTGAGCTTTTGAGCTTGAGCCAATCCTTTGTCCTTAATATTTTGAGGGATCCACTTTCATCATCCATGCCATGCCATTCATTGAGCTTTCCTGAAATGTTTGTCTTGGAATAGTATTAGCTCAATGAGCTATATGTTGTTATGAATTACCAAAACCACCTAGGGATAGTTGCAATTTCAATCTCCCCCTTTTTGGTAATTGATGACAGCATATAGAAAAAAGCTTCGACAAATGATAATAAGATTGAAAAACATCGTCGCTTTGAGAAGTATGTGATAAGCAAGAGCTCCCACTAAATTTGTGCATGTTTTAAGATTTGATTTGGACTGCAAATGCACAAGGAATTAGGCTCATGGGTTACTCTTCCATGTCACATACATCATGGTGGAGCGCTCAAAATAATAAAGATTGAATACATGCACTCATCACCAAGCAAAGTGAATGATCATGTAAGGATAAGTAAGATAATATCATCTAACAAGCATAAGTGTAGCTTATGATCAAACACATGATCATCAATGTCTCACAGATAATAGCATAGTATCTTAAGCAATCAAAAGAAAACAAAGTTCAACCAAGAAGACAAGAGAGAACAAAAGCAAACTCTCTCTCTCGAAGCCTATGATCTATACATTTTTCTCCCCCTTTGGCAACAAGTTACCAAAAAGTTCCTAGAAAATGCATAGTCCACGACTCAGATCACACGCGTGGCAGAGGGGTGGGGGGGGGTGCATCGCCCAAGGTTTAGTGGACACACGGCTTTCGTGAGTGAACCGTGTGCTCTTTGAAAACATTTACATTACCTAACATCATATTTTTGTTCGAATGAAAACATGAGTTCATCATTTCGCCTCCAATTTTTTTTCCACTGTAAGAAATCATGAGTATAGTGGAGAGTGTCATATAATATTATCATGAATATACAGTACATATGATACTACCTTAAATTAATTATAGCGCATAGCTAGTATAATACATAGAGTATAGTATATATATATATATCATATTTATTGCCAGGCATGACCCAAATTAGCATCGCATTTAACATGATACGGTATCTACCTACTATATATTACTCTAACCCTCTTTATATATATATATATATATATATATTTAATTCTTTGCCACATCAGCATATATAGTTGCTATTTCCGAGTGCATGACATCGTCGGCTATGATACCACCACTATGGCCAGCCTTATATAGGGAGTATCATATAGTACTATATATATATATATAGTATCATGCATATGATACTAGTATATGCTACGTATGTACCTTCATAGTGCATATATAGTATCATAGAGTAGTACTAGTTTCTTCAGAACTAATATAAGAGCGCTTAGATTACTAAATAGTGACCTAAACGCTCTTATATTAGTTTACGGAGGGAGTATATATCATAGATGACCGTATTTATGGCCATGCATGACACAAAGTAGTATAGCATTTATTATATATATATATATATATATATATATATATATATATATATATGTTACGGTATCTAACTATGTTACTGCTTCTTTGCCACATCATCATATTTTCTATTCCCGGGTGCATGATACCGGCTATGATACCCCCACTATGGCCACCCTAATAAGGCTGGTCGTAATATGGGAGTATCAAGCGGTATGATGCATGCCAACTAGACTTTTTGGATGATGTGACACACAGTTAAATGATGAAGGAGAGGGTGTGTGGTATCATATCATGATACCGTATCATATTAAATCTTGTATAACTTTGTGTCATGCATGGTAATTAATAAGGAACCTAAGATACTAACTCATGATACTATGCATGCACGCATTACGGAGGTATTGCCGATCATATACTAGTATCATGCATATATACTCCCTCCTTTCCGGTTTATAGGCTTATCTCAAAATTTTAGTTTTTTCCATTTTATAACGCTCAATTTGGTTGTTCCCCATCACATGTCCAGATTCCAAGGTGCATTAAATCATTGCATGCAAGTATTAAGAGAAAGTTGATCAATGCATGTAATTTATATATGCATGCATGTTTTGCAATTAATACATTGGAAAACATAAATTTTTTAGGAAAACAAAAGCATTAATTGGGTATTCTAGCAAACTACAAAAGGTATTCCACCACTCACCATCTACCTTGGTTGGTGAGATTTTTTAATTGAGCCCTATAAGGTGGTTGTAATGGGGAGTATCATATATATATATATATATATATATATATATATATATATATATATATATATATATATATATATATATATATACTAGTAGTATCATGCATATATATGATAGTGTAGCTAGGATACTAGCTACTTCCCTAATGCATAGTATCATAAGTTAACATCTTAGGTTGCCTTACTAATCACACAAAGTAGTAGTACAATAATATGACATGGTATCATGATATGATACCACATCCTCTCTTGTGTGCCACATCATCCAGAAAGTCTAGTTGCATGCATGATAGCACCTATGATAATACCGTTACAACCAGCCTAGCTAAACCGGAAAGGAGGGAGTATGAGACTAGCTAGCCACAATGGAGAGTAGTACACTTGTAACATACACATATCCCTAGACTATATATGTTACTACCTTCATAGTGGGTAGTAACATAAGTGTAGTGTCGTGCAGAGCTTAATTTCTTAGGTTACACACTCATATTGCATTGGGACATGTGATGCTACAATAACTATCAGTTACTGAAACTATCTCTCTCCTCATTAACTTATTGCCACATAAGCAAGTTTGCTGAGTTGGAGTCGGTGTTACTACTGAAGTTACTCCCACTGTGGCTAGTCATATACTAGCTAGTCGTCTATGATATACTAGCTACCTCACTAAGAGCATGGCTAATAATACCTATGTTACTCCCACTGTGGGTACGGTATATAGTCTTACTATAGTATGAGACTACACACAATGGGAGTAACATAGTAGTAACATCACACATGTCTAGGTAAAGTAGATGATGTGGCAAGCAATAAATGAAGAAAGAGAGGAAAGTAGTAACATAGCTAGTTACTAGTAGTATGAGTAACATCACATGTACATATCAAGGCAAGATATGTCTATAGCCTAATAAATGAAGTGTTGCATGTTACCACACATATATGTTACTCCCCACTATAGATGTAGCAACATAGACTAGTGTAACACGTGGGCATGTTACTAGTCTACGTTACTACCCATTGTGGCTAGTCTGAGTAACATCACACATCTCAAGGCAAGATGATTCTATAGCCTAATAAATGAAGTGTTGCATGTTACTACACATATGTTACTCCCCACTATAGAGGTAGTAACATAGACTAGTAACATTATATGTTACTACCCATTGTCGCTAGCTAGTCTTATGTCACTCTATTGTGTACTTACTTGCTCTAATAATGCATAGTATCATGGAGTAGCTAGTATCATATGTAGTACTTTATTTATATTGTCATACATGACACATAGTAGCATAACATTTATTATGATACGGTTTCAAGATATGATACTTAACGCTGTCTTTCTTCATTTAATTAATTCTATGATAGCTCATCAAAATTGCCTAGTTGGCATGCATGATACTAGCTATGATACCCCCTTACTATCAGCCGAGCAAAGGTGTACAGATCATTTGTGCATCACTTTGTGAGTTTTCATCCGTTTGTTCAACAAGAGGGGAGAAGTTTCAAACATTTCAGCCGCGAGGTGCGGCCACTGGCGTAGGCCTAGTTGGTATTTTAATTACAGAAAATTCAGATGGAGTTCAGACATCATGAAAATCGATGTGTGCCTGTGGTGTGCTCTCACGACCCCGTGGAAAAAAATTGGTAAAGTTTGGCACATGTTTTGATGACCACTCCTTCCAAACCGGAGCATCTCACATGAAGGGTCATGGTTTTCCAAAAGGAGACGTGTCAATTCAAACTCCTATGGCCGGTGACTTCATCGTTTGGCCTCATAAAAATTTCCATGGTACGCAATCACCATTATACCACGGGTTTGATTTTCTGGCGCATTTCAGGTATTGTTAGATATATTTAAGACATATTTTGATATTAACGTGCATTTTGTGCATAAAAATAAAATTACAACCAGAATTGCATGTGCTGTCGAAAGGGATGAGGATCGCCGTTCGATCTGGGAGAATCCAACGGTGCAGACGTATGATCTGTGGGGTTTGGGTTCTGGCCAATCAGAAAGCACGACTCAGATCGTGGGCGGGGTGGTGGCGGGGTTTGGTCGGCACACGACTTTCATCAACGAACCATGTGCTATTCGCAAACTAGATTGCATATTTTTGTTCACACATACTATAGTGAGATTGATTGAGTATGCTACCTCTAGATATAATAATAATAATAACAAAAAAAGTTCATATTCATTGCCTGAGCTGACAGCATATAAAGGTCAACATATTAACGGTTCTTACATCAACAGAAAACCAGGCATAACTCACAAATTCAGTACACGCGACAGTTCCAAATTGAACGAATTTATTTGCAGGGTAGGCATAAAGACTAGTCTTACAGCTTAATTCCCATGTACATGTGGGAACAGGGATCATTAAGTTGACCCCGAATGAACTTGTGGTTTTTGATGATTTTAAACTTCTTCTCCATTGCACTGGTGCGTGATCTCTTGGCTGGCAACTCGTCAAATTCATCGTACTCGTCCTGATCGGCAACATCATCGACACCCAGTACCCTTCTCTTCCCATGCATCGCTAAATGTCCGTTCTTATCAAGGGGTCTTCCACAAAGAAAATCTGGGTAGCATCGCTGGCAAGAATGAATGGGTCCGCGTGATATGCCATCGTTGTCCTGTTAACACGGGTCTTCCTGTACTCACCAATCCTTACCTGACCAAGAGGGATCCATGCGCACCTGAATAATGCCACCTTAACTTTCACATAGTCAAGCTCCCAAATCTCTTTGATGGTTCCATAGTATACCCTTTTATCAGCTTCATTTACAGTCATGCATTCTATTTGAACAGAGCTGTTCTGATATGAGGTCTTCTAATCACGTTCCTCAGTGTAGAATTTGCATCCATTTATGTCATATGCTTGGTACGTCAGCACCATAGGTGATGGCTTTTGTGCCAACCACGTAGCAATGTCATCGATGGATCCTTGTGCCAAATGATTCTTCAGCCATTCGGCGTAGTTCTTAGTGTGCTCCTTCATCTCCACCTCTAATGAAGGCACCAACGGTAAGAATCTTTGGCATATCTCCGCCAAGTGTTCTTCGGCATAAGCGATGAGAACTGATCTGTTAAGCAGTACCGTCAAATGGGCTTTCTCTGCCAATTCTCTGGGTGCAGCCATTTGCGTGCCAGCAAGGACTGGCTTACCTTTCAGCCTTCCCTCATGGTGAGAGAGGGGCAAACCTATAGGTCTTTGTTTCATGTATTCGATGCAAAACTCAACCACCTCCTCTGCGGTATAACCTTGTATGATGCTTGCCTCTGGATGGTTTCAGTTCCGACAAAAGCGCTTCAGGATTCCCATGAACCGCTCGAAGGGATACATGTTGCGAAGAAACACAGGACCACAATACTTTATCTCGTCGACAAGGTGCACAAAGGAGATGGACCATGATATCAAAGAATGACGATGGGAAAAACATCTCTAGGTTGGACAATATTCTTGTAATATCATCTTGCATATGATCCAACTCTTCAGGATCTACAACTTTCTGCCATAGTTGGTTGAAGAAATCACAGAGGTCAATGAGTGTGTTTCTTATATCTTTGTCCATCAGATTCCTCATGGACACAGGGAGGATTGGTGTCAACATTACGTGGCAATCATGTGACTTCAAGTGTCACAACTTCATTTTACCTGAGCTCACATCCACGAGACTTCTGATGTTTGCGGAGTAGGAAGAGGGTGTCTTAACTGACAACAAATAGGTGAAGAACTGTGTTGCTTCTTTTGTACTGAAATTGTAACTCTGGCGAGCTTTGATGAATTTGTCATCATCTTCTGCTTCACTCTTGCGTTGTGATTGATTAGCAAGCATATCGAGTCGTGAACCAACACCATCCTTTCTTTTACCTTTAATCTTGAGCAGAGTACCAAGGATGCTTTCACATACGTTCTTCTCTACATGCATGACATCGATGCAGTGACGTACACGTAGAATCTCCCAGTAAGGTAATTTCCAGAACACCGATTTCTTCTTAAACACTTGATCCTTGGGTGTTAGTTTCACCGTCAAAGGGTGGTTCTTGCCAAGCACAACATTAATTTTTTTAGCCATGTTGTGGACCACCACCCCTTCATAGGGTCTTGGGGCTACAGCTGCCTCTGCTATACCATCAAATTCAGCTTTCATCTTTCGGTATGGGTGATTTTAGCCATGTTCGTACCGGTACCGGTGCATAATCCCAAAACCCATTCCTTGTTTTTTGTCCTGAAAAAGGAAACCAGCCAAATAGCCAATAGGAGTCCTGCGCAACCCCAGGAATTTGGAGCGACTGGGTACAAATAATTACGGTTGATTATATCAGCGGTTAGATAATACGTCAACCCCCGCTTCAATCCCCACTTCAATTGGCAGTTCCTCTTCTCTGCAGACCCCGCTTAAGTGTCCACCATCTTCATCGTCCCCGGCAGGCAGTGCTGCACACAGGAACACACTCTGCAGCCATGTCGAGCGATAGCGAGGACGACAGTTCGGCCAGCAGTCTGACGCCCGATGATAGGCCAACATTCGAATCATCCTGCTCGTCTTCCATGAGTCTGGCGTCGAGCCCAGACCTCGATTATATCCGGTTCATGGAAGGGACGCGGCCTCTGGAGTCGTCAGACGACAACCAGATGGACGAGTATCCGTCGGAGGACGAAGAAGAGGACGACGATGATGATGAGAAGGAATGACCGAACGAGGAGGAGGACGACAACGACAACAACGACGATGACGACGGCGGCGGTGATGAAAAGCCAACGGTCAGCGGCAAGAAGCGTCCTTGCCAAGATGATGTCGCGGGGCCATCCAACAAGAACAACAAGAAGAAGAAGGACTAAATTAAGCAGACTATATATATATATATATATATCTTTGTTTATCCTGTCAATCTCATCGCAGACGGTTAGTAACATGTATTCGACAGAGATCTTCTAAATTATCGCCAACAGGTTGCTTTGTTGAACTGTGATCCCTGACGAGCACACAATTCACACAAAAAAGACCGTATGGGCAGTCTATAATGATCGCACACAATTCGGATTACCGACTTGTTTGTCGGGTATCACACACATCTTGTTACGTCGAATCATTTGTGTTCACCTCACTCATCACAAATGGTTCATCGGAGTGAACTGTATGCCATATATCACACACACCTTGATCTGGCTGCCCGTTTATGTTGTTTTGTCTCATCGCAAACAGTTCGTATAGATCAACCGTATGCCCCTCATCGCACATGCAACTAAAATCTGAACCGTGTTTGATCTATCATTCATCGTAATCGTTTTGCAACATTTCTGACGGTTTTCATACAGCACCGTTTGCGATTATTGCATCGCACACAGTTTCTCGAAGGGTCTCTGATCGTAGTGTCGCGTTAGCAGCATCCTGCAGTAGTGTATTCATGCTAGAATCTTCCGTGTGCAGCCACAAGCCATTATGGGCTCTAGCATAGTTGAGTATGTTGTGTGGCCTCTTTCGGTGGTAAACTAGCAGATGTAGGGTATGTAGGTGGTACGGTTTACCCGTCGAAAGAGTTAATGCTTCTGAAAGGCTATGTCTCGGTCATCCGTTTCTCAAACACCATGTAGTGCGAGAAATTCAACGGAGGAGATCGAGTCTTGTGGGGAAAGTGCACCAACCTCTGCAGAGTGTACAAACTAATCATGGTTAGCCGTGTCCCCGGTTATGGACATCTTGAGTATCCGGTGCTTGAATTATTATGTTGATCTCATCACTTTATTTAATTAATTTGTTTGGTTAATGATTACTAATTTGGGATTGAGATGGGGTTTCCCTTCTTAATGTTTTCAACAAACTTTCTAGTTAAATAAAATATATTCCTTTCTTGTTCGGAAAAATCAGCTTTATGCAAATGATAACCATAGAGCCTCCAACAGCCATATATGCATATAGTTATAGCTATTTCATGTTCATTGCTCTACAGTGTTATTTTGCCAGCATATTCCATGTGTTGACCCGTTTCGGGCTGCAACGTATTATGTTGCAGACTTTTCAGATGAAGAGTAAGGTGTGCTAGGTCGTTGTCGTGCACTCAGTTATGCCGTTGGAGTTGATGGACTCATTTACCTTCGAAGCTTCCGTTGTTATCGTATTTAGTTGGCCTTAAGCCATATTGTTCTAATAAGTTCTCTTTTGAGGCATTCGATGTAATAAGTATGTGATTGAACTCTGTTATAAATCCTTCAAGTACTGTGTGTGTCAGCATTACCGATCCAGGGATGACACTTATGCACAGAGATTTGACCGTCTGAGGTCGGATCGCTACAAGATGGTATCAGAGAACACGTTGAATGTAGGACGCGACCACTAAGATGAGCCATAGGAACCTCTTTTCCACTCATTTATGATTCTTCTTCATTTTCTACTCTATAGATGGCGGACCCAAGGAACAAGTTTGCTCAACCGAATGAAGACACACCTTTTGGACGACACCTGAAGGAAGCTACTAAGTACCTGAACATCAGAATACCAAGCTTCACCGGGACCTACACCGCCACTCTACCGAAAGAAGAGCGCTGGACAGTTCTAGTACATGTTTCAGGAAGGACATTCACACCAGTTACCGAGCCCATAGAGTTTTCCTTTGATGCACCAACCTGGAGTCTAGGAAGGAGCATGGCAGCCCACATCGCCATGGGACGTATCAGCGAAGTTTAGCACAAGGATATTAAGGACACCATCTACCAGATATGTGGACGCCGAGATGAGAAATGGGAGATGATTTGCACCCGGAGGGACAAGTCAATTGCAGCCTACATCCAGGAGTTAAATCAACACATTCGTCGTCAGGAGAACCAGATGTGCGCTAGCATGATAGACCTGAAGAAGGTGATGACAAGGAACATGGAGCTAGAAGAGGAACTCAAGTCTACATGCGATGGATATGAAGAAGAAATTGCAGTACTACTTGAGAAGAATAAAGACCTGAAGAAGAAGCTAGGAGTTTTCATGGGAGACCCTGCGCCAGGAGAGGACAACCATCCCGAAGACTACATAATCATCGACGACACCGACTCCGGCCCTGACAGTGATGATGATTATGAAGACAAAGCTGGAGCAGATATCATGGAGTCCTCCACCGATCAAAATTTCTAGTCTACCACCAAATTATCAGTAATATTCCCACATGTATATAGTAATAGTCCGAGTATTTTGTAACGGTAGCTAGATCGACTGTATGCCCTTGTTTGAATTGAGTGTTGTGATATGAATGTGTTTGTCTCATGTGCATATGGGTAGTGATTTTCTCCTTGGACCTTACTCTATTCTAATCTATCCCCTCTAAAACCCATCAGATGCCTCCGAGACGTGATCCCGGATTTGTCTTCCCACCAGAGCTCACTCAGTTGATCCAACAGTAGAATGCCTTGATGCAGTTGCTAGTCCAGAACCAAGGCAACAACAACAACCCAACGCCACCCCCTCTAGTTGACAACTTAGCCCGTTTTCTAAGGTTGAATCCGTCGGTGTTTTCCAGTAGCACCAAGCCGATTGTTGCTGATGACTGGCTCCGCAGGATTGGAAGGGAGCTGACCACTGCAGGTTGCACAGATGCTGAGAGGTGCACTTTGCTGCACACCAACTGGATGGACCCGCAGCCTCATGGTGGGAGAATTACACAATCACTTTCCCCATAGCCAATGTCACTTGGGATCAGTTTCAGCAAGCATTTCGAACTGCACATGTCTCAACTGAAGCTATGAGTATGAAGAAGCGTGAGTTTCGCAACTTACGCCAGGGAAATCATACTGTGGGGCAGTTGATAACCCACAAGTATAGGGGATCGCAACAATTTTCGAGGGTAGAGTATTCAACCCAAATTTATTGATTCGACACAAAGGGAGCCAAAGAATATTCTTAAGTATTAGCAGCTGAGTTGTCAATTCAACCACACCTGGATAACTTAGTATCTGCAGCAAACTATTTAGTAGCAAAGTAATATGGAAGTAACGGTAAAAGTAGCAAAAGTAATATTTTTGGGTTTTGTAGTAATTGTAATAGTAGCAATGGAAAAGTAAATAAGCGAAGAACAATATATGAAAAGCTTGTAGGCATTGGATCGGTGATGGAGAATTATGCCGGATGCGGTTCATCATGTAACAGTCATAACATAGGGTGACACAGAACTAGCTCCAATTCATCAATGTAATGTTGGCATGTGTTCCGAATATAGTCATACGTGCTTATGGAAAAGAACTTCCATGACATCTTTTGTCCTACCCTCCCGTGGCAGCAGGGTCCTAGCGGAAACTAAGGGATATTAAGGCCTCCTTTTAATAGAGTACCGGAACAAAGCATTAGCACATAGTGAATACATGAACTCCTCAAACTATGGTCATCACCGGGAGTGGTCCCGATTATTGTCACTTCGGGGTTGCCGGATCATAACACATAGTAGGTGACTATAGACTTGCAAGATAGGATCAAGAACTCACATATATTCATGAAAACATAATAGGTTCAGATCTGAAATCATGGCACTCGGGCCCTAGTGACAAGCATTGAGCATAGCAAAGTCATAGAAACATCAATCTCAGAACATAGTGGATACTAGGGATCAAACCCTAACAAAACTAACTCGGTTACATGATAGATCTCATCCAACCCATCACTGCTACGTCTTGAGCTTGCGTTGGTTTTCCCCGAAGAGGAGAGGATGATGCAGCAGATTAGCGTAAGTATTTCCCTCAGTTTTTGAGAACCAAGGTATCAATCCAAAGAGGAGGCCACGCGCAAGTCCCTCGTACCTACACAAAACAAATAGCTCCTCGCAACCAACGTGAATAGGGGTTGTCAATCGCTTCACGATCACTTACGAGAGTGAGATCTGATAGAGGTGATAGATAATATTTTTGGTATTTTTGATATAAAGATGCAAAGTAAAATAAAAAGGCAAAGTAAAAAAGCAAAGCAATAATAAAGCGTAGGGAGATTAATATGATGAAAATAGACCCGGGGGCCATAGATTTCACTAGTGGCTTCTCTCAAGAGCATAGTATTTTACGGTGGGTGAACGAATTACTGTTGAGCAATTGATGTAATCGAGCATAGTTATGAGAATATCTAGGTATGATCATGTATATAGGAATCACGTCCGAGACAAGTAAACCGACTCACCGCATCTACTACTATTACTCCACTCATCGACCGCTATCCAAAGATGCATCTAGAGTATTATGTTAATGAAAACAGAGTAACGCCTTAAGCAAGATGACATGATGTAGATGAATAAATTCATGCAATATGATAAATACCCCTATCTTGTTATCCTCGATGGCAACAATACAATACGTGCTTTGCAACCCTTTCTGTCACTAGGTAAGGACACGACAAGATTGAACCCAAAGCTAAGCACTTCTCCCATTGCAAGAACTACCAATCTAGTTGGCCAAACCAAACAGATAATTCGAAGAGACTTGCAAAGAAAACTCAATCATACATTAAAGAATTCAGAGAAGATTCAAATATTGCTCATAGATAATCTTGATCATAAACCCACAATTCATCGCAACAAACACACCGCAAAAAGAAGATTACATCAAATAGATCTCGTACATCGAATAGATCTCCACGAGAGAGGGGGAGAACATTGTATTGAGATCGAAAAAGAGAGAAGAAGCTATCTAGGTACTAACTATGGACCCGAAGGTCTGAGCTAAACTACTCACACTTCATCGGAGAGGCTATGGTGATGATGTAGAAGCCCTCCATGGTGGATTCCCCTTCCATGGAGCTCCTAACAGGCCCCAAGATGGGATCTCGTGGATACGTAAAGTTGCGACGGTGGAATTAGGTTTTGGCTCAGATTCCGATCTGTTGGGGGTAATGAGGTATATATAGGAGGAAGGAGTACATCGGTGGAGCTTCGAGGGGCCCACGAGGCAGGGGGCGCGCCCTAGGGGGCCGCCCTCCACCCTCATGGCCGCCTCGTGGCTTTCTTGACGGAGGGTCCAAGTCTCTTGGATCTTATCTGATGAGAAAATCACGTTTCTGAAGATCTCATTCTGTTTGGACTCCGTTTGATATTCCGTTTCTTCAAAACACTGAAATAGGCAAAAAAAACAACAATTCTGGGATGGGCCTCCGGTTAATAGGTTAGACCCAAAAGTAATATAAAAGTGGAAAATAAAGCCCAATGTGGTCCAAAACAATAGATAATATAGCATGGAGCAATCAAAAATTATAGATACGTTTGAGACGTATCAGGCATCCCTGCTTAATTCCTACTCGCCCTCGAGTAGGTAAATGATAAAAGAGAATTTTTTATGCGGAGTGCTACTTGGCATAATTTCAATGTAACTCTTCTTAATTGTGGTATGAATATTCAGATCCGAAAGATTCAAGACAAGAGTTCATATTGACATAAAAATAATAATACTTCAAGCATACTAACTAAGCAATTATGTCTTCTCAAAATAACATGGCCAAAGAAAGTTATCCCTACAAAATCATATAGTCTGGCTATGCTCTATCTTCACCACACAAAGTATTTAAATCATGCACAACCCCGATGACAAGCCAAGCAATTGTTTCATACTTTTGACATTCTCAAAACTTTTTCAATCTTCACGCAATACATGAGCGTGAGCCATGGATATAGCATTATATGTGGAATAGAATGGTGGTTGTGGAGAAGACAAAAAGAGGGAAGATAGTCTCACGTCAACTAGGCGTATCAAAGGGCTATGGAGATGCCCATCAATAGATATCAATGTGAGTGAGTAGGGACTGCCATGCAACGGATGCACTAGAGCTATAAGTATATGAAAGCTCACCAAATGAAACTAAGTGGGTGTGCATCCAACTCGCTTGCTCACGAAGACCTAGGGCAATTTGAGGAAGCCCATCATTGGAATATACAAGCCAAGTTCTATAATGAAAAATTCCCACTAGTATATGAAAGTGACAAAACGAGAGACTCTCTATTATAAAGATCATGGTGCTACTTTGAAGCACAAGTGTGGTAAAAGGTTAGTAACATTGTCCCTTCTCTCTTTTTCTCTCATTTTTTTATTTGAGCCTTTTCTCTTTTTTTATGGCCTCTTTTTTTCTTTTTTTTCTTTTTCGTCCGGAGTCTCATCCCGACTTATGGGGGAATCATAGTCTCCATCATCCTTTCCTCACTTGGGACAATGCTTTAAAAAATGATCATCACACTTTTATTTTTCTTACAACTCAACAATTACAACTCGATACTTAGAACAAAATATGACTCTATGTGAATGCCTCCGGCGGTGTACCGGGATATGCAATGATTCAAAAGTGACATGTATGAAAGAATTATGAACGGTGGCTTTGCCACAAATACGATGTCAACTAAATGATCATGCTAAGCAATATGACAATGATGGAGCGTGTCATAATAAACGGAACGGTGGAAAGTTGCATGGCAATATATCTTGGAATGGCTATGGAAATGCCATGATAGGTAGGTATGGTGGCTGTTTTGAGGAAGGTTTATGGTGGGTGTATGATACCGGCGAAAAGTGTGTGGTATTAGAAAGGCTAGCAATGGTGGAAGGGTGAGAAAAAATGCGTATAATCCATGGACTCAACATTGGTCATAAAGAACTCATATACTTATTGCAAAAATCTACAAGTTATCAAAGCAAAGTATTACGCGCATGCTCCTAGGGGGATAGATTGGTAGGAAAAGACCGTCGCTCGTCCCCGACCGCCACTCATAAGGAAGACAATCAATAAATAAATCATGCTCCGACTTCATCACATAACGGTTTACCATAATGCGCATGCTACGGGAATCACAAACTTTAACACAAGTATTTCTCAAATTCACAACTACTCAACTAGCATGAATCTAATATTACCACCTTCATATCTCAAAACAATTATCAAGCATCAAACTTTTCTTAGTATTCAACACACTCAAAAGAAAGTCTTACAAATCTTGAATACCAAGCATATTATTATTCTAAGCAAACTACCATGCTATTTAAGACTCTCAAAATAATCTAAGTGAAGCATGAGAGATCAATAGTTTCTTTAAAACAAATCCACCACTGTGCTCTAAAATATATAAGTGAAGTACATAGAGCAAAACTATCAAGCTCAAAAGATATAAGTGAAGCACATAGAGCAAAACTATCAAGCTCAAAAGATATAAGTGAAGCACATAGAGCAAAACTATCAAGCTCAAAAGATATAAGTGAAGCACATAGAGTATTCTAACAAATTCCAATTCATGTATGGCTCCCTCAAAAGGTGTGTACATCAAGGATGATTGTGGTAAACTAACAAGCAAAGACGCAAATAATACAAGACACTCCAAGCAAAACACATATCATGTGGTGAATAAAAATATAGCTCCAAGTAAAGTTACCGATGGAAGTGGACGAAAGAGGGGATGGCTTCCGGGGCATCCCCAAGCTTTGACTTTTTGGTGTCCTTGGATTATCTTGGGGGTGCCATGGGCATCCACAAGATTAGGCTCTTGCCACTCCTTGTTCCATAATCCATCAAAAAAATTCACCCAAAACTTGAAAACTTTACAACACAAAACTCAACAGAAATCTCGTGAGCTCCGTTAGCGAAAGAAAACAAAAGACCACTTCAAGGTAGTGTAACGAACTCATTATTTATTTATATTGGTGTTAAACCTACTGTATTCCAACTTCTCCATGGATCATAAACTATTTTACTAGCCATAGATTCATCAAAATAAGCAAACAACACACGAAAAACAGAATCTGTCAAAACCAGAACAGTCTGTAGTAATCTGTAACTAATGCAAACTTCTGGAACTTCAAAAATTAAGAAAAAATAGGAAGACCTAGGAAATTTGTTTATTGATCAGCGGCAATTGGAATCACTATTTTATCACGTTCTGGTGATTTTTCAAAATTGTTTTTGTGAACCGAAAGTTTCTGGAAATTACAGCAAGATCAAATAACTATTATCCAAGAAGATCCTATAGGTTTAACTTGGCACAAACACTAATTAAAACATAAAACCACATCTAAACAGAAGGTAGATGGATTATTTATTCCTAAACAGAAAAAAAACAAAAAACTAAAAATAAAATTGGGTTGACTCCCAACAAGCGCTATCATTTAACGCCCCTAGCTAGGCATAAAAGCGAGGATAGATCTAGGTTGTGCCGTAATAATAAGATAGATCAGTGAAACTCATTTCATACTCCCTACGTTCGGCAGCAAGTTTTCTTTGAGGTAATCAAAAGTAACCAAAAGGGCTAAATTTAATAGGGAAAAAATCCCCAAGATCAATTTAATGAGGTATAGGTTCCTCTTTCGGCCCTTCGTATTGCACAACCAATTCATCATTATAAGCATTCTTTTGACAGAACCTTGTGAGCCTATACTCAAGAGAGTATCCTAGCTCATTATTTCGAATAGCCAAATCATCGTTAAGTTCAGAGATTCTATCAATCAAAATATTGGTAGGCACCTTTTTTCTAAGATTTTCGTTGAAAGCAACATAGTCAATAGATTGAAAACGCATTATTTCTTGTTGATCAAGGAGGACAGATTCTATGGGAGGACGGCCAGCGTGCACCCTATAATGCGCAAAGATTTCTTTGGCATCTTTTATTATAAATCTGAATTCATGAGCCAAAAATATTGTAGCGGCACGCTTAACAGAGGAATGCTCGATATTAGAAAATTCTAGGAAAATCCTTTGTATGGAAGGATGCATATGCATAAATTGCCTTTCAAGTTCAACGATAAGCATGGAAATAGCGTCCGAAAGATTACTAGTTCTATGGAGAATAGAACTGCCCATAGAAGGCAAAGCACCGGCCCAAGTAAAGAAATCTTGAATAACTCCTTTTCCAATAATATTACCACTACCAATTCGAAATCTTTTTGTATGCAAGGTAGGGGGTTCTTCATCCAGAGCATCAGAATTTTCCATGTTATTATTATTGTCAATATCGGCAATAATTTCCCATAACGACAAGCAAGCGAGAAAAAGGCAAACGAAAAGAGAGGAGGAGATTGGGAAAGAGAGGGCGAACAAAACGGCAAGAGTGAAGTGGGGGAGAGGAAAACGAGAGGCAAATGGAAAATAATGTAATGCGAGAGATAAGGGATTGTGATGGGTACTTGGTATGTTGACTTTTGTGTAGACTCCCTGGCAACGGCGCCAGAAATCCTTCTTGCTATGTCTTGAGCTTGCGTTGGTTTTCCTCGAAGAGGAGAGGATGATGCAGCAGAGTAGCGTAAGTATTTCCCTCAGTTTTTGAGAACAAGGGTATCAATCCAGTAGGAAGCCACGCGCAAGTCCCTCGTACCTACACAAAACAAATAGCTCCTCGCAACCAACGCGAATAGGGGTTGTCAATCCCTTCACGGTCACTTACGAGAGTGAGATCTGATAGAGAGGATAGATAATATTTTTGGTATTTTTGGTATAAAGATGCAAAGTAAAATAAAAGGCAAAGTAAAGAGCAAAGCAATTATAAAGCGCAGGAAGATTAATATGATGAAAATAGACCCGGGGGCCATAGATTTCACTAGTGTGGCTTCTCTCAAGAGCATAGGTATTCTACGGTGGGTGAACGAATTACTGTTGAGCAATTGCCAGAATTGAGCATAGTTATGAGAATATCTAGGTATGATCATGTATATAGGCATCACGTCCGAGACAAGTAGACCGACTCCTGCCTGCATCTACTACTATTACTCCACTCATCGATCGCTATCCAGCATGCATCTAGAGTATTAAGTTCATGAAAAAAGAGTAATGCCTTAAGCAAGATGACATGATGTAGAGGAATAAATTCCTGCAATATGATAAATACCCCATCTTGTTATCCTCGATGGCAACAATACAATACGTGCCTTGCAACCCTTTCTGTCACTAGGTAAGGACACCGCAAGATTGAACCCAAAGCTAAGCACTTCTCCCATTGCAAGAACTACCAATCTAGTTGGCCAAACCGCATTTAATAATTCAAGAGACTTGCAAAGATAACTCAATCATACATAAAAGAATTCAGAGAAGATTCAAATATTGCTCATAGATAATCTTGATCATAAACCCACAACTCATCGGTCTCAACAAACACACCGCAAAAAAGAAGATTACATCGAATAGATCTCCACGAGAGAGGGGAGAACATTGTATTGAGATCCAAAAGATAGAAGAAGCCATCTAGCTACTAACTATGGACCCAAGGTCTGAGGTAAACTACTCACACTTCATCGGAGAGGCTATGGTGATGATGTAGAAGCCCTCCGTGGTGGATTCCCCTTAGGTGGAGCTCAAACAGGCCCCAAGATGGGATCTCGTGGATCTGAGAAAGTTGCGGCGGTGGAATTAGGTTTTTGGCTCCGTGATCTGATCTGTTGAAGTGCGAGGTATATATAGGAGGAAGGAGTACGTCGGTGGAGCTTCGATGGGCCCATGAGGCAGGGGGCGCACCCTAGGGGGGGGGCCCTCCACCCTGGTGGCTGCCTCGTGGCTTTCTTGACGGAGGGTCCAAGTTTCCTAGATCTTATCTGATGAGAAAATCACGTTTCCGAAGATCTCATTCCGTTTGGACTCCGTTTGATATTCCGTTTCTTCGAAACACTGAAATAGGCAAAAACAACAATTCTGTGTTGGGCCTCCGGTTAATAGGTTAGTCCCAAAAGTAATATAAAAGTGGAAAATAAATCCCAATATGGTCCAAAACAATAGATAATATATCATGGAGCAATAAAAAATTATAGATACGTTGGAGACGTATCAATCACCGTCCAGCAAGCCTACGATGGAATTACTCACGCACGGCGGTGAGCATCATGAAATTGGTGATGGAGGATGGTTGATGATGACGATGGCGACGGATTCCCCTCTCCGGAGCCCCGAACGGACTCCAGATCAGCCCTCCCGAGAGGTTTTAGGGCTTGGTGGTGGCTCCATATCGTAAAACGCGATGAATCCTTCTCTCTGATTTTTTCTCCCCGAAAGTGAATATATGGAGTTGGAGTTGAGGTCGCTGGAGCGTAAGGGGCCCCACAAGGTAGGGGGGGCGCACCCAGGGGGCAGGTGCGCCCCCACCCTCGTGGACAGGGTGTGGGCCCCATGATGTGGATTTTTCTTCCAGTATTTTTAATATTTTCTAAAAAGATGTTCCGTGGAGTTTCAGGTCATTCCGAGAACTTTTGTTTCTGCACATAAATAACACCATGGAAAGTCTGCTGAAAACAGCGTCAGTCCGGGTTAGTCCATTCAAATCATGCAAGTTAGAGTCCAAAACAAGGGCAAAAGTGTTTGGAAAAGTAGATACGACGGAGACGTATCAACTCCCCCAAGCTTAAACCTTTGCTTGTCCTCAAGCAATTCAGTTGATAAACTGAAAGTGATAAAGAAAACTTTTACAAACTCTGTTTGCTCTTGTTGTTGTAAATATGTAGAGCCAGCATTCAAGTTTTCAGCAAAGATTATGACTAACCACATTCACAATAACTCTTAGGTCTCATGTTTACTCATATAAATGGCATAATCAACTAGCGAGCCATAATAATAAATCGCGGATGACAACACTTTCTCAAAACAATCATGATATGATATAATAGGACAGTATCTCGCTATCCCTTTCTGAGACCGCAAAACATAAATGCAGAGCACCTTTAAAGATCAAGGACTGACTAGACATTGTAATTCATGGTAAAAGAGATCCAATCATAGTCATACCCAATATAAATTAATAGTAATGGATGCAAATGACAGCTGCGCTCTCCAGCTAGTGCTTTTTAATAAGAGGGTGATGACTCAACATGAAAGTAAATAGATAGGCCCTTCGCAGAGGGAAGCATGGATTTGTAGAGGTGCCAGAGCTCGGTTTTGAAATAGAGATAAATAATATTTTGAGCGGCATACTTTCATTGTCAACATAATAACCAAGAGATAGCAATATCTTCCATGCTACACACATTACAGGCGGTTCCCAAACAGAATGGTAAAGTGTATACTCCCCCTCCACCAACAAGCATCAATCTATGGCTTGCTCGAAACAACGAGTGCCTCCAACTACCAACAGCCCCAGGGGAGTTTTGTTTGCAATTAATTTGATTTAGTTTGTATAAAGCATGGGACTGGGCATCCCGGTGACCAGCCATTTTCTCGTGAGTGAGGAGCGGAGTCCACTCCTCTTGAGAATAACCCGCATAGCATGGAAGATACGGACAACCCAAGTTGATACATGTAGCGACCACACCTCAAACAGTCTGATCTCTGTGCTTTAGTGTCATCCCTGGATCAGTAATGCTGACATGCACAGTACTTGAAGGATTTATAACAGAGTAGCAATCACACACTTATTACATCGAATGTCTCAAAAGAGAACTTATTACAATAAATATGGCTTAAGGCCATCTAATAACAATAACAACGGAAGGCTTGGAAGATAAGTGAGTCCATCAACTCCAACGACATCACTGAGTATAGAGCCACGACCTAAAGGCACCTTACTCGTCGTCTGAAAAGTCTGCAACATGAACGTTGCAGCCCGAAAACGGGTTAGCACATGGAATATGCTGGCAATGTAACACATAGAGAGTAATGAACAGAAATATGCTATACTACATGCATATATGGCTGGTGGAAAGCTCTACGGTTACAATTTTTGCATAAAGCCAATTTTCCCTACTGCAAAGGAATAAATTTTATTTAACTATCATAGTGGTTGTTAAACATTGAGAAGATAGACATCCTCTCAATCCCAATTAAGCATCATCATTAAAACCTAACAAAATTAATTAAAGTAACATGTTGAGATTCACATGATAATCCAAGTACTAGATACTCAAGATGCCCATAACCGGGGACACGGCTAACCATGATTAGTTTATACACTCTGCAGAGGTTTGCGCACTTTTCCCCACAAGACTCGATCTCCTCCGTTGGAAATTCTCGCACTACATGATGTTTGAGAAGCGGATGCGAGACATAGTCTTTCGTAAGCGTTTGCACCTTACGATCGGGTAGACAAGACCAACCAACATCCCCTACATCCGCTAGTCTACCACCGTAAGAGTTCACATGACTTAATCAACTATGCTAGAGCCCATAGTAGCTTGTGGCTGCACGGAAGTTTCTAGCATGAATAATCTCATGATCCCTTTGAGCACGGGTGGCGGTCCATGAAAAAGCAGTAATCGCTGGAATACCCAGGTGCCTCAATCCACCCAGATGTGTGTTAAAGTTGCCACCTTAAATAAAACATTAATTAACCTCTCACATCTGTCATGGATACACTCACCCAATCCACGTCTACTGGCATAGCATGGCATAAGCAAACGTAGAAGTAACTCCCAAGGGTTTGATAATAAAACAGGTAATAGGTACTACCTCATCTACTTCCCAAAACCCACATATTAATCAGATCCTAATCATGCAATTGTTTGAGGATTGATCTGCAATAAAACTGGGTAGTAAAGAGGTATGCTCAAAGTGTTACTTGCCTTGCTGATGATCCGTGAAACCTAGAGATTCGAAGTAGCAAGCGGCGCACTCCTGGTACTCTATCGCAACCAAACAAGCATACAATAAGTACTCATCTAATGCACGGGTAAAACTCAAATAAGAGATCTTACCAAAAAGTTCAACTTACGAACTCCGGTTTGCAAAAAGAATCAAACCAAACGAAGCAACGAAAATCAAACGGCGAAAGAAACAAGCTTCGTTTACTAATCTGGACCTAAGTCAAATTTTATAGAAGCAAAAACTTGTTTGAGTTGGTTAAAGGGAAAGAGGGTTTCGAGATGAAACTCTAGGCGCTTGAATCGCCTGATTCCAATAAACGAGCGAAAAGTTATACTAGAACGAAAATCGGATCAGAAATCGCGATCAGAAATAATCGCGGAAAATCCGAGAAAAAGAAAAACTGACGAACTGAAACTAAACGGTGAATTCGTCCGTTAAAACAAACGAACGAGCGAACGCTCGCAAAATAAATAAACCAATAAAATAAACTGATCTAATCTAAAAAATGAAAACTGGGGTTTCTAAAAAACCGGATCGAGTTTTCTTTAGAAAACCGGGGCGGCAGGGCGGCTACCTCGGCTCGGGCTCCGGCGAGGCTCATGGGCTCGATCGGCGGCGTGAGCGGCACAGGCGGCGGCGGCTTGGCGATTACGGCGGCTCAGCTTCTTCTTCTGTCGGGGCGGGTGGCGGGGTGGGGAGGGGCAGCGGCGGCGGTATATAAAGAGGGGGGTGCGGCTTGGGGGAGGGGGCAAGGAGGAGGGGATGAGTCCGGCTTGGACTCCATGTCCGGGTCGGCGGAGGCGGCGACGCGGTCTCCGCTGGAGAAGACAAGGGAGGCCGGGCCGGCGTGGCTTGTGGGCTTCGCCCAGGCGCCATGAAGTTTTTTTTAAAACAATTCCGCCGAATAGAAAATAAATCCTAATAAATAAATAAAAATCTGAAAATGGCAAAACACATTTTCACCGTCTAAATAACATATTTAGAACGAATTGAACATTTTCTTGGCCCTAAAATGCAGTTTTGAAAATCGTGCAATTTTTCCTAAATTCAAATAAAATAGCGAAAACTTCCAAAATAAATCTTATTTGATTTTTTATTAAATCCTCAATATTTCTTTATTTTGGGAACGTCATTTTATTCCCTCTCTTATATTTTTATAATAGAAATAATTGAAGATAAAATAAATAAAATCAAATGATCCTATTTTCAAAATTTGAGAAAACTCAAATATGAAAATAACGAAATCCCCAACTATCTCCGAGGGTCCTTGAGTTGCGTAGAATATCTAGGATCAAACCAAAAGCAAATAAAATATGATATGCAATGATGATCTAGTGTATAACATTCCAAATTGAAACTTTGGGATGTTACAAACCTACCCCCCTTAAGATGAATCTTGCCCTCGAGATTCGGGTTGGCTAGAAAATAGGTGAGGGTGGTCCTTCAGCAGATCTTCCTCTCGCTCCCAGGTGGCTTCATCCTCGGTGTGGTGGCTCCACTGAACTTTGCAAAATTTGATAACCTTGCTGCGGGTGACTCGGCTGGCGTATTCAAGAATCTTGACTGGTTTCTCCTCATAGGTCAAATCACTATCCAGCTGAATCGCTTCCGGTAACTTTGTATCTCTCAGCGGTATATCAGCCATCTCTGCGTGGCACTTCTTCAACTGGGAAACGTGGAACACATCGTGAACTCCTGACAATCCTTCGGGCAATTCCAATTTGTAGGCTACTTCTCCCATACGCTCCAAAACTTTGTATGGTCCCACAAAACGTGGCGCTAACTTTCCCTTAACTCCGAAGCGCTTAACTCCTCGAAGTGGAGATACACGAAGATAAACTCTATCTCCGACTTTGTACACTGTCTCCTTGCGTTTAGAATCCACATAGCTCTTCTGCCTGGACTGGGCTACCTTGAGCCTATCGCGAATCAACTTCACCTTCTGTTCGGACTCCTTAATCAAATCTGGTCCAAACAACTGGCGGTCTCCAACTTCAGCCCACAACAGCAGGGTTCTGCACCTCCTTCCGTACAGGGCTTCGAAAGGGGCCATCTTCAAACTGGATTGATAACTGTTGTTGTAAGAGAACTCTTCATATGGCAAATTGTCGTCCCAACTAGATCCATAATCTAGCGCACAAGCTCTCAAAGATATCCTCTAAAATCTGATTGACTCTCTCGGTGCATCCATCATCTCTGGATGAAAGGTTGTACTGAACTCTAGCCTGGTACCCAAGGTTTCGGGCAACTGATTCCAGAACTTTGAGGTAAACTGGGTTCCTCCATCTGATACAATGCTCCTCGGTACTCCATGCAGACATACGATCCTGTTCATGTATATCTTAGCCAACTTGGCACTGGTGTAAGTAGTCTTCAATGGGATGAAATGAGCTACCTTCGTCAAACGATCAACTACAACCCAAATCGAGTCATAGCCTGAACGAGTCCTAGGCAATCCCGTGATAAAAGCCATGCCTATCTTATCCCACTTCCATTCGGGTATTGGCAATGGCTGTAAATAATCCCGCTTCGATGCTCTGCCTTTACTCTCTGATATACATCACAAACTGCTACATACTCCGCAATATCCTTCTTCATTCCCGTCCACCAGAAAGTATCCTTCAAATCCAAATACATCTTGGTATTTCCTGGGTGAATCGAATATGGTGAATCATGGGCCTCCTGCAGAATCAACTTCCTGATCTCCGGGTCATTAGGCACATAAACACGGTCTTCAAACCATAGGGTATCGTGCTCATCCTCATGAAATCCTTTAGCTTTTCCTTTTCTCATCTTCTCCTTTATAGAGGCAATCTCCTTGTCAGCCTTCTGAGCTTCTATGATCTTATCCATCAAAGTAGATTGAATCTCCAATGCTGCTACATAGCCTCTCGGAACTATCTCCAAACATAGCTCACGAAGATCCTCGGCTAACTCCTTTGGTAACTCTCCGGTCATTAGTGTGTTGACATGGCTCTTGCGGCTCAATGCATCTGCTACTACGTTAGCCTTTCCGGGATGATAATGCAATCTCATATCATAATCCTTGATGAGTTCCAACCATCTCCTTTGCCTGAGATTCAGCTCCTTCTGTGTGAAGATATACTTCAAACTCTTGTGATCCGTGTACACCTCACAATGGTTTCCAATGAGGAAATGTCTCTATGTCTTCAATGCATGCACTATGGCTGCTGGCTCCAAATCATGTGTGGCATAATTCAACTCATGAGGCTTAAGCTGTCGTGAGGCATACGAAACAACTCTTCCCTCTTGCATAAGTACGGCTCCAAGTCCTCGACGTAAAGCGTCGCAATACACCTCGTAATCCTTGCGTTGATCTGGCAGAATCAACACTAGTGATGTAACCAAACGTTTCTTCAACTCCTGGAAACTGGCATCACATTCCTTAGTCCATTTGAATTTGGTATCCTTCTTCAACAACTCCGTCATGGGCTTCGCAATCTTTGAGAAATTCTCAATGAACCTCCGGTAGTATCCTGCAAGTCCACGAAAACTCCGGATCTCTCCAACTGTCGTTGGTGCTACCCAATTTTTCACAGTGACAACCTTGGTGGGATCTACTGCTATTCCTTCTCCGGATATAACATGTCTGAGAAATCCAACTTCCTTCAACCAAAACTCACATTTGCTGAACTTGGCATATAACTGATGTTCTCTGAGCTTCTCGAGTACCAAACACATATGCTCCTTATGCTCCTCTTCATTCTTTGAGTAGACCAATTTTTGCATAAAGCCAATTTTTCCCTACCGCAAAGGAATAAATTTTATTTAACTATCATAGTGGTTGTTAAACATTGAGAAGATAGACGTCCTCTCAATCCTAATTAAGCATCATCATTAAAACCCAACAAAATTAATTAAAGTAACATGTCGAGATTCACATGATAATCCAAGTACTAGATACTCAAGATGTCCATAACCGGGGACACGGCTAACCATGATTAGTTTATACACTCTGCAGAGGTTTGCGCACTTTTCCCCACAAGACTCGATCTCCTCCGTTGGAAATTCTCGCACTACATGATGTTTGAGAAACGGATGACCGAGACATACTCTTTCAGAAGCGCTTGCACCTTACGATCGGGTAGACAAGACCAACCTACATCCCCTACATATGCTAGTCTACCACCGTAAGAGTTCACACGACTTAATCAACTATGCTAGAGCCCATAGTAGCTTGTGGCTGCACACGGAAGTTTCTAGCATGAATAATCTCATGATCCCTTTGAGCCTGGGTGGCGGTCCACAAAAAACAGGTAACCGATGGAATACCCAGGTGCCCTCAATCCACGCAGATGTGTGTTTAAGTTGCAACCTTAAATAAACCATTAAATAACAATCTCACATCTTTCATGGATACACTCACCCAATCCACGTATACTAGCATAGCATGGTATAAGCAAACGTAGAAGTAACTCCCAAGGGTTTGATAATAAAATAGGTAATAGTAACTCCCAAGGAAACAAGCTTCGTTTACTAATCTGGACCTAAGTCAAATTTTACAGAAGCAAAAACTTGTTTGAGTTGGTTAAACAGAAAGAGGGTTTCGAGACGAAACTCTAGGCGCTTGAATCGCCTGATTCCGATAAACGAGCGAAAAGTTATACTAGAAGGAAAATCGGATCAGAAATCGCGATCAGAAATAATCGCGGAAAATTCGAGAAAAAGAAAAACCGACGAACAGATTAACGAACGAACGTTCGTTAACTGAAACTAAACGGTGAATTCGTCCGTTAAAACGAAAGAACGAGCGAACGCTCGCTAAAATAAACCGATAAAATAAACCGATCTAATCTAAAAAAACGAAAACTAGGGTTTCTAAAAAAACCGGATAGAAAACCGGGGCGGCGGGGCGGCTACCTCGGCTTGGGCTCCGGCGAGGCTCCGCGGGGCTCCGGTGCGGCGGCGGCGGCGGCGGCGGGTGGCGGCGGCGGCGACTGGTCCGCTGGCCGGTGGCGGGCGGGTGGCGTGGTGGGGCGGGGCGGCGGCGGCGGGATATAAAGAGGGGGTGGCGGCTTGGGGGAGGGGGCAAGGAAGCAGGGAGGAGTCCGGCTCGGACTCCATGTCCGGTTCAGCGGCGCCGTGGCGCGGTCTCCGCATGGGAGACGGCGGCGGCGGGAGGCGGGCCCGGCTACTGAGCCATTTAGTCAAGGCCGAAGTTTTTTAAATATTCACCAATGTAAAATAAATCCTAATAAATAAATAAATATCTAAAAATGCCAAAACAAAATTTCATCATCTAAATAAAATATTTAAAACGAAATGAACATTTTCTTGGCCCTAAAATGCAGTTTTGAAAATCGTGCAATTTTTCCTAAATTCAAATAAAATAGCAAAAACTCCCAAAATAAATCTTATTTGATTTTTTATTAAATCCTCAATATTTCTTTATTTTGGGAAAGTCATTTTATTCCCTCTCTTATATTTTTATAATAGAAATAATTAAATATAAAATAAATAAAATCAAATGATCCTGTTTTCAAAATTTGAGAAAACTCAAATATGAAAATAACGAAATCCCCAACTCTCTCCGAGGGTCCTTGAGTTGCGTAGAATTTCTAGGATCAAACAAAAGCAAATAAAATATGATATGCAATGATGATCTAGTGTATAACATTCCAAATTGAAAATTTGGGATGTTACAATACATGAGCTATTCGAGCATACAAAACAGAATTTCATTTGAAGGTTTAGAGTTTGGCACATACAAATTTACTTGGAATGGCAGGTAGATACCGCATATAGGATGGTATGGTGGACTCATATGGAATAACTTTGGGGTTTAAGGGAGTGGATGCACACGCAAAGATTCCCGCTTAGTTCAAGTGAAGGCTAGAAAAAGACTGGGAGTCGACCAACTAGAGAGCGACAACAGTCATGAACATGCATTGAAATTAATAAACATTGAGTGCAAGCATGAGTAGGATATAATCCACCATGAACATAAATATCGTGAAGGCTATGTTGATTTGTTTCAACTACATGTGTGAACATGTGCCAAGTCGAGTCACTTAAATCATTCAAAGGAGGATACCACCCCACTATACCACATCACAACCATTTTAATAGCATGTTGGCACGCAAGGTAAACCATTATAACTCATAGCTAATCAAGAATGGCACAAGCAACTATGATCTCTAATTGTCATTGCAAACATGTTCGTACCAGCTTCTCTCCTACCAGAGAGGTCAAGTTCATACCAGCTTCTCTCATCTCAGTCAGTCCATCATATATCGTCATAATTGCCTTTCATTTGCACGACCGAACAATGTGAATAATAATAAGAGTGCACTTGCATTGGACTAAGCTAGAATATGCAAGCATTCAATAAACAGGAGAAGACAAGGCAATATGGGCTCTTGGTTAAATGAACAATAATGCATATAAGAGCCACTTAAACAATTTAATTGTGGTCTTCTCCTATCGAGCCCCAAAGAAAAGAAAAGAAATAAAACTATTTACACGGGAACGCTCCCAACAAGCAAAATAAGAACGGGAAATATTTTTGGGTTTTTCTTTTTAATAATTACTACTACAGCAACAAAAGTAAAATAGCTAGAAGCTACACTAATTTTTTGGTTTTTCTTAAGGTTTAACAAACACACAAGAAGAAAGCAAGAAAAGGAAAATAAACTAGCATGGATATTGCAGCGAAAGAATATGAGCACCGACATCTAGCAATGAGTGTGTGTGAACATGAATGTATTGTCGGTGGGAAATACGTACTCCCCCAAGCTTAGGCTTTTGGCCTAAGTTGGTCTATTGCCACGGGTGGCCTGGTGGATATCCGTAGTTGTAGCCGGGGTCGTACTGAGATGAAGAAGACTCTGATTGCCACTGGTTGGAAATCATCTCCGGATCCCACTGGTAGTTAGACTGTCGTGGAGGCTCAAATTGTGGTTCCGGCTCCGTGGCTGGTGTAGGGTTCCGGTAGGCGTGAATGGCCGCCCATGGAACGAGATACGGACATGTAGATAAATTAAACAAGGAGGGAGAAGGCAAGGTAATAGTCTCAGCGTGATGTTTATCAAAGAATAATTTGTATGTAAGACCCCCTTCCCTATTCTTAACAATAAAGTCATGCGCTATCATACTCTTATAATCTAAATAAGCATTGTGTAGCAATTTTTCTTCTTTTTCATAGTGCCTAATAGGTATGTTATAATGTGCAGGGAGGTGTGAAGCATAAATACCTCCAAAGATGGGGCCCTTTGTATGGTTCAAACTTAACCGTTTAGCAATAATACCGCCCATACTAACAGTGTTATCGAAAAATAAACCATGGAACAAAATGATAACATCAGGAACACTAAGGTTTCCATAGTTTCCGCAACCAATTAAGCAACGACTAGCAAATATGGCAAAGTAGCGTAAAACAGGAAAATGTGTGCTAGTGATTCCTGGTTTCCCCCACAGTGATGGTGTCAATAAACCCGTCCACATCTTTACGATGTGGTTCCTCTAAACTACCCTCAAAAGGTATTTTCCAAACCTTGCAAAATTCATCTAGTGGCATCTTCTTAACGACATCATATAAATGAAACTCTACTGAAGGAGGTGTTTCCTTAGGATAATATTAGAAGTTTTGCACAAAAGTATTCGTGACTAAGAGATACAGTTAGCGTTGGTCGCAGAGGAAGTCGGTGAGGCCTGCATTCTTAGCCAATGAATAGAAATCATCATAAATCCAGGCTTGTCTCAAGAAATCATCGGAAGGCCATTCACACGGCCGAACCTCCGTGGTGCGAGGCAGATTATATTTGGGCCTCTGTGCTTCTTCATTTTGCTTTTCCTTCGAGCTTTGGCTCGATGAGCCCCTAAAAAATCTCTTCATTATTTTCTGAAAAATTCTGAAATTTTTAGTAACATCAAATAAAAGTGAACCAAGCTCAACAAAATTGATAGCAACTACTCCTACAAGTGCCTAGAGACTATATCATGCATTAGAACTAGTTGGAACCATATAAATTTGACATGCAAGCTCAAGAACATGCTCACCTAGGCAGCACAAATTTGCAATGAATAGAGCACTAGAACAAAAACTAATTGGACCAAGCAGTTTCGTGAGAGGTGCTTTGAGCAAGGAGATCGAAAATCGCAGCAAAATGAGCTAGAACTCGTGCTTGAGCTGGATGGTGAGTTTTTTGGGAGGAAGAAGAAGTGTGTGGATGCAGGAATAAGTGGAGGGGGCCACCATGGGCCCACGAGGCAGGGGGCGCCCAGGGGGTAGGGCGTGCCCTCCACCCTCGTGGTCAGGTGCTTGCCCCTCCAGCTGTGTTCTCAGTGCCAGATATTCTCAAATATTCCAGAAAAAATCATATTCCATTTTCAGGGCTTTTGGAGAACTTTTATTTTTGGGGTATTTTTATATTGCACGGATAAATCAGAAAACAGACAGAAAAATACTATTTTTACTTTATTTCAACTAAATAACAGAGAGCAAAAGGACGGTACAGAAGGTTGTGCCTTCTAGTTTCATCCATCTCATGCTCATCAAAAGGAATCCACTAACAAGGTTGATCAGGTCTTGTTAACAAACTCATTCCGAATAACATGGAACCGGAGAAATTTGGAATAACACTATGTTACCTCAACGGGGATATGCACATCCCCAATAATAAGAATATCATATTTCTTCTTGATAGTAGGAAGAGGAAATTCAAAACCTCCAAAAATAATAGATGGAATTTTTCCAATAGAGTTGATACTGTGGAATTGAGGTTGTTTCCTCGGAAAGTGTACCGTATGCTCATTGCCATTAACATGAAAAGTGACATTGCCTTTGTTGCAATCCATAACAGCCCCTGCAGTATTCAAAAAAGGTCTTCCAAGAATAATAGACATACTATCGTCCTCGGGAATGTCAAGAATAACAAAGTCCGTTAAAATAGTAATGTTTGCAACCACAACAGGCATATCCTCACAAATACCGACAGGTATAGCAGTTGATTTATCGGCCATTTGCAAAGATATTTCAGTAGGTGTCAATTTATTCAAGTCAAGTCTACGATATAAAGAGAGAGGCATAACACTAACACCGGCTCCAAGATCACATAAAGCAGTTTTAACATAGTTTCTTTTAATGGAGCATGGTATAGTGGGTACTCCTGGATCTCCAAGTTTCTTAGGTATTCCACCGTTAAAAGTATAATTAGCAAGCATGGTGGAAATCTCAGCTTCCGGTATCTTTCTTTTATTAGTAACAATATCCTTCATATACTTAGCATAAGGATTCATTTTCAGCATATCGAGAAACGCATAATGCAAAAAGGATAGGTCTAATCATTTCAAAGAAAGCGCTCAAAATCGTCATCATCCTTTTTCTTGGATGGTTTGGGAGGAAAATGCATGGGTTTCTGAACCCATGGTTCTCTTTCTTTACCATGTTTCCTAGCAACAAAGTCTCTCTTATCATAACATTGATTCTTTGATTGTGGGTTATCAAGATCAACAATGGATTCAATTTCCACATCATTATCATTACTAGGTTGAGCATCATCATTAACATTTTCATTAGGTTCATGTTCATTACCAGATTGTGTTTCAGCATCAGAAATAGATATATCATTTGGATTCTCAGGTGTTTCAGCAATAGGTTCACTAGAAGCATGCAAAGTCCTATCATTTTTCTTTTTCTTCTTTTTAGAAGGACTAGGTGCATCAATATTATTTCTCTGAGAATCTTGTTCAATTCTCTTAGGGTGGCCTTCATGATACATAGGTTCTTGAGTCATTTTACCAGTTCTAGTAGCCACTCTAACAGCATAGTCATTTTTCTTACTATTCAATTCATTGAGAAAATCATTTTGAGCTTTAAGTACTTGTTCTACTTGAGTGGTAACCATAGAAGCATGTTTATTAATGAGTTTAAGTTCACCCTTAACTCTAGACATATAATCACCCAAGTGTTCAAGCATATCGGAATTGTATTTCAATTGTCTACCAAAATAAGCATTGAAGTTTTCTTGTTTGACAAAAAAATTATCAAACTCTTCTAAGCATTGTCTAGCAGACTTATAGTGAGGAATATCACCTTCATCAAATCTATAGAGAGAATTTACCTTTACTACCTGTGTCGAGTTATCAAGGCCATAAGTTTCTTTAATAGGTGAAGGATTAAGACCATATGTTTCTTCAACAGGCGGTAGATTAAGACCATGTATTTCTTCAATAGGAGGTAAATTCTTAACATCTTAAGCTTTAATGCCTTTTTCTTTCATAGATTTCTTTGCCTCTTGCATATCTTCAGGACTGAGAAATAGAACACCCCTCTTCTTCAGGGTTGGTTTAGGAATAGGCTCAGGAATTGGCTCAGGAGCTAGCTCGGGAAGTTTCCAATTATTTTCATTTGTCAACATATTACTCAATAGAATTTCAACTTCATCCGGTGTTCTTTCCCTGAAAACAGAACCAGCACAACTATCCAGGTAATCTCTGGAAGCATCGGTTAGTCCATTATAAAAGATATCAAGTATTTCGTTTTTCTTAAGAGGATGATCAGGCAAATCATTAAGTAATTGGAGAAGCCTCCCCCAAGCTTGTGGGAGACTCTCTTCTTCAATTTGCACAAAGTTATATATTTCCCTTAAAGCATCTTGTTTCTTATGAGGGGGAAAATATTTAGCAGAGAAGTAATAAATCATATCATGGGGAGTATGCACACAACCAGGATCAAGAGAATTAAACCATATCTTAGCATCAGCCTTTAATGAGAACGGAAATATCTTAAGGATATAAAGGTAGCGAGATTTCTCATCATTAGTGAACAGGGTGGCTATATCATTTAATTTAGTAAGATGTGCCACAATAGTTTCAGATTCATAGCCATGAAAAGGATCAGATTCAACCAAAGTAATTACATCAGGATCAACAGAGAATTCATAATCCTTATCAGTAACACAGATAGGTGAAGTAGCAAAAGCAGGGTCAGGTTTCAGTCTAGCATTAAGAGATTGCTGCTTCTATTTAGCTAATAACCTCTTGAGCTCGTACCTATCTTTGCAAGCTAAAATAGCTAAAGTGTAGCGACCCGACCCGAATGGATCAAGTCTCTGTGCTTTCGTGTCATCCCTGGATCGGTATCTTTGACACACACGATTACCAAGGATTTATAACAGAGGTAAATCACATGTATAAAGTAACGTAAATACTATTACCTCAATCCAAAATATAGCGGAAGCTTAACAAGGTTGTGGATTCCCATCAACACCAACGGCAAGGTTGAGTATAGGAAATCGTAACCCTAACGTATCACTTACTGTCGTTCGAGAAGTCTCGCAACATGAAAAGTTGCAGCCCGAAACGGTCAAAGACATGGAATATGCCGCAATGTAACACATAGAGAGTAATGAAGGAATAGGCTATACTACATGCATATATTGCTGGTGGAAAGCTCTATGGTTATAAGGTTTTGCGAAAAAGCCAATTTTTCCCTACTGCAAAGGAATAAATTTATTTAACTATCATGGTGGTTGTTAAACATTGAGAATGGTTGACAAAGATCCTCAATCCCAATTAAAAGTACTCATTAAACCCAAACAAATTATATTAAGTAACGTGATGAGATCAACAGGATATCCGGTACTAGATACTCAAAATTGTCCATGACCGGGGACACGGCTAATCATGATTAGTTTATACACTCTGCAGAGGTTTGCGACTTTTCCCCACAAGACTCGATCGCCTCCGCTTGGTTTCTCGTGACTACATGGTGTTTGAGAAGCGGATGACCGAGACATAGTCTTTCGAAGCGCTTAGCACCTTACATGTGGGTAGACCGTACCAACCTACATCCCCTACATCGCCTAGCCTACCCGTAAGAGTTCGCACAACTTAGTCAACTATGCCAGAGCCCATAATGGCTTGTGGTCGCATCACGGAAGTTTCTAGTTTGAATAATCTTATGATCCCTTTGAGCCCGGGTGGCGGTCCGAAGAAATACGAGGCAAGTCCCGATAGAAACCAGGTGCCTCAATCCACCCAGATGTGTGTTTAAGTTGCCACCTTAGATAAACCATTTATTAACAATCTCACATCATCATGGATATTCACTCAAACCCAATCCACGTCTCACGAGCATAGCATGGCGTAATAAGCAAACGTAGAAGTAACTCCCAAGGGTTTGATAATAAAACAGGTAATAGGTACTACCTCAAACTACTTCCCATCCCACAATTTAAGTTGTTCCTAAACATGCAAGTGTTTGAGGAATAGGGCTAATGCATAAAAACCGGGTAGTAGAAAAGGTATGATCAAGTGTTACTTGCCTCGCAAAGTGGATGAAGATGATTCGCACTCAAAACTCTTGATAGATCTACTCGTCACACTCCGGTCAATCTATCGTAATCAAGCAATAGTAACCACACATAAGCAATCACTCAAAAGATCGGAAGGATCGAAGAAACACTTCGGAAAACGTCAAAACCAAATCTAATAACTCTTGCAGCATAAAACAATTTCTAACAGTACCAAAACTATGTGTATTTGGCCTTATCAGAAAGTTTAGGTCAAGAGCTTCGATTTGCAAAAAGAATCAACTAAATCGGAGTTACGAAACTCAAGTTATGATCAAACGAAGTTCAAATACAAATCTGTTTGAAATCAAATTTTAAAACTTTCGAAAACATGTTTGAGTTGTATTACTGGATAGAGGAGATCATAACGAAGAAGTGGGCGTTGGTTTCATGGATTCCGACTTACGAGTAAAAAGTTATGAACGCTTTGAAGATTAGGGACTACGGATAGGTCCTTGACGGGAATTAAAAATAAAAGAAAAATCTATCGAGCGAACGCCGCTAAACAAAACCGGAAAGAAAACCGGCGAGAAAATCGATCTAGGGTTTCGGAAAGAAAACCAAAACGAAAAACCGATCTAGAAAACGGAACGGAAATCGATCTAGAAAACCGATCTAGAAAACGGAACAGAAATCGATCTAGAAAACCGATCTAGAAAACGGAACGGGAATCGATCTAGAAAACCGATCTAGAAAAGCGTGACGCGCGCTGGGGCTAGTACCTCAAGAGGCGAGGGCTCGCGGCGACGGCGTAGGGCGGGCGGCGGCAAGTGGCGGCGGCGGGCGCTGGTGAGGGGCGGCGGCGGTTAGGGCGGCAAGGGCTATGGCGGCGGCGGCACTGAAGTCTTGCCACTGAAGAGAGGAGAGGAGAGTTGATTTGATGTGTTGGCGGGGGGGATGCTTGGGTATTTATATTGGAGAGGGGCGGGGTTTTGCTTGGGGTAGGGGACAAGAAATAGATTAGGATTAGGAATCCTAGGAATAAAAACGGAATAACAAAACGGGGTCAAATTCTACTAGGAATTGTAAAAGAATAGGAAACTTGGGGCTCCTGGCTCCCCTAGGTGCGTGGTGCAGGCGTGGCCTCGGCCTTTGGCGGCCGGGTGGCTATATGGCTTGGGCCTTTGGCCCATAAGGCGCAAGGCCCTTTTTTTTTAAATTTTTTTCAGACGAAAGAAAAATGATAAAACCAAATAAATAAATATATTATATAGGCATATAATATATCAAAATTTTCAGAAAAAGATTTCCTATATGATGAACTTTATTCTAGCATTAAATAAAATACACACAATTTTACATAAAGCAAAGAGTGCTTCTAGTCCAATAAATTCCAACAAAAATCATTTTTAAAATACCAAAATGACTTCAAATTAATTTCTCTCCAATTTTCTGATGTAGGGAATCATGTTACCCTATTTTCCATATATTTTACTTTTGGAGAAAAATAATTTGAATAAAACTCCAATAACTCCAAATTGAAAAATAAATTCAAAAGAACTTTGAATTTTTAATTCTTTGAAAACTCCCAACTCATATTTCGTATAATTTGAAGAAGTCATTTTATCTTCACTCGTGAAAATCATTGAGTTGCATAAAGTTTCAGAATTGGAAATATTTTTCAAATGAAATTCAAATATTTTCAACACCCTTGTCATTTAAATAAATGGAAGAAGTCATGTCATCTTCTCTCCGTGGTTTTGTGATGAAAAGAATTTGAATTCGAAGATCATAAAAGCAAAATGAAAGTTTGGGAAAGTCCTTTTATTCCCTCTCATCTAACTTTCAAAAGTTTCAATTCACTCACTTTCACCAATCAATCAAGCAATCAATCAAATCTATCTATTTGTTTATAACATTCCAAAATTTAGAATTTTGGGATGTTACAAACTACCACCTTAAAATGAATCTCGCCCTCGAGATTCGGAGAGGCTAGAAAGAAATATGTTATGGTTTGGGGGTCTTCTCAAAATCCATCGATCGTCTCCGGGTCTCGGGTGCTACCACCCTTAGAAGCATGGTTACGGTTCCATCAAAACTCATATACTCCATCCTTATCGCTGACAAAGGTCGGTCTTCTCGTATATTAAGGATAATCCCTTCTCTGGGCTCTTCCGGTAGTGGCATAACCTTTTCCTCAATTCCTTTGTCCTTTCATCTTGGTAAGGTTATCCCAAACCTGGGTCTTCATAGTCGACGGTCCGGGCGCCAATGCTAAACAACTATCGATATCTCGTGGTGGTCAATAATTTATGGTTTGTCCTGCAGAAACGGGTCTGGGTTGAACCTCACCGTGATAACCTACGGTTGGCAACAACCGTCGTGGTACAAGGGAAAAACAATACCTATACCTTTCTAAGGTTTAAACAAGGTTTAATATCGCTGCCTCTCGCTATAGGTAAGTCACTCAGATTTACCATCCCGTATAGCAAGTTTAATAATAAGAGTAAGTCGGTATGGTGATCAATCCATCCCGCACCCAAATCATTACCTTGTACATGGTTTAGCGAATCTCGCATTCTAACACTCGGTCATCCTCACAAGCATTGCAGAATTTCTCTTGTCGACGAACCAAGTTCGGAAAATCCATTGATTCTCGCAAGCCAAACAAAACATCTATCGCTCCTTAACAACTCTCGTGTTTTGCTTAAACTCCTATAGAATCGCCGGTTGATACAAGTCGTAACTTCTTCCGTGGTTTTTCCTTCAAAGAAGAGTGTGCTTGCTTCTTGGCAGATCCTGGGGCCTGTGGGTTATGGCCCATCTCATCACTTGCAATCCTTGAACACATCCTCGGGCAACTGATCGTTATCCCAACATCCAACTCCCCGCATACTTAAATCCATCCAATTGTACCGTCTCTTTTCCTTATGTTTGCACCAAACTAAGACGTGATTACTCAGACTCATCATGGAATTTCCATTGATCCATATTTCCAACATCATACCTCCTTTATATCCAATAGTAAGTCATCTCTTCATCCTCGTGGGATGTCCCACATACCGAGATAAAGCTCGTACTTATGAAGTCCGTACTCCACTTTGCGGAACATCATTATCCCTTCCAGGTCAAGCGCCCCATAGGGAATATTGGCCATCTCTCGCATGGCACTTCTTCAATCGGGAAACGTGAAACACATCATGAACTCGACAGTCCTTCGGGTGACTCCAACTTGTTGGTAACTTCTCCCATACGCTCCAAAACTCGGTATGGTCCTACAAATCTCGGGGCTAACTTTCCCTTAACTCCAAATCGTTTAACTCCTCGCAGAGCTGGCACACAAAGATATGCTCTGTCTCCGATTTCATAGACTGTCTCCTTGCGTTTTTGAGTCTGCATAACTCTTCTGCCTGGACTGAGCTACCTTCAGTCTATCTCGAAGCAACTTAACATTCTCTTCTCACTCCTTGATCACATTTGGTCCAAACAACTGACGGTCTCCAACTTCATACCACATCAACGGTGTCTGGCTCCTTCTCCCATACAAAGCTTTAAAAGGGGCCATCTTCAAACTGGCTGGGTAACATTGTTGTATGAGAACTTCGCGTAAGGTAGATTATAATCACTACTAGATCCGAAATTTAGCGCACACGCTCTCAACATGTCCTCCGCATCTCGATTGACTCTCTTGATTTATCCATCCGTCATGGATGAAAGGTCAGATCTTGAATCTGTAGCCTAGTATCCAAAGTCCGTGCAGCTGTTTCCAAAACTTTGAGGTAAACTGTGTTCCTCACGATGGTCCTCGAAACTCCATGCAGACATACGATCCTTTCTCAAATATATATCTTGGCCAACTTCGCACTTGTATAGGTGGTTTTCTCTGGGATAAAGTGAGCCACTTTGATCAAGCGAATAAACTACTACCCAGATAGAATCATATCCCGTTCGGGTTCTAGGAAATCTGGTAATGAAATCCATGCCAAGCTTATCCTGCTTCCATTCAGGTATTAGCATAGGCTGTAGTACTCTGACTAGCTTCTGATGCTCTGCCTTCACTCTCGACATACGCCACCTACGACTACATACTCTGCAATATCCTTCTTCATACTAGTCCACCGTAAACACTCCTTCAAATCCAAATACATCTTGGTGTTTCTGTATAATCAAGTATGGTGAGTCATGAGCCTCAAGTATTAACTTCGATCTTTGCATTATTGGGTATATGTACACCGTCCTCAAACCATAAGGTGTCATGCTCATCCTTACGAAAACCTTTGGCCTTTCCTTTACTCATCCTCTCTTTTACCTCGTAAATCTCTTTGTCATCCTCCGAGCTTCACGGATCTTTCCCAACAATGTAGACTGAACTTCCATTGATGCAACAAAATCTTTGGGAACAATCCCCAACCAAAGTTCCCCGAGATACTCAGCTAACCCTTTGATAATCCTCCGATTATAAGGGTATTCGCCCTTGTTTTCTTTAAGGTTGTGTGCTATTTCTCCAAAAAGCTTGTATGCACTTTCTCCATATCTTTTCCATAAGGCTCAACTTCTGGGACACAAACCGGGACTTTGGCAAGGTCAACTTAAATTCCTCCCAAGTGGTTACTCCTGGCCACATTGATGGTTTGGTACATCCTCCACCAGATAGCAGCACCTCTTTCAAAACACTCAAGAGCATGCTGGGTCATTTCTTTTCTGGCTATAGAGTTATTCTCCAAGTGATCCTCCATGTTCTGAATACATCGGTCTATCTCCAATTGACTCATCGGTCCAGAAAAAAATACAAGCTCATCTCCATTCATCCTCTATTGGGTCCATGGGTTTGGGGTGGGATAAGAGAGATCGAGAGGGATGCACACAATATAAACAAAGGTTTTTGAAAAACAGATTTTATTGTGGCTGTCGGAAAAACATCAAACAAATGACAGCTCACAATCGTCGCATCTAACGCATGTATAAACAGGGTTTTGGTCTTCTAAAGGTCAATAAATCTCAAAGTCATCAAACTCTTCAAGTCTTGTTCATGTCTCCGATGGCTTCTTCTGATCATGCTTGTCCTTCTCAAGTTCTTTTGCAAGATCATCTCTATTGACGCAGAGTCTCTCGTGACGTCCTTTAATATTCCCGAGTTGCATTCAAACTTACGGTTTCAACTTCCTTGACAGGAACCATGATCCCACCCTTCAATTCCCGATTTAATCTTTGATGTCTCAAGGTTTTTGCTCCTCCAGCTTGGCTACTTTCAGCTTCTGGGTCCTGAGTTCTTCACGAACTGCTTCCTTATCAAATACTGCTTCTTGTAGGTCCATCTTAACTCCTTGATGTAATACTCCAGATCCTAGTCTTACTCCAATACACCTTAATCTCGGGTATTGATTACTTCCATAATCTCTCAATTCCATAAGCGTAACCTTCCTAGGTCATAAAATCTGGGAATTTCTTCAAAGCCTTCAAATTCTCCAAGTCTTCGGAGTCTTCAACAGTTGTAGTTTCCATTTACACGGTAAAATCCTCTTCATTCCAAATGGTCTTAGTTGTCCGATATCTTGTCTCCTTGGAGTGGTCTCATCACCAAATCTTCGAGTGGTCAAAAGGGAAAAGGGTATGGTCTCACTAAAAGGGAATATTTGAATAAGCTCAAGAGAAGAGAGGTAAAAGATCTTTTGAAAATGAAGTTGTAGAGAAAATCTTTCCAATGGGATTGTCGGTTTCTAGGGTCACGCCCTACAGTCAACATGTGCTCGATACCATCTTGTAGCGACCCGACCGAATGGATCAAGTCTCGTGCTTTCGTGTCATCCTCGGATCGGTATGTCGACACACACAAGATCGAAGGATTTATAACAGAGGTAAATCACATGTATAAAGTAACGTAAATACTATTACCTCAATCCAAAATATAGCGGAAGCAACAAGGTTGTCGATTCCCATCAACACCAACGGCAAGGTTGAGTATAGGAAATCGTAACCCTAACGTATCACTTACTCGTCGTCTGAGAAGTCTCGCAACATGAAAAGTTGCAGCCCGAAAACGGGTCAGCACATGGAATATGCTGGCAATGTAACACATAGAGAGTAATGAAGGAATAGGCTATACTACATGCATATATGGCTGGTGGAAAGCTCTATGGTTATAAGGTTTTGCGAAAAAGCCAAATTTTCCCAACTGCAAAGGAATAAATTTATTTAACTATCATGGTGGTTGTTAAACATTGAGAATGGTTGACAGCATCCTCAATCCCAATTAAAAGTACTCATTAAACCCAAACAAATTATATTAAGTAACGTGATGAGATCAACAGGATATCCTGGTACTAGATACTCAAAATTGTCCATGACCGGGGACACGGCTAATCATGATTAGTTTATACACTCTGCAGAGGTTTGCATGACTTTTCCCCACAAGACTCGATCGCCTCCGCTTGGTTTCTCGCACTCTGTGGTGTTTGAGAAACGGATGACCGAGACATAGTCTTGAAGCGCTTAGCACCTTACATGTGGGTAGACCATACCAACCTACATCCCCTACATCAGCTAGCCTACCCGTAAGAGTTCGCACAACTTAGTCAACTATGCCAGAGCCCATAATGGCTTGTGGCTGCACACGGAAGTTTCTAGTTTGAATAATCTTATGATCCCTTTGAGCCTGGGTGGCGGTCCGAAGAAATACAGGAAAGTCCTGATAGAAACCAGGTGCCTCAATCCACCCAGATGTGTGTTTAAGTTGCCACCTTAGATAAACCATTTATTAACAATCTCACATCTGTCATGGATATTCACTCAAACCCAATCCACGTCTACGAGCATAGCATGGCGTAATAAGCAAACATAGAAGTAACTCCCAAGGGTTTGATAATAAAACAGGTAATAGGTACTACCTCAAACTACTTCCCATCCCACAATTTAAGTTGTTCCTAAACATGCAAGTGTTTGAGGAATAGGGCTAATGCATAAAAACTGGGTAGTAGAAAAGGTATGATCAAGTGTTACTTGTCTGCAAAGTGGATGAAGATGATTCGCACTCAAAACTCTTGATAGATCTACTCGTCACACTCCGGTCAATGTATCGTAATCAAGCAATAGTAACCACACATAAGCAATCACTCAAAAGATCGGAAGGATCGAAGAAACACTTCGGAATATGTCAAAACCAAATCTAATAACTCTTGCAGCATAAAACAATTTCTAACAGTACCAAAACTATGTGTATTTGGCCTTATCAGAAAGTTTAGGTCAAGAGCTTCGATTTGCAAAAAGAATCAACTAAATCGGAGTTACGAAACTCAAGTTATGATCAAACGAAGTTCAAATACAAATCTGTTTGAAATCAAATTTTAAAACTTTCAAAAACATGTTTGAGTTGTATTCTTGGATAGAGGAGATCATAACGAAGAAGTGGGCGTTGGTTTCGTTGGATTCCGACTTCACGAGTAAAAAGTTATGAACGTTTGAAGATTAGGGACTACGGATAGGTCCTTGACGGGAATTAAAAATAAAAAGAAAATCTATCGAGCTTAACGCCGCTAAACAAAACCGGAAAGAAAAACCGGCGAGAAAACCGATCTAGGGTTTCGGAAAGGAAACCGAAACGAAAAACCGATCTAGAAAACGGAACGGAAATCGATCTAGAAAACCGATCTAGAAAACGGAACGGAAATCGATCTAGAAAACCGATCTAGAAAACGGAACAGAAATCGATCTAGAAAACCGATCTAGAAAACGTGACGCGGCGCGGGGCTAGTACCTCGAAGAGGCGAGGGGCTCCGGCGGCGACGGCGTAGGGCGGCGGCGGCGGCAAGTGGCGGCGGCGGCGCTGGTGAGGGGCGGCGGCGGTGTAGGGCGGCGGCGCTATATGGCGGCGGCAAGGCGGGCGGCAAAGACTGAAGCCGCCATTGCCATGTAAGAGAGGAGAGGAGAGTTGATTTGATGTGTTGGAGGGGGGGATGCTTGGGTATTTATATTGGAGAGGGGAGGGGTTTTGCTTGGGGTAGGGGACAAGAAATAGATTAGGATTAGGAATCCTGGGAATAAAAAACGGAATAACAAAACGGGGTCAAATTCTATTAGGAATCGTAAAAGAATAGGAAACTTGGGGCTCCCTGGCTCCCCTAGGTGCGTGGTGCGTGCGTGGCCTCGCCCTTTGGCCGGCAGGTGGCTATGGCGGCTTGGGCCTTTGGCCCAAGGCGCTGCGCTCCCTTTTTTTTTAAATTTTTTTTCCAGACGAAAGAAAAATGATAAAACAAAATAAATAAATATATTATATAGGCATATAATATATCAAAATTTTCAGAAAAAGATTTCCTATATGATGAACTTTATTCTAGCATTAAATAAAATACACACAAATTTAAATAAAGCAAAGAGTGCTTCTAGTCCAATAAATTCCAACAAAAATCATTTTTAAAATACCAAAATGACTTCAAATTAATTTCTCTCCAATTTTCCGATGTAGGGAATCATGTTACCCTATTTTCCATATATTTTATTTTTGGAGAAAAATAATTTGAATAAAACTCCAATAACTCCAAATTGAAAAATAAATTCAAAAGAACTTTGAATTTTAATTCTTTGAAAACTCCCAACTCATATTTCAGATAATTTGAAGAAGTCATTTTATCTTCGCCGTGAAAATCATTGAGTTGCATAAAGTTTCAGAATTGGAAATATTTTTTCAAATGAAATTCAAATATTTTCAACACCCTTGTCATTTAAATAAATGGAAGAAGTCATGTCATCTTCTCTCCAGGGTTTTGTGATGAAAAGAATTTGAATTCTCAAGATCATAAAAGCAAAATGAAAGTTTGGGAAAGTCCTTTTATTCCCTCTCATCTAACTTTCAAAAAGTTTCGAATTCACTCACTTTCAGTCAATCAATCAAGCAATCAATCAAATCTATCTATTTGTTTATAACATTCCAAAATTTAGAATTTTGGGATGTTACATAAAGCGGCTTCTTTTTCCAAAACATAACCCTCAGGAATAACAGGCGATTCATATTTATTAGGGGGAGAGTCTTCATCATCACTTTCATCGATATTATCAGTTTCAATAATTTCATTCTCTCTAACCCTAACAAGTTGTTCATCAAGAAATTCACCAAGTGGCACAGTACTATCAAGCATAGTAGTAGTTTCATCATAAGTATCATGCATAACAGAAGTGGCATCATCAATAAAATGCGACATATCAGAACGAATAGCAGAAGCAGGTTTAGGTGTCGCAAGCTTACTCAAAACAGAAGGTGAATCAAGTGCAGAGCTAGATGGCAGTTCCTTACCTTCCCTCGTAGTTGAGGGATAGATTTTTGTTTTCTCGTCTTTCAAGTTCTTCATAGTGACCAGCAGATATAAATCCCAAGTGACTCAAAGAATAGAGCTATGCTCCCCAGAAACGGCGCCAGAAAATAGTCTTGATAACCCACAAGTATAGGGGATCGCAACAGTTTTCGAGGGTAGAGTATTCAACCCAAATTTATTGATTCGACACAAGGGGAGCCAAAGAATATTCTCAAGTATTAGCAGCTGAGTTGTCAATTCAACCACACCTGGATAACTTAGTATCTGCATCAAACTATTTAGTAGCAAAGTAATATGGAAGTAACGGTAAAAGTAGCAAAAGTAATTTTTTTGGGTTTTGTAGTAATTGTAATAGTAGCAACGGAAAAGTAAATAAGCGAAAAACAATATATGAAAAGCTCGTAGGCATTGGATCGGTGATGGAGAATTATGCCGGATGCGGTTCATCATGTAACATTCATAACATAGGGTGACACAGAACTAGCTCCAATTCATCAATGTAATGTTGGCATGTATTCCGAATATAGTCATACGAGCTTATGGAAAAGAACTTGCATGACATCTTTTGTCCTACCCTCCCGTGGCAGCGGGGTCCTAGCGGAAACTAAGGGATATTAAGGCCTCCTTTTAATAGAGTACCGAACAAAGCAAGAGTAGCACATAGTGAATACATGAACTCCTCCAACTACGGTCATCACCGGGAGTGGTCCCGATTATTGTCACTTCGCGGTTGCCGGATCATAAAACATAGTAGGTGACTATAGACTTGCAAGATAGGATCAACAACTCACATATATTCATGAAAACATAATAGGTTCAGATCTGAAATCATGGCACTCGGGCCCTACTGACAAGCATTAAGCATAGAAAAGTCATAGCAACATCAATCTCAGAACATAGTGGATACTAGGGATCAAACCCTAACAAAACTAACTCGATTACATGATAGATCTCATGCAACCCATCACCGTCCAGCAAGCCTATGATGGAATTACTCACGCACGGCGGTGAGCATCATGAAATTGGTGATGGAGGATGGTTGATGATGACGATGGCGACGGATTCCCCTCTCCGTAGCCCCGAACGGACTCCAGATCAGCCCTCCCGAGAGGTTTTAGGGCTTGGCGGTGGCTCCGTATCGTAAATCGTGATGAATCCTTCTCTCTGATTTTTCTCTCCCCGAAAGTGAATATATGGAGTTGGAGTTGACGTCGGTAGAGCGTCAGGGGCCCCACGAGGTAGGGGGGCGCGCCCAGGGGGGCAGGCACGCCCCCACCCTCGTGGACAGGGTGTGGGCCCCTTGACGTGGATTTTTCTTCCAGTATTTTTAATATTTTCCAATAAGATGTTCCGTGGAGTTTCAGGTCATTCCAAGAACTTTTGTTTCTACACATAAATAACACCATGGAAAGTCTGCTAAAAACAGCGTCAGTCCGGGTTAGTTCCATTCAAATCATGCAAGTTAGAGTCCAAAACAAGGGCAAAAGTGTTTGGAAAAGTAGATACGATGGAGACGTATCAGCAGTACGTGGATGAGTTCAGCAAGTTAGCTCGCTATGCCCCATATGATGTGGCCACAGATGCGTGAAGCAGGAGAAGTTTATGGAAGCACTAAATGATGAGCTGACTATGCAGTTGATGGTAGCAACATTTGCTAACTACCAGGAGTTGGTAGACACGGCTCTTATGATTGAAGGCAAGCAACAACAGATAGAGAGCCGCAAAAGGAAGTATGGACAAGGGAAGTACAATTCAGGAGCTCAGCAGAAGCCTCATTTTACCTCGAACTCGGGAGGACACATCCAACATAACCATGGAGGCCACACTCAAAATGGAGGAAGTTCACATAACCACAGTGGCTCCAAGAATGGAAATGGGAATGGAGCTAGCAGCAACCAGAACCGTTCCAGCCCAGCAACACTCGCTAAGAAGGATTTGAGTCATGTCACCTGTTACAAGTGCGGGAAGACTGGGCACTACGCCAACGGTTGTTCTGAGTTGAAGAATGGCAATGGAAATGGAAGCTCTAGGAAGAAGCCCAATCCCTTCATCAGAGGTCAGGTGAACCACATCAACGTGGAGGAAACATCGATTGTACGAATAAGTCAATTTTACTCACCACTCCGGAGGGAAAGAGGATCAAGTATGTATCCAGGCATGCGCCGAGGAGGACCCAAGTGAATTCCCTCTCATGAGTTGTTCAGGAGGAAGTGCCTGTTGTGAAGGATTACCCGGATGTATTTCCAGAGGAACTACCAGGCATGCTGCCAGATCGAGATATAGATTTTTTAATAGAGTTGTTGCCAGGCACCGGACCAATATCCAAGAGACCGTATCGGATGCCCACAAATGATCTGGAGGAAATTAAGAAGAAGATTAAGGAATTATTGGAGAAAGGTTATATTCGACCAAGTTTATTTTTTGACTATAAACAGTAGGGCAAAACACCCCACTGCAATTTTTATAAATAACCAGGCAATGTCCAGCAGTACAAGGAAAGAAAAAAAAGGACTACAAGGGCTTGAGAGGAGCCCCTTAAGAAGAACATAGAAAAGAAAAGAAAAAGAAACAAGAAAAAAGAGAAGAAGCTAAAGAAGCTAGGAGTAACCAAAAAAAGACTAAGAGAAAGGCTAGAACTAAGACTAAAGCTAGAGACTAGGCAGGAAGTAGCTGCCAAAACAGGGAAAAGAAGCTATCCTTGAAGAGCCAGCCATGAGTTGAATTGGTTAGCATGCTTTGGTCTCATCCTGTGCTTTAGTAACTTCAGCTCCATCAAGAATATATTCGACCAAGTTCATCACCGTGGGGAGCCCCAGTGCTCTTAGTTGAGAAGAAGGATGGATCTTTGAGAATGATTGTCGATTATCGTGCATTGAATGAGGTGAAGATCAAGAATAAGTACCCACTACCGATGATCAATGATTTGTTTGACCAGCTGCAAGGAGCTAAAGTATTCTCCAAGATCGACGGCGATCGTGGATACCACCAGCTGAAGATCCGAGAACATGATATACCTAAGACAGCTTTCACCACCAGGTACGGGCTATATGAGTACACGGTTATGTCATTTGGATTGACTAATGCCCCTGCCTATTTCATGAGTATTATGAATAAGGTGTTCATGAGGTTCTTGGATAAGTTTGTTGTGGTGTTCATTGACGATATATTGGTATACTCGAAGAATGAAGAGGAACACAAGGAGCATTTGCGTTTAGTTCTCGAGAAGCTCAGGGAACATCAACTATATGCCAAGTTCAGCAAATTTGAGTTTTGATTGAAAGAGTTGGATTTCTTTGACATGTTATATCAGGAGAAGGTATAGCAGTAGACCCTACCAAGGTTCGGTCTATCACTGAGTGGTTGGCCCCCACCTCAGTAGGAGAGGTCCGCAGTTTTCTTGGACTCGCGGGATATTACTGGAGATTCATTGAGAAATTTTCCAAAATTGCGAAGCCCGTGACAAAGTTATTGAAGAAGGGCACCAAGTTTAAGTGGACCGAAGAATGTGAAGCTAGTTTTCAGGAGTTGAAGAAGCGATTAGTTACAGCCCCAGTGCTAATTCTTCCGGACATACGCAAAGATTTCCAAGTGTATTGCGATGCTTCTCGCCAAGGACTTGGAGGTGTACTTATGCAAGACAGAAGAGTTGTTTCATATGCCTCACGACAGCTTCGACCTCATGAGCTGAATTATGCCACAGATGATTTGGAGTTAGCAGCAGTAGTACATGCGCTGAAGACCTGGATACATTTTCTTATTAAAAACCGTTGTGATGTGTACACGGATCACAAGAGTTTGAAGTACATTTTCACTCAGATGGAGCTGAATCTCAGGCAAATCAGATGGTTGGAGCTCATAAAGGATTATGATATGAAGTTTCATTATCATCCAGGAAAGGCCAATGTCGTAGCGGATGCTTTGAGTCGGAAGAGTTATGTCAATACCCTCGTAAGCGGAGGATTACCACAGGAGTTAGTCAACGATCTCAAGGAACTTCATTTGGAGATAGTTCCAAGAGGTTTTGTTGTAGCAATGGAGGTTCAGTCTACATTATTGGGAAAGATTCGAGAAGCTCAAAAGGAGTATAAATAAATTGCTGAGATAAAGGAGAAGTTGACCAAGGGAAAAGCCAAGGGTTTTCGTGAGGATGAGCACGAAACTTTATGGTTTGAGGATCGTGTATATGTACCCAATAATGCAGAGATCAGGAAGTTAATACTTTATGAGGCCCACGATTCTCCATACTCGATTCACCCCGGAAACACCAAGATGTATTTGAATTTGAAGGAATGTTTCTGGTGGACATGTATGAAGAAGGAAATTGCCGAGTATGTAGCAGTATGTGATGTATGTCAGAGAGTGAAGGCAGAACATCAGAAGCCGGTAGGATTACTGCAGCCAATTCCGATACCCAAATGGAGGTGGGACAAGCTTGGCATGGATTTCATCACCGGATTACCCAACACTCGATCGAGATATGATTCTATCTGGGTAGTAGTTGACCGTTTGACCAAACTGGCTCACTTTACCCCAGTGAAAACCACTTATACGAGTGCAGAATTGGCTAAGATATATATGACCAGGATCGTATGTCTGCATGGAGTTCCGAGGACCATCATATCAGATAGAGGAACACAGTTTACTTTGATGTTTTGGAATTAGTTGCACCAGACTTTGGGTACCAGGCTAGAGTTCAGTACAGCCTTTCATCCGCAGACAGATGAACACACCGAGAGAGTCAATCAGATTCTGGAGGACATGTTGAGAGCTTGTGCGCTAGATTATGGATCCAATTGGTATGATAATTTACCTTATGCAAAGTTCTTATACAACAACAGTTATCAGGCTAGTTTGAAGATGGCACCTTTTGAAGCTTTGTATGGAAGGCGGTGCCGGACACTGTTAATGTGGGATGAAGTTGGAGACTGCCAGTTGTTTGGACCGGATTAATCAAGGAATCTAAAGAGAAGGTTAAGTTGATTCGAGATAGACTGAAGGTAGCTTAGTCCAGGCAGAAGAGTTATGCGGACAATAAACACAAGGAGGTAGTCTATGAAATTGGAGACCGAGCATATCTTCGTGTGTCACCTCTGCGAGGAGTTAAATGCTTTGGAGTTAAGGGAAAGTTAGCCCCGAGATTTGTAGGACCATACCGAGTTTTGGAACGTATGGGGGAAGTTGCCTACAAGTTGGAGTTACCCGAAGGATTGCCAGGAGTTAATGATGTGTTTCATGTTTCCCAGTTGAAGAAGTGCCATGCTGAGGTGGCCGATATTCCTAAGAGATACAGTGCCCTTGGAAGCAATTCAGTTCGATAGTGACCTAACCTACGAGGAGAAACCCGTCAATATTCTCGAGTTTGCCAACGGAGTTATATGCAGCAAGGTTATCAAGTTTTGCAAAGTTCAATGGAGCCAACATACCAAGGATGAAGCCACGTGGGAGTGAGAAGAAGACCTACGGAAAGACCACCCACACCTATTTTCTAGCCAACCCGAATCACGAGGGCGAGATTCATCTTAAGGGGGGTAGGTTTGTAACATCCCAATTTTCAAATTGGATGTTATACATAGGTCATCATATGCATATCATATTTTATTTTTGCATTTTGGTTGTGATCCTAGAAATCTTAAGCAACTCAAGGACCCAAGGAGAGAGTTGGTGATTTCATAAATTTTCATATTTGAAAAGAGGATCAATTTGGTTTTAATATTTTTCTCTCCAATTATTTCAAAATATTAAAAATAAATGAGTGAAGATAATATGACTTCTTCTAAAGAGTGGAATAATGGAGGATAAATATTAAAAATCAAATTTATATTATTATTTGGATTTTATTTGCTTTTTTATTTGATTTAGAAAAATATGCATTTTTTAAAATTGCATTTTTGGGCCAGAAAAATGTTCACTTTGTTGTAAATATTAGGTTTAGATGGTGAAAATTGTTTCTGGTATTTCTAGAATTTTTTATTTTTTATTAGGATTTTTATTCGGGCGGAATTTTCATTAAAAACTTTTTCCTCACTCGATCGGGCCGAGGCTCAAATGAGCCGTTGCTCCACCAGCGCCGCTTTTGCCTTCCTCCGCCGCCTCCCTCAAGACGGACGCCGAGGGGAGTCCGAGCCGGACTCCACCCCGTGCCTCCCCCTTCACCAAGGCGCCGCCCGCTGCCCTTTAAAAGTGGCTGCCCCACTGCCTCCTCCTCCCGACCTCGCCCGAGTCAGCCAGATCTCAGCCTGGCCGCTGGCCTTGCGCCACGGCCGCCGCCCCACATGGCCGCACCGCCCTTGCCTCCTCGTGCCGGAGCCACCGCCGGCGCCGTTGACCGCCGCCGCCCGCCGGGTTTTTTCGCCGGTTTTAGGTATAAAACCTAGATCGTTTTTTAGGCTTTTGTTGGTTTTCTTTCGGTTCAACGGTTTAGATCGGTTTTTCTAGTTCGCTAATTAGTGAGCGTTCGCTCGAGCATCTCAGTTAGCGAACGTATTCGTTCGTTTGACCCTGATAGCGAACGTTAGTTCGATAGGTTTTTCTTTCTATTTTATTTTCGTCCAGGGACCTATCCGTGATTATTTTTTTCACGGATTAGCCCCTGATTTTCAAACCCTCGCAACTTTTTGCTCATTCGTCCAAATCCAGTGAAACCAACGCCAAAATCTTCGTCTTGAACCCCTCTTTCTAGATAATCAACTTGAAAATGATTTTGACAATTTCAAATTTGGTTTCAAGCAATTTTGATTTCGAACTTCTTTTGATCGTAGTTTGTGTTTCGTTGCTCTGATTTGATTGATTCTTTTTGCAAATCGCCGCTCTTCAGTTGAACTTTCAGTTTGGATATTTTCTTTCGAGTTTTACCCTTGCATCTATTTCTTGAGTGCTTATGTATGTTATTGTTTGTTTGTGATGTAGTTTCCGAAGTGCGAAGCGTGCTACTACGAGTCACTAGGGTTTTCAGATCGTCAGCAAGGCAAGTAACACTTTGATCATACCCCTTTATTACCTAGTTTTTATGCATTAGTTTCAACCCTCAAACATTGCATGAGTAGGATCTATTTAACATGTGGGTATTGGGAAGTAGTTGATGAGGTAGAACCTATTGTCCATTATTGCAAACCTTGGGAGTTACTTCTAAGTTATGCTTATACTGCTATGCTATGCTCATAGACGTGGTTTGGTTTGAGTGATTCATGATAGATGTGAGAGATTATTGTTAACTAAGGTTTAACTTAAGGTGGCTACTTTAATATACATCGGGGTGGATTGTTTGTGGGCACCTGGGGTAATCCAGTGTTGTCCAAGGAGATCCCGGGGAATCCATGTGATCATCCTATGGTTCGCCACCCAGGCTCAAAGGGATGATAAGATTATTCATGCTAGAAAGTTCCGTGTGCAGCCACAAGCCATTATGGGCTCTGGCATAGTTGAGTATGTTGTGTGACCTCTTTCAGTGGTAAACTAGCAGATGTAGGGGATGTAGGTGGTACGATTTACCCGTCGAAAGAGTTAATGCTTCTGAAAGGCTATGTCTCGGTCATCCGTTTCTCAAACACCATGTAGTGCGAGAAATTCAACGGAGGAGATCGAGTCTTGTGGGGAAAAGTGTGCAAACCTCTCCAGAGTGTACAAACTAATCATGGTTAGCCGTGTCCCCGGTTATGGACATCTTGAGTATCTGGTGCTTGAATTATTATGTTGATCTCATCACTTTATTTAATTAATTTGTTGGGTTAATGATTACTAATTTTGGATTGAGATGGGGTTTCCATTCTCAATGTTTTCAACAAACTTTGTAGTTAAATAAAATATATTCCTTTGTTGTAGGGAAAAATCAGCTTTATGCAAATGATAACCATAGAGCCTCCACCAGCCATATATGCATATAGTTATAGCTATTTCATGTTCACTGCTATATAGTGTTATTTTGCCAGCATATTCCATGTGCTGACCCATTTCGAGCTGCAACGTATTATGTTGCAGACTTTTCAGACGAAGAGTAAGGTGCGCTAGGTCGTTGTCGTGCACTCAACTATGCCGTTGGAGTTGATGGACTCATTTACCTTCGAAGCTTCCGCTGTTATTGTATTTAGTTGGCCTTAAGCCATATTATTGTAATAAGTTCTCTTTTGAGACATTCGATGTAATAAGTGTGTGATTGAATTCGGTTATAAATTCTTCAAGTACTGTGTGTGTCAGCATTACCGATCCAGGGATGACACTTATGCACAGAGATTTGACCGTCTGAAGTCAGATCGCTACATGTCAACAGCCCCCACTACATGTTCGCTACGGTGGACATCACCAACGATGTAAATGCACTTGAGAATTCGGGCATCGCCTGCCAGAGTCTTGTCGACATCTAGGGCCAATACAGGACCAGGGGCAGCAAGGAGCATGAGAAGGACTCACTTGTTCACCTCGCCAAGGCCATCATCGACCCCTACTAGAGAGACATGAAGGATTCGTGCAACAAGGACAAGCATGCCTGGCACTCGGCCTAGATGGAGATACTCGACAAAGCTCATATTGTGTACGCTGCCAAGGAGGCATACACGAGCTACGACATGTACAGGCGGATCGTTGACATGAGGAAGTCCCTCCTTCCCCAAAACGGCCAGGGATCCAGCCGGAAGCAAGCAATGGAAAGCGTCATCGCAACAATAAGTAGATGATTAGATCCTCGTTTCTCCTACTTTAGTATGAATGTAATTGTTTTATTTGGTGTGTGGAAATGTTATGTGTGTAGTCACTTGTGTAATTGTATGCTTAATTTGGTTCTGCAATGTTGTATTTTTAAGTATATATTTTGATGCTCTGTAGACAGAGTGTAGATGTTGTGCGGACAAAGAAACTCAGATCGCACACGGACTAAACAATGGAACCTGTCGGTGATGTTTTCATCAATCACTCACAATTGTATACCAGCAATCGTTTGCTCACAACACACACAGCTTGTTAGTAGTAATCGTCTGTGCTGTTATCGGTCTTCACACACCTTTCCGATTACAGACCTGTTTGCCTCGTACCACACACATCTTGTTCATTCGAACCGTTTCTGTTCTCATATCTCAAAGCAAACGGTTCATCTGAGTGAACCGCATGTCGTATATCGCACACACCTTTGATCTGGCTGACCATTTCTTTTGTGTTGCATAATCACAAACAGTTCATCTTACTGAACCATATGATGTACATCGCACACACCTTCATCCGGCTGCCCGTTTCTTTTGTTCCTCCTCATCGCAAACGGTTAATTGAGCTGAACCGTATGCCCTGCATCGCACACGTAACTAAAATCTGAACCTTGTTTGATGCATCCTCCATCGCAAACGTTTTGCACCTTTTTTGACGGTTTTTTACAGCACCGTTTGCGATTATGGCATCGCACATAGTTTCGTCGAAGGGTCTATGATCGTAGTGTCGCGTTAGCAGCATCCTGAAGTAGTCATGGCTCGTCGGTGCGATCAACTTACCTTGAAAGTTGTATTCACGGTATGTCCCGCGATGTTGTATCCATAAAGCGACCACAATTTTGACATAAAAACTCCATTGGAGCTCCATGACCCGCCAAAAGTTGTATGTGCCCATAACCCACTCGCCGGCTTCGACAACATATCGGAGGCAAGATCCGGCTAGTAAAATTGAGTTCCGGATGATTTTATGTTTGAAGTATACTCTGCCACCCTCTACCACCCTTTCGTGAGCTCACCTACGGAATGATATATGAACAATAAGATATAGAACAAGGCACCATCCTTCCATTACCAACTAGAAAGAATACATGTTCAGTCGCGACACAAGGAGGAGGCTCTTCGTTCCATCGAAAGCTAAGAATTCATGCTTTACATGGTCTATCACACGTCCCGCTACCACCCTCACATTTTCACCAGTGGATGCATTATTCTTGGATCATAAAGCTCGTAATAGTTCATCCTCACTCCGTTTATGCACTCAAAAAATTATAGGCATTCCGAATGGTGCAAGCTGGCTCATTGGTGCGATCAACTTACCTTGAAAGTTGTATTCACGGTCTATCCCACGATGTTGTATATATAAAACGGCCACAATTTTACCATAAAAACTGCATTGGAGCTCCATGACCCGCCAAAACAATTACAACCAAAAGTTGTATGCGCCCAAAACCCACTCGCTGGCTTTGACAACATTCCAGAGGCAAGATCCGGCTTGTAAAATTGAGTTCCAGATGATTTTACGTTTGAAGTATACTCTGCCACCCTTGAGCACCCTTCTGTGTGCTCACCTACGGACTGATATACGGACAATAACATATAGAACAATGCACCATCCTTCCATTACAAACTAGAAAGACTACAGGTAAGTCGCAACAAAAGGAGGTGGCTCTTTGTTGCATCAATACCCAAGAATTCATGCTTTACATGGTCTATCACACATCCTGCTACCACCCTCATGTTTTCATCAGCGGGTGCATTATTCTTGGATCATAAAGTACATAACAGTTCATGCTCACTCCTTTTTGGCACTCAATAAATTATAGGTCATTCTGAATGGTGCAAGATGGTTCGTTGGTGCGATCAACTTACCTTGAAAGTTGTATTCACGGTCTGTCCCGCGATGTTGTATCCATAAAATGGCCATAATTTTGCCATTAAACTCCATTGGAGCTCCATGACCCGCCAAAACGATCACAACCAAAATTTATATGCGGCCAAGACCCACTCATCGGCTTCGACAGCATTTCGGAGGCAAGATCCGGCTTGTAAAATTGAGTTCCGAATGATTTTATGTTTGACGTATACTCTGCCTCCTTCTACCACCCTTCCGTGAGCTCACCTACTGACTGATATATGGACAATAACATATAGAACAATGCACCATCCTTCCATTACGAACTAGAAAGACTACAGGTTCAGTCACGACACAAGGAGGAGGCTCTTCGTTGCATCGAAACCCAAGAATTCATGCTATACATGGTCTATGACCCATCCGCCTACCACCCTCATGTTTTCACCAGTGGATGCATTATTCTTGGATCATAAAGTACATATTAGTTGATACTCACTCCGTTTATGCACTCACAAAATTATAGATCATTCCGAATGGTGCAACATGGTTGTCGGTGTGATCAACTTACCTTGAAAGTTGTATTCACGGTTTGTCCCGCGATGTTGTATCCATAAAACGGCCACAATTTTGCCATACAAATCCATTGGATCTCCATGACCTGCCAAAACAATCACAACCAAAAGTTGTATGCGCCCATAACCCACTCGCCGGCTTCCACAAGAATTCGGAGGCAAGAGAAGGCTTGTAAAATTGAGTTCCGAATGATTTTATGTTTGAAGTATACTCTGCCACCCTCTACCACCTTTCCGTGAGCTGACCTAAGGAACTATATATGGACAATAACATATAGAATAATGCTCCTTCCTTCCATTACAAACTAGAAAGACTACAGGTTCAGTCCCGGCACAAGGAGGAGGCTCTTCATTGCATTGAAACCCAAGAATTCATGATTTACATGGTCTATGACCTATCCCTCTACCACCCTCATGTTTTCAACAGCAGATGAATTATTCTTGGATCATAAAGTACATAACAGTTCATCCTCACTTTGATTATGCACTCGAAAAATAATAGGTCGCTCCGAATGTTGCAAGATGGCTCGTCCGTGCGATCAACTTACCTTCAAAGTTGTATTCATGGTGTGTCCCGTGATGTTGTATCCATAAAAGTGCCACAGTTTTGCCACAAAAACTCCATTGGAGCTCCATGACCCGCCAAAATAATCACAATCAAAAGTTGTATGTGCCCATAACCAACTCGCCAGTTCGACAACATTATGGAGGCAAGATCCAGCTTGTAAAATTGAGTTTCAGATGATTTTATGTTTGAAGTATACTCTGCCACCCTCCACCACCCTTCCATGGGCTCACCTACGGACTGATATATGGACAATAACATATAGAACAATGCACCATCCTTCCATTACAAACTAGAAATACTACAGGTTTAGTCGCGACACAAGGAGGAGGCTCTTCATTGCATCGAAACACAAGATTTCATGCTTTACATGCTCTATCACCCATGCCGCTACCTCCCTCACGTTTTCACCAGCGGATGCATTATTCTTGGATAATAAATGACATAATAGTTCATCCTCACTCCGTTTATGCACTCAAAAGATTATAGGTCATTCCAAATGGTGCAAGATGGCTCGTCAATGCGATCAACTTACCTTGAAAGTTGTATTCACGGTCTGTCCCGCGATGTTGTATCCATAAAACGGCCACAATTTTGCCATAAAAAATCCATTGGAGCTCCATGACCCGCCAATATAATCGCAACCAAAAGTTGTATGCGCCCCTCACCAGCTCTCGGGCTTCGGCAACATTTCAGAGGCTAGATTCAGCTTGTAAAATTGAGTATACTCTGCCACCCTCTACCACCCTTCCGTGAGCTAACCTATGGAATAATATATGGACAATAACATATATAACAATGTACCATCCTTCCATTACGAACTAGAAAGACTACGGGTTCAATCACGACGCAAGGAGGAGGCTCTTTGTTGCATCGAAACCGAAGAATTCATGCTTTACATGGTCTATCACCCATGCCGCTACCACCCTCACGTTTGCACCAGCGGATGCATTATTCTTGAATCATAAAGCACATAACAGTTCATACTCACTCTGTTTATGTACTCGAAAAATTATAGGTTATTCCGAATGGTGCAAGATGGCTTGTCGGTGCGATCAACTTACCTTGAAAGTTGTATTCACGGTCTATCCTGCGATGTTGTATCCATAAAACGGCCACAATTTTTCCATAAAAAACTCCATTGGAGCTGTGACCCGCCAAAACGATCACAACCAAAAGTTGTATGCGCCATTAACCCACTCACCGGCTTCGACAACATTTTGGAGGCAAGATCCGGCTTGTAAAATTGAGTTCCGAATGATTTTATGTTTGACGTATACTCTTCCACCCTCTACCAGCCTTCCGTGAGCTCACCTACGGACTGATATCTGGACAATAACATATAGGACAATGCACCATTCTTCCATTAGAAACTAGAAAGACTACAGGTTCAGTCACGACACAAGGAGGAGGCTCTATGGTGCACCGAAACCCAAGAATTCATGCTTTACATGGTCTGTCACCCATCCCACTACCACCCTCAGGTTTTCACTAGCGGATGCATTATTCTTGGATCATAAAGTACATAGAAGTTCATCCTCACTCCGTTTATGCACCCAAAAATTATAGGTCATTCCGAATGGTGCAAGATGTCTCGTCGGTGCGATCAACTTAACTTGAATGTTGTATTCACAGTCTATCCCGCGATGTTGTATCCATAAACGGCCACAGTTTTGCCATAAAAACTCCATTGGAGGTCCATGACCCGCCAAAACGATCACAACCAAAAGTTGTTTGCGCCCGAAAAACCACTTGCCCACTTCGACAACATTTCAGAGGTAAGATCCGGCTTGTAAAATTGAGTTCTGAATGGTTTTATATTTGACGTATACTCTGCCACCCTCTACCACCCTTCCGTGAGCTCACCTACGGACTGATATATGGACAATAACATATAGAACAATGCACCAGCCATACATTACAAACTAGAAAGATACAGGTTCAATCACGACACAAGGAGGAGGCTCTTCGTTGCATCGAAACCCAAGAATTCGTGCTTTACATGGTGTATCACCCATCCCGCTACCACCCTCATGTTTTCACCAGTGGATGCATTATTCTCGGATCATAAATTACATTACAGTTCATCCTCACTCAGTTTATGCACTCAAAAAATTATAGGTCATTCTGAATGGTGCAAGATGGCTCGTCGGTACGATCAACTTACCTTGAAGGTTGTATTCACGGTCTGTCCCGCGATGTTGTATCCATAAAACAGCCACAATTTTATCACGAAACACCATTGGAGCTCCATGACCTGACAAAACGATCACAACCAAAAGTTGTATTCGCCCATAAACCACTCGCGGGCTTCGACAACATTTTGGAGGCAAGATCCGGCTTGTAAAATTGAGTACCAGACGATTTTAGGTTTGAAGTATACTCTGCAAGCCTCTACCGCCCTTCCGTTTGCTCACCTACGGACTGATATATGGACAATAACATATAGAACAATGCACCATCCTTCCATTACAAAGTAGAAACACTACAGGTTCAGTCCCGACACAAGGAGGAGGCTCTTCATTGCATTGAAACCCAAGAATTCATGCTTTACATAGTCTATCACCCATCCCACTACCACCCTCACGTTTTCACGAGCGGATGCATTATTCTTGGATCATAAAGTACATAATTGTTCATCCTCACTCCATTTAGGCACTCGAAAAATTATAGGTCATTCCTAATGCTGCAAGATAGCTCGTCGGTGCGATCAACTTACCTTGAAAGTTGTATTCACGGTATGTCCCGTGATGTTGTATCCATAAAACGACCACAATTTTGTAATAAAAACTCCATTGGAGCTCCATGACCCGCCACAATTTGTATGTGCCCATAACCCACTAGTCGCCTTCGACAATATTTTCGAGGCAAGATCCAGCTTGTAAAATTGACTTCCGGATGATCTTATGTTTGAAGTATACTCTTACCACCCTTCCATGGCCTCACCTACATATAGAACACGTCACCATCCTTCCATTACAAACTAGAAAGACTACAGGTTCTATCATGACACAAGGAGGAGGCTCTTCATTGCACTGAAACCCATGAATTCATGCTTTACATGGTCTATCACCCATCACTACAAAAAAAAGACACATCCGTGACATTTTGGGCCGAACGAATTTTTTTTGTCATACATATGACACTTCTATGATGATCATTGTGACAAAACCTGGTATCATCATAGATGTGGTGGGCTCCTACTTCTATGACAAAAAATCATGACAGAAAATGGGCTTTTCGTCCTAGGCGGGCCGGAGATGCAGCTGCATGACAGCCGTCCATAATGGGAAAAACCATGGTAGAAGCGAGGGGGAGGAAAGTTTTGGGGAGTTCCCGGTTACGGTGGGAGGTCAAAATGAGCGATGCGTGTTTCTCTCGTGACACGACGCTGCTGCGGTGTCCGAGGCGCTATTTCTAATCAACCCGAACGAGGCGTTGGGCTCTAATCAACTCCGAAGGACAGACCGCAAAGGCTACGCAAGCATCGAACCCGAAAGCGATCGATTGATGGCTGTTAATCGAACCCGATCGAGCGATTCTTCGCCATCGCTGCTAATCAAGCCGATCGATGCCGCCTGCTGGATGAACAGTGAGCGCTATGGGGGGTTTGGATGAATAAGGAGCGGTGTCGTTGGCTCTGGATGAACTGGTCCCCGTGGTGTGGTGGAGGGCTGGATGAACAGTAGACGGTGGAGGGGTGCCCGTGGAGGGGTGGTTGAACAGGACCCCGTGGTGTGGAGGGCTGGATGAATAGTAGACGGTGGAGGGGTGGTCTAACAGTAGCCGGTGGAGGGGCGCGCGGTGGAGGCTGCATGAACAGGAGCCCGTGGAGGCTGGAGGAGGTCGACGGTACCCGTGGAGGCTGGAGAAGGTCGACGGTACCCGTGGAGGCTGGAGAAGGTCGATGGTGGAGATGAACAGTATCCCATTGAGTCCCGTTTTGCGGTACGCCACACCCCTCCCAATGAACAGGACCCCTGTTTCGACCGTAGGAGGTCCGTTTCATCCGTTTTGCGGTACGCCACACCCCTCCCGATCAACAGGACCCCCGTTTCGACCGTAGGAGGTCCGTTTCCTCCGTTTTGCGGTACGCCACACCCCTCCCGATCAACAGGAGCCCCATTTCGACCGTAGGAGGTCCGTTTCCTCCGTTTTGCGGTACGCCACACCCCTCCCGATCAACAGGACAACGTTCCGAACGTAGGAGGTCCGTTTCCTCCTTGTGCGGTACGCCGGGCCTCATTTTCATCGCCTGTTCCGTCCAAGCCCTCCCGATGAACACGACCACGCATTTCGTTCCGACCCAGCCAGTTGGCTCCCCATGAACATGACGACGACGTTGTTTCTCCGTTCTGACCCAGCCATGGCGTAATGCGCCGAGTAGGCGTTGAGACCCGCCAGTATGTACACATACGTGGTCAGATTTTCTTTCTTGCACCGCCGCCAGACGTACATGTACATGCTACGCGGCGCGCCTCTACTACGACACGGCGCCGCCTCTACATCGACCATTATATATGTACGCATATCGTCACCAGAATGACAACGCTACGTACGCTTCGACCAGGTGGGTCCCAACTGTCAGGCACTTCCTTGCCTGCGAAGATGTAGCTGGTGGGTCCCAGCAGTCAGGGGGCGAATCGTTTGTTTTTTTTGAACGCACTTCCTTGCGTGTGAAGATGTAGCTGGTGGGTCCCAGCAGTCAGGGGGAAATGTTTTTTCGTGAAATACGGTGGCCCGTCCGATGGGTCCCTGCTGTCAGGTGGAGGAATAATTATTTTGCGCGTAATAAGGAGGCACTTCCTTGCGGCCGCCATGGACCCAGCTGTCAGCCTCTCCACACACAATACTCTTCCGATGGAAGTCGGTCATTGACCACATTGACCACGCCACGCCGAGAGCACCACGGCGGTGGACAATGGCGAGGCCTAGGAAGGGGACGACGCGGAGCCGGGGAAGACGTAGCAGTGGATGCTCACGCAAAGAGGAGTACAAGGGTGAGGCTGCCGTCGCCGCAGAATAACAGGGGGTGTGGGTGAGTAGAGGGATGGCCTAGCCAGCGGTGGGAGTAGTAGGGGGCGGTGAGGCCTCCGCCCCATCGCAGCCGGCCACGGGAGGCAGGAGCACGAGGCACGACCGGCGCTGGTTTGGGCGGCTGGAGCAAGAAGACCAGAGGTTGAAGAAGCACTACGGCCGTTGGATGGACATCGTACGGTCACTGGAGCTAGAATCATGCATATTAACTAAGTTGACAAATCCCTCCGTCCCCATCAACTTAGTAGGCCCACAAGTCAGCCTGCCACTATACTGGGCCCCAGCTAACTGCCGGAGTATTCATTTTTTGTGCGTAATAAGGAGGCACTTCCTTGCATGCGAAGATATAGCTGGTGGGTCCGAGCTGTCAGCGGCGGTAACGCTTTTTTTTGCGAAATACAGAGGCCTTTTGGTGGGTCCGTGATGTCAGTGGAGGAATCATTATTTTGCGCGTAATGAGGAGGCATTTCATGCGGCGTCAGGACCTGTGTGTCGGCCTCTCCACGTATAGTCCACTTCAGATGCATGTCGGTCGTTGACCATGTTGACCAGGCCGCCACCGAGAGCACCAGTATGGCGATGGACGACGGCGAGGCCTAGGAAGGAACAACACGGAGGTGGAAGACTCGGCAGCTTGTTTCCCACGCGGAAGGGAGTCTGTTGACGAGGGTTTATCGTCTGCCTGCCATCGCCGGAAAATAACAACAGGTGTGGGTGAGTAGAGGATGGCTAGGCCAGCGATGGGAGTACGATGCGGCGGTGAGGCTGCGTGGCAGCAGAGCCGGCCGCAGGAGGAGGGAGCAGCAAATACAAGGCTTGTTTGAGTGGTCGAGCAGAAGAGCAGAGATTGAAGAAGACGACGGCCGTTGGATGGCCATCCAACGATAACGCCAGGCGTCAACCTTTTTTAGGAAAGCCTCAAATGGTGGAAAACAAAGATACAGCCCATCCGCCATTATTTCTAATAATTTACAGCCCATTTGCTAATTCTTAAGGTTTTTTGGAGCCCATATTCTTTTTGTTAGCACTACAGCCCATATTGTGGCCACGGTTAAAAAATTATCTGAAATTTCGCATATTTCAAAAGCGGTCCGAACTGTTATTAATCCCGAAATTTCGACTCACATTCAAACTGATTTTAAAAATAAATGTATATCAATATAAAATCCAACAAATTCTCTACGCATAAAAATTAATGTAATTTAAAATCTCGAAATGAAAAAAAGATATTTGAAACTAATTGCCGGTTTGATGTGTTTTAAAAATGTACAGCCCATTTCTCATTGCTGATGGGCCATTTTCTTGGCCAGCCGAATGAAAGCTCTCCTCGTCTTGAAAGATTTGCAGCCCAACAGGCCTGACAAAGCGACTTACTTGGCAAATCACAAAAAAACTGAGTTGTGGCCGTGGACCCAGCTGTCAGCCTCTCCACGTGACAAGATTTCTTCCGATGGAAGTCGTTCCTTGACCACGTTGACCACGCCGCGCGGAGAGCACCACGGCGGTGGACGACGGCGAGGCCTAGGAAGGGGACGACGCGGAGCCGGGGAAGACGCGGTAGTGGAAGCCCGCGCGGAGAGGAGTACGAGGGTTCACTGGTTCGGCTGCGGTGTGAGGCTGCCGTCGCCGCAGGGCCTGGCCAGCGGTGGGAATAGTAGGGGGCGGTGAGGCCTCCGTGGCAGCACAGCCGGCCACGGGAGGCAGGAGCATGAGGCACGACCGGCGCTGGTTTGGGCGGCTGGAGCAAGAAGACCAGAGGTTGAATAAGCACTATGGCCGTTGGATGGACATCGTATGGTCACTGGAGCTAGAATCGTTCATATTGACTAAGTTGTCAAAGCCCTTCGTCCCCGTCAACTTAGTAGGCCCACAAGTCAGCCTCCCACCAAGCTGGGTCCCAGCTAGCAGGGGGAGTATTCATTTTTTTGTGCGTAATAAGGAGGCACTTCCGGTGGGTCCGAGCTGACAGCGGGGGAACGTTTTTTCGCGAAATACGGTGGCCCGCCGATGGGTCCCAGAGTCGGGGAAAACGTTTTTCGCAAAAAATACGATGGCCCGGCCCAAAGGGGTCCTCGCCGCTTGAGGAATCATAATTTTCCGCCTAATAAGGAGCCACTTACATCCAGCGGCCGTGGACCCACCGAGACTCTCCACGACATGATACTTCCGATGGAAGTCGTTCCTCGACCATGTTGACCTCGCCGCATTCCGTTGCATGCATGCGCCCATGGGCGTGGTCGCCCCCACTACCAGCCTCTCACGCATAAATCATCTTCCGATGACTCTCGTTGTTGACCATGTTGACCACACTGCGGCCGAAGCGCACCAGATCTGAACGACCCGGGATGGGGAAGACGGGCGGTGGAGTCGAGATGGAGAGGAGTGGGAAACTTCACTGGTTCGGGCTGCGGCAAAGACAGTGCCCACGGAGACAGGTGAGCAAGAACAGAGGTTGAAGAAGGAGCACAGCTGTTGGATTAACATCCAACGGTCCAGCGGCTAGAATCATTTGTTGATTAAGTTGACAAAGCCGTGCGTAAACGTCTGCTTAGTAGGCCCACAAGTCAGTCACCAAATCTGACGGGTCCCAGCTGTCAACGGGATGAATAATTTATTTCGCAAAACAAGGAGGCACTTCCTTCCGTGCGAAGATACAGCCGGCGGGTCCCAGATGTCAGGTGGAGGAAACAATTTTTTTCAGCTTAATAAGGAGGAACTTTCCTTGCATGCGACCATGGACCTCGTGGGTCCTAGCCGTCAGGCTCTCCATGTACAGTCCTCTTCCGATGACCCTCGTTTGTTGACCACGCCGCATCGAACATAGAGAGGCGGTGGACGACGGCGAGGCCCGGACGGGAACGACTCGGAGATGGGAAAACGCGGCAATGGAGTCGCAGATTGAGAGGAGGAGAAGGGTTATAACTGGTTATGTTGCGGCGTGGGGCTGTAGTCTGTGGAGAATAACAGGAGGTGTCGAGGGGTGGAGGGATAGCCTGGCCGGCGATGGGGAAGCGCTTTCAGCGATGCGTATAAGCAGAGCCGCTTAGTCACGCCGGAGGCCGGACCAGGCGGTCCCGGCGACACTGGAGGAAGAAGACGAGAGATTGAAGGTGCATGCCGGCCGTTGGATATAAATCCAATGGTTGTGGATGACACAATCATTTGTTGACCAAGTTGACAACGCCCTGCATAGGCTTCGACCTATTGGCCCACATGTCACCGCAAAAATGTGGCATATATTTAACCCATGTTTTCTAGAATGTACAGTCCATTTGCTGGGCTGGGTGAACAAATAATTTCACATAATCAGGCCCATTTATATTTTCTAAGAAATCCCAGCCCATTTGCACTTCCTTGAAATACACGTATTAGGTGGGCTCGTTATATATATAATGTTGTGTTAGAAGGAGCAATTAATATCAAAGAATAAACCGGAGAGGCACATTATATATATATATATATATATATATAATTAAGAAATTAGCGAGTTATTGCTCAAAATAAAAATGAACGCATTATTATTAAATTGGTCCTTCAAAATCTTCGCAAGCTTTTGTACGCAATCACAAGGATTTTCCTTGCCTGTGAGTCAAAAACAACCAGGATTTTCCGTTAAACATTTACTTTTATAAGTTAATAACACGTGGGATGTTTTTATAATGTATATATAAGTCTCTATAAAATATACGATAATAGTAATAATATAAATATATATGTGGTTAGAAGGTAAAACATAAATTGGACACATCATTACTTTTATAAGAGACCATGCTTTTATACCCCACAAGAGGCATACTAACAAGTTCACACACAAATACAATGTAAAAGGTAAACATTCATATCAAACTCAGGTTCACAGGACACGCTCATATTCATAGCCAACATTCACTATCAACAACTCAAAATATTCATATATACACAAGCTCAAAGATATCTATGCATCCAAATGATTGATAGATCACACGACAATATTCATACATAATTCACAAAAAGATTCAGATATACACATGTTCAGTATGTTTATGCATCAAAATGATTGAGATCACAACCAATATGATCCATGGACGAACTTTAATTACCTAGGATACAGACTGGTAAATGGTGTTCAATCGGAGGTACTTATTGCTAAAAATAGTTCTTGTACGAGTAAACTTTCGAGTACATAAGAGGCAAAGACATGCATAATCTGAACTTTGCTTGTAGGTTTATCCTCAAATAGTGGTCTCGTTTAGGGAGGTTTGAGCAACTTGGCCACTACTTTCATCCAACTAGTTTATCGCTCATCTTGGTCCCTCGTATCTCGCCAAAATTCTACATTGCAGATGAGAAAGGAGGCGGTTGAGAAAATGAACCACCCAAATTTTTTGTGCAGTTCAACTGAAAAGGAGCATCCTTGGCGTGCAGACAGATTAAGTGCCAGATGAATATACACGTCAACCAACTTGTCTGGAATCTTTAGACTCCATGCCATATAGTTCCCTACCATATGTGCCGATAACCAAAAGGCACAAGTTGGGACCAAAGAACTGACTGCATTTTTCTGGGCTATGCACCAAGCAATATTTTTGGCGTTCACTCTCCAAATACTTGGAATTTGACAATTGGTTGACGCCGGTTGATACTCGAATGAATATAGGCACTTCTTGTCAACATCGATGCTTGTCTGAGTGAACTTTGGAGTACATAGCAACAACATAAGTACATGTCCATCTGATCATTTTGTGCAGTTCTACTGAAATTACCCGATGTAATGATTTGCCTGCGAGTTCAGGCTCCAAATTACTCCTTTATGAAATCGGCAAACAGTAGCACAATACCAAATTACCAATACATATGACAGGCACAATAATCAGGATAAAGACCAGTACCAACCTGTGTGAGGTAGCATATCAATTACTATTTCCTTTGACTGGAAGCCGAGATAAGCCAAGCGACTGGCAGCAAAGGAAGAAAGCAAGCGGAGATTAGCGACTGACAGGAAAGGACGGAAGTTGTCGAGGCAATGAAGCACCCAAAGTTTTTGTGCAGTTCCACCAAAATCGAGCATCCCTGTTGGCATATAATATATTGAGAGAGTGAGATTACTGTAATAGTGGGACTAGTTGATGAAACATACACTAACAAATAGAAGCACCCTCATTATCTTAATGGGTAAAGTTAGCAACATAGTAGTCTTGCTTAAAGAGAGGTATTACTTTATTTAATCAGTGCCAATTAGCTCAACTCAACACTCAAAGAATTGCCATTTATCATAGGTTGCAAAACTTAGAAGTGAAAGATAAAGGAGTTTCTCATGACAGTAGCACGATACAAATAGAGATGACAACAAACTAATACGGATGAAGGCCTTAGGCCCGTACCAACCTGAGAAAAAAAGCTTATTCATGTAGTCCCATAAGAGATGATAAAGCACTCACTGGACTCACAGAATAGTATATATTTTTGTGCACTTCAAATGTATGGTTGAAATCACTCTTGTTTACCAAAGGTCTGAGATTATATCGAAAGATTATCAAGAACTTCCAGCAGAGTTAAAGAACTGGCTGGGATACAGTTCATTGTATTGTCTTGTTTAGTTCCACTAAAATGTATGATTGGCACAACATGATCCCTGTTTGCACAAGTAGGAACAAGGTGAAACCTTCATTAGCTCAGTGAGAAAGGATAGGAAGCCATTAACATATTACTCAAACATTAACATCAAATTAATGATGGACAATACGCAAAACATTGCCTCATTGAACCAATGGCAATAAATTGACATGCAAAACAATAGCACTATTATGTCATGACACTAATAATATTCCCTCCCTGCTCCACCACATGATTCACCTCCATAGACAAACATTCACACGTACATGATTCAGCATAGGGTCCTACTAAAGATTTGTTTAACTCCAACGGGAAAATTAGGCAGTAATAAATTAGTGGTACTTAAGCACTCCTAATTAATTAAGTGAGACAGCAGAAGTGGAAGGGCTCCCTGGAGGACCGTCTCACATGTAAGGTAGTCGTTGCCGGAGCCCTTGAATGGCCTCGACTGAGGCCTCTGGCTTCAAAGAAGATCGCCTTTGGCAATCGCTTATTCTTCTTCTTCTTCCTCTTCATGCTCTGATTCTGTTTATCCTCACCAGTTGGTGAAACCAAGTACATGATTGGCCTTCTAATTCAGAATTGGTTTTGTCAGTGAGGGAGTACAAGTGTACTAGTAAAAAATAGCATTATTTTCTCATGGCAGTTGGAAAATAGAGATGAACCCATGCATTAAATATCATTCTTACCTAAAGGAAGGTTATGGCGCCAATATGGATGATGAGGATTGGAACACAGATCTCCCTTTGTGCAGTTCCACCAAAATGAACCAACTGCTCCATTCGACATTCCACTTAAACAAAGACAAAAGTCACTTCTTTTAAGAAGAGTTTTGTGCAAAGGCACCAAAAGGTCACAACAAAGAACTGTGTGAATTGGATATCCTGTTTGCACAAAAGGCACAGAGGAAACAGTCAGAGTCTCAAACAATTACAGGCAAAAACATTTGGCTAAACTTGTCAGAGTCTCAAACAATTACAGGCAAAAACATTGGCATGGCTTCATTTTTACCAGGGACATTATATTAAGAACAACTAAGGCTACGTTCGGTTCACAGGTTTGGTGCATGATTTTCGTCGGAACACAATTCCTATGGTATTCTTTCCCTTCCAACCGTTCGGAACACGGGAAATGTGAATAGTGTTTCATAGGAAAGCTGGTCTGGTAGTACTGATTCCATAGGATTAGAAACATCCACGCGCTGCTCATTTTTTCGGAATAAAAAAATCAACCTATGTGTGGTACGTGAGGTGAGAACAAGAGTAGTCACTGTGCAGCTGAATAAACAAATAGCATCTCATACTGCCAAGCATGCTACTCTAAAAAAACAAATCTGTACATTTCATAGTCCATCCGAACACATTCTCTTGAGAGTTTCCTCCGTTCATTGTTCCATAGTTTTATACCTACATTCCTTTCCTATTCCTCTATTTTCATCAAGATCTATGTTTTCTGCCCCTTTATTCCAACCGGAGCCTAAATATTTGGTATAAGGGCATGGGACAGTGGGTGCACCAGCAGTACAGCACCATGTACGTAAATAGGGGCATAAAGTTGTGATTCATAGTTTGTTGGCCCGAGAAACAAACATCCAAGAAACATATCTGGGTTGGTCCCATTTTTGTTCACTCTAGCCACCTACTCCTATGTGTGGATAGCAAATCTAGTCCTGGTCATACCACCGTGTACAGCGTTACCCCTATATTTCCCTTTTCGACCAAGAGACCGGTTGGATGACCAGTTTGTACTACTTTCACCCCCTTTCCTTCCTATTTGTACCAACTCCTATGTACATACTAAATTCCCCCACCCCCACTTTATTTCTTGTTTGAACCAAGTACTCCCTCCGTTCGGAATTACTTGTCATCAAAATGGATGTGTCTAGAACTAAAATGAATATAGATACATCCATTTCAATGACAAGTATTTTCGGATGGAGGGAGTACAAGATTCGACTCCATGAAGTAGCTTTACCTCTAACAATAGAAGAAGAAAAATAGGTGACGTTGGACCATCCGATCGAGAGGGGCTGAGAGGTAGAAAATGATGCACATGCAGTGACGTAGCGAGCTGGGGAAGTAGAGCTAAGGCGGTTTCGAATGAAGATATACCTGAAGGTCGTTGGGATGTGGATAGGTGGGCGGCGGGAGGCCGGATCCGCCCACAGGCAACGACGAAGGGATCGGAGGACCTCCCGCGCCGGCGCTCGGCCAGAGATAATGGTGCGGCCGGCAGTGGGTCTCCTCCCTCGCTGTCGACGACGGCCTAAACGCTGCCCCTCCTCCCCTTCACCGGCGGAGGGGGATATGTCCGGATCTGTAACCAGCGGTGAGGATAGAAAGCCAGTGTTTTTTGAAGGGAGAAAGACAGTGTTACTACCCCTATCTTGTTTAGGTCCGGAGAGGATGAGAGTATGTGAGTAGAGCAACCCTAGCAAGCAAGCGCGGAGGCTTCGGCCTATATATAAGTAGTGGGGTAGTTTTCCTTTTTCACTCCATCAAAACAATCGTTTAAAATTGTGTACTACTACATGCCAGTCGCAGTTTTTTAGTTGTTGATTGTTTTTTGAGATAGCTACCCGCTTGTTCCAAGTGGTGTTACGGTGTGCCAGGTCGCACTTTGTATCGTTCAATTCTGGTACTACAAGTCCCTCCATTTAAATGAGCAACCACCCCCTCGTAAAAGTTGTGAACAAGCCCATGGCTAAAATTAGCGGAAACGTGGGTTGCCCCAATATGCATTATTATTTATATTTTCTACTCCCTCCGTTCCTAAATATAAATCTTTTTTATTAGCCACACCTAAGACAAGAATTTTTTTATTAGCAGTGAACCCCACATGTCATCGACAAAAAAATTGTGGCAAGATTCCCTTAGGCAAGCCAAAATGTGTCTAACAATTTGAGCAACTCAGGTTAGGCAAGTGTGGCAAGTGTGGGAAAAATAATGTGGCAACATAAGACAAACACAGTCACAATCCAAACAGCCCTGTAATTTTTTGTGACATGCATGAAAATTTGGTTAGTTAAATTTATAGTTAAAATTTGGCAAGGTGCATCAAATCAACACATGCAAGTATCAAAAGGAAAGTCACGGCATGCATGCATGCGTTTTACTCCCTCCGTTTCCAAATATAAGTATTTTTAGAGATTGCAACAAGTGACTACATACGAAGCAGAATATGTCGACTCCTACATACGAAGTAGCCCATTTGAAATGTGTAAAAAGACTTTTATCGAGTGCAGTGCTTTGATGTGTCGCGTCAACTCGTACAAGACTGAGAAATTTTATTACTACGATGCCCTCTCCCTCGCGGACTGAGCTCTGGTGCCTTAACTGCACCTGCCTTTGGCTGCATGACAGGAGGGCAAACCACCTGTTGGGCCCACCTATCATAGACGCAAAGGTAGGAGCAGTAAGTAGAAGCTTTCGCTACACGCTATCCCTCCCGCACGAGGTGGACGGACATGCAGCAGTGGATTCAATATTGTATAAGTAGGAGTAGCATCATTGTTCGTCTTCTCGAAGAGGCGAAGAGCCAAACGCAACCCGAACGTGGCAGTTGCCAACGCTCGCGTGGTGCGGTTCCTTCGAGCATGCATATACTAGCCATGCTCTTGCATGAGACAAAATTGCTACTCCCTTGTTTCCGTTTTATAGTGCTCAATTCAAAAATCTCACCAATCAATGTAGATGGTGAGTGGTGGAATACAGTTTGTAGTTTTGCAAAAGCACCTAATTAATGCTCTTGTTTTCCTCAAAAAATTATGTTTATCAATGCATTAATTGCAATGCATGCATGCATAAAGTACATGCATTGGTCAAATTTCTCTTAATACTTGCATGCAATGATTTAATGCACCTTGGAATCTGAAAATGTGATGGAAAACAACCAAATTGAGCCTTATAAAATGGAAAACATAAATTTTTGAGATAAGCCCTATAAACCGGAAAGGAGGTAGTATTGTTTAATAATTAAACTCCATTATCCATTGGTTGATACTCATTCTGCATAAATCCACGCGCTTAGCACCGTTTCCTCCTAGGGTCACCAATGTTTATTTGCTAATTAATAGCATTACATGCAATGAACTAGCCATTCCAAGTCATTAAAAGCATGCACACCTCTCATCTCTTATTGGTTGATATGTCAAGAAACAAGAAACAAGGTAGAAGTTAATGCACCGCGCCTAAGTGTTTTGGGACTATTTTGTTTTCAGAAGATGACTTACACACCTAGACGGAGGGAGTAGTATAGACCTGTAAACCGGGAAGGAGTATTTGCCTTTCTAGAGATTTCAACAAGTGACTAGACTACACCGCAGTGCAAGACCCCCTCCCTTCCGGGTTTATAGGGCTCAAATCTCAAATCTCATGAACCAAGGCATTTTGCGATTGGAGAAATGTATCTCGTACTTTACAAAACTACCCTAATTAAACTCATGCATTAATTACGTAGTTCTCTCTGCTTCCTCTCCGCCTTTGGTCGCGGTGCACAATATTGAGCACTCCTATATGACTAGCCGCTCTATCTACACGCGGGACGTTTCAAAGCATCCGCCCGCGTGCCATCCACCAAATCACAGCGAGGTGCTACAATGAGACTCACTGTCACCCCGGTGTGACCGTCATGACCCGTCATATCACAAAACCCACACCTTTACCAGAAGTGGTAAGGTGGCCTCCAAGTTGGACTGGACGAAGCAACCATCATTTCACTGGAACGCTCGTCCAAGCCCTTTCTTCCCTTTCTTGAAGAAAACCTCACTCCAGGCTACTCACTTCTGCCATTTTTCTTTTGTAACGACGAAGGAAAGGTGGGCGAATCAATTATGCTGCTATATTTTCATTCCAAGAATCTCCTTTTTGCGAAGCACCGAACGATTCTCACATCCTATTCTTTTCCCGTTTTCATTGCGATTGTGGTTTCCTTTCGATTGCTTTTTGTTTATCAGTTCATTGATGGATCCTGGAGCACTAGGCTAAGAGTTGCTGGCGGACAACCCACTGGAGACAGCGATCTCCAGGAAGCGAGCACTGACCAACGAGTTGACCATGTTGGCGGGCCAACCCATGGAGATAAAAAACTCCAAGAAACAAGCACTGGCCCAAGAGTTGAGGACGTTGGCGGACGAACTCGTCAAAGAAAGTTGGAAGAACAGCAAGGGCCCCACCGTGCCTACCCCAGGAACTCTGATTGCCACCTATGTGAGGTTCAAGACCGAGTTTGAGGAGATAGTCGCCGTTGAGAAGCAGTATTCCCCTGGCAAGGTGATGGCCCCCATCGAGGACGAGGAGATAGCCCCCGGGGCGATGAGATCCCCCGGTGAGCTGCACAAGGTAAAAAAATGGGTTATTACCATAGTTGTGGTTTTTGATTATTTGCAATGTGCTTGCTAATATGTTAGGTCTGTGCAGGTGCCGGTGGACGTCCTTGATGATTCCGATGTCGTGGCCCGTCCTGTTGGCATCGCCCCGGAGATCGATTCCAATGCCGCTGTCCATCCTGTGGACATCGCCCGAAGATCGATTCTCGATGTCGCGGTCGATCCTGCGGACATCGCCCCGTAAATCGATTCCCATGCCGCTGTCTGCCTGTGGTCATTGCCCGAGAGATCGATGACAAGAAATAGTTGGTCGTGCTAATCCTTCGTGGTAGTTTGCATTTCCTGTATTTAATTACCGTAACGATGCGTGTTATCAAACCATCTTAGGGCTAGTGCAATCGCCTTGTGTGGGCGGATCTTGCTACTTTTGTTTGATAGTGAATCATGCGAACCCTCTCCGAGTTATGGAAACAGATGTATCCTCACCAGCTTTTGATGTAATATATGGCATGCTTATATGTAAGTTTGAACTGTTTATCATATCAGCAGGGCTTGTTTGATGATTCTTGGTGTTAGTAGGCTAGCTATTGTGCGAACTATAGTACTTGCAAAACACTCACCAAAGAGAAACGTTGGGGCTGATGAGCTCGTGGTACGCTTATACTTATCCCTCGTCGATCGACCAATAGCCCTAGCTCCTAAAATTGTAGGCCTAGCGATCGATCAGACAATAGTCGACATACATTTAGGCCTCATTTGGTTCATAGGGTACGAAAATCATAGCAAAAGTACAGAGAACGTGCAACACAAAATTATAGCAAAGGCAGTAGACGTACTCCTCCGTTCCAAAATAGATGACCTAGGCGGGCTAGTTTGGCCTAGTGGGTTTCAGTGATATGACATGGTACAGTGTCGTCCAGTCTTCGCGTGTGGTAGCAGTATTGCGGGTACAGTAAGTTTTCTTGAAGAAGCTGAATTCAATGAAGTCATGATGGTTCCTTCGTTCGAACAACTTACAGTGGGAAAGGTTGGGCCTGCGATACGACCGGGGTAGACCAGGATAATTTTGTGCATGGTAGGTGGACCAGGATGGTCGACGTCCCACATGTCGGCGAATGAAAGTATTCTTTCTGATATAGAGGACGAGCAAACGAGTATTCATTGTTTATTTTTGATGAAAGCTATTGTCTCCTTTATTACGATGGAGGAGTGTGAAACATGGTAGCCCTGTGAACTTGGCATGTGCACCACTCCCTCCTTCCTCATGTAATGCCCAGTTTACAACTTTTCTCACTTTCTCTCTATCTATTTCCTCTCAAATGTTTTTTACCTTTCTTTTTTAAGACACAATTGTTTTTATGCCTTTTTCTAGAATTATTTTTTTATACCTAGGAGCACGTGTAGAGAAGGGCTCTTGCAGAGCCCACTCCTTGACTTTGTCAATGCCTCTCTCTCCTCCACATAAGGAGTACTACTTGCTATGCATGCATGCGGCGGGCAGCTGGCGTCTTGAGGGGCCAGGGCGGTGAGAGCGGGCTCCGGAAGCGGTCCGAACTCCAGCATGGCCCACCTCACATTAGACTAGCCACAATGGTGAGTAACATACACTAGTAACATACACATGTTCCTAGACTATATTACTACATTCACAGTGGGTGGTAACATAAGTGTGATAACATGCAAAACTTCATTTATTAGGTTATAGACTCATTGCATTGGGACATGTGTTGTTACAGTAACTAGCTAAGTTACTATAACTACCTCTCTCCTCATTAACTCGCTGCCACATAAGCAAATTTGCTGAGTTGGACTCGATGTTACTGCGGAAGTTACTCCCACTATGGATAGTCTTATCACCATATATTTCTTGGAGGCCGTGCGCGGCGGGCGGGCGATCTCTTCTCCCTCCCCCGTTTCTCTCTTCTCAGCCGACGCCCGCCGAGAGATTAGATTTCGGCTATCGACGGTTTATTCAATTACGATCCCACATGTCAGTGAAACTGCAAGACAACGCGTGTCCCTTCTGGTGAGCGACGTGCGAGCCGGACTGCCGGGGTTGCGACGCGTATGAGTCATAAGTGTGCTGCCTTTTCCTTTAGAACTTGCGAAGCGTAACATTTTCGCGCGATCGATCAATAGAAATCCAGAACAAAATGATGAGGGCGGTGCTTTCCCGCTCGTTAGGCGGGCTAGTTCGAGTGATATGACGTGCAACAAAGGCCGCCCACTTGCTCCATTTTTATGTAAGCAAGAGTTTACACTCTTACGCGGGAGGAGTGCGAAACACCACGGATCTGATTTTGATCGAGGGATAACTGTTCCCTGCCAAATAATGGAGGATTGTTAGCGATTATAGCATGATAGTTAGGGCATCTCCAGCGCTGGCCCGCAAATTTACACCGGCATCTGTTTGAGGACACTAATGGATGCCATCCGATGCTGCCCGCATACCTTACGACAACTATATGAACTAACCGAACAATATTCGTGCAAACAAAGCAAATTTCAAATTGACCGGATGAAATTCATTACATTTTGAGAACTTTTCCTATAAACTGGATGAAATTCATTACATATTTCGCACAAACCGTACTAAAACCTCAGTAAACCTAATCTAAGCGATCGCCGGGCCCCGACCACCATGTACGGCCATGAACCCGAGAAAGCCGGCCATTGCCTTTGCCTCCTCCTTATCCGCCTCGATAACCTCCTCCTCCGGAGCACAAGGTTATGAAGATTTCCGCCTCCACGTCGCCGTCAAGCGGCTAATCGGCCGTCGATTTTTATCCCACCAAGCTTGGCGTCGACTGAGTGGAGGAGCGGTGGCCTTCCTAGGACCAGAGCGGTGGCAACCTACCGTGTACTACTCTTCCTCGCTGCCGGCTGCTGCTACGTCTTGAGCTTGCGTTGGTTTTCCCCGAAGAGGAGAGGATGATGCAGCAGAGTAGCGTAAGTATTTCCCTCAGTTTTTGAGAACCAAGGTATCAATCCAGTAGGAGGCCACGCGCAAGTCCCTCGTACCTACACAAAACAAATAGCTCCTTGCGACCAACGCGAATAGGGGTTGTCAATCCCTTCACGGTCACTTACGAGAGTGAGATCTGATAGATATGATAGATAATATTTTTGGTATTGTTGATATAAAGATGCAAAGTAAAATAAAAAGGCAAAGTAAAGAGCAAAGCAATAATAAAGCGTAGAAAGATTAATATGATGAAAATAGACCTGGGGGCCATAGATTTCACTAGTGGCTTCTCTCAAGAGCATAAGTATTTTACGGTGGGTGAACGAATTACTGTTGAGCAATTGAAAGAATTGAGCATAGTTATGAGAGTATCTAGGTATGATCATGTGTATAGGCATCACGTCCGAGACAAGTAGACGGACTCCTGCATGTATCTACTACTATTACTCCACTCATCGACCGCTATCCAGCATGCATCTAGAGTATTAAGTTAATGAAAATAGAGTAACGCTTTAAGCAAGATGACATGATGTAGATGAATAAATTCATGCAATATGATAAATACCCCATCTTGTTATCCTCGATGGCAACAATACAATACATGCCTTGCAACCCTTTCTGTCACTAGGTAAGGACACCGCAAGATTGAACCCAAAGCTAAACACTTCTCCCATTGCAAGAACTACTATCGGTGTCAAAACCGGCGGATCTCGGGTAGGGGGTCCCGAACTGTGCGTCTAGGCGGATGGTAACAGGAGACAAGGGACACGATGTTTTTATCCAGGTTCGGGCCCTCTCGATGGAGGTAAAACCCTACTCCTGCTTGATTAATATTGATGATATGGGTAGTACAAGAGTAGATCTACCACGAGATCAGAGAGGCTAAACCATAGAAGCTAGCCTATGGTATGATTGTTGTTCGTCCTACGGATTAAAACCCTTCGGTTTATATAGGCACCGAATAGGGTTAGGGTTACACAGAGTCGGTTACAATGGTAGGAGATCTACATATCCGTATCGCCAAGCTTGCCTTCCACGCCAAGGAAAGTCCCACCCAGACACGGGACGAAGTCTTCAATCTTGTATCTTCATAGTCCAGGAGTCCGACCAAAGGTCATAGTCCGGCTATCCGGACACCCCCTAATCCAGGACTCCCTCAGTAGCCCCCGAACTAGGCTTCAATGACAACGAGTCCGGCACATAGATTGTCTTCGGCATTGCAAGGCGGGTTCTTCTCCAAATCCTGTGTCCCTGTTTGGATAGTGTCCGGCTTCTTGTAAACATCGTGCTCCTTGGCTTCCACGCCCAATAATGGCCATCTTCCACGTGTTGAATGAATGCGAAAAGCCAGGGTAATTTTACATTTATCCCCCTAGCTGCGCAAATGAGCTACATATATAAGAGACGAGGATCTAGATCCAAATCACACCACCTTCCCTTCATGAAGCTTTCATCGAGCGCATCTCGATGTAAAACCCATTTCATCATGGACAGCCGACGGCTCCTCCTCTCGCCCTCCTAGTCCTCAGCCCGGAGATTGGGAGAGATGCTCCGTCAAGACAAATGAAGTTAGTGACGCTCCAAACCAAGGGGTTTCTTCCCCCAGCCTTCATGGTTCCGGTTTGAGCCGGACTCGCCACCTATAAGGGCGGAAAACAAGCGGAGAGTGTCCCCAGTCCCTCCCGAGGAGAGCGGGTATGCCTTGTCCCTTATTTGATAAGAGGGCTCGGATTTCCAATTCATCCGTTTCTCCGGGGGCTCCTGGAGTTCTATGGCCTCTAGTTGCACAACCTTACGCCTGCCTCCATTATGCATATTGCGGGTTTCGTGACCCTTTGCGAGCTGTTTTTGGGCATTGAGGCTCATTTCGCGCTGTGGAAGGGTTGTTCTGCCTTGTACCCCGTTCTCAGGAGGGGTCGATATATCAAGTGGGTAGAGCCAAACTATGGCGCATCGCCGGGATTGGATATCTATCCGGAACTCCGAAGAAGGCGTCCAAACACTGGCCTTTGGAATGGTTTTATATAGAAGACGTCCCCCTGCCGGACCCTGTTCGGATCGGCCTCCCGGAGTTCAGTAATGCTCCTCTGAGGAAACGCCTATCTTTGGCGTCCTTGGAGCCCCTGGAGGGAGAATGACAGGACGTCCTTTACCTGATGAGCCGAATAAGGTTGTTGGCACATTCCGGACTGACCATGATCGGAGTCATGGCCATATGCATCATGCGGGGGGTGCAGCCGCTTCAATATAGAGGCCACCCCATGTGGGATTTCAATGGGGAGGATGAAGCCACCCGCTGCGGCCGTAAGGGGACGGGATCGGTTGATGTTCTGACGGAGGCCTCGTCCGCATTATACAAGGGAGAAGAGGAGGATTTCCTCTGCGTCAATCCACAGGGCGGATTTTCTATGTACGATCCTCCCAGCTGGGTAAGCAGACACTTCTGTATGCCCATCCGTTCCATATTCCCATAGTTAAGTACCTTATCTTGTGATTTTGACGCAGGAATTGCGCCGGGCCGTAAAGGATATAAACATCCCACCTCCACAACCTGAGGATCCGGAACGGTCCCTCGATCCGGCCTCCCAAGAGGATCCAGATATATCTGTGGAGCTGATCGATGGGGTATTTTACCAACCGAGCATCGACAATGCCTTGGTTGCCATTATGGCCGATTACCCCGGAATATTTCCAGACTCGCAGGTAACTGAGACCGAAGTACCAATACTTTAGAAATGATCCCTCCGTGCTTATCTTTGACCACCGTATATCAATGGTGTTTTGCAGGGGGAGCCCTTGAGGCGGAAGGCCGAACCTGCGGTGGCCAGCCAACAAGGCAAGACGGCCCAAAGAAAGCTAAAAAGAAGTGTGGTCCGGATCAAGCATCGGCAAGAACGGTATGCGTGTCGCCTTATTCCCAGGTTTTATTCCGGAAGGCATACTAACGCTCGCGCTCTTTTCAGGAAAAAGAGCGCTCGCCGGACTATATCCGGAGAGGTTGCCAATCGAGCCTCCGCCAGCCAAGCTTCAAAGCCAGGCCCAGAAGCGGAGTCAAACACTAGACTGCGTCGGACGCTCCTCCGACATAGGATGCCGACAGATTGTCCGCCACCAACTCCGAGGTGGAGAGTGCCATGAATCACAGGCACTGCCGGACAATTCTTCGTGACGCATATTTCTCCCAAGAGGCATTGGATGCCTTCAATTCGGGAGATGTGCACCTCCGTGCCGCTAAAAATGGTCTAGCCAGAGCCACGGAGCAGTATGTGAAAGACATACGGGTGAGAAAATTTGATGGTTATATATACCAAAGAGCCCCGAGACTTAAAATAGTTAGAGTAACTGATTTAAGGATCATTTATTATCTTGAGGATCTTCTGAAAAAGAATACCCAATTGTCACAGAAGCTTGAAGAGTGCAAAGCCCAACTTGAGGCCGCACAAGCCGCGACAGGGGAAGCCAAGGAGACCCCCTCTGGTAACATACGCTTTTAAAAGATAAGTATGTTATGAAGTGCGGCGTGTGTATAGATCTGACAATGACATTGCAGATGGCACCGGGGTAGATCCGGACAAGCAACAGCTCTTGCGCCGGTTAAAGGCCGGCGAGTACGTGCTTACGAGGGTGAGGCAGGAGAAAAATAATCTCCAAGATGCCAACACCCAGCTGGGTGAGGAGCTAAAGGATGTTTGTGCCCAGGTTGTCGACTCCGTTAAGGAGAATCGGTAACCGGTAGCGGCATTTTTAGTAAGTGCTTAAGCGAACTTTGAAAAAGAGTTCGGCGAGGAAGTCGACTAACGAGTTATGTCTGTAGGTATGCTCACAGCCGTCCTGCAGAGGAAATGCCGGTTATACTGGGTGACCTTCTTCGAGCTCTTACAATCGCGAAAGAGTTCGGCCGGTGATGAAAGGCGTCGCCTGTGCCTTGTGGCCATCTGTCTCCCTGCCGAAGGCCTTGGTAGCTTGCAGAGAGGCTCGAGCGCCTTGGCGGCGCTTCCGATTATGGAAGATATCGGCCTGCCGTCAAGGCGCCAGGGAGGTCTGGGCCATGGTGAAGACGCGGTACACGAAGGCTGACCCAAACCACATGGCCGAGGTCGGACCTGTGGGGCCTGATGGGAAGGAGATCGCTTTGAGCTTAGTGTACGGCGAGGTAGAATTGGCATAAAGTATTCCCAGCAGGATCAGAACTAGACAGCCTGTTAGATGGCATTGAAGAGGAATACAATCAGTCAAATTGACTATGTAATTTAAAGTGACATGTAAAATGCCTTCTAGCTGGATTGTAGATCGTTTGTCTTAGCGGACCTTTTCGCTTCAACCTTGGGACCCGATAGTCCGGAGTGTGTCCGAATACCCTCGCGGTTATATAAAAACCGGGGCATGCATGGAGACCAGGCGTAGGCTTCATTAGTGCTTTATCAGACAAGTGCCCAACTAGTTATGTTATATTACATGGTTAGTAAGAAACATCTTCCAGGGAGAATAGTTCTGTTAGGGGTTCCTTTCCCTGGGAGGCATGCCCTAAAGTGCATGTCCGGACTGCGAAGAAAGCAGAAAAACATCTGGGGGCAGATAAATGAATAGGTAAGAAATCTTCTTTTAGTTCACCGACCGAATATTCTCTTAAGAACGTTAGCTTTCGGCTTCACCCAGTCTGAGGTACACATCCGGCTGACACGACAGTAACAATCACAGAGGTGCTCCCTTTACCACCTAGCCGAACAATCGGGAACGTAGGGGTAAGCACAGGAGCCAGGCAACCCAGCTTGGCCAAAACTTAAGTCATATCGATGCATATAATGGTGAATAAAAGGTACATGCGGAAGTGTGACACATGTATTGGGCATGAAGCCCTTATAATTAAGCTTCTGTGAAAGAAGCCCCCAGGTACAATGAGCGCGGATAACGCGTCAAAGGTGTGCGAACAATACTAGAACAAAGCTTGAAAGAAAAAAGGAGGGAGAAGGAGAAAAATAGAAGACAACTAAAATGTAAAATATGGACAGTGGAAGGAGACGAACTCAGAATCCGGCGCTAGGCATCTTCGGAGACATGCTGCGTTCCATGGGTTCGGCTCGAGTCGGTTATCCGATGCATCTTGCAGACGGTACGCTCCACCGGTCAGGACTTGGTCGATGATAAAGGGACCTTCCCATTTGGGCTTTAGTTTGTCCTTTTTCTTGTTCGGCAGGCGTAGAACTAGCTCGCCAACATTGTAAGTTTTGGCCCGTACTTCTCTGCTTTGATATCTTCGAGCCTGCTATTGATAGAATGCGGAACAGGCTTTTTGCTACGTCACGCTCCTCCTCTAAGGCGTCCAAACTGTCCTGCCGATCGAGTTCGGCTTCTCTTTCTTCGTACATGCGCACGCGAGGTGAGTCATGAATTATGTCGCAGGGCAGAACTGCCTCTGCGCCGTATACCATAAAGAATGGTGTGAATCCGGTCATGCGATTCGGAGTGGTCCGCAGCCCCCAGAGTATGGAGTCGAGCTCCTCTACCCAGGGCGTGTTAGATTCCTTGAGGGACCGCACTAATCTGGGTTTGATGCCGCTCATAATTAGACCATTTGCTCGCTCAACTTGACCGTTAGTTTGAGGGTGATAGACTGAGGCGTAGTCGAGCTTAATGCCCATGTTTTTGCACCAGAGTTTGACCTCGTCGGCCGTAAAGTTCATGCCGTTATCAGTGATGATGCTGTCGGGGACACCGTAACGGTGTACGACCCCTGATATGAAGTCTATCACCGGTCCGGATTCGGCCGCCTTGACAGGCTTGGCCTCTATCCATTTGGTGAATTTATCCACCATGACCAGAGGGTATTTTTGCTTGTGGGTTCCCCTTTAAGGGGTCCGACCATGTCAAGCCCCCAGACCGCGAAGGGCCAGGTGATGGTATAGTTTTGAGGGCGGTGGGTGGCATGTGGCTTTGATTAGCAAAGAGCTGGCATCCGACGCATCGTTGGACTAAGTCCTGAGCATCTGCCCGGGCCGTCGGCCAATAAAATCCTGTACGGAAGGCCTTGCCTACAAGGGCCCGGGATGCGGCGTGGTGCCCGCCGAGTCCGGCATGTATTTCAGCCAGAAGATTCCGCCCTTCTTCTTCGGAGATACACCTTTGAAGGACTCCGGTTGTGCTTTTCTTATAAAGCTCTCCCTCATGGACTTTGTAGGCTTTAGATCGCCGCACTATGCAGCGGGCCTCATTTTGGTCCTCGGGGAGTTCCTGCCTTGTTAGGTAGGCTAGGAATGGTTCTGTCCATGGGGCAATGACTATCATTATTACGTGGGCTGAGGATGTTATTTCATTGGTAGAACCATCGACTGTGTCAGAATATTCGGTTTGGGACAGTGCGGTTAGGTCCGGATTGTTATTTCTGGACTCTCCCTCCCATAATACGGATGGCTTGAACAGCCTCTCTAGGAAGATGTTGGGGGACAGCATCGCGCTTCTTGTTGATGCGCTAACACGTCTGCTGCCTGGTTGTTGTCCCGGGCAATATGGTGAAATTCGAGCCCCTCAAACCGAGCTGACATTTTTAGGACGGCGTTGCGGTAGGCTGCCATTTTCGGATCCTTGGCATCAAAGTCTCCATTTATTTGTGATATCGCGAGGTTCGAATCCCCGCGCACTGCTAGGTGTTGAATGCCCATGGAGACTGTCATCCGGGGACCATGCAGAAGGGCCTCGTATTCGGCTGCGTTGTTGGAGTCCGTATACATTATCTGGAGTACGTATTGAACTGTATCTCCGGTTGGGGACGTCAGAACGAGCCAGCTCAGTGCCAGCCAACATTTTGGAGCCGTCGAAGTGCATTATCCAGTTGGAATATGCGCCCGTACTATTTAGGGAGTTCCCGGTCCATTCGGCGACGAAGTCGGCCAAAACTTGCGACTTAATAGCTCTCTGTGGCTTATAGGTTATGTCGAACGGGAGGATCTCAATGGCCCATTTGGCAATCCGGCCCGTCGTGTCGCGGTTTTTTATAATGTCGTTAAGGGGTACTTCGGAGGCTACTGTTATTAAACACTCTTGAAAGTAGTGTCGCAGCTTCCGGGATGCCATAAACACCGCGCACGCTATCTTTTGATAACGTGGGTACCGTGACTTGCATGGAGTTAGGATAGTGGACACATAGTAAACTGGTTTTTGAAGAGGGAACTTGTGTCCCTCCGTTTCTCGTTCGACAACGAGCACCGCGCTTACAACTTGATGAGTTGCCGCGATGTATAATAGCACTGGTTCGCCCATGTTGGGCGCGGCCAGGATCGGGTTTGTTGCCAATATGGCTTTTATATCTTCGAGTCCGGCCGTGGCAGCATCCGTCCACTCGAAGTGTTCGGTGCATCGGAGGAGGCGATAAAGGGGTAATGCCTTGTCTCCCTCAACTACCAATCTAGTTGGCCAAACCAAATGGATAATTCAAAGGGACTTGCAAAGATAACTCAATCACACATAAAAGAATTCAGAGAAGATTCAAATGTTGCTCATAGATAATCTTGATCATAAACCCACAATTCATCGATCTCAACAAACACACCGCAATAATAAGATTACATCGAATAGATCTCCATGAGAGAGGGGAGAACATTGTATTGAGATCCAAAAAGAGAGAAGAAGCCATCTAGCTACTAACTATGGACCCAAAGGTCTGAGGTAAACTACTCACACTTCATCGGAGAGGCTATGATGATGATGTAGAAGCCCTCGGTGGTGGAATCCCCTTCGGTGAACTCAAACAGGCCCCAAGATGGGATCTCGTGGATCTGAGAAAGTTCTTGGCGGTGGAATTATGTTTTTGGCTCCGTATCTGATCTGTTGGGGGTATGTAGGTATACATAGGAGGAAGAAGTACATCAGTGGAGCTTCGAGGGGCCCACGAGGCAGGAGGGTGCGCCCTGGGGGGGGGGGGCGCCCTCCACCCTCGTGACCGCCTCGTGGCTTTCTTGACAGAGGGTCCAAGTCTCCTGGGTCTTATCTGATAAGAAAATAATGTTCCCGAAGATTTCATTCCGTTTGGACTCCGTTTGATATTCCGCTTTCTTGAAACAATGAAATAGGCAAAAAACAACAATTAAGGAAATTCTGGGCCTCCGGTTAATAGGTTAGTCCCAAAAGTAATATAAAAGTGGAAAATAAAGCCCAATATAGTCCAAAACAATAGATAATATATCATGGAGCAATCAAAAATTATAGATACGTTGGAGTTGTATCGTGCATCCCCAAGCTTAATTCCTGCCGTCCTCGAGTAGGTAAATGATAAAAGAGAATTTTTGATGCGGAGTGCTACTTGGCATAATTTCAATGTAACTCTTCTTAATTGTGGTACGAATATTCAGATCCGAAAGATTCAAGACAAAAGTTCATATTGACATAAAAATAATAATACTTCAAGCGTACTAACTAAGCAATTATGTCTTCTCAAAATAATAGTTTAGTCATGTTCCATTTTCGTCACACAAGAATGCTCTCATCATGCACAACCCCGATGACAAGCCAAGCAATTGTTTCATACTTTAGTAATCTCAAACCTATAAACTTTCACGCAATACATGAGCGTGAGCCATGGACATAGCACTATGGGTGGAATAGAATATAATGACGGGGTTATGTGGAGAAGACAAAAAGGAGAAGGTCTCACATCAACGAGGCTAATCAACGGGCTATGGAGATGCCCATCAATTGATGTTAATGCAAGGAGTAGGGATTGCCATGCAACGGATGCACTAGAGCTATAAATGTATGAAAGCTCAACAAAAGAAACTAAGTGGGTTTGCATCCAACTTGCTTGCTCCACGAAGACCTAGGGCATTTGAGGAAGCCCATCGTTGGAATATACAAGCCAAGTTCTATAATGAAAAATTCCCACTAGTATATGAAAGTGAGAACATATGAAACTCTCTATATGAAAAACATGGTGCTACTTTCAAGCACAATATATGAGACTCGCTATATGAAGAACATGGTGCTACTTTGAAGCACAATATATGAGACTCGCTATATGAAGAACATGGTGCTACTTTGAAGCACAAGTGTGGAAAAAGAGATAGTAACATTGCCCCTTTTTATTTCTTTTTTTTTGCCTTTTTTTCTTTGGCCTTTCTATTTTTTTGGGACAATGCTCTAGAAAATGATGATCATCACACTTCTATTTATTTACAACTCAATGATTACAACTCGATACTAGAACAAAGTATGACTCTATATGAATGCCTTCGGCGGTGTACCGGGATATGCAATAAACCAAGAGTGACATGTATGAAAGAATTATGAATGGTGGCTTTGCCACAAATACTATGTCAACTACATGATCATGCTAAGCAATATGACAATGATGAATGTGTCATGAAGAACGGTATGATGGAAAGTTGCATGGCAATATATCTCGGAATGGCTATGGAAATGCCATAATAGGTAGGTATGGTGGCTGTTTTGAGGAAGATATAAGGAGGTTTTTGTGTGAAAGAGCGTATCATATCACGGGGTTTGGATGCACCGGTGAAGTTTGCACCAACTCTCAATGTGAGAAAGGGCAATGCACAGTACCGAAGAGGCCAGCAATGATGGAAGGGTAAGAGTGCGTATAATCCATGGACTCAACATTAGTCATAAAGAACTCACGTACTTATTGCAAAAATCTAAAAGCCATCAAAAACCAAAGCACTACGCGCATGCTCCTAGGGGGATAGATTGGTAGGAAAAGACCATCGCTCGTCCCCGACCGCCACTCATAAGGAGGACAATCAAATAACACCTCATGTTTCAAATTTGTTACATAACGTTTACCATACGTGCATGCTACGGGACTTGCAAACTTAAACACAAGCATTTCTCAAATTCACAACTACTCAATTAGCACGACTTTGATATTATCACCTCCATATCTCAAAACAATTATCAAGCATCAAACTTTTCTTAGCGTTCAACTCACTCAAAATAAAGTTTTACAAATCTTGAATACCAAGCATACTATTATTAAGCAAATTACCATGCTATTTAAGACTCTCAAAATAATCTAAGTGAAGCATGAGAGATCAATAGTTTCTTTAAAACAAATCCACCACCGCGCTCTAAAAGATATAAGTGAAGTACTAGAGCAAAACTATAAAGCTCAAAAGATATAAGTGAAGCACATAGAGCAAAACTATAAAGCTCAAAAGAGATAAGTGAAGCACATGGAGTATTCTAACAAATTCCAATTCATGTATGGCTCTCTCAAAAGGTGTGTACAGTAAGGATGATTTTGGTAAACTAACAAGCAAATACGCAAATAATACAAGACGCTCCAATCAAAACACATATCATGTGGTGAATAAAAATATAGCTCCAAGTAAAGTTACCGATGGAAGTGGACGAAAGAGGGGATGCCTTCGAGGCATCCCCAAGCTTTGAATTTTGGTGTCCTTGGATTATATTGGGGTGCCATGGGCATCCCCAAGCTTAGGCTCTGCCACTCCTTGTTCCATAATCCATCAAAAGATTTCACCCAAAACTTGAAAACTTCACAACACAAAACTCAACAGAAATCTCGTAAAGCTCCGTTTATGAAAAGAAAACAAAAACCACTTCAAGGTACTGTAATGAACTCATTCTTTATTTATATTGGTGTTAAACCTACTGTATTCCAACTTCTCTATGGACCATAAACTATTTTACTAGCCATAGATTCATCAAAATAAGCAAACAACACACGAAAAACAGAATCTGTCAAAAACAGAACAATCTGTAGTAATCTGTAACTAATGCAAACTTCTGGAACTCGAAAAATTCAGCCAAAATAGGACAACCTAGGCAATTTGTTTATTGATCAGCAGCAATTGTAATCACTATTTTATCACGTTATGGTGATTTTTAACAATTGTTTTTGTGAACCGAAAGTTTCTGGAATTTACAGCAAGATCAAATAACTATTATCCAAGAAGATCCTATAGGTTTAACTTGGCACAAACACTAATTAAAACATAAAACCACATATAAACATAAGGAAGATGGATTATTTATTACTAAGCAGCAAGGAAAAATATTGGGTTGTCTCCCAACAAGCGCTTTTCTTTAAAGCCTTTTTAGCTAGGCATTGAGATTTCAATGATGCTCACAAGAAAGACAATAATTGAGGCACAAAGAGAGCATCATAAAACATGTGACAAACACACTTAAGTCTAACATACTTCCTATGCATAGGCATATTATAGGCAAACAAATTATCGTAGCAAGCAAAAACTAGCATATGCAAGGAAGCAGAAAGGAACAATAGCAATCTCAACATAACGAGAGGTAATTTAGTAACATGAAAATTTATATAACTATATTTTCCTCTCTCATAGTAATTACATGTAGGATCATAAGAAAATTCAACAATATAGCTATCACATAACATATTCTCAACACGACCCACATGCATGCGAAGTTGACACTCTTCCAAAATAGTGGGATTATCATTAACTAAAGTCATGATTTCTCCAAGCCCACTTTTATCAAAAATTTCACAAGATTGAATGTTATCCAAATATGTGGGATCTAAAGTTGACACTCTTCCAAACCCACTTTCAATATTATTGCAAACACTATTATCAATCTTATATTCATCATGGGGCTTAAATAAATTTTTAAGATCATAAGAAGAATCTCCTCAATCATGACTATTGGACATAGCAAGACTAGCATCCCCAAGCTTAGGGTTTTGCAAATTATTAGCATAATTTACATCAATAGAATTTACAATAAAATCATTGCAATCATGATTTTTATTCAAAGATCTATTGTGAAGCACTTCATCACAATTTTCAGATTTACGGAACTCAGGCAAAAGCTTATAAAGATAATCTAGTGCATCCAAATCACTAGGAATTGGTTCATCATAATTGGATCTCTTAAAAAGATTGGCAAGCAGATGAGATCCATAGATATTAGCTTCTCTGTTTAGGAATAAACACTCAACTATTTCAACCAAGCGAGAAAACGAGCCAAGAAAGACATAAAGGCGAATGGAAAAGTGAGGGCGAATAAAACGGCAAGGGTGAAGTGGGGGAGAGGAAAACGAGAGGCAAATGGCAAATAAAGTAATGCGAGAGACAAGGGATTGTGATGGGTACTTGGTATGTTGACTTTTGCATAGACTCCTTGGCAACGGCGCCAGAAATCCTTCTTGCTACGTCATGAGCTTGCGTTGGTTTTCCCCGAAGAGGAGAGGATGATGCAGTAGAGTAGCGTAAGTATTTCCCTCCGTTTTTGAGAACCAAGGTATCAATCCAGTAGGAGGCCACGCGCAAGTCCCTCGTACCTACACAAAACAAATAGCTCCTCGCAACCAATGCGAATAGGGGTTGTCAATCCCTTCACGGTCACTTACGAGAGTGAGATCTGATAGAGATGATAGATAATATTTTTGGTATTTTTGATATAAAGATGCAAAGAAAAATAAAAAGGCAAAGTAAAGAGCAAAGCAATAATAAAGCGTAGGAAGATTAATATGATGAAAATAGACCCGGGGGCCATAGATTTCACTAGTGGCTTCTCTCAAGAGCATAAGTATTTTACGGTGGGTGAGCAATTCTTTGTTGAGCAATTGATGTAATTGAGCATAGTTATGAGAGTATCTAGGTATGATCATGTGTATAGGCATCACGCCCGAGACGAGTAGACCGACTCTGCTGCATCTACTACTATTACTCCACTCATCGACCGCTATCCAAAGATGCATCTAGAGTATTAAGTTAATGAAAACAGAGTAACGCTTTAAGCAAGATGACATGATGTAGAGGAATAAATTCATGCAATATGATAAATACCCCATCTTGTTATCCTCGATGGCAACAATACAATACGTGCCTTGCAACCCTTTCTGTCACTAGGTAAGGACACCGCAAGATTGAACCCAAAGCTAAACACTTCTTCCATTGCAAGAACTACCAATCTAGTTGGCGAAACCAAACGGATAATTCGAAGAGACTTGCAACGATAACTCAATCGTACATAAAAGAATTCAGATAAGATTCAAATATTGCTCATAGATAATCTTGATCATAAACCCACAATTCATCGGTCTCAACAAACACACCGCAAAAAGAAGATTACATCGAATAGATCTCCACGAGAGAGGGGGAGAACATTGTATTGAGGTCCAAAAAGGGAGAAGAAGCCATCTAGCTACTAACTATGGACCCGAAGGTCTGAGGTAAACTACTCACACTTCATCGGAGAGGCTATGATGATGATGTAGAAGCCCTCCGTGGTGTAATCCCTTCCGGCAGAGCTCCAGAACAGGCCCCAAGATGGGATCTCGTGGATACAGAAAGTTGCGAAGGTGGAATTAGGTTTTGGCTCGATGTCGATCTGTTGAAGTGCGTAATGAGGTATATATAGGAGGAAGAAGTACGTCGGTGGAGCTTGAGGGCCCACGAGGCGGGCGCGCCCTAGGTGGGGCGCCCTCCACCCTCGTGTGACCGTCTCGTGGCTTTCTTGACGGAGGGTCCAAGTCTCCGGTCTTATCGATGAGAAAATCACGTTCGAAGATTTCATTCCGTTTGGACTCCGTTCGATATTCCGCTTTCTTGAAACACCGAAATAGGCAAAAAACATCAATTCAGGGTTGGGCCTGCGGTTAATAGGTTAGTCCCAAAAGTAATATAAAAGTGGAAAATAAAGCCCAATATATCCAAAACAATAGATAATATAGCATGGAGCAATCAAAAATTATAGATACGTTGGAGACGTATCGGCCACAAGACGCTGGGCCAAGCCGTGGTCGCGCGGCGGAGGGCGGCTGGGGAGCCGGCGATCTCCTTCTGCTCGCTCCTGCGAGAGTACGTCCTAGAGAGCTTTGGAGCGCCGAGCGGAGCCACCGATGTCCTTCGCTCGCCTCGCGATAAAGACGTCTAAGAGATCTTTGGAGTGCGGAGGCCACGGTTGGAGTGGTGCCAATGTAGAAGGAAGGGACTGGAGGAGAATGAGTGTGGGTCTTTGGCTATGGCTGGGAGCTGGGGCTCAAGTTAATATAGCGGGCGAATGGCAATGAGCCGCGGCAGACGGATGGACGGCTGGCAGCGGAGTAGGTTCGTCGGCAGCCGTGGCATAATTAACGCGGAGCAGTCGCTTGCACTGGGATGCCGCGCAGGTGGTGCTCTCTCGGCCGGCGCGCTGCTGCAATGCCGGCGCCAGTGAGAGGTCGCGTCGGGCGTGAATGCGGACGCTGCTTCAGTGACTTAACCGCAGGTGCGTTGTCTCACTAACATGTGGGCCCAACGGGCATCAGGCCCGCATGTCAGTGACACACCAACTGCACTGCAGATTAAGGATGGTGAATGCGGCATTGACGTTCGGAGAGACGGTGATCGCTTTCAGGCGGAAGCGCCACTAGCGATGGAAGGGGTTTCGTAGGCCAGGCGGTCGACGCCGGGCGTGGTGGTAAAATTTGAACTCATGGATGACGAGCCTTTGAAGCGATCACGCACGTATTGACAACCAGGCGTCCATGCAACCACTCTTGTCGCCAGCTAGCATTCGATGACCACCATTAGACACCACACAACCATACATAACTTATGAATAATGGGCGAATCGATCAGACACACACTGCGTGCAAAGTGGCACTATGATCGGTTGCTCACGATAGTACATACTCCGCACCATAGTACCCTCTCTAGCTAGGCTGTTTTATAGATTGTCGTTGTGATGGACGATATACATGAGCAAGGCGCCGAGTCACGAGTGTGACCATTGGTGTTGAGCGGTGAATACATGCTCGGTGTTCGCGGAGGCCTCCAAAGAAACGTCTAAACAAAGTAATGTCAATGCACGCATAATTTTGGTTTTTATTTCTTTCTTCACCGATGTGTCGGCCCGCATAGATAGATAGATAAAGAACATGAGCTGATGAGGCGATGCGGACTATTTGACTGGTCAACCGGACAAATCACGGAGCTATACGCTGAGCCGTTGATCAGATAATCACCATATCTCGTATACAATGATCAAAGTGAGCTATCAAGACAAGTTCGATGACCACCAATGCATTTTACTCGGTAATAAATGAACAGGATTGAAGGGGAATCCAAATTTGCTTCGTCTTCTATCCTTGAGCTCTTGACAAACCAATGCACTATACGGTTGTCTGGCCACTCCACCCCAGAGCTCTCACCAAACATCGTTCATGCCACCGCGCCGCACACTAACCGGTAAGGCAGCGATGGCATCCCGCCGCGCCGAGTTCCTCGCCGCCCACGTCCACATGCAAAATGGTAGGGAAGCGATGGCATCTCGCCGTGCCGAGTTCGTCGCCGCTCGCGACCTCACAACTATGTGGGTGGAATTTGAAGATGCCAAGGCCGAATGGGCGGTAGAGCAAGAGGCGGCCAAAGCCGCACAGAGGGAGCGGAACAGTCAGAAAGCACTCAAGACAAGAGAGGCCTGCCGCCGCAAGAAAGAAAGAAAAGGACGCACGCCAAGGCGGAGAGGTCATGGAGATTCAAGCATGGGGGTCTCGCCGACAAAGCCGGGAAGGAGAACGACGGCGTCTGGCCAGCATGTGAGAAGTAGTAGTACCAGTAGTAGTGTGTGTGTTTGTGTCTGAGTACGAGCATGTACCAATACTAGTACTAGTTACTACTATAGTTTTTAGAGCAAATTACCAGTACATTAGCCTAGACTAAATGAAAAAATTCCTATCCTAAGCATCAAATGGCATCTCTTTCTCTATAGGAATTGAGATGCATGTCATCTCACTTCCTATGATTTTCATATTTCTATCCTATGAACGAAAGGAGGCCTCTGTTGGAGTAACTCACGAGCTAGCAAGATCGCTGGTACAGTAGTTTTCTTCAAGAAGCGGAATTCAACGAAGTCATGATGGTTTCTTCGTCCGAGCAACTTCAAAGTGGGAAGTGGGCCTATGATTTGTCAGCTCATTATTCATTGTTACTACGGCGCGACGACCTGGGTGACTCCCTTGGAGTTCTGCGTGCATCGCAAGTGGACTAGGATGGTCGACGTCCCACATGTTGGCGAACGGAAGTATTCTTTCCGATATCGAGGAGCAAGGAAACCGCGTGGTATAGTATCACTGCTGATTGGTTCGCAAAAAATAGTATCACCGTGGATTTATAATTATTTTTATTTCGATGAATGCTAGCGTTTCAACTCTTATGACGAAGGGTGCCAAACACGACGCGTCTTGGATTTCCCACACGCCGAAAGGAGTGAGACATGAACAGCGTGGAAGAGCCCAAACAGAAAAAAACAGCGTGGTAGAGCGTCTCCACTTCTTCCACTTCTGGGTCGGATACCACACGTAGTAGTACTTAGTGGTATGAACAATACAAAGTGCGACCTGGAGAAAAAGACACGTCTAGTTGGAAGGTCTCGGGGCATACATGTAAACAAATATAAAAGTTAATATGTGCCTCCAACTAATATAGTAGTAGTAGAGTACTTAGGCACGCATCTCCATAACATCATCATGCATTGCACGTACAACATTTAGTGGTAGTACGTAGTAAGAGACAAATGCCGCCTAAGAGTTCCCTTCTCGACCTACTTTTGGGTGTTTGGTAGAGTGTGTGGAGGGTGCATGAGTCCACACTAGTTTAGGACAAATACACTAGAAGCATGCATGAAGAGAGCATGCATGAAGAGGGGTGTTGAGTTGAGCATGCATGAAGAGGGAACAACTATGCTGAGTCGAGAACACAACCAATCACACCCTATATGCCACGCATGTTCATACCATTTGTGCCTTTCTACTTCACTTCATCGCGCTTACATTACTCAGTTCAGACGTCCCACCTCGGGTACATGTCCGTCTCGTAGTTCCAGTCCCATGTGTTCTTCATGTAGATGGAACAATCCTTGCATAACACGTGCACCTTGATGTCTCACGTGTTGGCAAAAGGATGAACAAAGCTCATGTAAAAAAAATAGAGTGGAAGAACATAGATTCCGGATCATCGTGGTGGAGCGTCTGCACTCATAATATTTAATATTATTCAGCGATATAAAATTAACCAATCATCTCCACAGTGGACAGGAAGAGTACGAAACACGGCAGCCCAGTGTAGTTACATCATACTAGTACATGGCTAACCCACGCTATCACCATATTTCTTGGCTTCCGTGCGACACCTATCTCTAGTAATCCAAAGCTCAGACGCTTCTCCTCCTCATCTCTATCAAAGTGCGCGGCGGTGGCGTTTCGCCGCCTATTGACGTCGGTTAACTATCACATGTTAGCGACATGCCAAGATCATTCTAAAAAATTCCTTTCACGTTCCGCTTTCAAAAAGAAAAATCCTTTCACGCATTTAATTTGCCTGTATGCTTTGAGCAACTTGCATGTCCTATACTGCTCCTGTTTGATACTCTAACTTAGCTAGAGGTTAGACTAACTCATGACTAACTATGAACTAATTGTAGCCAAAGAGGTGTTTGGGTGACAGGGTTAGATTGACAATAAATGCACTTGATGGAGAGAGAGAAGTGATTTTTCAGTGGTCCCAATGAGAACTATCTCCAGTTAGCACCTCTTGGGTGGGATAGTTTTTTTTGGTGGGTTCGGTGCAACTTGCTCCAATGTAAACCCTCATGCTTGGATACTTTAGGGATATTTGAGCCCCAACTAGCTCAAACTAACTCTAACCCATGGATCCAAACAGGGCCTATGGCGATCTCGACGCCGGAGCAACAAGGTTCCGTGAAGCGGCGCGCTCTCTCGTCGTCGCGCCACTTCAAAGCCGGGCGCCAGTGAGAGGTCGCCTCTGCTCGCCGGGCATTAATGCGGCACTAACGCTCGTGGCGATGCTGACCGCTTTCACGCGGAAGCGTATACCGGCAAGGAGTATAGGTTTTGACCCGCTTGTGTAGTAATCTTGGTAGTTTGCAAAACTACTCCATTATTGCACTCGCTTTCCTAAGAAATTGTGGTAAAACGTTACTCCACAGCCCGCTTCCCTTCTCCTTCCTCTTCCACCGCTCACAAGACGTCCGCAGGAAGCGACCGTCAACCCTTATATAGGAGTGCTAGCACAAAAGATGCATGCATGACCACTAAAATTTCCATATTAAAGCGCCTCTCCGGGGAGTATGGCGTATGTTGTTACCTTCGCCGCCCATGGCTACCGGGCGACGGCGACTGAGAAGAGGTCATGGAGGGGAATGAATGCAGCTACTGTTTGGGTTCGCCTTCGGCTTAAATAAATGCTAAAGCATCACGTGTACCCGCGGGTGCACAAATTGTAACATACTCGTGTCTGCTTAAGTGGGTCATGTAACTGGTGTGTGTGTGTGAGAGATTCTGAGAGACAGAGTGCATGTGTGTGACTCTACTCTTCGGACATGTACTCAACCTTTTGCATCGGGATATAAGTATAATGGTATTTACTTTAGCTAGTGATTTACGTGGCCATGTTAACGTGGTTGTGTCAAAAAATGTCACTTCCTGCTCGTGATTTGCGTTATATAATTACAAGCAAGATTCTTGTGCATTGCACGGAACATCAATATGCATTTTTTTACAAAACACCTGTTGTGATTGACCCATGTAGGAGTAATCCCATGTGTAAAAACTAATGATATCTCGAGAATTTTATCAGAAAACTGGTATCTCGAGAATGTCATCGAAAAAATGAAAGATGAGAGATAAGGCGAGGAGGAGGAGCGTGGTGGTGACTGGTGGTCGGAATGGGCGGAGGCATGGGGATGGATTTGCACCGGGCAAAGTGCATGGCCACCATGCATGCTAGATTGTTCCAGAGACTTATTCCTTTTTTAATTGCTGAGCAATGAGGTTGCGGGAGATAATGATGTGGAGAGAGTGCGGGTATCTTTTGTAAAATTATCATAGTTTGCTTTCAAACCGTCAGATATAGATCATACGGTCTGTATTACAAGATGGCAGGCACACCATCATCGCCAACTTGTTTTTTTATAAGGGTACAGATGATAAGTTTGCTGACTACTAAAGTAAAGTGGAATTTGTCCATGTTATGCAAGTAAATAAAGATGATTGTTTATCATACGGGTAAGGTTGGATGAAGGGTGGTAGGAACAAATGCTCCCCCTAGAGCATGTGTGTGAGAGATGGAGTCTTAGTGTGTGTGTGTGTGTGAGAGAGAGAGAGAGTGAGAGAGAGAGAGAGAGAGAGGAGAGAAAGAGACGGAGTCTTAGTTTGTGTGTGTGTGTGAGAGAGAGAGATGGAGTCTAAGTGTGTGTGTGTGGGAGGGGGGGGGGTGCGTGCGTGTGTGTGTGTGTGAGAGAGAGATATGGAGTCTTAGTGTGTGTGTGTGGGGGGGGGGGTGTGCGTGCGTGCGTGTGTGTGTGTGTGTGTGTGCGTGTGTGTGTGTGTCGCGTGGTCCTCTATGGCAGATGTAATTTAAGTGTGCATGGATTCATCATAGAGAGGTGATGTGTATGGCAGAGGCCACCAACGATGGGGTGCGAGAGAAAATGCCCAGAGAGAGGGAAGAGAAGGTGCGTCTGGCGTGAGAGGAGTCGACATCGAGAGAACGTGTTTGTTCGAGAGACACAGAGGCTATATATCGATGGTGCATATGTAGGCGGGAATTAAACAAAGGGATGGTCTTATTGGTTTCGGGGATATAGGGGAAGAGTGAGAGGCGCAGGCGGGGGTAGCTAGAAGGAGATTGTTAAGTGTGAGTGTGTGTTTTACCCATCCAGGCGGAAGTTATGTGCACAAAAGAGGAGAACGATTCGATGTGGCGTTAGGATTGAGGGTAATTAACTACGTATGGAGACATAAAGACCTTGAATGTGCATGCGTGAGAGGTATACATGTATACGTGGGATGTGTGTGTGCGTGCGCGCATGATCGAGATAAAAGAAAGAAGATATAAGTCATAAGATTAATGACGTTGGAGAGAAGGATCGGTATGACAATATGCATGCATGTGAGAATGCAGGGAAGAAGGCCCGACAATTGAGCATGTGTTTTTGTCTTTAAGAGATAGTGGCGTGGGCTGGAGCAAGCATCTATGGCGAGCAAGGGGGTGAGGCGCAACGATTGTGCAAAAGAGATCAACCTATAAATGCATATGTATGGAGAGACATATATAGTGTGGGTGATAGGAAGCAAGACTCTGTGCGAGAAAGAAATGTTGACGGAGAAACTACAGATAGATACAGAGATGGAGATGCTAGCTAGAGGGACATCCGCTAGTTTGGGTGTTGGAGATGACCGCCGGGTGGTTCAAAGGGTGAAGTTATATATGTGTGTGAGAGGGCACTTGACTGCATGTAGAGAGAAACATATGTAGTGTGCGTGATAGGAATCAAGAGTGAGGGCGAGAAAGAAGGTTGATGGAGAAACAGATAAATAGCAAGATAAAGATGCTAGCTAGTGTGCGTTAGAGATAGGAGTCGAGTGGATCATAAGGCTGGGTTATGTGTGTGGGTGTGAGAGAGATAGAGAGAGGGTGCATGTGAGTCACATACAAACAGATATCAGAGAGAAATGAGATCCAGAGAGATGGAGTTTTGTGTCTGCGAGAGAGAAAGATATTTCACAACGAGAGTGATAGTTAGAGAGACATATGAGGAACGCAAGATATCTCTAGGGAGAGAGGGTGTGTGTGTGAGCGACATACAAGAGAACAATGGAGAAATATGAGACCACGGGAGACAGAGTTGGTGTTTGTGTGTGAGAAAGAGATATTGAAGAGGAAGAGTCGAGGGTTCTCATACCTAAGGAGCGAAAGACATCTTCAGATGAGGGGTGTGCGAGTGGCACACATGGGAATAGTAGAGAGAAATGAGACCCCGGAGACAAAGTTTTGTGTTTGTGTGAGAGAAAGAGATTCCACATGGAGAATCATAGTTAGAGACACATAGCAGGGAGCGAGATATACTTAGAGAGAGATAGAGTGATGAAGGTCGAGGGAGAGAGTACCACAAGCAGGTGTTACGAAGAAAAAAGATCATTGTCGACATACAGGTAGCACGAGAGATACCTGAGAGACGATGAACGCGTATAGGTACAGAGAGATCGTCCTGTATAAGCATGAGTGATAGCTATATGAGAAGAATATCTGGATTAAAGGGGATTCAAATATTTAAACTGGAGATCACGACATCGATAATCCCATAACGCAAATTGGTGTATCAAACATGCATATTCATTTGAATTTGGGCACACGTGTAATGTTATATAGTTTATCAATATTGGTGATCCATAGATTCTTCAATTACAAACAATGCATGGTTTATAAGCAATTATTGTCTAAACGGGATTACACTATATGTTATGTGTGTGAAACACATTATACATGTTTGAGAAGTTAAAAACCCGCATGAAACACACATTAATTGGAGACAGTTAGCGAGGAATGCATACATTGGATTTCAACATAAAGTGGTTTCAAATATTTGAAAATCCAAATTGTTGGATACAACCTCATGAATCTGAGATCATGCCATTTGTAAACCATATTTATGTACAAATGGTGTTGTGCTTTTGAAAGTATATATAAAAAATGATGTATATAGAATGTAATTCCAATTCAAAATGGATCCCGCCCGAAAAAAAATCTCTACTCTTATAAAAATCTGTGTTGTTGATGATGGTGTGCCTGCATTCCTGCAATATGGACTGTCTGTTCTATATCTCGACGGATAGAAAGCAAACTATGACAATTTTGCTAAAAGATACCCGCACCACTCTCCACATTTGCAGATAAGGACTTCCCTCGTTCATCTTCGTCTCCCACAAGATAAACAACTCGTATAAATGCATCTTGATGTTCCATGCAACGCATGGGCCTCTTGCTAGTAGAATACAAACGGGATTCGAATTTAGTTGGCACGGTAAATGTGCACTCTGCAAAATTTGAACGAAGCGGGGAAAGTCATAGTAACCGCCTGAAACCAAAATCTGCGAGATGGAAATCACTACTGCCTATCCCTGCCACACAAACCCTATCTGTTGGATTTCTATAGGTTTCGATAGGGGTAGGTTTGTAATTTCACCCAAACGTGACGTAACCGCCTCTCACCCGGATTCATACAGGTGGGCGCCAAAACACAGTGTGTCCTCGGCCGAAATCGACTCCCTCCCCGATTCATATTCATACACGGTGGGCACCAAAAACAAACTCTCGTTGGCAAATATTCGATGTATGCGAGATTACCGTCCTATCCCCAACCGACTAATGTTGCTGTGATGTAGTAGAAATTTGAAACGGGGGCTAACTTTGTAAATTTCCTCGCATTTGAGACAAGCGCCTACTGAATACATGGTTCCCCCTTCCTCTCTACCTCCCTTTTTCCCATTCAGACTCCGTGGGCGCAAAACACCCTCTCCACCCTACCCTCCTCCGTCCGCCGTCGCCACCCCATCCACCACCGTCCTCCTCCACCATGCAAGCCGATACCCGACGCCGCCGTCCATTACAAGAGATCGACCTCTCTCATCCACGCCTTGACCGGGATCCTTGCATCCCGTCCTCTCGCTTCATCCCCGCCGTCGTCCACCTTGCGGGCGCCGCTCTACGACCGTCTTCGCCCACCGTGCTCGCCGCCACCGTCTACCCTCCTAGATCTGCTTCCACGCCGTCCGACAAACTATCGCTATCATAGCACCGTCAAATTCTCAGCAGACAGACACGGCGTCGCACCAGAGGCGGTACTCTTTTGTATCTGCTCAACTTATTTATCGCAGCAAGAAAATAGATCGCCACTGCTTTACTCTGATTTCTTGTCTTGGTTGCAAAGTTGCCTTTGTCCGGTTTGCACCTTTAGATCCGCCATGGCACATTCAACACTATACTCCCAATGCTTATGGTTTCCCCTTTTATATTCCACACTAGTTAAATCATAGTAGACTAAATTTCAAAATGGGGTCAGTCGATTTTTTGGAGCTCGCCGGAGTTCGCCGGTGCGGTCGAAGGGGCTCGGGTGGTTGTGGGGCCTCGCCGAACGAAGAAAACTCGCCGCGGGTGGGGGTTGGGCCGCGGGTGGGGGGTGGGGTGGCGGAGAACACAGTGGGTGGGGGCGGTGGTCCGCCTATGGCCCGTGTGTGGTGTTCTGTATGGAAGAATCGAGACGAGGAAGAAGAAGGGTTAGAGACGAGGGATCTTCATCCAACACTTTGAAATGGTCGAGAGACAGCTGGGAGTTGCATTCTTAATGCGCTCTGGTTCATCATGTGTGGGCACTGCGCAACCAACATTTTATTATCCAAAATCTGCTTGCTCTTGTTTACCATGTTCGATAGAGCTGGCCTGTACGTGATCGATAGGCTTTTCGCCATTAGCGGCAATACAACGCTCAGTATTTTCAAGCCGCCCACTTTCCGATTTATATATCGTGGTTATGTATGCACTTCGTTATGTACACTATGATCTTCCTAGTTGTTGTGTGCTCTTGTTATCATGGTTTGGCAATAAACTCTCTATACAGTATATTATGAACCTATCATCTGCCAACTATCCTTACTTTTGGAGCCTATTTTTTTGTGTACTTGTGCCAGATTATATAAATGCACGCACCATATTACAGCACACATGAGTTCTCTCATCAGAATCCAGTGATAGCACATAAGTGTTTACAGGGGCGCCCCTATATTAGAATATCATATGCATTACAAAGATAATCTCACAACTATTTATGTTCTCATGGTTCTCAGATATTATACGCAATTACAGTGAATATCAGAATCCGCGCATCAGAAGAATATTGTGGAACACTGCAATGACTTACAAAATTGGCACCAAGACATTGAGTGCCATTCTGGAAGCAATGAAACTCATACACTCCCCACCTGTTGATTCTTGTTCAGAATATCATCCTAATGACTATTCTAACCTCGAGGAGTCAAAGGCAGATGGCCTGCATCTTGTTCACCCATCAAGGTGCCTGTTCTAATTTGGCAAGGTTTTATTGATTGCGCGTATCCTGCATATGTTGTCTTGCATTTCTTCTACTTTGTTGCACCGCCATCTACTTAGTTTACTCATCATATAACTCGAGATGCCATGCCCATCCATTATCAACACATATTCCATCTGTCATCATACCATGTTTTTCCACTCAAATGCTCTTCTTGTGCATCAGACATCAAAAAGGAAGAGGGTGATTGCCGAACCTGAAGGAGCACCAGCAAAGTCCTTGAAAAACATGGTGGTGCCGGAGAAATCGACAAATACGCCCACTTATATTGGCTGTACAACCGGTGACACAAAACATAGGACCGACTCCAGCAGACTGTACCCATACTTCAATCGCCACACCACTAGCCCCACCACACAAGACCCGCACTCCAAAGAAAAGGTATAACGATTTCATTTGCCATAGCACCAGCCGCATCTACGTAAAAAAAATCCCACTCCAGCAAAAAGTACAACAAGTCCACCGGCCGAAGACCTATCCCAACTTCAGAGACGACCAATTCCTGCAGATTGGAACCCCATTCCATTTATTCCTAGTTTAAAAGACAATGCTTTCAATGTTGTTAGGGACTACGTGCATATATTCCCATCATGGGAAGATTATAGTGAAGACAAACACCATTTTCACATCTTCTGTCCAACTTACGTGTAAGTGCTATTATTCATGGTTATTATTTTCCTGTTTTACGCTGATCGAACACATCAATGTTTTACATTACATTGTTGTAACTAGGCGAGGGTCAATCTGGATAGTCATGAAGAGCAAAGCTTGCTTGTGCTTTTCAAGGAAGCATTGCAGCAGTATCGGTGTTACCTGAGGAAATCACACTTTGATGGCAAGTCTATAAACGAATTTCTGGTGAAGTCTCCTGTGCTAAATTTAGAAGACATTGAATGGAAAAACCTTGTTATGCAATGGTCTCGCTCCTGTGATGAGGTACCGCCTATGAAATCACACGACAATTTGAACTTCTACTTTTCACTTTGTGCCTTATGGATCTTTTTTGTGAAATCTGCTCAAGAAGAATTCGGTTTGAAAAGAACGACATGATATCGCAAATATGCTGCCCGCTGCTTTGCTCTTGTTATTACCTGTTGTCCTGTATCACTGTACTTGCATACATACCTGGTTCATTATGTGACAGCAGTATGCATGATAGCTTGCTTATCAATTGTTCGCTCCAAATTATCTGATCTGTATGAATGGTTACATTAGTGTAGAATCTATCCAATGCTAATGAATTTTTTTAGCTCTCCATTGTTCTTGTAAGTACATGCTGTCCTTTATCAGTGTATTTATATTGACAGGTAGTTGTTCATGTACCATCACTCTGCAGCTTATTTTCCTTTGCCCTCCATTTTCTACACATCAGATATATATTTACTCTTACCATAAGGTTGGTAATCTTGAAGAAGTTTAGCTGTGCATTGCTCTTGGCTGTGCCTTTTGCCTGTATCGCTGCACATACATTTATAGCTACTTGGTTATGTAGCATCACTCTTCATCTTATCTTAAATATTCTCCATTTTTTCGTATATTATCACATCTATATTTACTCTTAACAAAATGTAGAATAAAGGCAATGCTTATGAAGAAGATTCTATGCTAAACTTCTTGAATTGCCCCCCCATCAAAGCATGGACAAAGGCTTTATAGAGCCTGCCTTCACCAAAGAATGTAAGTTTGTCCTTCTCAAGCCTTCAAACTTTGTTGTGTATATTTGGTTAGGCATGACTGCAAATAACTGTTTATTTTTGGTGTTTGCATCAAATTGCATGTTTAAAGTTTATTATGTACATAAACAAAAGTTTGTCCTTCTCAATTTAAGTTTTCAATTTGTACAACCAAGTTCCTTCTTCATACCATGTAAATTAAACTATCTGAGCAAGTGATCTTCTTTTGCACTTTGCATGTATATACATTCTTCATCCGTAATCCAGTGGTGTGGTCAACCTACCCACTACAACACAATGTCATATTCTGCAATGTCTTAACTATGAACAATGTCATATCATTCTACTATTATTTAAACCGTCTCTTTATTTTCCAATCTGAAATGGGATAAATTGACAGCACACTAATCGTTGATACTTATGAGTTCTTGATCTATAATCCAGTGGTGTCGTGAAGCTGCCAACTCCTTCACAATGTCATTTCCTGCCATGTCTTGACCTGAACAATACCATATTGTGTTATTGCAATATTAAACTGTGTCACTTTATTCATCAGTAAGAAATGTGATGAATTTTCAAAGATCGATACTTTTATGTGCAAAACTTGTCATCCGTCGCTTGTTTATCTTTCAAAGTGAGGAAGATATAAGTGTTGAACAAGCTACGATCTCATCATCTTGCTCAGGTGCTTGCGCTGCTGCTCCCAAGATGGGCTAACCTTTCTTGAACTCTATTGTAGTGCTGTCGATTTTGTATTTTATTTTGTCGGCGTGTTTATTTGCCTTTGGTGGCGATCTTTGATGCCGATGTATGTAATCTGCTGTTCGCTTGTGCTTTATTATCATAGTGGCGAACTTTGATGCCTAGTGGATGTAACATGCTGTAATTTCTTTATTGTATAGTCTAGGTTTTTTCTTATTCACGATGTTGCAGTTATTTTACTGTATATATATCCTGTCTTCGCAGTCAACCGGCCAAACCGTAAAATTACGGTACATAATCGGTCCGTCATGCAATCACGATGTATGATCCGCATCATGGGCCCCGGCCAAACCGCCCACTAGTAGATCCGGCCTTTAATAGGCCGAGTAACCCCGGCCCTCTTTTCGCAAGAAAACTCAATGGGCTTTTAGGAGGCTGAGAAGTAGGTTGGGCCAGAAACATGCCGAATAGCTCACGGGCCGGCAGCAGCCCAAAATGGACCCGGCACATGATTGTGCGAATCAATTCACGGGCTTTTAACATGCCAAAGTTGTCTCGGTCCTTGTTTGGCCCAATCAGATATCCGCTGCGAGCAGGCCGGATGCAAACCGGGCCATAGTTAGGCCCAACCATATGACGGGCTTTTAACAAGCCGAAATTAATATAGGGCCGAAATGTTAAACGGGCCCTTAACAGGCCGAAACTAATATCAGGCCGAATTACTAAATGGACCTTTAGCAAGTGGGCCCAAAAGCATAGCGCCCGATTAACGGGCGAATCGATATGGGACATAATTGAGCCCAAAGCCTCTTAAAGGGTCGGACCTGATCCGGGCCGTGATTTGGCCCAAAGTGGGAGGCTTTAACGGGCGGATCTTATATGGGCCATTATTAGGTCTTAACGTGGCGTGCCATTAATGGACAGGATCAAATATGTACCGCATTTGGCCCAAAACATGGCAGCCAGTTAATGGGCGGCCTACTAGGGTCCTCAAAATCTTGTGGGCCTACAATGGGCCGCCCATTAATGTCGGAAAATCTCGTGGGCCTTTAGCTGGGCGGCCCACTACGATCCGCAAGAATTTTGTGGGCCTTTACTGGCCGGCCCATTATGGCACACAAAAATCTTGTGGGCCTTTACCTGGGCTGGCCTATTATGGCCCGCGAAATCTTGTGGGCCTTTAGCTAGGCCAGCCCATTATGGTCTGCAAAATCTCGTGGGCCTTTAGCTGGGCCGGCCCATTATGGTCTGCAAAATGTTGTGGGCCTTTAGTTGGGCCGGCCCATTTAAACTTGATGGGCCGTGCCACGTGTCGACGTATCATAGGCGCCTACATCCAATGAGTGGATGACATCTGTCCCAACGATGAGCCAACACGTGTTTCCTCCACCAATGATGATTTTACACGTGGAAAATCCCCATTGGTCGGGTCATTAACGGGTTATCGGATCCAAAACCTGACCCGATAGCTTAACGGCGTTCCGTTACGGTGGATGCCACGTGTCGGTCACCCTTGACGAAAGCACTTCTGTGATGCGTGATTTATCATCATGGAAGTGGACACTTCCGTGATGATAATTTTCGTAATGTCATGGAACACTTCTACGACAAAGACGGTATGACTATCTTGATTACATCGCCAAATTTGTCATGGATGTACATGCATGACAAAAAACGCGACCTACTGTGACAAACACGTATCATCACGGAAGTGTATTTTTTTGGTAGTGCATCCCGCTACTGCCCTCACGTTTTCCCCAATGGATGCATTATTCTTGGATCATAAAATACATAACAGTTCATTCTCACTCCGTTTATGCACTCTAAAATTATTGGTCATTCTGAATGGTGTAAGATGGCTCATCGGTGCGATCAACTTACCTTGAAAGTTGTATTCATGGTCTGTCCCGCGATGTTGTGTCCATAAAACGGCCACAATTTTTCCATATCCATTGGAGCTCCATGACCCACCAAAATGATCACAACCCAAAGTTGTATGCGCCCATAACCCACTCGCGAGCTTCAACAACATTTCAGAGGAAAGATCTGGCTTGTAAATTGAGTTCCGGACGATTTTATGTTTGAAGTATACTCTGCCACCCTCTACAACCATTTCGTGAGCTGACCTACCAACTGATATATGGACAATAACATATAGAACAATGGACCATCCTTCCATTACAAACTAGAAATACTACTAATTCAGTCACGACACAAAGACGAGGCTCTTCATTGCATACAAACCCAAGAATTAATGCTTTACATGGTCTATGACCCATCCCGCTACCACCCTCATGTTTTCACCAGATGATGCATCATTCTTGGATCATAAAGTACATAACAGTTCAACCTCACTCCGATTATGCACTCGAATAATATTAGGTCATTCCGAAAGATGCAAGATGGCTCGTCGGTGCGATCAACTTATCTTGAAAGTTTTATTCACGATCTGTCCCTTGATGTTGTATCAATAAAATAGCCACAATTTTGCCATCAAAACTCCATTGGTGCTCCATGACCCGCCAAAATGATCACAACCAAAAGTTATATGGGCCCATAACCAAGTCGCCGGCTTCGAAAACATTTCGGAGGCAAGATCCGGCTTGTAAAATTAAGATCCGAATGATTTTATGTGTTGATGTATACTCTGCCACCCTCTACCACCCTTCCGTGAGCTCACCTACAGACTGACATGTGGACAACAACATATAGGATAATGCACCATCCTTCCATTACAAACTAGAAAGACTACAGGTTCATTCACGACACAAGGAGGAGGCTCTTCGTTCCATCGAAACCCAAGAATTCATGCTTTACATGGTCTATCACCCATCCCGCTACCACCCTCATGTTTTCACCAGGGGATGCATTATTCTTGGATCATAAAGTACATAACAGTTCAGCCTCACTCCGTTTATGCACTCGAAAAATTATAGGTCATTCCGAATGGTGCAAGATGGCTCGTCGGTGCGATCAACTTACCATGAAAGTTGTATTCACGGTCTGTCCCGTGATGTTGTATCCATAAAACGGCCACAATTTTGCCATGTAAACTCCTTTGGAGCTCCATGAGCCGCCAAAACGATCACAACCAAAATTTGCATGTGCCCATAACCCAATCACCGGCTTCGACAACATTTTGGAGGCAAGATCCGGCTTGTAAAATTGAGTTTCGGCTAATTTTATGTTTGAAATATACTCTGCCACCCTCTACCACCCTTCCGTGAGCTCACCTACAAACTGATATATGGATAATACCATATAAAATAATGCACCACATCCTTCCATTACAAACTAGAAATACTACAGGTTCAGTCGCGACAGAAGGAGGAGGCTCTTTGTTGCATCGGAACCCAATAATTCTTGCTTAAAATGGTCTATCATCCATCCCGCTACCACCCTCACATTTTCACTAGCTGATGCATTATTCTTGGATCATAAAGTACATAGCAGTTCATCCTCACTCTATTTAAGCGCTCGAAAAATTATAGGTCGGTTCGAATGGTGCAAGCTGGCTCGTCGATGCGATCAACTTACCCTGAAAGTTGTATCCACGGTTGGTCCCATGATGTTGTATCCGTAAAACGGCCACAATTTTGCCATAAAAACTCCATTGGTGCTCCATGACCCACCAAAATGATCACAAACCAAAGTTTATGCGCCTATAACTCACTTGCAGGCTTCAACAACATTTCAGAGGAAAGATCCGGCCTGTAAAATTGAGTTCCGGACGATTTTATGTTTGAAGTATACTCTGCCACCCTCTACTACCCTTCCGTGAGTTCACCTACGGGGTGATATATGGACTATAACATATAGAAAAATGGACTATCCTTCCATTACACACTAGAAAGACTAGAGGTTTAGTCACGACACAAGGAGGAGGCTCTTCGTTGCATCAAAACTGGCTACCACCGTCACATTTTCACCAGGGGATGCATTATTCATGGATCATAAAGTACGTAACAGTTCATCCTCACTCCATTTATGCACTCAAAACATGATAGGTCATTCCGAATGGTGCAAGATGGCTCGTCGGTACGATCAACTTACCTTGAAGGTTGTATTAACAGTCTGTCCCGCGATGTTGTATCCACAAAACAGCCAGAATTTTTCCATAAAACACCATTGGAGCTCCATGAACTGACAAAACGATCACAACCAGAAGTTGTATTCGCCCATAAACCACTCGCGGGTTTCGACAACATTTTGGAGGCATGATCCGGCTTATAAAATTGAGTTCCGGATGATTTTATGTTTGAAGTATACTTTGCCACCCTATACCACCCTCTCGTTTGCTCACCTACGGACTGATATATGGAAAAAAACTTGTAGAACAATACACAATCCTTCCATTACAAACTAGGAAGACTACAGGTTGAGTCACGACACAAGGAGGAGGCTCTTCGTTGCATCGAAACCCTAGAATTTGTGCTTTACATGGTCTAGCACCCATCCCGCTACAACCCTCACGTTTTTACCAGCGGATGCATTATTCTTGGATCATAAAGTACATAACAGTTCATCCTCACTCCTTTATGCACTCGAAAAATTATAGGTCATTCCTAATGGTGCAAGATAGCTCGTCGGTGCGTTCAACTTACCTTGAAAGTTGAATTCACGGTATGTCTCGTGATGTTGTATCCATAAAACGACCACAATTTTGACATAAAAACTCCATTGGAGATCCATGACCCGCCAAAAGTTGTATGTGCCCATAACCCACTTGTCGGCTTCGACAACATTTTGGAGGCAAGATCCGGCTTGTAAAATTGACTTCCGGATGATCTTATGTTTGAAGTATACTCTTACCACCCTTCCATGGCCTCACATACATATAGAACACGGCACGATCCTTCCATTACAAACTAGAAAGACTACAGGTTCTGTCATGACACAAGGAGGAGGCTCTTCATTGCACCGAAACCCAAGAATTCACGCTTTACATGGTCTATCACCTATCTCGCAACTTCCCTTACGTTTTCACCAACGGATGCATTATTCTTGGATCATAAATTACATAACAGTCCATCCTCACTCTATTTATGCACTCAAAAAATTATTGGTCATTCCGAATGGTGTAAGATGGCTCGTGCGTGCGATCAACTTACCTTAAAAGTTGTGTTCATGGTCTGTCCCGCGATGTTGTATCCATAAAACGACCACAATTTTTCCATAAAAAATCCATTGGAGCTCCATGACCCAGCGAAACAATCACAACCCAAAGTTGTACGCGCCCATAACCCACTCGCGAGCTTCAACAACATTTCAGAGGAAAGATCTAGCTTGTAAAATTGAGTTCCGGATGATTTTATGGTTGAAGTATACTCTGCCACCCTCTACCACCCTTCCGTGAGCTCACCTACCGACTGATATATGGACAATAACATAGAGAACAATGGATCATCCTTCCAGTGCAAACTAGAAATACTACTGCTTCAGTCATGACACAAGGACGAGGCTCTTCCTTGCATAGAAACCCAATAATTCATGCTTTACATGGTCTATCACCCGTCCCGCTACCACCCTCATGTTTTCAACAGCGGATGCATCATTCTTGGATCATAAAGTACATAACAGTTCAACCTCACTCCGATTATGCACTCGACTAATTATAGGTCATTCTGAATGGTGCAAGATGGCTCGTCGGTGCGATCAACTTACCATGAAAGTTGTATTCAGGGTCTGTCCCGCGATGTTGTATCCATAAAACGGCCACAATTTTGCCATGTAAACTCCTTTGGAGCTCCATGACCGCCAAAACGATCACAACCAAAAGTTTTATGTGCCCATAACCCAATCATCGGCTTCGACAACATTTTGGAGGCAAGATCCGGCTTGTAAAATTGAGTTCCGACTGATTTTATGTTTGAAATATACTCTGCCACCCTCTACCACCCTTCCGTGAGCTCACCTACAAACTGATATATGGACAATAACATATAAAACAATGCACCACATCCTTCCATTGCAAACTAGAAATACTACAGGTTCAGTCGTGACAGAAGGAGGAGGCTCTTCGTTGCATCGGAACCCAATAATTCATGCTTAAAATGGTCTATCACCCTAGCGCTACCACTCTCTCATTTTCACTAGTGGATGCATTATTCTTGGATCATAAAGTACATAGCAGTTCATCCTCACTCTGTTTATGCACTCGAAAAATTATAGGTCACTTCGAATTGTGTAAGATGGCTCGTCGATGCGATCAACTTACCCTGAAAGTTGTATTCACGGTTGGTCCCATGATGTTGTATCCATAAAACGGCCACAATTTTGCCATAAAAACTCCATTGGAGCTCCATGACCTACCAAAATAATCACAAACCAAAGTTTTATGCGCCTATAACCCACTTGCAGGTTTCAACTACATTTCAGAGGAAAGATCCGGCCTGTAAAATTGAGTTCCGGACGATTTTATGTTTGAAGTATACTCTGCCACCCTCTACTACCCTTCCGTGAGCTCACCTATGGACTGATATATGGACTATAACATATAGAACAATGGACCATCCTTCCATTACAAACTAGAAAGACTAAAGGTTTAGTCACGACACAAGGAGGAGGCTCTTCGTTGCATCAAAACCCAAGAATTCATGCTTTACATGGTCTATCACACATCATGCTACCACCCTCACGTTTTCACCAGGGGATGCATTGTTCTTGGATCTTAAATTACATAACAGTTCATCCTCACTCCGTTTATGCACTCCAAAAATTATAGGTCATTCTGAATTGTGCAAGATGGCTCGTCGGTACGATCAACTTACCTTGAAGGTTGTATTCACGGTCTGTCCCACGATGTTGTATACATAAAACAGCTAGAATTTTGCCGTAAAACACCATTGGAGCTCCATGACCTGAAAAAACGATCAACCAAAAGTTGTATTCGCCCATAAACCACTCACGAGCTTCGACAACATTTTGGAGGCATGATCCGGCTTATAAAATTGAGTTCCGGATGATTTTATGTTTGAAGTATACTTTGCCACCCTGTACCACCCTCTCGTTTGCTGACCTACGGACTGGTATATGTACAATAACATATAGAACAATACACCATCCTTCCATTACAAACTAGAAAGACTACGAGTTGAGTCATGACACAAGGAGGAGGCTCTTCGTTGCATCAAAACTCTAGAATTCGTGCTTTACATGGTCTTGCACCCATCCCGCTATAACCCTCACGTTTTTACCAGCGGATGCATTATTCTTGGCTCATAAAGTACATAACAGTTCATCCTCACTCCATTTATGCACTCGAAAAATTATAGGTAATTCCTAATGGTGCAAGATAGCTCGTCGGTGCGTTCAACTTAACTTGAAAGTTGTATCATAAAATGGTCTATCACCCTAGCGCTACCACTCTCTCATTTTCACTAGTGGATGCATTATTCTTGGATCATAAAGTACATAGCAGTTCATCCTCACTCTGTTTATGCACTCAAAAAATTATAGGTCACTTCAAATGGTGTAAGATGGCTCGTCAATGCGATCAAATTACCCTGAAAGTTGTATTCATGGTTGGTCCCGTGATGTTGTATCCATAAAACGGCCACAATTTTGCCATAAAAACTCCATTGGAGCTCGATGACCCACCAAAATGATCACAAACCAAAGTTTTATGCGCCTATAACCCACTTGCAGGTTTCAACTACATTTCAGAGGAAAGATCCGGCCTGTAAAATTGAGTTCCGGACGATTTTATGTTTGAAGTATACTCTGCCACCCTCTACTACCCTTCCGTGAGCTCACCTACGGACTGATATATGGACTATAACATATAGAACAATGGACCATCCTTCCATTACAAACTAGAAAGACTACATGTTTAGTCACGCCACAAGGAGGAGGCTCTTCGTTGCATCAAAACCCAAGAATTCATGCTTTACATGGTCTATCACACATCCTGCTACCACACTCACGTTTTCACTAGGGGATGCATTGTTCTTGGATCATAAAGTACATAACAGTTCATCCTCACTCCGTTTATGCACTCGAAAAATTATAGGTCATTCCGAATGGTGCAGGATGGCTCGTCGGTACGATCAACTTACCTTGAAGGTTGTATTCACGGTCTGTCCCGCGATGTTGTATACATAAAACAACTAGAATTTTGCCATAAAACACCATTGGAGCTCCATGACCTGACAAAACATCACACCAAATGTTGTATTCGCCCATAAACCACTCGTGGGCTTCGACAACATTTTGGAGGCATGATCCGGCTTATAAAATTGAGTTCCGGATGATTTTATGTTTGAAGTATACTTTGCCACCCTGTACCCCCCTCTCGTTTGCTCACCTGCAGACTGATATATGGACAATAACATATAGAACAATACACCATCCTTCCATTACAAACTAGAAAGACTACAGGTTGAGTCACGACACAAGGAGGAGGCTCTTCGTTGTATCAAAACTCTAGAATTCGTGCTTTATATGGTCTAGCACCCTTCCCGCTATAACCCTCACGTTTTTACCAGCGGATGCATTATTCTTGGATCATAAAGTACATAACAGTTCACCCTCACTCCATTTGTGCACTCGAAAAATTATAGGTCATTCCTAATGGTGCGAGATGGCTCGTCGGTGCGTCCAACTTACCTTGAAAGTTGTACTCATGGTATGTCCCGTGATGTTGTATACATAAAACGACCACAATTTTGACATAAAAACTCCATTGGAGCTCCATGACCCTCCAAAATTTGTATGTGCCCATAACCCACTTGTGGGCTTCGACAACATTTTGGAGGCAAGATCAGGCTTGTAAAATTGACTTCCGGATGATCTTATGTTTGAAGTATACTCTTACCACCCTTCCATGGCCTCACCTACACATAGAACACGACACAAGGAGGAGGCTCTTCATTGCACCGAAACCCAACAATTCATGCTTTCATTGGTCTATCACGTATCCCACAACCGCCCTCATGTTTTCTCCAACGGATGCATTACTCTTGGATCGTAAATTACATAACAGTTCATCCTCACTCTATTTTTGCACTCGAAAAATTATTGGTCATTCGGAATGGTGTAAGATGGCTCGTCGGTGCGATGAACTTACCTTAAAAGTTGTGTTCATGGTCTGTCCCGCGATGTTGTATCCATACAACGACCACAATTTTTCCATAAAAAATCCATTGGAGCTCCATGACCCACCAAAAGGATCACAACCCAAAGTTGTATGCGCCCATAACCCACTCGCGAGCTTCAACAACATTTCAGAGGAAAGATCTAGCTTGTAAAATTGAGTTCCGGATGATTTTATGTTTGAAGTATACTCTGCCACCCTCTACCACCCTTCCGTGAGCTCACCTACCGACTGATATATGGACAATAACATATAGAACAATGGACCATCCTTCCAGTGCAAACTAGAAATACTAATGATTCAGTCATGACACAAGGACATGGCTCTTCGTTGCATAGAAACCCAATAATTCATGCTTTACATGGTCTATCACCCATCCCGCTACCACCCTCACGTTTTCACCAGCGGATGCATCATTCTTGGATCATAAAGTACATAACAGTCAGCCTCACTTCGATTATGCAGTCGAATAATTATAGGTCATTCCGAATGGTGCAAGATGGCTCATCGGTGCGATTAACTTACCTTGAATGTTGTATTCACGATCAGTCCTGCGATGTTGTATCAATAAAACAACCACAATTTTGCCATAAAAACTACATTGGAGCTCCATGACCCGCAAAAACGATCACAAGAAAAACTTTTATGGGCCCATAACCCACTCGCCGGCTTCGACAACATTTCAGAGGCAAGATCCGGCTTGTAAAATTGAGTTCCGAATGATTTTATGTTTGATGTATACTCGGCCACCCTCTACCACCCTTCTGTGTGCTCACCTACGGACTGATATGTGGACAATAACATATAGGATATTACACCATCCTTCCATTACAAACTAGAAAGACTACAGGTTCAGTCACGACACAAGGAGAAGGCTCTTCGTTGCATCGAAACCCAAGAATTCATGCTTTACATGGTCTATCACCCATCCCGCTACCACCCTCATGTTTTCACCAGAGGATGCATTATTCTTGGATCATAAAGTACATACGAGTTCAGGCTCACTCCGTTTATGCACGCGAAAAATTATAGGTCATTCCTAATGGTGCAAGATGGCTCGTCGGTGCGATCAACTTACCTTGAAAGTTGTATTCAGTGGTCCGTCATGATGTTGTATCCATAAAAGGCCACAATTTTTCTATGTAAACTCCATTGGAGCTCCATGAACTACCAAAACAATCACAACCATAAGTTGTATGTGCCCATAACCCAATCACCGGCTTCGACAACATTTTGGAGGCAAGATCCAGCTTGTAAAATTGAGTTCGGCTGATTTTATGTTTGAAACATACTCTACCACCCTTCCGTGAGCTCACCTACAAACTGATATATGGACAATAACATATAAAACAATGCACCACAACCTTCCATTACAAACTAGAAATACTACAGTTCAACCGCAATGTATGAGGAGGCTCTTCGTTGCATCGAAACCCAATAATTCATGCTTAACATGGTCTATCACCCATCCTGCTACCACCCTCACATATTCACTAACGGTTGCACTATTCTTGGATCATAAAGTACATAGCATTTCATCCTCACTCTGTTTATGCACTAAAAAATTATAGGTCACTTGAATGGTGTAAGATGGCTCGTCGATGCGATCAACTTACCACGAAAGTTGTATTCACGATTGGTCCCGTGATGTTGCATCCATAAAACGGCCACAATTTTGCCATAAAAATTCCATTGGAGCTCCATGACCCACCAAAATGATCACAACCCAAAGTTTATGCGCCCATAACCCACTCACTGGCTTCAACTACATTTTAGAGGAATGATCCGGCATGTAAAATTGAGTTCCGGACGATTTTATGTTTGAAGTATACTCGCCACCCTCTACTACCCTTCCGTGAGCTCACCTATGGACTGATATATGGACAATAAAATATAGAACAATGGACCATCCTTCCATTACAAATTACAAAGAATACAGGTTCGATCCACGACACAAGGAGGAGGCTCTTCGTTGCATCGAAACTCTAGAATTCATGGTTTACATGGTCTATCACCCATCCCGCTACCACCCTCATGTTTTCACCAGGGGATGCATTGTTCTTGGATCATAAAGTACATACGAGTTCAGGCTCACTCCGTTTATGCACGCGAAAAATTATAGGTCATTCCTAATGGTGCAAGATGGCTCGTCGGTGCGATCAACTTACCTTGAAAGTTGTATTCGTGTCTCCGTCATGATGTTGTATCCATAAAAGGCCACAATTTTTCTATGTAAACTCCATTGGAGCTCCATGAACTACCAAAACAATCACAACCATAAGTTGTATGTGCCCATAACCCAATCACCGGCTTCGACAACATTTTGGAGGCAAGATCCGACTTGTAAAATTGAGTTCCGGCTGATTTTATGTTTCAAACATACTCTACCACCCTTCCGTGAGCTCACCTACAAACTGATATATGGACAATAACATATAAAACAATGCACCACAACCTTCCATTACAAACTAGAAATACTACAGGTTCGATGCATAGCGAAGGAGGAGGCTCTTCGTTGCATCGAAACCCAATAATTCATGCTTAACATGGTCTATCACCCATCCTGCTACCACCCTCACATATTCACTAACGGTTGCACTATTCTTGGATCATAAAGTACATAGCATTTCATCCTCACTCTGTTTATGCACTAAAAAAATTATAGGTCACTTCGAATGGTGTAAGATGGCTCGTCGATGCGATCAACTTACCCTGAAAGTTGTATTCACGATTGGTCCCGTGATGTTGCATCCATAAAACGGCCACAATTTTGCCATAAAAATTCCATTGGAGCTCCATGACCCACCAAAATGATCACAACCCAAAGTTTATCGCCCATAACCCACTCACCGGCTTCAACTACATTTTAGAGGAATGATCGGCATGTAAAATTGAGTTCGGACGATTTTATGTTTGAAGTATACTCTGCCACCCTCTACTACCCTTCCGTGAACTCACCTATGGACTGATATATGGACAATAAAATATAGAACAATGGACCATCCTTCCATTACAAATTACAAAGAATACAAGTTCAGTCACGACACAAGGAGGAGGCTCTTCGTTGCATCGAAACTCTAGAATTCATGGTTTACATGGTCTATCACCCATCCCGCTACCACCCTCATGTTTTCACCAGGGGATGCATTGTTCTTGAATCATAAAGTACATAACAGTTCATCCTCACTCTGTTTATGCACTCGAAAAATTATAGGTCATTCCTAATGGTGCAAGATGGCTCGTCGGTGCGATCAACTTACCTTGAAAGTTGTATTCAGGGTCTGTCCCACGATGTTGTATCCATAAAAGGCCACAATTTTTCTATGTAAACTCCATTGGAGCTCCATGAACTACCAAAACAATCACAACCATAAGTTGTATGTGCCCATAACCCAATCACCGGCTTCGACAACATTTTGGAGGCAAGATCCAGCTTGTAAAATTGAGTTCCGGCTGATTTTATGTTTCAAACATACTCTACCACCCTTCCGTGAGCTCACCTACAAACTTATATATGGACAATAACATATAAAACAATGCACCACAACCTTCCATTACAAACTAGAAATACTACAGGTTCAACATAGCAATGTATGAGGAGGCTCTTCGTTGCATCGAAACCCAATAATTCATGCTTAACATGGTCTATCACCCATCCTGCTACCACCCTCACATATTCACTAACGGTTTCACTATTCTTGGATCATAAAGTACATAGCATTTCATCCTCACTCTGTTTATGCACTAAAAAAATTATAGGTCACTTGAATGGTGTAAGATGGCTCGTCGATGCGATCAACTTACCCCGAAAGTTGTATTCACGATTGGTCCCGTGATGTTGCATCCATAAACGGCCACAATTTTGCCATAAAAATTCCATTGAGCTCCATGACCCACCAAAATGATCACAACCCAAAGTTTATGCGCCCATAACCCACTCACCGGCTTCAACTACATTTTAGAGGAATGATCGGCATGTAAAATTGAGTTCGGACGATTTTATGTTTGAAGTATACTCGCCACCCTCTACTACCCTTCCGTGAACTCACCTATGGACTGATATATGGACAATAAAATATAGAACAATGGACCATCCTTCCATTACAAATTACAAAGAATACAGGTTCGATCCACGACACAAGGAGGAGGCTCTTCGTTGCATCGAAACTCTAGAATTCATGGTTTACATGGTCTATCACCCATCCCGCTACCACCCTCATGTTTTCACCAGGGATGCATTGTTCTTGAATCATAAAGTACATAACAGTTCATCCTCACTCTGTTTATGCACGCGAAAAAATTATAGGTCATTCCTAATGGTGCAAGATGGCTCGTCGGTGCGATCAACTTACCTTGAAAGTTGTATTCGTGGTCTGTCATGATGTTGTATCCATAAAAGGCCACAATTTTTCTATGTAAACTCCATTGGAGCTCCATGAACTACCAAAACAATCACAACCATAAGTTGTATGTGCCCATAACCCAATCACCGGCTTCGACAACATTTTGGAGGCAAGATCCGACTTGTAAAATTGAGTTCCGGCTGATTTTATGTTTCAAACATACTCTACCACCCTTCCGTGAGCTCACCTACAAACTTATATATGGACAATAACATATAAAACAATGCACCACAACCTTCCATTACAAACTAGAAATACTACAGGTTCAGTCGCAACAGAAGGAGGAGGCTCTTCGTTGCATCGAAACCCAATAATTCATGCTTAACATGGTCTATCACCCATCCTGCTACCACCCTCACATATTCACTAACGGTTTCACTATTCTTGGATCATAAAGTACATAGCATTTCATCCTCACTCTGTTTATGCACTAAAAAAATTATAGGTCACTTGAATGGTGTAAGATGGCTCGTCGATGCGATCAACTTACCCCGAAAGTTGTATTCACGATTGGTCCCGTGATGTTGCATCCATAAACGGCCACAATTTTGCCATAAAAATTCCATTGGAGCTCCATGACCCACCAAAATGATCACAACCCAAAGTTTATGCGCCCATAACCCACTCACCGGCTTCAACTACATTTTAGAGGAATGATCCGCATGTAAAATTGAGTTAGGACGATTTTATGTTTGAAGTATACTCGCCACCCTCTACTACCCTTCCGTGAACTCACCTATGGACTGATATATGGACAATAAAATATAGAACAATGGACCATCCTTCCATTACAAATTACAAAGAATACAGTGTTCAGATCCACGACACAAGGAGGAGGCTCTTCGTTGCATCGAAACTCTAGAATTCATGGTTTACATGGTCTATCACCCATCCCGCTACCACCCTCATGTTTTCACCAGGGGATGCATTGTTCTTGAATCATAAAGTACATAACAGTTCATCCTCACTCTGTTTATGCACGCGAAAAATTATAGGTCATTCCTAATGGTGCAAGATGGCTCGTCGGTGCGATCAACTTACCTTGAAAGTTGTATTCAGGGTCTGTCCCGCGATGTTGTATCCATAAAAGGCCACAATTTTTCTATGTAAACTCCATTGGAGCTCCATGAACTACCAAAACAATCACAACCATAAGTTGTATGTGCCCATAACCCAATCACCGGCTTCGACAACATTTTGGAGGCAAGATCCAAATTTGTAAAATTGAGTTCGGCTGATTTTATGTTTGAAACATACTCTACCACCCTTCCGTGAGCTCACCTACAAACTGATATATGGACAATAACATATAAAACAATGCACCACAACCTTCCATTACAAACTAGAAATACTACAGGTTCGGGCCGCAATGTATGAGGAGGCTCTTCGTTGCATCGAAACCCAATAATTCATGCTTAACATGGTCTATCACCCATCCTGCTACCACCCTCATATATTCACTAACGGTTGCACTATTCTTGGATCATAAAGTACATAGCATTTCATCCTCACTCTGTTTATGCACTAAAAAAATTATAGGTCACTTGAATGGTGTAAGATGGCTCGTCGATGCGATCAACTTACCACGAAAGTTGTATTCACGATTGGTCCCGTGATGTTGCATCCATAAACGGCCACAATTTTGCCATAAAAATTCCATTGGAGCTCCATGACCCACCAAAATGATCACAACCCAAAGTTTATGCGCCCATAACCCACTCACCGGCTTCAACTACATTTTAGAGGAATGATCCGGCATGTAAAATTGAGTTAGGACGATTTTATGTTTGAAGTATACTCGCCACCCTCTACTACCCTTCCGTGAACTCACCTATGGACTGATATATGGACAATAAAATATAGAACAATGGACCATCCTTCCATTACAAATTACAAAGAATACAGGTTCAGTCCACGACACAAGGAGGAGGCTCTTCGTTGCATCGAAACTCTAGAATTCATGGTTTACATGGTCTATCACCCATCCCGCTACCACCCTCATGTTTTCACCAGGGGATGCATTGTTCTTGAATCATAAAGTACATAACAGTTCATCCTCACTCTGTTTATGCACGCGAAAAATTATAGGTCATTCCTAATGGTGCAAGATGGCTCGTCGGTGCGATCAACTTACCTTGAAAGTTGTATTCAGGGTCTGTCCCACGATGTTGTATCCATAAAAGGCCACAATTTTTCTATGTAAACTCCATTGGAGCTCCATGAACTACCAAAACAATCACAACCATAAGTTGTATGTGCCCATAACCCAATCACCGGCTTCGACAACATTTTGGAGGCAAGATCCAGCTTGTAAAATTGAGTTCGGCTGATTTTATGTTTGAAACATACTCTACCACCCTTCCGTGAGCTCACCTACAAACTGATATATGGACAATAACATATAAAACAATGCACCACAACCTTCCATTACAAACTAGAAATACTACAGGTCCAACAAGAATGTATGAGGAGGCTCTTCGTTGCATCGAAACCCAATAATTCATGCTTAACATGGTCTATCACCCATCCTGCTACCACCCTCACATATTCACTAACGGTTGCACTATTCTTGGATCATAAAGTACATAGCATTTCATCCTCACTCTGTTTATGCACTAAAAAAATTATAGGTCACTTGAATGGTGTAAGATGGCTCGTCGATGCGATCAACTTACCACGAAAGTTGTATTCACGATTGGTCCCGTGATGTTGCATCCATAAAACGGCCACAATTTTGCCATAAAAATTCCATTGGAGCTCCATGACCCACAAAAATGATCACAACCCAAAGTTTATGCGCCCATAACCCACTCACTGGCTTCAACTACATTTTAGAGGAATGATCCGGCATGTAAAATTGAGTTCGGACGATTTTATGTTTGAAGTATACTCGCCACCCTCTACTACCCTTCCGTGAACTCACCTATGGACTGATATATGGACAATAAAATATAGAACAATGGACCATCCTTCCATTACAAATTACAAAGAATCTGAGGTTCGATCCACGACACAAGGAGGAGGCTCTTCGTTGCATCGAAACTCTAGAATTCATGGTTTACATGGTCTATCACCCATCCCGCTACCACCCTCATGTTTTCACCAGGGGATGCATTGTTCTTGAATCATAAAGTACATAACAGTTCATCCTCACTCTGTTTATGCACGCGAAAAATTATAGGTCATTCCTAATGGTGCAAGATGGCTCGTCGGCGATCAACTTACCTTGAAAGTTGTATTCGTGGTCTGTCCCGATGTTGTATCCATAAAGGCCACAATTTTTCTATGTAAACTCCATTGGAGCTCCATGAACTACCAAAACAATCACAACCATAAGTTGTATGTGCCCATAACCCAATCACCGGCTTCGACAACATTTTGGAGGCAAGATCCAGCTTGTAAAATTGAGTTCCGGCTGATTTTATGTTTGAAACATACTCTACCACCCTTCCGTGAGCTCACCTACAAACTGATATATGGACAATAATATATAAAACAATGCACCACAACCTTCCATTACAAACTAGAAATACTACAGGTTCAACATAGCAATGAAGGAGGAGGCTCTTCGTTGCATCGAAACCCAATAATTCATGCTTAACATGGTCTATCACCCATCCTGCTACCACACTCATATATTCACTAACGGTTGCACTATTCTTGGATCATAAAGTACATAGCATTTCATCCTCACTCTGTTTATGCACTAAAAAAATTATAGGTCACTTCGAATGGTGTAAGATGGCTCGTCGATGCGATCAACTTACCACGAAAGTTGTATTCACGATTGGTCCCGTGATGTTGCATCCATAAACGGCCACAATTTTGCCATAAAAATTCCATTGGAGCTCCATGACCCACCAAAATGATCACAACCCAAAGTTTATGCGCCCATAACCCACTCACCGGCTTCAACTACATTTTAGAGGAATGATCCGCATGTAAAATTGAGTTCGGACGATTTTATGTTTGAAGTATACTCGCCACCCTCTACTACCCTTCCGTGAGCTCACCTATGGACTGATATATGGACAATAAAATATAGAACAATGGACCATCCTTCCATTACAAATTACAAAGAATACAGGTTCAGTCCACGACACAAGGAGGAGGCTCTTCGTTGCATCGAAACTCTAGAATTCATGGTTTACATGGTCTATCACCCATCCCGCTACCACCCTCATGTTTTCACCAGGGATGCATTGTTCTTGAATCATAAAGTACATAACAGTTCATCCTCACTCTGTTTATGCACGCGAAAAATTATAGGTCATTCCTAATGGTGCAAGATGGCTCGTCTGCGATCAACTTACCTTGAAAGTTGTATTCGTGGTCCGTCGCGATGTTGTATCCATAAAAGGCCACAATTTTTCTATGTAAACTCCATTGGAGCTCCATGAACTACCAAAACAATCACAACCATAAGTTGTATGTGCCCATAACCCAATCACCGGCTTCGACAACATTTTGGAGGCAAGATCCAGCTTGTAAAATTGAGTTCCGGCTGATTTTATGTTTGAAACATACTCTACCACCCTTCCGTGAGCTCACCTACAAACTGATATATGGACAATAACATATAAAACAATGCACCACAACCTTCCATTACAAACTAGAAATACTACAGGTTCAGTCGCAACAGAAGGAGGAGGCTCTTCGTTGCATCGAAACCCAATAATTCATGCTTAACATGGTCTATCACCCATCCTGCTACCACCCTCACATATTCACTAACGGTTGCACTATTCTTGGATCATAAAGTACATAGCATTTCATCCTCACTCTGTTTATGCACTAAAAAATTATAGGTCACTTGAATGGTGTAAGATGGCTCGTCGATGCGATCAACTTACCACGAAAGTTGTATTCACGATTGGTCCCGTGATGTTGCATCCATAAAACGGCCACAATTTTGCCATAAAATTCCATTGGAGCTCCATGACCCACCAAAATGATCACAACCCTATGTTTATGCGCCCATAACCCACTCACTGGCTTCAAATACATTTTAGAGGATTGATCCGGCTTGTTAAATTGAGTTCCGGACGATTTTATGTTTGAAGTATACTCTGCCACCCTCTACTACCCTTCCGTGAGCTCACCTATGGACTGATATATGGACAATAAAATATAGAACAATGGACCATCCTTCCATTACAAATTACAAAGAATACAGGTTCAGTCACGACACAAGGAGGAGGCTCTTCGTTGCATCGAAACTCTAGAATTCATGGTTTACATGGTCTATCACCCATCCCGCTACCACCCTCATGTTTTCACCAGGGGATGCATTGTTCTTGAATCATAAAGTACATAACAGTTCATCCTCACTCTGTTTATGCACGCGAAAATTATAGGTCATTCCTAATGGTGCAAGATGGCTCGTCATGCGATCAACTTACCTTGAAAGTTGTATTCGTGGTCTGTCCCCGCGATGTTGTATCCATAAAGGCCACAATTTTTCTATGTAAACTCCATTGGAGCTCCATGAACTACCAAAACAATCACAACCATAAGTTGTATGTGCCCATAACCCAATCACCGGCTTCGACAACATTTTGGAGGCAAGATCCAGCTTGTAAAATTGAGTTCCGGCTGATTTTATGTTTGAAACATACTCTACCACCCTTCCGTGAGCTCACCTACAAACTGATATATGGACAATAACATATAAAACAATGCACCACAACCTTCCATTACAAACTAGAAATACTACAGGTTCGGGCCGCAATGAAGGAGGAGGCTCTTCGTTGCATCGAAACCAATAATTCATGCTTAACATGGTCTATCACCCATCCTGCTACCACCCTCATATATTCACTAACGGTTGCACTATTCTTGGATCATAAAGTACATAGCATTTCATCCTCACTCTGTTTATGCACTAAAAAATTATAGGTCACTTCGAATGGTGTAAGATGGCTCGTCGATGCGATCAACTTACCCTGAAAGTTGTATTCACGATTGGTCCCGTGATGTTGCATCCATAAAACGGCCACAATTTTGCCATAAAAATTCCATTGGAGCTCCATGACCCACCAAAATGATCACAACCCAAAGTTTATGCGCCCATAACCCACTCACTGGCTTCAACTACATTTTAGAGGAATGATCCGGCATGTAAAATTGAGTTCGGACGATTTTATGTTTGAAGTATACTCTGCCACCCTCTACTACCCTTCCGTGAGCTCACCTATGGACTGATATATGGACAATAAAATATAGAACAATGGACCATCCTTCCATTACAAATTACAAAGAATACAGGTTCAGTCACGACACAAGGAGGAGGCTCTTCGTTGCATCGAAACTCTAGAATTCATGGTTTACATGGTCTATCACCCATCCCGCTACCACCCTCATGTTTTCACCAGGGGATGCATTGTTCTTGAATCATAAAGTACATAACAGTTCATCCTCACTCTGTTTATGCACGCGAAAAATTATAGGTCATTCCTAATGGTGCAAGATGGCTCGTCGGTGCGATCAACTTACCTTGAAAGTTGTATTCGTGGTGCATCCCCGATGTTGTATCCATAAAAGGCCACAATTTTTCTATGTAAACTCCATTGGAGCTCCATGAACTACCAAAACAATCACAACCATAAGTTGTATGTGCCCATAACCCAATCACCGGCTTCGACAACATTTTGGAGGCAAGATCCAAATTGTAAAATTGAGTTCGGCTGATTTTATGTTTGAAACATACTCTACCACCCTTCCGTGAGCTCACCTACAAACTGATATATGGACAATAACATATAAAACAATGCACCACAACCTTCCATTACAAACTAGAAATACTACAGGTTCGATTAGCGAAGGAGGAGGCTCTTCGTTGCATCGAAACCCAATAATTCATGCTTAACATGGTCTATCACCCATCCTGCTACCACCCTCACATATTCACTAACGGTTGCACTATTCTTGGATCATAAAGTACATAGCATTTCATCCTCACTCTGTTTATGCACTAAAAAATTATAGGTCACTTGAATGGTGTAAGATGGCTCGTCGATGCGATCAACTTACCACGAAAGTTGTATTCACGATTGGTCCCGTGATGTTGCATCCATAAACGGCCACAATTTTGCCATAAAAATTCCATTGAGCTCCATGACCCACCAAAATGATCACAACCCAAAGTTTATGCGCCCATAACCCACTCACTGGCTTCAACTACATTTTAGAGGAATGATCCGGCATGTAAAATTGAGTTCCGGACGATTTTATGTTTGAAGTATACTCTGCCACCCTCTACTACCCTTCCGTGAACTCACCTATGGACTGATATATGGACAATAAAATATAGAACAATGGACCATCCTTCCATTACAAATTACAAAGAATACAGGTTCAGTCACGACACAAGGAGGAGGCTCTTCGTTGCATCGAAACTCTAGAATTCATGGTTTACATGGTCTATCACCCATCCCGCTACCACCCTCATGTTTTCACCAGGGGATGCATTGTTCTTGAATCATAAAGTACATAACAGTTCATCCTCACTCTGTTTATGCACTCGAAAAATTATAGGTCATTCCGAATGGTGCAAGATGGCTCGTCGGCGCGATCAACTTACCTTGAAAGTTGTATTCACGATCTGTCCCGCGATGTTGTATCAGTAAAACGGCCACAATTTGTCCATAAAAACATCATTGGAGCTCCATGATCTGCCAAAACGATCACAACCAAAAGTTATATGGGCCCATAACCCACTCACCAGCGTCGACAACATTTCGAAGGAAAGATCTGGCTTGTAAAATTGAGTTCCGAATGATTTTACGTTTGATGTATACTCTACGACCCTCTACCCCCTTCCATGAGCTCACCTATGGACTGATTTGTGGAGAATAACATATAGAACAATGCACCATGCTTCCATTACAAACTAGAAAGACTACAGGTTCAGTCACGACACAAGGAGGGGGCTCTTCGTTGCATCAAAACCCAAGAATTCATGCTGTACATGATCTATCACCCATCCCGCAACCACTCTCACGTTTTCACCAACAGATGCATTGTTCTAGGATCATAAAGTACATAACAGTTCATCCTCACTCGGTTTATGCACTCATAAAATTAGAGGTCATTCCGAATGGTTCAAGATGGTTCATCGGTGCGATCAACTTACACCCTTCCATGAGCTGACCTACAGATTGATATATGGACAATAACATACAGAACAATGCACCATCCTTCCATTACAAACTAGAAAGACTATAGGTTCTGTCACGACACAAGGAGGAGGCTCTTCGTTGCATCGAAACCCAACAATTCATGATTTACATGGTCTAACACCCATCCCGACACCACCATCACGGTTTCACCAGGGGATGCATTGTTCTTGGATTATAAAGTACATAACAGCTCATCCTTACTCCATTAATGCACTCGAAAAATTATAGGTCATTTCGAATGGTGCAAGATGGCTCGTCGGTGCGATCAACTTACCTTCAAAGTTGTATTCACGACTTGTCCCGCGATGTTGTATCCATAAAACAGCCACAATTTTGCCATAAAACTCCATTGGAGCTCCATGACCTACCAAAACGATCACAACCAAAAGTTGTATTCGCCCATAACCCACTCGGGAGCTTGGACAACATTTCGGAGGCAAGATCTGGCTTGTAAAATTGAGTTCCGGACGATTTTATGTTTGAAGTATACACTAACACCCTTCCGTGAGTTCACCTACGGATTGATATATGGACAATAACATACAGAACAATGCACCATCCTTCCATTACAATAGAAAGACTACAGGTTCTGTCACGACACAAGGAGGAGGCTCTTCGTTGCATCGAAACCCAAGAATTCAAGATTTACATGGTCTAACACCCATCCCGACACCACCCTCACGTTTTCACCAGGAGATGCATTGTTCTTGGATTATAAAGTACATAACAGTTCATCCTCACTCCTTTTATGCACTCAAAAAATTATAGGTCATTTCGAATGGTGCAAGATGGCTCGTCGGTGCGATAAACTTACCTTGAAAGTACTATTCACGGCTTGTCCCGCGATGTTGTATCCATAAAAAGCCACAATTTTGCCATAAAACTCCATTGGAGCTCCATGACCTACCAATACGATCACAACCAAAAGTTGTATTCGCCCATAACCCACTCGCGAGCTTGGACAACATTTCGGAGATTTGGCTTGTAAAATTGAGTTTCAGATGATTTTATGTTTGAACTATACACTATCACCCTTCCGTGAACTCACCTACGGATTGATATATGGACAATAACATACAGAACAATGCACCACCCTTCAATACAAATTAGAAAGACTATAGGTTCTGTCACGACACAAGGAGGAGGCTCTTCGTTGCATTGAAACCCAAGAATTCACGCTTTACATGGTCTATCACCCATCCCGCTACCACCCTCACATTTTCACCAGGGGATGCAATGTTCTTGGATCAAAAAGTACATCACGGTTCATCCTCACTCTGTTTATGCACTCAAAAACTATAGGTCATTTCGAATGGTGCAAGATTGCTCGTCGGTGCGATCAACTTACCTTGAAAGTTGTATTCACGGCTTGTCCCGAGATGATGTATCCATAAAACAGCCACAATTATGCCAAAAAACTCCATTGGAGCTCCATGACCTGCCAAAACGATCGCTACCAAAAGTTCTATTCGCCCATAAACCACTCGCGGGCTTCGACAACATTTCAGAGGCAACATCCGGCTTGTAAAATTGAGTTCCGGACGATTTTATGTTTGAAGTATACTCTACCACCCCTCCGTGAGCTCACCTACGGATTGATATATGGACAATAACATATAAAACAATGCACCATCCTTCCATTTCAAACTAGAAAGTCTACATGTTCAGTCACAACACTAGGAGGAGGCTCTTCGTTGCATCGAAACCCAAGAATTCATGCTTTACATGGTCTAGCACCCATCCCGCTACCACCCTCACGTTTTCACCAGTAGATGCATTATTTATATATCATAAAGTACATAACAATTTAACCTCACTCCAATTATGCACTCGAATAATTATAGGTCATTCCGAATGGTTCAAGATGGCTCGTCGGTGCGATCAACTTACCTTGAAAGTTGTATTCACGATCTGTCCGGCGATGTTGTATCAGTCAAACGGCCACAATTTGGCCATAAAAACATTATTGGAGCTCCATGACCCTCCAAAACGATCACAACCAAAAGTTATATGGGCCCATAGCCCACTCGCCAGCTTCCACAACATTTCGGAGGCAAGATCTGGCTTGTAAAGTTGAGTTCCGAATGATTTTACGTTTGATGTATAATCTGCGACCCTCTACCCCCTTCCATGAGCTCACCTACGGACTGATTTATGGAGAATAACATATAGAACAATGCACCATGCGTCCATTACAAACTAGAAAGACTACAGGTTCAGTCATGACACAAGGAGGGGGCTCTTTGTTGCATCGAAACCAAAGAATTCATGCTATACATGGTCTATCACCCATCCCGCAACCACCCTCACGTTTTCACCAGCGGATGCATTGTTCTAGGATCATAAAGTACATAACAGTTCATCCTCACTCGGTTTATGCACTCATAAAGTTATAGGTCATTTCGAATGGTTCAAGATGGTTCGTCGGTGCGATCAACTTACCTTGAAAGTTGTACTCACGGCTTGTCCCGCGATGTTGTATCCATAAAAAGCCACAATTTTTCCCTACAACTCCATTGTAGCTCCAAGACCCGCCAAAACGATCACAACCAAAAGTTGTATTCTCCCATAACCCACTCGCGGGCTTCGACCACATTTTGGAGGCAAGAGCTGGCTTGTAAAATTGAGTTCTGGACGATTTTACGTTTGAAGTATTCACTAACAGCCTTCCGTGAGCTCACGTACAGATTTATATATGGACAATAACATACACAACAATGCACCATCCTTCCATTACAAACTAGAAAGACTACAGGTTATGTCACGACACAAGGAGGAGGCCCTTCGTTGCATCAAAACCCAAGAATTCATGATTTATATGGTCTAACACCCATCCCGACACCACCCTCCCGTTTTCACCAGGGGATGCATTGTTCTTGGATTATAAAGTACATAATAGTTCATCCTCACTCCGTTTATGCACTGGAAAAATTATAGGTCATTTCGAATGGTGCAAGATGGCTTGTTGGTGCGATCAACTTACCTTGAAAGTTGTATTCACGGCTTGTCCCGCGATGTTGTATCCATAAAACAGCCACAATTTTGTCATAAATCTCCATTTGAGCTCCATGACCTAAAAAACGATCACAACCAAAAGTTGTATTTGCCCATAACCCACTCGCAAGCTTGGACAACATTTCGGAGGCAAGATCTGGCTTGTAAAATTTAGTTCCGGACGATTTTATGTTTGAAGTATACACTAACACCCTTCCGTGAGCTCACCTACGGATTGATATATGGACAACAACATACAGAACAATGCACCATCCTTCCATTACAAACTAGAAAGACTACAGGTTCTATCACAACACAAGGAGAAGGCTCTTCGTTGCATCGAAACCCAAGAATTCATGCTTTACATGGTCTATCACCCATGCCGCTACCGCCGTCACTTTTTCACCAGGGGATGCATTGTTCTAGGATCATAAAATACATAACAGTTCATCCTCACTCTGTTTATGCACTTGAAGAATTATAGGTCATTCTGAATGGTGCAAGATAGCTCGTCGGTGCGATCAACTTACCTTGAAAGTTGTATTCACGGCTTGTCCCACGATGTTGTATCCATAAAACAGCCACAATTTTGCCAAAAAAACTCCATTGGAGCTCCATGACCTACCAAAACGATCGCAACCAAAAGCTGTATTCGCCCATAACCTACTCACGAGCTTGGACAATATTTCGGTGGCAAGATCTAGCTTGTAAAATTGAGTTCTGGACGATTTTATGTTTGATGTATACAGTAACACCCTTCCGTGAGCTCACCTACGGATTGATATATGGAAAATAACATACAGAACAATGCACCATCCTTCCATTACAAAATACAAAGACTACAGGTTTTGTCACGACACAAGGAGGAGGCTCTTCGTTACATCGAAACCCAAGAATTCATGCTTTACATGGTCTATCACCCATCCCGCTACCACCGTCATGTTTTCTCCTGGGCATGCATTTTACTTGGATCATAAAGTACATATCAGTTCATCCTCACTCCGTTTATGCACTCGAAAAATTATAGGTCATTTCGAATGGTACAAGATGGCTCATGGGCGCGATCAACTTACCTTGAAAGTTGTATTCACGGCTTGTCCCGAGATGTTGTATTCATTAAACAACCACAATTTTGCCATAAAACTCAATTGGAGCTCCATGACCTGCCGAAACAATCACAACCAAAAGTTGTATTCTCCCATAACCCACTCGCGGCCTTCGACAAAAATTCAGAGGCAAGATCCGGCTTGTAAAATTGAGTTCCGGACGATTTTATGTTTGAAGTATACTCTAACACCCCTCCATGAGCTCACCTACGGATTGACATATGGACAATAACATATAGAACAATGCACCATCCTTCCATTTCAAACTAGAAAGACTACAGGTTCAGTCACAACACAAGGAGGAGGTTCTTAGTTGCATCGAAACCCAAGAATTCATGCTTTACATGGTCTAGCACCCATCCCACTACCACCCTCATGTTTGCACCAGTAGATGCATTATTTTTGGATCATAATGTACATAACAGTTCAACCTCACTCTGATTATGCACTCGAATAATTATAGGTCATTCCGAATGGTGCAAGATGGCTCGTCGGTGCAATCAACTTACCTTGAAAGTTGTATTCATGATCTGTCCCGCGATGTTGTATCAGTAAAACGGCCACAATTTTGCCATAAAAACTCCATTGGAGCTCCATGACCCGCCAAAACGACCACAACCTAAAGTTGTATGGGCCCATAACCCACTCGCCGGCTTCGACAACATTTCGGAGGTGAGATCTGGCTTGTAAAATTGAGTTCCGAATGATTTTACGTTTGATGTATACTCTGCCACCCTCTACCCCCTTCCATGAGCTCACCTACGGACTGATATAGGGACAATAACGTATAGAACAATGCACCATCCTTCCTTTACAAACTAGAAATACTACAGGTTCAGTCGCGACACAAGGAGGAGGCTATTCGTTGGAACAAAACCCAAGAATTCATGCTATACATGGTCTATCACCCATCCCTCTACCACCCTCACGTTTTCACCAGCGGATGCATTGTTCTAGGATCATAAAGTACATAAAAGTTCATCCTCACTCCGTTTATGCACTCATAAAATTATAGGTCATTCCGAATGGTTCAAGATGGCTCGTCGATGCGATCAACTTACCTTGAAAGTTGTATTCACGGTCTCTCCCGCGATGTTGTATCCATAAAACAGCCACAGTTTTGCCCTACAACTCCATTGGAGCTCCATGACCTGCCAAAACAATCACAACCAAAAGTAGTATTCGCCCATAACCCACTCGTGGGCTTCGACGACATTTTGGAGGCAAGAGCTGGCTTGTAAAATTGAGTTCCCGACGATTTTATGTTTGAAGTATACACTAACACCGTTCCGTGAGCTCACCTACGGATTGATATATGGACAATAACATACAAAACAATGCACCATCCTTCCATTACAAACTAGAAATACTACAGGTTCTGTCATGACACAAGAAGGAGGCTCTTCATTGCATCGATACCCAAGAATTCATGCTTTACATGGTCTATCACCCATCCCGCTACCACCCTCACGTTTTCACCAGGGGATGCATTGTTCTTGGATCATAAAGTACATAACAATTCATCCTCACTCCTTTTATGCACTCGAAAAATTATAGGTCATTTTGAATGGTGCAAGATGGCTCGTCGGTGCGATCAACTTACCTTGAAAGTTGTATTCACGGCTTGTCCCGCGATGTTGTATCTATAAAACAGCCACAATTTTGCCATAAAACTCCATTGGAGCTCCATGACCTGCCAAAATGATCACAACCGAAAGTTGTATTCGCCCATAACCCACTCGCGGCCTTCGACAACATTTCAGAGGCAAGATCCGGCTTGTAAAATTGAGTTCCGGACGATTTTACGTTTGAAGTATACTCTACCACCCCTCCGTGAGCTCACCTACGGATTGATATATGGACAATAACATATAGAATAATGCACCATCCTTCCATTTGAAAATAGAAACACTACAGGTTCAGTCACAACACAAGGAGGAGGCACATTGTTGCATCGAAACCCAAGAATTCATGATTTACATGGTCTAGCACCCATCCCACTACCACCCTCACGTTTTCACCAGCAGATGCATTATTTTTGGATCATAAAGTACATAATAGTTCATCCTCACTCCGATTATGCACTCGAAAAATTATAGGTCATTCCGAATGGTGCAAGATGGCTCGTCGGTGCAATCAACTTACCCTGAAAGTTGTATTCACGATCTGTCCCGCAATGTTGTATCAGTAAAACGGCCACAATTTTGCCACAGAAACTCCATTTGAGCTCCATGACCCGCCAAAACGACCACAACCAAAAGTTGTATGGGCCCATAACCCACTCGCCGGCTTCGACAACATTTTGGAGGCAAGATCCGGCTTGTAAAATTGAGTTCTGAATGATTTTACGTTTGATGTATATTGTGCCACCCTCTACCCCTTCCATGAGCCCACCTATGGACAGATATATGTACAATAACATATAGAACGATGCACCATCCTTCCATTACAAACTAGAAAGATTACAGGTTCAGTCATGACACAAGGAGGAGGCTCTTTGTTGCATCGAAACCCAAGAATTCATGCTTTACATGGTCTATCACCCATCCTGCTACCACCCTCACGCTTTCGCCTGTGGATGCATTGTCTTTGGATCATAAAGTACATAATAGTTCATCCTCACTCCGTTTATGCACTCATAAAATTATAGGTCATTCTGAATGGTGCAAGATGGATCGTCGGTGCGATCAACTTACCTTGAAAGTTGTATTCACGGCTTGTCTCGCGATGTTGTATCCATAAAACAGCCACAATTTTGCCATAAACTCCATTTGAGCTCCATGACCTACCAAAACGATCACAACCAAAAGTTTTATTCGCCCATAACCCACTCGCGAGCATGGACAACATTTCGGAGGGAAGAGCTGGCTTGTAAATTTGAGTTTCGGACCATTTTATGTTTGAAGTATACACTAACACCCTTCCATGAGCTCACCTACGGATTGATATATGGACAATAACATACAGAACAATCCGCCATCCTTCCATTACAAACTAGAAAGACTACAGGTTCGGTCACGACACAAGGAGGAGGCTCTTCGTTGCATCGAAACCCAAGAATTCATGCTTTACATGGTCTATCACCCATCCCGCTACCACCCTCACGTTTTCACTACACGACAGTTCATCCTCACTCCGTTTATGCACTTGAAAAATTATAGGTCATTTCGAATGGTGCAAGATGGCTCGTCAGTGCAATCAGCTTACCTTGAAAGTTGTGTTCACGGCTTTTCCCGCGATGTTGTATCCATAAAACAGCCACAATTTTTCCATAAAACTCCATTGGAGCTCCATGACCTGCCAAAACGATCACAACCAAAAGTTGTATGTGCCCATAACCAACTCTCTAGCTTCAACAACATTTCAGACGAAAGATCCTGCTTGTAAAATTGAGTTCCGGACGATTTTATGCTGGAAGTATACACTGCCACTCTCTACCACCCTTCCGTGAGCTCACCTACGGATTGGTATATGGACAATAACATATAGAACAATGCACCATCCTTCCATTACAAACTATAAAGACTACATGTTCAGTCGCGACACAAGGAGGAGGCTCTTTGTTGCATCAAAACCTCACTCCTGATCGGAAAACTCCTCTGCAACATAAGACGTTGCAGCCGTGTTTTCTGATCAGGAGTGAGGCTACGATCCACGCTTGGCGATTGCCCTATGGAGTCGGATGGACTCGCTATTCGTCTACGCTTCCGCAGCTTTATTTAGTTTATTTCTCATGAGTTGGCCTTCGGCCGAATTTATTATCTTGTAATAAAGACTCGACATGAGAATCGTGTAATGAATTCAGGTGTGATTGAACTTTGAATCTTTGCATCAATGTACTGTGTGTGCCAGCATGATCTTGGGATGGTACAGCTACACAGAGACTTGACCGATTTTGGGTCGGGTCGCTACAGAGATGGTATTCAGAGCACACGCTAACCGTAGGACGTAACCCCTAGGATCGGAAAGCCATAGGAAGAGACTTTTTATTTTATGTCCTTATCATTCCGTAATTCTCCCTTGTTCATTTCTGACTTCTCTCCGATTTTCAACATTCTAGATGGTCGCCGAGTTCACCCCGGTTACGCTCTGGAGTTTTGCCACCAGATGAGACGATGCCTCTCGGCAAGAAGCTGGTTCAGATCGTGAAGAAGCTGAAGATTGCTCTGCCCTCAATCACCGGAAGCCTACCAATGCGCTTCCGACGGATACCCTTCTGAGGATTAAGGTGCACATTCCAGGGAGGACCTTCGGAGGACATTCAGAGCCCATTGACTTTGAGTTTACCGATTTGATTGGATCCTCGGAAGAGACATGGCGATTTATCGTGCACTTGGACATCTCCGAGAAGAGTACATGGCCGAGCTCGACCCATCAGACCTCGCCATGATTTCTCGCAGAGCTAGGAATGGAGATATCATCCGTACCGTAGAGGACGACTCCATTCTCTCATATGTCCAAGACTTGAAGAGTCTCCTCAGGAAACGGCAAATCCAGACTCGCCGAAACTCGAAGGTATAGAGGAGGCTGTTGTTCCGTGAACTGGAACTGGAGGAGAAAGCACGTGCGGACTTCCTTGACCATGAAGAAGAAATCAAGGATTTCATGGAGAGAGTCGACAAGCTGAAGATGGATGTTGCCGCATTAGAGGAGAAGATGGACCTGGGAGAAGACCTTTTTCCGAGTGGAGATGACGGACCGCTCGTGAGCAATGACCAGGATTATGAAGAGAGCTCCACCGAAGAAAGCCGCAAGAGGAGGCGCCGCACCAGTGGACACCGCACCGGAGGACGCCGCACAAGAGGACGCAAGGATAATTGATGAAGACATTTAGTCGACCGCCATGTTATTCTATTTTTTCCGTCGATCAGTTAGGCCGTTATTTTCGATTAGTCGTGAGAATTTGTAATCTGAGATTGAACCATGTTTGAGATGATTGAATAAATGATTGGTGTGATTATGATTGTGCATTCATATGGGTAGTGATATTTTCTCATTAGACCCTTGTTCTATTCTAATTTTCTCATCCACTCCAAAACACCAGATGCCTCCAAGACGTGACCCGGTTTCAACTTTCATTTGGAGCTCACCCGGCTGATCCAAAGCAGAATGCCCTTATGCGTATGCTCATCCGCAACGAACAAAAACAACAACAACAACAACAACAATCCACCGCCACCACCCCTTGTTGACAACTTGACCCGCTTCCTAAGGTTGAATCCGGGTGTTCTCTAGCAAAGACCGAGCCGATTATGGCCGATGATTGGCTCCATAAGGTCGGAAGGAGTTAGCCACCGCTGGATGCACAGATGCGAGAGAAGGTGCGCTTTGCTGCACATCGCCTTGATGGACCAGCAGCCTCTTGGTGGGAGAACTACACTGCCACTTATCCCATCGCCACCATCACATGGGATCAGTTCCAAAGAGGCTTTCCGCACCGCTCATGTCTCACTGGAGCCATGAGTGCGAAGAAGCGTGAGTTCCGCAACTTACGCCAGGGGAACCGTCTTGTAGGGGCGATGCGTGGATGAGTTCAGCAAGTTAGCTTGCTATGCCCCGGATGATGTGGCCACAGATGCATAAGCAGGAAAAAGTTTCTCGAGGGACTCAATGACGAGCTGGGAATGCAGCTAATGGTGGCTACCTTCAACAACTACCGTGAGCTGGTAGACAAGGCCACCATACTCGAAGGCAAGCAGCAGCAGATTGATAGCCTCAAGCGGAAGTATGGCCGGGAAGTACAACTCGGAGCTCAGCGAAGCCCGTTATGCCCCATACTGGGAGGACATACCCATCACACCCATGGAGGACATAATCATGGAGGACATAACCATGGAGGGAATGGGAACAACCGCAACCACGACAACAAGTCGTGCAATGGAAATGGCAATGGCAACCAGCATCGTCTGCCTTACTCGAAGGATCCGAGTCACATCACCTGTTTCAAGTGCCAGAAAATAGGGCACTATGCCACCGACTGCCCGGAGGCCAAGCAGAGGAATGGAAACGGCAATGGAAGCTTAGCAAAGAAGCCCAACCCTTTTCCTCGTGCTCAGGTGAACTACATTGACGTGGAAGACGTCTATGATCAGCCAGACACTGTAGTTGGTAAGTTTTTATTAAATTCACGTCCAGTATTGGTACTCTTTGATTCTGGTGCAACGCATTCATTTATATCAAGGGTAGTTGTGGAAAAGTACGGGTTGCCCACTAGAACCCTTAGAAGCCCTCTTCACGTCAGTTACGCAGGAGGAGAAATGATGGCGAGGCTTAGGCTGTCATGCAACCCTTAACATCGAAACCATAAATTTCCGCATACCTCATAGTATTGGAAACCGGACCTTGGATGTAATCCTAGGCATGGATTGGTTGACGAAGTTTGAAGGAAACATAGGCGTGCTCAAGACGATTCTGCTCACCACCCGGGAGCAGAAGAGGATCAAGTATGTATCCAGACGTATCCCGATGAAGAATCAGGTGAATTCCCTCACAGGAGTTGTTCAGGAGGAAGTGCCAGTAGTGCAAGATTTTCCCGATGTGTTTCCGGAGGAATTACCAGGAATGCCACCGGACAGAGACATTGAATTTCTGATTGAGTTATTACTCGGCACAGCCCCAATATCCAAGAGACCACTGTCGGATGCCCCGAGCAATTGGAAGAGATCAAAAACAAATTAATGAGCTATTGGAGAAGGGATATATTCGCCAAGCTTCGTCACCTTGGGGAGCCCCAGTTCTTTTGGTAGAGAAGAAGGATGGAACCACGAGAATGGTTGTGGATTATCGTTCGTTGAGCAGCGTGACCATCAAGAATAAGTACCCTCTACCGATGATTAATGATCTATTTGATCAGCTAGTTGGAGCCAAGGTATTCTCCAAGATCGATCTTCGATCAGGGTATCATCAGTTGAAGATCCTTGAAAAGGATATACCCAAAACAACATTTACCACCAGGTATGGTTTATATGAGTATACCGTCATGTCATTCGGATTGACTAATGCCCTGCATACTTCATGAATTTGATGAACAAGGTATTTATGGAATATCTGGACAAGTTTGTCGTGGTGTTCATCGATGGTATACTGATTTTCTCCAAGAGCGAGGAAGAGCATAAGGAACATTTGCGTCTAGTTCGAGAAACTCCGAGAACATCGATTGTATGCCAAGTTCAAGTAAATGTGAATTTTGGCTGAAGGAAGTCGGATTCCTCGGACATGTTATTTCAGGAGAAGGAATAGCAATTGACCCCACCAAGGTTGTATCGGTCACCGATTGGCGATCACCCACCTCAGTCAAGGAGATCCGCAGTTTTCTTGGACTCGCAGGATATTATCGGAGGTTTATTGAGAATTTCTCGAAGATTGCCAAGCCCATGACTGAGCTGTTGAAGAAGGACGCCAAGTACATCTGGACCGCGGGTTGTGAAGCCAGTTTCCAGGAATTGAAGAAACGTTTGGTTACAGCCCCAAAGACTGATTTTGCGGACATACACAAGGATTACGGTATATTGTGACGCTTCTCGCCAGGACTCGGAGGAGTACTCATGCAGGAAGGAAAAGTTGTAGCTTATACCTCCGCACAGCTACGACCTCACGAGATGAATTACGCCACACATGATTTGGAGTTAGCGCCGTAGTGCATGCACTCAAGACCTGGAGGCATTTCCTTATCGGAAACAGTTGTGATGTTTACACAGATCATAAGAGCTTGAAGTATATTTTCACGCAGAAAGAGTTGAACCTCAGGCAGAGGAGATGGCTAGAGTTAATCAAGGACTATGACATGAGATTGCATTACCACCCGGGAAAGGCTAATGTTGTAGCAGATGCTTTGAGCCGTAAGAGTTATGTGAATACTCTCATAGCGGGAAGATTACCCCAGGAGTTAGTCGATGACCTCAGAGATCTCCAGCTAGAGATAGTTCCGAGAGGATATGTTGCAGCTCTGGAAGTTCAGTCCACTTTGGCCGAAAGAATTCATGAAGCCCAGAAGTCGGACAAGGAAATTGATGAGATAAAGAAAAGGATGAATGAAGGAAAAGCTAAAGGGTTTCGTAAGGATGAATACGGAGCTATATGGTTCGAGGATCGTATTTATGTACCCAATGATCCCGAACTCAGGAAGCTAATTCTTCAGAAGGCTCATGATTCACCGTACTCGATTCACCCGGTAACACCAAGATGTATCTGGATTTGAAGGAAAGTTTACGGTGGACGGTATGAAGAAGGATATTTACGATGCGGAGCAATATCACGATGTTTGCCCGAGTAAAGGCGGAACATCGAAGCGGTAGGGTTACTTCAACCCTTGCCGATTACCGAGTGGAAATGGGAAAAACTTGGAATGGATTTTATCACAGGATTACCCAGGACCCGTTCAGGTTATGATTCCATCTGGGTAGTGGTTGATCGATTGACCAAGGTAGCTCATTTCATTCCCGTGAAGACTACCTATACCAGCGCTAAGTTAGCCAAGATATACATGACCAGGATCGTATGTCCGCATGGAGTTCCGAGGAGTATCGTGTCGATAGAGGAACACAATTTACCTCAAAGTTTTGGAATCGGTTGCATGAAACTTTGGGTACGTAGGCTGGAGTTCAAGACAGCCTTTTCATCCGCAGACAGATGGATAGACCGAGAGAGTCAACCAGATCCTCGGAGGACATGTTGAGAGCTTGTGCGCTAGACTATGGGTCTAGCTGGGATGATAATTTGCCATACGCGAGTTCTCGTGACAATAACAGTTATCGAGACCGATCAAGATGGCCCCTTCGAAGCCCTATATGGAAGGAGGTGCAGAACACCATTGCTGTGGGATGGTGTTGGAGATCGAAAACTTTTCGGTCCTGATCTTATCAGAGATTCCGAAGAGAAAGTCAAGCTGATTCGAGGTAGACTCAAGGTAGCTCACCGAGGCGTAAGAGTTATGCCGACAAGAACGCATAAGGAAGTAACATACTGAAGCGGGAGACCGGCATATCTTCGTGTGACCCCGCCGTGGAATCAAGAGGTTCGGTGTTAAAGGAAAGTTGGCACCCAGGTTCATTGGCCCTACAAAATCCTCGAACGTCGTGGAGAAGTTGCTTACAAGTTGGAATTGCCGGAAGGATTGTCCGGAGTTCGTGATGTCTTCCATGTTTCTCAGCTGAAGAAATGCCATGCCGAGATGGCCGATATTCCATTGAGAGACACAGTGCCCCTAGAGGCCATACAACTCGACAGTGATCTGACTTACGAGGAGAAACCCGTCCGAATCCTCGAGACTGCGAACAGAGTCACCCGCAGCAAGATCATCAAGTTTTGCAAGGTGTTGTGGAGTCATCATTCCGAGGAGGAAGCCACCTGGGAGCGAGAAGAAGACCTCCGCCGAGACCACCCGCACCTATTTGCTAGCCAACCCGAATCTCGAGGGCGAGATTCATCTTAAGGTGGGTAGGTTTGTAACATCCCAAATTTCCCATTTGGAATGTTTTACAATTATAGTTAAGCATCTATGCATTATTGTTTGAATTGAGTGACATTTGAATTATTTCAGAGGCTTTTGAGTTTGTTGGAACTTGAATTCAAATTGGCGATTGAATTTACTTCAAAACAATGCCTAACAAATACTTGAGAAAAGTATGAGAGGAGTAAACATGACACTCCAAAAATGTCAGAAGAAAAGTTTTGCCAAAAAGTTTGAATTCAAATTTGATTTTATTTGGGATTTCTAGAAAATGTTTTTTTTAAGTTTGAGTTTTGCCCCTGGAAAAATGTCCGCGTTGTAGGATAAATTCCCCTGAGAATTTTGATATATATATATGTCCTATATAAAAATAATATATATATATATATATATATATTATATATTCTCTCTTCTCTCTAATTCAAAAAAAAACCCTAGGCGCCCGGCCGAATAGCCAACCCGGCCCGGCCTTGACCCACCACGGGGCAGGCTGACCACCCGGCCTTGAGCCGAGCTGCACGGCCCGGACGCTCGAACCCTTTCCGCCTCGGTCGCCCGCTCGCTCTCCTCTCCCCTCTCTCACCGACGCGCCGGCCCCACCCCTTCTCTTTCCCCTCGCCCACGTCTCGCCGCGCCAGAGCGGGACCGCCGCCGCCCATCGCCGCGATCTTCACGGGATCACGATCCCGAGTCGCCCCCTTCCCCAAGTTGATGCCCTATAAGTACCTACGCCCTTCCTCCCTCGAACCCCCTAAAACCCTAGCCCAAAACCCACCGCAGCTCGCACCCTCGCCGAACGCATCTCGCTGCCGCCGCCTCGGTTCGCCGCCGTATCCGCCACCGGTGAGCCACCCTCGACCTCCAAGCTACCCACCCGAACCGCCACTTCATCCCGCACCTCCTCGACATCCTCTCTTTGCTCAGAGCCCCGACGCCATCGCCCGAAGCTCGTCCGCCGCTCACGGAGCAGGAGTTCACCAGCTCGCGCCGATCGTCTCCGTCATCCCGGAGCTCCAACGACTCCACCCCCGACCTCCCAGCGAGCCGCCGCACCCGCCCGACGTCCCCGCCGTCTTCCCCGACCATCGGAGCCACCGCGCCGTCCACGCCCGAGCCGCCGTCGTCCGTTGCCGTCGTCACCACCGCGGTATGTCGCCGGAGCCACCCACCACCGTCCGATCTGAAACCTACGGCTTAGATTAGACTAGCGAAGGGTTAGGTTTTATTTAGATTAGATCGGTTTTAGTTGGTTTTTAGTCCGGTTTATTTCCTGGTTTAGTTAGACCGGCCCGATTGGTTTATTTCTGTTAGCCCGTGGACGTATTGGTCTATTAAGTGCTCATGCGCTGTTTAGTTTTAGAGCTCCTTTATTAGGCCCGTTAGCGCTAGTTTTTCTTTTTAGTTATATTTTCGTTTCTGTTTTAACAGAATAGTTCCATTTTGTAAAATTCGTATCTGTTAGGTTACTTAATATTTTTAGTTGATTCTTTTTTGTTAGTTTGCAAATTTGTTGTAGTTTCTGTAGAAAATATGTTTAGCCATGTTTAAATTATTAGAAATAGTTTTATTTTAGTTTTAGACAGATTAGTTTTTCTGCCATAAATTGAGTTAGGATTATTTTTTTTGTTATTCTTTTTGCTACAGCTTAGTTTAGTTCATGCCTAGCAGTAGGAACTTGTTTGGGTATTTTAGATTTAATAAAAAAAATAGTTTTAGTCGAAATCATGTGTTTCTTGGTTATTTAACTAGCTACTGTTTTCCTATTGTTCTAGTTAGTAAATTATTTTATTTTTACTATGTTATAGTTTATTTTAGATTAGTTTCTGTAGTTTTAGAATGTGAACTTTTATTTACAGAAAATAAAAGGTTTATTTTATTTTCTTGTTAGTTGTTGGCTTGGATTTCTTCGATTTTTCTTTGGTTTTTGATTCGATTGTTTTGTGTGTTTTATGTTAGCATGCTGTTATGTTAAGTGATTGTATGTTTGTATGCTTATATGATTATTGTTTGCTTCGATAGAATTTCCGGAGTGCGAAGCCTGCTATTACGAGTCCCTATCTTTCGAAGACCGTCAGCCAGGCAAGTCATTTGATCATGTTTTCTTTTACAATACCTATGATTTTATTGCATTAGAATTATACCTCCCCACCATGCATGCAGTAGGAGAATTTTAAGTTATGTTCTTGAGTAGTATCATGAGGTAGGATGAACCCAATTCCCTTATTACCATTGCGGGACGATGTAGTTTATTTTGCTATGCTCAGAGACGGGTTGGTTGAGTGATTCATAAGGGAGATGTGAGAGTCAAGATGATGAAAACCCCATGACTTCAAGCTCAAGATGGACTTCAAAATTCACTCTTTGGGTGGAGGGCAGTTGCCGACGGGCACCACTGGAGAAACCAGCGGATGGCGGGATGCATGGAGAAGCGCCATGACATCTTGCGGAAAGCTTCACCCAGCCACGAAGAGACGGATGGATACCCCATTGACGGAAGCTTACTGTGCAGCCGCAAGCCATTATGGGCTCTGGCTTGGTCGACCCTAGGTGTGACTCTGGCCGGACGGTGCTACGAGATGTAGAAGAACGGTAGGATTGGATGCGCACCGGCAAAGGGCCTGCAGGAACTCTTGGAAGACCCTGTTCGTTCGTCCCGTCTTCAAACACCGTGCAAAGGCGAAGACTTAAAGGAGGGAACGATTCTTGCGGGTAAAGTGCGCAAACCTCTGCAGAGTGAAGATCTAATCGATTAGCCGTGTCCCCGGTTACGGACAATTTGAGCCTTTGGAACTTGGAGTATTTCGGATATCTCAACACCGAACTAAATAAATTAATTGAGGGGGTTATTTAATAATTGGAATGAGACATTGGTTGGCGGAACCATCTCAATAACCACCAACATTTTGTAGTATTTGCAAAGAAGTCCTTGTTGTAGGGAAAAGCGGCTTTTTCAAGAAAACAATGAAACTTAGAGCCCCACACCAAATTGCATATAGTGTTAGTAATTTTACTGTTGTTCTCTCTTTGACTTAGGCATATTCAAAATGTTGACCTACATGGCTGCAACGTCTTATGTTGCGTATGAGTTTTCCGATCAGAGTGAGGCTACGATCCACGCTTGGCGATTGCCCTATGGAGTCGGATGGACTCGCTTATTCGTCTCACGCTTCGCGGCTTTATTTAGTTTATTTCTCATGAGTTGGCCTTCGGCCGAATTTATTATCTTGTAATAAAGACTCGACATGAGAATCGTGTAATAAATTCAGGTGTGATTGAACTTTGAATCTTTGCATCAATGTACTGTGTGTGCCAGCATGATCTTGGGATGGTACAGCTACACAGAGACTTGACCGATTTCGGGTCGGGTCGCTACAGAGAATTCAAATGTCACTCAATTCAAAAAATAATGCATAGATGCTTAACTATAATTGTAAAACATTCCAAATGGGAAATTTGGGATGTTAGAGGTTCAAGATGGCTCGCCAATGCGATCAACTTACCATGAAAGTTATATTCACGGTGTCTCCCGCGATGTTGTATCCATAAAACATCCACAATGTTTCCATAAAACTCCTTTGGAGCTCCAGGAGCTGCCAAAACGATCACAACCAAAAGTTGTATTCGCCCATAACGCACTTGCGGGGTTCGACCACATTTTGGAGGCAAGATCTGGCTTGTAAAATTGAGTTCCGGACGATTTTATGTTTGAAGTATACACTACCACCCTTCCGTGAGCTCAATAACATATAGAAAAATGCACCATCCTTCCATTACAAACTAGAAAGACGTTCTGTCACGACACAAGGAGGAGGCTCTTCGTTGCATCGAAACCCAAGAATTCATTCTTTACATGGTCTATCGCCCATCCCGCTACCACGCTCACTTTTTCACCAGGGGATGCATTGTTCTTGGATCATAAAGTACATAACAGTTCATCCTCACTACTTTATGCACTTGAAAAATTATAGATCATTCCGAATGGTGCATGATGGCTCGTCGGTGCGATCAACTTACCTTGAAAGTTGTATTCACGGCTTGTCCCACGATGTTGTATCCATAAAACAGCCACATTTTTTCCATAAAACTCCATTGGAGCTCCTTGACCTGCCAAAACAATCACAACCAAAAGTTGTATTCGCCAATAACCCACTCGTGGGCTTCGACAACATTTCAGAGGCAAGATCCGGCTTGTAAAATTGAGTTCCGGACGATTTTATGTTTGAAGTATACTCTACCACCCCTCCGTGAGCTCACCTACCAATTGATATAAGGACAATAACATATAGAACAATGCAACATCCTTCCATTTCAAACTAGAAAGACTACAGGTTCAGTCACAACACAAGGAGGAGGCTCTTTGTTGCATTGAAACCCAAGAATTCATGCTTTATATGGTCTAGCACCCATCCCGCTACTACCCTCACGTTTTCACCAGCAGATGCATTATTTTTGGATCATAAAGTACATAATAGTTTAACCTCACTCCAATTATGCACTCGACTAATTATAGGTCATTCCGAATGGTGCAAGATGGCTCGTCGGTGCGATCAATTTACCTTGAAAGTTGTATTCACGATCTGTCCCGCGATGTTGTATCAGTAAAACGGCCACAATTTTGCCATAAAAACTGCATTGGAGCTCCATGACCCGCCAAAACGATCACAACCAAAAGTTGTATGGGCCCATAACCCACTAGCCAGCCTAGACAACATTTCGGAGGCAAGATCTAGCTGGTAAAATTGAGTTCCGAATGATTTTACCTTTGATGTATTCTCTGCCACCTTCTACACCCTTCCATGAGCTCACCTACGGACTGATATATGGACAGCAACATATAGAACAATGCACCATCCTTCCATTACAAACTAGAAAGACTACAGGTTCAGTCACGACACCAGGAGGAGGCTCTTCTTTGCATCGAAACCCAAGAATTCATGCTATACATGGTCTATCACCCATCCCGGTACAACCCTCACGTTTTCACCAGCGGACGGATTGTTCTATGATCATAAATTACATAACAGTTCATCTTTACTCCGGTTATGCACTCATAAAATTATAGGTCATTCCGAATGGTACAAGATGGCTCGTCGGTGCGATCAACTTACCTTGAAAGTTGTGTTCACGGTCTCTCTCGCGATGTTGTATCAATAAAACAGTCACAATTTTTCCCTACAAATCCATTGGAGCTCCATGACCTGCCAAAACGATCACAACCAAAAGTTGTATTCGCCCATAACCCACTTGCGGGCTTCGACCACATATTGGAGGCAAGAGTTGCCTTGTAAAATTGAGTTCTGGATGATTTTATGTTTGATGTATACTCTACCACCCTTCCGTGAGCTCACCTACGGATTGATATATGGACAACAACATATGGAACAATGCACCATCCTTCCATTACAAACTAGAAAGACTACATGTTCTGTCACGACACAAGGAGGAGGCTCTTCATTGCATTGAAACCAAAGAATTCGTGCTTTACATGGTCTATCACCCATCCCGCTACAGCCCTCACTTTTTCACCAGGGAATGCATTGTTCTTGGATCATAAAGTACATAACAGTTCATCCTCACTCCGTTTATGCACTTGAAAAATTATAGGTCATTCTGAATGGTGCAAGGTGGCTTGTCGGTGCGATCAACTTACCTCGAAAGTTGTATTCACAGCTTGTCCCGCGATGTTGTATCCATAAAACTACCACAAATTTCCCGTAAAACTCCATTGGAGCTCCATGACCTACCAAAACGATCACAACCAAATGTTGTATTCGCCCATAACCAACTCGCGAGCTTGGACAACATTTCGGAGGCAAGATCTGGCTTGTAAAATTGAGTTCCGGACGATATTATGTTTGAAGTATACACTAACACCCTTCAGTGAGCTCACCTATGGATTGATATATGGACAATAACATACAGAACAATGCACCATTCTTCCATTACAAACTAGAAAGACTACAAATACTGTCATGACACAAGGACGAGGCTCTTCGTTGCTTCGAATCCCACGAATTCATGCTTTACATGGTTTATCACCCATCCCGCTACCACCCTCATGTTTTCACCAGGGGATACATTGTTCTTGGATAATAAAGTACATAACAGTTCATCCTCACTCTGTTTATGCAGTCGAAAAATTATAGGTCATTTCGAATGGTGCAAGATGGCTCCTCGGTGCGATCAACTTACCTTGAAAGTTGTATTCACGACTTGTCCCGCGATGTTCTATCCATAAAACAGCCACAATTTTGCCACAAAACTCCATTGGAGCTCCATGACCAGCCAAAACGATCACAACCAAAAGTTGTATTCGCCCATATCCCACTCGTGGCCTTCGACAACATTTCAGAGGCAAGATTCGGCTTGTAAAATTGAGTTCCGGATGATTTTATGTTTGAAGTATACTCTACCACCCCTCCGTGAGCTCACCTACGGATTGATATAAGGACAATTACATATAGAACAATGCACCATCCTTCCATTTCAAAAAAGAAAGACTATAGGTTAAGTCACAACACAAGGAGGAGGCTCTTTGTTGCGTCGAAACCCAAGAATTCTTGCTTTCCATGGTCTAGCACCCATCCGACTACCACCCTCACATTTTCACCAGCAGATGCATTATTTTTGAATCATAAAGTACATAACAGTTCAACCTCATTCCGATTATGCACTCGAATAATTATAGATCATTCCGGATGGTGCAAAATGGCTCGTCCTTGCGATCAACTTACCTTTAAAGTTGTATTCACGAACTCTCCCGCAATGTTGTATCAGTAAAACGGCCACAATTTTGCCATAAAAACACCATTGGAGCTCCATGAACTGCCAAAACGACCACAACCAAAAGTTGTATGGGCCCATGACCCACTCGCCGGCTTCCACAACATTTCATAGGCAAGATCTGGCTTGTAAAATTGAGTTCCGAATGATTTTATGTTTGATGTATATTGTGCCACCCACTACCCCCTTCCATGAGCTCACCTATGGACTGATATATGGACAATAACATATAGAACAATGCACCATCCTTCCGTTACAAACTAGAAAGACTACAGGTTCAGTCACGACACAAGGAGGAGGCTCTTTGTTGCATCAAAACCCAAGAATTGATGCTTTACATGGTCTATCACCCATCCCGCTACCACCCTCACGCTTTCACCTGTGGATTCATTGTCCTTGGATCATAACGTACATAACTATTCATCCTCACTCCGTTTATGGACTCATAGAATTATAGGTCATTCCGAATGGTCCAAGATGGCTCGTCGGGGCGATCAACTTACCTTGAAAGTTGTATTCACGGTCTCTCCCGCGATGTTGTATCCATAAAACAACCACAATTTTGCCCTACAACTAGATTGGAGCTCCATGACCTGCCAAAACGATCACAACCAAAAGTTGTATTCGCCCATAACCCACTCGCGGGCTTCGATCACATTTTGGAGGCAAGAGCTGGCTTGTAAAATTGAGTTTTGGACGATTTTATGTTTGATGTATACTCTACCACCCTTCCGTGAGGTCACCTACAGATTGATATATGGACAATAACATATAGAACAATGGACCATCCTTCCATTAGAAACTAGAAAGACTACAGGTTCCGTCATGACACAAGGAGGAGGGTCTTTGTTGCATCGGAACCCAAGAATTCATGCTTTACACGGTCTATCACCCATCCCGCAGCCGCCCTCACTTTTTCACCAGGGGATGCATATTTTTTGGATCATAAAGTACATAATAGTTCATCCTCACTCTGTTTATGCACTTGTAAAATTATAGGTCATTCGGAATGATGCTAGATGGCTCGTCGGTGCGATCAACTTACCTTGAAAGTTGTATTCACGGCTTGTCTCGCGATGTTGTATCCATAAAATAGCCACAATTTTGTCGTAAAACTCCATTGGAGCTCCATGACCTACGAAAATGATCACAACCAAAAGTTGTGTTTGCCCATAACCCATTCGCGGCCTTCGACAACATTTCAGAGGCAAGATCCGGCTTGTAAATTTGAGTTCCGGACGATTTTATGTTTTAAGTATACTCCACCACCCCTCCGTGAGCTCACCTACGGATTGATATATGGACATTAACATATAGAACAATGCACCATCGTTCCATTTCAAACTAGAAAGACTAGAGGTTCAGTCACAACACAAGGAGGAGGCTCTTTGTTGCATCGAAACCCAAGAATTCATGCTTTACATGGTCTACCACCCATATCGCTACCACCCTCACATTTTCACGAGAAGATGCATTATTTTTGGATCATGAAGTACATAACAGTTCATCCTCGCTCCGTTTATGCACTCGAAAATTATAGGTCATTCCAAATAGTGCAAGATGGCTCGTCAGTGCGATTAACTTACCTTGAAAGTTGTATTCACAGTATGTCCCACGACGTTGTATCCATAAAATGACCACAATTTTGCCATAAAAACTCCATTGGAGCTCCATGACCCACTTGCTGGCTTTCACCACATTTTGGAGGTGACGATGTCCTAGACTAGGGGGTACTCACTACATCGTCTCCCGACCAGCTGGATCGGGCCGAGGACCCCCATGGTTGTTCACTCATGGGCCACTTCGGGCAGCCCATGCCGCACACGAGGAAGATTCCACACGACTTGGTGATCAAGACAAGGACTCCTCTCCACCAATTTATTTGACTAGGACTCTTGTTATCCTAGGCCTCTGGTACATTATATAAGCCAGCGCTAGGCTAGTCGATAGAGGAGAAATACATTATTCATCATACCATTAGGTTTTAGACCACATCATATGATCTCGAGGTAGATCAACTCTGTAATCATACACATCGAATATAATCAAGCATGAGTTGGGTTTTACCTCTTAGAGAGGGCCCGAACCTGGGTAAACACCGTGTACCTCGTCTCATGTTACCACCGCTCCAAAAGGCCAGCTTAGGACCCCTACTACAAGATATGCCGGATATAGAACTGACATCGGTAATTTCATTGAGAGCCTGTTAGGTATTCGTCGTGGTTCGATGGGAATCAAAATCAATGCTCAGGTGATGTTTTTCCAATTAGATCAGTATTGATTGGTTTGTCCACGAAGGATTCCGTTGTCGCCTGTTTTATTTTGTCAGCAGGTTAGATCGTAGTCAGCGGTAATTTCAGCGGATACTGCCGAACCGACGTGATCAGCCGAGCTGCAACGGTTGCGATGTGTTCGGTCAAGTACCCAAGGGCAGCACCGCGCAAGACCACAAGAAGCACATGTGTGCGCGGATTCCAAGGGCATGTTGGCTGGTAAAAGTTGCCCAAAGCTAAGTATCCAACTCGGTTTTGTTCTCCGCATTACTAGTACTACTTTCTCTTACATGAAGTTTAGATCAATTTGACCCTAGTACTAGTTCTATTAAGTACTAATTGATCTGCCCAAGGGTCGTCTGAAGCCCTGACTGCTGCAACCACATCGTTGGTGATTTAAACAATTCGTTCCAGATTGATTTCGATCCCAGACCAGATCAGCAATTTCTTTTGCGCTGCCGGTAGCTAAGCATTAAAAATTTACGTGGTCGAGAACCGTCGGCCGACGACGTACAAACATCAGTAATATACGGGTCGGCTGACCGCTGGCTTCGCTCACACACGTTCCCAGGAGCCTGGAACAACCCAGCTCAGACTGGGCAACACAGGGATCATCCTCTGCTCTTTTTTATATATACTTTTTGACTTTTTGTTCAAGTACCTAGGCTGCCAATGGATGGCTACTACATGCGTAATACTACTAATAAGTGAACGCTGGTTTGCAGCAATTTTTAGTTATTCTATGGCTACTACGACATGTGGAGATCAGGTCATCGTGAAAACGCAGTAGTGCTACCTCTGTTGGCGAAACATCAGTGACCAGCTTAAAATTCAGTCCGTCGATGCGGCGGCCCCATCCGAACATAAAGTCACATGAGGAGATGATCCCCGCGCAAGTCCCACAATCAGGCTAGCAAAATATCCTCTTTTTACTTGGATGGCCGCACGCGCAGCAACGCATACATGGAGTGGCGGCAGCACATCCCGAGCGACCACATGGAGATGAGTACCTCCGAACACACATCAGGAGATTTGCTTTTTCTCCAGCTCCTAGTTGGTCGCTGGTCTTCTGCTACTTTTTGCTGAAAATTTCATAAGCCTATAACCCAATTGATTATACTAGTTTTGTCAAACGGTACCTCGATTTGGTGAGTGAATTCTAGTAATTCAAGTAGTACTTCACATAAATATCAAAGTGACCTAATTCTTGGTGGTCACTAATACTAGTTCTGTACAGACCAGTCCCGGTCATAGCCGTCGAACATGTTTTATTTTTCCTAACTATTCGGTTAGCTCCTAAAATTATTGCACACGGAATATTTTCTGTTGTTTTGCACTGCATTATTTTTGCAGGGATATTTTGTCGACACGTGTGCACGACGTCGGTCTAACCGGTGTCTCGCCGTCACCGAGGCTGGCCGCCATGTGTCAACATCGTCGCTCGACGCCCTGCCGACATTGGCTTCGACGCCAGGCCACATCTCTTTTACAAAAATATTTTGTGTAAATAATTATGCGATGATTTTATATATTTTTTATATTATTATTTTCTGGACTGCACTATTTTACATGTGCAGGTAATCAACTTTGACTGCGTCACGTGGTGACTTCTGCAAACCGACATCGTCGTCCCAATCGGCATAAATCGGCTCGCGTGATCACCTTGTTGGTCGAATTGCAATACCGACATGTTCGGTTGCCTTGTGGACTTCAGCATCGCTAAGAGAGCTCTACCTCATCGAGTGTCCGGCACATGGGCCATATTTCTTTTAGTACTCACTTTGCATAAATTATTTATTATGCTATGAATTTTTTTTCTATTATCTCCGGCTTGCACTATTTTTTGTGCACAGGTAAATGATCCGGGTTGGGCAGTGCTGTCACCTGGGCATACTGACATACCACGTCACCTCGGCTAGACCAGGGGCTTTGTCATCACTTCATTGACCCACATCGAGGACTTCGGTGTCATACTGCCAGCCTGGTCAATCGCCTCGGTCGAACTGGGGGTTCCACCTCGCCACATTGGCTGCGCTATTTCTCCACTTCAGAGTGCCGAGCTCTTTGCTCCGCCACCTCGGGACCGGCTTGGGGGCTGGGACGTTGTCCAGCCATAAGCTCGGGTCGCGCATCGACATCAAGCACATTAACTAGCTATGTCGCTTCCATGCTTAGTTTTTTTAATTCTTGATCGGTTCGACCAAACATTATATTTGTGTTAAAAACTTAGTTTGTCAACAAACATTGCTTGTTAAAACACTTCCTTTCCCATGTTAACTGGGGACTCTTAAATTTATACGAGTTGTTTTATAATAAGTCGTCTTCTTCTTCTAAGTCATTGCAAAGTCTTTTTATACCACTCCTTTGTCGACTCGAGTGTGTGGTCAACCGCCAGATGGCCTAGTTTCTCTCTAAAGCCGCTCGGGTTTGGTTCGCTAAACTGGCCTTGAAAACACACTCCGCCTTCGGGATAGAGAGGTTGAAGCCGAATGCTGATCCACTTGAAGTCTAGAGACCGGATGTGTCATGTTAAAGCACGACAGAAGCACAAATAAAAACGTTTAAGACTAATTTTGGATTAGCACCAAAAACTTGATTTAGTTCGGACGTCAAGCTTTTACATAAGTTTTTGGCTTTTCGAGCTTATGGCACTTTTTAGCTATTCGTATGTTTTTCTTTCAGGAAAGGGGACATCCTCATGAACGAGGTGCCCTGCATAATAATCCAGCTTGAGATATCTTTTTCAACCCACAGCTCGACATCTTTCCTTCCGAACTACACCTCTACGCTGACAAAACACACGCCACATCGGGTCTAGTTCCCGAGCAGTGCAACGCCAGACCCCTTTAAAGCATTGGCAATATTAACGGGGGCTGCGACTAGAGCCGAACCCACCAAAAGCCAAGGTACTTCATGGACTCCTCCGCAAAACATTCTCGGATATTGCTTTATATGCATCGGTTTGGAATTGTGTCTTTCGTCAATAGTTGGGTTGCCCGGCTCCTGTTCTTGCTGCCTATGTTCTGCTTTGTTCGGCTAGGTGCGCCAAGGGAGAACCACTGCAATTTTGCCTCCAACTTGAATGGTTAAGCGCCTCAGCGGAGAAAGCCGAAAACTGATTGGCACAATGAGTGTAAACTAGTCAGTGATCCGATGATTGTGTCAAGCTATAGATTGACAGAGGTTACCCCGTGTTAAACGAACGGCCTTCGATAATATTGGCCGAAGTGTTAACGGCTTGACTTCGGTCGGTGCCGAACACTAACCGGGGGCTCGTAGCTAGCTTCCCCAGTTTAAAGCTCATATGACTAAGTGAAAGTTATAAAGCCCGCATATCTGATTGCCTCATTTCCGCTAACACAACCGCCTTCGGGCACTGAGATGTCGACTAAGGGTTGTTTTTTTATTGCGCAAACACCCTGCGTACCATCTACAAGGGGGTGGAAGCCGACGATGGGCCACTTTCAACTCATAAACGTTCACAACAGAGTCAAAATAAACATATCATCAACATTTGTATTTAATATACGAGGGATGCCTTCCGTAATAATCCTTATAAAGCCACAAATATGCATCAATTTGACTTAAGATTTTTGCTAAGCTGGGTTGCCTGGCTCCTGTGCTTACCCCTACGTTCCCGATTGTTCGGCTAGGCGGTAAGGGAGCACCTCTGTGATTGTTACTACCGGGTCATCTGAGTTAGTACCTCATACTAGGTGAAGTTGAAAGCTAGAAATCTTAAAGGATATAATTGGTCGGCAACGACGGAAGTGAAAATTTAGGTTCGCTAAAGACCACATAGTTCGGGAGCTTTCCCCAAACTAAATCCTCATTAGTTTCCTCCCACATTGATCGGAGGTGAGGTTTCATGATCATGATCAGCATGACAACCCAAAGAAAGGAACCGATAGCGGGACTATTTTCTTTGGAAGATGTTTCTTACGTTTAATAGCAATATAGCATATCTCTCTGCATACCATATGGCCGGATTGCCTTGTTTGTCACAAATCTTTGCCCTCATAAAGGCTTTATAAAGTAGGACAAACAATCCCTAGCTACTGGCCGAGGAGGTTGAAGCCCGTGGTCTGTCAACAAAGTTTTGTACAATGCGGATCCGAGCATTAATGATGTAAAGTACTTGGGTACACAGAATCATTACACATAAATTGTGAGCAAAAATCATTTTTTCCCAGCCATTCTTTTAAAGAGTGAATGGCACAGTCTCTTTGAGACAACCGAGCAGCTGACCTAACGCTCTCATAGTTCCTTATTGGCATTGATTTCCTATCTATTTGTAACGCCCTCGATGCGGCTATATCTCCCACGTGTCGAAGCACGACTTAGAGGCATAACCGCATTGAAAGCAATGTCGCAAGTGAGGTAATCTTCACACAACCCATGTAATAAATAAGGGAAAGAGATACATAGTTGGCTTACAATCGCCACTTCACACAATACATGAGTAAAGCATTACATCATACAGATACAATCAAGGTCCGACTACGGAACCAAAATAAAAGAAGACTACCCCAAATGCTACACAGATCCCCGATCGTCCCAACTGGGCTCCACTATCGATCAATCAAACGAAACAACACAAAGAACAAGATCTTCATCGAGCTCCTCCTTGAGCTCGGATGCATCACCTGCACGGTTTCATCGGCACCTGCAAACTGGTTTTGAAGTATCTGTGAGTCACAGGGGACTCAGCAATCTCACACCATGAGATCAAGACTATTTAAGCTTAAAGGTAGGACAGGGAAGTGAGGTGGAGCTGCAGCAAGCGACTAGCATATATGGTGGCTAACATACGCAAAAGAGAGCGAGAAGAGGAGGCAAAGCACGGTCGAACAACTATGATCAAGAAGTGATCCCAAACTACTTACGTCAAGCATAACTCCAACATCGTGTTCACTTCCCGGACTCACGAGAAGAGACCATCACGGTTACACACGCCGTTGGTGTATTTTAATTAAGATCAACTTCGGGTTTTCTACAACCGGACATTAACAAATTCCCATCCGCCACATAACCGCGGGCACGGCTTTCGAAAGTTCAAACCCCGCAGGGGTGTCCCAACTTAGCCCATGATAAGCTCTCGCGATCAACGAAGGATATTCCTTCTCCCCGGGACGACCCGATCAGTCTCGGAATCCCGGCTACCAGACATTTCACAGCAATAAAACAAGACCAGCAAAACCGCCGGATGTGCCGACAAATCCCGATAGGAGTCGACGTACCTCGGTCTCGTGGCACACCGGATAGGTCACCACGAGTAAAACCAGACCTCGAGTTGCCCGTGGTGGCCTTCAGTCTGCCTGCTTCGGACCAACACTCGAAGGAGCACCGGCCGGGGGCTAAAATAAAGATGACCCTCGGCTCCTAAACCCAAGGAAAAAGGGTATAGGTGAGGCAAATGGTAAAACCAATGTTGGGCCTTCTGGAAAAGTCTTATTCAAAGCGAAACTGTCAAGGGGGTCCCATAAATCACCCGACCGCGTTAGGGACGCAAAATCCGGGAACATAACACCGATATGACGGAAACTAGGGCGGCAAGAGTGGAACAAAACACTGTGCATAAGGCCGAGCCTTCCACCCTTTACCAAGTATATAGATGCATTAATTAAATAAGATATATTGTGATATCCCAACAAGTAAACATGTTCCAACAAGGAACAACATCTTCATGTTCCAACAAGGAACAAACTTCATCTTCACCTGCAACTAACAACGCTATAAGAGGGGCTGAGCAAAGCGGTAACATAGCCAAACAACGGTTTGCTAGGAAAGGATGGTTAGAGGTTTGACATGGCAATGAGGGTGGCATGATATATCAAGTGGTAGGCATCGTAGCATAGGCATAGCAAAAGAGCGAGCATCTAGCAAGCAAAGATAGAAGTGATTTCGAGGGTATGGTCATCTTGCCTGAAATCCCGCAAGGAAGAAGAACGAGTCCATGAAAAAGACAAACGGATGTAGTCGAACGAATCCTCACAATCGCAACATAACCGGAACCGAGAAGCAACACCGGAAAGAAACAAACAACATGGTAAATGCACAAGCATAAACATGGCACGATGCACAAACAAGTATGATGCATGTCCGTTTAATGATTCATGGCAAGGCAATATGCACAAACAATACTACAAATTAAGTGGAGCTCAATATGCAACGAGTTGCATATTGACGAAACACCACATCAATTATTTAGTTCACTCTCGGTTAGGCTACCAAACAATATTAAATGTTGTTAAACATGGCAAGAGGTGAAGCATAAGTAAACTAACTATTTAGGCAAATTTAAATGAGGCCGGAAATAACAAACAACAATTCCGGAAATCCCCATATGCATATTTCGAATTTGCTACTGTTCTGCCCTAAACACAATTTTAATGTTATTAAGCAGCAAAATAAAGTGTACCATGTTAAACTAGGCATTTTTCTACCCCATTTACATATATAAATTATTTAAATCCGAGTTACGGTTATTTAGTTATGAAATAAATCATTTTAGCATGGCATTTAAGCAAATTAATGCAAACAACAATTTTAAACATTTTAATTGTTGTTATCATGATGCGGATGACATGTGCAAGTTTTATGCAATTTTATTAAAAGTTGACAAGAGCATTATGAAACATTATGTCACCGTGGCGGAACGAAAAAGGGTGCCACGGCGGCGAAAACGAAAATGGTGCCACGGCAACAAATCCGAAAATGATGCCACGGCAACATATCGGTTCCGATAACTCGATTGAGATATCGGTACAAAGGAAAGCGTGACGGAAGCGAAGTCATGCAAGAAGGTGGGTGATCCGGATACCGGGTTCCACGGAACGGTGGCATGGCAAAGAGGGGCATCGCAAGGATGATTCGATCACGGTCGGTCATCTCGGTGGTTATACCTTTGAAGCGTGCGTCGGGCGGAAATGCGTTTCAGAGAGGGAAGTAGACGCGTTCTCGCGATGATCGTCGAGGGAAGTAGTCGACACGGCGAGTGGAAGTCGTTGTTCACGTGGCGACGGTAGTTGTACACGCCGTAGATGTTTCAAGAGGGACTTGACGATCCGATGTCTCCGGGTCGAAGGTAGTGGTACTCGCAATCGAAGGGTACTTGGCGCTTCGGGTTCGGTGGTCGCACGTATGTAGGTGAACTCGACGGGTCAACAACCTCCGGTACTTGGCGAAAACCTGAAGATGGCCTTGGCGCCCCGGTTCGGTGGTTGTGGAGGCAGGGGACTCCGGGCTCCTTGTGGAGCTCCTGGTGGTCGCCACCAACGGAGGAGGCGGCAAGGGGCGAGGGGACCGGGCGCAGGGAGCACCACTCCCTGGCTCGGTGCGGAGGAGGCGACGGCGCGAGCTCGGGGAGGAGGCCGAACGCAGGGCAGGGGCGTCATGGAGGAGCAAGGCGACGAGGACGGGAGGCGGCGGCGCCGAGGAGGTTCCGGGCCGACGCCACGAATGACGCGGGCGGCAGGGGAGGACCTCGGAGGCGGGGCGACGAGCGAGAGGAGGGTTCGGGCGTGGGTGGCCCTCCGGAGGTCGCTGACGGGCGGCAAGGGTGGCGATGGGGACGCTGGGAAGGAGAAGAGAGGCTGCGAGGGGATGAGGGAGGAAGGATCGAGAGGAGGGAGATGGGATCGTGCGCAGGGAGGAGAACGAAGGGAAAAAGGGATCGAGAGGAGGGGGTTGAGCGAGAGGAAGGAGATGGGATCGGGCGATGAGGGAGAGAAGGGGATCGAGAGGGAGGCGAGCGGGGTCGAGCGCTGGCGGCGCTGGAGGGAGTCGAGGGAGGAAGGCTGCGGGCTAGGGTTAGAGGGGGTCTAGGTGGGCCTTGGGCCTCGGGAGGCTAGTCCGGCCTGGTGGAGGAGAAAGGCCAGGGGCCGGCTGGGCCTAGCTCCTCTCTCTCTCTCTTTAAACTCTTAGAACAGAGAAAAGAAAGGAAAGGGAAGAAAAGAAAAGATTAGAGAAAGAGTTTGGGTTCGGGGATTATTTTCCGGACTCATAAAATGTGAGGAATTTAACAAAATGGCCCAAGGATTTTTGATGGAACTCCGGAAAATGATGAAATAATATTGGCAAGGTTTTGAGGTCAACTCGAGCGAGAAAATGCATGGGATTTATTTTGCAAGTGGGTTATGGTGATTCCAAAACAATGGAATATTGATTATAGCTCCCTAATATTGGGAGGATATATTATAAAGAGAAGTCACCATGTGAATCCCTCGATTTAAATGGACCGAAAAAATCCATACAATTTATTTAGATGAGTTTTAAAAATAATGATATGATGGCATGATGAGATGATGCAATGCAAGAGCTGACATGATGAATGCACACACAAAACAAATCACACGACAAAACTCGGAAACCCTGGAAGGCAACTGAAGCTCCGGTCTTGGGGCGTCACAACACTCCACCACTACGAGAGGATCTCGTCCGAGATCTAGGATGGCACCTGAGAAAAGCGGAAGAGGAAGAGGTAAAACAAAGTTGCTTCTCCGACAAACGAGTGAAACCAAAGAACCTCGAGAGGTTGAACAAAATGAAAGAAAGAAAACAATGAAGATGAAGAAAGTTGAAAAACACTCTGTTAGAAAAGAGGAACAAGGGATACGACGAAAACCAAGAGGTTTAGTGATAAGATAGATATTGAAACCACTCCGGTTAAAACTAGATAGACAAAGAATAAGATTGATAAAATTTGGGCAGCACTCCGACTGAAAATGGAAGGAATTGAACATGATCTTGACAAGATGAGAGGATACTTGATGAAAGAAAAGAGGATACTTGATGAAAGAAATCTGAGTCCTTGAAGAAAAAGGGTGGGAGGGCGGGAAATCAAAACAACTTGGGTCGGATGAAACGAACACCGTTGAGAAAAAGCTTAGAATTGATCTTGCGAATGTTGAAATGATCGGATCCACTTGAAGAGAAGCACGCCGGTTGAGAAGGAATTGACATGACAAGCTCAGTGATCAAGAAGGATTAGTATTCACATAGCAATATGAGAACACCATTTAGGAAAGGTATGGAATCAACACTTGACATTGAAGCAACTTGAATACCACAAAACGGAACAAAACAAAGGATTTGGCTTGCAGAATAAGCCGGAACAAATACATATGATAGAGATTTACCCAATCTCATATCATGCATCTGTCGGAAAGATATTCTAGGAGCTACTTGAATTCCCACATATAAACTCCCGAAACTTTCTGGTTATGCAATCTGGTGTTTGGGGATACAGGGGACACAAAATATATCACCCAAACTAACAATACCTAGATCCAGCTGTATCCATCCGTCAATACATAACCAAGAAATCCTCGGAAATCGTGTACCTCGACCTTCGAAAAACATCCGTTATACAAGTCATGGCAATACTCCCGCACTCGCCACAGTACTGGGCTATCAGGGTTATCTCACCAACAACTGCACAAAAGAGATTTCGATGTCGGCAAAACTCAGGTATTCCAGAACTGCAACGATAAAATTGTGACGACAACACCTCGGAGCTCAACTCCCCGGGACACTGCCACAACCCCTAAATGTCGAGGCACCAAGAACAATGTTCTCGTCACAAAACCATCGGAACGATTCCAAGATACCCGCGTGATCCTAAAAAAAAATTTAGTGAAATTTGAGGAGAGAAAAGACAAAACTCTACGTCAGGATACCTCACCAGAGCGACGAAGGGACTGAGGAGTAAAAGAATCCTACTCTCCGATATATATAATCCTAAGACTCAAAACATTTTCCGTTCTAGACTCAACAACGTCAGCAAACAATCAAGCAGGGGGCTCCTAAGTCGGGGAAGGCTCTGATTACCAACTTGTAACGCCTTCGATGCGGCTATATCTCCCACGTGTCGGAGCACGACTTAGAGGCATAACCGCATTGAAAGCAATGTCGCAAGTGAGGTAATCTTCACACAACCCATGTAATAAATAAGGAAAGAGATACATAGTTGGCTTACAATCGCCACTTCACACAATACATGAGTAAAGCATTACATCATACAGATACAATCAAGGTCCGACTACGGAACCAAAATAAAAGAAGACTACCCCAAATGCTACACAGATCCCCGATCGTCCCAACTGGGCTCCACTATCGATCAATCAAACGAAACAACACAAAGAACAAGATCTTCATCGAGCTCCTCCTTGAGCTCGGATGCATCACCCGCACGGTTTCATCGGCACCGCAAACTGGTTTTGGAAGTATCTGTGAGTCACAGGACTCGGCAATCTCACACCAGCGAGATCAAGACTATTTAAGCTTAAAGGTAGGACAGGAAGTGAGGTGGAGCTGCAGCAAGTTTACCAGCATATATGGTGGCTAACATACGCAAAAGAGAGCGAGAAGAGGAGGCAAAGCACGGTCGAACAACTATGATCAAGAAGTGATCACGAAACTACTTACGTCAAGCATAACTCCAACATCGTGTTCACTTCCCGGACCACGAGAAGAGACCATCACGGTTACACACGCCGGGTTGGTGTATTTTAATTAAGATCATCTTCGTGTTTTCTAATACCGGACATTAAAAAATTCCAATCTGAAACTTAACCGCGGGCAAGGCTTTCGAATGTTCAAACCCTGCAGGGTGTCCCAACTTAGCCCATGATAAGCTCTCGCGATCAACGAAGGATATTCCTTCTCCCGGAAGACCCGATCAGGTCTCGGAATCCCGGCTACAAGACATTTCACAGCAATAAAACAAGACCAGCAAAACCGCCCGGATGTGCCGACAAATCCTGATAGGAGTCGACGTACCTCGGTCTCGAGGCACACCGGATAGGTCAGCCTACGAGTAAAACCAGACCTCGAGTTGCCCGTGGTGGCCCCAAGTCTGCCCGTTCGGACCAACACTCGAAGGAGCACCGGCCCGGGGGCTAAAATAAAGATGACCTTCGGGCTCCGAATACCCAAGGGAAAAAGGGTATAGGTGAGGCAAATGGTAAAACCAATGTTGGGCCTTGCTGGAAAAGTCTTATTCAAAGCGAACTGTCAAGGGGGTCCCATAAATCACCCGACCGCGTTAGGGACGCAAAATCCGGGAACATAACACCGATATGACGGAAACTAGGGCGGCAAGAGTGGAACAAAACACCGGGCATAAGGCCGAGCCTTCCACCCTTTACCAAGTATATAGATGCATTAATTAAATAAGATATATTGTGATATCCCAACAAGTAAACATGTTCCAACAAGGAACAACATCTTCATGTTCCAACAAGGAACAAACTTCATCTTCACCGCAACTAACAACGCTATAAGAGGGGCTGAGCAAAGCGGTAACATAGCCAAACAACGGTTTGCTAGGAAAGGATGGTTAGAGGTTTGACATGGCAATGAGGGTGGCATGATATATCAAGTGGTAGGCATCGTAGCATAGGCATAGCAAAAGAGCGAGCATCTAGCAAGCAAAGATAGAAGTGATTTCGAGGGTATGGTCATCTTGCACGAAATCCCGCAAGGAAGAAGAACGAGTCCATGAAAAGACAAACGGATGTAGTCGAACGAATCCTCACAATCGCAACATAACCGGAACCGAGAAGCAACACCGGAAAGAAACAAACAACATGGTAAATGCACAAGCATAAACATGGCACGATGCACAAACAAGTATGATGCATGTCCGGTTTAATGATTCATGGCAAGGCAATATGCACAAACAATACTACAAATTAAGTGGAGCTCAATATGCAACGAGTTGCATATTGACGAAACACCACATCAATTATTTAGTTCACTCTCGGTTAGGCTACCAAACAATATTAAATGTTGTTAAACATGGCAAGAGGTGAAGCATAAGTAAACTAACTATTTAGGCAAATTTAAATGAGGCCGGAAATAACAAACAACAATTCCGGAAATCCCCATATGCATATTTCGAATTTGCTACTGTTCTGCCCTAAACACAATTTTAATGTTATTAAGCAGCAAAATAAAGTGTACCATGTTAAACTAGGCATTTTTCTACCCCATTTACATATATAAATTATTTAAATCCGAAGTTACGGTTATTTAGTTATGAAATAAATCATTTTAGCATGGCATTTAAGCAAATTAATGCAAACAACAATTTTAAACATTTTAATTGTTGTTATCATGATGCGGATGACATGTGCAAGTTTTATGCAATTTTATTAAAAGTTGACAAGAGCATTATGAAACATTATGTCACCGTGGCGGAACGAAAAAGGGTGCCACGGGCGGGCGAAAACGAAAATGGTGCCACGGCAACAAATCCGAAAATGATGCCACGGCAACATATCGGTTCCGATAACTCGATTGAGATATCGGTACAAAGGAAAGCGTGACGGAAGCGAGTCATGCAAGAAGGTGGGTGATCCGGATACCGGGTTCCCACGGAACGGTGGCATGGCAAAAGAGGGCATCGCAAGGATGATTCGATCACGGTCGGTCATCTCGGTGGTTATACCTTTGAAGCGTGCTCGGGCGGAATGCGTTTCAGAGAGGGAAGTAGACGCTCGCGATGATCGCCGAGGGAAGTAGTCGTGACACGGCGAGTGGAAGTCGTTGTTCACGTGGCGACGGTAGTTGTACACGTTTTCGTAGATGTTTCAAGAGGGACTTGACGCATCCGGCGTCTCCGGGTCGAAGGTAGTGGTACTCGGCAATCCGAAGGGGTACTTGGCGTTTCCGGGTTCGGTGGTCGTGCACGTATGTAGGTGAACTCGACGGGTCAACAACCTCCTGGTACTTGGCGAAAACCTGAAGATGGCCTTGGCGTCCTGGTTCGGTGGTTGTGGAGGCAGGGGACTCCGGCTCCTTGTGGAGCTCCTGGTGGTCGCCACCAACGGAGGAGGCGGCAGGCGAGGGACCGGGCGCAGGGAGCACCACTCCTCGGCTCGGTGCGGAGGAGGCGACGGCGCGAAGCTCGGGAGGAGGCCGAGCAGCTGGGCCGGGCAGGGCGCCGCGGAGGAGCAAGGCGACGAGGACGGGACGAGGCGGCGGCGCTGGAGGTCCGGCCGACGCCAATAATGACGCGGCGGCAGGGGAGGACCTCGAGGCGGGCGACGAGCGAGAGGAGGGTTCGGGCGGGGTGGCCCTCCTGGAGGTCGCCGACGGCGGGCGGGTGGCGATGGGGACGCTGGGAAGGAGAAGAGAGGCTGCGAGGGGATGAGGGAGGAAGGATCGAGAGGAGGAGATGGAATCGAGGCGCAGGGGAGGAGAACGAAGGGGAAAAAGGGATCGAGAGGAGGGGGTTCGAGCGAGAGGAAGGAGATGGGATCGGGCGATGAGGGAGAGAAGGGATCGAGAGGGAGGCGAAGGGCCGAGGCTGGCAAGGCGCTGGAGGGAGTCGAGGGAGGAAGGCTGCGGCTAGGGTTAGAGGGGTCTAGGTGGGCCTTGGGCCTCGGGAGGCTAGTCCGGCCTGGTGGAGGAGAAAGGCCAGGGGCCGGCTGGGCCTAGCTCCTCTCTCTCTCTCTTTAAACTCTTAGAACAGAGAAAAGAAAGGAAAGGGAAGAAAAGAAAAAGATTAGAGAAAGAGTTTGGGCCTGGGGATTATTTTCCCGGACTCATAAAAATATGAGGAATTTAACAAAATGGCCCAAGGATTTTTGATGGAACTCGAAAATGATGAAATAATATTGGCAAGGTTTTGAGGTCAACTCGAGCAGAAAATGCTTGGGATTTATTTTGCAAGTGGGTTATGGTGATTCCAAAACAATGGAATATTGATTATAGCTCCCTAATATTGGGAGGATATATTATAAAGAGAAGTCACCATGTGAATCCCTCGATTTAAATGGACCGAAAAAAATCCATACAATTTATTTAGATGAGTTTTAAAAATAATGATATGATGGCATGATGAGATGATGCAATGCAAGAGCTGACATGATGAATGCACACACAAAACAAATCACACGACAAAACTCGGAAACCCTGGAAGGCAACTGAAGCTCCGGTCTTGGGGCGTCACACTATTAAACACCTTGAGGCCTAATTTGGCGAGCTCAGCTTTCATTAGCTCTAACTCCTTTATGAGATCTTTATTCTCTTTCTGAGAAGTTTGTGTTAAACACAAAAAAAATTCTGTCAAACGGATATCAATCCTTAATTCGGCCACCCGTGCCCACATTAAAGCTCGGGGGTTACTAGGCTTCGCGCTTATCATTTACAAATATTAAAGGGGCACATCGTTCCCCTGATCTGGTGTTGCCACCCGACCAGTGGCTCGGGGGCTACTGCATTGCCTATTCAATGCAGAAAATTCAAAGTGCTCAGTGTTCGGGTTCACTGAACTATGGGCAAACACTTATTCTGACAACAATAGGTGCCATTCGGAACCTATCCGGCATCAAGCTAAAACATTATGGCGACTTCTCAAGACCCTCTCTCAAGGGCATGTCCGCCGATCACTATCTTCTCTAAAATATTACACCACATTTCTATTCCTACATATGCTACCGAGTTAGGATTTGATCCTTAGGTCGATTTCTGGAATCAACATGGGTCTCACGGGCTACTGGGATCAACGGTTTCATGTTTTCCTTCAGGTGCATCTCGAGTTTTAGACCGACGCACACCTTTAGGGCTACTCGCTATACATCTTAGCAGAGAACACATTGCACAAATTGGAATTAAATTCACAAAAATCAGCCCATGGCCGAGGTAGTGCACCACCTCGGATACAGTTCGGTGTTGGTGCTCGACTGCAAAAGATACCTTGGAAGCAGTCCGGCATAAAGCTCGGTTGCAAGTGGCTGGTTCCATAGAGGGCATCTCTGGCATTAAGCTCGTTTGAACCCTTTTTAACTTTTTCAAGACCGAGGTAATCTATGACACCTCGAATACAGTCCGACGTTGGAGCTCGGATACATTCCGATGTTGGAGCTCGGAAGTGGTTTGGCATTGGTGCTCGGATGGAAAAGATACCTCGAATGCAGTCCGGCGTTGGAGCTCTGACGCGAGAGGACACGACCGAACAGGAAACACTTCAAACCCGAGGTGGGCGTAAAAATAACAAGGCATTGATAAAGGCCGATAACTTAAAGGGTCTCCTCGGATACCCGACGTGTAAACTCTTCAGATTTACTTCGGTGATCCTCAAGATCGAAGATGAGAAGATTTGTTGAACCAGTTTTCAAGACAGGCCGAAGATGAAGAACAGTTTAGAAGAATCGAGGAGCATCCCCAACTTGAAGACCGGTTCAGGGGGCTACTGACGGTGTCCTGGACTAGGGGGTACTCACTACGTTGTCTCTCGACTGGCTGGATCGGGCCGAGGACCCCCATGGCGGTTCACTCATGGGCCACTTCGGGCAGCTCTAGCCGCACACGAGGAAGATTCCACATGACTTGGTGATCAAGACAAGGACTCCTCTCCACCAACGTATTCGACCAGGACTCTTGTTCCTAGGCCTCTGGTACATTATATAATCCAGGGCAAGGCTAGTCGATAGAGGAGGATGACATTATTCATCATACCCTTAGGTTTTAGCCCACACAATATGATCTCGAGGTAGATCAACTCTGTAATCATACATATCGAATATAATCAAGCAAGAGTAGGGTTTTACCTCCTAGAAAGGGCCCGAACCTGCGTAAACGCCGTGTCCCTCGTCTCATGTTAGCAACGCTCCAAGACGCCTAGCTTAGAACCCCTACTACAAGATATGTCGGATATAGAACCGACAGGTGGCAAGATTCATCTTGTAAAATTGAGTTCCGGATGATCTTATGTTTGAAGTATACTCTGCCACCCGCTACCACCCTTCCTGAGCTCACCTACAGACTGATATATGGACAATAACATATAGAACAATGCACCATCCATCCATTACAAACTAGAAAGACTGCAGGTTCAGTCGCGACAGAAGGAGGAGGCTCTTTGTTGCATCGAAACCTAATAATTCATGCTTTACATGGTCTATCACCCATCCTGCTACCACCCTCACATTTTCACTAGCGGATGCATTATTTTGGGATCATAAAGTACATAACAGTTCATCCTCACTCCGTTTATGCACTCTAAAAATTATAGGTTATTCTGAATGGTGTAAGATGGCTCGTCGGTGCGATCAACTTACCTTGAAAGTTGTATTCATGGTCTGTCCCGCGATGTTGTATCCATAAAACGACCACAATTTTACCCTAAAAACTCCATTGGAGCTCAATAACCTACCAAAACGATCACAACCCAAAGCAGTATGCGCCCATAACCCACTCTCAAGCTTCAACAACATTTCAGAAGAAATATCCGGCTTGTAAAATTGAGTTCCGGGCGATTTTATGTTTGAACTATAATCTGCCACCTTCTACCACCCTTCCTTGAGCTGACCTACGGACAATAGCATATAGAACAATGGACCATCCTTCCATTACAAACTCGAAAGACTACAGGTTCAGTCACGACACAAGGAGGAGGCTCTTCGTTGCATCGAAACCAAAGATTCATGCTTTACATGGTCTATCAACCATCATGCTACCACACTCACGTTTTCACCAGCGGATGCATTACTCTTGGATCACAAAATACATAACTGTTCAACCTCACTCCGATTATGCAATCAAAAAATTATAGGTCATTCCGAATGGTGCAAGATGGCTCGACGGTGCGATCAACTTACATTGAAAGTTGTACTCACGATATGTCCCGCGATGTTGTATCCATAAAACGGCCACAGTTTTGCCAAAAAACTCCATTGGTGCTCCATGACCCGCGAAAACGATCACAACCAAAAGTTGTATGCGCCCATAACCCACTCGCCGGCTTCGACAACATTTCGGAGGCAAGATCCGGCTTGTAAAATTGAGTTTCGAATAAATTTATGTTTGATGTATACTCTGCCACCCTCTACCTCCCTTACGTGAGCTCACATACGGACTGATATATGAACAATAACATATAGAACAATGCACCATCCTTCCATTAGAAACTAGAAAGACTACAGGTTCAGTCACGACACAAGGAGGAGGCTCTTTGTTGCATCGAAACCCAAGAATTCATGCTTTACATGGTCTATCACCCATCCCACTACCACCCTTATGCTTTCATCTGTGGATGCATTGTCCTTGGATCATAAAGTACATAACAGTTCATTCTCACTCTATTTATGCACTCGAAAAATTATAGGTCATTCCGAATGGTGCAAGATGGCTCGTCGGTGCGATCTACTTACCTTGAAGTTATATTCACGGTCTGTCCCGCGATGTTGTATCTATAAAACAACCACAATTTTTCCATAAACTCCATTGGAGCTCCATGACCTGCCAAAACGATCACAACCAAAATTTGTGTTCGCCCATAACCCACTCGCGGGCTTCGACCACATTTTAGAGGCAAGATCTGGCTTGTAATATTGAGTTCCAGACGATTTTATGCTTGAAGTATACTCTACAACCCTTCTGCGAGCTCACCTATGGATTGATGTATGGACAATAACATATAGAACAATGCACCGTCCTTCCATTACAAACTAGAAAGACTAGTTCTGTCACGACACAAGGAGGTGGCTCTTTGTTGCATTGAAATCTAAGAATTCATGCTTTACATGGTCTATCACCCATCCCGCTCACGTTTTCACCAGCGGATCCATTATTCTTGGATCATAAAGTACATAGCAGTTCATCCTCACTCCGTTTGTGCACTCAAAAAATTATAGGTTGTTCTAAATGGTGCAAGACAACTCATAGGTGTGATCAACTTACCTTGAAAGTTGTATTCACGGTCTGTCCCGTGATGTTGTATCCATAAAACGGCCACAATTTTTCCATATAAACTCCATTGGAGCTCCATGACCCGCCAAAACGATCACATCTAAAAGTTGTGTGCAGCCATAAACCACTCGCCGGCTTTGACAACATTTTGGAGGCGAGATCCGTTTTGTAAAATTGAGTTCAGAATGATTTTTTGTTTGAAGTATACTCTACCACCCTTTCTTGAGCTCACCTATGGATTGATATATGGACAATAACATATAGAAAATTGCACCATCCTTCCATTACAAACTAGAAAGACTACAGGTTCTGTCACGACACAAGGAGGAGGCTCTTCGTGGCATCGAAAACCAAGAATTCATGCTTTACGAGGATTATCGCCCATGCCGCTACGACCCTCACGTTTTCACCAGCGGATGCATTATTCTTGTATCGAAAAGTACATAATAGTTCATCCTCACACTACCAGGGAAAAGCCTATACACAGAATCTTAGCAGCAGCGCGGCTCAAAAAGGAGCACTGTTGCTACTTAGTAGTAGCGCGTGCGCGGGAAACTCGCTACTGACAAGTCTTTAGTAGTAGCGCTCGATTAATAAAGGCGCTGCTACAAATATCGACCGGCGGTGTCTCCCAAACTCCATTTAGCAGCAGAGTGGTGCCGCGAGCCGCGCTACTGATATGGATGTAGTAGTAGCGCGCTTTTTCGAGGTCCCTGCTAAATTTCAAATTGGCACACTTTTGGTCCCGGTTAGCAGATAGCGCTGTTGCCCAAAGCGCCTTGCTGCTACTTCCTTAGCAGCAGCTGCTTTAACTCCAGCCATCGCTAATCCGCACCAACCCACCACCTTTTCCCCACCCGTCCCTCTCCCTCCCCTCCTCTCTTCCCTTTCCCCTACCTCCCACATGCTCCCCTCTCACTCTTCTTCTTCCTCGATACTTCTCCCCTATTACTCTCCCTCTTCTATCTACCTTTCTCTCTCTTCATTACTCCTACCTAACTACACCACCTCCATTAATGCATCTCCTTTCTCTTTTCCTTCCCCTCCACTAGTTGAAGTTGTCTCCTCCCAAATTAGGTAGCTAGGTAGATGTAGGATTTAGTTAAGTGACCTATTTGCCCCTAACTAGATCTATCTTTGTCAAGAAGAGATTTGTGCACTTTTGATCTCCCTACAACATCATCTCCACTGTGTGCTCGATCTCGAGATAGAGGTGATTAAAATTTCATGCTTTTGCAAAATGGAAATATGTTTATGTGTGTGTGATATGTTTCTGGAAATTGTGTGTGTGGCATGAGTTGACACCAAATTGTGCTTTTGAGTTGTCTATGTTTTGCCGAAATGTCGATTTATTTCGTTTCAAATAATTCCGGCAAACTCTAGATCCATATATGTCCTATTTTTAGGGAAGGTCATGCCGAATTTTTGTATGACTTTGATGCATGCATGCATTCCTATAATCAATTTGTTTTATTATTACCGTGCAGACGTTCATGATGGTCAGTGGAACGATGGTGGACAGGTGGTTGCGGTCGGCGGTGCAGGACATGAAAGAAAATAACCTGACAGAGGTTTTATGTCCGTGTCGAAAATGCAAAGGAATTGTTTGGCTTGACCCCTATGACGATGGTCGTGTCGAAGCGCACCTGCTCATGACTGGTTTCATGGATGGCTATACTCGGTGGATAACTAAAGATGTGGATGACGATGTTGAGGATGCCGACGGGGCAGGCAATGATGACACGGGGCAAGGCGAAGAGATGATCGATAATGGCGGCGAGGAACAGGCCGGACATGGCGGCGGAAAATGGGCCGGACATGGCGGAGGAGAAGGGGCCGGCCATGGCGGCGGAGAGAACGACATGGACTCCATGCAGCAGAGTTCGTCTCGGTACAAAGTTCAATCGTGCGGGACCCTCATGATCAAGCATTGCTTCGCAAGGAGACGAGTACTGAGAGAGCTGCTTCTAGAGAGGAGGCTAAGCTGGAGCAACTGGTGGTAGACTCGAACACTCCATTGTATGATGGTTGCAATCCTGAGGTGACCCGCTTGAGTTTCACGCTCCAACTCCACGAAGACGAAGGCTAAAAACAAATGGACCGACACTAGCCTCGATGAGCATCTCAAGTACCTAAAGGATGTTCTTCCTGTGGGTAATCTATGTCCTACTAGTGTTGATGAGGCCAAGAAGATCGTGTGCCCTCTTGATCTGCCACACGTTAGATACCATGCATGCATCAACGATTGCATAATTTATCAGAAGGAGCACGCGGAAAAAACAAGCTGTCCGATTGTGCAATGCTTCTCGATACAAGAAGGCCGGAAGAAGTGTCCCCGAAAGTTGTATGGTACTTACCGATCACTCCCGTCTCGGAGGTATTTTGTAGATCCTAAGGAAGCAAAGCTAATGCGCTGGCACGCGGAGAGGAAGAAGCCCGACGATGGAGATGTTCCGAAGCTGAGACACATGAAGGATGGAAGCCAGTGGAGAGCGTAGAACAACTTCTATCGGTATTTTGAATGTGATGCAAGGAACATCATGCTCGGTGCGTGTACCGATGGCATGAATCCGTTTGGCAACCAGAACACCAACCATAGCACATGGCCCGTGTTTGTATGGATGTACAACATCCCCACTGGTTGTGCATGAAATCGAAGTACATTCACATGAGCATGCTTATTCAAGGGCCAAAACAACCAGGAAATAATATTAATTTGTATCTGGGGCTACTTCAAGAGGAGTTAGACACGTTATGGAAAACACCGGCCAAGACATGGGACGCCAGCAAAGGCGGGTATTCCAACATGAGAGCCGCGCTGATCACGACAGTGCACGACTATCTTGGTTATGGATATGTGGCAGGCCAGGTGTGCCATGGATATTGCGGATGCATGCGGTGCATGGATGATACGACGTCTCAGCAGCTAACGTCAAGGAAAGATGGCGGGTCTGGAAAATCGTGTTCATGGGGCATCGAAGATGGCTTGAACAGGATGACCCATGGAGAAACCATGGAGATCTATTCAATGGTCATGCTGAGCATTGAGGACCTCCACGTAAGCGGAGCGGGGCCGAAATCGATGAGCTGTTGAAAAACTGGAAGGAGTGCCCCGTGCCGGGAAAGACGATGAGAAAGGCGCCGGAGCCGCTGTTAAAGGTATGGAAGACGCAGGTGCGTGTTCGGGACTTGGAGTCTTGGCACAAACTCGATACACCTCATTGCCTTGATCAAATGCATATCTGTAAGAATGTCCTTGAGAGCTTGCTCGCAACACTGATGAACATGCCGGATAAGACCAAGGATGGGCCGAAGGCAAGAAAAGACTTGCAAGATTTGAAAATCAGGGAACACCTGCACATGCCGCCCCGTAAAATGTCAGACGAGACAGAGACGGAGACAGATGCACGGGAGAAGATGGGCAATAAAATAAAGAAAGAGGATTATTGCCCCCCTTCTTGCTTCACCTTAAGTCAGGCTGAGATCAATCAATTCTTAAGTGCCTTGCCGGAGTCAAAGTTAGTTCTGGTTATTGTGGCAAGATAAGCGGATATCTAGACACGGACAAGAAAAGGTTCAGCGCGATGAAGTCTCATGACATTTATGTGATGATGACGTAGATACTACCTGTTGCCCTTAGAGGGATAATGGACAAGCACGTTTGTGACACGCTTATTGGTCTTTGCAACTTTTTCAACGTCGTCTCTGGAAAGTCGATCAGTGTGAAGCAGCTCCGAAGGCTATAGGAAGAGATCGTTGTGATACTGAATGAGCTTGAGATGTACTTCCCGCCCGCGTTCTTTGACGTGATGGTGCATCTGTGTGTCCATATTGTGGATGACATAATAGACTGGGTCGTCATTCCTGCACAACATGATGCCGTTTGAGAGGATGAATGGGATCATCAAAGGATTCATTCAGTAACATGTCCCGTCCGGATGGAAGCATCGTCAGGGCTATGTGACACAAGAGTGCATCTCTTTACGTGAGAGAATTTTCTATATGGCGCAGACCAGCCGCTTTGGTGTTTGTGTTGGTTTGCCCGTTAACAAGCACGATGGGAGGCTCGAAGGAGATGGTCACCGCAACGGTCGCGAGGGAACCGCGTGGCATACTCAGATCGACGCAGCGACTTTGACAGAGCAAACTTGGTAGTGCTACAACACCTAGACGAGGTAGATCCTTTCATGGCACTGCACAAAGAAATTATCGCAAAGAAGTATCGTGACCGGGGATATGCAGGACGAACGGCGAAGTTACTAGAGAGCACAACTCCACTTTCCTGCATTGGTTCAAAGAGCATATTATTGCTAATCCCCCGGAGGAGGGCTCTAAGGATGGATTGCTCATATACGCCTTAGCACATGGCCCCTCGCCCAACCTCATAACCTATCAGGCATATGATATCAACGGATACCACGTTCTACACGGAGGCCAAAGATATGGGCGGTGATGATCGTAACTTCGGGGTGATGATGGAATGCATGACCGGCGACAACAAAGACAACTGAACGATTTTATGGAAGGGTCGAGGAGATCTGGGAGCTTGACTACTCTGGACCGCACAACACGACGATGTTCCGTGTCAGATGGGCTAAGAATGTCGAAAGAGAAAACTGGATTTTCACTACCATGACTATACCCGACGCCAAGAGCACTACCGTGAACGCTATCGCAAAAAATGAGCCATGGGTACACGCTAAGCACGTGACACAATGCTTCTTCATAACCGACCCATGCAATCCCAGTCGTGTTGTCGTGAGGAGAGGCAAAAGGAACATCATTGGAATGGATGGAGTCGCCAACGAGGAAGACTATGATCAGTACGGCAACCCAATGAGGGAAGATGACGATGATGATGAAGTATACGTCAAAAGAAGAATCTACTACATTACCTAAGAAAAATCGTACTCCATGGAAAAGGCAAAGTCACCATGAGGGGCTCAACTATTCTTCGACGAACAAGAAGGGAAAGAAGCTGACTCAAAAACGAAAACGTCAGCGCTGAGGAACCGTATGTTATCGGTCAAATGATGTAATATATATATATATATATTCCTATTTTGTATACGCACTTAGCCATTATTATGCATGGGTCCAATGATGTAATATATATGTTCCTACTTTGCATACATATTTAACCGTCAAATGATGCAATATATATCGCCCTCCCTTCATTCACTGCTCTCCGGAAATAAAAGTGGGAGAAAATAAAGGAAAATAAAAAGGAAAACTGGCAGTAGCGAAGGTAGTAGCAGTTGCGTTTGTCTAAACCGCATAGCTCTTGAAGGTAGTAGTAGCACATTTAGTATAAACCGCTACAACTACTAAAGGTAGTAGCAGCGTGTTTTGTCCAAACGCGCTGCTGCTACGTCCACTTAACCCAAAATTCTCACTCTCCCTGCTTCATCCCACCTTTTCCCCCCAAATCCCCACTCTCTCTTCCCCCATCGCTCGCCCCCGACCCCGGCCCCGGGGAGGCTTTACATGGTTTACATGGTCTATCACCCATCCCGGTACCACCCTCACGTTTTCACGAGCGGATGCATTATTCTTGGATCATAAACTACATAACAGTTTGTCGGGGAGGCTGATTGTACCCGCGAACACCTATGGGGCCGGAGGACCAGGCCCCTTGTGGTTCGGAGGGGGGCGGAGATCGCACGAAGAGCGGATCAAGGCGAGGCACACGAGCAGTTTACCCAGCTTCGGAGCTCTCCGGAGAGATAAAACTCCTACTGCTGCTTGTTTGATCTATTTCGTTCTTGCTAGGGAGCAATGCGAGCTACAAAACCTAGCGTGAGTGTATCTAGTCTCTGGTGAGTCGAATGAACCGAACTCAGCTGAACCCCTCTCGTTGCGCATGGGCCTCCTTTTATATGCTCAAGGGTCTCCGGCGGTGGCAACATAGATGAGGGTACAAATGTAAAACAGGAGTTGGTACACCTACTCGAGCGAGTGTACGATGCAAAATACCTAACTTTCGACGGCAAGGGACAAAAGCAATAAATGCCCGTTAGTGTCGCCTTAACAGTGCAACAGAGGTCGTCAGTGCGCCTCCGCCGCCACGATGGCAAGCTTGTCGGCGCCGCTTATCGCTGCTCTCCCTGGCTGCACAGCCTCTCGACACGCCGCCCATGGAACGGTCCCATGGCGACACGCCGCTGGATGAGCTGGAGCGGAAAGGGAGAGAGGTTGCATGCCGCGGCAAGCGCCTTTGCCGCGCCGAATCTCTTGTCGCGCCCGGAGACTTGTCGCGCCCGAGCCTTCCCGCAAGCTCCTCTTGCCGGGATCTTGTCTTCTGTGTGCCTTGGGCGGCCTTCCCGACAAGCTCCTCTTGTCGGGGCCTTGTCTTCTTAATCAAATACTTTGTTCTTGAATGGCTCCAAGGAAGCAACGGAGGATCTTGGCGGTGACGAGGCAAGCCTTGCCGCTGGTGCTGCAACTGTCCGTGCACGCAATGCGGGATACTAGGGTACCCTACTCTAGTACACCGACAGAGCCCCGGCTGGGCTGCACACGTGCCGAGCGCTTGTCGGGCCAGGCCCAGAACTGCACGGACACACGCGGCCTCGACCACGTCGCAACTCGCCCGGACCCACCACGATCCCCACTAGCACGCACCGGACGCGTGGCGTCGTGCGAAGATCGTGAAGCGCGGTCGTGGGGGGTTCTTTATTAGTATAAGCGGAACGTCCGCCCCCTCCTCCCCTTTATAAGCAGAGGAAACAGAGGCAGGCCGACCACCCCTGCCATTGCTATCTTGTCAAGAAAACCACCGCCGCTCCCCTCTTCTTCTCCGGTCATGAAGAGCAGCGCCCGCCCCTTCGCCACAAGCACACTCACCGCCGTCGGCCTCCTCCGCCCCCTCGCCATGGCTCAAAGCCGATAAGGAGAAGGGCGTCAAGTCGGCCGAGGCGCAGCGGCTCGTGGCGCTGCGCAAGAAGGAGCGAGCCATCTTCCCCGCAGCTCGGCGCAAGGGAGCTGCGGACGTCTTCTACCTCTTACGGGTCGACGGAGACGCTGAGGCGCATCCGCGACGCTGAGTTCTCCCGCCTCCGCCGCTGATTTGGCCCCGACAGGGTACCCCTTCTTCACCCTTTTCTTCTATTGCGAGCTTTGCCCGCCCTTTTCCGAGTTCTTTTGCGACATAATGAACACCTTTAGCCTCCGCCTCCTTGATTTCACCCCCAATGCCATCTTGACCATGGCAGTTTTCGCCCATTTGTGCGAAAACTTTGTCAGAGTCCACGCGAACGTGGCACTCTTCCGCCATTTCTTTGTTCCCCGCGTCGAGAGAGGAGAGCCACTTGCCGGAGGGATAGCCTGGGTCTCTAGGATCGGCAAGAAAGAGGCTTACCTAGAGGGAGAGTTCCGCAACAAGTGGGAGGAGTGGAGAGCCAACTGGTGCTGGGTCGTAGAGGAGAATCCGCAGCCCTTCACCGCCGTGCGCCAAACCCCAATAGTGCGCGGCAGGGATTGGAGTAACTTGGCACCGAAGGACGCGAAGCTGAAGATAGCTGTGACCCGAATTCTGCGCCTCAGGCTTGTCGGGTTGATCAGAAGCGCGATTGGCGCAGACTTCATTCGCCGCCGCATCGCTCCCTTGCAGGAAAGGAGGAGGCCTGCTTGGGAGTTCCAAAATGCGGCGGACATCATGAGGCTGCGCCCGGGCCTGAATTGGAACTTCACCGTCATGGACTTGGATTCAGTGCTGCTCGAGCTGTTCAAGAACGACCCCGACCATCCAGAGTGGTTTAGGTTGCCGCGGGGGGTCGTCCCTTTGTGCAACAACTCGGCGCTCGACCGCTTCCGCGCCATGATGCCACTGTGCGACTCCCACGGGATCGTCCCAACCTGGCAGGAGCCCCCCGACGAGATCATGCAGCAATTCTTCGATGACTTAGAAGAAGTGCCGATCCGCACCGACGAGCAGAAGAGGCTCACCCGCGACACCACCGACCAGGAGATGGCGCGGATTGCCACCAGGGTGGAGGAGGCGGCAGCAGCCGCTGGAGCCTTCGGGTTCACCGTGGAGGAGGCGGACGCGGCGAAGGCGGCAAGCCTTGCCGAGCAAGGGGAGGTCGCCGGCGAGGACGAGCTTGTCGAGCCCGAGGCCGGGTCGAGTGGACCCGTCGAGGGCGCTTCTTCCCCACCGCCAAGCGACTTGCCGCCAGCGGAGCCCCCGGCTCCGCCGAGGAGGCGTCTCCGCAAGGCTGGAGACGAGCCGGGGCGACAGACCGGCCCACAGCAGCAGCGCCGCGCGACGCGCTCCACCGCGGCAAGCGAGGTTGCCGCGGGAGCGCCCCACACGGCCGCGACAACCGGGGCGAGATCTTCTCAGGCCACCGGCGACGCCTCCGCCAAGCGGCCAAGAGAGCCCACGCCTCCACCTCGTTGCACCGAAGGCGAGGCGGAGTTTGACTTCTCCGCGCTCAGCTCCGAGGAGGAAGGCGAAGAGTAAGCTTCTCGAGATTGTGCTCGTATTTCTTCAATTTTATTGCTTCATCTTGAATCTGATTTGCTTCGTTCTGGACTCTTTCCTTTTCGTGACGCCGCCCGAAGAGCGGCGAAGAGGGCCAAGATCCCGACGGTCGTTGTTGAGGACGATTCTCCCGTGGCGATGGGGGACGCGTCCGAGACCGCCTTGCCGGACCCGGCAACCCTTCCCCAGAGCAGCCCCCAGCATAGCCCCTAGAGTAAGTGTGCAGTTTTCTTCTTACTATTAGGTGTGCAGGGGTGCTCCTTCTTTGTTGATATCTGACTCTGTGCTTGTGTAGGAGCAGAGCAGCCTCATCAGGAGGGCTCGTAAGCCGCCTCCGAGATCCTGCCCGCTGCCACTACGCCGCCAAGGGAGGACTCCCCGGCAAGGGAGCGCCGTCCGACAAAGGAGGCCACCCCGGCAAGAGAGGCCACTCCGGCAAGGGAGGCTACCCCGGCAAGGGACGGCGCCAGTGACCCTCCAGTGGTCGAGGCCATGGCTACGGATCCCGTTGCAAGTAACTCCCTTACGCGAAAATCTCCCTTGGGCTTGCTTCCTTTTGTTTCTCTTTTCGAACATCTGCTTGACTGCCCTTTCTTCGTCTGACGCAGAGCCGATGGAGGTCGAGGCCGCCGGCAAGGAGGAAGCGCGCGGCAACACCGACGAGGCCGCCGTCGAGGAAGAAGTGGTCGTCGTCGTGGAAGAAGAGGCCGCCGACGAGCCTGTTGGCGAGGAGGCCACCGAGGTTGCCGACGCGGAGGCCGGGCGAGGGGTCGGGCGATCGACCGACGGCCCCTGAGGCTGCAGGAGCTGGCAAGCGCTACACCGACTACCGACCGCCACGCCGCAGCTGCCAGCTCCGAGGAGCCCCAGCCCGGTGCCTACACGAAGGCGGCGAAGGCGTATTCATCAAGCTCCGGGGAGCCGAGCTCAGGCGCCCGGTCGAGGGAGAAACCTTCGACAGCGAGCTACTCGCATCCGCTGGGTTGACGCTGGTGGACGCGCCAAGCAGCAGCAGCGGCGAGTCTGAGGAGGAGCAGCTGTTGAAGAAGCTGCTGTCGCTCTACCGCACCAGCGAGCCAAGTTAGAGACCCGGGAAGCCCTTGTCGCGAGGGCGGGAGCGGACATGGAGAAGCGCGCTGAGGAGCTCCGGAGCGCCAACAAAGAAGCCCTCCGCGACATAGCAGAAGCGCGGGGGTATCTCGCAGAAGAGCGTACGGCCATCATCCTTGAGAAGGCCGCAGCTGAGGAGGAGCAGCGGCTGGCTGCCGAGAAGCTCGCCGCGTAGGAAAACGAGCTGGCGCAGCGGAAGGTCAACCTGGACAGCCACGAAGAAGACCTTGCCGCGCGCGAGGAGACGCTACGGGCGCCAGAAGCAAAGGACGCTGCCGCAGCCGCCGAGGCCGCCAAGGAAGAGCTGAAGGCGAAGGTGGCACAGCTGGAGGCCACCCTCAATAAGAGCGGCGAAGAGCTTGCCGTGCTCAAGCGTGCGCGCGAGAAGGACGCCTACACCCTTGGCGAGCTGCAGAGTCGTCTCGCTGGTAGGGCCAAGGAGCTCGACGCCGCCAAGGATTCCAAGGCGGATCTTGAGCTGAAGCTGACCACTCTGACGCAGACATTGGATGGCGCCAGAGAGCGGGAGGTGGGCTTGTTGGAGGCGATCAAGGCCAAGGAGGAGCTGCTGGCGAATGCTGCCTCCGGCCCGTAACACCTTGAGGGAGAGCGTGGAGCACTGGACCGAAGGTCTTGTGGACACCGCCGCCGCCATCCACAACGAGTTGATGGAGCTGGGGATGGCGGACCTTGCGTACTCCTCCGACGAGCATCTCCAACCCAGCGCCAAGCTCAGCTTATTCTTCAAAGGCGTGGCGACGGGCCTCCAGCGACTCCGGGAAGAGGTCCCAAAGCAGCTGGCTGAGGAATCACGCCAGGTCTGTGCAGGGGCCCTCGAGAAGGTATTGATCAAGGTGGCCTTCCGCAATCCGGGCCTCAACCTTAACGGCGTCCTACGATCCTTGCCGCCAGACACCAACGTGGAGGAGCTCAAAGCCCTTGTCGCACCCATTGTGGACAAGGTGAACAAGATCAAGCGGATTGAGGGCGACCGCGTAGACTAGGCCGCCAACTTTATCTTTCCCTTGTCGCTGCTGATCATGTTTAGAACACTTTGTTAGATCAGCGACAAGTTATTTTGTAATATACTCTATCTTAGGCGATCAATGCAATGTTATTTCCTCTACTTGATTCCTTCCTTTGTACGTTTACGCCTTACGCATTTGGGGGACTTGTCGGTGCGGGCACTTTTTCCATGGCCGAGTGCGAACGTCAATGACTTCTTTGGCAAAGGTGCCGCCTCCGACAAGCAACCTTGTCGCGACTAGCTGCAGCTCACTTAAGTTGTTGAGCGGACTCGAAACAAAGTAAGGGCGTGACTAGTCAAGCGAGTTGGTTCCTCTGCACATGTGTTCTCCATACAAAGTACTATCGTTCGAGGAAGATAACTTAAAAATTTAAAATTGATTGCTCAAACTTTGGCAACTTAGCTTTTACATCTCTTGCTTCCCGAAGAGGCGAAACTTCCTCGAGCGGTGCCTGGTCCATAGTATTATCTCCTCTTTCCCCCCTGGTTAACTTGTGCGCGAGGGAGCCTTCCTTTCTTTGAGAAAAGAAAAAGAAGAGGAAATAACGTTATGGAGCCCAACGGCTCGATTCTGCTTACCGGGTGTGGTTGCTGCACAAGGTGTTAGCCAAAACATGCAATAAATTGATGAAAGCATGAACTTGACAAGTTGTGCGCAACACATGAGTTTTACTGATGCACGGGGTCTGTGCCCGGCTTTGTACAAAGGATTACATGCAACATCGACAAGACTTGTACAAAAGGTGGTTGCCGGAACGGGTTCCGGCAACCGCGCCCTATGGATAAAACTTACGAAGATGCTCAATGTTCTAGGAGTTGCTCACCGGAATGCCATCTTCGGTCTCAAGGCAGACAACGCCAGGCCTAGTGACTCGTTTCACCCGATAAGGGCCTTCCCACTTCGGCGTCAACTTGTTTGAATTCTTGGCGGTGAACGCGCCAAGAACAAGGTCGCCTTCCTCGAGACTTGGCATTAACCCTGCGGCTATGGTAGCGACGCAGAGCTTGTCGATAGCGAGCAGCTCGACAATGGCACGAAGAGCGAACCTCCTCAAGGAGCAGCGTCATCTTGTCGCAGCTGCTCTTGCTCAAGCTCATCATAAGCGAGCACTCGAGGCGATCCGTATCACGAGTTCCGTGGGAGAACTGCCTCTGCTCCATAGACTAGAGCAAAGGGTGTCCGGCGGTGGCTCGATTTGGCGTCGTCTGATCGACCAAAGAACCACCGGCAGCTCCTCGATCCAGCTTTCTTCCGCACTTGTGCAGCACTGTCGAAAGTTACGGTCTTGAGCCCGCGCAGCACTTCAGCATTGCCCTCTCTCGCTTGACCGTTGCTTCTCGGGTGAGCAGCGAAGCAAAGCAGACCTTGGCGCCAAGGTCTTGGACGTCTTGCATGAAGGTGCAACTTCGTGAATTGTGTGCCGTTGTCGGTGATGATCCTGTTAGGGATTCCAAAACGGCAAACAATCGACCTGAAGAACTTGACTGCTGACTGTGCCGTCACCTTCCTCACTGCTTCCACTTCCGGCCACTTTGTGAACTTGTCGATGGCGACGTACAAGTACTCAAAGCCCCCGACAGCTCGGGGGAAGGGGCCGAGGATGTCGAGCCCCCAGACCGAAAATGGCCAGGATAAAGGGATCGTCTGGAGAGCTTGAGCTGGCTGGTGTATCTGTTTGGAATGGGCCTGCACGCTCCACACTTGGTTACTTGTGTAGTTGCATCCTGGAGGGCTGTCGGCGGAAGAAACCTTGCCGGAAAGCTTTGCGGCAAGTGCTCTTGCACCAATGTGGTGACCACATATGCCTCCATGTATCTCTCGCCAACACCTTACATCCATCTTCACAGGAATACACTTCAATTTCACACCGTTGAGTCTTCTTACATGCAGTATCTTTGTCGACAAACTGGTACATACTTATTTGCCGGGCTACTCTTTCCGCTTCTTCTTGCTCTTCGGGAAGTTCTCCCTTTGAAGGAAATGGACAATCTGCTGCGCCCATCTTTGGAGCTTATGCGGCTCGACAACAAGGACTAAAGGCACATCTGCTGCTGCGGGAACATCAGCTTCCACGGCAAGAACCTGCGCCTCTGCCGAGCTTGATGCTCCCGACAAGCTTGCCGGAACAAGACTTGTCGGGAGCGCTCGCTTCAACGAAACAAACCTCGGGGTCTGCCGGAGCAGGCTGCTCCTCGGCCTTGTTGGTGTTGATCTTGGGGACCTTTGCAACGACGGCCGAGGAAGCTCGCCGGAAAGTAGTCACCAGAGGCCAACTTCCTCTTCTTGCTTTGTCCTGTTGATGGTGTTACGGTTGGCTGAGTCAGCTTGAGCACGAAAAATCCCTCGGTTCCATTGTGTAACTTAAGCGCTAACAAGACTTTGACACGTCACAAGAATATCATTCTGAGCTCTTGGAACATGTTCCATTTGCAGGCCGTCAAAGTGCTCTTCTAGCTTCCTCACTTCATCAACGTAGGCTTCCATCAACGGACTCTGGTAATCTTTGTTGACTTGACGGACGATGAGTTGTGAGTCTCCCCTGACAATAAGCTTTTTTATCCCAAGGTCCACGGCGATCCTGAGACCGGCAAGCAAACCTTCATACTCTGCAGTATTGTTTGTCGCTTGCTCCTTGGGAAAGTGCATCTGGACGACGTACTTGAGGTGCTCTCCGGTGGGTGCGATAAGCAAGACGCCGCACCGGGCGCCATGCAGCGAGAAGGCACCATCAAAGTACATCAGCCACTCTTTGCTTGCTTCCTTGACGGGGATGCTCGTCTCCGGAATCTCTTCATCTGGCGTTGGCGTCCATTCTGCTATGAATTCTGCCAATGCTCTGCTTTGGATAGTTGATGTGCTTTCAAACTTAAGACCAAAGCTTGACGGTTCCGATGCCCACTCGACAATCACGCATGTAAACCACGGATTCTGCGGTATCCTCTTCAGCCGGAAAGCGAGTGACAACTGTGATCTCATGTGCTTGGAAGTAATGGCGCAGCTTTCTCGAAGCCATGAGGAGGCCGAAAAGCAATTTCTGCACACCAGAGTACCTTGATCTAGCCCCCTGCAGGAGGGAACTGACAAAGTAGACTGGGCGCTGCACCATCCTTTTCTGTATCTGGTCATGCGTCTTCGTGGACTCGTCCTTGTCGGGACCAGAGCTTGTCGTGAAAGCCCCTTGCTTGTCGCTGGATGTGCTTGCCGTGGTTGTCGGCTCGTCATCCGCCTCCCTCTCCGCTACTAACGCAGCACTAACCACTTGATTGGTTGCCGCTATATATAGCAGCAACTTCTCTTGTGGCTTAGGTGCGACAAGTGTTGGAGTGGAGGACAGGTATCTCTTCAAGTCCTGCAGCGCAGCCTCCGCTTCGGGAGTCCATTTCATTGGACCTGCCTTTTTCAAAATTTTGAAAAACGGCAGGGCGCGTTCAGCAGACCTAGAAATAAACCTGCTGAGAGCAGCCACGCAACCGGCAAGTCTTCGTACATCCTTGACGTGCTTTGGTGCTTCAATCTGCTCAATGGCCTTGATCTTGTCGGGATTAGCTTCAATCCCTCGTTGAGACACGAAGAACCCGAGAAGCTTGCCGGAAGGGACTCCAAACACGCACTTCTCGGGGTTGAGCTTGAGGTTGATCTTGCACAGATTTGCAAAGGTCTCGTCCAAATCTTGAACCAGAGTTGCTTTGTCCTTGCTTTTGACCACTATGTCATCCATGTAGGCTTCTACATTTACGTGCATTTGCGGCTCAAAAGCGTCATGGACTACCCTTGCAAATGTTGAACCAGCATTCTTCAAACCGAAGGCATCCGTATGAACAGAATGTGCCACATGGTGTAATGAATGCGGTCTTCTCTTCATCTTCTTCAGCCATGAAGATCTGATGGTATCCTGAGTATGCATCAAGAAACAAAACAAATCACATCCAGCCGTGGAGTCAACAATCTGGTCAATGCGGCGGCAAGGGAAATGGATCTTTGGGACAAGCTTTATTAACATCCGTGAAATCAATACAAAGTCTCCATTTCCATTTGCTTTGGCGCACGACTACAGATTGGCCAACCACGTGGGATGGAGCACTCCTCGACTAGGCTTGCTGCTTCCAGCTTTCTTGATCTCTTGACTATGAATTCTTGGCGCCCACCGCTTGCTTCCCGACTTTTTGCTTGACGGGCGCGCAAGATGAGGACAAACGGCCAGGCGGTGCTCAATCACTTTCCTGGGAACACCAGGGATATCAGACGGTTGCCATGCAAACACGTCGACATTCGCCCACAGGAAAGCAACGAGCGTGCCTTCCTATTTAGGGTCGAGAGAGGCACTGATGGTGAAGGTACCATCAGTGCCGCCCTCCTTGGCGGGCACCTTCTTGGTCTTCGGCGGAGCCACCATCTTCTTGTACTTGCCGGTGGAGCTCGATGGTGCGTCCTCGGCGCTAAGCGCAGCACTCAGAAGAGGTGCGCTTGCGGAGTAAGCATCGAGCCCTTGCGGACTTGGACTTGGTCTTCTTCCCCGGGAGCTTCAGCGGCAAGTGCTTGGCAATCTGTCACGTTGCTGCATCCCGGAAGATCTTGTCGGCACGTATAAGGGCATCCTTCTTGTCGCCATGGACAGAGATGACGCTTATCGGGCCTGGCATCTTGAGTAGGTTGTAGGCGTAGTGAGAGGCCGCCATGAACTTGGCGAGTGCTGGACGGCCAAGTATCCCATTGTAAGGCAACGGGAAATCGGCAACGTCGAATGTGACCCTCTCAGTCCTAAAGTTCAGCTCGCTGCCAAATGTGACCGGCAACGTAATCTTCCCTTCGCTTGCTCCTTCCGGATTGATTCCTTGAAGGTACCGGTCTCTTCGAGCTCATTGTCGTGGATTTGAAGCTTCCGGAGCACCGCGGAGGAGATCAGATTCAAGCCGGCCCGCCGTCAACTAACATTTTGTGACCTTGAGGTTGCGGATGGTTGGAGAGACCAACATCGGCAAGCACCCGACCGCATGATTATGCGATCAGGGTGGTCCTCAATATCAAAAATGATAGGCGTGCTGGACCACTTGAGGCTTGCGTGACTCTCACGGATGGCTCCGCTGCATTGACCTCCCGCATCCATTGCTTGAGTTGGCGGTGGGAGGTATGCAGGAAGCACCTCCGTCAACGCAAAGGACCTCTCGTGGCTTTCTGAAACTCCTGCTCATCGGCGCTGTCGTCTTCCATATCTTCGTCTGTCGTCCTCATCTTCATCCTTGTCGCGCGGCAGCTGGGAGGTCGATCTCCTTGTCGCTGCTTGGCCTTGCCGCTGGCGTCCTCCCGGCCGGGGCGTTTCTTGCTTGCTCCCCTGCACCTTCCTGGGCCTTCTCCTTGTCGCACCGCCAGACTCAGCTCTACGCTGTTCGACAAGCTGCTCGACCTTCTTGCAGCTCACGGAGGTCGTGGCCCTTGGTGTGGTGGATCTTGCGATCTTCTTGCCGGAGCTGTCCTGCTTGTCGGCGGCCGCCACCGACTGGTGGTTGGCGTCAGCGGCAACCTCCTTGCCGGAGCCACCAGCCTTGGCATTCTTGTCGCCACCTCCATTGCCGGACTGCTCGACTGCTAGCACTTCTCTGGCTTTCTTCTTCCTGTTGCCTCGCCGCCGACCCTTCTTTGCCGAGGCGGTGTCCTCCTTGCCGATCACCTTACGCATTCTCTCCAGGAGTCTCCTCCCTTCCTCGGTAGCGTGCACACTTGTCGGCCAAGGCGTATAGCTCACTGACGTCCTTGACTTTGCACATCGCCATCTCCTCCCTCATCCTGCGGTTCCGCACATTCTGATGAAATGCGCTGATCACCGCGGCAGGGTGGACGTCTGGGATGTTGTAGTGCACATGGCTGAATCTCTAGATGAACTTGCGCAGGGACTCTCCTTCCTTCTGGGCGAGCAGATGAAGGTCACTCTCTTGGCCATGAGGCTTGTGGCCACCTGTGAAGGCGCCAACAAACTGATGGCACAGATCTGCCCAAGAGGATATGGAGCTGTCCGGCAAGTGCATGAGCCAAGATCGGCGTTGGGCTTGAGCACGGCGGGAAGTAGTTGGCGAGGATCTTGTCGTCCCATCCCCGCAGCCTGCACCGCGATGGTGTAGATGCTGAGGAACTCCGACGGATGCGTCCTGCCATCATACTTCTCCGGCACGTCTGGTTTGAAGTTTTTCTGGCTGGGCCACTAGACTTGCCGCAGCTCACGAGTGAACGCAGGGCAACCTACTGCGTACGGCAAGTCGCCTGGCTCCTCCGGCGCGTGCATGTCAACATAAGGCCCAGCGCGCTTTCAACATAAGGCCCAGCGCGCTTGTCGGACTGACGTCGCGCTTCTCTTCGGCGCTCGATGCGAGTTCGAGCGTCCTCTTGTTGTCGCTCATGAAGAACTTGGCGCTGATCGTGGCGAGCTCGCGGGTCCGACTATGCAGTGGAGTCGCTGTCGAGGTGGATCCTGTGAGTCGGCGATCTTGGCCTTCGCGGCGGAGAGTGCACGGTGGTTGCACCTCCGACAGTCTCGTCGCCACCGGCTCGTGCCTTGTCGTCTCGCCGCGGCAATGATGGCGTTGGTTGCCGCGGAGCGTCGCCGTTGGCAAAGCCGATGAGTCTCTGGATAGTGGCCCTCCACTCGTCGACCTTGTCGGCCGTTGGAGGGTAGTCGAGGAGCAGCTGAGCTCTCGCGAGAGCCTCTGCTGGAGTAGTGGGCGGCATTGGAGAACGGTGCGAGGAGCGGGACACGCCGGACTTCTAACTACGTTAGAAGGAGCAGCGCCCGTCCGGCGACCGTATCTCACTCGTGCCAGCATGTTGGCGCGCATGCTGGTCTTGAGGGTCTCGATCCAACGAACGTATGGCGTTGTGAACGCCATGACGTTATTGGTTCCGCGTCTCCTGAGATGGGCGCAGGGGATGCGCGGACGCCGAGGTTTGCGGGGCCTTGTCCTTGGAGTTGGCAACGTCGCGAGCACCTTTGTCGGCGCCCGTTCCTCTTGACGTCTGCCCCACCACCCGTTTGCTGCGGTGAGGGTGGGTACGACGCGGACGGCTCTGCTGCCGCCGAAGCCTTCTTCTTTGGTGGCATGTTGAGGAAGATGTTGATGACGCTGCTCGTGTGAACGCCGGATCAGATTCACACAGCCTCGACGCCCCCTACCTGGCGCGCCAAAGATGTCGGGAGGCTGATTGTACCGCTGAACACCTATGGGGCCGGCGGACCAGGCCCCTTGTGGTTCGGAGGGGGGCGGAGATCGCACGAAGAGCGGATCGAGGCGAGGCACACGAGCAGTTTACCCAGCTTCGGAGCTCTCCGGAGAGATAAAACTCCTACTGCTGCTTGTTTGATCTATTTCGTTCTTGCTAGGGAGCAATGCGAGCTACAAAACCTAGCGTGAGTGTATCTAGTCTCTGGTGAGTCGAATGAACCGAACCCGCCGAACCCCCTCTACGTTGCGCATGGGCCTCCTTTTATATGCTCAAGGGGTCTCCGACAGGTGGCAACATAGATGAGGGTACAAATGTAAAAACAGGAGTTGGTACACCTACTCGAGCAGTGTACAGTGCAAAATACCTAACTCTAATGGCAAGGGACAAAAGCAATAAATGCCCGTCAGTGTCGCCCGAGCGATTACAGAGAGGCCGTCAGTGCGCCTCCGCTCGCCACGATGGCAAGCTTGTCAGCGCCGCTTATCGCTGCTCTCCCCTGGCTGCACAGCCTCTCGACACGCGCCCATGGAACGGTCCCATGGCGACAAGTCGCTGGATGAGCTGGAGCGGAAAGGGAGAGAGGTTGCATGCCGCGGCAAGCGCCTTGCCGCGGCCGAATCCTTGTCGCGCCCGTAGACTTGTCGCTCTCCGAGCCTTCCCGGCAAGCTCCTCTTGCCGGGGTCTTGTCTTCTGTGTGCCTTGAGCGGCCTTCCCGACAAGCTCCTGTTGTCGGGGCCTTGTCTTCTTAATCAAATACTTTGTTCTTGAATGGCTCCAAGGAAGCCACGGAGGATCTTGGCGGTGACGAGGCAAGCCTTGCCGCGGGGTGCTGCAACTGTCCATGCACGAGTACGGGATACTAGGGTACCCCTACTCTAGTACACCGACACAGTTCATCCTCATGATGTTTATCCACTCGAAAAATTACAGGTCATTCTGAATGGTGCAATATAGCTCGTAGGTGCAATCAACTTACCTTGAAAGTTGTATTCACGGTCTGTCCCGCGATGTTGTATCCATAAAACGGCCAGAATTTTTCCATAAAAACTCCATTGGACCTCCATGACCCGCCAAAATGATCACAACCAAAAGATGCATCCGCCCGTAACGCACTCGCCGGCTTCGACAACATTTCGGAGGCAATATCCGGATTATAACTTGAGTTCCGGACTATTTTATGTTTGAAGTATACTCTGCCACCCTCTACCACCCTTTCGTGAGCTCACCTACGTACTGATATGTGGACAATAATATATGTAACAATGCACCATCCTTCCATTACAAACTAGAAAGAGTACAAGTTCACTCATGACAGAAGGAGGATGCTCTTCGTTGCATCGAAACCCAAGATTTCATGCTTTATATGGTCTATAACCCATCCCGCTACCACCCTCACGTTTTCACCAGTGGATGCATTCTTCTTGGATCATAAAGTACATAACAGATCATCCTCACTCCATTTATGCCCTCGAAAAATTATAGGTCATTCCGAATGGTGCAAGATGGCTCATCGGTGCGATCAACTTACCTTGAAAGTTGTATTCACGATCCGTCCCGCGATGTTGTATCCATAAAACAGCCAGAATTTTGCCAAAAAACTCCATTCGATCTCCATGACCCACCAAAACGATCACTACCAAAATTTATATGCGCCCATAACCCACTCGCGGGCTTTGACAACATTTCTAAGACAAGATACGGCTTGTAAATTTGAGTTCCGGACGATTTTATATTTGAAGTATAGTCTGCAACCCTTCCATGAGCTCACCTATACACTGATATATGGACAATAACATATATAAAAATGCACCGTCCTTCCATTAAAAACAAGAAAGACTATAGGTTCAGTCACAACATAAGGAGGAGGCTCTTCGTTGCACCGAAACCAAAGAGTTCATGCTTTACATCGTCTATCACCCATCCCTCTACCACCCTCGCATTTTCACCAGCGGATGCATTATTCTTGGATCACATTGTACATAAAAGTTCATCCTCACACCGTTTATGCACTAGAAAAATTATAGGTCATTCTGAATGGTGCAAGATGGCTCGTCGGTGTGATCAACTTACCTTGGAAGTTGTATTCACGGTCTGTCCTGTGATGTTGTATCCATAAAACGGCCACAATTTTGCATAAAAACTCCATTGGAGCTCCATTACCCGCCAAAACGATCACAACCAAAAGTTGTATGCACCCATAACACACTCGCCGGCTTCGACAACATTTCGGTGGCAAGATCCGGCTTGTAAAATTGAGTTTCGAATGATTTTATGTTTGATGTATACTCTGTCACCCTCTAGCACCCTTACATGAGCTCACCAACAGACTGATATATGGACAATAACATATAGAACAATGCACCGTCCTTCAATTAGAAACTAGAAAGACTCCAGGTTCAATTAGAAACTAGAAGGAGGAGGCTCTTTGTTTCATCGAAATCCAAGAATCCATGCTTTACATGGTCTATCACCCATTCCGCTACCACCCTCACGTTTTCACTAGTGGATACGTTATTCTTCGATCATAAAGTACATAACAATACATCCTCACTCCGTTTATGCACTCGAAAAATTATAGGTCATTCCGAATAGTGCAAGATGGCTCGTCGGTGCGATCAACTTACATTGAAAGTTGTATTCAGGGTCTGTCCTGCGATGTTGTATCCATAAAGCGACCACAATTTTTCCATAAAAACTCCATTGGAGCTCCATGACACGCCAAATAGGTCACAACCAAAAGTTGTATGCGCCCGTAACCCACTCGTCGGCTTCGACGACATTTCAGAGGCAAGATCCGGCTTGTAAAATTGAGTTCCGAATGATTTTATGTTTGAAGTATACTCTGCCACCCTTCCGTGAGCTCACCTATATACTGATATATGGACAATAACATATAGAACAATGTACCATCCTTCCATTACAAACTGGATAGACTACATTTTCAGTCATGACACAAGAAGGAGGCTCTTCGTTGCATCGAAACCCAAGAATTCATGCTTTACATGGTCTATCACCCATCCCGCTGCCACCCTCACGTTTTCACCAGCGGATGCAATATTATTGGATCATAAAGTACATAACAATTCATCCTCACTCCGTTTATGCACTCGAAAAATTATAGGTCATTCTAAATGATGCAAGATGGCTCGTCGGTGTGATCAACTTACCATGAAAGTTGTATTCACGATCTGTCCCGCGATGTTGTAGCCATAAAACAGCCAAAATTTTGCCATAAAAACTACAATGGAACTCCATGACCCAAAAAATGATCACAACAAAAAGTTGTATGCGCCCATAACCCACTCGCCGACTTCGACAACATTTCGAGGCAAGATTCGGCTTGTAAAATTGAGTTCTGGACGATTTTATGTTTGAAGTATACTCTACGACCCCTCTGTGAGCTCACCTACAGATTGATATATGGACAATAACATATAGAACAATGCACCATCCTTCTATTTAAAAATAGAAAGACTACAGGTTCAGTCACAACACAAGGAGGAGGCTCTTTCTTGCATCGAAACCCAAGAATTCATCCTTTACATGGTCTAGCACCCATCCGACTACCACCCTCACGTTTTCACTAGCAGACGCCCATAACCCACTCGCGGGCTTAGACAACATTTCGGAGGCAAGCTCCGGCTTGTAAAATTGAATTCCGGTTGATTTCATGTCTGAAGAATACTCTACAACCCTCTACCACCGTTCAGTGGGCTCACCTATGGACTAATATATGGACAATAACATATAGAACAATGCACAATCCTTCCATTACGAACTAGAGAGACTACAGGTTCTGTCACGACACAAGGAGGACGTTCTTCGTTGCATCGAAGGCCAAGAATTCATGCTTTATATGGTCCATCACCCATCCGGCTACCACCCTCACATTTTCACCAGCGGATACATTATAGTTGGATCATAAAGTACATAATAGATCATCCTCACTCTGTTTATGCACTCATACAATTATAGGTCATTCCGAATGGTGCAAGATGGCTCGTCGGTGCCATCAACTTACCCTCAAAGTTGTATTCATGGTCTGTCCCGTGATGCTGTATACATAAAATGGCCAAAATATTGCCATAAAAACTCGATTGGAGCTCCATGACCCACTAAAACAATCACAACCAAAAGTTTTATGCGCCCTTACACACTCGCCGGCTTTGACAACATTTCGGAGGCAAGATCAAGCTTGTAAAATTGAGTTCTGAATGATTTTATGTTTGAAGTATACTCTGCCACCCTCTACTACCATTCCGTGAGCTCACGTATCGACAGATATATGGGCAATAACATATAGAACAATGCATCGTCCTTCTATTACAAACTAGAAAGACTACAGGTTCAGTCACGACTCAAGCAAGAGGCTCTTCGTTGCACCGAAACCCAAGAATTCATGCTTTACATGGTCTATCACCCATCCCGCTACCACCCTCACGTTTTCACCAGCGGATGCATTATTCTTGGATCATAAAGTACATAACAGTTCATCCTCACTCCGTTGATGCAATCGAAAAATTATAGGTCATTCCGAATGGTGCAAGATGGCTCGTCGGTGCGATCAACTTACCATGAAAGTTGTATTCACGGTCTGTCACGCGATGTTGTATCCATAAAACGACCACAATTTTGCCATGAAAACTCGATTGGAGATCCATGACCCGCCAAAACGATCACTACCAAAAGTTCTATGCGCCCAAAACCCACTAGCGGGCTTCAACAACATTTCAGAGGCAAGATCCAGCTTGTAAAATTGAGTTTCGGATGATTTCATTTTTGAAGTATACTCTGCCATCCACAACCACCTTTCCGTGAGCGCACCTACGGACTGATATATGGACAATAACGTATAGAACAGTGCACCATCCTTCCATTACAAACTAGAAAGACTACAGGTTCAATCACGACACAAGGAGGAGGCTCTTTGTCGGATCAAAACCCAAGAATTCATGCTTTACATGGACTATCACCCATCCTTCTACAAACCTCATGTTTTCACCAGCGATTGCATTATTCTTGGATCATAAAGCACATAACAGTTAATCCTCACTCCGTTTAAGCACTCCAAAAATTATAGATCATTCTGAATGGTGCAAGATGGCTCATCCGTGCGATCAACTTACCTTGGAAGTTGTATTCACAGTCTATCACGCGATGTTGTAGCCATAAACGACCACAATTTTTCCATAAAAACTCCATTGGAGCTCCAAGACCCGCCAAAACGATCACATCCAAAAGTTGTATGCGCCCATAGCCCACTCATGGGCTTCGACAACATTTCGGAGGCAACCTCCGGCTTGGAAAATTGAGTTCCGGACGATGTCATGTTTGAAGTATACTCTGCCACCCACTACCACCCTTGCATGAGCTCACCTGCGGACTGATATCTGAACACTAACATATAGAACAGTGCACCATCCTTCCATTACAAACTAGAAAGACTACAGGTTCATTCACGACACAAGGAGGACGCTCTTCGTTGCATCGAAACCCAAGAATTCATGCTTTACATGGTCTATCACCCATCCTGCTACCACCCTCATGTTTTCAACAGCGCATGCATTATTCTTTGATCATAAAGCACATAACAGTTCATCCTCACTCCGTTTATGCACTTGAAAATTTATAGGTCATTCCGAATGGTGCAAGAATGCTCATCGGTGCAATCAACTTACCTTGAAAAACTTCTTCACGATCTGTCCCGCGATGTTGTATCCATGAAACGACCACAATTTTGCCATAAAAACTCCATAGGAGCTCCATGACCTACCAAAATGATCACAACCAAAAGTTGCATGCGCCGATAACCCACTTGTCGGCTTCGACAACAGTTCGGAGGCAAGATCTGGCTTGTAAATTGAATTCCGAATGATTTTATGTTTGAAGTATACTCTGCCACTCTTCCGTGAGCTCACCTGTGGACTGATATATGGGCAATAACATATAGATCCATGCACCGTCCTTCCATTACAAACTAGAAAGACTACAAGTTCACTCATGACATAAGGAGGAGGCTCTTCGTTGCATCGAAACCCAAGAATTCATGTTTTACATTGTCTATCACTCATTCCGCTACCACCCTCACGTTTTCACTAGCGGATACATTATTCTTGGATCATAAAGTACATAACAATTCATCCTCACTCCACTTATGAACTCGAAAAATTATAGATCATTTCGAATGGTGCAAGATGGCTCGTCGGTGCGATCAACTTACCTTGAAAGTTGTATTCGCGGCCTGTCACGCGATGTTGTATCCATAAAACGACCACAATTTTGCCATAAAAACTCGATTGGAGATCCATGACCCGCCAAAATGATCACAACCAAAAGTTCTATGCACCCATAACCCACTCGCGGGCTTCGACAACATTTCAGAGGCAAGATCCGGCTTGTAAAATTGAGTTCCGGACGATTTCATGTTTGAAGTATACTCTGCCATCCACAACCACCTTTCCGTGAGCTCACCTAAGGACTAATATATGGACAATAACATATATAACAATGCACCATCCTTCCATTACAAACTAGAAAGACTACAGGTTCAATCACGACACAAGGAGGAGGCTCTCCGTTGGATCAAAACCCAAGAATTCATGCTTTACATGGTCTATCACCCATCCTGCTACCACCCTTATGTTTTCACCAGCGGTTGCATTATACTTGGATCATAAAGGATATAACAGTTCATCGTTACTCCATTTATGCACTCGAAAAATTATAGATCATTCCGAATGGTGCAAGAATGCTCATTGGTGCAATCAACTTACCTTGGAAGTTGTATTCACGGTCTGTCCCGCGATGTTGTATCCATAAAACGACCATAATTTTGCCATAAAAACTCCATTGGAGCTTCATGACCTGCCAAAATGATCACAACCAAAAGTTGCATGCGCCCATAACCCACTTGTCGGCTTCGACAATAGTTCGGAGGTTACTGGGCTTCGCGCTTATAATTTACAAATATTAAAGGGGCATATCGATCCCCTGACCTGGTGTTGCCACCCGACCAGTGGCTCAGGGGCTACTGCATTGCCTATTCAATGCAGAAAATTCAAAGTGCTCAGTGTTCGGGTTCACCGAACAATGGGAAAACACGTCTTCAGACAACAATAGGTGCCATTCGGAACCTATCCGGCATCAAGCTAATACATTATGGCGACTTCTCGAGACCCTCTTTCGAGGGCATGTCCGCCGATCACTATCTTCTGTACAATATTACACCGCATTTCTATTCCTACGTATGCTGCCGAGTTAGGATTTGATCCTTAGGCCGATTTCTGGAATTGACATGGGTCTCACGGGCTACTGGGATCAGCGGTTTCATGTTTTCCTTCAGGTGCATCTTGGGTTTTAGACCGACACACACCTTTAGGGCTACTCGGTATACATCTCGGCAGAGAATACATTGCACAAATCAGAATTAAATTCATAGAAATCAGCCCATGGCCGAAGTAGTGCACCACCTCGGATACAGTTCGGCGTTGGTGCTCGCCTGCAAAAGATACCTCGGAAGCAGTCCAGCATAAAGCTTGGTTGCAAGTGGCTGGTTCCATAGAGGGCATCTCTAGCATTAAGCTCGTTTGAACCCTTTTTAACTTTTTCAAGACTGAGGTAATCTATGACACCTCGAATGCAGTCCGACGTTGGAGCTCGGATACATTCTGACATTGGAGCTCGGAAGTTGTCCGGCGTTGGTGCTCGACTGGAAAAGATACCTCGAATGCAATCCGGTGTTGGAGCTCGGACGCGAGAGGACACCACCGCACGGGAAACACTTCAAACCCGAGGTGGGCGTAAAAATAACAAGGCATTGATAAAGGCCGATAACTTAAAGGGGCTCCTCGGATACCCGACGTGTAAACTCTTCAGATTTACTTCGGTGATCCTCAAGATCGAAGATGAGAAGATTTGTTGAACCATTTTTCAAGACAGGCCGTGGATGAAGAACAGTTCAGAAGAATCAAGGAGCGTCCCCAACTTGAAGACCAGTTCAGGGGGCTACTGACAGTGTCCTTGACTAGGGGGTACTCACTAGCTGGATCGGGCTGAGGACCCCCATGTCGGTACACTCATGGGCCACTTCGGGAAGCCCATGCCGCACACGACGAAGATTCCAGAAGACTTGGTGATCAAGACAGGGACTCCTCTCCCCCAACGTATTCGACTAGGAATCTTGTTATCCTAGGCCTCTGGTACATTATATAATCCAAGGCCAGGCTAGTCGATAGGGGAGGATGACATATGATCTCGAGGTAGATCAACTCTGTAATCATACACATCGAATATAATCGAGCAAGAGTAGGGTTTTACCTCTTAGAGAGGGCCCGAACCTGGGTAAACACCGTGTCCCTCGTCTCATATTACCATCGGTCCAAGACGCCTAGCTTATTACCCCTACTACAAGATAAGCCGGATATAGAACCGGTAGGAGGCAAGATTCGGCTTGTAAAGTTGAGTTCCGAATGATCTTATGTTTGAAGTATAGTATGCCACCGTCTACCACCCATCCGTGAGCTCACATATAGACCGATATATGGACAATAACATATAGAACAATGCACCATCCTTCCATTACAAACTAGAAAGACTGCAGGTTCAGTCGCGACACAAGGAGGAGGCTCTTTGTTGCATCGAAACCTAATAATTCATGCTTTACTGGTCTATCACCCATCCTGCTATCACCCTCACATTTTTACTAGCGGATGCATTATTCTGGGATCATAAAGTACATAACAGTTCATCCTCACTCCGTTTATGAACTCGAAAAATTATAGGTCAATCCGAATGGTGTAAGATTGCTCGTCGGTCCGATCAACTTACCTTAAAAGTTGTATTCATGGTCTGTCCCGTGATGTTATATCAATAAAACGACCACAATTTTACCGTAAAAACTCCATTGGAGCTCCATGACCCACCAAAACAATCACAACCCAAAGTAGTATGCGCCCATATCCCACTCTCGAGCTTCAACAACATTTCAGAGGAAAGATCCGGGTTGTAAAATTGAGTTCCGGATGATTTTATGTTTGAACTATAATGTGTGACCCTCTACCACCTTCCGTGAGCTGACCTACGGACTGATATATGGACAATAACATATAGAACAATGTACCATCCTTCCATTTCAAACTCGAAAGACTACATGTTCAGTCACTACACAAGGAGGAGGCTCTTCGTTGCATTCAAAGCCAATAATTCATGCTTTACATGGTCTATCACCCATCCCGCTACCACTCACGTTTTCACCAGCAGATGCATTACTCTTGGATCATGAAGTACATAACTGTTCAACCTCACACCGTTTATGGACTAGAAAAATTATAGCTCATTCTGAATGGTGCAAGATGGCTCGTCGGTGCGATCAACTTACCTTTAAAGTTGTATTCACAGTCTGTCACGCGATGTTTTATCCATAAAACGGCCACAATTTTGCCATAAAAACTCCATTGCAGCTCCATAACCTGCCAAAACGATCACAACCAAAAAATTTATGCGCCCATAACCCACTCGCCGACTTCAACAACTTTTCAGAGGCAAGATCCGGCTTGTAAAATTAAGTTCTGGACGATTTCATGTTTGAAGTATATACTTTGCCACCCACTACCAACCTTCCGTGAGCTTACCTACGGACTGATAGATGGATAATAACATATAGAACAATGCATCATCCTTCCATCACAAACTAGAAACACTACAGGTTCGGTTACAACACAAGGAGGCTCTTCCTTGTATCGAAACCCATGAATTCATGCTTTATATGTTCTATCACCCATCCCGCTACCACCCTCATGTTTTCACTAGCGGATGCATTATTCTTGGATCATAAAGCACATAACAGTTCATCCTCACTCCGTTTATGCACTCGAAATTTTTTAGGTCATTCTGAATGGTGCAAGAATGCTCGTCGGTGCGATCAACTTACCTTGAAAGTTTTATTCATGGTCTATCCTTTGATGTTGTATCCATAAAACGACCACAATTTTGCCATAAAAACTCCATCCGAGCTCCATGACCCGCCAAATAGATCACAACCAAAAGTTGTATGCGCCCATAACCCACTCGTCGGCTTCGACGACATTTCAGAGACAAGATCCGGCTTATAAAATTGAGTTCCGAATGATTTTATGTTTGAAGTACACTCTGCCACCCTTCCATGAGCTCACCTAGAGACTGATATATGGACAATAACATATAGAACAATGTACCATGCTTCCATTACAAACTGGATACACTACATGTTCAATCATGACACAAGGAGGAGGCTCTTTGTTGCATCAAAACCCAAGAATTCATGCTTTACATGGTCTATCACCCATCCCGCTGCCACCCTCACGTTTTCACCAACGGATGAAATATTATTTGATCAGAAAGTACATAACAGTTCAACCCACTCCGTTTATGCACTCGAAAAATTGTAGGTCATTCTAAATGGAGCAAGATGGCTCGTCGGTGTGATCAACTTACCATGAAATTTGTATTCACAGTCTGTCCCGTGATGTTGTAGCCATAAAACGGCCAAATATTTGCCATGAAAACTACATTGGGGCTCCTTAACCCGACAAAACGATCACAACCAAAAGTTGTATTTGCCCATAAGCCAACTCGCCGACTACGACAACATTTCGAGGCAAGATCCGGCTTGTAAAATTGAGTTTCGAATGATTTAATGTTTGAAGTATACTCTACAACCCTCTACCACCCTTCTATGGGCTCACCTATGGACAAATATATGGACAATAACATATAGAACAATGCACAATCCTTCCATTACAAACTAGAAAAACCATAGGTTCTGTCACGACACAATGAGGAGGCTCTGTGTTGCATCGAAGGCCAAGAATTCATGCTTTATATGGTCTATCACCCATCCGGCTAACACCCTCACATTTTCACCAGCGGATACATTATTCTTGGATCATAAAGTACTTCACAGTTCAACCTCACTTCGTTTATGCACTCAAAAAGTTATAGGTCATTCCGAATGGTGCAAGATGGCTTGTCTGTGCCATCAACTTACCTTGAAAGTTGTATTCACGGTCTGTCCCGTGATGTTGTATCCATAAAATGGCCACAATATTGCCATAAGAACTCCATTGGAGCTCCATGACCCACTAAAACGATCACAATAAAAAGTTGTATGCGCCCTTAACACACTCACCGACTTCGACAACATTTCGGAGGCAAGATCCGTCTTGGAAAATTGAGTTCCGAATGATTTTATGTTTGAGGTATACTCTGCCACCCTCTACCACCCTTCCGTGAGCTCACCTATCGACTGATATATGGGCAATAACATATAGAACAATGCATCGTCCTTCCATTACAAACTAGAAATACTATAGGTTCAGTCACGACACAACGAGGAGACTCTTCGTTGCATCGAAACCTAAGAATTCATGCTTTACATGGTCTATCACCCTTCCCGCTAGCACCCTCACAGTTTCACCAGCAGATGCATTATTCTTGGATCATAAAGTACATAACAGTTCATCCTCACTCCGTTTATGCACTCGAAGCATTTTAGGTCATTCCGAATGGTGCAAGATGGCTCGTCGGTGCGATCAACTTACCTTCAAAGTTGTATTCACGGTCTATCACGCGATGTTGTATCCATAAAACGGCCACAATTTTGCTATAAAAACTCGATTGGAGATCCATGACCCGCCAAAACGATCACAACCAAAAATTCTATGCGCCCCTAACCCACTCGCGGGCTTCGACAACATTCCGAGGCAAGATCCGTCTTGTAAAATTGAGTTCCAGACGGTTTGATGTTTGAAGTATACTCTGCCATCCACAACCACCTTTCCGTGAGCTCACCTAAGGACTGTTATATGGACAATAACATATAGAACAATGCACTCAAAAAGTTATAGATCCTTCCGAATGGTGCAAGATTGCTCATCGGTGCGATCAACTTACCTTGGAAGTTGTATTCATAGTTTATCACACGATGTTGTAGAAATAAAACAGCCACAATTTCGCCATATAAACTTCATTGGAGCTCCATGACCCGCCAAAACGATCAGACCCAAAAGTTGTATGCGCCCATAACCCACTCGCGGGCTTCGACAACATTTCGGAGGCAAGCTCCGGCTTGTAAAATTGAGTTTCGACGATTTCATGTAGGAAGTATACTCTGCCACCCACTACCACCCTTCCATGAGCTCACCTACGGACTGATATATTGACAATAACATATAGAACAGCGCACCATCCTTCCATTACAAAATAGAAAGACTACAGGTTCAGCCACAACACAAGAGGAGGCTCTTCGTTGCATCGAAACCCAAGAATAGATGCTTTACATGGTCTATCACCCATCCTGCTACCACCCTCATGTTTTCACTAGGATGCATTATTCTTTGATCATAAAGCACATAACAGTTCATCCTCACTCCGTTTATGCACTTGAAAAATTATAGGTCATTCCAAATGGTGCAAGAATGCTCATGGGTGCAATCAACTTACCTAAAATTGTATTCACGGTCTTTCCCGCGATGTTGTATCGATAAAACGACCATTATTTTGCCATAAAAACTCCATTGGAGCTCCATGACCTGCCAAAATGATCACAACCAAAAGTTGCATGCACCCATAACCCACTTGTCAACTTCGACAACAGTTCGGAGGCAAGATCCGACATGTAAAATTGAGTTCCGAATGATTTTATGTTTCAAGTGTAATCTGCCACTCTTCCGTGACCTCACCTATGGACTGATATATGGGCAATAGCATATAGAACAAAGGACCGTCCTTCCATTACAAACTAGAAAGACTACAGGTTTATTCATGACACAAGGAGGAGGCTCTTCATTGCATCGAAACCCAAGAACTCATGTTTTACATTGTCTATCACCCATTCCGCTACCAACCTCACGTTTTCACTAGCAGATACATTATTCTTGGATCATAAAGTACATAACAATTCATCCTCACTCCACTTATGCACTTGAAAAATTATAGATCATTCCAAATGGTGCAAGATGGCTCGTTGGTGTGATCAACTTACCTTGAAACTTGTATTCATGGTCTGTCACGCGATGTTGTGTCCATAAAACGGCCACAATTTTGCCATAAAAACTCGATTGGAGATCCATGACCCGCCAAAAGAATCACAACCAAAAGTTCTATGCACCCATAACCCACTCGCGGGCTTCGACAACATTTCGGAGGCAAGATACGGCTTGTAAAATTGAGTTCCGGACGATTTTGTGTTTGAAGTATACTCTGACATCCACAACCACCTTTCCGTGAGCTCACCTACGGACTGATATATGGACAATAACATATAGAGCAATGCACCATCCTTCCATTACAAACTAGAAAGACTACAGGTTCAGTCACGACACAAGGAGGAGGCTCTTTATTCCATCGAAACCCAAGAATTCATGCTTTACATGCTCTATCACCCATCCCGCTACACCCCTCATGTTTTCACCAGCGGATGCATTATTCTTGGATCGTAAAGTACATAACAGTTCATACTCACTCCGTTTATGCACTCAAAAAATTATAGATCATTACGAATGGTGCAAGATGCCTCATCGGTGCGATCAACTTACCTTGGAAGTTGTATTGACAGTCTATCACGCGATGTTGTAGCCATAAAACGGCCACAATTTTGCAATAAAAACTCCATTGGAGCTCCATGACCCGCCAAAACGATCACACCCAAAAGTTGTATGCGCCCATAACCCACTCACGGGCTTCGGCAACATTTCAGAGGAAAGCTCCGGCTTGTAAAATTGAGTTATGAATGATTTTATGTTTGAAGTATACTCTGCAACCCTCTACCACCCTTCCGTGTGCTCACCTAAGGAATGACATATGGACAATAACATATTGAACAATGTACCATCCTTCCATTACAAACTAGATAGACTACAGGTTCAGTCACGACAGATGGAGGAGGCTCTTCGTTGCATTGAAACACAAATTATGCATGCTTTACATGGTCTATCACCTGTCCCACTGCCACCCTCACGTTTTCACCAGCACATACATTATTATTGGATCATAAAGTACATAACAGTTCATCCTCACTCTGTTTATGCCCTCGAGAAATTATAGGTCGTTCCGAATGGTGCAAGATGGCTCGTCAGTGCGGTCAATTTACCATGAAACTTGTATTCACGGTCTGTCCCATGATGTTGTAGCCATAAAACGGCCAAAATTTACAATAAAAACTCTGTTGGAGCTCCATGACCCGCCAGATCGATCACAACCAAAAGTTCTATGCGCCCATAACCCACTCGCCGACTTCTACAACATTTCGGAGGCAAGATTCGGCTTGTAAAATAGATATCCGAATGATTTTATGTTTGAAGTATACTCTGCAACCCTCTTCCACCCTTCCGTGGCTCACCTACGGAATGATATATGGACAATAATGATACGTCTCCAACATATCTATAATTTTTTATTGTTCCATGCTATATTATATTCTGTTTTCGATGTTTAATGGGCTTTATTATACACTTCTTATTATTTTTGGGACCAGCCCGAATTGTTGCTTTTTTGCCTATTTCAGTGTTTCTTAGGAAAGGAATATCAAACGGAGTCCAAACGGAATGAAACCTTCGGGAACGTGATTTTCGGAACAAGCGTGATCAAGAGGACTTGGATTGGATGTCAAGCAACCGAAGAGGAAGCCACGAGGCACGGGGCGCGCCTACCCCCCTTGGGCGCGCCCTCCACCCTTGTGGGCCCCTCGTAGCTCCCTTGACCGACCTCCTTCGCCTATATATACTCATATACACTGGAAACATCAGATACGGAGCCAAAACCCTATTTCCACCGCCGCAACCTTCTGTACCCGTGAGATCCCATATTGGGGCCTTTTTCGGCGCTCCGCCGGAGGAGGCATTGATCACGGAGGAGGCACCATCCTTCCATTACAAACTAGAAAGACTATAGGTTCAGTCACGACACAACGAGGAGTCTCTTCGTTGCATCGAAACCCAAGAATTCATGCTTTACATGGTCTACCACCCATCCCGCTACCACCCTCGCGTTTTCACCAGCGGATGCATTATTCTTGGATCATAAATTACATAACAATTCATCCTCCGTTTATGCGCTCAAAAAATGATAGGTCATTCCGAATGGTGCAAGATGGCTCGTCGGTGCGATCAAGTTACCTTGAAAGTTGTATTCATGGTCTGTCCCCCCGATGTTGTATCCATAAAACGACCACAATTTTGCCACAAAAACTCCATTGGAGCTCCATGACCAGCCAATACGATCACAACCGAAGGTTGTATGCGCCCATAGCCCACTCATCGGGTTCGACAACATTTCAGAGGCTAGATTCATCTTGTAAAATTGGGTTTCAAATGATTTTATGTTTGAAGTATACTCTGCCACCCTCTACCACCCGTCCGTGAGCTCACCTACGGACTGATATATGGACAATAACATATATAACAATGCACCATCCTTGCATTACCAACTAGAAAGGCTAGATGTTCAGTCACGACACAAGGTGGACACTCTTCGTTGCATCGAAACCCAAGAATTCATGCTTTGAATCATCTATCACCCATCCTGCTACCACCCTCATGTTTTCACCAGCGGATGCATTATTCTTGGATCATAAAGTACATAACGGTTCATCCTCACTCCATTTATGCAATCAAAAAATTATACACTACTGCAGGATGCTGCTAACGCAACACTACGATCAGAGACCCTTCGACGAAACTGTGTGTGATGCCATAATCGCAAACGGTGGTGTAAAAAAAACCATCACAAAAGGTGCAACACGTTTGCGATGGAGGATGCATCAAACGCGGTTCAGATTTTAGTTGCATGTGCGATGCAGGGCTTACGATTCAGCTCAATTAACTATTTGCGATGAGGAGAAACAAAAGAAACAGGCAGCCAGATGAAGGTGTGTTTGATATACATCATACGTTTCACTCGGATGAACTATTTGTGATTAGGCAACACAAAATGTAACATCCCAATTTCCCTAAATTAGCATGTTATTAGATCATACATATGCATATCATATTTTCCGTTCATTATTTTTTTCTGTAATATTCTTTTCATTATGCAACTAAAGGCAATTGATTGGAGTGGAGATAACATGACTTCTCCCCTGTTTAAAAATATTCATAATGTCAAGAATATTATTTTCCAGTTCATTTGATATGTTATGGTATTTTTCTTAATCTTCAAAATATTTTATTTGAGTGTTTTATTGTGGTTTGTGTGGCCTATTGCATAAAAATGAATTTCCAAAAATTGCATTAGGTGAGGAACTAGTGTTCCTGTAGTTTATATTAGTAGTATATATATTTTACTATGTGTCTATGTATTTTTATTTAGTTTTATACTGCTATTTTTATTTTAGTTTTTACTGCTGCTGCTTCTGTTAAAAAAAAGAAGCGAGCCGGCTAGCCAGCCGACCCAGCAGCGTCACACCACACCGCTGCGGCCCACCTTCCTCGTGAAGCGGTACGTGCTACCACACCGCTCGCCCGACATGCACCTGACCCTCTGCCCCCTCTCTCGCTGACGGGTCGACCCCGCACCACTTCTTCCACCCCGAGCGGGACACCACCGCACATCACGCACCCGATGCCGAGCCAGATCGAGCTCGAGCGCCCGGGCCTCCCTGTGCACGCCCGAGACCCCGTACGTGGGCAAAATCCCTCGAGGAAACCCCGCACCCCCTTCCTGGTCTCTCCTGTTGCCTCACACTTCGGTTGGCTTGAGTTGGATCTCACCGCGGAGCTCCGCCGCCGCCACCATTCGCCGGTCGTTTCCGTCGCCGTAAGGATGCGCGGCCACGCTGCTTACTTCTTCTCTAACCCACACTCGACGCTGAACTCGTTTGAAACCTTGGGCTGATCTACAGAGCACCAGAACGAACCCTATGAACATGCCCGACGCCGCCGGAGCAGCCGCAGTTCACTTCGTAACCACCACCGTTCGAGGGAGCCCCGCCGCCATCAAACACCACCACCACCTCCGCCACTCGACGCCGTCTACGTTGTAGCCCCACCTTCTCTGGAACACCACCGGAGAAGCGCCATGTTGGATATCTCCTACCTTAGGGTTTTCTTGACAAAAACTTTGAGTTTTAATGCTCCATGTTCTGGTCTTTCTCCAACACGCTTTGATCTCGGGTATTGACAGCTTCAATTATCTGACAAGTTCCATAAGGGCAGCCTTGCTAGGTCATACTGATCTGGAAATTCTTCAGAGCCTTCAAATTCTCCTAGTCTTCGGAGTCTTCAACCGTTGTAGTTTCCATTACTATAATGCTCGGTAAAATCCTCTTCATTCCGAAGTGATCTTAGTTGTCCGGTATCTTTTACTTCTTGGAGTGGTCTCATTAGCCGAATTTTCGTGTGGTCAAAAGGGGAAAGGGGTATGGTCTAACTAAAAGGGAATATTTTGATAAAGCTCAGAAAAGAAGAGAGGAAAAAGATTTTTTTTAAATGAAGTTTGTAGAGAAAATCTTTCATATGGGCTTGCTAGTTTCTGGGGGTCACGTCCTACAGTCAACATGTGCTCTGATACCATCCTTTAGCGACCCGACCTCAGACGGTCAAGTCTCTGTGCTTAAGGGTCATCCCTGGATCGGTATGCTGACACACACAGTACTCGAGGATTTATAACCGAGGTAAATCACATGTATAAAGTAACATAAATACTATTACCTCAATCCAAATAGCGGAGGTAACAACAAGGTTGTGGATTCCCATCAACACCAACGGCAAAGTTGAGTGTAGAAATCGTAACCCTAACGTATCACTTACTCGTCATAAGATCCTGCAACATGAGACGTTGCAGCCATTTAGGTCAGTACATTGAATGTACTGGCAAATTCACACCATAGGATAATGATGAATAACATCTATCACTACATGCATATTTTGCTGGTGGAAAAGCTCTAAGTTTATTTTTTTCATAAAGCCAATTTTTCCCTAATGCAAAAGGAATGCATTTTATTTAACTACAAAGTTTTTTGAAAACATTGATAAGGTTCCTCCAACTCAATCCCAAAATAATAATTATCAACCCAACAAATTAATTAAGTAAAGTGATGAGATCAACATGATAATCCAAATACCAGAGACTCAAGATGTCCATAACCAGGGACACGACTAATCATGATTATTTTGTACACTCTGCAGAGGTTTGCGCACTTTTCCCCACAAGACTCGATCTCCTCCGTTGGATTTCTCGCACTACATGATGTTTGAGAAACGGATGACCGAGACACGATCTTCGTAAACATTAACTCTTTACTCTGGATGGACAGTTACACCTACTTTCCCCTACATCTGCTAGCCTACCGCTGAAAGAGGTCATGCAACATACTCAACTATGCTAGAGCCCATAATAGCTTGTGGCTGCACACGGAAGTTTCTAGCATGAATAATCTTATGATCCCTTTGAGCCTGGGTGGCATTCCATAGGGTGATCACACGGGTACTCCGGGATCCCCTTGGGCAAGCACTGGGTTCTCCAGGTGCCCGGGAAAACCACTGGGTGCTCCAGGGTGCCCCAACCAATCGACCCAGATGTGTCTTAAAGTAGCCACCTTAAGTTAAACCTTAGTTAACAATAACTCTCACATCTTTCATGAATTCTGCCAAAACCAAACCATGTCTACGAGCATAGCATAGCAGTAAGCATAACGTAGTAGTAACTCCCAAGGGTTTGATATAAAGGACAATAGGTTCCGACCTCATCAACTACTTCCCAATACCCACATGTTATCAAATCCTAACCATGCAATGTTTGAGGGGTTGAAAATAATGCATAAAAACTGGGTAATGAAGGAATATGATCAAAGAGTGAACTTGCCTTGTACTATTGATGAAGAAGATTCGCACTCATAACTCCTGATAGCTCTACTTGTCACACTCCGGTCAATCTATCGTGAGCAAGCAATAGTAACCACACATAAGCAATCATGCAAAAGAACCAAAGAAAAGATCTCGGAAAACTTCAAAAACAAGCATTTAACTCTTGCAACAGAAAAAAACTTCTAACAGTACCAAAATTGAGTGGATTTTTCTTATCAGAAAGTTTAGGTCAAGAGCTTCAATTAGCAAAAAGAATCAACTAAATCGGAGTTATAAAACTCAAGTTACGATCAAACAAAGTTCAAATATAAATCAGTTTGAATTCAAATTTTAAAACTTTCAAAAAAATTAAGTTGTTTATCTAGATAGAGGGGATCATAACGAATAAGTGGGTGTTGGTTTCGTTGGATTTGGACAAACGGGTAAAAAGTAGTGACTGATTGAAGTACAGGGACTAATCTGTGAAGAAAATATTCACGGATGGGTCCCTGACCAAGATTAAACAGAAAAGAAGAAAAAAACTATCGAGCGAATGCTCGCTAACAGAACTTAATGAACGAATTCGTTCGTTAAACTAAACTAATCAGCGAACGTGCTCTAAATAAATAGACCTAAACAAAACCGACTTTAAAACAAAAACTAAAACAACTAAAAAAAGAAAATCCATGAATCAGGCGGTTCCTACCGTTCAAAGCGGTCATGTGGATCGGATCAAGGCGTCGGCGGTCAACCCCGGGCGAGGCAGCTATGGGCGGCTTCGACGAGTGCAAAGACGGGCGGCGGTAACAAGGACGATGACAAGTGGCGAGGGTCATGGTGGTAGGGTGCTGGTGATGGCACTTATGCGGCGGCGAGGCGCGGGCGTCTGATGGATCTCGCCGGCGGCGATGGCTTCAGCGAGTGTGGCGTGTCGAGGAGGAGAGAGAGGGTTGGGGCGGCGCCTCGATATTTAAAGGCGGAGGGGGGTTGAGACGTGGAGGAGGGGGCAAGGGAGGCGGCGACGGGAGTTGGAGGCGGTCAAGGCGGCGGCGGCGGTCTCGTGCTGGCTCGGGAGACCGAGTGGAGCTTGGGGACGAGCGGGATGGGCCGTTGGGCCACGGCCTGGCTCGGGCGCTGGGCCGGCCAAGTCGGCGCCGGGGAAATTTCTTTCTTTAAAAAAACACAACAAAAAAATAAAATAAAGCAAAATAAATAAAATAGAACCTAGGCATATAATATATCAATAAAAATTCGGAAAAATATTTTCAATGACATGAACATTTTTCTAAAGTCAACTAAAATCCACACATATTCAAATAAATCAAATAGTGCTACGGCTCTAATAAAATCCAATAAAAATCATTTTAAAAATACCAAAATGAATTCAATTTGATTTCTCTCCAATTTTCTATTGTAGGTAATCATTTTACCCTATTTTCCATATATTTTATTTTTGGAGAAAAATAATGTGAATAAACCCCGAATAACTCCAAATTGAAAATAATTTCAAAAGGACTTTAAACTTGATTCTTTTAAACTTCCAACTCATATTTCATATGTTTTGAAGAAGTCATTTTATCTTCTCTCGTGAAAATCAATGAGTTGCATAAAGTTTTTGAATTTGAAATATTTCCAAATGGAATTCAAACATTTTCAAAAACCCTTTCCATTTATTTAAATGGAAGAAGTCATGTCATCTTCTCTTTAGGGTTTTGTATTTGAAAAGTATTTGAATTCACGGAGATCATAAATGAAAAATGAAAGTTTGGGAAAGTCCTTTTATTCCCTCTCACTTAACTTTCAAAAAGATTCAAATTTCACACAATCAATCAAACAATCAATCATAACTATCTATTTAATATAACATTCCAAAATTTAGAATTTTGGGATGTTACAATTTGTGGCAAAGCCAGCATTCTTAATTTTTTCATACATGTCACTCTTGATTCATTGCACATCCCGGTACACCACCGGAGGCACGCATATAGAGTCATATTTTGTTCTAGTATCGAGTTGTAATTTTTGAGTTGTAAGTAAATAGAAGTGTGATGATCTTCATTATGAGAGCATTGTCCCATGTGAGGAAAAAAATAAAAAAAATATAAATATAAAAAAAGAAAGAAAGGCCAAATAAAAACAAAAGAGAAGGACCAAAAAAATTTTTTTGAGAGAAAAAGAGAGAAGGGACAATGCTACTATCGTTTTTCCACACTTGTGCTTGAAAGTAGCACCATGATCTTCATGATAGAGAGTCTCTTATTTTGTCACTTTCATTTACTAGTGGGAATTTTTTAGAACTTGGCTTGTATATTCCAACGATGGGCTTCCTCAAAATGCCCTAGGTCTTCGTGAGCAAGCAAGTTGGATGCACACCCACATAGTTTCTTTTGTTGAGGTTTCATACATTTATAGCTCTAGTGCATCCGTTGCATGGAAATCCCTACTCACTCACATTGATATCTATTAATGGGCATCTCCATAGCCCATTGATACGCCTAGTTGATGTGAGACCATCTTCCTCCTTTTTGTATTCTCCACAACCACCATTCTATTCCACCTATAGTGCTATGTCCATGGCTCGCGCTCATGTATTGCGTGAAAGTTGAAAAAAGTTTGAGAATACTAAAGTATGAAACAATTGCTTGGCCTGTCATTGGGGTTGTGCATGATTTGAGCATTTTGTATGACGAAGATGGAGCGTAGCCAAACTATATGATTTTGTAGGGATGAACTTTCTTTGGCCATGTTATTTTGAGAAGACATGATTACTTTGTTAGTATGCTTGAAGTATTATTATTTTTATGTCAATATTAAACTTTTGTCTTGAATCTTTAGGATCTGAACATTCATGGCACAATAAAGAAAATTACATTGATAATTATTTTAGGTAGCATTCCACATAAAAAAATCTGTTTTTATCATTTACCTACTCGAGGACGAGCAGGAATTAAGCTTGGGATGCTTGATACGTCTCCCACGTATCTATAATTTTTTATTGTTCCATACTAATATATTATCTGTTTTGGATGTTTAATGGGCTTTAATATGCTCTTTTATATTATTTTTGGGACTAACCTATTAACCGGAGGCCCGGTGCCAGTTTCTGTTTTTTTGCCTATTTTAGTGTTCGGTAGAAAAGGAATATCAAACAGAATGAAACCTTTGCGAAGATCTTTCTTGGACCGAAAGAAAACCAGAAGACTTGGAGTTGAAGTCTAGAACGCCACGAGGCGGCCACGAGGCAGGAGGGCGCGCCCAGGGGGTAGGCGCGCCCCTACCCTCGTGGGCCCCTCGTAGCTCCACCGACGTACTTCTTCCGCCTAAATATACTCTTATACCCTAAAAACATTAGGGGAGCCACGAAACCACTTTTCCACCGCCGCAAACTTTTGTACCCGTGAGATCCCATCTTGGGGCCTTTTCTGGCGATCTGCCGGAAGGGGAATCTATCATGGAGGGCTTCTACATCAACACCATAGCCTCTCCTATGAAGCATGAGTAGTATCCACAGACCTTCGGGTCCATAGTTATTAGCTAGATGGCTTGTTCTCTCTCTTGGATCCTCAATACAAAGTTCTCCTCGATGTTCTTGGAGATCTATTCGATGTAATACTCCTTTGCGGTGTGTTTGCCGTGATCCGATGAATTGTGGATTGATGAACTTGATTATCTATGAATATTATTTGGTTCTTCTCTGAATTCTTATATGCATGATTTGATATCTTTGCAAGTCTCTTTGAATTATCGGTTTAGTTTGGCCTACTAGATAGATCTTTCTTGCAATGGGAGAAGTGCTTAGCTTTGGGTTGAATCTTGCAGTGTCATTTCCCAGTGACAGTAGGGGCAGCAAGGCACGTATTGTATTGTTGCCATCGAGGATAAAAGGATGAGGTTTATATCATATTGCTTGAGTTTATCCCTCTACATCATGTCATCTTGCCTGATGCGTTACTTTGTTCTTATGAACTTAATACTCTAGATGCATGCTGGATTGCGGTCGATGTGTGGAGTAATAGTAGTAGATGCATAATCGTTTCGGTCTACTTGACACGGACGTGATGCCTATATTCATGACCATTGCCTTAGATAACTTCATAACTATGCGCTCTTCTATCAATTGCTCGACAGTAATTTGTTCACCCACCGTAATACATGCTATCTTGAGAGAAGCCACTAGTGAAACCTATGGCCCCCGGGTCTCTTTCTTATTAAATTGCATCTCTTTTATTTACATTGTATCTCGTTTACTATTTTGCAATCTTTACTTTCCAATCTATACAACAAGAATACCAAAAATATTTACTTTACTATCTTTATTAGATCTCACTTTTGCGTGTAGCCGTGAAGGGATTGACAACCCCTTTATCGCGTTGGTTGCAAGGTTCTTGATTGTTTGTGCAGGTAGTAGGTGACTTGTGTGTTGTCTCCTACTGGATTGATACCTTGGTTCTCAAAAACTGAGGGAAATACTTAAGCTACTTTGCCGCATCACCCTTTCCTCTTCAAGGGAAAATAAAGGCATGCTCAAGAGGTAGCAGTCCACCACGGCACGCATGGGGAACTGCTGCTCGTCGTCGGCGGCCACTCTAAGAATTTCTCGTAATGGGTGTGCTTCTTGCAATGGTGGGGCATGATCGAAAGGTTGAAGAGACACACGGGTTAATTGGCCGCTGTAATAAATGGGGGTCGGCGGCCTGTAATCATCACGTCTTGTCAAGGCGTTCATAGCGGAGGATTCTAGTGCACACTTGACAACACCACACCGCATGTGTGGGCTTGAAGAGGCGCCAAATGTATCGTCGGTGAGCTCGTTTCGGCCATCACATTGCCATCACAAGCAAGCTTCCCACACGGCTAGTTTGGCCACGCGTCGGCTAGAAGAGGGACAAATCGTGGGCGTTTATGGGCAAAATCTTTGTAAAAATGAAGTGTGTGGAATGACTTTGGTCATAAGTTTACCCGTGGGTGATGAGGTCAAAGTTACACAGAAGGGTGATGATGGACACTCGAGTGCGATAATTAATTCTGTTCTCTACAGTGCACATGGTGGAAGAAACCAAATGTGTGCAATAATGTCAAAGATCGCTATCCAGTTAGCTATACAGATTGTGTGCTATGAGATCGATAAGGTAAACAGATTTGATAATGGTTAATAAAATCTAAGACCATTGCATATTAAGGTCAAAATAGTGCTAGTAATATACGAGTCTCATACGATGCCATTTCAACGATTGTACCACAAAAGCTTGAAATATTTATATGGCTCAAATTCGAAGATTACAAGGTTCAAACTAATATTATAAATGAAATTCAGCTCATCAGCTGCAAACGCTCATGCTAATCCGCTGAACATGTATATCAGAGAGGCTCAAACTAATATCATCGCTTGTAAGTCTGGTTCGAAACCTCACAATTTTTGCAAAGGGGTCAACCACTGAGAAGTCATGTATGGGGTTGACATGATGACTACAGATTACTCTGTCATCTGAAATTCCAAATGAAATTCAGCATTTTTAGAGCCTATTCCATTCTGCAGCAGGCGCCGGCGCTGATCAACAAACCATTCATTTTTGCAAAATAAATGTAGGGCAAACCTCATTTCCTTTTGCACCCTTGCTCTGAGAACAAAGAACCTGGCGAATATAATCTCCGGTAAGGTCCCTCGGTAGGAGTTCAAAGTAATTTATGAGATATGAAGATCTAGGCATTCGACATGACTGTTATATTGTATCACATTATCCACCACTGGGCCTAATCTTATCCGCAAAAGAAGAAAACGTGTTAGTGCCTACATGTAGTTTTGAACATTACTACAAGCCTATTTGGCTTGCAGGATTTTTAAAATGCACTAACATGCTGTAGCGACCAGACCTCAAACAGTCTGATCTCTGTGCATAAGTGTCATCCCTGGATCGGTAATGCTGACACACATAGTACTTGAAGGATTTATAACAGAGTAGCAATCACACAATTACTACATCGAATATCTCAAAAGAGAACTTATTACAATAAATATGGCTTAAGGCCGTCTAATACGATAACAACGGAAGGCTTGGAAGATAAAGTGAGTCCATCAACTCCAACGGCATCACTGAGTGAAAGACCACGACCTAAGGCTCCTTACTCATCGTCTGAAAAGTCTGCAACATGATACGTTGCAGCTTGAAAACGGGTCAGCACATGGAATATGCTGGCACTGTAACACAAGAGAGTAATGAACAGAATAGTGCTATCACTACATGCATATATGGCTAGTGGAGGCTGTATGGTTAATATGTTTTGCGAAAAGCCAATTTTTCCCTACTGCAAAGGAATATATTTTATTTAACTACAAAGTTTGTTGAAAACATTGAGAATGGTAAACCCCATCTCAATCCCAATTAAAAGGTAATCAATAACCCATTCAAATTTTATAATTAAGAGTGATGAGATCCACATGATAATCCAAGAACCAGATACTCAAGACGTCCATAACCGGGGGCACGGCTAACCATGATTAGTTTGTACACTCTGCGGAGGTTTGTGCACTTTTCCCCACAAGACTCGATCTCCTCCGTCGGATTTCTCCCACTACATGATGTTTGAGAAACGGATGACCGAGACACAGTCTTTCAGAAGCGTTAGCACCTTACGATGGGTAGACCGTACCACCTACATCCCCTACATCTGCTAGTCTACCACTGTAAGAGTTCACACGACTTAATCAACTATGCTAGAGCCCATAATAGCTTGTGGCTGCATGCGGAAGTTTCTAGCATGAATAATCTCATGATCCCTTTGAGCCTGGGTGGCAGTCCATAGGAGAATCACACGGTAGCCCAGGATTTCCAAAAATACAGGCAATCACTGGATACCCCAGGTGCCTCAATACACCGAGATGTGTATTTAAGTTGCCACCTTAAGTTGAACCATTAATTAACAATCTCACATCTGTCATGGATACACTCAAACCCAATCCACGTCTACGAGCATAGCATGGAAATATAAGCATAGCGTAAAAGTAACTCCCAAGGTTTGGTAATAAACAGGTGAATAGGTACCACCTCATCTACTTCCCAAACCCACAATTTAATTTAGATCCTAACCATTCAATGTTTGAGGGTTGATCTAATGCAATAAAACCGGGTATGAAAGAGGTATGATCAAAGTGTTACTTGCCTTGCTGATGATCCGCGAAACCTAGAGACTCGTAGTAGCACGCTTCACACTCTGGGTACTCTATCGCAAACAAACAAGCATACAATAAGCAATCAAGCAAGGGCACGGGTAAAACTGAAATAATCAAATCTGGTCCAAATAACGGTCGGTCTCCAACTTCGTCCCACAACAACGGTGTTTCGCACCTCCTTCCGTACAGCGCTTCGAAAGGGGCCATCTTTAAACTGGCTTCATAACTGTTGTTATAAGAGAACTCCGCATAAGGAAAATTATCATCCCAACTAGATCCATAATCTAGTGCACAAGCTCTCAACATGTCCTCCAGAATCTGATTGACCCTCTTAGTCTGTCCATCTGTCTACGGGTGAAAAGCTGTACTGAACTCTAGCCTGGTCCCCAAAGTTTCATGCAACTGATTCCAAAACTTTGAAGTAAACTGGGTTCCTCTATCTGATACAATGGTCCTCGGAACTCGATGCAAACATACGATCCTGGTCATGTATATCTTTGCCAACTTAGCATTGGTGTACGTGGTCTTCACTGGGATGAAATGAGCTACTTTCGTCAAACGATCGACTACAACCCATATCGAGTCATAGCCTGAACGAGTCCTGGGTAATCCCGTGATAAAGTCCATGCCTAGCTTATCCCACTTCCATTCAGGTATCGGCAATGGTTGTAGCAATCCTGCTGGCTTCTGATGTTCTGCCTTCACTCTCTGACATACATCACAAACTACTACATACTCTACAATATCCTTCTTCATTCCGGTCCACCAGAAACTATCCTTCAAATCCAGATACATCTTGGTATTTCCTGGGTGAATCGAATATGGCGAATCATGGGCCTCTTGCAGAATCAACTTCCTGATCTCCTGATCATTTGGCACATATACGCGGTCCTCAAACCATAAGGTATCGTTCCCATCCTCACGAAATCCTTTAGCCTTTCCTTTACTCATTCTTTCCTTTATTTCGGCTATCTCCTTATCCGTCTTCTGAGCTTCTCTGATCTTATCCATTAAAGTAGACTGAATCTCCAAAGCTCCTACATATCCTCTCGGAAATATCTCCAAACATAGCTTGCGAAGATCCTCTGCTAACTCCTTGGGTAATTCTCCAGTCATGAGTGTATTGACATCACTTTTGCGGCTCAACGCATCGGCTACTACGTTAGCCTTTCCGGGATGATAATGCAATCTCATATCATAATCCTTAATGAGCTCTAACCATCTCCTCTCGCACGAGATTCAGCTCCTTCTGCGTGAAGATATACTTCAAACTCTTGTGATCCGTGTATACCTCACAATGGTTTCCGATGAGAAAATGTCTCCATGTCTTCAACGCATGCACTACGGCTGCTAACTCCAAATCATGCGTAGCATAATTTAACTCATGGGGTTTAGGCTGTCGTGAGGCATATGAAACAACTCTTCCCTCCTGCATCAGTACGGCTCCAAGTCCTCGACGAGAAGCGCCGCAATATACCTCATAATCCTTGCGTTGATCTGGCAGAACCAACACTGGTGATGTAACCAAGCATCTCTTCAACTCCTGAAAACTGGCCTCACATTCCTCAGTCCATTTGAATTTGGTGTCCTTCTTCAACAACTCCTTCATAGGCTTTGCAATCTTTGAGAAATTCTCAATGAACCTCCGGTAGTATCCTGCGAGTCCAAGAAAACTCCGGATGTCTCCAACTGTCGTGGGTGACTCCCAATTTGTCACAGTGACAACCTTGGTGGGGTCTACCGCTATTCCTTCTCTGGATATAACATTTCCAAGGAATCCAACTTCCTTCAACCAAAACTCACACTTGCTGAACTTGGCGTATAACTGATGTTCTCTGAGCTTCCCAAGTACCAAACGCAAGTGCTCCTTATGTTCTTCTTCATTCTTTGAGTAGACCAGTATATCATCAATGAACACCACGATGAACTTATCCAAAAACTCCATAAACACCTTGTTCATCATGTTCATAAAATAGGCAGGTGCGTTAGTCAGGCCAAATGACATAACGGTATACTCGTATAGCCCGTACCTCATGGTAAAAGTTGTCTTAGGTATATCCTGCTCTCGAATCTTCAGCTGGTGATACCCTGATCGCAAATCAATCTTGGAAAACACTTTAGCTCCTTGCAGCTAGTCAAACAAATCATTAATCATCGGCAGTGGGTACTTGTTCTTGATCGTCACCTCATTTAGACCTCGATAATCAACAACCATCCTTAACGATACATCCTTCTTCTCCACTAGAAGTACTGGTGATCCCTAAGGTGACGAACTTGGGCGTATATAACCTTTATCCAGTAACTCCTTAATCTGCTTCTTAATTTCCTCCAAATCCTTTGTGGGCATTCTGTATGGTCTCTTAGATATTGGCCCTGTGCCTGGCAAAAGCTCAATTAAAAACTCAATGTCTCTATCTGGTGGCATGCCTGGCAACTCTTCTGGAAATACATCCGGAAAGTCCTTCACCACTGGTACTTCCTCCTGTACCACTCCTGATAAGGAATTTACTTGAGTCCTATTCGGCACATGCCGGGATACATACTTGATCCTTCGTCCTTCTGGGGTGGTGAGAAAAATCGACTTACTGGCGCAATCAATGTTCCCTCCATACTTTGATAAACAATCCATGCCTAATATCACATCCAATCCTTGTGACTCCAGTACTATTAGGTCTGAGGGGAACAAGTAGTTACCAATCCTTAATGGTAACCGATCACACCATAGGCTAGCCATATACTCTGCTCCTGGCAAGGTTACTAACATGGGTGACCTAAGGGCTTGGGTTGGCAGTTTAAACTTATCCACGAATCCCCTTGATATGTATGAATGCGATGCACCAGTATCAAAAAGTACGACTGCAGTAAATGACTTAACCAAAACTTATCTATTACTGCATCTGGCTGGGCTTCAACCTCCTCCACGTTAACGTGGTTCATTTGTCCCCTGGTGAAAGGGTTGGGCTTCTTCCCAGAGCCTCCATTTCTGTTTCCATTCTTAGCTTCAGGACATTTATTGGCGTAGTGTCCGTTCTTCTGACACTTGTAGCAAGTAACGTGGCTTAGATCTTTCTTGGCGGGTGTTACCGGGTTGGAACGGTTCTGTCCGCTACTTCCACCATTACCATTACTGTTCTTGGAGCCACTATTATTGTGCGAACTTCCTCCATTATGAGTGTGGCCTCCATGGTTATGAACAAGTCCTCCCGAGTTCGGGGTGAAACGGGGTCTCTGCTGAGCTCCAGAATTATACTTCCCTTGTCCATACTTCCTCTTGCGGCTATCAATCTGCTGGTGCTTCCCTTCAAGCATGAGTGCTCTATCCACCAACTCCTGGTAGTTATTGAAATTTGCCACCATCAACTGCATGCTCAGCTCATCATTCAGTCCTTCCAGAAACTTCTCCTTAGCAGCATCTGTAGCGACGTCATCTGGGGCATAAGGTGCTAGCTTACTAAAGTCAGCCACATACTGGCCAACAGTGCACCCTCCTTGTCGTAAGTTGCAAAACTCACCCTTATTCATGGCCATAGCTCCTGCTGATACATGGGCAGTGCGAAAAGCTTGCTGGAACTGGTCCCATGTAACAGTGTCAATGGGGTAAGTGACTATGAAATACTCCCACCATGATGTTGTGGGTCCATCAAGCTGATGTGCGGAAAAACGCACCGTCTCCGCATCTGTGCATCCAACCCCATCTCAATCCCAATTAAAAGGTAATCAATAACCCATTCAAATTTTATAATTAAGATTGATGAGATCCACATGATAATCCAAGAACCAGATACTCAAGACGTCCATAACCGGGGACACGGCTAACCATGATTAGTTTGTACACTCTGCAGAGGTTTGTGCACTTTTCCCCACAAGACTCGATCTGCTTTGTTGGATTTCTCGCACTACATGATGTTTGAGAAACGGATGACCGAGACACAGTCTTTCGGAAGCGTTACCACCTTACGATCGGTAGACCGTACCACCTACATCCCCTACATCTGCTAGTCTACCACTATAAGAGTTCACACGACTTAATCAACTATGCTAGAGCCCATAATAGCTTGTGGCTGCACACGTAAGTTTCTAGCATGAATAATCTCATGATCCCTTTGATCCTGGGTGGCAGTCCATAGGAGAATCACATGGTACCCCGGGATTTCCAAAAATACAGGCAATCACTGGATACCCCAGGTGCCTCAATCCACCCAGATGTGTATTTAAGTTGCCACCTTAAGTTGAACCATTAATTAACAATCTCACATCTGTCATGGATACACTCAAACCCAATCCACGTCTACGAGCATAGCATGGCAATATAAGCATAGCGTAAAAGTAACTCCCAAGGTTGGTAATAAACAGGCGAATAGGTACTACCTCATCTACTTCCCAAACCCACAATTTAATTTAGATCCTAACCATGCAATGTTTGAGGGTTGATCTAATGCAATAAAACTGGGTATGAAAGAGGTATGATCAAAGTGTTACTTGCCTTGCTGATGATCCGCGAAACCTAGAGACTCGTAGTAGCACGCTTCACACTCCGGGTACTCTATCGCAAACAAACAAGCATACAATAAGCAATCAAGCAAGGGCACGGGTAAAACTCAAATAAGAGATCTAACCAGAAATTTCAACTTAAGAACTCCGGTTTGCAAAAAGAATCAAATTAAACGAAGCAACAAAACTCAAACGGCGAAAGAAACAAACTTCATTTACTAATCTGGACTAAAGTCAAATTTTACAGTAGCAAAAACTTGTTTAAGTTGGTTAAACAGAAAGAGGGCTTCGAGACGAAACTCTAGGCGCTTGAATCGCCTGATTCCGATAAACGAGCAAAATGTTAAACTAAAATGAAAGTCAGATCAGAAATCGCCATCGAAGTAATCGCGGAAAAACCAAGAAACAGAAAACTGACGAATAGGCTAACAAAGGAATGTTTCTGTCTGCGGCTAAACGGCGAAAACCGTTCGTTAAAACGAATGAACGAACGAACGGGCGTTCGCTAAATAACTAAACCGAAAGAAATAAACCGATCTAAAAAAATAAACCGCATGTTGTAAAAAACTAACAGTTTTCTAACGAAAACTGAGGCGGCAGCTACCTCCGGCGGATCCGGAGAGACGGCAACTCCGGTCTTGTGCGGCGGCGGCGGAGTGTGGCTGTAGCCGGGTGTGTGGGCTGGCTAGGGTTTGGCGGCTCGGGCCCTCGCCTCTTAAAGGGCAGTGGGTCGGTGTCCCGAGCGGACACGCCCGATGAGGTCGGTAACTTTTTTTTATAAATAATTCCGGCGTGCAGAAAAAGAAATAAAAAAAACTAAACGGACTCCAAAAATCCCGAAATAAATTTTCCCCGTCCTCTAAAAATAGGCAGGACAAGATGAACATTTATTTGGGCCTAAAATGCAATTTCGAAAAACGCATATTTTTCTTAATTCAAATAAAATAGCGATAAAACTCCGAATAAAAATCTTATTTGATTTTAATATTAAATCTTCGATATTTCTTTATTTTGAGGAAGTCATTTTATCCTCTCTCTTTCATTTTTATAAAAGAAATATTCGAAGACAAAATAATTAAAATCAAACGATCCTCTTTTTCAAAATTTGAGAAAACTCAAATATGAAAATAACGAAATGCCCAACTCTTTCTGTGGGTCCTTGAGTTGCGTAGAATTTCTAGGATCAAACAAAAAAAACAATAAAATATGATATGCAATGATGATCTAATGTATAACTTTCCAAATTGAAAATTTGGGATGTTACACATGCCATCTTCGATCTGACATGATTAACATAAGCATTTGATTACATTCTAGAAAAATGTAGCCTTCTTCACAAGAGGTTGGAGTGGATGTAAAGTTCCCTAATAAAACTAGTACATATGAATCCAAAGGAGAAATGCTTATTGATTGTAACCATATGGATCAAGCAACCAATATGGGGGGGGGGGGGCACATGTATGTACTGAAATCCTCCAAAAGAACCTTCAGAAATCATAGTACATTGTCATTGTAAACTTGGAAAAAGGTGTCACAAATTGAACTCCCTTATGGTCAACATTTAACAGGAAAGGAGCATCACCTTGAGATATAGCTTCTCCACGCACGGAAAGCATCTCAGGAAACTGACAACTTGCTCTAGGTTGGGGCCGATAGATTTTAGTGCCAAGACCTTCACTGTGCGTAGTATCGGGGTCAAGCTTGTCGGAATCATTTTCTGAATTGCAGAGAACAAACATCTTCAAAATTAGAAATAATGTTAATTTGTAGAAGGAGAGGTAGAAGGCGGTTGTTGTACCTGAACGGGTGTGGATCCAATAACAAGTTCTGAGTATTTGTGAGACGAGTAGCCCACCACTATCAATTTCGGTGCAGAAATGACATTGATTCTTGTTGGACCTTCTTGATCAACTACAAGTAATCTCTCAAGTGCAGGTGTGTCCTCAATGACCATACCGTGCTACACATCTTGTGATGTCTTCCTGCCGCACTAGCAACACACATAAATAGTCTGGAGAGTCATGGAGATGATGTGGAAGGTACTCAACCCATTGATCGCCTGAAGACGAAGGTACTTGAGTGCAGTACAGCCACGGAGCAGGCGCTCCATATCACCGTTTGAGAGGCATACGACGAAGAGCTCGAGGTGCTTCAGTCGTGGTAGAATAAGAGCGGGCGGGTCATTAATGGGGGGAATGGTAGTTCCTGACCTTGGCGACGCGCGGCGTGGGCGCGAGGCGGAGTGTGGACGTTAGCAATGACCGCATATGCCCATCATCAAAAGTGAGCTCCTCGAGCTGATCTCACTACAAAAAAATACACTTCCGTGATGATACGTGTTTGTCACAGTAGGTCACATTTTCTGTCATGCATGTACATCCATGAAAAATTTATGACAGAATCAAGATAGTCATACCTATGTTGTCGTAGAAGTGATCCATGACATTACCAAAATTATCATCATGGAAGTGTCCACTTCCATGATGATAAATCGTGCGTCATGGAAGTGCTTTCGTCAAGGGTGACCGACACGTGGCATCCACCATAACGGGATGTCGTTAAGCTATCGGGTCCGGTTTTGGATCCGATAAGCCGCTAACAGCCCGGACCAATGAGGATTTCCCACGTGTAAAATTCTCATTGGCCGGAGAAACACGTGTTGGCTCACCGTTGGGACAGATGTCATCCATTCATTGGACAGGAGGCGCCTATGATACATCGACACGTGGCATGGCCCAACAGAGGCCCATTCCAGTGAAAAGGCCGGCCCGTTTGACTTGGTCAGAAGGTAACGGGCCGGGCCACGGAAAGCCTGTTAACGGCCTGTTCGTATATAGCCCATTTACGGCCTGCTAACTCATGGGCCGTTACGGCCTATCCAAATTAAGCGCAGTAGCTTCATCTGGGCCTTCCAATATGATTCCAGCCCGTTGTAACTTCCGGCCCATGTATGGCCCATGATGTCTTTCAGCCTATGCGAGACCATTTGTAACTCTTGGCCCATTAACGGCACGTGGTGAATCTGGCCCGCAATGAACGGTGTACCCCTTTATACCCATTAACGACACATTATTCCATTGGGCCATTTCTAACCCGTGTTATCTTTCGGCCTTCTCAGGGCCCATTTATTCTTGGGCTCATTTCCAACATTCGGTTACTTACGGCCCTTCATTGGCCTTTTCTGCCTGTGGACCAAATTCAGCCCGCGGTTACAATCGACCCGTTTGCGGCCCGTTACTCTGTTGGGCCGTTTTCATAACGACATCAAATACAACCGATTAATGACGGCCTGTTATTGTAGGCCCATGAACGGACGATTCCAAATCTAACCCGTTTACGGCTCATAATGCGGTCTGTTATTGGCCCATGTTTGGCCTATCGATCATACGACACGTAGAAGGCCCATTGATGCTATGGCCCATAGAGGGTCCATTCTTTCTACGGCCCTAAGAAGGCCCATTGTTTCTACGGCCCATAGGAGGCCCATAGTAACTACAGTAAATATGTAGCCCATGGTTATTGTGGCCTAGTTTTAGAAAATAGGTTATTGCGGCCACTAGCAAACCGTGGAAAAAGAACTGCAGTGACTACAAGCAATCAAATAAACAAGACAACAAGGAAATAAATAAGCAAGCAACTTACGCTAGGCTATCACGGCTATTACACATATTACATCCACTGGGCATCAAAGTTCGCCACCAGTGCAAATATAGGGAACAAAGCGACATATCATATACCTTTGGTTGTCAAAGTTGGCGACTAGTGCAAATAAACGCCATGACAAAACAAGTCCAGAACTGAAACCACTTCAGAAGAGCTCAAGAAACAATATCCTGGGTACCTATAATGCTGGCAAGATGCTTAGCAAGCTTAATAACTTTCTCTTGTTTGGCGCTTAAATCCTACAGCACTTGTTGTTGCACCAGAAAGTATGCATCTGAATTATGCAGGGACTTCTCGGTCCTTGACTTCTGTCGCATAACATCTGATCGATGTCTTTCAACTTGAAGTTGAGACTCAAGAAGCCGAACTGATTCAGATAGCGAGTTCGAAGAGCTGGTGCCAACAGTATGAAGTAGCCAGTAATTCGAAAACTACATCAAGACCGAACTTTGGGGTTGTCTTAGTGTCTTCAATATAGTTTTTATCAGCTTTCTTGGAGACCAACAAGGATGTCTCACTATCTTGAACCTTATCTGCATTACTTCCTTTACCATTGCATAATGGGGGTACTCTTCTCCAATATTTTATCCGCGTTCTAAAAGAGAAACAAACTAACACATCACAGGTTTACAATATAGCATGTGAAACTCATTTTGGTAAACCAGTTCAGTAGTAAGGTGGACATGATAGCAGCATAGACAAAGCAGTTCAGTAGTAACACTAGTATGGTCACTGTATGGTCTATATCATTCTAGTAACCGTAGTATGGTCTCTGTATGGTCTATAACAGCATAGCAAAGCAGTTCACAGTAGCATAGTGTAACATCCCAAATTTTCAATTTGGAATGTTATACATAGGTCATACATGCACATCATATTATATTGCATTTTTGTTCCGCAATCCTCGAAATCTTAAGCAAATCAAGGACCCTCGGAGAGAGTTGGGGATTTTCCGGTTTTCATATTTGATTTTTATCAAATAATGAAACAAGAATTTTTGATTTTAATTATTTTTCTCTCCGAAAAATATTTCATATTAAAAATATATGAGAGGAGATAATATGACTTCTCCAAAACAATTGAAATATTGGAGGAAAAATGTTAAAATCATTTATTTGTTTTTATTTGTTTTTATTTGGATTTTATTTGCATTAGAAAATTGCACGTTCTCAAAATTGCATTTTAGGGCAAAGAAAATGTTCATCTCGTTGTAAATATTTTATTTAGACGATGAAAATTTGTTTTGGCATTTTTAGATTTTTATTTTATTTTCTAGGATTTTATTTCTGTCGGCGAAATTATTTTTTTAAAAAAAATCTTCCCGAGCCCGTCTGGGCGAAGGTCCCGGCCAGCTTGAGCCGACCACGCCGCCGCCTCCCGCGCCGCGCCACGACCGGACTCCCGCCGCCGCCGTTGCCTTGCCCCTCCCCAAGCCGCCTCTTTATAACCAGCCGCCGCCCTTGCCACCGACCGCTCCGCCGCCTCCCGGCCGCCCCGAGCCGCCGCCGCCGCTTGCCGCGCCGCCGCCGCCGAGCAGAGCGCCGTCGCCGCCGCCTTCGTTGCCGCCCGTCACCTGCCGGAACCCCACGGTACCCGCGGTACCCGCGGCGCCCACCGAGCCGAGCCGAGGTAGCCGCCCCGCCACCCTGGTTTTCTAAAGAAAACCGTTCGGTTTCTTATTTCAAAAAAACCCCTAGTTTCGTTTTTTTGGTTCGCCATTTTTTCGGTTTTTCTTTTTAGCGGGCGTTCGCCCGTGCGTTTGTTTTAACGAACGGTTGTTCGCCCGTTAGTTACAGCTAACGAACGCTCGTTCGTTAGTCTGTTCGTCAGTTTTCTTTTTATCGAATTTATCCGCGATTATGTTCGATCGTGATTTCTGATCCATCTTAGTTTATGTTTATCTTTTCGCTCGTTAGTCGGAATCAGGCGATTCAAGCGCCTAGATCTTCGTCTCGAGACCTTCTTTCTGTTTAATCAACTTAAACAAGATTTTGATATTGTAAAATTTGACCTTAGTTCAGATTAGTAAACGGATCTTGTTTCTTTCGCCTTTTGAGTTTCGTTGCTCCGTTTGATTTGATTCATTTTGCGAACCGGAGTTCTTAAGTTGAACTTTCTGGTCAACTTCTTTTATTGGAGTTTCGTTTGTGCATATTTTCTTGTTGCTTATGTATGTTATTGTTTGTTTGCGATAGAATTCCCGGAGTGTGAAGCGTGTTACTACGAGTCTCTAGGATTCACGGATCGTCAGCAAGGCAAGTAACACATTGATCATACTCTTTTCATACCCAATTTTTATGCATTAGTTCAATCCTCAAACATTGCATGATTAGTATGTCATTAACTTGTGGGTTGGGAAGTAGTTGATGAGGTAGAACCTATTGCCCTGTTATATTCAAACCCTTGGGAGTTATTTCTACGCGTTGCTTATATTGCTATGCTATGCTCGTAGACGTGGTTTGGGTTTGAGTGAATCCATGACAGATGTGAGATTGTTAATTAATGGTTTAACTTAAGGTAGCAACTTAAATTAACATCTGGGTGGATTGAGGCACCTAGGGAACCCAGTGTTGTCTCTATTTTTTTGGAAATCCCGAGGTACCCGTGCGATCTTCCTATGGACCGCCACCCAGGCTTAAAGGGAACTGAGATGATTCATGCTAGAAACTTCCGTGTGCAGCCACAAGCTATTATGGGCTCTAGGATAGTTGAGTAAGTTACGTGAAGCTCTTGAAGAGGTAGATCAGCAGGTAGTGGGTTTTGTAGGTTTGGTATGGTCTACCCGGAGTAGGGAGTTACCGTTTCGGAAAGACTGTGTCTCGGTCATCCGTTTCTCAAACACCATGCATCGCGAGAAAATCCAACGAAAGCGATCGAGTCTTGCGGGGAAAAGTGCGCAAACCTCTGCAGAGTGTACAATCTAATCATGGTTAGCCGTGTCCCCGGTTATGGACAATCTTGAGTATCTAGTACTTGAGTTATCACATGTATCTCATCACTCTTAATTAATATTGTTGGGTTGTTAACTACTTTAATTGGGATTGAGTTGGGGTTATACCTTCTCAATGTTGTTTCAACCACCATGATATTTAAATTAAAATTTATTCCTTTGTTGTACGGAAAAATTGGCTTTTCTCAAAACTATAACCATAGAGCTTTCCATCAGCCATATATGCATGTAGTGAAAGTATTATCCTGTTCTTGCTCTACTGTGTTATATTGCCAGCATATTCCATGTGCTGACCCATTTTCAGGCTGCAACGTATTATGTTGCAGACTTTTCAGACGAGGAGTACGGTTCGTTAGGTCGCTGCCGTGCAGCTCAGCTATGCCGTTTGAGTTGATGGACTCACTTTATCTTCCAAGCCTTCCGCTGTTATCGCATTAGATGGCCTTAAGCCATATTATTGTATTATGTTCTCTTTTGAGACATTCGATGTAATAAGTGTGTGATTGCTACTCTGTTATAAATCCTTCGAGTACTGTGTGTGTCAGCATTACTGACCACTAAGATAAACCATAGGTCACCCTTCTCTACTCATTTCTGACTCCTCTCCATTTTCTACTCTTTAGGATGACGGAGATGAAGAACAAGTTTGCACAACCGGATGAAGACACACCTTTTGGACGCCACTTGAAGGAAGTCACTAGGTACTTGAACATTGGAATACCAAGTTTCAGGGACGCATAACGCCACCTTACCGTAAGAGGTATTTGGATGATTCAGGTACAAGTTCCAGGAAGGACGTTCTCGCCAACTTCTAAACCCATAGAATTTTCTTTCGAAGCACCCACCTGGAGTCTAGGCAAGAGCATGGCAGCCCACATTACCATGGGACGCATTGGAGAAGTCTACAACAGGGAAATTAAGGACACTATCTATCAAATATGTGGGCGCCGAGACGAGCAATGGGAAGTAATCAGCACCAGGAAGGATAGATCCATTGCAACTTTCATCCAGAGCTAAACCAGCACATTCGGACGTCAGAGAACCAGATGTCTTGCAGACATGATGGAATTGAAGAAGAAGGCGAAGACCAGGATCATCGAGCTGGAGGAAGAACTCAAGTTTACGTGCGATGGATATGAGGAAGAAATCAAGACATTACTGGAGAAGAATGACGACCTGGTTAAGAAGATCGGAGTATTCATGGGAGGACCAGCACCGGTAGAAGAAGACGATGACCCCACATGCCCGGACAACTACATCATCATCGACGACACCTATTCCGATCCTAGTGATGATGACTACGAAGACGAAGCTGGAGCAGACATCATGGAGTCTTCTACCGATCAAAATTTCTAGATGACCACCATATATTAGTAGTATTTCCCCATGTATTTAGTAGTAGTTGAGCACATTTGCGATAGTTCTAAACCGTTTGTATGCCCTTGCTTGATTGATTGAGTGAAATGATTGTATTTGTCTCATGTGCATATGGGTAGTGCTTTCTCGTTAGATTTTTTTTCAATTTGGAATGTTATACATAGGTCATACATGCACATCATATTTTATTGCATTTTTGTTCCGTAATGCTCGAAATCCTAAGCAACTCAAGGACCCTCGGAGAGAGTTGTGGATTTTTCGGTTTTCATATTTGATTTTTATCAAATAATGAAACGAGAATTTTTGATTTTAATTATTTTTCTCTCCGAAAAATATTTCATATTAAAAATATATGAGAGGAGATAATATGACTTCTCCAAAAACAATTGAAATATTGGAGGAAAAATGTTAAAATCATTTATTTGTTTTTATTTGATTTTATTTGGATTTTATTTGCATTAGAAAAATTGCACGTTTCCAAAATTGCATTTTAGGGCCAAGAAAATGTTCATCTCGTTTTAAATATTTTATTTAGACGGTGAAAATTTGTTTTGGCATTTTTAGATTTTTATTTTATTTTCTAGGATTTTATTTCTGTCGGTGAAATTATAATTTTTAAATCTTCCCGAGCCCATTTGGTCGAAGGCCTATCCGCTAGGGCCAGCATCCACGTCGCCTCCCCGTCTTGCCGCCGACCGGACTCCCGCCGCCCTTGGCCGCTTGCCTTGCCCCCTCCCCAAGCCGCCTCTTTATAACCCTTGCTGCCCCCCCTCGCCATCCGACCCGCCCGCCGCCTCCCGACCGCCCAGTCGCCCGCCACCGCTTGCCGCGCCTCGCCGCCGCCGCCCCGCCACCCAACGCCGCCCCAGGATCCCACCGGAACCCCGCCTTAGCTGAGCCGAGGTAGCCGCCCCGCCGCCCGGTTTTCTAAATAAAACCGTTCGTTTAGAAAAAACCTAGTTTTGTTTTTTCGGTTCGCAAGTTTTTTTCGGTTTTTCTGTTTAGCGGACGTTCGCCCGTGCGTTCGTTTTAACGAACGGTTGTTCGCTCGTTAGTTACAGCTAACGAACGCTCATTCGTTAGTCTGTTCGTCAGTTTCTTTTTATCGGATTTATCCGCGATTATTTTTTATCGTGATTTCTGATCTGATCTTAGTTTCTGTTTATCTTTTCGCTCGTTAGTAGAAATTAGGCGATTCAAGCGCCTAGATCTTCGTCTCGAGACCTTCTTTCTGTTTAATCAACTTAAACAAGATTTTGATATTGTAAAATTTGACCTTAGTTCAGATTAGTAAACGGATCTTGTTTCTTTCGCCGTTTGAGTTTCGTTGCTCCGTTTGATTTGATTCTTTTTGCGAACTGGAGTTCTTAAGTTGAACTTTCTGGTCAACTTCTTTTATTGGAGTTTCGTTTGTGCATCTTTGCTTGTTGCTTATGTATGTTATTGTTTGTTTGCGATAGAATTCCCAGAGTGGGAAGCGTGTTACTGCGAGTCTCTAGGATTCGCGGATCGTTAGCAAGGCAAGTAACACATTGACCATACTCTTTTCATACCCAGTTTTTATGCATCAGATCAATCCTCAAACATTGCATGATTAGGATGTCATTAACTTGTGGGTTTGGAAGTAGTTGATGAGGTAGAACCTATTGCCCTGTTATATTCAAACCCTTGGGAGTTATGTCTACGCGTTGCTTATATTGCTATGCTATGCTCGTAGACGTGGTTTGGGTTTGAGTGAATCCATGACAGATGTGAGATTGGTAATTAATGGTTTGACTTAAGGTGGCAACTTAAATTAACATCTGGGTGGATTGAGGCACCTGGGGAACCTAGTGTTGTCTCTATTTTTTTGGAAATCCCGAGGTACCCGTGTGATCTTCCTATGGACCGCCACCCATGCTTAAAGGGAACTGAGATGATTCATGCTAGAAACTTCCGTGTGCAGCCACAAGCTATTATGGGCTCTAGCATAGTTGAGTAAGTTACGTGAAGTTCTTGAAGAGGTAGATCAGCAGGTAGTGGGTTTTGTAGGTTTTGTATGGTCTACCCGGAGTAGGGAGTTACCGTTTCGGAAAGACTGTGTCTCGGTCATCCGTTTCTCAAACATCGTGCAGTGCGAGAAAATCCAACGGAAGCGATGGAGTCTTGTGGGGAAAAGTCGCAAACCTCTGCTGAGTGAACAATCTAATCATGGTTAGCCGTGTCCCCGGTTATGGACAATCTTGAGTATCTAGTACTTGAGTTATCACATGTATCTCATCACTCTTAATTAATATTGTTGGGTTGCTAACTACTTTAATTGGGATTGAGTTGGGGTTATACCTTCTCAATGTTGTTTCAACCACCATGATAGTTAAATTAAAATTTATTCCTTTGTTGTAGGGAAAAATTGGCTTTTCGCAAAGCTATAACCATAGAGCTTTCCATCAGCCATATATGCATGTAGTGATAGTATTATCCTGTTCTTGCTCTACTGTGTTATATTGCCAGCATATTCCATGTGCTGACCTGTTTTCGGGCTGCAACATATTATGTTACAGACTTTTCAGATGAGGAGTAAGGTTCATTAGGTCGTTGCCGTGCAGCTCAGCTATGCCGTTGGAGTTGATGGACTCACTTTATCTTCCAAGCCTTCCGTTGTTATCGCATTAGATGGCCTTAAGCCATATTATTGTATTAAGTTCTCTTTTGAGACATTCGATGTAATAAGTGTGTGATTTCTACTCTGTTATAAATCCTTCGAGTATTGTGTGTGTCGACATCGATCCAGGATGACACCAAGAATGAGAGACTTGACCATCTGAGGTCGGGTCGCTACACATAGACAAAGCAGTTCAGTAGTAACAGTAGTAATAGTAGTATGGTCACTGTATGGTCTATATCATTCTAGTTTATGTTGCGAAATCAAGATAGATATAGTTTGAATCATATCTATTTAGGACAAAGCAGCATAGACAGAATATAAGCATGGGAAAGTACACAGCAATAACAACACTTGTAATGTGCATGGCATGAGAACATAACTGTTTATTCAATTGAAAATGAAATCAACATAGAGCAAGTTAGAACAGCAAACACGTAAAGAAACAGGTTTAAAACATACCTGTTGCGCGAGTTTCAATTGCATCCTTCAATTTGAAATTAGTTGGTATGAGTAAATACAGTGATGCAAGAGCAAAGTAGTATGAACCATAGCTACAGAACCTGACCTGAGAACAATTCTTATTTTGCTTTAAGCGTTGACTTGGGGTTCGGAGTGGTGGTCCTCGTGCTTTGGGCACTACAGTTGCCTTACTAACTGCTCGTGTTTGGGTGCTCTGTGGTGGAGACGGTGCTGTGTCAACTAGAACTGGGTTACTATCTGCTGGGATTGGGGTTAGAAAGGGTGTAGATGGTTCTCTGTCCAACTGGGTAGGGGTACAATATGCATGAGTCTGAGTTATGTGTGGTGAGGTTGGTTCTTGGGCAAGTACAACCGTGGTTCTATCTGCATCGATAGGTAGCACAATCTTTTTTGAAGATCGTGTTTTTACTCCCACAGATACTGCCATCACCCCCTCCAATTGAAATGGCTGATAAACAAGAAAAGTAATTGAATGTACAGACATTGTAAAATAGACATGTGCAATGGATAGTAGGGAAGAAAACAGGGCATGAAATAATTCACATTTATGTTGTCTAACCAAACGGAATAGCAGGACATAATTTCACATATATGATGGCTAATTAAACAGGATAGCATGACACAATTTCAAATGTATGATGGCTAACTAAACAGGATAGAATGACATAATTCAAAATATGATGACTATGTAAACATGATGAGATGATATAACTATATTATGTCTTTAGAAAATGGGTTGGCATGCCATAATTTAGATACATGCTGTCTATGTAAACATCTTGGCATGATATAATTGAAATATATGATTTATATACTAAGCAAGTGAGCAGAGGGCAATCGCATATATGATGTGTAAACTATGGAGATGGCATTCAATATTGTGCATATGATGTAAAAACTAAGCATTGCAATACAACATATGCATGATATGAGTAATATAAACCTGCCAAGTTTGAGCATACACCTCAGGGGGATGATAGGACTGGTCATCTGCCTCTGAATCCTCCTCTGAAGAGCTATCTGTAACCAGCAAGATATCTGCTTCAGCGGGTAGCATTGTCTGCACTGAAGACCTTGTTTTCACTCCAAATTTCTCCATCACCAATTCAAATGGCTGATGCACAGGAAGAGCAGTTGAATATACAAATATTGTCGACAAATGCAACGAGAAATACAAAAAGAGGACAACATGATATAATTCACATATATGACGCTTGGCTAAACGGCATGGCATTGCATAATTCACATATATAATGTCTTGCAACAAGATAGCATTGCATAATTCACATATATAATGTCTTGCAACAAGATGGCATCGCATAATTCACATATATGGTAATTAGACACTAAACAGGTGGCATTCACACAAATCATGTCTAAACTAAGCAAATGACATAGCAATGCAAGATACCATATCATACGATATGAGCAACATAACCCTGCCAAGTTAGAGTATGCACCTCGGGGGGGGGGGGGGATAGGACTGGTCATCTGTCTCTGAATCCTCCTTTGAGGAGCTATCCGTAACCAGCAAGACATGCGCTTCGTTAGATAGCATTGTCTGCTCTGAAGACCTTGTTTCCACTTCAGATTTTTCCATGACCATGCCGAATGGCTGATGCATAGGAAGAGTAATTGAATGTACTAAAATTATTGACAAATTGAACACGTAATAAAAAAATGATGGCATGATATAATTCACGTATAAGATGATTGGCTAACCAGGGTGGCATTGCAAATTTCACATATTTGATGCCTGGCTAAACAAGATGGCATTGCATGATTCACATATACGATAAAGAAACTAAACAGATGGCATTGACACAAAGCATGCCTAAACTAAGCAGATGACATATTTGATGTATCCAGTAAGCAATGCAAGGCACCATATGCATGATATTACCAACATCAGCATGCCAAGTTAGAGCGAAGACCTCAGGGTGTATATAGGAGCGGTCTTCTCCTTCAGAATCCCCCTCAGAACAGTTGTCTTCCTCTTGATTACGATACGAAATGGGTGGAGGGGGCTGCCTTTGCGCCCACCATGGAGCGACGACTGCATGAAATTTTATTGCCACGAAAGGCTCGTCTCTTTTGCTCTACATGTTCAGTTCCATTGTGTACAATTACTGACATGCATAGGAATAAAACATAGTGAAATTATGTAAGGAGTGCATGCACAAATCCAAAGTGATGGTAGCAAACTGTGGGTAGACCCAAAACCAAGGATACAGGCAGATAATAGCTTTAGTTAAAAAATACAGATAATGGCTCCTTTAATATTTGTTTGCACCGAACATGAAACTCATAGTAGACATTCGAGATTAACCAGATAGTAGACAGATAGTACTGATTGCTGCCCCAATATGTACCCCACAACCATTTAAAAACTCAAGTTTCAGCATTAGTTTGCACCTGACTCGAAGACTAATAGGTGAACACGACGATAAAGTAGCATGTCATCATATTAAGCAATGCATAACGTAAGTAGACACGGAAGAGAGCGTCCTCTCTTGCGGACCCGTGTAGTCCTCAGGGTCATCTGCTCAGTTGATGATGGTAATGCAGTTGTCGTGGCTGCCAGCAGCGGGGAAGAAGATCTGAGGCGAACAAAGAAAGTCTGGAGAGCGGATCCCTGTTGTAGTGAACCCATCCGTCGTTGGAGCAGCTGAGCTGGGGTGGAACACAACGCAGCAGGAGCATGACAAACCACATAAGGTTTTCTTTGACACATATCTGTAACAGAAGTAATTGTGTAAGGGAATGTTTGAATTTGAGGATTCTAACAATGCAGGGATAGGAAATAGACAGGAATAGGATAGGAATGCACGTGCAAAACACAGAATTTGAAAACACATGATTTATGCCAATCTGGGTGTTTGATTCACAAAAATTGGAAGATCACAGGATGCAAAGAAGCAAGGTGAGATTAAGTCAAACCACAAGAAAATGTACGGTTATAATGCTATTATGCTACTATCCCTTAGTCTTGTGCTTCATGAATAGGAATTTGAAAAGGAGGACAAGTGGAAACTAAAATTCCTACGGTTTTTCTTTCCAGGAGACACTAAAGGAACAAATCCTACAGTTTTCCTTTGCTTCATTCCTTTGAACCAAATTCATGAATAGTGGTACTAGGAAACATTCCAATTCCTATGTTTTCCTTCACTTTTCCTTTCAAGCATTGGCGATTCTAGTAGGCAGGCTTGAGCAAGGAAAATCCTACACTCAAAAAATGTTTTTGTGCTACTTCTATTACTTTGGACCCAGGCCACTGCCCTACTAGCTCAACGCCCAGGCCCATCGACAAATGCACAGCTCAAACACGCAGAGATTAATAATGATGGCGTTTGAGAGAGTCCATCACGGATAGCTAAGTTTCCTGGTACCTCACTGCTTGTCATATAGTAGGAGAAACTAATCGTATTTCACGTTACTGCGTGTGCTCAGTGGACAATATATATAACATGTAGAGTAAAAAAGAGATGCAGCAAGTGTACAACCTCTTTGGTGAAGCGATCTCAGCATGATTGGTTTGGTCGGTGAGGATGATCCGGCTGACTTGGTTGTCAGAGGAGGGGAAGAAGATCTTAGGCATCTTGAGATGGAGCCCGGAGTACTACTACGCTGTGATGGAGGGTTTCGTCGTTGGAGCAGCTCCGGTGAGTTGTATGACGCCGAGGCTGAAGCAGGAAAGGAGAGACAACGTTAACCTGAGTGGAATTCTTATAGCATCTCCAATAGATGATGTAAAATACATAACCACAAAGTGCTAGATGTAAAAGACATCAGCTGATCATCTCTGAACTTAACAGTGAAAACTGAATTTAACTGTCGAAACTGAACTTAACTGTCGAAACTGAATTGTACTATCGAAACTGAACGCACTAGTAGCAGAAAAGCAGTAGCAGCAGCACGTGTGAGAGGCGGAGTAGCTGGTCATGTAGCAGCATTAGGTGAGGCTACACGTCAGTCGATTGAATTTTTCATCTCTGGTCACTCGATTTTCCAGCCGTTGGATACAAAATCAAGGGTCTGCAATTCATCTTCAACCTCCATCCCCTGAGCCGCCAGCCACCACCGGCCAGACAGCTGCCCCCCGCCGCCCGGCCCGCCCCGAAACCACTCCCCACCGCCGATCCACCGCCGCCCCGGCCATCCCTCTAGCCCCCCCCTCATGCCGAGCTTTTCTTGGTGATCCTCAGCGCCATTGCCCCCACCACTGGCGACCACCGCCCCACCACGAACCCTAAGATAGATAGTGGGGTACCTCTCGTGAGCCCCCATCCTGCTGCGGTTGGTTAACTCCGTGAGCCCCCCCCATCCTCGAAAATCGGTGACCCAAAAGTCGATTCACCGATCAAGTGTAGCTAAATCGGAGCAGCATTGCAAGCAAGAGCAAGAGCGAGAGCAGGAGCAATAGCAAGAGCAGACCAAGCAGGGGACCAAGAGCACGAGCAGAGCAGCAGCGCGAGCGAGAGCTAAAGCAGTAGCAGCTCCTACTGATGTGGACGTCGCCGCCGAGGGAGCGACGTCGTTGAGGAAGTGGCCGGCGATGCCACCGTGGATGGAGTCGCGCCGTGCCGGCTCGAGACCGAGCGCCGGCAGCACCGTGAGATCGAATCAAGAAGAAAATGCGGCGATTAGTGTACAACCTCTTTGGTGGCGCTGATTAGGCCTCAGCTTCATCCGAGGAAACGGTGATGATGACGCTCTTCTCGTGGTGCAGGTGAAGACGGCGTTGTGGGAATGGAGGTGGCGCGAAAGAGGAGGGGAACGTCAGGGCAGCTCCTTGGAGGTGGAGGAAAGGTGGCTGAACCGGCGGGACGATGAGATCGACGGCAGATCCTCATCTGGTACGGTGGATGAGGGACGTCGAGGTGTTGCTGTGGACGACATCGTCGGGGAAGAGGCTCCGGCTGGGTGGCGGACGGAGGAGGGTGTGGGGCTTCGCAGGTTTTCGCAGCCTCGGTGTACGAATGGGTGGGCGGATGGGATGGGAGTGGTGAACCATGGCTTAGGGACGCGCTTGTCCGAAATGTGGGGTAAGTTACGAAAGTACACCCACCGATTTGACCTAGGCGGTTCTTTTGGTTCAGGGGTATCACGGGCGTTTCACGTGTCGGGATTTCACAGGAGGTTGGAGTTTTCGCGTGCGTTGTAATTTTGGAATAGCAAGGCGCGGGTTGAGATGGAGGAGTTTTGAACTGTGAGACAAAGATATATCTTAAATATTTCGGGGTAACAAGGCGCGGGTTGAAGAGGCGGGATTTTCGCAGCACGATAGACAGAGACGCTAGCTTGAAATTTTGGCATAACAAGGCGTGGCTTGAAATTTTGGGATAACAAGCTTAACATGCACCCAAAAAAAATACAATTCGCACCTCATCACTAGAGAGAGCTATGTCCCGTTTTACTATATTACTAGAAATGCATTCAAATACAACATAAAAATAAAAAAAATCAGGACAACAAACATAATGTGTATAGTACCAAAACAATTTGCACTTGCCTCAACAATACAAAAACAATGTGTTGTCTAGCATATGGACTAAATTTGAGTACATTTTCCCTGTTTGAATGGGATGGTACTCGGGTTAGTTATAAAACCATCTAAATATTATCTTCACAACACATGACATGAATATAGGAGAAGTAAATTCCTATATAAATATGAACTACATGTACATATGATCTCAAATTCAAATATATGTATAGATTTTATGTTGAATTCAAATCATAGTAACATGTATGCTCTAGCTAGATGTTCGGAATCTAAACCATGTATGATATACTACGTACAATGTGTTTAACAAGCACAACACACACACACAAACACCATTTAGGTACACGTGCATTGCACGCATGAGATTTGGCAACCAAATTATGAATAAATAACACATTATAGCATGTAAGCTTTGAGTCATATATGCATGATGTAGATGTTCGTTTAATTCTTATAGTTCATTTCATTCAAAATCATCAAGTTTTTATAAGAAAGCTAATGTATTTTAAGATTCATGGAATTGTGCATTCTAAGGCATAAAGTAAAAACAAATAATGGCAAATCATGTAGAAAAACATTAGGGCAATTCTGATACGGAAGATTCTGGAACAAAGAAGAAATGCTTGCGTTTTGAGGTTTCTGCATTATGCTTAAGTTGTACCATGGAGTCTTCTAGATTGTACATGTGGAAAAATCTGGTGGAATCTAGATGATATCCAACGGTTAGTTGTGCTCAAATTTGCCATCTCTGCACCATCGGATTGGCCTCATCCAACGACCATCTTTCAAAGTTAAAGTTATCTGCACACTATATAAAAAATATAAAATATAATATATATAGGGGTATAGATATAGATATGTGATGCGAAAGCCACCCATCATCTCCAATTAGAATAGTGTGTCCATGCACGGATGCAATGTGGCCAAACGATGCCTGCCATCGATATCTCAATTACAAATTAGTCTGACCTTGTTCAATGTGTATACAGTACAAAATGCTCGTTTCCAAACCACACCACACATATCTCAGTTATATTCATGCATGCATGGGTTTCAAACATCATGATCTCTTATTCAAATATTTGAATTCTACTTTACATTGAATTTGACATCACCTAGTATTTTACACCCACACAATCATCTTCTCTTTATAATTGTACCATTAACTTTCTCTCGTGCATGCATGCACATACAGTACCAGTCGGCATTATCCATCGCACACATGCAATCTTTTTCTTCAGGTCGGTCTCCCATGCATGCACACACACACCTCCCCCTCTCCATCATATCGGTCATTCTTTATCTCTCACGTGCATGCGCAACGATCGATGTTCCTCTACGTGTGTGTGTGTATATAGCTAGGTCTTTCACAGTTATCCACACAAACCGGTCAATCTATATATCTAGTGAGGTCTCACCCTCTTTCCCAGGTCCACATCGATCAATTTATACCTCTCTATATAGGATTACATAGCTAATACACCCACATTAATTATATATCCAACGTCCCCCTCTCATCATCCATGCCTCCGCTTCATCTCTCAGACGCACGCACAATGGTGAAGACAGGGGGCAGCAAGGGCTCTGCCCCCCCTAACATCACTATATATCGAGGCTAATATGAATGTGATCATTAGACAATATCTGGTAAAATAGTTTAAGTTGATGAATTGGCCCTCCTCGTAAAGGATTAGCATGGCGCCGCCACTGCGCGCAACAATGCACGTTCCCGCCCCCTCTCTTCAAATATCGATCTCGCACTTGTGCACTCCTTCATAGTCTCCCTCCACTTGGCCCCTCGTACCATCTTCTAGCCCCCCACCGGATTTTGCCACATGTACAATATAGCAGACTCCATGGTTGAACTTAAGCATAATACACAAACCTCAAAACGCAAGTGCTTCTCCTTTGTTCTAGAATCTTCCGTATCATAACTGCCCAAACTTTTTTTCTAGTTGAATTGCCATTATTTGTTTTTACTTTATGCTTTACAACGCACAATTCCATGAATCATAAAATAGATTAAGGGCTTCTTTCATTCAAAGGATTCTCAAAGGAATTTTGGAGGATTCTAATCCTTAGGAATTTTTCCTATCTTGGTTGTTTGATTCGTAGGATTGTAAACCCTAGAAATTTTTCCATAGGATTCATTTGCACTAGATTTCATAGGAAACATCCCATCCACTCAAACCACATTGAAAGAATCCTGCATTTTTTCTATGCACAATCAAACACTCGTACAATCCTATAGGATTCAAGACGACATTCCACTCTAATCCCATGTTTTTCCTATTCCTGCATTTTGGAAATCCTACGAATCAAAGGGGCCCTAGCTTTTTTATAAAAACTAATTTATTCTGAATGAGATGAACTATAAGAATTAAACGAAGGTCTACATCAGGCATATATGACTCAGAGCTTACATGCTATAGTGTGGTATTTATTCATAATCTGGTTGCCAAATCCGATGCGTGCAACGCACGTGTACCTTACTAGTACTTCGAGTATGTGCAAACACGTAGAATGGCACGCTACACAGTGTCTCTCTTATAGTTCGGGAAGCTACGTGGCACATGTGGAGGCGTTGTCGCGACCTCCTTGTGTGGATTGATCACAGTGAAGTGTTGCTGCTTCCGGAAGAATGTACTCGTCCTCTCTGAGCCACACTGGCGGTACATGCACGAAGCGAAGATGTGCACGCACGCCATGCACACACTCATTCCCTCGCACGCACACACGGGCACATGGGGCGACACATTTTTGTACGAAGATCTACTCCATGTGATAATTTGACGCGTGTAAAGTCCTTCATTTCATTGACGGTCAATTAATACAGCGCATGCAAATTGAGTGGACGTGAGGGCGGAAGAAAGGCATTACTACTCCACTGCGTGCATCCGAGTAGTTAAATCATGGGGTGCCAGTACTTTCATTGGTCTCCTTCGTATTTTGTGCCAATTTTAGACTATATTTGTAAGTGACATAATATTTATGCATGTCATAAAAAGTTGCACAAAAAAGGGGCCAATAAACCAGGACGCAGGCAGCATGATCAATTTCTGCCAGGGCTACTGTTGGTGGCCTTTTTATTTAAATATGGATGGAGTGGAGTAGTGCTATCTTTATCTTAGCCTCGTAGGGATCTTCCAGCGCCTAGGCTCGCCTCCCCGCCTCGCCCACCGGATCCCGCTGTCGGTGTCAAAACCGGCGGATCTTGGGTAGGGGGTCCCGATCTGTGCGTCTTAGGCTAATGGTAACAGGAAGCAAGGTACACAATGTTTACCCAGGTTCGGGCCCTCTCGATGGAGGTAAAACCCTACTTCCTGCTTGATTAATATTGAAGATATGGGTAGTACAAGAGTAGATCTACCACGAGATCGTAGAGGCTAAACCCTAGAAGCTACCCTATGATGGTATGATTGTAATTGTGATCGGCCTTCTAAGGACCAGCCTCTCCGGTTTATATAGACACCGGAGAGGGCTAGGGTTTACATGGAGTCGGTTACAAGGAAGGAAATACAATATCCGGATCGCCAAGCTTGCCTTCCACGCCAAGGAGAGTCCCATCCGGACAAGGGTCGAAGTCTTGAGTCTTGTATCTTCACTCTTCAATAGTCCGGCTGTCCGAATACCCCCTAATCCAGGACTCCCTCAGTAGCCCCTGAACCAGGCTTCAATGACGATGAGTCCGGCGCGCAGTCTTGTCTTCGGCATTGCAGGGCGGGTTCCTTCTCCAAGTACTCCAAAGTAATTTTCGAACACTTGAACCGTGTCCGGATCCACAAAATGATCTTCACATGCCACCGTAGAGAGAATGGTATTTCACAAATGCAATCTACTGGCAAATTTTTAGACAAGGCGATGTGTCATTACGGTCGGGTCATTATTCGAACTGTTTTTCCACAACCAGCCACATCGCATATTGCGAGGCGGTTTCCTTGACACGTCTTGTCAAAGCAGAGATCGTGTCCCCTTATCACGGGATTCTCATCAATACGAGTATGGGAAATCCCACCACGCCATCAATCGTGGCGCTTGGGAAGCAAGTGATTCCCAATGAGCAAGTGGGGAGGCACACCGCTTTCGTCACCTCTATAAAGGGATAAGATTTCCCCATTTTTACCCATGCCTTCTTCCTCCTTTGCCCACTCTTGCCCCCTCGAGCTCCAGCGCCCAAGCTCAAGTCTTCTCCGCACAGCTAAACATGTTCGGAGCAGGAGGCAAGTGGGTGGCTTCCACCGTGAAGGAGAAGCATATCGCAAATCTTCGGGCGGCCGGATACTTGGTCACAGACATTCTTGCTGCCGGCTGCGGACGCTGGGCAGGTCATTCCGACCCCGGGACCCCACGAGAGGGTCGTGTTCGTCGCCCACTTCGTGCGTGGACTGGGGTTTCCACTTCATCCCTTCGTCTGCGGGTTCATGTTCTACTACCGGCTAGATTTCCACGATCTAGCCCCGAATTTCGTCCTCAACATCTCGGTGTTCATCGTCGTATGTGAGGCCTTCCTTCGCATCATGCCTCACTTTGGCCTGTGGCTGCAAATCTTCTGCGTGAAGCCGAAGATCGTGAGCGGCCAGCAAGCGGAGTGCGGAGGGGCCATGGTGGACAGGATGCCAAATGTCACATGGCTCGACGGCTCCTTTGCGGAGACCGTGAAAGGGTGGCAATCACGGTGGTTCTACATCACGGAGCCGCGCGGCGCCAACTGGGCAGCGGCCCCCGAGTTCCGATCCGGAACCCTCACGCGGCTCACCTCCTGGGAAAAGAAGGGCCTGGCCTCGGGGTGAACCTACAGAGCTGGCCGGACTCCAAAACTGCATCAAGAGCATGAAGGACAAGAACATCAAGCTTGTCAGGTCATGCTCGTTCGCCGGATCCTGCCGTGCCAAAGGAGGGCATTCAATCTGTGGGAGTTCGTTCCGGCCGAACACCAGACACTTCGGAGGCTTTATGACATGACGCATAAAGGCGCATGGAAGGTGTTGTTCAAGGCCTCTGAAGTACCTCCTCCCACGTCCGAGGACCACAGACTTCATGCAGCGCGGCCCCCGTGTCCGGTGAGTTTTAGGACTACCACCAGATTTGGTTTTTCCCAATACATTCATGGGGGAGTCTTAAGTATTTGTGTATATTTAATCAGGACTATGTGGAGACAGCGGAGCAGATCGACTGTCTGGCTTCGCTGCCAGAAGATCCAGCTGATGCTCTCCTGACGGAGATCTTGATCGGCGCCTACAAGGCACCGGAGAAGAAGGCTGAAAAGAAGGCCCGAGGACCGGGAAGGGTCTCGGCGTAAGGTTGTCTTGGAAGCCTCATCCGAAGACGACGAGGTACACTCCTCCCCCGAAGAGGAGGAGGAAGAAGAAGAGGCCGCCCCATCCGGAAAGGATGAGGGGCCTGAGGAGACGGGCCACGGGGGCCGGGAGAGGCCCTCGACGCAAGGCCGTCATACCCACGTCGTCCGATGACGACGAAATAGATTCCTCCCGCGGAGGCGGGGGGAAGCAAGAAGAAACTCTACCTCCCCGCACTGGGGAGGAGAAAAAGAGGAAAGCCGCCCCGGAGGGGGAGGCTGGGACGTCCAAGAAGGGAAAGACGTCCCTTCCGGACTACTCCACCACGGCCGCTCATAGCGAGGAAGAGTGGCTACCCAGGGGGAAGCCCCTAGCGCGATTGTAAGTGTCCGCACTCTATCATGATTTTACTTCATGGTTGTTTAATAACGCCGAACATATATGCAGTCCGGCCAGGGCTCACCCGGAGGTGTCGTCTTCGGATGGGTCTCTGAGCGCTTCAGAGATGAACTCGCTCTCGACGGCCACCACTCCTCAGCCTGTGGATGACACGGAGGTGTTGTCCCGAAGGTTCCCCGAGCGGGGGCAGGTGACTCTGGAGACACCCCAAGGCAGAGTTCTAGATGTCGGACGCGCGGGGTTCAAGATTCCCGCGGATCACGTCAATGAGAGCCGCAACAAGGCGGACTCTCGACCGAACACTATTTCGGAACCCTCGGCGGTTCTGGACTTAGGTAAGCAGTCCCTTGTTAGGGAGGGCGAGCCGTCCGTGCCGAGGACTTCCGTCGCGTCAGCGGTGCCGGATAGTCTGGTGGAAGCGCTTCGAGGCACTTCCATGGATGACGAGCACCGTACTCTTATGAGTGCGGTGATTCAAAAGGTTCTGTCCGCCAAAAGCGGAGTAACCGAAGCCTGCACAAGCCTCCTAACGGGCTTCGAGGTAAGTAATAAAAATGTGTGAAATTACCACCCGATAGGTAGTAGCCCCTGATACTCTGTTTGGTGTTCGGAAAGAAAAGCCAAACGGAGGGTCAATTATAATCCGCAGGAGTCTAATAAGTGTGTATGTGAATAAGCAGGCCGTGCTGCTTGCCGCTGCTGCCCGCACAGCCGAGGTTGCCGAACTAAAGCGGGACCTGGAGCAGGCGCCCGGGGAGCTCGACCTCACGAAGAGGTGGCTCAAAGAGAGCAAAGGTGAGTGGTTCTCCGCCCTTATGTATGTAAAGATAGATGAAATTGTTTAGTCTGACGACGAAGCGTCGTGACTGTGTAACAGGGTCCACCGCCGAAGTGGCGTCCCTGAAGAAAGCGCTATCCGAGGCCAAAGACAAGGCAGCCTTGGAATGCAAGGAGCGCGAGAAGAAAAGTGCTAGAGTGGGAGAGGTACAACAAGAGCTCCAGGACCTCGGCAAGAAGTTCGAGTCCGTGGAGCATGATCTAAAAATGAAAGAAGCCGAGCTTGCAAGGCCCTTGTGAGTATGAGAAATGCCAAGGCCAAAGCTGAGAAGGCACAGCAGGAAATCCAGGAGGCCAAAAAGATAACGGCGGGTAAGAAATTCTTTATGCAAAGTAAACATGTGGAGGAGGCGTTTCTTTTACTTACCCGAATTCGGAGCTCTCCAGGGGCATTCGCAGATCTGCCACACAGCGTCTCAGACGTCGCGGAGTTCTATCGTGCCGAGGAGGGGAGCTCAACGGAGAAGCTGTTCTGGTCCCAGTATGTTGGGGCCAAACAACGAATGCCTCTGAGTGACCAGCTGAAGCAGTTGGTAGAACTCCACAGGGCGACCGAAGTGGCTATGAAAGATGTCTTAGTCCGGATGTGGCCTGGTGAGCCCCTGCCCACTAGCTACTTCAGCCTGATCAAGCGGATGGTGAATGCCTGTCCGCGACTTGAAGTAATCAAGCGATCCGTTTGCATTGAGGGTGCCCACAAGACCTTTGCCCGTCTTGAAGGTGCATTGGGGCAAGCTGGATGCGGAGAGGCTGGTGAAGGATGTGGCCGGAGGGCAAGGCGCATCGCCATCCCGAGAAGTACTATGATGGCGTTATGAAGGGCGCTCGTCTCGTGGCCGACGAATGTACTAAAGGCAAGATCTTTGACTAAATGTACCTCTGCCGCTGTTGTAATTTAAGGACGAAGTTACCTGTGCTATGTAGCACTGTTTTGATTTAAAATATTACCATCTGTGCGGCTGTTTATAAAATTCTGAAAGTAGGCCAGTCGTCGGCTTCCGCCCCCACGTACCTAGTACCGGGGTGTTCCTGGAAAAACCCGGATACTCTTTATCCAAATGTTTGGTCCCTTAAGGAGGTATCCGGCGCAGCGAACAAGGCAATCGGACTATGCGGCTTTATAACTTTCACTTAGCCATAGAAGTCTATAATTTTAAATTTTGGCGAAGCCCCTAGAATTTGGAGGGCCGAATTGGGGCGCTATATACGCCTAAATCGGACAAGGCCGATTCATCGCCTAAAGCGGAAAAAAATCTTTAAGGATTTTAAGACCTCTCGAACAGTGACCAGCTCTCGCCTCATCATGCCGGTCACTTTTCGGCTTTCTCTACTGAGGTGCTCGTCCGGAAGAACCGGGACACAATCGCAGTAGTTCTCCCTGCGCTACCTTAGCCGATATAACGGAACGTAAGGTACCAAAACAAGGGAGCCGGGCTAACCCAACTGTAGACCCAAGACATGATTCAGAGCTGATGCATATAGTGCTATAAGTTCGGGGTGCCGCACTGTTTAAAGTGTTCGGACTTTATGTGCCGTAGAACGGGGCGCCATAGGAAGCCCCTGGCAAACGGACCGTACCAAAGTGTACAGATGCAATATCAAAGAAACATTTGTAAGAAAAATGTTCAAATAATAATAATAACCTGACGCTATATATAATTTCCCATTGATGAATAATACGTTTAAGCGTATGTTTACAATGAATGCATTAAGTGGAGATAAATAGGACTATTTAACATGTCCTATCCAGGGGCATGCCGCGTATGGATAGATAAAACAGGTATAACGATCGTAAATAGATTCCACCTGGGTGTTTGCTTCTGTGCGCGAAGCCTGTTGCCTCCTTGGTTTTCTCTCCTCTGTAAGTCCGACAATCCGCCTCGTCTGAAGAGGCTGCTCTAAAGCAATGTCCTGAAAAAGAAGAAGGATGGGTTATGAAGGTATGTGGCGATTATCCCGCACTGTTGACTGAGTTGTTGTTGCGCCTTCGCCTACGCTCATGGTATCTTGAGTGTGTAATTGTGTACCTGTGGCACGAATGCTGCTTCGATGGGGCTTAAGCGGAGGCCTGACTGCTAGTCGCGCTCTTGGCGTGCCTGATGATCCTGCTGCGTGGTGCTCCGGACTCTCTTGACGGTGCTCGAAGTTGTTGTCACCGGATTGGTTTGTCAGAGGAAGCCGCATTGTACCTCCGCCGGAAGGGCTGCAGTATGCTCCTCTTTTCAGAGAGAGTGGTCCATATTTCCGTTGACTGTTATGACCCCGCGTGGTCCTGGCATCTTGCGCTTGAGGTATGCGTAGTGTGGTACCGCATTGAATCTAGCGAATGCGGTTCGTCCGGCGGTCGCGTGGTAACCCGCTGCGGAAAGGGACGATATCGAAGATTAACTCTTCGCCGGAAGTTATCCGGAGATCCGAAGACCACTTCCAATGTTATAGAGCCCGTGCAACGGCCTCTACTCGAGAATCACACCTTTAAAGGTGGTTTTGGTGGCCTTGATCCTTGAAGGGTCAATGCCCATTTCTTGACCGTGTCACGATAAAGCAGGTTCAGGCTGCTTCCACTGTCCATAAGGACTCGCGTGAGGTGGAATCCGTCGATGATTGGGTCTAGGACCAATGCGGCTGAGCCGCCATGATGGATGCTAGTAGGGTGATCCCTGCGATCAAAGGTGATTGGGCAAGCTGACCATGGGTTAAATTTGGGGCCGACTGGCTCCATCGCATAGACGTCCCGTAGTGCTCGCTTCCGTTCCCGCTTAGGAATGTGCGTGGCGTAGATCATGTTGACCGTTTTCACCTGGGGGGGGGGGGAATTTCTTCTGTCCCCCCGTTTTCGGATGCCGGGGCTCTTCGTCATCGTCGCTGTGTAGCCCCTTGTCCTTGTTTTCGGTGTTTATTTTGCCGGCCTGTTTGAACACCTAGCAGTCTCTAAATGTGTGGTTGGCTGGCTTGTCCGGAGTGCCATGAATTTGGCATGAGCGCTCAAGTATACGGTCTAGACTGGACGGTCCCTGGTTATTTCTTTTGAACGGCTTCTTCCGCTGACCGGACTTGGATCCACTGAATCCGGTGTTGACTGTCGTGTATTCCGTGTTGTCGCCGTTGTTCCGTCACTTATGTCTATTACGCCGTGGCTTGTCGTTATTGCCGCGGTCGTCCGGAGTTCCAGAATGTGGCGTAGTGCTGCTGCGAGCCAGCCAGCTGTCCTCGCCCGCGCAAAAGCGGGTCATTAGTGTTGTGAGAGCTGCCATTGACTTGGGTTTTTCCTAGCCGAGGTGTCGGGCGAGCCACTCGTCACGGATATTATGCTTAAAAGCCGCCAGGGCTTCGGCGTCCGGACAGTCGACTATTTGGTTCTTTTTAGTTAGGAACCGAGTCCAGAATTACCTGGCTGACTCTCCGGGTTGTTGAGTAACGTGGCTCAGGTCATCGGCGTCTGGTGGTCGCACGTATGTGCCCTGGAAGTTGTCAAGGAATGCGTCTTCCAGGTTTTCCCAGCTGCCAATGGAATTTGCTGGCAGACTGTTTAGCCAGTGCCGGGCTGGTCCTTTAAGCTTAAGGGGAAGATACTTGATGGCGTGTAGATCGTCTCCGCGGGCCATGTGAATGTGGAGAAGGAAATCTTCGATCCATACCACGGGGTCTGTTGTGCCATCATATGATTCAATGTTTACGGGTTTGAACCCTTCTGGGAATTCATGATCCATCACTTCGTCGGTGAAGCACAGGGAGTGCACGGCGCCTCTGTGCCGGGCTATGTGGCTACGCAGTTCAAATTGCTCTAGGTGGCTATGTTCGGCCCGGCCGGACTTATTGAAGGTGTATCCGGTGTGATGGTCGTCGTCGCGTGCTGAGGCGCGCCCCCGCGATCCGTAGATCGATCTTGGTTGTCCTCTGTTTTCCAGTATATCTTGCAGGTCATGCATATTGCCCCAGGCCGTGGTGTATTGGCGTGGGGGTGCTGGCTGGTATGCGGGCTGATATGCCATTTTATCACGGCCACGAGGTGGCCGGTCAGCCGTATGGCACTCGAGTCCGTATTCCTCGGCTGCCAGGACTTCAGTCGATCTGTCTATGAGCAGGTCTTGATCAGCTTGGAGTTGCTGCTGCTTCTTTTTTAGGCTCCTCGCAGTGGCTATAAGCCGATGCTTGAAGCGCTCCTGCTCTACGGGATCATCAGGCACGCTGAACTCGTCGTCGCCGAGGCTAATCTCGTCTTCGGAGGGGGGCATGTAGTTGTCCTCCTCCGGGTATTCGTCCGTCGCCTGTTCTTCTGGGCTGACCTGCTCATCTTCTGCTCGCCTGCTCAAGGCGGGCTGATCAGGGTTGTATTCTTCTTCGCACCATTCGGATTGTTTTCGTCTCCTGGGCCCGTATTGCTGTGGCGGGGATTGGAGTGGCGCCGACGACGCCCATTCTTTGCTTTTTTTCCCTGATGTTTTATCCTCCGTTGCCTCATTGCCATTTATTTCCTTCGGAGTGTCCACCATATATATATATCATAGGAAGAGGTGGTTGTCCACCGCCCAGTGAGCGGTGGTTCATGTTCTTCTCCTGCATCGTCGTTGATACCGTCGATGTCTTCGGAGTCGAAGTCCAGTACCTCGGTTAAATCATCGACCGTGGCAATGAAGTGGGTGGTGGGTGGGCAACGAATTCCTTCATCGCCTGCCTCCCACTCGAGCCGGACATAGTTCGGCCAAGAGCCTCCTCACAAAGAGAGATACTTTAATGAATCCAGCATGTCACCAAAGGGCGAGTGCTGGAAGATATCCGCAGCGGTGAAATCCATTACCGGAGCCCAACCTGGCTCGACTGGCTCGGGAGTGCGCGGACTGGAACCTACGTCCGGATACGAATCCGGGGGTCCGGAGTCACATGCCACCACAGAGGTAAGACCCGTGTTCGGCTCCACCGCTGATGAGTGTGCGACCTGCGGGGCGTGGTCCATCCCTCGGTCCTTAGGCAGCGCAGCCTGCTCCGGATTTAGGTCCGGGGCTACTGCGGAGGTGATACCCCGAGCTTTGTCCGACAGCAGGTATAAGTCGTGCTCGTCGTGACTGTCCGGTGCTCCTGGCATAGGCCCGAATCCGTCGAAGATCAAGTCTCCGCGAATGTCCGCCGTGTAGTTCAGGTTTCCGAACCTGATCTCGCGGCCAGGGGCATAGCTGTCGATCTGCTCCAGATGGCCAAGCGAGTTGGCCCACAAGGCGAAGCCGCCGAACACGAAGATCTGTCCGGGGAGAAAGGTCTCACCCAGTATCGTTTTGTTGATGATGACTGGAGGAGCCATCGAGCCCTGTAGCAACGACACAGAGGAACTCTGAATGAAAGCACCAATGTCGGTGTCAAAACGGCGGATCTCGGGTAGGGGGTCCCGATCTGTGCGTCTTAGGCTAATGGTAACAGGAAGTAAGGAACACAATGTTTACCCAGGTTCGGGCACTCTCGATGGAGGTAAAACCCTACTTCCCACTTGATTAATATTGAAGATATGGGTTGTACAAGAGTAGATCTACCACGAGACGTAGAGGCTAAACCCTAGAAGCTAGCCTATGATGGTATGATTGTAATTGTGATCGGCCTTCTAAGGACCAACCTCTCCGGTTTATATAGACATCGGAGAGGGCTAGGGTTTACATGGAGTCGGTTACAAGGAAGGAAATACAATATCCGGATCGCCAAGCTTGCCTTCCACGCCAAGGAGAGTCCCATCCGGACACGGGTCGAAGTCTTGAGTCTTGTATCTTCACGCTTCAATAGTCCGGACGATGTATATAGTCCGGCTGTCCGAATACCCCCTAATCCAGGAATCCCTCACCCGCCATGGAGGATCCCGCCATGGATAATCCCTTAGATCCCAGGATCTCGCGGGCTGCCCTCTTGCTGCGGCCCGCAGCACTGCCGCCTTTGAGCGAAAACCACATGTGTTTTAGAGGGGATCCATTGCTCTGGAATCACAGATCGATGGTGCTGGAGGACATGCCAGGGCAGCGTTTCAGGTGGTGGGCAGTAAGGGCAAATCAGATCGAGGAAGTGTTGCATCGATTGGAGATAAGTTCCAAGGAACTGCGCCTGGCGCAAAACAAGGCGGAGGTGCTAGTCAATCTCAGGGGAGAGATGCTGAGGGATGTCAGCATCTGGCAGTGTCGCGTTGGTTTCGAGCTAGGGCTAATGGCAGAGATCACATTCACGGAGTCGACTGCGGAGGAAAAGAACGTCCATGCCTGCGCAATGGCATTAGCAGCCGGTGCAACTGTTCAAATGGGCGGTAGGAGAAGCCAGATCCCGGGACAAGTTGCGGCGGTGCCGCTGGGCATGCTTCGTAGGCGAGGTGAGCTGCCCTCCTTCCCCGCCAGCGATTCAGTGACCTAGTTGGTTGCTGCTGTAGTGAAATTGCAACGCCATGTTGGTTTGCAATCTTGACAATCACTCAATCTATATGTATTGTTTTGCTGTAAAAAATACTTGTCGTTTCGAAAAAAATGGTAATTAATTTATCACTAGTTTTAGAATGCTTGGCCGTGACAATCAACCGAAGCCACAACCAGAAGTCTCCATCGCGTAAGTACTTTACGGTCGGTCGCACCAACAGACGGTCGGTCGCACCCGCGTCTCACCGAAGGGACACGCATCGGCTTGGTCTGACATGTACGACCAGTTACATCACTGACTTGTGCGACCGCATTTGAGCAGTGTAGTACTCCCTCTATCTCAGTTTACAAGTCTTGCACATGTACCTAGGTCGTTAATTTGACCACTTAATAAGAGGCATACATTATGAAAAATATATCATTACAAACTTCAAATATTCTATTTTTTAATGATATTTTTTATGTTAAACAATTTATGTTCTACCAAACTCGTCGGGAGTACTTGAAATTTATGTTCCACTAAACTCATCGGGAGCCGTTTCAGGCCTCGAAAACAAAACCATCAATTATTCTTTACCTTGTTCCCATCACATTGCAAAGTACTAGTGCTACAATTAAGTGCAAGCCTGCTCACACCTACCAGTACGTACCAAACCTGAACGTGTTCCCACTATGCAGGTTTTAGTACTAGTGCTAGTACTTAGGTTATAAAAAGGGGAACTACCTAACCGAAAATTACTCTACCTTCCTCCTCATAAGTCCTCCTTCGGCCGTCCTTGCCATGGCTGGTGTGCAGAGCTCTAGGTCGAGAACTACTCGTAACAAGGGAGCGGCAATCCAAGGCTGCGGAAAAAAAAAGAGGGCTCGCCGCGACGCAGAGACCTCGAAAGATCTCTCACGGGCAGGCGATGGCTCCCAGGAGCGCCCTAGCCGCGGAGGCGAACATGCCGAGCTAGCGGTGCTGGAGTCGTTATCCCTCGACGGTATGCACGATCAGCTCAATAAGCACCTCAATAAGCAGAAGGAGTTCATCCACGGCTTGGTGGAGCTGCTGAAGGAGAGCCTCGACGACATGCCCGCTGAGATCAATAAGCAGGGGGAGTTGACCGCCAGCTTGGTGATGCTGCTGAAGAAGAACATTTCCTCGGAGAAGAAGGCGACCGGCGAAATCCTGCAACTTCAGGAGGACAAGGTGAAGCTCTGCCACGAGCTCGGCCTGCTGAAGGAGGAGAACGCCGGCTGGAAGAAGCTGCATGAGAATAGTAGTTCCTCGATGAAGATGCTGCAGGCCCTCGTCATGGAATAGAAGGAGGAGTTGGCGAAGCTCCACATCGAGCACCCGGCTGCTGTCAAGGTACATAATGCGGCCGTGCAAGATGATGAAGGCTCGTGTCAAGAAATCCGCGTCATGACACAATGAAGAAGATGGTGGAGGAGACGTGCAAGGAGATGGAGGTCGTGGAGGCGATGAAGAAGAAGTTACGACTCCGCCGCCAACAACCCTTCATGTAGTGAGAGCAGTGCCCCAGACTTGTGTGTGCGCCTTCCTTCTTTTTTGGGGGTGATAAAATCTCCCTTCTTCTTTTGCTCCTGTGTTTCTTCTTTTGCTTCGGGTATTTCACCGCACGTATCACCTTCTCTGCGAGGCATAAAAGAACAATGCTAAAAATGAGGTGACTAGCAAATTAGATCATTCTTTATCTCCAATAGAACAATGCCTCTTGCTAGTATTATTTAATAAGAGTAGAGAGTAGAGGATATGGCACTGGGCTGCCGTGTTTCATGCTCCTCCGTCGTACTCTAGTGGAAAACACGAGTATACCGCACGGTTCTTTGCTCCTCCTCGGGTCGTTGGCACATTTATACGAGCAGTCAAATCACAAGGCCCCGCCATCCAACAGTAATGAGCCGTCAAATCACAAAGGCCCTCGCCTCTCTTGAAACCGACCTAGCTAGACTGCCCCGCCCTCTAGCCTTTTAAAAAATGTATACTTTTGTACAGTATTAGGATCGATGGATTGAGCTATGGAGCAAAACTAACAAGATGAAATTAAAGAAAAAAAGGTGGTACATATAGAGAGCGCTCATCGCCAAATTATGCATATAGTACTATTAAAAAGCTAGTACTTGCTTAAATGGGGTGCTAAATTATATTAAAGAAATTAGCATACCTATTTAATCCTTGGGTTCTTATTATTTATGCCACAAGTTTGTGTATCACTACTTAGTTTTGCCATTAAAAGTTACAACTACTCAAAAATGCCATCGATCCGTGAGATGCCTGCTCAAAAATGCAATTAGATATAAAAAATGCCATCGTTAAGTTAGATGTTTGCTCATAAATGCCATTAGACATTGTGATTTTCACGTCCAACCCGTTGACCATGTTACATGACAAAAATAAGCCGATTCTCACAATGATAAGTGTGGCCCCGCTTTTCAGGAGTAACCAAGCAAACAATTTTACAGGAAAATAAGAATGCTGTTGGGATCAAGTAGGCCCCATATTTTATTTTACTGTAGTGAGATAAAGGGAGAGCTGGCATGTTGGTCCATCGGTATTTATGTCATTATAACATGGAAAAAGATATTTGAGTCACAATAATGGTGTCCAGCACAACACACCCCTCAAATAAAACTAATCACCCTGAAATACTTTGACAAAACAAAGCCCCCTGAAATTCTTTGACCACTAAACTGCTGGCTATATGATGTTGGCCATATAAATTGTACGTATATAATGTGAAGAAACAAGTGGTAGTCGTAGTACCATACCAACTAAAAGATGAACTGTAAGAGATACTAGTATGTACGTACTGAGGAGTTAAATTAACGAGAAGAAACATAACATAGTTCTGCTGGGGGTTCAGCACAACACACCCCTCAAATAAAACTAAGCACACCAGAAATTAAACTAAGCAACTAATCCGGTAGACACTGCATTAGAACCACCATGAGCAATGACACCGCCACCTTTCTTGGAGTCTTCCCCACGTCCTCGACTTCGTCCTTGTCCCTCTTCCTCTTGGCCGATACTTAATTCTTTGCTTGAACCGCGCACTTGGCTCTTGCTCTTCATTCAACCCTTGTAGATATTGAAACAAAGCTGGCCATCCATTGCAACATAGTGGATGTGGTCTATACCTATTACATTCCACTGCCATGCACGATGAAACTTGTGCGGAGGTTTCTTCAGTTTATCGTACGAAGGATGAACCATGGCTCCTGCTAGGGTCAGCATTGAAGGGTTACCACGGGAGGACACCAGCCCATTATGCTGGAGGTCGAAGGGGTTTCCTACAATAAGGCCTATCCGTTCCAGGACTCTTATGTCGTTCGTAAAGTCTACAGTTACGAATTTGACTCGGTCGCCCTTGAGGAACTTCTTAAATTCCTCGCACTCAACGTCGGCATGGCATATGTGGTAGACCAAGCATAAGTCATGCACGCAAACCTGGATCACGGCGGGCTTCTTCCTCTCTTCCTCCTTTAGATTCTTCTCTTTTCCCAGGACAGTGGTGTACTCAACATCCAGCCCAGCGACCCACTCATCATTTGAGTTTTTGAACATGCGTCTCAAGCGATCAAGGCATCCTTTCGCCGTCGCCGAAGAATGGGTGTAGATGACATCAAACACATCGCTGGGGATGGTTCTAACCTTGTACTCATCGCCGACCATGAAGATTTGGGATGCCATGGATTTAGGAGGAGGGTTAGGATTAGTGGAACTGACATGATGTGAAAGGACGGGACGACTAGGAGCGGTTTATCGATTGTGTAAAAATACCGAGTGGGGGGGGGGGGGGGGCGTGCGAACGGCAGGGTAGTGGCTTGTGCGTCGGATCACTGCGAGGGTTAAACAGCGACAACTGAGTTCCTCCAAGGCGCTAGTCATGGGGGCCACATGCACGAAGACTACTCGGCTTCCATCTATGTCAAGCCGGCTATGTTAATTAGGGCATCTATCGATGGTCCCCTTTTCTATGAGTTTATCTTTAATTTGAGATTTGATCCTCGTCTAGTTTGTCCGTCGGGATTCATGTTGTCTCCTTGGGGAAGTGAGGTTATGGTTTCTTGTCATGTGGCATTTTTTCGTGTTATATGTTGTAATCCGGTGCTTTAGATCAAAATGAGGACAACTGCGCCTCCAGGGCACGTGCATGAAGACTTCTCGATAGTCATTGACGAGGTCAAGCCGGCTCCGGTAGACAAAAGGAAACTAGTAGTACTCCACTATATAGGAAGGATCCTCCGCGCTTGCTTGCTAGTATTGCTCTATTCACACTGTCTCGTCCTCTCCAGATCTAAACACGACAGCCGTGGCCACACTCTCTCTCTGCCCACCGCTGGTCACAAATCCAACCAGATCCTCTCCGCCAGGGAAGGTGAGAAGATGCAACGTTCACGCGGTCGTCCTCGGCGACGGCTCTTACCTACTGCCGGCGCGTCCCGATCAGCATGCCTTGCCGATCTCTCCCTAGCACCGCTGGCTAGGGAGGGCCTCCGACCCCTTCTTCCTCGCTGCCTCAGTGTCGGTAGATCCAGCCTCCCGCCGCCCACCTAGCGACATCCCGATGACCCTCAGGTATAACTTCCTTCGAAACCGGCCTTGCTCTACTTCCCGAGCTCTTGACATCGCTGCATTTGTATCTTTTACTATTTCTCAGGCCCCCTCGTAGATAGGATCGATCGGCTGTTCGAAAGCCACCTAAATTTTTACGGTTAAGAGGTAAAACTAGTTCATGCACTCGAATCTAGTACTACTTGGTTCAAACAAGGAAGAAAGCGGCTGGGGGTAGGGGGTGGGGGAAGATTTGTTACCTGAATCTAGGACTTGATCGAAAGAGGAAATAATGGGGGCGAAAAGTAGCAAAGACTGGCTATCCAACTGGTCTCTAGGTCTAATAGGGAAATAAAGGGAAACGCAGTACAAACACAATATAAACCCGATCTATTGGTTGAAAAGGAAAGAAAGTGGGGACTGGGCGACAAGTCAACATAGTAAGTCCAGCACTAGATTTGCTAGCCTCACACAGTATAAGGTGCCTATACCGAACAAAAATGGGACAAACCCAGATATCCTATTCTGATGTTTGTTGCCCCGAGCCACTCTTATGTAATGCCACTGGTAAAATGTAGCAGTCGCACTGCTAAAAGTAAGTACACGTTAACGCAATGTTGCTGGTAAAATGAAGCAATGTCACCATTAAAGTAATGTCGTATTTAACGGTTGTCATAGTTAATCCTAATGCCCACACTAATATCTAGCAATGCCGCTGCTTTAGAAATTGCTACGGTCCTTGTAGGATTGCCATTCAGACAAGGATTTTCATTTGATGTATGTTTCATCACTTGTTTGTCACCCTCCTTTCCACCTTTTTTGTGCAAACATGGACATACATTTCACGCTTGATCTTAGTTGAACTACACAAATTATCCAAATTAAAGTTGAACATTCTAGGAGCTTCACAACCAACCTTGATGTTGCTCAATTTTATTGCAACTAATGAATAAGAAGCCCTATGGGTTTCGTTTTCTGATGGAAATGGAACCGGGGCTGGAGCCCTTTCCTTAAAAAAATGAAGAAGAAGCTGCTAGCTCATGGGACATTGCTTCATTTTAGGTGAACTTCACCAAAAGGTCCCATGAATTGAATCATCCATGTTGGTGACTGGTGTCATCCCTTCTACGATTGCGTTGACTGCAGACATGGTTCCCATCACGAGGTATGTTCCTTTTTGGTCTGACCGTTTGCCAAAGATCCTGCATGTTGAGTCCGCTCTTGTGCTACTGTTTTGGCACTGCCATGATAAATCAGTAATGTTATTATTTTGCACCTTAATCTAGTGGCACTATTAATTTGAGGCAATGTTTTGGCACTGCTAGTGGCACTGATTTTTTTATATATTGAAAGAGGGGGTTTCCTCCGATTTCATTAAAGAAATCCAACCATAGAGAACCATTAGCCGAAAACATCTCAATGTAAACGGGCAGTTATGCAACTACTACTAGAACGGACTGAGTACTAGCAGGAGACAAGTTCGCCACATAAGCTAGGCAGTTAGGGGGATGCAGCACCAGCTCGACCAAGTATGGATTACAACCCAAATACTACCACAGAAACATCAGAGGGGAAGATAGCGACTGAAAGAGCCAGCTTCAGCATCCCAGTCTAAGCACCCCCGGCTTCCATCCTTGCGACGCACGGTACACCTCGTTTGCCACATGCTCGACCCTGGTGCCACTGATAAAAATGAAGTAATAATACAGTTAAAATAGAGCGAGTGTCCTCTCTATCATTTCATTTCCAATGTAGATAAAGAAAGTGCTTCTCTTTGTTAGTATTTGTTTCATCAACTAGTCCCATTGTTAATGTTTAAGCGTTTCTGCAAACTGGGGTGCTTAATTTTAGTTGATCTGCACAAAAATGGAGATTGTAATGTCTCAAGGCCCCTCCTTGTACTACCGTTGTACACTGATGTTCATCACTGGCAGAAGGTGTATCGGGGTGACTTGTGTCGATTTCTAGTATGAGGCGTACCGTATGAGGCGTCGCAGGGCCCATCTCGCCTTCCCCAGCATGGCATACTATGATACTATCGCAATATTTTCTTCTATTTATTAGTGTATGTTTCATCAACTAGTGCCACTATATTGTAATCACGCATTTTCATTATCTGTGCAAACATTTTTATTCAGCTGCATTTTGGTGGAACTGCACAAATGTACGGATGGAACCGACATATATGCCGAGTGCGAGGTGCCAAGTAAAAATTACCGACACCAACCCTGCTCCTTCTAAGCATTGGCATCCACCACCATCAGTGGGATGTGTGGCGCTCACTGTGGACGGATCTTTCTCGGCAGCAAATCCTCTAAACAAATACTAGTAGCTTAGACTTCAAAAAAATACTAGTAGCTTATATAGGCAGTTTTCTAGGGTGTACTCTTTTCTGAAAGAAGCACCAATCTATTTTACTTTATTTGTGCACAGTGTCACAACTTTGACCCGAAGGTCCAGAGCTATTTTAGGGTGATTGGCGTAGTACTCGGAGACTTATTGTAACCATGATTTTTATTAGCTGTCACACTGATTGTAAGCATGAGCAGATGGAAGATTAGGTTACTGTGAAGCCTACCTTAAACCCTACCGACGCCATTGAAACGAGGCGAGCATCAAGGGAACCATGGAGAATGGCGGGGAAGCAACGTCGCGCCATCCGACCTCCTCTTGCGATGGGAGAACGAATACTCCTGTGGCTCCGGCTGGCTCTGCACCCTCACAGACGGCACACCGTACTCGATCGATTCATTATCCTCTGGGTGCTCGACCTTCGACCTGTACGCCCACCACCTCCACGTGACTTTCGCCTCACGCGAATCTGTCTCCTCCATCGCCCAGAGGAGATACTAGATGAACTCGAAGGACTGCGGCGTGACTGCCGCCATGGAGTACATCGCCGCCGTCTTGCTCTTTCGCATACATTGCCACAAGGCCCTCACCATCCTCGAGATCTCCCACTCATTGTCAAACCAAGTAAGGATCTCCTTCAACCTGGCTAACTTTGCCTGGTCGCCGGTGGTGATCTGCTTGATTCGCTGCTACGTCCTCTCCATAAATGTCCTTCTGAGTTGTCCGGTGCTAGCTTTGAAAGATGGCAGGATACACGGTGGTCTTGCAATATAGAAGAGGGAGAGGCGGTACGGTGGTTTTGGAATGGAGATGATGGAGAGGAGAGGGGTGGTTTTGAAATGGAGAAGAGGGAGAGGCGAGATGATGGTTTTGGAATGGAGATGATGGAGAGGAGAGGTTTCCCTGCCTTTCGGTCGCTGACAGGTGGTCCCCACGCTTGGTGGGACCCATGTGTCAGTGTCTCAATGGCACGATGGGCTACGTCAGGGGATCCTCGTCCGAGGAGAGAGGAGGTGGTTTTGCAATGGAGAAGAGGGAGAGGCGAGATAGTTGTTTTGGAATGCAGATGATGGAGAGGAGAGGAGGTGGTTTTGCAATGGAGAAGAGGGAGATGAGCGTGCGCCAGCGATTTAGGATTGGATGAGAGGGCCGGCGCGCTGTGACTGGATCAAAATCAAAATCAATTTACCCTTCAATTAAGAAAGCGAACCCACATTAACTAGTCTCCCTTTTATTCTGGGTCATAATTGAGCATGATTTTCACAAATAAAATATATGTTATACGTTGCAAATAAAATACGAACAGAACGATACAATTTTTGGTGACATGCATTCACATTTTGCTTGTGAAATACCGTACGTGGTCAAACTTTGACCCAAAATACGTAAAACAAAAAAATACTTCCAAGACCAGCGCCGCTCCTCTCCTCTTAAACCACCACCGCTCCTCTCCTGTTCCAATCTAAATCCAGCGCCGCTCCTCTCCTCTTAAACCACCACCGCTCCTCTCCTGTTCCAATCTAAATCCAGCTCCGCTCCTCTCCTCTTCCATTTCAAAACCACCGCCCCTCCTCTCTTGTTCCAATCCAAAACCAGCATCGCTCCTCTCCCGTTCTAATCCAAAACCAGCGCTGCTCCTCTCCTCTTCCATTCAAAAAACCACCGCCGACGAGTGAAGGTGTTGTGGAGAAGTAGATCGATGGAGGAGTACAACCGATACGTGAGGATCGCAGACGGCGACCCTGTGAAGCTAGCTAGGATGTTGGAGATACAATCTTGGTTTGACAACAAGGACCAACTAGAGGCGACGGTGATATCCATGGCCAAATATCTGCACCAGAGCGAAAAGGCGGCGATACTCCCGAAGGGAGTCGCGCGGGAGTACATAGAGCTACTCCTATGGGACATGGAGCAAACAATTCACCGAATCCGATCATGAGGGAGCGGTGGTGGGAGTATCAATCCCGAATGGAGCATCCACCAGAGGTTGAACGATCGAGCATCTAAAGGGTGCCGTTTATGAGGGTGTCGTGCCAGAGCGAGCCGGTGGAGTCTTCATCGACCGAACCCAACTGCAAGAGTAGGAAAGCAGTTGGCCCGACGACGCTTCCCCGCAATCCTCTCCCTCACTGTTCACATCGTCTCACGGGGCGGCTGTCTGCCGCCAAGGAATAGGAGGGGACTGCCCCCCAACCCAATAGTCGGGAATGTTGTGAATTGTCAGGAGGAGCTTAGGGTTGTCAGTATTTGCAGGTTGTGAATATTTTTGTGCTGTGTATTTTGAGAGTACTTTCAGATATGAATGTCTTTTGAATTTCAGATTTGCAGTATTGAGCATATGAAGTATTTCATGAATTCTAGAGATCTATTTTTAGCACTTAAAAAATGTAGTTTCATAGGAGTATAAAAGTGCAGACAATGTGATTCTATGAGAAGAAACTGCAAGTTTCAGTTTCAGATAAGAAACTGCAAGTTCAATTTCAGATAAGAAACTGCAACTTTCAGAGGCAGAGCATTTATATTAACACGGCCTTTTCAAATAGGGTTACCATGATGTTGGAAGTTTTATTCATGGTCGAAAATGGAACTAACAGCCAGTTAACATCATGCTGATCAACATTCATGCATAGCACATCTTCATATGATGCACAGTCAAAAAGATATGCTATTTTCAAAATGCCCACACAATGTCGAGTGTGCAAAAAACAGAGAAAACGAGGGACGGAGGTTTCGCAAGTGTTGGACGTGGTGTGCGTAGATGACAATGGGGACCCACATGTCAATAATTGCAGAGGCAAAAAAATTGGAGATATTTTCCCTGCATCAGGTGGAATCGAACCTGGGCGAAACAGCTGTCGGGTAGTGTCACTTGGCCACTGGGCTAGTTTAGTACTTTCGTTACCAATAAGGCACTGCCTCAGGTGGTCCGATCACCTCCTGCGCCTTTGTGCGCAAGCCGCGGCGCCGCTGTCTATCATTGTGAACATGTTGAACAAGCGAGAGGAATCTGGAGAGGACTGTACGTGGAGAGGTGGACAGTCGGGACCCAACATGTCTATGGCCGTACGCAAGCAAGTGCCTCATCAAAAAAAAACTTCTTCCTAATGCTATACTAACGTTGGGGTCCACGGGTTTGTCAACATAGTTACTTTTTTAGGTGCTTCAACGTAGGAGATAAATTCACAATGAAGCTGTGGAGCTGGCGGGTAGTATCATTTATTATCACTAGGGCAGCAAGTATCCGCTGGGTTTTGGGTTGCCCCGTCTAGGCTTCCCTTTTTAACATGTGCAGCCCATGACATGCCGGTTTGTATTTTTTTAAGGGTCGTCACGTATCGACCGGCCTATGGACCTCCCATACGAGGTTTTATTTTTCATGAAACATCGACAGCCCAATTTATGATTTTTTTTGAAGAAAATGCAGAGGTCTGTTCCATTTTTCTATATAAGAATAGGAACGCCTAGTCCAACTTTTGTTTCCTTTCTAACTATATTATATATATTTAAATTATTTTATATGTCATTATATATTATTGTTATTGTCATCATATATTTAACAGATACTTACATATGTAAGAAAAAAATATCCCACATCTTATTAACTTATAAAAATATTTTATTAACAATAAAATACTGGATTTTTTTGGCAACGAAAATCCTGGTGATTGTGTACAAAAGCTTGGTAAGATTTAATGACCAATGTAATAATAAATCACTTATTATTTAAATATATTTATAACAAAATGCTCAGCCCCTGTTTATTTTTTGATAACATTGATGCGCCCAACCCAACAATATAATTAGAATCAGCCCAGCAAAATCGTGTATTTCGAGAAAGTGCAAATGGCCTGTAATTTTTTAGAAGAACAATAAATGGCTGCACGGACGCTACGTTATTTGTTCACCCAACCCAGCAAATGGACTGTAATTCCAAAAAAAGAGATCAAATTGACTGTAAATTTTAAAAAAAGGGATTGAATATGTGTCACAATTTTGGAGGCTGAAATGTGGGCCAATAGGTCGAAGCCAACGCAAGTCGTTGTCAACTTAGTCAACAAATGATTCTGACATTGTTAGCCGTTGTATTTACATCCAACAACCGGCATCCATCTTCAATCTCTCGTCTTCTTCCTCTAGCGCCGCCGGGACCACCTGCTCCCGCCTCCTGCTGCTAGCAGCTCTGCTTAGCACGCTTCGCTGTGAAGCGCTACCCCACCGTTGGCCAGGCCATCCCTCCACCCCTCAATACCTCCTGTTTTTCTCCACCAACTGTCGAACCACACTTCACCAGAACCAGTTAAGCCTCGTACACCTCTCTGTCTATGACTCTACTCCCGTGTCTTCCCATCTTCGGCTCGTTGCTGTCCGGGGCCTCGCCGTTGTCCACCACCTTGGATGCGCTCGGCGCGGGGTAGTCAATGTGGTCAACGAACGACATCCATCGGAAGTAGACTACACATGGAGAGGCTGATAGCTGGGTCCACGGCCACACGCAAGGAAATGCCTCCTTATTACACGCAAAATAATGATTCCTCCACCTGACAGCTGGGACCCACCGGAAGGGCCTCTGTATTTCGTGAAAAAAATGTTCCCCCCGCTGACAGGTCGGACCCACCAGCTATATCTTCGCAAGCAAGGAAGTTCCTCCTTATTACGCACAAAAAAATGATTACCCCCATGCTAGCTGGGACCCACCATAGTGGGAGGCTGACTTGTGGGCCTACTAAGTTGACGGGGACGCAGGGCTTTGTTAACTTAGTCAATATGAACGATTCTAGCTCGAGTGACCGTACGATGTCCATCCAACGGTCGTAGTGCTTCTTCAACCTCTGGTCTTGTTGCTCCAGCCGCCCAAACCAGCGCCGGTCATGCCGCGTGCTCCTGCTTCCCGTGGCCGGCTGTGATGCCGCGGAGGCCTCACTGCCCCCTACTACTCCCACCGCTGGCCAGGCCCTGCGGCGACAACAGCCTCACACCGCAGCCCAACCAGTGAACCCTCGTACTCCTCTCCGCATGGGCATCCACTGCCGCGTCTTCCCCGGCTCCGCGTCGTCCCCTTCCTAGGCCTCGCCGTCGTCCACCGCCGTGTTGCTCTCCGCGCGGTGTGGTTAACGTGGTCGAGCGACTTCCATCGGAAGAAATCAGACGTGGAGAGGCCGACGGTGGGTCAATGGCCCTGACAAGGAAGTGCCTCCTTATTACGCGGAAAATAATGATTCCTCCACCTGACAGCAGGGATCCACCGAATAGGCCACCGTATTTCGCAAAAAAACATTTCCCCCCTTACTGCTGGGACCCACCAGCTACATCTTAACACGCAAGGAAGTGCGTCCATCTTACGGGCAAAAAAATGATTCGCCCACCTGACTGTTGGGACCCACCAGCTACATCTTTGCACGCAAGGAAGTGCCTGACAGTCGGGACCCACCCGGTCGAAGCTTACGTAGCATTGTCATTCTGGTCGTGAACGTGTACGTACATAATGGTCGATCAGTCTGTCCGTAGGCTGCAGCGATTAACCGTGGTGGTGTAAGGAAGGGCACGTGTGGTAGTAGAGGCGCGCACATGTGGTTGTAGAGGCGCGCACGTAGCATGTATACGTACGTATAGTGGCCAGGGTGCAAGAAAGTAAATACGGCCACGTACGTACATACGGGCGGGGTCTCAAACGCCTACTCGCGCATACGCATGGCTAGGGCTCGTGTACATGCCTGTGGCTGGGTCGAAACGGAGAAACTGCATCGTCGTTGTGTTCATGGGGAGCCAACGGAATGCGTCGTGTTCATCGGGAGGCAACGGAACGCGTGCTGTTCATCGGGAGCCAACTAGCTTGGACGAAACATCCGATGGAAATGAGGCCTGGCGTACCACAGAACGGAGGAAACGGCCTTGTGTTCGACCGGCCACTATGGAAACGGGATCCTGTTCATCGGGAGGGGTCTGGCGTATCGCAAAACGGAGGAAACAGACCTCCTACGATAGAAATGGGGTCCTGTTGATCAGGAGGGGTGTGGCGTACCGCAAAACGGAGGAAACGAACTTGTGTTGGAGCGCTACAGTCAAAACGGGGGTCCTGTTAATCGGGAGGGGTGTGGCGTACCGCAAAACAGGACTCCACGAGATACTGTTCATCTCAACCGTTGACCTCCTCCAGCCTCCACGGGCTATTGTTCATCCACCGTCGACCTCCTCCAGCCTCCACCTATGACTGTTCATCCACGGGCTCCTGTTCATCCAGCCTCCACCGCGCGCTCCTCCACCGGCTACTGTTCAACCATTCCTCTCCACGGGGTCCTGTTCGATCACCCTTCCACGGTCTACTGTTCATCCAGCCCTCCATCGGCTACTGTTCAACTGCCCTCCACCGGCTACTGTTCAACCATCCCTCCACGGGGTCCTGTTCATCCCACCCTCCACGGGGTCTTGTTCATCCACCGACTCGATCGATCTGGGTACTATTCATCCAGCGGCAACGGCCTCTGCTACCACGGGGTCCTGTTCATCCAACCCCCACCGGGAACTGTCCATCGAAACCCCCAAACAACTCTCACTGTTCATCTAGAGGCAGCATCGATCGGCTTCAGTTAGCAGCAGTAGCGAAGGAATCGCTCGATCGCGTTCAGTTGACAGCCATCGATCGATCGCTCGGGTTCAGTAATGCGTAGCCTGCAGCGCCATCGCTCGGGTTCAGTTAGAGCCCAACGCCTCGCTTAGGTTCAGTTAGAGCGCAACGCCTCGCACATAGCCGCATACGTACGAGAGAAACGCGCATCACTCGGCCCCCAACTACCCACCGTAACTGGGAACTCCCCCGATATTTTCCTTTCCCTCGCTTCTACCACAGTTTTCTCCGTCATGGACGGCCCAAAGAATGTCATGCAGCTGCGTCTCCGGCCCGCCCAGGACAAAAAGCCCATTTTCTATCATAAATTTTTGTCATAGAAGTAGGAGCCCACCACATCTGTGATGATACTGGGTTTTGTCACAATTATCGTCATAGAAGTGTCGTAAGTATGACAAAAAAAATCGTTCGGCCCAAAATTTCACGGATGTGTCTTTTTTTTGTAGTGTCTATGGCGGGGGGTCGGAACCAGTCATCAAGCCTGGCTCGGTCCTTGCCGTTGGAACGGAACTTTCCCATTCTAAGGCCTCTGGTTGGGCCAAGGTGACTGCCGAGGATCATGGAGAACGCATCCAAGCTTTTGCGATAGCCTTGGCAGAGCTTGTGGGTGTCGATGAGGTCAAGAGGGCTGGAGTTCCATAGGGGGCGCCACCGCCGGGAAAGGACGGTTGTCCGCACCCCATATTTGATTGGGAGGAGGGAGATGATGACTGTCAACATATCATCGGGGAGGCTGCTGATGAAGCCTATGCCTGCTGGAGTCGCTTGCGGTTCTAGCTCGCCCCGCCTTCGCTTGTTGGCAGCCCTGTTCTCCACCTCTGGAGTCTCCTTGTCAGCAGCGCTTTCTGATAGAAATGGGAGTACAGGGAATATTTAGTTAAAATAGGGCAATAGAAAAAGTGTATTGGTAACTAGAAGTTATTAGGTAGGAATATAGTAAGAAAAGGGATAACAATTGGTTGCTTAAATACTACACAATTCATTTGACATTGCTGGGTAAGTCAACATGTAGATAGTTGAAAAGAAAACTTACTTCGATCAAAGTCTGGACGGATGATTTTGTCGGGGAAGTTAGCATATATCTCATGACCAAGCCCATTTATGTGCAGTGTAATTTTACTGCCAGATCACAGTACATAAAACTTAGAAATTTATTTCCCAAAAGCCAGTGCCAAAATAGGAGTCACCACGTTCATCAAGTCTTATAGTAGCAACAATTGTAAATCCATGGTTTGTGTCCAGTATGACATTCGTGCAGCCTTGATCTATGTAAAGGGAAAAATTGTGCACTACATAATCTGTTGCATAGCAAGGGATGTACTGCAGAAAATGGTAGGATTGTTTAAGAAAATATGGTAACATGCAAATACGGGCCCAAATTGAAAGAACTGTACAACAGTTGAAATCGAAGGACAAAAATCTATAATTAAACAGATAGGGTAAACATGATGTCATGGAAATATGAGAGTAATCGAAAGAACAATACATCATTAATTTGCCTAATATAGAAAGAAGAGGGGAAAAATCTCCTTTGACGTATATGGTGCATGTGGCACCTTTTATCCAAATTTAGCAATATTGATAATAGGGACATTTACATCTATGCCCTTAACTCGAACCCACTACTCAGTTTTGCCCCTAATTTTTACGTATGCTCAGTTTTGCCCCTCCGTCGTTAGTTTCACTTATAGAAATGCCCTTCTCTGCAGTTACCGTCCGGTCAAAGGTCTTTGACCATCCTGAAAAAATATCAAAAAAATAAAAAAAACTTTGTGGGATCGAAGATACTCATGTCTGCAAGGTGTGTACAAATTTTCATGTCGTTCGGACACTTTGGGAGCTCATGGCAAAGGAAAACATAAATTTTGTACGCATGTGAACAGTAAATTCAAAAAAATAGAAAAAAATCAAAAAATATGAAATTTCGTGGGACTGAAGATACTAACGTGCGCAAGAAGTGTGCATATTTTTTTGTGTTTGGACAACGTAGGACCTCGTGGAGAAAAAACAAATTTTAGCTCAAAAAAACTTGAAAAAATGCACTATTTTGTTTTCCTTTCTCTAGAGCGCCTCGTACGTCATTTGATCACCAAAACTTGCAAGCACCTTGTGCACTCAAGCCTCTTTGACGCCAAATAAATTCAATTTTTTTTGAATTTTTTTGCTATTTTTTTCAAATTTATTGTTCATAGGCATAAATTATTTTTGTTTTCCTTTGCCACGAGCTCCCGGAGTGTCCAAACAACACAAAAATGTGCACGCGCCATGCGGACATGACTATCTTCGATCCCACAAAATTTCATATTTTTTTGATTTTTTTGCTATTTTTTCTCTGGATTGTCAAAGTACTTTGACCGGACGGTAATAGTGCAAAAGGGCGTTTCTATAAGTGACACTAACGGCGGAGGGGCAAAACTGAGCATACCTGAAAATTAGGGGCAAAACTGAGTAGTGGGTTCGAGTTAGGGGCAGAAATGGAATTGGCCATTTAGAATATGTTCAGGAAAGTAGGCCATGCCAACCGATTTAGGATGAGATTGAACATACCACACGCGTCCTCAAGTTATCTGGTACGGTGAGATGGAATCTCTGGCGGAGGTCGCAAAGTCCTCAAGTGTCGATTGCCTTGTACATTCTATGAATGAAAGAAAACCCTCAAACCAGCTCGAATAAAAATGAATTCATGGCGATTTCCGCCGGGTGATTAAAGGAGACAGATGAACTGGGATAAGAGATGAGATAATATCTCATTAAATTAGTTACCTTTGTTGTCCATGAGAAAGAACCTTAGTACGGCAGATTCCCCAACTGGGCGGAGCTGGGTCGACCGTGGGCAGCGTCGAGAAAGTCGATGGTGATAGGCGGCGGCAAGTGGAAGTGGAGAAATGTGGTGGGCTTTGCCAGCAGCCTGGCGGCGGCGGCAGGCAGTGAGCTAAGTGTTTTCCGCCGGGATAGGCGATGCCATCGCATAGACGCAGAGGAGCTTGTGCAGGTGTGAATGGGGACCGTACCAGAGCGGGTGGCGGGCGGGGTGAGGGTTTTTGTGATGTGGGGATGGTGAGGGTTTGCTTTTTTCTTTTTTGAATTGGGTGGTGAGGGTTTTCTGTCCTACAAAGAATTTTTGGGGCGATGGTTTGCTAGAGCGAACCATGTGTGATTAACGCAACAGAAAAAATGAGAGTAATTAAACATGGTTCCAATTTTGGGAACCGTGTGTGATTGACATACTACCTCCGTCCTGGTTTACTGGTCCCCCTTTGTAATTTTTACCAAATTTTGACCAAATATTTAACATACTCAGACATAGATAATAAGCGTACACGTACATAAGCATAGTTAAACCATAAGTACATAGTTCAACCGTCATTAAGCATACTCAAGCGTACATAGTTCGATCCATCCCACATCTCATCTCACATGCCGGCACGATCTTGAAGCTTCTTCAGGTACTCGGTGTACGCGCCGTGTGCCACCCTTCGAGAATATTTCTGCCTGAAGGAGCTAACGACCTGTCCTCTTGCATGCGCCAGAACACTTAGATACACGTCATGATGCTTCTGGTTGCAAAATGTGCATCGATAGCCGTCGTTCCAGGTCCTAATATGCCTGTTATGCATTCCCGCATAATGCTCCCTCAGGATTTGCCTCTTGTATCTCCTCTGGCTATCTTCATCCTCGCTGTCCACATAGTCAAACCACACCTATACAAATACTAAAACAAATTTGGCATCAAATCAATCATTACATGCCGTGAAGTAGGATTAGTAATTTATTGCTATTTATTTATACATATCCATAGATTATGGTTCAATTTTTAAGCACAGTCGTCTATGTACACACCAATCTTGAAGAAAATAATGGCACAAACATATGTAGGTCATTCAAAATCGGTTATCAATTCCTGGCTAGGAATTATTAGCACGAACGCTAACCATAGTCAGATTACTAGCAGAAATAATTTGCACAGATGAAACAAATAATCACTTATCACTTGTACCATTCAAACAATCAATACACTACACGGATCTAACGAAACTTACTCAGATTTCATGGATTGGGAGAACATAACCATAGGATTTCTATTCCAAGGGGGGGGGGAGGAGTAAACAGAGAAACCCTATGATCTATTTGACACATAAATGGGTATAGATGACTAACCAGCTGTCGGTCGTCGTTGGAGTCGTCGCCGGAGTGGTCGTCAGAGTCGTTGCTGGAGTCGCACCAGAGTCGGTGTGGAACTCCACCTCCGGCTACGGAAGCTCGATGCCGTCGACGACTTCAGGGTGCAGCAATAACTCGCCGGCAGTGACGGCAACCTCTGTCTCCATCTCCATGCCTTGCTCCGGTGCTTTAGTAGCCCCGGTGTCGCCACTCCCTCTGATCGGGCGCTTCGGCGGTATCCTCATACACTGACGGCTTTAAGGACTAAGAGCGGCATCGAGGATGCAAGTGGAGAGAGAGGATTGTGATTGTGGCGAGGATGGGGGGTGCGGCCGCTCGGGCGCACCATTAATATGGAGTAGTGGGAGTTGTGGGAGAGAGGCTGGTGGCAGTCAAACCGATGGCTTGCCTCCCAGTAAGCCTGTGCACCAGACTACTGGCATGCCTACCAAAGTTTCACACAGCTACTCGCACGCCTCCTGATGACACAGCAGAGCAAGCACGCCTCCATCAATTCACACACCTCCACGCACGCCTCCCCATCTGCCTGCGCGGTGAACTGCTCGCATGTGTCCCGTCAACTCACGCCTGCTCGCATGGCACACGGGTCGCGCGGCGGCACGTATATTGTTTTTCTATTTGGATGATTAATGCTCCCGCTGTATTGCTTAACAAGCATGGCACGTATCCATTTTTGCTCTAACGCTTAAGGTTCGAATAAATAATCTGTTTGGGATATTGGTTCCCAATTATTAATAATCTCCCGTTTGTAATTAGATAAAGATTACATCAAAATTGGTCTCAAATTTGACAAAAAAAGTACAATGCCACTTAGTATTGGTGTCCATATGACAACACGATAAGTTTCATGAACTTCAAATAAGTTTTGGATGTACTAGAATTTAAAAATCATGATTCTCAATGTTTGAAATTTGCTGCACGGGGAGTAAACATGCACCCAGTGAGACACATGTGTTTTTGCAATCCATTTAGGTGCACTGTCGCGTACTCACGTCTGCATCTAGCTCAAATTTTATTTTTGCACATTATACCCGTAGAAAATCAATCAATTAATGTACTAAAACGTCTTAATGATCTGTGTGATTTTTTTGAAATTAAAATGTCCCTCCTTTGGTAACATATGTTCACCGCGGGATAATTAATTTAACATGCATCGTAGTTGCGGTGGATTCGTGGTGTGTGTGTGGGTGTGTGCGTCTAGGGGTGGCGGATGGCTCGGAGTACACTACGAGTTGTGAGCCACCGTGTGGGTTGGCCGTTTTGTTAGGCAGGCCGGTGCCACATCAGAGTTGTGAAATCGTTATTTAAAACATTACACAACCCTTTCATACATACATGTTTTGGCCACATGCAGTCGATGGTTCACCTACACGACACTCGATACTCGCGTGTGACGCTTTCTATGGGCCCGCGAGGTCATTGTCCATCACTTTGACGAATAGCCGACAGTGAGGTTAATTTGACCAGCAAGGTATAATCTTTTTTGTTTGTGTTATGGTGCTATATAGTACGCGTCGAAGAGGCGGGAGGGGACTAGCATATATACTATACGTACGCGTCCGTGAACAAGTACACCTCACTTAGTGTCGGGACTTTTTGGTTTCCGAGGCACGTGCCACATCAAAATTGTGAAATTGGCTATTCAAACATCACATAACACCTTTTTGGGCCACATGCATGCACGCAGTGGTTATCCTAGCTAGAGCACTCACGTGTGACGCTTCCATCTGTGGGCCTACGAGGCCATTGTCGATGCATGCGTGCATCACTTTGACCTACATCGGGAGAGGTTAATTAATTTCACCATCGATGAGGATTATTTTGGGTTGTACATATTACAGCAGGAGCATATAGTATGCGGTGAAAAGGCGGGAAGGGGACCATCATATGTAGTACGCTTCATGAACCTTGCTCTGTGTGGGTGCATGGTTTACGGTTTTTGAGGCATGTGGCACATCAAAGTTGTGCATTTTGGGTATTCAACATATATATGTTTGGCCCACATGCAAATCGGTGGCGGTTGTCCTCTCGCACCCACTTAAACACTTATCAGCGATATGATGCTTTCCATCTGTGGGCCCGCTTGGTCCATCACTACTTTTTGCCTGACAACGAGAGAGGTTAATTTGACTTGGGAGGGGATTATTATTTTTGCTTGTAAGACGGTATATATATATATATATATAGATCATGCTCTGGGATGACATGCATGATACAGTTTGAGCACACACACATGCATGTGCACGCATGAATCCCTCCCATCGAGTCAAAGTGGCTAGTACAACGACACGCCATGAACCGATCTCGCTCTGTGTGGGGAGCTAGTGTATTTTTGACGCGGGTACCAAAAATTTTACTACACGGGAGTCAAACGCGGGAGTGAAATGCCGGGGCTATTGAAAATTTTGATGATAGTGCATCACACACACACCCTCCCTCGCTTGAACCCCTAGCAAGGTCCCCGCCGTCGCCACCGCGAGGCCTCCATTGTCAACATCTGCCGGTTTGCCCGTGCAGCTTACCCATCGATCTCCATACCCAGGCCGCCTTGAGTTTCCTAGATGACGCCTACCAAACGCCCCTTCCCACAGATCCCCATCCCCGTCCCCCACTCCAGAGCTTCGTAGCCTAAGCCCGGCTATGCTTCCCGTGGAGCTCGAGTAGCGACTGGCCCAAAATAGGTGTATAGTGGTCTCTTCGCCCGACGTTGCTGAGGAAGCTGACGACTATTACTGGCGGCAGGCACTCAAGTAGTGGGCTAGAGTATGCGGGCATGTCTCAGCCGCCGACTGTGACATTGAGGTCATCGATAGCAATAGCGATGTCACAGGTTAAGTGGCCCACCCCCAACCCCTCGGGTTCAACCGCCATGGATTTCATCCATGGCCCCGCTGCTAATCTCCTCTGGCTCGCTATCAACAATTTGCCATTTTACATCACCATTGAGCCCCTTTTTTCATTTCTGAAGGACATGTTCTGCGACGCTGGCTTGGGATCCACAGCTTCCAAGTTGAGCCTCATCGATGGCGACCACGAGGAGGGCACCCTCTCCGGTTCTTCCAAGGGGAAAGATCCTATCTGCTCTTCCAAGGGGAAAGCGACCGTCTGCGACATCATGGAGGGCACCCCACAACCATGCTCTTCCAAGGGGAAGTAGCCCATCTGCGACAACATGGAGCGCATCCAGGGTCCATGCTCTTCCCACGGAAACGAGCCCATCTGTGACAAGTGAGGAAACCCATGATTTGTTTTGCCATGCCCCTTCACAAGGGAAACCCATGATTTGTTTTGTTGATTCCCTTTTGTAGTGTAGTGAGAATATGTCCAGTTTTAATTGCTATATCTGGTTGTTTGCAGTATGCCTTGTGTATTTCAGTTGTTCACAGTGTGATGCTCTATATGTACAATTATTTACTCTGCAGTACATTTCATTAATCCAGTTTTAAACATACCGATAGGAATGCATATATTTGCTTGTTGTTAAACCTGTTATAGCTAGCATATGCCTCTTTTAAAGTTTTTTGATTGTTTGGTTGTTTGTAGTTAGCATATGTCTAGTTTCAAATGCTATCTTTGGTTGTTCGTAATATGCCTTGTTTATTCCAGTTATCCACAACGTGATGTTCTATATGTGCAAGTATGAACTGTGCAGTTCAATTTAATTAGTACCAGTTTCAACAATACCAATATGAATGATTACATTTTGTTGTTGCATCTTGTAGTTAACACACCTTTCCATTTTCATTTAACAATAACCAGTGTACTTAGACCGGCACAATACCAATTTGAATGACTATGTTTGCTTGTTGTTCAATATTAGGCCTGTTGCAGTTAGCACACCTTTCCACTTGTTTTGCTTTACTAGCGTGCTTAAACCTGTACACTGAAGCTATCTTTCGGAGATTATTTTGTCTGCCATGGATAATTTTGGTTGATGTTTAGCCTGTTGTGCTTAAAATGCTTCTCAATGTACCTACACAGGACAATTTTCGGAGCGACTATTGTTTTCAATCGAGGTTAGTTTCATCCCATGGCTTATATCTGCTCACTGTTCAGGATATCAGTAGCTGGTACCATATAGGTCGGCGGCTGATAAGGGACTAATCGGTGAATCGGACTTTTAACTGAATATATCTGCAACCCATTTATCGTTAGGTTAACTAGGGCCATATGTAATATATCGAGGCTACATAGCAACATGCACTGTACTTAATGTCTAAATATGCAATCCTAGTCTACACAGCAACAAGGAAGAGTGTTACATTAATGTTCTAATGATATCTAGATATACGTAGAAGAGCGGCAGCAACAGCAGCAGCAACAACAACAACAACAACAACAACACAGCCCTGTTTGGATACTCAACTTAGCTAGAGATTAGAGTTAGTTTCTAGATCATGAATAACCCTAAACTAACTCCATCAAAAGAGTTGTTTGGATGGCAGGGTTAGATTGACAATAAATGTACTAGGAGAACTAGCTCCAATTAGCACCTCTTGGGTTGGATATTTTTTTGGGTGGGTTATAGATGCAACTAGCGCAAACTAGCCCTCATGTTTAGATATACTTTAGGGCTATTTGAGCCCGAACTAGCTCAAACTAACTGTAACCCATGGATACAACAGTAGTTAATCAGCCGATAATTTGTAAGAAAGCACTAAACTCCTCCGGGCCCATAATGTAAGATGTTAATTCATCTAATATGTGAGTATATTGGATGTTACAAGATACTCCCTCCGTTCCTAAATATTTATCTTTTTAGCGATTTCAAATGGACTATCACATACGGATGTATATAGACATATTATAAAAGAGTGTTGTACAACATCATTGTGCAATTGTTGTTTAGCTTCTAATATTAACTTGGTGCTTTTAGGTACATATTTCATTGGTAAAGATCCGCGCTTCGGCCCTTTCTGCGTATGGGGCAATGAGATATCGATGAACCAGCATCAAGTGAGGAGCTGATAAAGATTGTTAGCAAAATGGATCAAAGATGGCAATTAAACTATTTGTTTACACTTTATCCAAGACAACAGCGAACTGCAGGATGGTAAGTAAGAACATTGCAGCCTTCTTTTTACCGCCCATAATGAGTTGTATTAGATGACAATGTCTGAATCTTTTTTCTTTGCAGCGGTTGCCAAAGCAGTTTACTCAAGATTACCTCTCAAACTACATGATTGGTGGGCATGCAAAGGTTAAAGTATTTCTACGTAACATGATGATTATCTAGATGTTTTCATGAAGACCGTGAAGGATGGGCGGTCAGCCATCACAAGGGGTTGGACTAGAGTCGTGCGTGCCTTCTGCATGGAGGAGGGCACAGTATGGGCATTACGCTTCACCCTGTTCAGCAACCAGAATATATTTCGCCTCTTTCTTTACCGTCTTCAATAGTACAAGTATACAACTGTTGTTCATCATTCTTTATTTGGTTCTTATGTAATTCTTGAACATATGTACCTATGAATCGGATAATGCATTGGTTGTTTGAATCTGATGGATATGAATAAAGCTGTAGCATAGATTCAAATTCGAATTCAAATCTGGTACAATTTGAAATAGCAACAATTAAATTACGGTGAAATTACGCTCTCCAGGTTGTTATGGCACACACAGTTGGTAAAGGACAAACTTTTGCGATATACACCATAATCCGAGACGGTTCACAGAGAGGAAACGTGTGCAAGCATGCACACGGTTGCCGTTTGCAAAGCGTGTGTGAGGTCAGACAATATCACAAACGGTGCGGGAAAACTAAATGTTTGTGTGAGTTGCCTTATCATACACTATTCGCAAACATGAACTGTTTCTGATGAAGTACACCACAGAATAGCGTGTGTGATAGTTGTCGTGTACGACGATGTTACGACGGTCCGACATTTCGTAATCCTGTCCGACACTTGAACGAGGATTAGCTAATCTTATTAATAGTGAACTGTTTGTGATGGGCCGCGCATCATACACGTTCTATAATAGTGAACCGTTTGCGATGGGCCGCGCATCATAAACGTAGCACCATAGAATACCGACTACGATGGCAATGCGAGCAGAAACGAGTAGGAGTACTGTAGGGTCCCTATCACCGACGGTCTCTGGGTTGTGTGGGAAGGACCCCCCTATCGCTGTCACTCACTAGGCGACGGTTCCAAATGTCCTCCTGTAAAGGGGTTAAAAACCGTTTGTATAGGACCGACGTGTACTAGTGATAGGTCATTCCGAATGGTGCAAGATGGCTCATCGGTGCGATCAACTTACATTGAAAGCTATATTCATTTTTTATTTTTCCATCAAAATTTCATTGGAACTCCAAGGCCCACCAAAACAATCACAATCAAAAGTTGTATGCGCGCATAACCCACTCGTAGACTTCGACAACATTTCGGAGGCAAGATCCGGCTTGTAAAATTGAGTTCCAAATGATTTTATTATTGAAGTATACTCTGCCATCCTTCCGTGAGCTCACCTAAGGACTGATATATGGAGAATAACATATAGAACAATGCACCATCCTTCCATTACAAACTAGAAAGGCCATTTCAGTCACGTCACAAGGACGAGGCTCTTCGTTGCATCAAAACCCAAGAATTGATGCTTTACCTGGCCTATCACCCATCTCGCTACCACCCTCACGTTTTGACCAGCGGATGCATTATTCTTGGATCATAAAGTAAATGGCAATTCATCCTCACTCCATTTATCCACTCCAAAAATTATAGGACATTCCGAATGGTCCAAGATAGCTCATCGGTGCGATCAACTCACCATGAAAGTTGAATTCATGGTCTGTCCCACGATGTTGTAGCCATAAAACAGCCACAATTTTTCCATAAAAATTTCATTAGAGCTCCATGACCCGCCAAAACTATCACAATCAAAAGTTGTATGCGCCCATATCCCACTCGCCGGCTATGACAACATTTCGGAGGCAAGATCTGGCATTTAAAATTGAGTTCCAAATAATTTTATTATTGAAGTATACTCTACCACCCTTCCGTGAGCTCACCTACAGACTGATATATGGATAATAACGTATAGAACAATGCACCATCCTTCCATTACAAACTAGAAAGGCCATTTCAGTCACGACACAAGGAGGAGGCTCTTCATTGCATCAAAACCAAAGAATTCATGCTATACATGGTCTATCACCCATCCCGCTACCACCCTCACATTTTGACCAACGGATGCATTATTCTTGGATCATAAAGTACACTCCAATTCATGCTCACTCCCTCTATGCACTCCAAAAATTATAGGTCATTCCAAATGGTGCACGATGACTCATCGATGCGATCAACTTACCATGAAAGTTGAATTCATGGTCTGTCCCACGATGTTGTAGCCATAAAACCACCACAATTTTTCCATAAAAAATTCGTTTGAGCTCCATGAACCGCCAAAACTATCACAAAAAGTTGTATGCGCCCATATCCCACTCGCCGGCTTCGACAACATTTCGGAGGCAAGATCCGGCTTGTAAAATTGAGTTCTGAATAATTTTATGTTTGAAGTATACTCTGCCACCCTCTACCACCCTTCCGTGAGCTCACCTACAGACTGATATATGGACAATACCATATAGAACAATGCACCATCCTTCCATTACAAACTAGAAAGACTACAGGTTCAGTCATGACACATGGAGGAGTCTCTTTGTTGCATCGAAACACAAGAATTCATGCTTTATATGGTCTATCACCCATCCCGCTATCACCCTAAAGTTTTCACCAGCGGATGCATTATTCTTGGATCATAAAGTACGTAATAATTCATCCTCACTCTGTTTTTGCACTCGAAACATTATAGGTCATTCTGAATGGTGCAAGATGGTTCATCGGTGCGATCAAGTTACCTTGAAAGTTGTATTCACGGTCTGTTCCGCGCTGTTGTATCCATAAAACGGCCACAATTTTGCCATAAAAACTCCATTGGAGCTCCATGACCCACCAATACGATCACAACCAGAGGTTGTATGCGCCCATAACCCACTCGCCGGCTTCAACAACATTTTGGAGGCTAGATTCGGCTTGTAAAATTGAGTTTCGAATGATTTTATGTTTGAAGTATAATATGCCACCCTAGACCACCCTTCTGTGAGCTCACCTACGGACTAATATATGGACAATAAAAAATAGAACAATGCACCATCCTTCCATTACAAACCAGAAAGACTACCGGTTCAGTCACGACACAAGGAGGAGGCTCTTCGTTGCATCGAAACCAAAGAATTGATGCTTTGCATGGTCTATCACCCATCCCGCTACCACCCTCATGCTTTCACCAGCGGATGCATTATTCTTGGATCATAAAGTACATTACAGTTCATCCTCACTCCATTTATGCACTCGAAAAATTATAGGTCATTCTGAATGGTGCAAGATGGCTGGTCGGTGCGATCAACTTACATTGAAAGTTATATTCATGGTTTGTCCCGCTATGTTGTCTCCATAGAACGGCCACAATTTTTCCATTAAAATTCCATTGGAGCTCCATGACCCGCCAAAACAATCACAACCAAAAGTTGTAAGCTCCCATAACCCACTCACCAGCTTCGACAACATTTCGGAGGCAAGAACCGGCTTGTAAAATTGAGTTCCAAATGATTTTATTATTGAAGTATACTATGACACCCTCTATCATCCTTCTATGAGCTACCCTACGGACTGACATATATACAATAACATATAGAACAATGCACCATCCTTCCATTACAAACCAGAAGGACTACTAGTTCAGTCATGACACAAGAAGGAGGGTCTTCATTGCATCGAAACCCAAGTATTGATGCTTTGCATGGTCTATCACCCATCCCGCTACCACCCTCATGTTTTCACCAGCGGATGGGATATTCTTTGATCAAAAATTACATAAAAGTTCATCCTCACAACATTTATGCACTCAAAAAACTATAGGTCATTCCGAATGGTGCAAGATGGCTCGTCGGTGCGATCAACTTACCTTGAAAGTCGTATTCACGGTTTGTCCCGCAATGTTGTCTCCATAAAACGACCACAATTTTCCATAAAAATTCCAATTGAGCTCCAAGACCCGCCAAAACGATCACAACCAAAAGTTGTATGCGCCCATAACCCACTCACCGGCTTCGACAACATTTCGGAGGCAAGATCTGGCTTGTAAAAGTGTGTTCCAAATGATTTTATTATCTAAGTAGGTGGGGTGTTGATGTTCATACCTAACTGTGTGCTCGTGGGTGTGCTCCCAGCCGCCTCCAGACGAAGCAGACTCCTTGGCCACAATAGGACCCACCCATTGCAATCACCAAGCCGCCGTGGGGTCTCGTCGTCATCACCCCTAGTACTAGAGGAGCCAAATTCTCGTGGCCCGGTTTGACACTGGCCACGGAAACCTTGAAGACGTCCAGGGGGATCGGCCGGCTGTGGAACAATGGTTCCTTCGGCTCCATTATCGTCGCATTCCCCACGTCCACCTTCAGGTCGCCGATGGTGTACAATATGGTGCACGGGGTTTCGTCGGCCTGCAAAGAAAAGTCTGTGACGTGAGACATCCGAAAGGCAACGGAAACAGGAGATTATACATTTATTAAAGAGGTCCGGTGTGACAGATACCGTGACGGCATCGAGCTCAGCCAAAGACGAAGCACCGCCAAGCACGTCGGGTGCCGGAGCCGGTGTGGGAGCCGGTGCGGGAGCAGGTGCAGGTGCAGGTGCTGCTGTAACGCTAGTCGAGCTGCTCCCGAAGAAGTCGGCAAGGGGAAAGTCTGCTGCATTTTTTTCTGGATTTTGCCTCCTCTAATTGAAAACGGCTCGAACCAAACACTACAAAAAAAAGACACATCACATTTTTGGCCGAACGAAATTTTTTTCTATCATACTTATGACACTTCTATGATGATATTGTGACAAAACGTGGTATCATCATAGATGTGGTGGGCTCCTACTTCTATGACAAAAAATCATAACAGAAAATGGGATTTTCATCCCGGGCGGGCCGGAGACGCAGCTGCATGACATTCTTTGGCCCGTCCATGACGAAACAAAACCATGGTAGAAGCGAGGGCGAGGAAAATATCGGGGTGTTCCCGGTTACGGTGGGTGGTTGGGGCCGAGCGATGCGCGTTTCTCTCGTACACGTACGCCCGTGTGTGCGAGGCGTTGGGCTCTAACTGAACCCGAGCGAGGCGTTGGGCTCTAACTGAACCCGAGCAATTGCACTAGCTACGTTACTGAACCCGATCCAGCAATTCCTTCGCTACTGTTGCTAACTGAAGCTGATCGATGCTGCCTCTGGATGAATAGTGAGCGTTGTTGGGGGTGTTTTGATGAACAGTTCCCGGTGGGGTGGATGAACACGACCCCGTGGTGTTGCCTCTGGATGAACAGGACCCTGATCGATCGAGCCGGTTGGGGCTGGATGAACAGGACCCCGTGGAGGGCTAGATGAATAGTAGATGGTGGATGGCTGGAGGGGTGGTTGAACAGGAGCCCGTGGAGAGGGCTGGTTGAACAGTAGCTGGTGGAGTAGCGCGCGGTGGAAGCTGGATTAACAGGAGCCCGTGGATGAACAATCGCAGGTGGAGGGTGGAGGAGGTCGACAGTGGATGAACAGTACCCCGTGGAGGCTGAAGGGGGTCGACGGTGGAGATGAACAGTATCCCGTGGAGTCCTGTTTTGCGGTACGCCACACCCCTCCCGATGAACAGGACCCGCGTTTCAATTGTAGCGCTCCAACATAAGTTCATTTCCTCCGTTTTGCGGTACGCCACACCCCTCCCGATCAACAGGACCCCGTTTCGACCGTAGGAGGTCCAACACAAGTCCGTTTCCTCCTTTTTGCGGTATGCCAGACCCCTCGCGATGAACAGGATCCTGTTTTGAACGTGGCCGGTCGAACACAAGGTCGTTTCCTCCGTTCTACGGTACGCCAGGCTTCGTTTCCATCGGCTGTTTCGTCCAAGCCGGTTGGCTCCCACGAATTCTGTTGCCTCCCGATGAACACGACGCATTCCGTTGGCTCCCCATGAACACGACGAGGATGCTGTTTCTCCGTTTCGACCCAGCCATGTACACGAGCCTTGGGCGTACGTATGCGCGAGTAAGCGTTCGCGACCCCGCCCATATGTACGAACGTGGCCGTATTTTCTTTCATGCACACTGGTCGCTGTACGTACGTGTACATGCTACGTGCGCGCCTCTACTACGACACATGCGCGCCTCTAAATCGACCAGTATGTATGTACACGTTCGCAACCAGAATGACAACGCTACATACGCTTTGACCAGGTGGGTCCCGACTGTCAGGCACTTCCTTGCGGGCGAAGATGTAGCTGGTGGGTCACAGCAGTCTGGGGGGGGGGGCGAATCATTTTTTTGCCCGGAAGCACTTCCTTGCGTGCGAAGATGTAGCTAGTGGGTCCCAACAGTCAGGGGGAAATATTTTTTCGCGAAATACGGTGGCCCATCCAGTGGGTCCCTGCTGTTAGGTGGAGGAATAATTATTTTGCACGTAATAAGGAGGCACTTCCTTGCGGCTGTTGTGGACCCAGCTCTCAGCCTCTTCATGTAGAGTACTCTTCCGATGGAAGTCAGTCGTTGACCACATTGACCACGCCGCGCCGAGAGCACCACGGCAGTGGACGATGGCGAGGCCTAGGAAGGGGACAATGCGGAGCCGTGGAAGATGCGGCAGTGGATACCCACGCAGAGAGGATTACGAGGGTTCACTGGTTCGGCTGCGGTGTGAGGCTGTCGTCCCCGCAGAATAACAGGGGGTGTGGGTGAGTGGAGGGATGGTCTGGCCAGCGGTGGGAGTAGTAGGGGGCGGTGAGGCCTCCGCGGCAGCACGGCCAGCCATGGGAGGCAGGAGCAGGCGGCACGACCGGCGCTGCTTTGGGCGGCTGGAGCAAAAAGACCAGAGGCTGAAGAAGCACGACGGCTGTTGGATGGACATCGTACGGCCACTGCAGCTAGAATCGTTTATATTGACTAAGTTGACAAAGCCCTTGGTACGCGTCAACTTAGTAGGCCCACATGTCAGCTTCCGAAATGGCGCCCCCGAGATGTCAGGGGGACGAATCATTTTTTGGGCGGGTGAAGCTAGAATTTCCGAGATTGAAGAAGAAGCACGGCATCCGTTGGATGGACATCCAACGGCCACTGCTGCTAGAACCGTGTGTTGACTATAAGTTGTCAAAGCCTTGCATACGCGTCAACTCTTTTTTTTTTACGGGACACGTCAACTTAGTAAGGCCACAAGTGTGTGGTAGAGAACTTATTGCCCATTTGAGATTTGTAAGAATGTGCAGCCAATTTTTGAATTCTAATGGAATTTACTACAACCCATTTACAATTTGTTGAAAGTACAGCCCATTTCAACCAAACGTTCAAAACAGAATTCAATAAAATTTCCTACATTTTGATGGGATCCGAAATATTTTTATCCCGAAATTTCTAGTTAGATTAAATACAATTTCAATATAAATTTATATTACGTAAAAATCCAACGAAACATTGCGCTCGCAACAGTTAATGAAATTCAAATTTTTAATATCCAAAAATAATATTTTATAAAGTAATTACGTGTTTGGTGCATTTTTTATAGTTCTTGCCAGTTTTTATAATTACATCCCATTTATTATTTCCTAAAGCCCATTTTTTGTTAAGCCTAATGCATCCCTCCTAGGAAAGAGTTGCTGCCAGTGAGCGGAGAATAACAACTTGACCTTGCCTGGGTATTCCTAAAAAAAGTATAGTTGGGCTAGCCATTTTCAGCTTGAAAAAAATTAATATCTGGGCTGGATATCTGGCCTGGGCTAGACAGGCCACAACCCGCCCAGTTAATACCCGTGGTGATGTTTTCGTTGTTGTTCAGAGGAGAAAAATTAATATTTGGGCTAAACATCGCTCAAGAAAAACTCTGCAGTGCTCACACCTCAAAAACACAAATACTGCTCGAGCTGCTTGGTCCCAGGTGTCGGCCGCTTCTTGTGCAATTCTCTCGTTTATTGACTACATAGGTTGACAATGGTGTGGGACCGTGATGTCAGGAAACCAGGAGGAAGCAAAATAAATTATAGTTTTACATACTAATAAGGAGGCACTTGCGTACATGCGGCTATGGCCCTGGTGGGTCCCCATTGTCATCCTTTCCAAGTAAAGTCATCTCCTCATCCTCATGTCCGTTGACCATGTTGACAACGCGAGACGGCGGCACCATGGCGAGCGCAACAACTTGAAGGACGACGGAGAGGGCCTTGCCGGCCCTACGGATGGTCTGATATAGCGCCCGCTGCTCATTCAGGAAGCCAGGATCATAAGGCCACATGTCCACGACGGCATTGTCGTTTGCTTGTTCACCGGTGCTCATTGAGGAGACAGAGGTTGCAGCACAGGTCCTCCTGTGCTGGTAGCTCTTCCGTCATTAGGGCGTCGAAGTGCGGCCGCACCTGCTCTATGGTGATCACGACATGAACCAACTTGGACAGTGGCGCCGACTCCTTGTCGGAAGCTACGTCCTTCGTCTGATTGTCGTCGCTCAGCTTGGCGAGCTAGCTGGCGAGCCAGCATGTCCGGCTGCTGGACCGACCCGCTGGCAAGCACGAGTATGACTGCCCTGGCCCACCCAGACCTCCTCCCTCGTCCGCGCGCGCTTTCCGCCCGAAACGGTCAGTGCCTCCCGCCCCGCTTCCCGGTGTAGGCGATTGCTCCGCCTTCAAACGACACAAGTTCCGTCCGTCTGTCCGTCCTTTTGTCACCCACATTAATGATATGTGGTTGCCGAGGCGGCTACTCCGGCGCCACATGTCCGTCCCTCCGCCGCCCACCATTGCTAGATAAACTGTTGTGTCCGTCATAGCCGCAGTCATCTGCATCCGTTCCCTTTCTCCTGTCCACACCAGTACTGCCCACCATGGCTTCCTCACGCTCCAACGTCTTCGGGACGGTGGACGACGGACCACAAGGAGATGGCAGCCTTTGCTGCCGACTGGTTGGCCGGCAGGCAGATGGAGGACGACAACGTCCCAATGGAGAACATGGTAGTCGATGATCCGGCGCCAACCCCCTCCGCCGCGCCATCCTCGCCGGTGCATTACACCATGACCATTGGCGAGGCCCGTGCCCAATATATGGACACGGTGAGGCAGAAGCGTGAGGAGCAGTTCCGGGAGGCGCAGGCCGACGCAGCCTACAACCACCATCTCCTCCAGGAGCACCTGCAGGCGGAGGAGCAGATCACTGCGGAGTGGGCGGAGCAGGAGGCGCTGCTCGACTCGCGCCGCTCCGCCCACGAGGGCCGCCTCGAGCGCTGGTGGTACCGCATGCGGGTGGCAGAGGCTGCGGCCGCCTACAAAGAGGGCGATGAAGCGGGCGAGGCACTGTTTGGCGAGACCGAGGACGAGGTAGAGGAAAATGCCGGCTCCGACAAGTCCCCGCTCCGCTAGCGTCGACGAGGACCTGCTCCGCCGAGGCCCCGCGGCGCCAACAATGAGGAAGAGGACACCGTCGGCTCCGCCGAGGCCCCACCCTGCCGGCAACGAGGGGGAGGATTTCCCCCGCTCCGCCGAGACGCCGCCCGCCGGCAACGAGACAGAGGACATCGCCGGCTCCGTCGAGGCCCCGCCCCGCTGCCAATGAGGCCGCACCACACAGAAAACGAGGAAGGGTAGAACATGGTAGGTCGCCGTCGCTCGGGTCCAAGTAAGGCCACCTCTGCTACCCTCTAGTTGAAGCCAAGCTAGGACCACTGACGGCCGGTTAGCTTCTTGGCGGCGACGTGGAGTCGGAGAGCTATGTTGGAGAAGGACGCTGCTTCTACTTAACTGCTGGTGCAGTTGGCTGACTGACACGTGGTCTCAATAGGCATCTGGGCCACATGTCGATTCACATCGCACCTGCAGTTAAGTCACTGAAGCTTCTGTTCGGCTCTGCCGGACACAGGTGGGTAGCTTCGGTTAATTAATTATACCTCCAGTGCACCCCTTTTTAGTTGAAGAATGTATGAAATGTAATGAAATATGGCATGTTTGTATGAAATCCGACCGTGTATGAATGAATTTATTTCGATTTGTTTGAATTCTTGTACACTGGCATTGGATGAACATGCAAAACAATATGTACTAGCATTATTCCCAGGGTGATCATCTCGTTTGCAGCAGTTTCACATGTACTCCCTCCGGTCCTTTGTAGTCTGGATACAAGTTTTGTCTATAGTCAAAGTATCTCTACTTTGACCAATCTTATAGAAAAAAGTATGCATTTTCACAATGTGCGAAGTAAAAAGGAACAGAAGGAGTACAAAGAGTTTGAGCAACTTTTTAGCGTTCCTGTACATTGCAATCAAACACACATGCCTGGCAATTCATAGAGAACATTCCAAACAATCGATGATTATGCTCCTGCGGTTACACAATTACTTCTGTTATAGATATGTGTCAAAGAAAACCTTGTGTGGTTTGTCCTGCTCCTGCGGTGTTGTCTTCCACCCCAGCTCAGCTGCTCGAACGACGGAAGGGTTCACCACAGCAGGGATCCGCTCTCCAGACTGTCTTTCGCCACCTCAGATCTTCTTCCCCGCTGTGGGCAGCCATGAAAACTTCATTACCATCATCAACTGAGCAGATGACCTTGAGGACTACACGGGTCCGCAAGAGAGGTCGCACTCTTCCGTGTCTGCTTACCTTATGCATTGCTTAATATGATGACATGCTACTTTATCGTCGTGTTCACCTATTAGACTCCGAGTCAAGTCCAGACTTATGCTGAAACTTGAGTTTTTAAATGGTTGTGTGGTACATATTGGGGCAGCAATCGACACTATCTGTCTACTATCTGGTTAATCTCGGGTATCTATTATGAGTTTCATGTTGGTTGCAAACAAACATTAAAGGAGCCATTATCTGTATTTTTTAACTAAAGCTATTATCTGCCTGCTATCATTGGTTTTGGGTCTATCCACAGTTTGCTACCATCACTCTGGATTTGTGCATGCACTCCTTACATAATCTCACTATGTTTTATTCCTATGGATGTCAGTTATTGTACATAATGGAACTGAACATGTAGAGCAAAAGAGACGAGCCTTGCGTGGCAATAAAATTTCATGCAGACGTTGCTCCACGGTGTGCGCAAAGGCAGCCCCCCTCCACCCATTTCAGATAGTAATCAAGAGGAAGATAACTGTTTTGAGGGGGATTCAGAAGCAGAAGACCGCTCCTATTACCCCATGAGGTCTTCGCTCTAACTTGGCATGCTGATGTTGGTAATATCATGCACATGGTGCCTTGCGTTGCTTACTGTATACATCAAAGATGTCATTTGCTTAGTTTAGACATGCTTTGTGTCAATGCCATCTGTTTAGTTTCTTTATCGTATATGTGAATCATGCAATGCCATCTTGTTTAGCCAGGCATCATATATGTGAATTTTGCAATGCCACCACAGTTAGTGATCATCTTATATGTGAATTATATCATGACATCATTTTTTATCAAATGTTAAATTTGTCAACAATTTTAGTACATTCGACTACTCTTCCTGTGCATCAGCCATTCGACACGGTCATGGAAAAATCCGGAGTGGAAACAAGGTCTTCAGAGCAGACAATGCTATATGACGAAGCACATGTCTTGCTGGTTACAGATAGCTCCTCAGAGGAGGATTCAGAGACAGATGACCAGTCCTATCCCCCCATCCCCCCGAGGTGCATGCTCTAACTTGGTAGGGTTATGTTGCTCATATCGTGTGTATGGTATCTTGCATTGCTATGTCATTTGCTTAGTTTAGACATGCTTTGTGTGAATGCCACCTGTTTAGTGTCTAATAACCATATATCTGAATTATGCAATGCCATCTTTTTGCAAGACATTATATATGTGAATTATGCAATGCTATCTTGTTGCAAGCCATTATATATGTGAATTATACAATGCCATGCTGTTTAGCCAAGCGTCATATATGTGAATTATATCATGTCGTCCTTTTTTTGTATTTCTCATTGCTTTTGTCGACAATGTTTGTATATTCAACTGCTCTTCCTGTGCATCAGCCATTTGAATTGGTGATGGAGAAATCTGGAGTGAAAACAAGGTCTTCAGAGCTGACAATGCTACCTGCTGAAGCAAATATCGTGCTGGTTACAGATAGCTCTTCAGAGCTGACAATGCTACCTGCTGAAGCAAATATCGTGCTGGTTACAGATAGCTCTTCAGAGGAGGATTCATAGGCAGATGACACAGTCCTATTATCCCCCTGAGGTGTATGCTCAAACTTGGTAGGTTATATTACTCATATCATGCATATGTTGTATTGCAACGCTTAGTTTTTACATCATATACACGATATTGAATGCCATCCCCTTAGTTGACACATCATATATGTGATTGCCCTCTGCTCACTTCCTTAGTATATAAATCATATATTTGAATTATATCATGCCATGATGTTTACATAGACATCATGTATCTGAATTATATCATCTCATCCTGTTTACATAGTCATCATATTTTGAATTATGTCATTATATCCGTGAATTATATCATGCCATCATGTTTCCATCAACGACATGTTTGTGATTTATGGCATGCCAACCACTTTAATAGACACATCGTATAGTTATATCATGTCATCCTGTTTACATAGTCATCATATTTTGAAGTATGTCATTCTATCCTGTTTAGTTAGCCATCATACATGTGAAATTGTGTCATGCTATCCTGTTTAATTAGCCATCATATGTGTGAAATTATGTCCTGCTATTCTGTTTGGTTAGACAACATAAATGTGAATTATTTCATGCCCTGTTTTCTTCCCTACAATCCATTGCACCTGTCTATCTTACAATGTCTGTACATTCAATTACTTTCTTGTTTATCAGCCATTTCAATTGGAGGGGGTGATGGCAGTATCTGTGGGAGTAAAAACACGGCCTTTAGAAAAGATCGTGCTACCTGTCGATGGAGATAGAACCACGGTTGTACTTTCCCAAGAACCAACCCCACCACACATAATCCAGACTCACGCAGATTGTACCCCTACCCAGTTGGACAGAGAACCAGCTACACCCCTTCTAACCCCAACCCCAGTAGATAGTAACCCAGTTCCCGTTGACACATCACCGTCTCCACCACAGAGCACCCAAACACGAGCAGTTAGTAAGGCAACTGCAGTGCCCAAAGCACGGGGACCACCACTCCGAACCCCAAGTCAACGCTTAAAGCAGAAGAAGAATTTTTCTTAGGTCAGGTTCCGTAGCTATGGTTCATACTACTTTGCTCTTGCATCACTGTATATACTCATACCAACTAATTTCAAATTTGAAGGATGCAATTGAAACTCCAATGGAGCAACAGGTATGTTTAAACCTGGTTCTTTAACGTGTTTTCTATTGTAACTTGCTCTATGTTGATTTTAGTTTCAATTGAATAAACAGTTATGCTCTCATGCCATGCACATTACAAGTGTTGTTATTGTTGTGTAGTTTCCCACACTTATATTCTGTCTATGCTGCTTTGTCTTAAATAGATATGATTCGAACTGTATCTATCTTGATTTGGCAACATAAACTAGAATGATATAGACCATACAGTGACCATACTACAAAGATATATGTTTGTTTCATGCTATTATCCTGTCCATCTTACTACTGAACTGGTTTACCAAAATGAGTTTCATATACTACATTGTAAACCTATGATGTATTTGTTTGTTTCTCTTTTAGAATGCGGATAAAATATTGGGGAAGAGTACCCCGTTATGCAATGGTAAAGGAAGTAATGCAGATAAGGTTCAAGATAGTGAGACATCGCTGTTGGTCTCCAAGAAAGCTGATAAAAACTATATTGAAGACACTGAGACACCCCCAAAGTCCTGTCTTGATGTAGTGTTCGAGATTCTTGGCTACTACTTTGCCGCAGACTCTTGAACTTCGTTGCACGAATCAGTTCGGCTTCATGAGTCTCAACTTCAAGTTGAAAGACATCGATCAGATGTTATGCGACAGGAAGCCGAAGGGCTGAGGAAGTCCCTGCATAATTCAGATGCATACTTTCTGGTGCAACAGCAAGTGCTGGAGGATTTAAGTGCCAAACAAGAGAAAGTTAATAAGCTTGCTAAGCATCTTGCCAGCATTATGGGTACCCAGGATATTGTTTGTTGAGCTCTTCTGAAGTGGTTTCAGTTCTGGACTTGTTTTGCTGCGGTGTTTATATGCTGCTTTGTTCCCTATATTTGCACTGGTGGCGAACTTTGATGCCTAGTGGATGTAATATGTGTAATAGCCATTATAGCCTAGCGTAAGTTGCTTGCTAATTTATTTCCTTATTGTTTTTTATTTGTTTTCTTGTAGTTAGTGCAGTTCTTTTTCCGCGGTTTGCTAGTGGCCCCAATAACCTATTTTTTAAAACTATGCCACAATAACCATGGGCTACATATTTACTGTAGTTAACATGGGCCTCCTACGGGCCGTAGAAACAATGGGCCTTCACGGGGCGTAGAAACAATGGGACTTATATGGGCCGTAGACACAATGGGCCTTCTACGGGCCATATCATCAATGGGCCTTCTACGGGCCGTATGATCGGTTGGCCAAACATGGGCCAATAACAGACCACATTATGGTCGTAAATGGGCTAGAGTTGAAATCGTCCGATCATGGGCCGACCATAACGGGCCATCATTAATCGGTCGTATTTGATGACGCTATGAAAATGGCCCAACGTATTAACGGGCCGACTGTAACCACGGGCTGAATTTGGCCCACAATTAGAAAATGACAGTAACGGGCCGTAAGTAAAGGAATGCTGGAAATGAGCCCAAGAATAAATGGTCCCTGAGAAGGCTAAAAGATAACATGGGCTGGAAACGGCCCAACGGAATAATGGGCTGTTAATGGGTATAAAGTGATACACTCTTCATTGCGGGCCAGTTTCACCACGTGCCGTTAATGGGTATAAAGTGATACACTGTTCATTACGGGCCAGTTTTACCACAAGCCATTAATGGGCCAAGAGTTACAAAGGGCCTCATATGGACCGAAAGACGTCATGGGCTATACATGGGCCGGAAGTTAAAACGGCCTGTAATTATATTGGATGGCCCATATGTCACATCCCTAGAGCTTGCTTGTAACTAGTGGCATTGCATCCATGCATCATGTTTAATTTTCATGAAATTTGAAATGGGGATGACCAAGCCCTAGCACCAAAGGAATTCAAATAGGCTCAACCAAAAATATATTTCTCAGTGATTTCAAATGGCTTTAGAAAATGTTCATCATTTCTGGAAAAATGCTTTAAACCAGAACCAGAGGTGCTGCACATTTTTCATGTCATATTTGGTCACTGGATTAATTCATAAGGTATTTCCATTTGGGCATTTAAATGCTAATAAATAATTTAAATGCTCAAATAATCATAAACTAAAATGTTTGCTGTTTGTTATATTCCAAGCAAGTGGCATTGATTAGTTTCATGATTTTTGGGATTGATTTAGTATTTTTAATAAAGCCATAAAGCTGCAGAAAAATAGAAAACTAAAAAATAAAAAAGAGAGAGAGGAACGCACCGGCCACTTACCCGGCGCCCCAACCGGCCCACCTCAGTAGCCCCTACTGGGCAAAGCCAGCCCACCCCACCTACCCGCTCATCGTCCTTCCTTCGCCAAGAGGGCGAGGCGAGGCGCATACCGAGAGCCGCCACCTCCTGCTGCCTGCCGTCATTGGGGCACCCGAGGGTGCCACACACACCCCCCCGACCCCTGCACCTCTACTCTCTCCCGCTGGACCCCATTCTCTCCTCTGCTCCCTCTCTCTCGCCCGGACCGAGCGCCACCGTCGCTGCCCTCGCCGTTCACCGCGGCCACAGCCACCTCCCCGCCTCGCCGACGCCCCAGGAAGCTCCGCCTCGCCCCCCTCTTCTTCCTCACCCAGACAAAAGGCGCCGGACGCCCCTGGTTGCCGCTAGCTCCGCCGCTCCCCTCCTCGGCCACCGAGGATCGCCGCCGTCAATTCGCCACCGTCGTCGCTTCCCCGAGCTCGCAGACCACCTCTACGCGACCCATGTGAGCCTCCGGTCGATTACCCTCTCTTCCCCGCGTCATTCTCGCCTCGTAGCCGCCACCGCCATTGAAGCTGAAGCTCATCTCCGCCCGCGCTCGTCGCCGGCGCTGCTCCGGTGACCATTTGGTCCCGGGCTAGTGCCCATCGCACTCACCGCATCACGTAGGCCACCACTAGCGCCTCACCCACTTGCTCGCACACTGCAACGCTGCCCGCACCCACACCCGAACTCCGGCGGCTGCCTAGGTCGTCGCCGGCACCATTTCCGGCCGCCCCGAGCTCAACCGACTCCACCAAGAGCTTCGGCTCGTTCCCAGCTCCACCTAGATGCCTTCTGCGGCCCATTTGGTTGCCGGAACGGCCAAAATCACTTCCGCGCCCGGCGTCGCTCGCTGGCGGCTCGCCGACAGCCGACTTTGACCTTGACCATGGGTGGGCCTGGTTGACTCTGTTGAGTCAATGACAGTGGGGCCCAGCCTGTTAGCTAATCAGATTAGGTTAATCGATATTTAGTTAAAACTAATTATGCCGACATCGCGGGACCCACTGTCGGGTTTGACCGAACCGTGTCCCGTTGACCGCTGATGTCACATCGACGTCGGTCGACGTGATAATTGATTTTCTGGATTTATTATAATTCAGGAAATTTTAGAAATACCCCAAACTTCTAAAATTCATAGAAATTCAACCGTAGCTCAGAATGAAATAATTTATATATGAAAAATGATCAGGAAAATATGAAGAATCTGTTTATGCGATGATCATGCATGTTTCAACAAGTTAACCTCACTTAATAGGATGAATCGTGTTTAGGGTAATTTATGAAATAATATTTGGAGTTGGACTTTGTTCTTGTTTGAGTTCCACTTCAATTAACTTGGCTAGATATTGCATTAGGTGAATTCAGTACCTTAACATGACATGTCATTCATGTGAATGTGCATTGCATTGATTGTGTTCTCTCTTGTTTGCGGTAATTGTCCCTCTCGATGAGACGGCGCAAGCGATGAATTCAATGACACCGATGAAGAACTATATTATCTTGAAGTGACGGGCAAGCAAAACCCCTTGTTCATTACGATATAATCCCACTCTACGCTCCTGCTCTATTTTACTGCATTAGGACAACAACGACTCATGTGTTACTTGCTGCGGTAGCTGAACCCCTTTATCCTCTGCATGACCTGTCATTCCACAGTAATTAGATGAAACCCACTAGCATGAGTAGGAGTTGTTTGAGCCCTGGTGTGCCTACTCATTCATGCTTGTTTGTCATGCCTGCTATTGCTTAGAGTTGTGTCAGGTCTGATTCATCGGGGATGAATCGAAGGTGTATGAACATGTCCTACTGTTGAGAGCTAAGTGTGTGAACACGATTTGGTAAAGGTAGCGGTGAGAGGCCATGTAGGAGTACATGGTGGGTTGTCTCATTGCAGCCGCCTCAGGAACTGAGTTCTGTGTTTGTGATCCATGAACAGTTACTACCACGCATTGGAATGCTTAAGTGCCCCTCTCGACTTATTAATCAACTTGATCTCTGTCCAGGAGTTGCAACTAGTTTACGGTGTTTGTAGGTAGTGCTAGTAGTCTACCAAGTGGCACCCGGTACAGGTGAGCTTGGGACAGACTAGGCACCATGGCACGGTGTACCAAGCGTAGATCCACCCGTCGAGGTGGGCTTGGGAACCCTGCGCACATCGTTTGGGGCCGTGAGCGACACCCCGACCGGATCTCCTTGCGGATGGAACCCGAATAGGCGATAAACCTGGACTAGAGACTTGTGTGGTTGGTCAGGTCGTGGCCGACTCCCTCGCCCGGCTTCCGCTTGAAGGTTGCCGAGGTACATGGCGATGTCTGAGGCGATAAGTGGCGAGCGTGTGTGAAGAAGTACACCCCTGCAGGGTTAATATGATCTATTCGAATAGCCGTGTCCGCTGAAAAGGACTTGGGTTGCCTATATCAGTTCATAGACAAGTGAAAGTGGATACTCTAAAATGCGCAAGATAAGCGTGAGTGCTACGGATGGCGTTCTCGTAGGGAGACGGGAGCGGATCCATAGCGGTGTATTGATATGGTGAATTTGTGGACTCGTGTGCGCCACCTCAAAAGAGTTACTTGCAGTCGTAGTTCAGGATAGCCACCGAGTCAAAGCTGGCTTGCTGCAGTCAAACTCCACCACCCCTTTGTTGATAATGATGCATATGTAGTTAGTTACGATGTAAGTCTTGCTTGAGTACAATTGTACTCACGTTTGCCTATTCTATGTTTTTGCAGAGAGGCGTCGGTCTCGCTTAGTAGTTCCACGTGGACTTCGACGTTTAGCTTGTTACCTCAGCTACGATCTTGTGCCCTCGGCGGATCTCGGTAGATAGTCGGGCTTCTCGGCCTTTTTCATTTATAGTTATGCGTACTTTCAGACATGTTTAGCTTCCGCTTGTGCTTTGACTTGTATGTTTCCGAGTGTTGGGTCATGAGACCCATGTTTGTAATATCTCGCTCCTCGGAGCCTAATGAATAAATATTTGAGTCGTAGAGTTATGTTGTGATGCCATGTTGTATCTACACATATTGAGCATATTGTGTGTATGTTTGAAATGCTTGGTATGTGTGGGATCCGACAAACTAGTTGTTTATCCTGGCAGCCTCTCATATGGGGAAATGTAGTCTCGTGCTTACGAGCAATAGTAGTCCGCTACAGCCGGTTCACGAAGTCCTGCTAGCCCAAAGACTACTGCGTGGACACTTGATGGCGGCATGTGTTTCACCGTTCTTATGCCTGTTCTTCGGGAAATGTCATGCGGTGATATTCGAGTCCTGCCTAGCTCGCTACAGCCCGGGATACCGGAGTCCTGTTAGCCCGTGCTACAGCCCGAATTCATACGTTGATGACCGACATGCTCGATGTGATTCATGTATGCCTGTCCCCATGGGTTAGTGCCGCTTTGGGTTCACGACTAGCCATGTCGGCCCGGGTTCTCTGTCATATGGATGCTAGCGACACTATCATATCGTGAGCCAAAAGGCTAAGCGGTCCCGGGCCATGGTAAGGCGACACCCGTGGAATACCGTGCGTGAGGCCGCAAAGTGATATGAGGTGTTACCGGCTAGGTCGATGTGACTTAGAATCGGGGTCTGACAGCGTTGGTATCGAGCTTCGACTGTCAGGATTACCAAGCCAAACTGGTGAAGTTGTGTCTAGAAATGCTTTAGTTATGTAAGGGAATTGATTCTGGGAGGGAACGTAAGGCTCTTTTTACTCCTTATACCTCATGGCCTTCCGATCTGAGTCATCCTCTTCTCTTCTACGGGGTTTAAGAACTAGGCTTCTCATCTATCTATCAGGATGACGTGTTACTAATCCATAGACCTTTAAGATTGTTGGCTTTAAGCCCAGTTCAGTTCCTACTATTTCTGTATGATAACTGTTGATCTCGGAACCTTGATATTGTGATGTTGAGTGGTTATGCCACCATTTTTTCAGGATGTCTCAAATCATTTTGAGCATTTACAGCCGTTATGCTGTCCGAGTCATCCCAGATCTCTAAATAGTCTGATGCATTTGCAAGTCCTTTCCTTCCGTTCCCGATGTCCTTTTGGTCAGAATAAGCACACTAACCGGTGCGTTGAGGTAATTTATTGCCTTGACATATATGTTTGAACTATTATTGTGACCCTAGGTGTTTTAGGAAGTCACCTAGCAATTTAGCAATGCTTTTGTATCCCCAGTGTGATGATTCTGGCCATTATTCTTGGAAGCATCCCGTGATGTTATTAGTTAGTAGGCATTCTATTCCTGGGTTCTTGAACCCAAGATTTACCCTACTTACGTCATGTTGATAGTAATTACTAGCTCCTTTAGGATATTAGTAACTTTGTGATAGTCCTCGAGGTCCGTGGTATATCCTTCTTCCAAATACCATGAACCACTTATGGCGAAGTTTGTTGGATCAAAAGACCACAATGAAGTGGCCTCGATGAGTTCTCCATCCTATTTGTGACTACGCCAGTTCAACCTTTACGCATGGGTTATCAGGAAGAAATGATGACCTTTGCTCGACATACTAATCTATGCATCCACAACTCAGAAAATTATATGTTCCTTTGAGTTGCTCTCTTTAGTTGTATTCTGACTCTCCTTTATCGATTGATAATCAAGAGTATGCGTGCATTCGTTCATCAATGTCTATTTTTCTTGTGGTCCGTCAAGCCATTCTATTCCGGAATGACTAGGAGAAACAAACTCCAGTACCTCATCCATATCTGGGATTGGGTCAAAGTAGTTGTATTCCGCAAATCAAAATGCCAACCCAGCTTTTGAGTCTGTTCCACCTGGAGTGTTACCATCTTATGTCAAGAATGTCATGTGAATTGCACAACCTCTTAGGAATTCTTGATGCAGTAATACTTCTCTCCATCATCGTTCATTCCTCGGTTCCGTTTTGTCGCAACCGGAATGCCTACTAGTGAATTGTGGTGTGTGGAATCGATACTCCTAGCAACCTCGTTGCTTGGTAGTAAATGGACAATATTCTCATTCTTAGCGTGTTGGTTATTGAATCAACATCCTAAGATTAACCGTGCTACCTAGTCCTTAGTTCTGGTGCACTCCTCGATCTATGAGTTAGGATTGTGTCAATCCCTCACTCCTTTGATCATATCATCTTGCCGTGAAAAGCAAGATTGTTCTCGAGCTTAGTAACATACGGTGGTTCGTGACTTTTCAAATATCTTCTTGGAAGTGTTCTTTGGGTTGTTTCACGACTGTTATGTTGAGTTCGTGATCAAGTTGGTTTCTTGTGAACCACCCTTTCTCCAAGAATCTGTGTTGGTTATCCACGAGCTAGTTGGTTAAGCTAGACAACAACTTGGAGAGTTGGAAGATAAAAGCTTGCCTAACTTAGATTCGTTCCAAAGGGATATTCTTGTGTAGTGTGTGTTGAAGAAAGATGATATCTTCATCGAATGGTTCCTGTGATCATTTGTTGAATCTATTGTCTTGTCCAAACTTTGACTCGAGTATGGGCTATCGTCAAATCAAATCGGTACCAACGATGCTCGTAATGTTGTCTTACTCGTGGTTGATCCCTCGAGCATACACCATTACATCTTTTGGTCGACCAATGCTATCACCATGCTCACATGATGGTGGAAGTCGATGATATGGAAATTCCGATGAGTTCTTTGTTGAGCCCATCAGTAGCATTTTGTCTCCCCCATGATTCATGTTGAACATCAACCTAGTGTTGGAAACTTTGTAAGCAATGCCTTCGTGTTTCGTTCATGAAGCTTATGCTTGGATGGAAGAAGTGACTTCCTCTAATTCACGTGCATTAGGTGCAAGTAGCCGCTGTGAATTTGAGAAAGGTTTGTTTTGCTTCCTTTGGAATCATCCCAATTCAGTCATGCACGTGCGAAGTGCTCTATGGTTTGATAGGTTGGCCGCCTCCACTCCATATGTGTTCCTAGCACACCAAGCCACTGATTGATTTGTTCAAGGAGAAGGAGTTCCTTCATAAGAGCTAATCCGGACTTATGAAAAGACTTCGATATCCTCGATGATGGTTCCCCACCTGAACTCGGTGGTGTTTTATTGTAAGACTACTATGTGGTCATGCTTGTCTTGGACAGCGTGTTCATGGGTTTGTAGCAGAACCAGCTCATGTTTTGGAGCTTACTATCGTAGTCCATCTCCCGAGAATCTCGCAACATCATCTCGTCGATTTGTGTTGCAACCTCTCCTTTTCAGACATGCTGAGTCTGAAGTATCCTATCACCAATCGGATCTGAATCTCAGGCAGATATGATGGTTGGAACCTTCCCAACAGTTGCATTTCGTTTAGCTTGCACCCCATTGTGCCAATTTCCATAGGCTGCCCCTCTCAGTAATTGATGTCTAGCATCATCCTCAAAAGTGGACTTACCATGGGTCCCATCCATTTCCTATGATAAAAAAATCATCCATTGCGTGTTTTCAACAAGGTAGTCCACATCATCCATTCTAGTCCGAGTATGTCATTCTTTCGAACTCCTTCAAATGATCGATTGTGATTGCCTTAGGCTGGTATAAAGAGTTCCAATGATCTATGGATCAAAAGTAATTCTTTTTGCCACTTAAGGGAATAGTTCTTTGCGTCACTTTTTCCAAGGTGCCCCGTTACGGGATCATGGTAAATATTTCCTCGCCACCTTGACACCATCCACCATTCCACCATCTTTCTAAGCGTGGAATTGTTGCCCACCAAATCAAACCCCGTCGTTGTTCCTCCATCCCTCTCGACGTGTTTTGTGTCTCAACTCGAGATGTTTCAACATCTCATTCCATGAGTTGATCTTGAGCGCTCAATCTCCGAGGAGATCGTTTACTATAGAGTATTCTTTTTGTCGCCATCGTGTTGGATGAAGATCTCGAAAGCAAGACGTCGAGATCAAGATGATGGAATAAACCAACATCTTCGAGAAAGGCAAATGGAGCATGAAGATTGTGATAGTTTTGTGACTCCCCTTTTTCTCTTACCTCACGTCTTGAATCTCGGGGCGAGATTCTTGTTTAGTGGGGGTGAGTTGTCACAGCCCTAGAGCTTGCTTGTAACTAGTGGCATTGCATCCATGCATCATGTTTAATTTTCATGAAATTTGAAATGGGGATGACCAAGCCCTAGCACCAAAGGAATTCAAATAGGCTCAACCAAAAAAATATTTCTCAGTGATTTCAATTGGCTTTAGAAAATGTTCATCATTTCAGGAAAAATGATTTAAACCAGAACCAGAGGTGCTGCACATTTTTCATGTCATATTTGGTCACTGGATTAATTCATAAAGTATTTGCATTTGGGCATTTAAATGCTAATAAATAATTTAAATGCTCAAATAATCATAAACTAAAATGCTTGTTGTTTGTTATATTCCAAGCAGTGGCATTGATTAGTTTCATGATTTTTGGGATTGATTTAGTATTTTTAATAAAGCTACAAAGCTGCAGAAAAATAGAAAAACTAAAACAAATAAAAAAGAGAGAGAGAGGAACGTACCCGGCCACTTACCTGGCGCCCCAACCGGCCCACCTCTGTAGCAGCCCGGCTGGGCAAAGCCAGCCCAGCCCACCTACCCGCCGCTCATCGTCTTCCTCTGCCAGTAGGCAGAGGCGAGGCGTGGCGCGCGCCCGAGAGCCGGCCACCTCCTGCCTGCCTGCTCGCCGCTGGGGGCACCCGAGGGTGCCACGCACAACCCCCCCGACCCCTGCACCTCTCCTCTCTCCCCCTGGACCCCATTCTCTCCTCTGCTCCCTCTCTCGCCGGACCCGGCGCCACCGTCGCTGCCCTCGCCCGTTCACCGCCACTGACCACCTCCCCGCCTCGCCGACGCCCCAGGAAGCTCCGCCTCGCCCCCCTCTTCTTCCTCACCCAGACAAAAGGCGCTGGATGCCCCTGGTTGCCGCTAGCTCCGCCGCTCCCCTCCTCGGCCACCGAGGATCGCCGTTGTCAATTCGCCACCGTCGTCGCTTCCCCGAGCTCGCAGACCACCTCTACGCGACTCATGTGAGCCTTCGGTCGATTCCCCTCTCTTCCCCGCGTCATTCTCGCCTCGTAGCCGCCGCCGCCATTGAAGCCGAAGCTCACCTCCGCGCGCTCGTCGCCCGGCGCTGCTCAGTGACCATTTGGTCCCGCTGGCGCCCATCGCCTCACCGCATCACGTAGGCCACCACTAGCGCCTCAGCCCGCTTGCTTGCACACATAACGCTGCCCGCACCCACGCCCGAACTCCGGCGGCCGCCTAGGTCGTCGCCGGCACCATTTCCGGCCGCCCCGAGCTCAACCGACTCCACCAAGAGCTTCGGCTCGTTCCCAGCTCCACCTAGATGCCTTCCGCGGCCCATTTGGTTGCAGGAACGGCCAAAATCACTTCCGCCGCCGCGTCGCTTCGCCAATGGCTAAACGCCGGCAGCCGACTTTGACGTTGACCACGGGTGGGCCCTGGTTGACTCTGTTGAGTCAATGACAGGTGGGGCCCAACCCTGTTAGCTAATCAGGATTAGGTTAAACGATATTTAGTTAAAACTAATTATGCTGGCACGCGGGACCCACTGTCAGGTTTGACCCGGACCGTGTCCCGTTGACCCGCTGGTTTCACACTAACGTCAGGCTGACGCAGTAATTGATTTTCTGGATTTATTATAATTCAGGAAATTTCAGAAATACCCCAAACTTCTAAAATTCATAGAAATTCAACCGTAGCTCAGAATGAAATAATTTATATATGAAAAATGATCAGGAAAATATGAAGAATCTGTTTATGCGATGATCATGCATGTTTCAACAAGTTAACCTCACTTAATAGGATGAATCGTGTTTAGGGTAATTTATGAAATAATATTTGGAGTTGGACTTTGTTCTTGTTTGAGTTCCACTTCAATTAACTTGGCTAGATATTGCATTAGGTGAATTCAGTACCTTAACATGACATGTCATTCATGTGAATGTGCATTGCATTGATTGTGTTCTCTCTTGTTTGCGGTAATTGTCCCCTCTCAAGAGCTGACGTCGGCGATGAATTCAATGACACCGATGAAGAACTATATTATCTTGAAGTGACGGGCAAGCAAAACCCCCTTGTTCATTACGATATAATCCCACTCTCTCGCTCCTGCTCTATTTTACTGCATTAGGACAACAACGACTCATGTGTTACTTGCTGCGGTAGCTGAACCCCTTTATCCTCTGCATGACCTGTCATTCCACAGTAATTAGATGAAACCCACTAGCATGAGTAGGAGTTGTTTGAGCCCTGGTGTGCCTACTCATTCATGCTTGTTTGTCATGCCTGCTATTGCTTAGTGTTGTGTCAGGTCTGATTCATCGGAATGAATCGGAGGTGTATGAACATGTCCTACTGTTGAGAGCTAAGTGTGTGAACACGATTTGGTAAAGGTAGCGGTGAGAGGCCATGTAGGAGTACATTGTGGGTTGTCTCATTGCTGCAGTCCTCGGGAACTGAGTTATGTGTTTGTGATCCATGAACATTTACTACCACGAATTTGAATGCTTAAGTGCCCCTCTCTACTTATTAATCAACTTGATCTCTGTCCAGGAGTTGCAACTAGTTTACGGTGTTTGTAGGTAGTGCTAGTAGTCTACCAAGTGGCACACAATGCAGTGGGCTTGGGACAGACTAGGCACCGTGGCATGGTGTACCAAGCGTGATCCACCCGTCGAGGTGGGCTTGGGAACCCTCAAGACATCGTTTGGGGCCGTGGCGACACCGGCCGGATCTCCTTGCGGATGGAACCCGAATAGGTGATAAACCTGGACTAGAGACTTGTGTGGTTGGTCAGGTCGTGGCCGACTCCTCGCCCGGCTTCCGCTTGAAGGTTGCCGAGGTACATGGCGATGTCTGAGGCGATAAGTGGCGAGAATGTGTGAAGAAGTACACCCTGCAGGGTTAATATGATCTATTGAATAGTCGTGTCCGTGGAAAAGGACTTACGGGTTGCCTATATCAGTTCATAGACAAGTGAAAGTGGATACTCTAAAATGCGCCAAGATAAGCGTGAGTGCTACGGATGGCGTTCTCGTGAGGGAGACGGGAGCGGATCCATAGAGGTGTATTGATATGGTGAATATGTGGACTCGTGTGCGCCACCTCAAAAGAGTTACTTGCAGTCGTAGTTCAGGATAGCCACCGAGTCAAAGCTGGCTTGCTGCAGTCAAACTCCACCACCCCTTTGTTGATAATGATGCATATGTAGTTAGTTCTTATGTATGTCTTGCTGAGTACAATTGTACTCACGTTTGCCTATTCTATGTTTTTGCAGAGAGACGTCAGTCTCGCTAGTAGTTCCATGTGGACTTCGACGTTTAGCTTGTTACCTCAGCTACGATCTTGTGCCCTCGGCAGGATCTGGTAGATAGTCAGGCTTCTCAGCCTTTTTCATTTATAGTTATGCGTACTCGGACATGTTTAGCTTCCGCTTGTGCTTTGACTTGTATGCTCACGAGTGTTGGGTCATGAGACCCATGTTTGTAATATCTCGCTCCTCGGGCCTAATGAATAAATATTTGAGTCGTAGAGTTATGTTGTGATGCCATGTTGTATCTACACATATTGAGCATATTGTGTGTATGTTTGAAATGCTTGGTATGTGTGGGATCCGACAAACTAGTTGTTTATCCTTGGCAGCCTCTCATATGGGGAAATGTAGTCTCGTGCTTACGGCGATAGTAGTCCGCTATAGCCGGTTCACCGGAGTCCTGCTTAGCCCGGCACTACTGCTTGGACACTTGACTGGCGGCATGTGTTTCACTTCGTTCCTATATGTCTGTCCCTTCGGGAAATGTCATGCGGTGATATTCGAGTCTGCCTAGCCTGCTACAGCCGGGATACCGGAGTCCTGTTAGCCCGATGCTACACCCAATTCATACGTTGATGACCGACATGCTCGATGTGATTCATGTATGCCTGTCCCAATGGGTTAGCGCCGATTTGGGTTCACGACTAGCCATGTCGGCCCGGGTTCTCTGTCATATGGATGCTAGCGACACTATCATATACGTGAGCCAAAAGGCGCAAACGGTCCCGGGCCATGGTAAGGCGACACCCGTGGGAATACCGTGCGTGAGGCCGCAAAGTGATATGAGGTGTTACCGGCTAGGTCGATGTGACTTAGAATCGGGGTCCTGACACCATATGACGCTACTGGGCCTAATTCGGATAAGCCGTAAATGGGCCCTGGGTTAGCGGGCTATAAATGGGCTATATGTGAACAGGCCGTTAACAAGCTTGCCGTGGGCTGGCCCGCCACCTTTTGACCAAGTCAAATGGGCCAGCCTTTTCACAGGAATGGGCCTCTATTGGGCCGTGCCACGTGTCGACGTATCATAGGCGCTTTGGGTCCAATGAGTGGATGACATTTGTCCCAACGGTGAGCCGACACGTGTTTCCTCTAGCCAATGATGATTTTACATGTGGAAAATCCCCATTGGTTGGGGCTGTTATCGGGTTATCGGATCCAAAATAAGACCCGATAGCTTAACGGCGTTCCATTATGGTGGATGCCACATGTCGGTCACCCGTGATGAAAGCACTTCTGTGACGCGTGATTTATTGTCATGGAAGTGGACACTTCCGTGATGATAATTTTTGTTATGTCATGGAAACTTCTACGACAGCACAGGTATGACTATCTTGATTCTGTCATAAAATCGTCATGGATGTACATGCATGACAGGAAACGTGACCTACTGTGACAAACACGTATCATCACGGAAGTGTATTTTTTTGTAGTGAAGACAGTAGACATATCTGCAACCACCTATTTTGTGGCAGCTACCTTTGTTGCGATCGTCTCAGATGATTTCTTCTCAACCGCAATCTCAATCTTCTTGTCGATGTTTTCTTCAGTTAACCTCCATCTTTTCTTTCTCTCCTCCGTGGTCTCACGGTAGTACTTCTTCCATGTGGCGCCGTCTCCGACAACGTGCAAGCATCCATACGACGGTCGAATCTCCACCGGGATTCCTTTCAATATGTTCAACGCCCGGTTGAATGGAGTGTCCCACTTGGGCCTCGCCAACGCCTCAAACGGTGAGTCACTTTCGGCCGCAATCTTGTGCGGCTCTCTCTGCAAAAGGAACAAGGATCATTTGCAAATATGACTAACGTGCAGTCGAATTCATCAGAAGCTAAAATTACCAGCAGTCTCATGAACTCCATCATAACCGGGTCCGTCTCTAAAACCTTCTTGACTGAGTCCCAATGGTGTCGTGCCCTGAGGACGTCACACTCCTGCGGGATGGTGAAGTCCGCCAAGGGGTCTGGGATGCCCAGACTCTCGCATTATGTGTCCTCCTTGGCCCATATGGACCTCTTCCCGCCGTAACCTCGGCTTCCGAGGTGGTGGCACCCCATGTTCCTCTGTTGAAGACCCTTCATGTACTTTGACTTTTTTTGGCAGCTTCGGCCTCGCATGCCGCCTTGAATATTTTAAAGTGCTCTTCCGTGATTGTCGGATTATCCTTTACAATCTCGGAGTAGGGTTCCTTTTTGTTGACAATCCGATGTTTCACCCTTGCTTTCCAGGCGGCCAACGCGTCGCTAAACTTGGTCCTGGCGTGTTAGTTTATCTTCTTCATTGCCGGGTCCTTATCTGGATCTTTATAAATCCTTTTCATTCTGGCCCGGGAACAAGAATATATGGTGCAACTTCTTTAGGAGGGAGGGCCTCATATTATCTATCTTCTGTAGTTTCTCATCGTTGATGGTGGCGGTTGTCCGTACGATGCACCCTATTTGATTGTCGTAGCACGATCGAGCTTCCACGGACGCTATTGGCTCAAAAATGCCATCGTCCATATCCGTGACCACCACTCTAGTAGTCATGAGCTGGTTTGAGCGTCGTGCCTCCTTGCATTCGGTTCTAGACCGGCGCTGGTGTCGGCGCCGGTCTCAGTCTCATCGCCGGTCTGCATGTTGGTATCAGTCCCCGATGCGACAGGTGGGCCCAGCAACAACATCCGTTGATCGTCGGCTTCCCTCAAAAATTCATCTACCACCAGGTAGACGTCGTCGCAATCAACAGAACCATGTCCTTCATCGTTGCTAGCCATGTTTCCTATGATTAAATCTAGTCAATTAATTCTAGACCTAATAAAATGAATAATGACATAAAACAGGCCTATGTTTTGCAGGAACGTTGACTCCTTCCCGGTGCGGCAAATCCCGGGCACTCGGTATGTCCTAGTTTGAAACACAAGTCATGCCGAAATTCACGGAAAATTTCGGCATGACCTTTGCTAAAAAGTGGACAAATCGAGCACCGTAAATTTGCCGAAAAGGAAATGAATCAACATTCCGGCAAAACATAGGCCACTCGGCTTCATTCCCTGGAAACAGTGTTCAAATATCCATCTTCGACACCGCAACACATGTCCAAAAATACACGAGCAACCACATGTCCAAATATACATGTCCAAATTTCACAAGCTAATTCAAAAACTAAGTGTAGAAGAAAATTCATTTAACTACTAATAGAACAAAATTCAGGTAACTTTAGTGCTCTATAATGATGAAAGGAAAAACAATTCAGTTAACTACTAATTTCATTCATTTAGGTTATTCATTTAACTTCACCTAATTAACCCTCTTTGTACCACTACTACTAGCAGCACTACTAACCTAATTAACCTAGCAAAACCCTACTGCCCTAACTAAAAAATATCTAATTAACATGTACTAGTACCACTACTACCATAACCTAATTAACCTCTACTGGTATCACTATATACTACAAGCAGCACTGCTACAACATTTTCTTCATTTTTTTCTTTTAAAAAACATCTATGAAAACAAAAACCCTAATTAAACCCTACTACCCTAACTAACTTTTGCTGTAAACCAATTTTTTTGCTCTAAACTAATTTTTGATCTAACATCTACTACTTAACATCTTTTGCTCTAAACTAATTTTTTTGCTATAAACTAACTTTTGCTCTACTAATTATTGCTCTAAAATGCAGAGAAAGAGGAGTGGTGGGGGGCTTACAGAGACGGGAGAGACGGTGGCAGGGAGGTGCTCGGTGACAAAGGCAGGGGCGGGGAGGGCGGGCTCAGGCTCGGGCGATGGTGAGGTCGAGGGCCGCCGCGGTGAGGTCGAGGGCAGCGACGGTGAGGTCAAGGGCGGCCTCGGGCGGTGGCGGTGAGGCTGAGGGCGGCCTCGGGCGGCGGCGGTGAGGATGAGGGCGGCCTCAGGGGGAGATGGTGAGGTTGCGGGCGTCCACGACGACAGGAGACAGTGGCGAAATGGGGTGACGGCAAATTGGGGAGACGGAGGCGAAGTGGGGCGAGGGATTTGGGGGAGAAGTGTTGGCCGGGGGAGGGAACCGCTAGTTAAGTGAAAAATAACGGTAGCGCATTTCTGAAAACGCGCTATAGCTAAGTTAGCCACAGCGCGTTTTCAGAAATGCGCTACTGCTATGCCTTTCTCCTTTTTCCCTTTTTTCATTTATTTTTCTTTACATTTTATTTTTTTCCTTTCTCCTTTTTTCTATTTCTTTTGTTTTCATTTACTTTTCTACTTGTTTTTCATTTTATTTTATTTTCGTAAGCAGTAGCGCCTTACACCTAAAGGCGCTGCTACAACAATATTAGCGGTAGCGCTGTTTCTAAAAGACCGCTACTACTATGTGTAGCCTATCGGCTTAGTGGTGGGAATTTTAGTAGTAGCACTTTTACCATGGGACGCGCTACTGCTATATATATATCTGCAGTGCGGTTATTCTGCACGCTATCTTCTTGTGTAGCAAGATCGGCGCTTTTTTTAACAAGCGCCATCGCTAAAGTTACGTATAAGGTTTTCCCTAGTAGTGATGGTATATCACCCATCCCGCTACCAGCCTCACGTTTTCACCAGCGGATGCATTATTCTTGAATCATAAAGTACATAACAGTTCATCCTCACTCTGTTTATGCACTCAAAAAATTATAGATCATTCCGAATGGTGCAATATGGCTCATCGGTGCGATCAACTTACCTTGAAAGTTGTATTCACGGTCTGTCCCACGGTGTTGTATCCATAAAGCGGCCACAATTTTGCCATAAAAACTCCATTGGAGCTCCATGGCCCACCAAAACGATCACAACCAAAAGTTTTATGCACCCATAACCACTTGACGGCTTTGACAACATTTCGGAGGCAAGATCCGCCTTGTAAAATTGAGTTCCGAATGATTTTATGTTTGAAGTATACTCTGCAACCCTCTACCACCCTTCCGTGAGCTCTCCTACTTTCGATGAGATGGTGATTATCGTTCGGAGGAGTAGACTTTGACTATCTGACTACGAGCGTGCGAGAACATCGCGCCTTAGCAATCGCTAAACCAACTCTGAGAGGTTATTGACCACACCGGAGCATGATCAACCTGACCACGAAGGTCTATTTCCTGCAAGCAAACGAAGAACAAGCAAGAAACTAAGATTGTAATATGAATATTGTGAATATAAGATGATAGCTTTATTGATCAAGGTGGGGTTCTGTGATGCCCTGGTCTGGTCGTTCAACACAAACGAAGTAATCGAAGTTGCAGCTACGGCGAACTTGTTGTATGGTAGAAAACAAAGAGGGAGGCTCCGAAATCGTGATCAATGTGGCTCATGATACCAAGATGATGTAGGGTAGAACCCTAGATGCCCGATCTTTCACAAAAGGAGTGGATCCCATGAAGAACATGAGGAACACAAGGGGGAAACACGAGGGAAACACGGGGAAACACGGGAGAAATCACTCAAACCAACCAGATCCGGTTACACATGTGCTAGATCCTTGAAACACCAAGAGATACAAAATCCACGATCAACAAGGGACGGTACAAGTAGCACGTTCTTCTCCGTGAGGAGGTCTTGAGGGGTCTTCTCGTGAGGGGTCTTGAATCCACTTGGGGGATCTTCTCCATAGAGGTGGTGAACTCCTATGGAGAGGGGATCAAGTGGAGAGCAAAGCTTCTCAAATGAGCTAATACTTCACTAACCCTAAAATGTAGGTAGGAGAAGAGTATATATAGTGCCGGGGACGAAAGGGTACATGGGCCTCGGCCCAAGTCACTACATGCAGGCAGGGCCAGAAGTTAGGATGAAATTTGGAAGTTTGGGCGCGGAAGTTCCGGCCAGTGTTAGGGAAGGTATGGCCTAACCAGAGAGTTGGCACAGTGAGAGCTTGGCTTGTTTCTGGGGGCCGGAAGGTCCAGGCCAGTTTCGGGCTGGTTCCGGGCTAACCAGAGACTTGGCACGCCCGGGTTGGTCTGGGTCATCGGAGGACGGAAGTTCCAGGGCGGCCGAAGGTTCCGGGGGGTAGAAGTTCCGGGCTCTGGCCGGAGGTTCCGGGCTGTCCAGAGAGTTGATGCCTGATTCTTCTTCTTCCTCAGCTCTCGGCTCCGTGGCTTGTGCGTTGTACCTGATCACACATAGTGTTTCTGACTTAGGCAGTAGCCATGTTTCACTGGAATGCAAAGGAAGCTCAAGTAGGAGTGATGTCACCTCAAATTGAATAGCATGTGCTCTTGCTCTTGTCATGGGTCCACTTGGAGCTTGGATAGTTGAGTTAGTGTCCATGGGATGAGCGTGGGATGCTCTGCATCATCTCCCCCCTTGGGAAAGATCCGACATAGAATTGAAATCCTCATCACCATGGTATGGGGAGAGATCTTTGACACTGAAGATGTCGCTCATGGAGTACTTTTCGCGTGGGATGTCGTTCTTTTAGGTGTTGTTTTTGTAGCGTTCAAGCACCTGGAATGGCCCATCGGCTAGTGGTAGAAGCTTGGACTTGCGTTTGTTGCGGAAGCGTTCCTTGCGAAAGTGTAGCCACACAAGATGTCCAATGTTGAATATCATGGGTTGCCTGTTGATGTTGAGCTTGGTTGCGAGTCATTGTACTTGGCGCTCAATGGTGTGCCTTGTATCTTCGTGGATCTTCTTGAGGTAGCTCTTTCGGGCACTCGCGTCCATGTTGATGTGCTCTTGTGGTGGTAGAGGAAGAATGTACAATGGGGACAATGGGTTGAAGCTGTAGACGATCTCGAAGGGGGACTTGCCGGTAGTCGAATGTCTTGTGCGGTTGTAGGTGTATTCGGCGATGGGTAAACACTCCTCCCACTCCTTGATATTCTTCTTGATCAACACGCGAAGTAGAGTAGAGAGTGTTCAGTTCGTCACCTCTGTTTGGTCGTCTGTTTGTGGATGGAATGCCGAGGAGAACAAAAGCTTGATTCCGAGCTTGGCGCATAGAGTCTTCCAAAAGTAGCTCAAGAACTTGACGTCGCGGTCAGAGACAATAGTCTTTGGAACTCCATGGAGGCACAAGATTTCTCTACAAAAAAGATTTGCAACATGTGAAGCATCGTATATCTTGTTGCAAGGGAGCCGTCTTAGAGAATCGGTCCACAACAACAAACACGAAATCTTTGCCATTTCTAGTTCTAGGAAAACCAAGCACAAAATCCATCCTAATATATTCCCATGGGTGATACGGAATTGGAAGAGGCATATAGAGACCATTGGATTGAGCTTTAGACTTAGCTTTGTGGCATGTAGAGCACCGGTTGGTGACGCGTGAGACGTCGCGGAACATCTTGGGCCAAAAATAGTTCTTGGAAAGCGTAGCAAATGTCTTGTCGCGTCCAAAGTGTCCCATTAGTCCTCCTCCATGAGATTCTTGCAAAAGTAACAAACAAAGAGAAGACTCAGGAATACATAGTTTGTTAGCTCTCATAAGATAATCATCTTTGATGTAATATCGTTCCCAAGATGCATGCGCCAAACATTTGGCATGTGGAGTAGAAAAATTAGGATCATGCGCATACAAGTCTTTTATGTGCTCAAAGCCAATGACATTCAATTCAAGATGGGTAACAAGCATGCATCTACGGGAAAGCGCATCCGCCACAACATTCTCATTTCCTTTGATATACTTGATGACATAAGAAAATGACTTAATGAACTCACTCCACTTAGCATGACGCTTGTTTAACTTAGTTTGACTCTTAAGGTACTTATGTGTATCATGATCGGTGTGAAGAATGAACTCATGAGGGTGGAGATAATACTCCCAAACATGCAAGACTCTCACTAAAGCATATAGCTCTTTGTCATAGATGGGACAATTGAGTTGCGCTCCAGAAAGTTTTTCACTAGAGTAAGCTATGGGGTGTCTCTCTTGCATTAACACACCTCCTATGCCATACCTGCTAGCATCACAATGGATCTCAAAAGGTTTAGCAAAGTTGGGTAAAGAAAGCAAAGGAGCATGAGTAAGCAAATTCTTAAGCTCATTGAATGCGGTATCTTGAGATGGTCCCCAAACAAAGGGTGCATTCTTCTTACTCAAAGCATGTGAAGGTAAAGCAATGGTGCTAAAATCCTTCACAAATCTACGATAAAAACCAGCTAGACCAAGAAAACTACACACTTGTTGCAAGTTTGTTGGTTGGGCCATGTTTTAATAGCATTGATCTTAGATTCATCGACATGCACACCCTTAGAAGACACAACGAAACCCAAGAAAACAAGCTTATCAACACCAAAAAGGCATTTGTCCATATTAGCATAAAGACGCTCTTTACTAAGGGTTTGCAACACGGTTCTAAGATGGGTGACAGATCCTTAAGAGATTTGATAAAGACAAGGATATCGTCAAAATAGACCACAACAAATACGCCAATATAGGGTCAAAGAACAAAATGCATGAGTCACATGAAAGTACTGGGTGCTTCGGATAAACCCATTGGTATAACAAGCCATTCATAGAAACCGAATTTGGTCTTAAATGCGGTTTTCCATTCATCACCTTCTTGGATGCGTATTTGATAGTAGCCACTTTTAAGATCAATCTTAGAGAAAATTGCGGCTCGGCTAAGCTCATCTAGCATATCATTTAGGCGTGGAATGGGGTAATGATAACGCACGGTAATAGCATTGATAGGACGACAATTGGAACACATGTGATATAAACTATCTTTCTTGGGAACAAGGATTATCGGAAAAGCACAAGGGCTCAAGCTTTCACGTACATGGCCATTGTCGATGAGTTGTTGTACTTGCCGTTGGATCTCCTTGGTTTCCTCAGGGTTGACCCGGTAGGGTGCTTTGTTAGGAATGGGTGCTCCGGGGATGAGGTCGATGTGGTGCTCGATGCCTCATAGTGGAGGTAGAACCGGAGGTAGCTCGTCGAGGAATACATCTTGGAATTCGTGCAATAGAAAAGATAACACTAAAGGTAGATTGTGAGAGTTGTTAGTTTTTGGTGCCTCGTCCTTGCACAAAAGGACATAGTGCATGGCACTTGATGGGTTCTCACACACTTCTCTCATCTCACTTTTGGTGGCAAATAGGACTAAGTTTTTCTTGTCGCTCATCGTGGAGGCACTCAATTTTGGCTTGTGGCACTCACTCTCTTTTGGGTGGTTCACTCTCTCACTATTCTCTCCATGATGGCTTGCTTGTCGGTGATCACTTGGCCTGGAGACATAGTTTGTAGCACGTACTCCTTTCCCTTCATCTTGAAGCTATAGTGATTCGTTCGCCCATTGTGGATGATGCCTCGGTCAAATTTCCATGGTCGTACAAGAAGGAGGTGGCAAATGGACATCGGAACGACATCACACTCCAAAATGTCTTCGTATGCTCCTATCTTGAAGGAAACTTGTACCATATACTCGACTTGGATAGTGCCGGAGTCGCCTAGCCATTGGACCTTGTAGGGATGCGGGTGCTTCATCTTGACTAATTGGATCTTGGAGCATAGTTCTATACTCGCCAAGTTATGGCAACTCCCTCCATCGATGATGACCTTCACAGACCATCCATTTATGCCGGCCTTGGTGTGGAACATATGGCATCTTTGGTCTTCGTCTTGTTGATGTTGAAGTGTCAAGACCTTGGATACAACTGATGTCTACTACACAACCTTCTTCTTGTAGACGTTGTTGGGCCTCCAAGTGCAGAGGTTTGTAGGACAGTAACAAATTTCCCTCAAGTGGATGACCTAAGGTTTATTAATCCGTGGGAGGCGTAGGATTAAGATGGTCTCTCTCAAACAACCATGAAACCAAATAACAAAGAGTCTCTTGTGTCCCCAACGCACCCAATACAATGGTAAATTGTATAGGTGCACTAGTTCGGCGAAGAGATGGTGATAGAAGTGCAATATGGATGGTAGATATAGGTTTTTGTAATATGAAATAATAAAAACAGCAAGGTAACAAGTGATAAAAGTGAGCGTAAACGGTATCAAAATGGTAGGAAACAAGGCCTAGGGTTCATACTTTCACTAGTTGTCGGTGGGAACGACACCTATGGGACCACAAGGATCCCTATCATGGGTTGGGGCGGGGTTGAGAGAAGAGCAGATCTGACAGAGAGTACGCAGTTCATCTATCCAGGTTCAGGGCGTGAGGATGCGTAAAACCCTAGTCCTGCTTTGGTGGATGTATTCTGAGTTCTTGAGCTAGCTACGGGTGTAACGAGCTCCAAAAGCGAATCCTTTTCATGGTCGCCTCGGGCCTCCTTTTATAGGAAAAGGGGTCGCCACAATGGGCAAGGTGAGGTGGAAAAGTGCAGTGGCGAGGTTATCCCTCGTATTACAGGACAAGGTGCATTTAGTGCATCGCTTAGGTGTCCTCTTGCTTTATCGGGGGCGGGGACGGAGCCCGTCCCGTCCGTTGCCGCCTCGCCTAGCTTCGACACGCGCCCTGGCCGGCGGTGCGGGTGGCGCAATGTAGGCAGGCAGGCAGCTGAGGTGGCACAGTGGTAGGGTCTTCATGAAGATCTGCATGCCACCATGAAGGTGCTTGCTGAGTGGGTGTAGAGGCCGATCGTCGCCACACAGGTGCGTGCCCAGCTGGTCCGGCTGGCAGCTGCTTGGGGGCGGTCGGTGGGACCTTGGTTGATGCAGGCCTAGCAGTGGCCAATTTACGTCCTCGGCAAGGGCCTTGCCGGGGCCCCAGCAAGGGTCTTGTCGTGGCGCTTGCTATCGTCCCCGGCAAGGCGCCTGACGGGGGCCTTGTGGATATCCTTGGCTAGAGTCCTGCCAAGGGTCGTCGTCTTTTGGTCCTCATTTGGTCTTGTATGTTTGTGATCTTGACGAAGATCTGCCTGCCACCAAGGAGGTGTCTCCCGAGCCCTTCCTCAGCTTAGTAGATTACGCTAGAGGTTATGGGCTCAAGGGCGACTTGCTCTATTGGTGTAGGGCAAGCTGCCCCGGCAAGGGTCTTGCCGGGGCTGCCAAAGCTGTCCCCGACAAGGGTCTTTCCGGGGGAGCCTGCTTGGTCCCTCCGCTTCTTGTGGTTTTTGGTCTTGGCGTTGCTCCATTTGTCTTGTGCCTCCGACTTCTCTCCTGCTTCCCTGCCCTACCCTGTTATGCGCGGCAATGGCGGGCGGCTCCGACTGCCCGTGCACAAGTAAAGGGGTCAAAAGGAGAGCCCCTACTTTTGTACACCCACAGGAGCCCCCGGGCCTGGGCCACACATAAGCGCGGCACATTGTTGGGCCAGGCCCAAAACGGTGCGTGGGCAGGAGGGGCGGATTTTACTGCGGTAACTGGTCCGTCCGCTGCGCTTCTCCACGACCCGCATTGAGCAGCGCTGACGGCAGTGGGGTCATCTTGGCAGCGGACGTGTGAGCTTATCTTGGCGTCACCTCGCGGTGGATAGTTGTCGGAGTAATGGGCCACGGGTTGGCTGACCTGAGGCCCAAAACCTTTCAAGACATCGGGGCTGACTGCGCCCCTCAAGATGACGAGACGAAGAGCCGCCTTCTGGAAGCCGACTGAAGGAGTAGCCGGCCTCCCATAAGCGGCCGAGTCCTGGATGCAAGGCCGAGTCAAGCCGACTCCCGCCGGGCGGCTTCCAGAGAAGCCGGCCCCAGGGAGTCGGCCCGCGACACCTGCAGAGCCCGTGCCCTCGCCAGAGGGGACGGGACGGGGAGTGGCTACAGTATAGCCCATCCCCTCCTCCAGATCAGGCAAGCATGGCCACAGTGCACCGTACCGGCGGAGATCTCTGCCTGGCGCGGCACTGTTGCCATGGCTTCCCTGACATCACCCCGCATGGGCGGAGTCCTGTTCCCATGACGGCCTATCTGTACGGCCCAAGGACGATGGGCCCCACCAGTCAGCGAGAGTCCAGAAGACGGCGAGAGCCCTACCAGTCGGACCCGAGGGAGGTCGGCCCCTAGGAGTCGGCCGGCCCCTTCCTCGGGACCCACGCGCCATTAACCAGACGAGATAGGGAGTGGCTACAGTAATCGCCCGCCAGGCGGCGGGGCTGTAGCCACGAGCTCCTGACCAAGCCTGCGTCATTAGAGACGCAACTACAGTGATCAGCCGCCGGCAAGCCCGGGAGCGGCGGGTATGGCCTGTCGGCCCGTACCCCACCGGTCGGCGGGCCCCGTCTGTCGGCGGGCCCCGCCTGTCGGCGGAGAAGCCGGCAACAGAAGAGACTAACGGCCGGCCCCTACACCCAGCCGGATTACCAATGTACCCCTGGGGGGTAGGCCTATATAAACCCCCCAGGGCACCCATGCAAAGGGTTCCGGACCTGAGATAGTTAGACCAGATCATAGAGGAAAGGGAAGAGCTAGGCTTGCCTTCTCCTACCTCCAGCACACAGCTCGAGGAGCACTTGTGTATTCATTTGAGTCTTAGTGATCATTTGGAGACCCCACAGAGCAGGATTAGGGGTGTTATCTCCTAGGAGAGCCCCGAACCTGGGTAAAGTCTGCCGGCGTTCATGTCTACGCCTCATCCCGCTTCCGGGCACCAGCGACGTTCTACTCGCTCCCACCATGATAAGCCATCCTTTGGCATAGGTCGCACCCAACCCCTGACATTTGGCGCCCACCGTGGGGCAAGGTTCACCGTCGCCCGGAGACCTGTTCGGGACGGGAACCCTTTTCCTTCCTAGCGAGCGCAGCCAGCCCGGCACGCCAGACGGCGTCTGCGCCGACGTGCTGCATGGCGTGGAGGCGGCCTGCGCGGCAAGCTGCCTCACTGATCTCGTTGGCGGAGTCCGCCTCTCCGACGAGCCCGCATCCGACGCGGGCACCGACAGCCCGAGAGCCTCCTCGCGGGCCTCCTCGATCAACTCCATGTCACCAGCGAGCCAGCTGTGGACCTGGAGTCTGTAGGCTCCACCGACCCGATGTTGGTTGATTTTGACACCGCGTCGCTCGACGCGTTCCCCACCAACATGGTGGTCTATGACGAGCGGCTCCCTCGCGCGGAGAGCGGCGGAAGCACCGTCACGGAGGTGCTAGTCTTGAACGCAGCGAGCACTCGGCGGAGGTGCTCGCGACCCTTCGACAGCGGCGCTGCAAGACTGTCGGCGCCCATTCTGAAGACGCCGACGGCAGCGTCTGGCTGAGGCATGCCGCCTCCAGCTCGTCGAGGGCGCCAAGAAGCTGGCCGGCATGAGACGCCTGTCGGAAGCCTACCAGCGCGAAATGGACCAAGCTGTGGGTGGCACGCCGGCTCCCGCTGGGCCCAGCTGCCTTGGCACGGTCCAGCAGCGCGGCGTGGCCATCGCCAACCTGTTCGGGGAAGACCGCCCCGTCTACGCAACGCCTGCGGAAAACATCCGAGTCGCCTAGGCGACAGCAGAGGAGCTGGACAAGTTCGAGGGTGAGGAGCGTCGCCAGATGGCGGAGCGCGTCCAACGGCTCCTCGACGCGGCCGCCGAGCAGCACGAAGCCGGCTGCCGCACAGGCAAAATGATGATCTGCCTCATTGCCGAGATCAAGGCGCGACCTCTCGGACACCAACTGGTGGTGTCCGTGCAAGAAGAGACAAGGGGCCGGCTGCCAGCCGCAGTCGGACTCGGCTCACCATAGAGCGCGACCAAGACGGCCGCCCAAGAGCAGTGGAACGGCGGGATGACTGTCGGCCTCCTCCCCCTCGCAGGGAAAGGTGCGTTTCCCGCCGCCTGTTGATCACCCATCACTCGGCGTCCGCCTTGGCCGCCGAGAAGGAATCGGAGGAAACGATGCCCGCCACCGGATCGACCGCCTCAACCGGTCCCTGGTGCTAGAAGAAGAAGATGAATTAGGTCCGCCTTGTTTCGCCCCACTTGATACTGAGACGAGCCCTTCCCCAAAGGGTTCACGCTCCCAAGAGACACACCCAAATACACCGGCTCCGTGAAGCCGGAGGATCGGGCTGGTCGACTACTCCACGTCGGCCAAGATAGCAAGCGACAACAAGCGAGTTGCCGTGAAATACGTTCGCTCATGCTCCAAGGCACAGCCGGACATGGCTGAAACACTGAAGCCCGAAGCATCACGGTTGGGTCGACTTCACCGACACCTTCGTCCGCAACTTCACCAGCACGTACAAGCGGCCGCCCAAGCCCCGCCAGCTCTCCTTGTGCATACAAGGCCCCAACGAGTCGACTCGCGACTACCTCACGCGCTGGGCCGGGCTCCGCAACTCTTGCGAGGGAATACACGAGATGCAGATCATTGACTACTTCATCGCCGGATGCCGGGAGGGCACTCTCCTCAAGCACAAGCTTCTCTGCGACGAGCCGGAAACCCTCGACGAGCTGCTGATCATAGCAGACAAATACGCCACGGCCGACTCCTCCATGAAGGCGGAGATCCAAGTAAATGCATCTGGCAAAGTGGCCCCTCAGGCTCCTAGAACTCCGGCTGGAGACGCCAGTCGGCGTCAACAGCAGAACGACCACAAGCGCAAGGCCCCGCAGCCGGCTTCCACCAGCCGGCAGGTGGCGACAGTCGAAGACCAGCAGCCAGAAGGGCAGGCTCCTTCCAAGCGGCAGAAGGGCGGCAACTCCAATTGGCTGTCGGCTTTCTCGTATGAGCAGACTCTAGATGCACCATGCAAATTCCATAGTGGCGGGAAGCCATCGAACCACACCACTCGGAAGTGTCGTTGGCTCACCAGGATCGCCAAGGGAGACGGCCTCCTGCCTCCCCTGCCTGCTGGGCAGCAGCCTCCTCCTCCGCCCTAGCAGACGCCGGCCAGACCAGTCGGAGCCATACAAGACGAGTATCCAGAAGAGCATGGAGCATACGTCGTATTCACCAGCGTGGCCGATGACCGATGCAGCAAGCGGCGGCAGCAGCAAGAAGTGAACGCAGTAGCAACTGAGGTCCCAGAGTTCATGCATTGGTCGGAGAAACCCATCAGCTGGAGCAGAGCCGATCACCCAGAGGTGATGCCCAAACCCGGCTCCTATGCTCTGGTTTTGGATGCCACCTTTGCCACGGACAAGCGAGCTGCTCGTTTCTCCCGAAGTTACGAAAAGACGGCGGCGGCAACATCAACATCTGTACAAGGACACTATGGAGAAGTTAGGAATCAAGCAAAGACAGCTTGATCCAGCGGACTGTCTTCCATGGCATAGTTCTGGTCTTTCACCTGCGCCAATCGGCAAGATCCAGATAGACGTCCTCTTCGGGGACAAAGATCACTTCCGCCGAGAGCAGGTCTGGTTTGAGGTGGTGGACCTTGAAAGCCCATGCCATGCGCTGCTTGGCCGACCTGCTCTGGCCAAGTTTATGGCGGTCCCCCACTACGCCTACCTCAAGATGAAGATGTCGAGTTCCAAGTGGATCCTGACCATAGCCGGCGACTACAAGAAGTCGTCCGCCTGTGCAGCAGAGAGCAGCCGGTTGGCCGAGTCCCTCGTGATCGCAGCTGAGAAGCGGCTCCTTGACCGGGTTGTGGTGATGGCTGGAAAGCGGCCGGAGATGTCGCCTGATCCCAAGGAGTCGGAAGCTGAGGGCTAGTTCAACCAGCCAAAGAGACAAATAAGGTACCCTTGGACCCAGAGCACCCGGACAGGTATGCCGTCGTAGGTACGGGCCTCGACAGCAAATAGGAAGGCAAGCTCATTGATTTCCTCCGTGAGAATCGGGACATCTTTGCATGGTCCCCCAAAGACATGCCAGGTGTTCCGACGGATTTCACCGAGCACAAGTTACACGTCCGGCCCGATGCCAAGCCCATCAGGCAATCCTTGCGCCGCCTATCAGAAGAGAAGAGAAGAGTCGTTGGAGAAGAGATAGCCCGGCTATTGGCAGTCGGCTTCATCATGGAAGTGTTCTTTCCAGAGTGGCTGGCCAACCCAGTCCTTGTACTGAAGAAAAACAAGCAGTGGCATATGTGTATTGATTACACTAGCCTCAACAAAGCATGCCCGAAGGACCCGTTTGATTTGCCAAGAATTGACCAAGTGATAGACTCCACAGTTGGATGCGAGCTGTTGAGCTTTTTGGATGCATATTAAGGATATCACCAAATCAAGCTGAACCCGGCTGACAGACTGAAGACCGCCTTCATCACACCATTCGAGCCTTACGCTGGGACCATGACGTTTGGCTTGAGGAATGCCGGTGCCACCTTTCAACAATGCATGCAGAAGTGCCTCCTCAAGCAACTCGGTAGGAATGCCCACGTTTACGTGGACGATGTGGTGGTGAAGACGGAGAAGCGCGGAACGCTGCTAGAGGACCTCAAAGAGACCTTTGATAACCTGCGCCGATTTCAAATCAAGCTCAACCCGGAAGAAATCGTCTTGAATTACCCGGCCAGCCAGCTTCTTGGATTCCTAGTCTCTGAACGCGGCATAGAGTGCAACCCTGTGAAGATGAAGGCCATCGAGAGGATGGAAGTACCCCGCCGACTGCTGGATGTACAGAAGTTCACTGGTTGTTTGCCGTCCATCAGCCGTTTCATCAGTCGGCTCGGAGAGAAGGCTCTTCCTCTATACCAGCTCATGAAGAAAACCACCTTTTTCGAGTGGAACGATAAGGCGGATGAAGCTTTCCTCAAGCTCAAAAAGATGTTGACTACTCCACCTGTCTTGGCGGCCCCGGCTCCTAAAGAGCCCATGCTCCATTACATCGCCGCCACCAGCCGAGTGGTCAGCACAGTCATCATGGTGGGGTGCAAAGAGGAAGGCGAGGCCCTACCAGTCCAGAGACCGGTGTATTACCTGAGTGAAGTACTATCGACCTCCAAGCAGAACTACCCCCACTACCGGAAGATGTGTTACGGCGTACACTTCGCCGCCAAAAAGCTGAAGCCATATTTTCAAGAGCACCCTATCACTGTGGTCTGCACAGCTCCATTGGCCGAGATCATTGGAAGCCGAGATGCCTCGGGCCGATTCGCCAAGTGGGCCATAGATTTGGCCCCCTACACCATCTACTACCAGCCTCGCACCGACATCAAGTCTGTTACCGGCCGACTTCCTCGTCGACTGGGTCGAGACCCAGTACCTGCCACCAGCGCCCGACTCCACTCATTGGCGGATGCACTTTGATGGTTCCAAGATGCGCACCGGTTTGGGAGCCGGCATCGTCCCCACCTCTCCCAAAGGCGACAAGCTCAAATATGTGCTGCAAATCCATTTTGACACCTCCAACCACGTCGCCAAGTACGAGGTACTCATTCATGGGCTCCGGCTCACCAAAGAGCTCGGCATCCGCCGGAACCTGTGTTATGGTGACTCTGACTTGGTGGTCCAACAATCATCGGGCGACTGGGCGCCAAAGATGCAAACATGGCGAGCTACCATTTCCTCGTTCAGCAGCTCAGCGGATATTTTGAAGGGTGCGAGTTTCTCCACGTACCAAGAAAGCGACAACGGCGGTGACACCTTGGCAAGAATCGGCTCCACTCGTCAAGCAATACCGGCGGCGTAAGCCCTTGGTAGCCTCCTCAAGCCGTCTGTCAAGCCCTCACCGTAATCAGATTCCATCTTCGTGCGGCTCCTCAAGGCAATCGGATCCGACTTGAGAGTTCCAAGCAATGCCCGGCAAGACAGAGTTCTCGGCAGCGGCCCGGGAGTCATGCGAGTGCATTCGGCTTTGGGGACTTCAAACCCGGCCTCGAGGACTACAAAGAGCCAGCCCGAGGACTTGTGAGCTTGACCTGTGGACTCGCACTAATCGGCTCGGGACTTCATCGACCCAAAGAAGCGGCTACCGACTCCAATCGCCGCCTCCCCGGCCGCCCTGGTCCAAGTCGCAATCCTTGCAGTTGAGGAAGTCGCAGCACCTTCATGGGCCTAGCCCATCCTCAACTTCCTAGTGAACAAGGAGCTGCCGTCTGATGAGATCTCAGCCCGGCAAGTGCAATGCCGGGCCGCGGCCTACACCATAGTCAATAGAGAGCTGGTTAGGCGCAGTGTCACTGGTGTTTACCAATGCTGCGTCGAACCAGAGCAAGGCCAAGCAATTCACAAAGATATCCACCAAGGCGAGTGTGGCCACCACGTGGCTTCATGAGCACTTGTCGCCAAAGCTTTCCGCCATGGTTTTTTCTGGCCGACTGCCCTAGAAGACGCCAAGGACTTGGTCCAGAAATGCAAAGGGTGTCAGAAGTTCCGTTCCAAGACACATCAGCCGGCTTCTGCACTCAAGACTATCCCCATCGCCTGGCCCTTTGCCGTCTAGCGCCTGGACATGGTAGGGCCGTTCAAAACAGCGCGAGGTGGCATGACTCATCTGCTTGTCACAGTGGACAAGTTCACCAAGTGGATAGAAGCCAAACCAATCAAGAAGTTGAACGGTCGGACTGCTGTGCCATTCATCTCTGCCATCACCATCCGGTATGGCATACCGCACAACATCATCACCGACAATGGCACAAACTTCGCCAAGGGCGCCTTGGCCCGTTTTTGCGCGACACAGGGCATCCGACTGGACTTAACGTCCGTTGCCCACCCGCAGTCAAACTTCCAAGTTGAGCGAGAAAACGGCCTCATCTTGTCTGGCATCAAGCCCCGGCTGGTCGAGCCTCTGGAGCATTCGGCCGGCTGCTGGCTCGATGAGCTGCCAGCCGTCCTCTGGAGCCTGCGCACAACTCCAAACAAGTCAACCGGCTTCACGCCTTTCTTCCTCGTCTACGGTGCCGAAGCCATCATCCCAACGGACATAGAGTTCGACTCCCCTCGAGTCACCATGTACACCAAGGGGGAAGTAGAAGAAGCACGATAAGACGGCGTCGACTTGCTGGAAGAGGGCCGACTATTGGCATTTAGCCGGTCCTGCATCTACCAGCAGAACCTACGCCGATACTTCAACCGGAAGGTCAAGCCAAGATCTTTCCAAGAAGGAGACCTTGTGCTCCGGCTGATTCAGTGAACAGCCGGCCAGCACAAGCTCTCAGCACCTTGGGAAGGCCCCTTCATCATCAGCAAAGTATTGGGCAACGACTCCTACTACCTGATCGACGCTCAGAAGCCTCGAGCACACAAGAGGGACGACTCCGGCAAGGAGACGGAGCGGCCATGGAATGCAAATCTCCTCCAAAGATTTTACAGTTAATGCAGTATGTACCACGCTACCTTTTGTATTAAAGTACGAAGACTCCGGGTCCCCCGAGAAGAGCTCGGGGACTGCCCTCTTTTATCTGTATGATAAAGGTTATGCCTACAAGTATGTCACCTTTTTGTTATGCCGCTGGGCACCGGGTTCGACCAATCGGCCCGGGGACTTGCCGTCTGGAACCATGAAATGCTTCCTGCAGCCGGACAAGTAATGTGTGGCACTTAAGCCGTCTCTTGCCAGAAGCCGCAGCTCGCAGATCGACTGATTAGCGGGCAGGAGCAAGGTAGAAAGGGTGCCCACATGAAAAATGGCTAAGGACTCAAAGCATTGCATAGTTTAAGCCGGTTTCCAGCCTTTTTACAGCCGACTGATTCAGCAGTCGGCTGGTCGTTTCCTATTCAACTTGCTAAAACTCTAAAACGACTAAGTACTCGCCTTCCCAAGGTAGCCAGGAACTTGACCCAGCAACAAACCGCAGAGCGGCTGTTTGGCTGACAAGGCGGCGACCAAGGGAAGGTAGCAAAGGAAAAAGCCAAAGAGCGATAAGCAAGAAGAGTCGGAACTCGGGAAAATATTTACACAATAAGGGCCCTTGGCCGATCTTCAACGAAGTTTAGATACACCCCGCGGGTGGAATTGTGCGAAATTAACAAGTTCATTTGAGACTAATAGACAGGCAAACAAAAGATAAAGTGGCAACCTAGGAAGCGGCAGAAGGGTTCAGAGGATCGGAGGAGTCGGCGGTGCCAGTCGCCGGAGCGGCCGGCTGGTCGGTCTCTTCTTGATCGCCTTCGGCGGTAGCTAGCTCGGTCGGACACGGCTCATTGCTGGAGGCGCGGTTGAGCTGAGGCTGGCCGTTCGCCCCGACCTCTGGCGCCTCCCCTTCACCTCCCTCCTCCAACTCGCCTTCCTCCTAGCCGCTGGAGTCGATCACATCCGCCGAGTCCTCGCCATTGGCCGGGTCCAGCCCGAACCATTCCGGCGGCGCCTCGTTGCCGTTTTTAGCCTGCTCCGGGACGAAGACGCTGGTTTCGGTGTACTCGGCGATCGACGCCGCGCGCTTGACGAGATCGTCCTCCATGGCCGCCAACTCTTCCTGAGCCTCCAGCCGAAACGTGGCCAGCTGGGCTAGATTCAGCCCAGGGTACCACGCATATGCGAACTCAAGGCCGGCGGCGCCCAAGCCCAGGCGAAGAGCCCTTCTAGGCCTCAAGATGGCGGCCGCTACCTCGGCCGGTCGGCAGTCAAGCTGGAGTCTTGTGGCGCCCGGCATATCCGGCCACAGGCGTGTCGTTTGGCGCCGACTGGCCAAGCTGAAGGCGGCATCCGGTGAGCCGGCGGCCGAGCCTCAATGCTCAGGATCTGCTTGCTAAAGGGATCGGAAGCGTTGTGGCGATCTTTGCACCGTCCGCCCTCCGCCCTTGCGATCAACCTGATGGTCTGTATAACGCCCGAAAGTGGCTGTGTGGAAGAAGTCTGCCAAATGGAAGCAAAGAGAAAAATTAAAGACGAGAAGCCGGCTTGACCAACAGCCGGCGGCGCAAAGAAGAATGAGGAAGACTCACCATCGACTATGTCCTCGGTCCGTGGAAGCCGGAGGTCAGCATCACCTCTTTGTCAGACTAGGAGGAGCGCTTGCTCGCGAATTCAGCAAGGAGACCGGACTCCTTCTCCTGCGCCTACTTCTGAGCCTTCTTAAAGAGCTCATACATTACGCGGTTGTGCGGCCAACCGATTGGCGCTCTTCAACCAGCCCAGGCGCACTCTTTCTCCTTGGCACAGAGCGCGGTGTTGGCTTCACCCAGCTGCTCCTATAAGGTGGCGTTGGCTTTGGCTTCTGCGGAAGAAAAAAAGAAAGTAAGGCGTTATTTGCGGCAAAAAGAAATCTGATCGCCGGGGAGATCTGACCGGCGCTTTCAGCGATCGGCCGAATCTCGGGGACTACAGCCCGTAGTGCGCCAGTAGCGCCCGCAGAAAGAAGAAGAAGAAGTACTCCGGCTGTCCGACAAGTTGGCAGTCCGCTGAGCCAGCTCCTGCACGTTTGAGTTGAAGGCGGTCACGCGGAGATTGTGGTAATCCTGTGACATTAAATTCAGACGAGCGTTAGTACTTGGAACTCACCGATTAGAGTTCCAAGCCGCCTGCTCAGCAGCCGGCCCGAAACTCGGGAACTACACCCAGTGGGTGCGCTGGCGCGCCCCCACCGAAAAGCACAAGAAACAAAAACGAAGGAGATAACGTACCTGAACGGCTTCTCGTGCTGCCAGGTGCGCCTTGTTGCAGTTCTTAAGGGCCTCGCTTTCGGCCCGGATCTTGGCTTGGACGTCCAAGAGCGCCCGATTCAGCGGGCCCGTCCCGCCTCCTTGCACCCACCCAGCGGGTGCGGCGCTCGTCGCCTCGGTGTCCGGGATCAAGGAGCTCGCGGCGCCGGTCTCCAGCGGGCGTGGCGCAGAAGCCGCCTTTGCAAGACGGCGACGCGTTGGTACGCCGACCCCAAGATCCAGGCCCGCCACTTCTCCAGTCGGAGGCACCGCGGGTCCGCGGCCACCTGCCTGGAGCGCTCCCACACGGTGGCGGTGGCGGCACGAGAACGTCCGACATGGAGGTGTCGCCGCCGTCTCGTTCCTTGATCGAGTCCTCACCGCCAGCCTCCCCGGTCTGGGCCGAGAACTCCAGGGGTGGTGGAGCAGAGTTCAGAGGAACAACGAAGACCGCCGAGTGGTGATGCGCGGCATCTTCGGCCCGTTTCTTCGCCGGGTCGGCGGCAGCGGCCTCCGCCAATTTCTTCTTGGCGGCGGCCTCCGACTTTTCGGCCTCCGCCTTCTTCAGGCGGGCGGCCTCCTGCTCTTCGCGCGCCTCCCGCGCGTTCCGCTCCCTCGCCTCATGAAGGTCGGTGGCCGGGTCAATCCACCGAGCTGTGGCAGAAGTCTCCACCGACCCCATGATGGAGGCGGCGGCCACCTTCTCAAGAGAGAGGGGAGCCCTGGACCCAAGAAAAACAAAGTAGAAGACTCAGAACAGATCGATGAAGAGAAGGAAAAAATGCAAGGGAGGAAATCAGTTGCGGTGTCTTCACTTCCCTGCGGAAGTGGTTGACCTTTGCGGCTGCCTCTTCCCGCTTGGTCGCCGCAGCCGAGCCCTTGGGCTTCTTCAGCTGGCTGCCAAACAAGCTCGGCGCGGCCCTATGCTTCTTCGCGCCGCCTTGGGCGTCTGGTGCGGCAGAGGAGCTCGCGCCTGGCTGGCCATCCCCCGGCTGGTGGTGCGGGGTGACTTCCCCTGCATCATCATCAGGCCAGTCCTCGAGGCTGGCCCCAAGCCTCACGCCGCCTGCTCCGCCGCCTCCTCCCTCGGCGTCGTCTTCCAAGGTCGCCGCCCCCAAGTCGGGGTCGTCGACATCGCTTTCCGCCCTGTTAGGGAAGAATTCGCGGGCCGTCCCCGATCTTACCGGCTTCTTGGCTTTGGAGGAGAGGTTACGGCGAAGACCAGTCAGTCAGATCTGACTAGACGGACTCGGCAACAAGGAATCAGAGGAACCAGAAAAGGAAACAACTAACCATGGGCGAAGGATGGGCGCGCGAATACGGCTCCTTGCCAAACTGCCACTCTTCCGAGAGCTCGCAGTTCGCAAGGTAGTTCACCATGTAGGCCACCTCTTCATGAGCCATCTCCTTGGTGCACATCCGGCTTGGATCCCGATGGCCGCTCATCTGACAGATCATGTGAGGGCTGCCTTGAAGCGGGAGCACTCGGCGCGCCATGAAGGCGGCCAGCAAGTCGGGCCCGGTCAGGCCCTCCGACTGCGTCATCACTCGGAGTCGGGTGACGGCGGCGGCTCCAGCAGGCGTCAGTGTCCTGGCCTGGTACGACCAGTTGGGCTGCCTCCCAGCCGGCGCACCGGCTGCATAAGCCGGCAGGTTGACCCAGTCGTCCTCAGCGAAGACGCTCTTCACGCGTAAATCGACCGCTGCCACATCTTCACCGACTTTTATCGGCGTGATGGGGAGAAAGCGAGTTGTCGGCCCTGTCCTCTCCGTGACTGCGATGAATGCGCCGCCGCGGGCGGCACGCTGCGGCGTGGGTGCCAAGCAGTGTGAAGAACTCCCCCATAGCTCGAGGGTGGGGAGGGGCCGAGGAAGCCTTCGCGCAGTGTGGCGGACATCGCCACCACCGTGTTCGGGTGAGGTGGTGCGGAGTCCGTAGTAGAACTTCGAGGAAGAGGCGGAAGAAGCCGCTCGCCGGCAGACCGAGGCCGCGCAGGCAATGTGAGCGGAAGACGACCCGCTCGCCCTCCTCCGACGCCGGCGAGATTTCTCTCTCCGGCGCAACGCGGACCTTCACGAATTCCTTGCTGGGCAGCTGACGCGTCTTGCGGAGGAAATCGATGTGGTCATCGTGAACCTCGGAGCCGTCCCACGCCCCGGAACGCACCGCGCGGACGTGGTGGAAGAAGGAGCTTCGTCGGGAATGGAGTCGCTCTGACGCTCGACGTAGCTTAAAAGCGCCATGGCGAGAGGAAGAAGGAAGTGAAGGCAAGAAAGATGAGGCAATGAGCAGGGGGGACGCACGTGCCCTGCCGCTCCCCCTCCCCCGCCGACTTATAGGCCCTCGGGCTGCGAAGCCGAGGGGGCGAACATGGGATTAACTGCGCCGTTACCCCACGCCCCCCACGATCCTAACCACGCGAGTTACTGCGTGCAGTAACTCCGCGGGAATCTCAACCGCCCGCCTCGGCCGCAGCGGATCCGCTCGAGTGCCGAGGAGGATAGTGGCGGGCCCGGCCCGAAGACGTGTCCCATCACGCGGGTAAGCAGGCAGACTGGCCCGGCCGCACGCCACCACGTGACGTGCCCGAGGCGGGCGGTGGCATGAAAGCTTAGCTAGCATGCCACTTGGCCCACGCCAAGGCGTTTGAAAGTTTGGTCAAGACGGGTTGGGGCGAGGCCGACTCCAACCAGTCGACTTGGCAGAAGACGGACGAAGCTCCACCTAGGACACCGATAGAAGGAAACTGCTGAGGCTCCTCGACCGATCACCCGCAGTGCCTCACCAGCTTCAGGGACTACTGTCGGAGTAATGGGCCACGGGTAGGCTGACCCGAGGCCCAAAACCTTTCAAGACATCGGGGCTGACTGCGCCCCTCAAGACGACGAGACGAAGAGCCGCCTTCTGGAAGTCGACTGAAGGAGTAGCCGGCCTCCCATAAGCGGCCGAGTCTTGGATGCAAGGCCGAGTCAAGCCGACTCCCGCCGGGTGGCTTCTAGAGAAGCCAGCACCAAGGAGTCGGCCCGCGACACTTGCAGAGCCCGTGCCCTCGCCGGAGGGGACCGGGACGGGAAATGGCTACAGTATAGCCCGTCCCTCCTCCAGATCAGGCAAGCATGGCCACAGTGCACCGTACCGGCGGAGATCTCCGCCCGGCCCGGCACTGTTGCCATGGCTTCCCTGACATCACCCCGCATGGGTGGAGTCATGTTCCCACGACGGCCTATCTGTACGGCCCAAGGATGATGGGCCCCACCAGTGAGCGGGAGTCCAGAAGACGGCGAGAGTCTCCTACCGGATCCCGAGGAGGTCGGCCCCTAGGGGAGTCGGCCCGGCCTTCCTCGGGACCCACGCGCCATTAACCGGGCGAGATAGGGGAGTGGCTACGATGTCGCCCGCGGGCGGCGAGGCTGTACGACCTCCTGACCAAGCCTCCGTCATTAGAGACGCGGCTACAGTGATCAGCCGCCTGCAAGCCCGGGAGCGGCAGGTACGGCCTGTTGGCCCGTACCCCACCGGTTGGCGGGCCCCACCAGTCGGCGGAGAAGCCGGCAACAGAAGAGACTGACGGCCAGGCCCAACACCCGGCCGGATTACCAATGTACCCCTGGGGGGTAGACCTATATAAACCCCCTAGGGCACCCATGCAAAGGGTTCCAGACCTGAGATAGTTAGACCAGATCATAGAGGAAAAGGAAGAGCTAGCCTTGCCTTCTCCTACCTCCAGTACACAGCTCGAGGAGCACTTCTGTATTCATTTGAGCCTTAGAAATCATGCGGAGACCCCGCATAGCAGGATTAGGGGTGTTATCTCCTAGGAGAGCCCCGAACCTGGGTAAAGTCCGCCGGCGTTCATGTCTACGGCTCATCCCGCTTCCGGGCACCGGCGACGTTCTACTCGCTCCCACCATGATAAGCCATCCTTTGGCATATGTCGCACCCAACCGCCGACAATAATAAAGAGTCGGCTTGCGTGTCTCTTTTGAGACTGCAGGGCCGCCTCCCATTTACTGCCCCCGCTTGGGAACCGTCGCTCCACGCGTCCCACTACGCATGCCCCTTGCGCCATGTTCGCTGCATGCATAATGCAGAGCAAATGACAGGCGCACAGGACATGGGAAGTCGTGCGCGCGTGGGCTTCCATTCCCCATGCGCCTTCAATGGAGCGGGGAGGGCGGTCGACGGCCCCGTTCGCTATCACTTCAGCGGGTCGGATTGGCCGAGAGGGGGCGGCCGAGTCTCGCCCCCACCCCTTTATAAAGAGGGGAGCGGGAGGAACGGTGCCTCTCAGCCCTCCGCCATCTGCTTCTCCCCATTCTTGTTTCTTTCTTCCTTCTGCCATGGCGAGGGGGCATGGTGACGCTTCATCGGTGGCAGCGAGGGTTTCGGCCAGACAACGCGTCGCTCCTCCCCAAGAGCTCGTAGCGGCGGAGCCGGCCACTAGAGGAAGGGGGAAGGGGCGAGGTCGAGGCCGTCATGGTGCTCGAGGGGGGAGGACGGGGCGGCAGATTAGCCTCACCTCTGCCAGCAGCCCCTCCTCCGTTGGAGGGCCACGCGCGGGGACAACCCTTGCGAATTCTTTGTCAGGCTGCGCTAGCCACCGCGCCGTCGCCTTCGCCTCCCGACCCAATTCACGTGGGAGATGGAGCTGGATCCGCCGCAGGCGTTGCGGCTGCATATGAGGGGTTGCGAGAACAGCGGCACATGGGCCGACATCGAGTTCCCCGCCCCTCACGTCATGTACCTCCGTCGGGGATGGAAAACATTTGCTCGTATCCATAGCCTGATGGTGGGGCTCATCCTTTTCTTCAAGTTAATGGAGGGCGACGTGCTCTCCGTCAAGGTTCTTTGGAGATCTTGGAACTCGCCTGAAGTGTTGCGTGGAGAGCTCCTCTGATGATGAAGATTCCTCTTCGAGCGAGAGTGACGAGGAGTACAGTGACAACGACGACGAGGGTAGTAGGCGGCAGGATGACGGGTCCGACTAAGTGTCGGTCCCGTCGTTCAGGGGCGATGTTGGCAGCAGCAGCATCTGCACCGAGCCCTTCGAACTCCTCGGGGCCGTCTCCTTGGGCGGCTGGCGTAGAAGACGCGGGGAAGGCGAAAGAGGCGGATGGCGGGCCGTCAACTCGGAGTACGCGGGCACCGACGCCTTCATCGTGTATTGTCTTTCCTGCCGCCTCGTCTTCCAGCTCTTCCACTGTCATCATCATCACCAGCCTCTCGTCGGGGTGGCCGCCGGGATGTTCTCCTGGTGCCTTCTGCTGCCGCATGCCGCCTTAGGCGCTCCTTTCGCCCTTTTGCCATCTTGCTCCGCTTCCTGAGGAGAGGGACAAGAAAGGGATCACGGGCACCTTATCTTTTTTTTTAGTTTGTAAGCCTGCGGGCCCTTGTTAAATTTAAAACTTGTAATCCCATTGCTCATGTTTTTCATTTCGTATGAACTGTACCTGTACGGGATGTTTTTTTAAAAAGGAATGTTTGCCGGGATTTTCGTTCGTGGGTGGAACCCACGACAAGGAATGAATCCTCGTTATCCTTAAGATAAACGTTTTCCCCCACTTCGCTCGACCTTTCTCACACAATTGGCGGAGGCAGGAATGAGGTGGGCCTAGGGTCCTTGTTTTATTTCCTTGCTGCCGCGACTACGACCAAATTGGGTCCCAGGAAACGAGTCCTAGGGTCCGGAATGAGGAGAGCACGGTAGTAAGGATAAAACGAGGTTTCACATCCCTCAGTCCATAACGAAACGCATGATAAGGGATAGAGAATATATTTGAATCTGCAGCCCCCGGCGACTTTGGCTTGCCGTGGGTGGATCTTCGCCCTTGTAGCCCCCGACAGTATTGGCTTGCCGGGACCCATACGCCGGTCCGTCCCCTTTCTTCCGAAGCAGCTCGGCAAGGATATTCATGTGTCCTGCAAACCAAAGAAGATAAAGAAGAACAGAGAGGCACGCACTTGACCTCTAAGCTAGGGGTTAGCCACCGCTAAGCACTATCGACCCTAACCAAGGATGAGACTCAACCTAGCATGCATGCTATAACTTAGGGTGCCACCGTTTCGTTTATTTATGCTCAGGGTCTGCCCTGGCTTTGTACAAAGGGTTACATGCCTTGCCGGCAAGGCTTGTACAAAACGGTAGTTTGCCGGGAGGCTCGGCAAGCCGCGCCTTATGGGTAAAACTTGCGGAGATGCTCGATGTTCCAGGAGTTGCTCACTGGAATGGCATCTTCGGTCTCCAGCCGGACTGCGCCGGGCCTGGTGACTCGTGTTACCCGATAAGGGCCTTCCCATTTCAACGTCAACTTGTTGGAATTCTTAGCCGATTGAACATGCCAAAGAACAAGGTCTCCTTCCTCAAAGCTCCGGGCATGAACCTTGCGGCTATGGTAGCGGCGCAAGGCTTCTTTGGTAGCGTCTGCTCTCCTGACCGCCCGGAGGCGATCTTCCTCAAGGAGCGTCGCGTCATCTTTCTGCAATCGCTCTTGCTCAAGCTCATCATAAGCGAGCACTCGAGGTGACCCGTATATGAGTTCCGTGGGGAGAATTGCTTCTGCCCCGTAAACCAGGACAAAGGGTGTTTGGCCGGTGGCTCGATTTGTCGTTGTTCTGATCGACCAAAGAACCGCCGGCAACTCGTCAATCCAGCGCCTTCCACTCTTGCGCAGCCTGTCGAAAATCTTCGTTCTTAAGCCTCCATGACTTCAGCATTTGCTCTCTCCGCTTGGTCGTTGCTCCATGGATGTGCCACGGAAGCAAAATAGACCTTGCTACCGAGATCCTCAATGTATTGCATGAAGGCATGGCTTGTGAACTACGTGTCGTTGTCGGTGATGATCCTGTTGGGCACCCCAAAACGGCACAATAGTCCCTTGAAGAACTTGATGGCTGACTGCGTTGTCACCTTCCTCACTACCTCCAACTCTGGCCACTTTGTGAACTTGTCGATTGCGACGTACAAGTACTCAAAGCCCCCGACAGCACGGGGGAAAGGGCCCAATATGTCGAGCCCCCAGAAAGACAAGGGCCAGGAGAGAGGGATAGTTTGAAGGGCTTGAGCTGGTTGATGGAGCTTCTTTGAATGGAACTGGCACGCTTCACACTTGGTTACTAGTGCCGTCGCATCCTGGAGGGCAGTGGGCCAAAATAAACCTTGCCGGAAAGGCTTGCCGGTAAGGGCCCTCGACCCTATGTGGGAGCCACATATGCCTCCATGTATCTCTGCCAACAGCTTTAGTCCTTCCTCCCGGGAGATGCACTTCAATTTCACCCCATTCGCTCTTCTCCTGTATAGTTTGTTATCAACGAACCGGTACAGGGCAGACCGGCGGGCTACTCTCTCCGCCTCTTCCTCCTCCTCAGGAAGCTCTCCTTTTTGAAGGAATCAGACGGTGTGCTGTGCCCATGCTGGAGCCTTTGGCTCGACGACAAGGACTAAAGGCATTTCTTACGCTTTCTGGAGCGGCCGCCTCCACGGCCATGACCTGAGGTCCTGCCGGAGTTGGTCGCCCCGTGGCAGGATCGGCATCCACGGCAACATCTTCGCCGACGGCTCCGGGGAGCTCGGTGGGGAAGTACTTGCCGGGGCCTAGCTTCCTCCGCTTGTTATGCCCAGCCGACGGCTCAACGGATGGCTGAGTTAATTGAAGCACAAAAGTACCTGGTTCCGCAGGTAGCTTGAGAACAGCGGCGCTTTAGCCGGGTAGTCGGCGATGTCGTTCTCCGCCCGAGGGACATGCTCCGCTTGTATACCGTCAAAGCGTTCCTCCAGTTTCCTCACCTCATCTACGTAAGCTTCCATCAACGGGCTTTGATAATCTTTGTTGATCTGCCTGACGATGAGCTGCGAATCGCCCCTGACGATGAGCTTCTTAACTCCGAGGTCCGCCACGATCCTGAGACCGGCAAGCAAACCTCATACTCGATGGTGTTGTTGGTTGACATCTCCCGGGGGAAGTGCATCTGGATGACGTACTTGAGGTGCTCTCCGGTGGATGTGACAAGCAGCACACCAGCACCGGCAGCTTGCAGCGAGAAGGCACCATCAAAGTACACGATCCAGTTGCGACTCGTTTCCTTGCTGGGGAGAGTGGTCTCTTGTACCTCTTCGTCGGGCGTCGAGGTCCATTCTGCAATAAACTCCGCTAAGACTCTGCTCTGAATCATTGAGGTACTTTCAAACTTTAAACCAAAGCTTGACAGCTCCAGGGCCCATTCCACGATCCTACCCGTTGCATCTGGGTTATGCAATATCCGTTGCAATGGGAGGCGGGTGACCGTGATCTCATGCGCTTGGAAGTAATGGTGCAGCTTCCTTGAAGCCAGAAGTACGCCGAAGAGCAGCTTTTGCACACCTGAGTACCTCGACCTAGCCCCCTACTAAAGGGAGCTGACAAAGTAAACTGGGTGCTGCACCATTTTCTTCTTCTACGCTTCTTCACCTGGTCGAGTGGGTCCCGTCGCACCAGCGCCAGTCTTGCCGGGGCCGAGCCCCGCCGGGGACTCAGTCTTGCCGGGGCTGAGCCCTGCCGGCGAGGGTTCCGGCCCGCCAACTGTCGACTCTGCCGCTGCTGCTGTCTCCTCATCAACTTCTCTCTGCGCCACTAGTGCGGCGGTAACCACCTGATTCGTTGCCGCTAGGTAAAGCAGCAACGGTTCTTGTGGTTTGGGCGCAACCAGCACTGGGGTAGAGGAGATGTATCTCTTCAAATCTTGCAGCACTGCCTCGGCCTCTGGGTCCACTCCATCGGCCCTGCTTTCTTCAAGATCTTGAAAAAAGGAAGGGCATGCTCTGCGGAGTTGGAGATGAACCGGCTCATGGCAGCAACGCAGCCAGTGAGCCGACACACATCCTTGATCCGTTTGGGTGCCTCAATCTGCCCGATAGCCTTGATCTTATCTGGGTTTGCTTCAATCCCGCGCTGGGACACAAAGAACCCGAGAAGCTTGCCGGACGGGATGCCGAAGACACATTTCTCAGGGTTCAATTTGAGGTTGATCTTGCACAGGTTCCCAAATGTTTCCTCCAGATCTTACCTGAAGCGTTGCTTTGTCCTTGGTTTTGACCACTATGTCATCCATATAAGCTTCCATATTTCTATGTAGCTGGGGCTCAAAACCAATTTGGACTGCTCTTGCAAAGGTCGAGCCAGCACTCTTCAACCCGAAAGGCATCCGTAAAAAGCAATACATGCAACATGGGGTGATGAATGTTGTCTTTTCCTCGTCTTCCTTTGTCATGAAGATCTGGTGGTATCCTGAGTAGGCGTCTAGGAATGATAAGAGGTCACACCCAGCCGTGGAGTCAACAATCTGGTCAATGCGCGGCAACGGGAAAGGATCCTTTGGACAGGCCTTATTGATGTCTGTGTAATCAATACACAGCCTCCACTTCCCATTCGCCTTGCGCACCACTACCGGATTGGCCAACCACGTTGGATGGAGTACCCCTCTCACCAAACCTGCCGCCTCTAGCTTTCTGATTTCCTCCGTGATGAACTCCTGCCTCTCCAAAGCTTACTTCTTGACCTTCTGCCTGACGGGCCGCGCATGAGGACAGACAACAAGGTGGTGCTCAATCACCTCCCTGGGAATGCCGGGGATGTCGGATGCTTGCCATGCAAACACATCGACATTCGCCCGCAGGAAGGTAACGAGCGTGTCTTCCTATTTGTTGTCAAGGGTGGAGCTTATGGTGAAAGCCCCTCCCGTGCCATCCTCTTTGACGGGCACCTTCTTGGTTTCTGGCGGCGTGGCCCTGGGTTTCTTGTTCCTGCCGGTGGAGCTCTCTGGCACGTCCTCGATGGGAGCACTACACTCTCAAGAGGTGCGCTTGCCGGAGTGGGTGCTACAGGTCTTACCGGTCTTCTTCTTCCCTCCCGGAGCTTGTGGCGGGAGCGGAGTGCTTGGCGGCGGCGGCATTTCTGCTTCTGGTAGAGTTGGTCGGCATAAATCAGCGCATCCTTCTTGTCGGAGGGGACGGTGATGATTGTCCTGAGCCTGACATCTTCAATGTATTGTAGGCGTAGTGTGATGCTGCCATGAACTTGGCCAGCGCTGGGCGGCCAAGGATACCGTTGTAAGGCAAGGGGATCTTGGCGACATCGAACACGATCCTCTCTGTCCTGTGGTTTAGATCACTCCCAAATGTCACAGGCAGCGTGACCTTCCCTTTTGGTTGGCTCCTTCCCGGGTTGATACCCTGAAACGTGCCTGTTTCTTCGAGGTCTCTGTCGGGAATCTGCAGCTTCCTGATCACGGCAGGCGAGATTAAGTTCAGACCGACCCCGCCATCAACTAGCATCTTCATCACCTTGAGGTTGCGTATTGTTAGCGGGACCAACAACGACAGGAAACCGACCGCAGTTGTACGGTCAGGGTGATCCTCAGTGTCAAAGATGATTGGCGTGCTGGACCACTTGGTGACCACGGGCATCGACCGGCGGCTCACTGCTCTCTTTGTAATCTCACGCGCCCACCGTTTGAGCTGGCGGTGAGAAGTATGCAGCGAGGCGCCGCCATCGACGCACATGGCCTCCGTATCCTTCTAAAACTCTTGGTCACCGGACTCGTCATATTCATCGTGATCGTCGTCTTCTTGCTTCTTGTCGCAGCCCCGGGCGGGCCTCTCTTGATGTTTATCTTTACCGCGGCGGCTTGCTTGGCCGTCACGCTTCTTGCCAGATCCCTTGGCACCATCCTGGCCCTTCTCCTTGTCTCGCCTTTCATATTCAACCTTTTGCTTCTCGACGAGCAGCTCAACCTGTCGGCAGTTCTGGAGGTCATGGCCCTTGGTGCGATGGATCTTGCAGTATTGCTTGTCGGAGTTCCCTGGCTTCTTGGCAGCCGCCAAGACCGGCGGCGACGCACCGGCAATCTCCTTGCGGGGTAAATGCTGTAGTTTTCTTAGCGGTGCGGCATCGCCAGATCCCTCGGCGGCAAGCATAGCTTTACCCTTACGCTTCTGATACGGCGCGGCTTTTTCTTCCTTTGGGGCGGCGGCATCCTCGTCTGAAGAGTCGGTTTCCACGCCCGGCATGTTCAGCGGGGTACTTCCTTCCCTCTTCAGCCGGGCACATGCCGGCAAGAACGTAGAGTTCCGCCACATCCTTCACCTTGTTCATCGCCAGCTCCTCACGCCTTTTGCGGTTGCGCACGTTCTGATGGAACGCACTGATGATGGCAGCAGGATGAACATCTGGGATATTGTATTGTACCCAGCACAATCTCTGTATGTACTTGCGCAGACTCTCACCTTCCTTCTGGGGAATGACATGCAAGTCGCTTGCTTGGCCATGAGCTCGGTGACCTCCCGTAAAGGCGCCAACAAACTCATGGAACAAATCCGACCAAGAAGAAATATAATCTACTGGCAAGTGCATCAACCATGACATGGCGTTGGGCTTAAGGGCCAATAGAAAGTAATTCGCAAGCACCTTATAGTCACGGGCTCCAGCAGGTTGCATCGCGATGGTGTAGATGCTGAGGAACTTCGACGGGTGGGTCTTGCCATTGTACTTCTCACCAACGTCAGGCTTGAAGGTACGGAGTGGGCCACTGGAACTGCCGCAGCTCACGGGTAAAAGCGGGCAGCCTACCTCGTAAGGTAAACCTCCAGGGCTTACCGGAGCCGGGTGGTTCATGGCAGGCCTGCTTTCGCTGTCGGCCCGGTGGTGTGTTTCGCGCCGGCGCTCAATGGTGGTTCGAGCGTCTTCATGGGCTCGCTCCCGAAGAACTTGGCGTTGGTCATAGCGGGTCCATGGGTCGGACGATGCTATGGAGATGTCGTCACACGCATCGTCGCGGTGAGTCAACGTCCGTCGCAATTGGCGGAGAGGAGAGTGTACCGTGACCGCAGGCCACCAGTCCTCCTGCCACCAGCGTGTGGTGTTCCTCGAACATCGGCCGAAGAACAGCCGGCCTGGTTACGCCTTTGTTGGCGGCAGCAACAAGGCTCTGGATGGTGGCTCTCCATTCGTCGAGCTTCCCGCCCGCGGGAGGGAAGTCGAGGAAACAGCTAGCAGCGCTAGGGCCTCTGCTGGTGTCGGCGGTGGTGAAACCTGCGCGGACCGCGATGCGCTTCGACTCCTAACCACATTAGAAGGAGCTCTATCATGGTCCCACAGTCGCATGCCGTTTTCGCCAGTGCCTTGGCGAGCGGGCGGGTCTTCTGCGTCCCGTGAGTGACGTTCGAGACTCTTCCTGTGGCGGCGCCCAGGATCTTCGGCATGATGGCGCCGTTCTTCGCGTGCGGCCTGAGAGGAGCGCGCTGTGGGCGCTGGCGTGGGTGTCTTCGAGGCCACCGCATCGCCTTCGGGCGGTGCGACTGCGCCTTTGGAGGGCCCCGTGCCGCCTGCGGAGGTCCTCGCTCCATCTTTGGATTTGGCGACGTGTGGCCTGTTGTCAGGCACACGGACGTCGCCGCCTTCCAAGCTCCGACTGCTAGGGTGGTGTTGGTGCTCGCGAGCCGCGCCCCTGGTCCTCTCCGCGACCGGTCCGCTCCTCGCCCGCGTCGGGACAGGCCGTTAGGCTCCCGACGAGCCAACCGCCATCGTCATCTTCTTCTTGGGCGCCATGGCGATGAAGAAAACGCTGGACTAGCTGTTAAAGCTGATTCTCACAATTGAGCCCCCTACCTGGCGTGCCAAAGATGTCGGTGGGAATGACACCTATGGGACCACAAGGATCCCTACTACGGTTGCGGGGCACGGGGTTGAGAGAAGAGCGGATCTGACAGAGAGTACGTGGTTCGTTTATCCAGGTTCGGGCCGCGAGGATGCGTAAAACCCTAGTCCTGCTTTGGTGAATGTATTCTGAGTTCTTGGGCTAGCTACGGGGTGTAATGAGCTCCAAAAAGCCGAATCCTTTTCCTATTCACCTCGGGCCTCCTTTTATAGGAAAAGGGGTCGCCACAGTGGCAAGCAGGAGGTGGAAAGGGTACAGTGCCACGAGGTTATCCCTCGTATTACAGGACAAGGTGCATTCAATGCATCTCTTAGGTGTCCTCTTGCTTTATCGGGGGCGGGGACGAAGCTCGTCCCGTCCGTTGCCGCCGCTTTGGCCGACACGCGCCTGGCGGCCCGTGCGGGTGGCGCCATGTGGCGAGCAGGCAGCTGAGGTGGCCTTGATGGTAGGGTCTTCACAAAGATCGCATGCCACCACGCAGGTGCTTGCTGAGTGGGTGTAGAGGGCAGATCGTGCGCCACGCAGCAGTGCGTGCCCGGTGGTCGGTGGCAGCTGCTTAGAAGCGATCGGTGGGACCTTAGTTGTCACGGGCCTAGTGGTGGCCTATTGGCGTCCTCGGCAAGGGCCTTCTTTGGGGCCCAGCAAGGGTCTTGTCGTGGCGCTTCTTTGCCGTCCCCGACAAAGGCGCTGCCGGGGGCCTTGTGGATATCCTTGGCTAGAATCCTGCCAAGGGTCATCGTATTTTGGTCCTCATCTAGTCTTCTATGTTTATGATCTTGACGAAGATCTGCTTGCCACCAAGGAGGTGTCTCCTGAGCCCTTGCCTCAACGTAGTATATTACGCTAGAGGTTGTGGACTGAAGGGCCACTTTTCGCTCACATTGGTGTGCGAAATTTTGGGCGAAAATTTGTCCCCGGCAAGGGTCTTGCCGGGGGAGCCTGCTTCGTCCCTCCGCTTCTTGTAGTTTTTGGTCTTGGCGTTGCTCCATTTGTCTTGTGCCTCCGGCTTCTCTCTGACTTCCCTTCCCTGCCCTGTTATGCGCGGCCGTGACGGGCGGCTCCGACTGCCCGTGCACAAGTAAAGGCGTCAAAAGGAGAGCCCCTACTTTTGTACACCGACACTAGTGCAAGTTCTCTCAACAATAATAACATAATTGGATCATATAACTATCCCTCAACATGCAACAAAGAGTCACTCCAAAGTCACTAATATCGGAGAACAAACGAAGAGATTATTGTAGGGTAGAAAACCACCTCAAAGTTATCCTTTCTGATCGATCTATTCAAGAGTCCGTAGTAAAATAACATGAAGCTATTCTTTCCGTTCGATCTATCTTAGAGTACGTACTAGAATAACACCTTAAGACACATATCAACCAAAAACCTAATGTCACCTAGATACTCCAATGTCACCTCAAGTATCCGTGGGTATGATTATACGATATGCATCACACAATCTTAGATTCATCTATTCAACCAACACAAAGAACTTCAAAGAGTGCCCCAAAGTTTCTGCCGGAGAGTCAAGATGAAAACGTGTGCCAACCCCTATGCATAGATTCCCAAGGTGACGGAACCCGCAAGTTGATCACCAAAACATACATCAAGTGAATCGATAGAATACCCCATTGTCACCACGGGTATCCCACGCAAGACATACATCAAGTGTTCACAAATCCTTGAAGACTCAATCCGATAAGATAACTTCGAAGGGAAAACTCAATCTGTTAAAAGAGAGTAGAGGGGAAGAAACATCATACGATCCAACTATAATAGCAAAGCTCGCGGTACATCAAGATCGTGTCAAATCAAGAACACGAGAGAGAGAGAGAGAGAGATCAAACACATAGTTACTGCTAGATATCCTCAGCCCCAAGGGTGAACTACTCCCTCCTTGTCATGGAGAGCGCCAGGATGATGAAGATGGCCATCGGTGAGGGATCCCCCTCGTGAGAAGTCTTGGGAGCAGGCCCCGATTGGTTTTGGTGGCTCTGAGAGGCTTGCAGCGGCGGAACTCCCGATCTAGGTTATGTTCTGGAAGTTTGGGTATATATAAGAGGTGTTGGCGTCGGGAACAAGTCAAGGGGGTCCATGAGGGGACCACGAGGTAGGGAGCGCGCCTAGGGGTGTAGGGCGCACCCCCCGCCCTTGTGGTGGCCTCAGGACTCTTCTGGTCCATCTCGGGTACACCGTGGGCTTCTTCTGGTCCAAAAACAATCTCCATGAAATTTCAGGTCAATTGGACGTGGCTGATTAACGGGCTATGGAGAGGCCCATCAATTGATGTCAATGCGAGGAGTAGGGATTGCCATGGAACGAATGCACTAGAGCTATAAATGTATGAAAGCTCAACAAAAGAATTTAAGTGGGTGTGCATCCAACTTGCTTGCTCATGAAGACCTAGGGCATTTTGAGGAAGCCCATCATTGGAATATACAAGCCAAGTTCTACAATGAAAATTCCCTCTAGTATATGAAAGTGACAAAATAAGAGACTCTCTATCATGAAGATCATTGTGCTACTTTGAAGCACAAGTGTGTAAAAAAGGATAATAACATTGCCCCTTCTCTCTTTTTCTCTCATTTTTTTGGGCCTTCTCTATTCTTATTTGGCCTTTCTCTTTCTTTTGGGGTCTTCTCTTTTTTTATTTGTCCTTTCTCTTTTTTCCTCACACGGGACAATGTTCTAATAATGATGATCATCACACTTCTATTTATTTACAACTCAAGGATTACAACTCGATACTAGAACAAAGTATGACTCTATATGAGTGCCTCTGGCGGTGTACCGAGATGGGCAATGAATCAAGAGTGACATGGATGAAAAATTATGAATGGTGGCACTTCCACAAATACGATGTCAACTACATGATCATGCAAGGCAATATGACAATGATGAAGCGTGTCATAATAAACGGAACGGTGGAAAGTTGCATGGCAATATATCTCGGAATAGCTATGGCAATGCCACAATAGGTAGGTATGGTGGCTGTTTTGAGGAAGATATAAAGAGGCTTATGTGTGATAGAGCCTATCATATCATGGGATTTGGATGCACCGGCGAAGTTTGCACCAACTCTCGAGGTTAGAAAGGGCAACGCACGGTACCGAAGAGGCTAACAATGATGGAAGGGTGAGAGTGTGTATAATCCATGGACTCAACATTAGTCATAAAGAACTCACATACTTATTGCAAAAATCTACAAGTCATCAAAACCAAGCACTATGCACATGCTCCTAGGGGGATAGATTGGTAGGAAAAGACCATCGCTCGTCCCCGATCGCCACTCATAAGGAAGGCAATCAAACAACACCTCATGCTTCAAATTTTTTACACAACGGTTACCATACGTGCATGCTACGGGACTTGCAAACCTCAACAAAAGTATTTATAAAATTCACAACTACTCAACTATCATGACTCTAATATCACTACCTTCATATCTCAAAATAATCATCAAGCATCAAACTTCTCATAGTATTCAATGCACTTTATATGAAAGTTTTTATTATATCCCTCTTGGATGCCTATCATATTAGGACTAAATTCATAAACTAAGAAAATTACCATGATGTTTAAGACTCTCACAATAATATAAGTGAAGCATGAGAAATCAATAATTTCTTCAAAATAAAACTACTATCATGCTCTAAAAGATATAAGTGAAGCACTAGACCAAACGACAAACTACTCCAAAAGATATAAGTGAAGATCAATGAGTAGTTGAATAATTATGTAACTATGTGAAGACTCTCTAGAATTTAAGAATTTCAGATCTTGTTATTTGATTCAAACAGCAAGCAAAACAAAATAAAATAAAATGACGCTCCAAGCAAAACACATATCATGTGGTGAATAAAAATATAGCTCCAAGTAAAGTTACCGATGAACGAAGACGAAAGAGGGGAGCCTTCCAGGGCATCCCAAGCTTAGGCTCTTGGTTGTCCTTGAATATTACCTTGGGGTGACTTGGGCATCCCCAAGCTTAGGCTCTTGCCACTCCTTATTCCATAGTCCATCGAATCTTTACCCAAAACTTGAAAACTTCACAACACAAAACTGAACAAAAAACTCGTAAGCTCCGTTAGTATAAGAAAATAAATCACCACTTAGGTACTGTTGTGAACTCATTCTAAATTCATATTGGTGTAATATCTAATGTATTACAACTTCTCTATGGTTCATACTCTCCGATACCACTCATATATTCATCCAAATAAGCAAACAACACATAGAAAACAGAATCTGTCAAAAACAGAACAGTCTGTAGTAATCTGTTTTGTTCGAATACTTCTGGAACTCCAAACATTCTGAAATAAACTGGCGGACGTGAGGAATTTTTCTATTAATCATATGCAAAAAGAATCAACCTAAAATCACTCTCCAGTAAAATATGACAGCTAATCTTGTGGTATAAAAGTTTCTGTTTTTTACAGCAAGATCGCAAAGACTTCACCCAAGTCTTCCCAAAGGTTCTACTTGGCACAAATACTAATGAAAACATAAAACCACATCTAAACAGAGGCTAGATGAATTATTTATCAATAAACAGGAACAAAAACCAAAGAACCAAAATAAAATTGGGTTGCCTCCCAACAAGCACTAACGTTTAACGCCCCTAGCTAGGCATGATGATTTCAATGATGCTCACATAAAAGATAAGAATTGAAACATAAAGAGAGCATCATGAAGAATATTACTAGCACATTTAAGTCTAACCCACTTCCTATGCATAGGGATTTTGTGAGCAAACAATTTATGGGGACAAGAATCAACTAGCATAGGAAAGCAAAACAAGCATAACTTCAAGATTTTGAGCACATAGAGAGGAAACTTGATATTATTGCAATGCCTACAAGCATATATTCCGGCCTCATAATAATTTTCAGTATCATCTTGGATGAATTAAACAATATAACTATCACATAAAGCACTATTTTCATGATGCCCAAGCATAAAAGTTTTATTACTCTCCACATAAGCAAAATTCTTCTCATTCAGAATAGTGGGAGTATCATAAGAGACTCGAATACTATAAATTGTTTCCACACTAAAAGAGTAATGTTCAGAAAAAGGGTAATCATAATCCTGACAAGTTTTATAAATATAATCATCACTACTTTTTATAGCGTAAGTGTCATCACAATAATCATCATAAGTAGCAACCTTGTTCTCATCATAATCAATTGAAACCTCTTCCAAGATAGTGGAATCATGACTAAATAAAGTCATGACCTCTCCAAATCCACTTTATAATTATCACAATAAGATTCAACACCCTCCAAAATAGTGGGATCATTACTTCCTAAAGTTGACATTCTTCCAAACCCACTTTCATCAATATAATCATCATAAATAGGAGGCATGCTATCATCATAATAAATTTGCATATCAAAACTTGGGAGGTTAAAAATATGATCTTCATAAAACCTAGCATCCCCAAGCTTGGGACAAACATTAATTGCAGCAAATAAATTCTCAAACATGTCATTCTCATCAAACATAGCATCCCAAAGCTTGGGCCTTTTCATATCATAAGCATAATCACTCTCATCATTAATAGTATGGCACTACTGGAATCTGGCATTTTGCCATCTGCCTCCTCTTTGTAAATGCGCCGGTGGCGACAAAGAAGTCTTCTCGTCCGCTTCCACAAGCGGACGACAAAAAAGGATGATAGCAAAAGGCTATTGCCGTCATTTGCTGCTTCTTTGCGTCGATGACTAACGGCAAGAGCTAGGAAAGCGACGACAAAGAGCTAGGTCAGATTGTTTTCCATCTGCCTAATCTTTGTCGTCGCCTCTTTGAACCTTTGAATCCGCTGGCCGGCTGACAAAAGAAAAACCCAACTATGACCTTCTCCCCTCTCTGTCTCTCATTACCCCTCTCTCTGCCTCTCCCTCACCCCTCTCTCCACCCCGCTCCCCCAACTCACCCGCGCCTGCTCCCACACCGCCACCGCCGTCAAGCACCGCCGCCACCCCTTCCCTTGTGACACCTGCCGCCGCCTGGAGCCCTCTGTTACGTCGCCATCACCTTGACCAGCAGCCAGCACCACCCTTGCCCGCCTGTTTCTGCCGCCGTAACCCTGTGCGGCACCACCCGCCCGCCGAACCTGTGGCCCGTCGCCACAACAGCCAGCGCCCCTCCACCCGGCCAGTATACCCCGCCACCCAGAGCCCTACAGCCCGCCGCCACCACCTTGAGCCAGGCCAGCCCCTCATGCCAAAACAAACCATGCCAGCGCCCACAGGCCCTTAGGCCTGTTGTGAAACCGTCCCACCCTGTGCAGTGAGCCCGACGCAACCCTCTTCTCCTCTTTTTTTCTGTTTTTTTCTATTTTTTTAGTTTAGATTACTTTTAGTTTAGTTTAGATTACTTTTAGCTTGGTTTTATATTAGTTTAGTTTAGATTACTTTTAGTTTGGTCTTAGGTTTATGTTTAGTCATGAAAAAAACTAAGAATAATTAAAAAAGAGGAGGAGAAGAAGAATAGCTAGGTTTAGGTTTAATTTTTTCCTGTTTTGTTTTAGGTTAATTAGTGCTAGTTTAAGAAGAGGAAAAAGGAGAAGAAGAAGAAGAAGGAGAAGAAGAAGAAGAAGAAGAAGAAGAAGAAGAAGAAGAAGAAGAAGAAGAAGAAGAAGAAGAAGAAGAAGAAGAAGAAGAAGAAGAAGAAGAAGAAGAAGAAGAAGAAGAAGAAGAAGAAGAAGAAGAAGAAGAAGAAGAAGGAGAAGGAGAAAGAAGGAGAAGGAGAAAGAAGGAGAAGGAGAAGAAGGAGAAGAAGAAGCAGAAGAAGAAGCAGGAGAAGAAGAA